>CM058043.1:9172391-10645290 GCA_030169165.1 Centaurea solstitialis
TATGATGAGGCCAAGCAGTACAATTTGAAATGGCAAAAAATAAAAAGAAAAACTATCAACTGATTGATATAGTCTGAAATTATGCTGACACATAAAGGAGGCAATAAACATGAAGTTGTTGCAAGATCTTTTTTAAAATGTTCAAACTGCAGAAAGTATTTCTTGCAAATGGGAGGTTAGATGTGAAAGCCATATCAAAGAGGTGTAGCTCAAGTGGCAAAAGGCTTGGGGATAGTGGATGGTATCCATTGGTCTCAGGTTCAAACCATGGGAGTAGCACTTCGGCGATACCCAGACTTTGGGCTGGCCTTCGGGTCGATTCAGGTCCAGGTAACAGGCATGCCAGTCTATGGGCATGCGGGCTCAGCCATAGGTCGGGCTTAGTCGTGCCTGGGCGGGTCCAGTCTATGTGGAGCTTGAAATAATTATGCAAAGATGGATACAAACAATTTTAAAGAATATGCACAAAAAAATTCTGAAGGAGTTTGAAATACCAGAGTTCTCAATTTTGGAGGGAAAGGGAATCATATCAGCCATTCTACCAAATATTGTTTTGCCAGCAAGTTCCAAAGAGTTATTGAATTTTTCCTGTATGGTCAGTACAGACTCGAGACTAACCAGAACACCTGCCATGGTAGAGCGCTGTTGTGGATTGTTGTGCAAACATCTCTTAATAATCCGAACAAACTCCTTCAAACATTTTGGAGATATTTGACCCCTTATATCAGGATCAATAATATGCTTCAAGTTTCCTTCTTTGATCGTTTCTTGAGCCCATCTTGCTAAATTCAACCATTGCTCCTCATCAGATCTATCAACTGCAGGCTTCCGACACAACACTTCCAATAAAACCACCCCAAGAGCATACACGTCAGACTTTCTTGTCAGCTTTCCAGTTTCGTAATAATCAGGATCTAGATACCCAAAAGTGCCTTTAACGAGCGTGTTTACATAAGTTGATGGTTGATTCGTTGGGCCAACTTTGGACAACCCAAAGTCCGAAATTTTAGCTGCCCAACTTTCATTTAACAAAATATTCGAACTCTTGACATCACGATGTATAACCCCAATGTCAATCCCTGTACCAGTGTGAAGGTAGTGCAACCCACGAGCGGCACCTACGCAGATATTGAGACGCTGAAGCCAGGAAAGAGGGGTACCAAGTTTATGGAGATGATCTTCAAGTGTTCCATTGGGCATATATTCATATACCAGGATCATCTCTTTTTCATAATTACAATAACCAAACAAAGACACAAGATTACAGTGCCGCAACTTAGAAAGCATCTCAACTTCCGCCCAGAACTCAGTTGCTCCTTGATTGGACATGGTATCCAAGCGTTTAATGGCAGCAACGACAACACTTGATCCATTGGTAATATTACCTTTGTAAACTTTTCCAAAACCCCCACGTCCAATTATTAATGATTCATCAAAGTCGTTTGTTGCTTGCTGAATCTCGGGAAATACGAAGGGACGACATGGTTGTGACTCCTGTAAGGAGTTAGACGAGGAAGGCTCAGACTCCATCACATCCATTGTACAAAAGAAAATAATTAATTATTGATGAAGAAGAAGTAGAATTTGTGATGGTTGTTCAATACTTTAGATGATATTAAAGCTTAAAAGTCAACCTACAAAATGATAATCTTCTTCCAGGAAAGAGGGATGGAGCCTACCACTAGACATTTTTGGTTGTATCTTCCAATATAAGAGTAAATTACATAAATGGTCACTGTGGGCTATGCTATCTTATTTTTGGTCTTTGCTTAGTTTTCTTTTTTTCTTTTTTAATTTTATTTGAAGACGAAAAACAAAGACCTCAAATCAAAATTCGTTTTCTTTTATCCAAATTCTTCAAGAACAAAAAAGCCAAAAACTCAGAATTCTGAAGAACATGAACATTTAAAGAACATAAAATCATCTTCAGAAAAAATAAAAATTTGTGACATATAAATCCCCTAAATCTGAACCAATCCTCCAAATCAAAGAAGCAATTAAAACCAGATTTTTTGGTTTAACATAGCAATCCTTACCCTGGTTGGGCGTTTTTGCAGCTACATACAGAAAATCGATGTAGCTTTATCTTGCGACATCAAGCACTCCCGCCATGGCGACATTTTCTCTGTCAAAACGTAGAGGAACATCACCGGAAAATAAACCAAAAAGGCTTTGGCGTACTGGTTAACGTCTGTGGAGAAGTGGCTAGTTAACCCTTTTACCCCATGTTCGAATCCGGACGTTTCCAGATTGTGAACTCAGGGCAGCTGTCGGTGAGCTTTGCCGGATTAGTCGGGGCAAAGGCTCGAAAAAAAAAAATCACCGGAAAATATTCCGTTTGCTCCTTTGCTTGCTTCCAGTTCTTTGTTTGAGAACTAGGTATTAAGAGCCCGAGCTTTGCCCCAGGTTATAAAGTGTGATAGATTTTATCATAAGTAGTAAAATGGATTTATATGAACCATAAGTTTGTATATATGTTGCCATACGAACTGTTAATATAACGGACTTCATGCATTGTGGTAACCTATATGCTTATAACAAAAAAGAGATATATAGTGCAACTTGTGTCTAATTTACGTCGTTGTTATATTTAAGTAAAAAAAATACACAATTGATTTAAGAGGGTATAATGGTCATTTTGCTCTATCACTTAAGGGATTAATGGATAACTGTTAACATCAGGTACAAAATTCATAGCAAATTGCATACTTGGAGATTTGTTTTGTAATAAATGAACTTTAAGGATTAAGTTCGTAACATTTGACAAACCTTAGAACCAAAACTTTGGAAAAAAAAATGTCATGTATTTATTAATAGTTTAATGAAATTATTTGATTATTATTTTTTATTAAAGTTATAACAGTTAATAATTAACCAATAAAACAAAATGTGTTGATAAAATAAAAAAAGTAAAAGGTAAAAAAAAATATGAATTATGTAATTTGAAAATAAAAAATATATAAAAATAATATAGTATAAGGACACAATATGTAATTTAATTAAATATTTTTTTGGATAAATTAAATACTACCTTTAAAAAAGTTGGATGGGGAATGAAAATAAAAAAAAAACATAAAAATGGAAAAAAAAAGTTTTTAAACATAAAGGGCTAAAAACGTTATTAGACTACACGCACCGCTGACTTGGGTTGGCAGCGGGCTTACCCGTCGAGCCCGCCGGGTAAGAGCGGCTTGGGTGCGTGATTGGAAGGAGCCGGCGGCTTCAAGGTTTATCGGGTTTGGAGAGCCGTTGTCAAACGGCTCTCTCCCAACGTTTATTTTTTTTTTTAATTTTTTTTTCTTTTTCAACTCAATTATATTTATACCTTCTATATATATACCCTCCATACTATATCTATTCACCCAACATATACACATACCCAACATTCTTCATCCTCCAACCAAATTTCTTACACAAAACAACCATGAATCCAAACACGTCGGTACGAGGAAGAGGTTCACGTGGTGGCGGTGGTTCGCGAGGTGGTTCACGAGGAAGAGGTTCGAGAGGTGGTGGTGGTTCGCGAGGTGCCGGTGGTTCGGGAGGTGCCGGTCCGTCGGGAGGTGCCGGTGGGTCGGGATTCGGCGGTGGGTCGGCATTCGTCGATTACGCGAACCACGAACCTTATATACCGCAATTTGACGCTCAACAACAACCGCCGTTTATACCGCATTTTGATGAACAAAACGCCGGTTACAGAACTGGTTATGCGCCAAATTTATTTCCTCCCCATTTTCCTTACCCTCCAAATTACTTTCCTACCCAATTTTCTCATACGGCCTTTCCCACCCACTACGGGACATCCGGTGTCAATACGGATTATAACCGCGGAAATACGAGTTACCCCGATTTCGTACCCCGTGAAACCGCCTCGGGTTCCGATTCAAGCGAAACACATTCGTATGTTCCGGAAACCCAACGGTTGCCAACCGAAGGTTCCGCTCCGATTCACCCGAGGCCGAACCCGAGCTTTTCCCCGCAAAACCGAAACAAACCTTCCCCACCCGCGCAACTGCAAAAAAATGGACACCCGAGGAGGAAGTAGCGTTATCCCAGGCGTGGATTAACGAGTCCGAGAACCCCGCATCCGGTAACGCGCAATGATCTAGTAAATTTATTCGTTAATTTGTTAAGTTATTCGTTTATTTTTTCGTTAATTTATTCGTTAATTTGTTAAGTTATTCGTTTATTTTTTCGTTAATTTATTCATTAATTTTTTCGTTAATTTATTTGTAGTTCAATTTTGGAAGTCAATCGAGCGGTCGTTTTACGCGCGACTTGGGGTCGCCCCGTACAGAACCCACCACCAACTGACTGCAAAATGGAAGGCCATGAACAAAAAAATCTTGGCCTTCAACGGAATATACAACCAAATAATGAACAATAGGCCTAGCGGAGAAAGTGACGTCAACCTTCTAAAAAAGGTTCGTTCCCAATACCAAATGACGGAGGGCGGTGCTTTCCCCCATGAAAACTGTTGGGAGATAGTCCGTCACAACCCTAAATGGGCTGCAATTCTGTTGATGTCCGGTGGGTCTTCCTCTCGCTCAACAAAACGTACTCGCACGTCCGGGTCTTCCGACGCTCACTTTGGTCAAGATTCCGACGAGGTCGAGGTTCCGCCACCTAAACGACCCGTAGGTCAGGGCAAGGCGAAAAAGGCCCTTAGAGGGGGCCAATCTTCCACCCCCACGACCGAACTGTATGAGTCGTGGGACCGCAATTTGGCGGAAAAAATGGAGTACAAGATGAAAAAACTTGAACTCGATAGGCAAATAGCGGAGCTCGAAGAAAAAAACTCCAAGTCCAACTATATGCGCAATACGAGCAAGACTGGGAGTTCTACAAAACCCCGCATGACCACCTTTCGGGTTTGGAGTTGGAAGCCGTGTTGCAAAAAAAGGATGTACTAAGAGCGAGACACGGCTTCAAGTTTTAGTTTATTTATTTTCGTAATTTTTTTAGTTTACTTAATTTCGTAGTTTTTTTAGTTTACTTAATTTTAGTTTAGTTAATTATGTAATTTTTATTAATATTAGAATTTTAACTTATTTTTAACAATATTATTTATTTAATTATATTATTTAATTAAATAAAATAAATGAAATAAATAAAATAAATTGAAAAGTGAGAGGGTTGGGAGGGTTGGGAGGGTTGGGTGTGTGTTGTAGAGGGTTATGGGAGGGTAAAGAGAGGGTTGGGAGAAAGCTGATGTGGCAGCTGATGTGGCATTCAAAAAGTGAGTGGGTTCAGTGGTTCAGTGGGTTGGGTGCAGGTAGCCTTAGTATCAAAGCTGAATGACCAAAATCGTAGTTCACACTATTATTTTATTAATACTTACCTTTCTCGGTAATTGTAGGAATAGGTAATGGGTTTTTTTGGGTAATTACAATTTTGGTCATTGTGGTTTTTATTTTATTTCAATTTTGGTCCTTCTAACCAAGTCTAGTTACAATACTTAGTTAGTTAAGGTTATTTTTGTCAATTTACTTTTTCTTTTTTGTTTTCCATTTTTTGTTTTATTAGATTATATGATAAATTACAATTATAGTCTCCATAGTTTTGTTTTCATTTTTTTTTCCTACTTTTTATCATTTATCATTTACAGTCTTATTATATTTTTTAATTGATAAGAATTTTAACTACCAATAAATTTAAAATATGTATTTCATTTTGTAAATTATACAATTAAAAGATTTTGTCCATACTTTTATAATAAGTAAGGTACTAAATACTTTTGTCCATACTTTTAGGAAATTTATCATTTTCTAATATTTATGTAAGGAAAAATATCAAAATATATCCATGTCTATTAATAATATTGTTTTTCATTTTCAGATATTATATTCAACTAAATAATTTTATTAAATGTGTATGGAATAGAAATAACTATAATATAATCATTAATCAAAATATGAACTTAAACTTTATGACAATGAAAACAAGTAGAAAACTAATAACTACGTATATTCATTGTTTTAAAAAAAATATCGTTTTTTTTCTAATATAAATATTAGTTATTAAGGTTTATTTATGTTGATTAATAAAAGATTATTATTTTTGTAAGATCTTTTAATTCAATTGTTCTTTTATTTTTAAATAGGTATCAAATAAAAATATATAACATCATTATGAAATAATTCAAAGTATAAACATAAATTTATTACCGTAATAAAAATCAATAATCAATTAATAACCAAATATTTTTAATTATTTGTTTTTTTAATTTTGAATTAAAATCTCATATGAGGTAGTCAGCATTATATAAGGTTATTATATTTATAATTTATTTTATATATTGAAGAATGGTTTCCAATTCTATTCTAAACTACAAACTAAATATCGAAAATATCAGATATTTCATTGTAATTTACAAAATGAAATATGTATTCTAAACGTATTGGTAATTAAATTTATAATTAACTAATTAATATAACAAGATTTTAAAATAGTAATGAAAAAGAAAAAGTAGAACAAATAGAAAAGAAAAATATAAGGACCAAAAATGTAATTTACTCTTAATATTATAATTAACAAACATAATAAGATCTTTTAATTGTATAATTTACAAAATGACATACATATTTTAAATTTATTGATAGTTAATATTATAATTAATTAAAGAGTAAATTATGGATTTGGTCCCTATGGTTTGGTAGTTTTTATGGATTTGGTCCCTAAACTTCAATAATTATGGATTTGGTCCCTTTGGTTTACAAAGTCTTTTGGATTTGGTCCCTGGTCCTAACATCCATCTACCATATCAGTTAAATCCAAGGGAAATTTTGTCTTTTTACTTTTTTTTATAAATCATATGAACACCAAGAACACCAAGAACATATTGATGAACACCAAAAACACTTTGAATCTTCATCTTTTTTATTAGAACACTTTGAATCTTCGTCTTTTTTATTACAACACTTTGATGTGTAAATCCATATTCAAACCCAAATGCATAACCTCCATCAAAATAATAGCATAGATCAAATCCGAACGCATCAAAATAAAAGCATAAATCAAACTCATATGCACAAATCCATATTAATAAAAAAATTTAAATAAAAATTCAAACATATATTCAATAACCTAAACCAAATGCATATATTCAAAAATCAAAGCCAAATACATATATTCTAAATCAAATGATTCAAATCCATATTCAATAACCTAAATCAAACTCAGATTTAAAAACCTAATAAGATCTAGATTTAAAAAACCCTAAATCACACTGTAATCAAAAGAGAAGAAGGAGAAGCAGATCTGGCTGCCAAGAAACACATAGAAGATCTGGAGTCGGAGCGAGAGAAAGTAGTGGACCGCCGGAGAGAGCGAGAGAAAGTAGTGGACCGCCGGAGAGAGCGAGAGAAAGTAGTGGACCGCCGAAGATGGACATTTTCTTACCGATTTCTGTCGATTCCGTCGACTCTTATGCCCTGGACCGCCGGAGATGGTGGTTGCGTCGGAACCAACAGCGAGCAGTGGGGTGGTACCCTGGTGGTGGCGGCTGCGTTTTTGGGCAAAAAATCCCAGATGGTGGTGGCGGACGTGGTAGGCGATAGGTACGGTGGTGGTAACGGGGGTCGTGGTGGAGTAGTAGTGAGCGGCGGTGGGTGGTGGAGGCGGTGAGCGGCAGTGAGCGGCAGTGAGCGGCAGTGGATGGTGGTATGTGGAGGATGAAGAAGTGGGTTTGATTTTTTTTTCATTACTTTGTTTTTTACAGATCTGGAATATGGAAGATGAATATGTTCTTAGGATAAATTACATATATGGTCCTTGTGATTTAAAAAAACCTAAAGTAAATTTAAATGATAAAAAGACGAATTTACCCTTGACCTTAACGAAAAAACTAAACGACCGTTAGCCATAGGGACCAAATCCAAAAGACTTTGTAAACCACAGGGACCAAATCCATTATTAATGAAGTTTAGGGACCAAATCCATAAAAACTACCAAACCACAGGGACCAAATCCGTAATTTACTATTAATTAAAAAATATAATAAGACCATAAATGAAAAATGATAAAAAGTAGGAAAGAAAATGAAAACAAAACTATGGGGACTATAATTGTAATTTATCATATAATCTAGAGTAAATTACATATTTGGTCCATGTGGTTTGGTGGTTTTAACACTCTGGGTCCCTCGATTGAAATAATTATGGCTTAGGTCCCTGTGGTATGAGTTTTATAACGCGCTGGGTCCCTCTCTCTCACGCCGTTTATGTTTTAGCCGTTAAGCCCATCATGTGCATGTCACATGATGGGAAGTTTAGTCATTTTACATTACAGGGACCAAGAATGTTATTTACATTTTAGGGACCAATATGTGATTCAGTTCATCTTCCCCAAATTCCCAATTAACTTCATCTTCCCCAATTCCCACCATCACCAAACACTCATACCCACATCCACCACCCACATCTACCAACGACCACCCACCAACGCCACCCACATCTACCAATGACCACCCACCAACGCCACCCACATCCACCACCACCAATACCAACCAACACCCACCACCACCAACAACACCACCACTTACCAATTACCAACACCAACACTACCCACTTTATCCACCACCACCCACTTACCTACCCCCATCACCACCACCACCACCACCACCAACAACAACAACAACAACAACATTGCTACCTACTTTATCCACCACCATCCACTTTACCCATCACCACCACTACCACCACCCAAAGAAAAGAGGAAGACAATAGATTTGTAGCAGATCTGGGTATGAAATTCTTGTTGTTCGATCAGTAAATCAAAAACCCAAATCAAATTTAGGAACTCTAATCAAAATCCCCAAATCAACCATAAATCAAGAACCCTAAATCAAATCCTTATAAGAAAACCTAATTCAAAAACCCAAATCAATCTCAAATTTACAAACCTAATCAAACAATATTCAAAACCCTAAATTCTACAATAAATCAACAAGAAACATATCTGAAAAAGAAGAAGCAAAAAGAAGCAGTTGGTTCTCGAGAGGGAAACGATTGCAGAAGGAGGCCGACGACGGCGGCGATGGTGGGCGAAACCGCCGGTGGTGGTGGGCGAAACCGCGGTGGTTGTGGAGAATTAGGGAAGTGGTGGTGAATGGTGGTGGTGACTGGCGGGCGAAATCGGCGGATGAGGCAGGGGAAACCGACGACGGCGGTAGTGGAGGGTAAACTGACGGCGGTGGTGGCAGGGGAAACCGGCGGCGGCGACGGTGGTGGTGGTGGTGGTGATGGAGGATGAGGGTGGTGGGAGGATGAGGGTGGTGGGAGGATAAGGATGGTGAATGATTCGTCTCGTCTGCAAGCATTAAATGAAATTGATTTTTTATTTTGTTTTTATTTATTTTTTTTCTTTATTTGTTATTAATATAGAATAGGGTTAATTACATATTTGGTCCCTCTTATTTTAATTGAAATCAAAAAATAAGTGAAATGACTAAAATGCCCATCATGTGCCATGAACATGATGGGCCTAACAGCTCAAATATAAACGGCATGACCCAGAGGGACCCAGAGCGTTATAAAACGCATACCACAGGGACCCAATCCATAATTATTTCAATCGAGGGACCCAAAGTGTTAAAACCACCAAACCACATGGACCAAATATGTAATTTACTCTATAATCTAATAAACAAAAAATGGAAAACAAAAAAGAAAAAGTAAATTGACAAAAATAATCTTAAACTAACTAAGTATTGTAACTAGACTTGATTAGAGGGACCAAAATTGGAATAGAATAAAAACCACATGGACCAAAATTGTAATTTACTCTAGAATTTGTTTTTGGTCCTTGAAAAACTGTTCAGAACTCTATCCATTTAAAAAAGCTGACCTAACCAAAATTTAAATAGATAATAATAACCAGCCCACAAGTCATTACAATAAGCTCCGGCTACAATAGAGTATAGACCATGTAACTTTTAAATGATTAACCCAAACTTCTTTAAATTCCTAAAACCCTTCTTATTCCAAAAAAAAAACATCCCGACCTTGAATATTTAAATAACAACAGCCGAAACAATCTTAGGTTTCACCTTCCAACAAATATGCTAAACTAGAAATTTTAAAGTATTAGGTACATTTTATCTTTAATAAGCATATTATATTGTATGTTAAAATAAATAAAAAAGTTAAAATCTTTAGATTTAAAGAAATATCTAAAACTTTATTTAAACAATATTTTAATATTTCTTACCTTGAAATTATATGTTTAGGATTTTTCAAATATTTAATTAATATAGTTAAAGGTAGAATTGTTAAAATAGAGTAGCTAGTAGAGTTCCATGCAACTATTTTAGAGATTTCTGGATCAACTTTGACAAACCCGCCCCTCTTTGGCAAACTTGGCATTTGTTGATAAACCTCCACACTTGAAACCACATGCAACTACTTCTCAACAACCACAACTTCAAAAAGGCAATATATAATATCTAGTATCTACTAAAAAAATATTTTCGTTGACATCATCAATACTTAAATTGAGGCATTTCATTAAACAATAAAAATAAATATATAAATAGATGATATCAAGGTATATAAATACCATATATATACATGCTAACAAATATGGAAAAAATATCTTTCAAAATTCACCTACAATTTTCATTATTTTCTCATTAATTTATTAATTTTAATTTTATAACTTACATTTTGTATCCTTATAATTACTTAATTAAATTACTTTTTATCCCTTAACATTTTTCAGTTTACATCCTTAGCATATTAACATAAATAATATATATGAACTAAAATGTATTATAATTTTTGTTTTCTTTTTAATAAATTACACCATTATAATCGTCTCGCAAATACCTTCAAAATGACTCTAATATTAAATATTTATTTAATTTAATTATATATTATTAAATATTAAAAATATATATAAATTAATTTGTTTAGATTTTATTACATTCTCACTTTACACTTTATATCCTACACTATCTTCTATTCAAATTCCATTTTCAACTTTATAAGTACATTTAATACCCATATACTTAGTTATTTAATTACTTTCAATCATCTACTTTTGACATTTTTTATTTTACACCCTTATCATATAACCTAAATAATCGTATAATATTAACTAAAATGCATAAAAATTACGTTTCCTTTTTAAAAAATTGTTTTATCATAATATTCTCGTAAATACATTCGAAATTAACTTAATATTGAATATTTTCTGATGCAATTATATTATCTATTATATTATATAAAGATAATATATATATATTTTTGAAATTTTAAAATTCAAGATTTAATTTTTCAAAATACACCCTTATTAAATGCTCCATCATTATTTTTTAATTAGTTAATTAAATTATTTTTAATCACATACTTTTTTAGTTTTCACTTCACACTTTTATCATAATAATAAATAGTTTTCACTTCACACTTTTATCATAATAATAAATAATGTGTATGAGCTAAAATATATTAAAATATTTGTTTTTCTTTTCAACAAAGTAATCATTATAATCATCTCGACAATATCTTTAAAATGAATCTAATATTGAATATGTTTTCATTTAATCATATAATTTAATATGGTCGAATAATTGATACATATATTTACGGTACAATGCGCATGAGTACATATTATAGGGGATAATACAGTAACGAACAATAATCTCTGAAAGGCGTGTAAACACTTTCAGATCGAATCAATTCGGTGGTTCTTCCGAATTATTCAATCGGATACAATCCAGAGATCGAGAATTATATGTATGTTATGTATGAGATTTTTCGAACCAGAGAAGAATATGACCAAAATCGTATATCAGCTCGACCCCAGCCAGGGGCTGCCGCCCCTTGGAACCCGCTACCGGGGGTTGCTGCCCCCGAACCCCCGTTCCTTAGGAGCTTCGCCCCTAAAATCATAATAAATTCAAGTAGGTGTGCACTCCGCACCTCCAAGCCTAAATGATATCTTATTATGATGAAATTGGTCAAACAAGTTAATCCAATTACACTAAAATATCCAACACATATCTAGTATGTATAATAGAAGTATTGTTAAAACTCTTGACGCAGATTTTTGAAAACCAAGAATTAGCTATTCAAGAATCATATGCAATAAAAAGCAAGAAAATCCATAACTAAGAGGAATGTTTAAACATTTTTTGGTATCCTACAAACCTAGCTTGGTTATAGTGATACAAGATCCATGTTTAACAAAGGAAAAAACATAACCAAGAACATATAAGTAGTTTTAACAATTATTAAGTACCTCATTGAACTCCTAAAATCTATGTTTAACGTCATATCTCTTATCACAAGCTAGATATAGTAAGTAAAAATATTACTTTTTTGGAAAAAGACAAGTAAAAATATTTCATGAAGTGTTCAGACTGTGTCTCAAGTTTTCCTTTTACTTGTCAATGGCATATATTTGTTCCAAACTCTGCAAAACTTCTTCACTTGAAGGTCTAAGCCTAGGTTCCCTAGCAAGGCATTTTGATGCGAGTTCGGTGCATTTGAAAGCAGCTTTCAGGGAGTAATTTTGTTGGAGACGTGGATCCATAATTTTCTTTAGCTTGTTTCTTCTTGCTAGGATTGGCCTCTTCCATTCTACCAAGTTTTGCTGGCTAGCAGGCCGATTGGTGTCCAACACCCGTAGACCGGTTAGAGTTTCCAGCAAGACCACTCCGAAACCATAGATGTCACTCTTCGCAGTCAAATGGCCTGCAACATTGAAGTGTGTTGTTTAGAATCATTAAAAGTATGATCTTGTGAATTTCTCAAATATCAGTAGCCCAATTGCGTTCTCAAGTAGAGGGATTGAGTTTTTCCAACGCTCTAGTAAAAATATATATATAACTTATAGGAACTATGATATTTGTTTTATTGTATATCCAAAAATCTTATTCTTATGCTTTTCAAGGCTACCATTTTGAAAGAACGATGATATGTTTCTCCAAAAAGTAAATACATCATATGTAGATGTTAATCACTAAATATCTCTTCATTATATAATATGTCAACCTACCGGTAGCGATATACTCTGGGGCTGCATAGCCATAGGTTCCCATAACCCCTGTACTGACATGTGTTTCCCCGATATCAGGACCATGTTTTGCTAACCCAAAATCCCCCAGCTTTGCATTAAAATCCTGAAATACCATAGAGTCAGGATAAAGTTTTAACTTTGATTGCAAAAAAGCATAATCAACCTCCATAAATCACAAATAGCCTAAGAGTACTTGATCTAGCAGTATATCAGCACTTTTAAAACCACGCAATATGACTTGAGGTTTTGACGAATGCAAATAAGCAAGTCCACGAGCAACTCCTGTCATTATCTTAAGGCGTGTTCCCCATGAAAGTGGTGTTGCATCTGCAAAATTATTCATGTTACATAGTTGCTTTATGGCAAAAAGTTCAACTTTTGAGAAAAATCGGTCCTACAATAGTTATAGAAATTCTAATATATAGCTTACTTGTGAATAAGCGATCAAAACTTCGGTTCTGCATGTACTCATAAACAAGCAAGTATTCGTGTTCATAGCTACAGTATCCCAAGAGACTAATAATATTTGGATGAGATAACTGTCCAAGCAAGCTCACTTCTGCCTGAACTCACAAAGTTTTTTTTAAGTTACATTCAACAAAAATATTGAAAAAAAAAAAAATTCTAGTAGAGTTCTACGAAAAGAGTACTCCTCTATTGCATTAAAAAATGAAACATGGATAAAGAAAATAAACATATTCTTAAGCACAATAACAAGTAGAGACAAAATCTAAATTTTAATGTTAATTTCCATAGAAATCTAATTAAAGTTCTTGTGTTGATTATAGATATAAAAACTAAGGTGAACGATCGTGTAAGAAGTTGAGGTTAACGTGAGAAAAGTGAGAATTGGGTCTGAATAGTTGATCACTTTTAATCTCATGCCCTCCCATGTTGACCTTTAGAAGGGAATTGATCCGATGCATCCGTTTCTCAACCAACGGCTGATAACCAGTTAACCACTTCTCATGTTAAGCTCAACTTCCCACATGAACCCAACCCTATAAACTAATGTGTAGATTATTGATACTTACCTGCCATTCAACACGCCCTTGTACTGATTCTTGATTGTGTCTTTTGACTGCAACAGCAATTCCCGCACCATGTGTTGAAGGGGCGAACGTGTCCTTGTCAACCCAACCTAAGAACACGCTTCCAAACCCTCCTTCGCCCAAGATCCGATCTTTAGCAAAGCTACTTGTAGCCTTTTCCAAATTAGCAAACTTAAATTCTTTTAAACTCTTAGTTTGGTAATCTGTAGGAGCTTCTCTTGTGCCCATAAACATATTTTGTTCGATACTTCTATTGTTGTTTGATTGCTTTGAATGGGCTGAAATACACGATTACAAACACATGAATTATAAAAGGCTGGCAATTCCTGACCCGACCCGAAACACAACCCGAACCCGAAGCGGGTCAAAACCAGGTCGACACGAAGTCGATACGAAAAAAAATTGGGTCGGGTTTGGGTTGACCCGCCAACCCGATCTTGACCCGAATTTTGACCAGATTTTTTTTAAAAAAAAAACTATAATTAAAATATAAAATAGTAGACAAGCGGAGCATATCACATGGTTTGACTTTAGCCTTAAACAACTTAAATGATTAAGGCCCAAGCCTCAAACAAATAAACCCTCTACACTCTTCTAGTTTTTTCGAGACGTTACAATTAGCAGACTTTTATGGTTCTAAGTTAGTACTTTTGTATTAAATTTACTAGTACACTATTACATTATCCGATATTTTGACCTTTTAACTATAACCGTATTTAATGATTTTGACATTTCGGTGGATTTTTTTTATAATCGTTATAATTTTTATTTTAGTTGTTTAATAGAGAATTATTTATTATTTTATTGTTACTTTAGTTATAAACAAACATGGAATTTGAAATTTTTATAAAGAAAACCGTGCTCGAAAACCATATTCGAGAACCGTACCCAAAAACCGTAATCGAAAACCATATTCGAGAACCATAACCGAAAACCATATTCGAGAACCGTACCCGAAAACCGTAATCGAAAACCATATTCGAGAACCGTAATCGAAAACCATATTCGAGAACCGTAATCGAAAACCATAACCGAGAACCATATTCGAGAACCGTCCCCGAAAACCGTAACCGAAAACCATATTCGAGAACCGTACCCCAAAACCGTAAACGAAAACCATATTCGAGAACCGTAACCGAAAACCATATTCGAGAATCGTACCCGAAAACCGTAACCGAAAACCATATTCGAGACCCGTACCCGAAAACCATATTCGATAACCGTACCCGAAGACCGTAATCGAAAACCCTATTCGAGAACCGTACCCGAAAACCATATTCGATAACCGTACCCGAAGACCGTAATCGAAAACCCTATTCGAGAACCGTACCCGAAAACCATATTCGAGAACCGTACCCGAAAACCGGGAAAAATATTTGTCGAACACATTTGGCTTAAATGGGTTGACCCGAAGGTCGACACGAACCCGACTCGAAAAGAAACGACACGACCCGAAACCGACCCAAAAATAAATGGGTCAGAATTGGGTCGACACGAAACTGACTCGAACCTGAACGACACGAACCCGAATGACCCGAACCCGACCCAAATTGCTATTTGAACTTTCCCAGCACTATTTTGTTGTTCTTCCAGTATACTTCAAGCTAATGCTCAATAAGTTGGTTGTCCTTTAGGTTACGATATAAAAACATAAGTGAATTACATTTTTGGTATCTTGTCTATGGCTGTTTTTTATTTTCGTCCCTTAAACTCATAAGGTACACTTTTGGTCCGTTTTTTGTGTTTGGAAGCTAAACTAGTTCTTCGTTTTAACACCATTACAAACTATCCTTTAAATGCTACATGTCCCGGCCCCTCAGGTGACGAGAAATTTAATCTCTTTACCCCCTTTCTTCATACCCATCTTATTCAAATACATGAATATTCAAAATAAGATGCATTAACAAGAAAAAAACAGGTCATGAACATTCAAAAAACCAACCCCTGATAAACACAAATGATGACCAACATTCAAACACAGCTACGATTGAAAATGTCAATCACAAATCCAAACACAAAATTAATTCTTTAAGAACATGAACAACGTTCATTGATTTGTTTTTATATATATAAATCAAAACTTAAAATCAGTTCCCTAAAAACAATTTTCAAAATCAGATTAGCATCTGTATTAAATCTACTTTTGAAATCCTTAAAATTAAAACTTTAACCCGAACCATCAACTTCATGTAGATTTAGATCAACCCTTTAAATTGTTTTTCCTTGATTGAATTTGGAACAACATCAAGCCATCATATGCTTCGACCGTCATTTTCCATTGTTTTACCTCTAAAAATATTTTCTTTGCAATCTAGGGGTAAGTTATGAAATCCGTAACCTATATAAAATATATTTTCTTCGCAATCTAGGGGTAAGTTATGAAATCCGTAACCTATATAAAATATATTTTCTTCGCAATCTAGGGGTAAGTACCTATATCATTCGTCCTCTATTAAACTACTATCATGTACATCCTTAGAACAATAAACATCAATACCCTTTTCTGAATGACTACTCTCGAGCTTTTTTTACATTGGCTATGAAATCTATATATTTTCACTAATGTTGTGATCATATATGCCAAGAAAGATAAACATACAACTAAAGGGTTTTTGGCCTATAGCGATACCCAGGTTAAAGTAAAGCCCAACCTAGAGGTCAAGACTTTAAATGTCACCAGAGAGAAGTGTGAATGAGTTTTTGGATATAAAAATTTTGTAAATTCAAAAAAAAAAAGATTCACACATAAAAAGAAAATGTAAACTCTATTCTAAGGGATCTTGAAATACCAGAATTTTCTCGGTTTGTGGGAAAGGGAAGCATATCAACCATCCAACCAACTATTGTTCTGTTGCCTTGAAGTGAGTTATTGAATTTCTCTTGTAAGGTTAGTACAGACTCAAGGTTGGCCACGACTTCAGCCATGGTAGTGCGTTGCTTTGGGTTGTTGTGCAAACATCTCTCCACAATTCGAACAAACTCCTTTAAACATTTTGTGCATATTTGATCCTTTATATCATAATCAACTATGTGCTTTAATTTGCCATCTCTGATAGATTCTTGCGCCCATCTAGCTAAGTTCCATTGCTCCTCACCAAGAGTTGGATCCACAGCACGCTTTCGACACAACACTTCTAACAATACAACTCCAAAAGCATACACATCTGACTTTCGTGTCAGCTTTCCAGTTGCATAATAATCAGGATCAAAATACCCAAAAGTGCCTTTAACAAGGGTGCTGACACAAGTTGATGGTTGATCTGTTGGGCCTATTTTGGACAACCCAAAGTCTGAAATCTTAGCCGTCCAACTTTCATGTAACAAAATATTTGAAGTCTTAACATCACGATGTATAATCCCAACTTGAATCCCTGTACCCGTGTGAAGGTAGTGTAACCCACGAGCGGCACCTATGCAGATCCTGAGACGCTGAAGCCAAGAAAGATTAGTACCAAGTTTATGGAGATGATCTTCAAGTGTTCCGTTGGGCATATATTCGTATACAAGCATCATCTCTTTTCCATAATTACAATGACCAAACAAAGACACAAGATTACAGTGCCGCAACTTAGATAGCATCTCAACTTCCGCCCAAAACTCAGTTGCTCCTTGATGGGACATGGAATCCAAGCGTTTAATGGCAGCAACGACAACATTTGATCCATTGATAATATTACCTTTGTAAACTTTTCCAAAACCCCACGTCCAATTACAAATGATTCATCGAAGTTGTTAGTTGCTAGCTGAATCTCATGAAATTCGAAGTGACGACATGGTTGGGATTCTTGTAAGGAGGAGGTGGAGGAGGACGAGGGTTCAGACTCCATGCCACTTTTGGTAGAAAAAAGTAGACACTCGAATAAATGGTTGATTGAGAAATAGATAATGAATTCATGGTGTTAAAGCTCAAAGTGAACCCACAAAAAGAGTCTCTTTTTCCAGGAAAGAGAGATGGATCCCACCACCCCTTAAAATTTGATTTTAAGTTCACTTTACTAGTTTACTTTGACGATTTCTTGACTTCATATTCGTCTATTTTGGTGGCAGATTAAATTATCCTCTATTCCTGTTGATTGCCGCCTTGTTTTGTTTAATGACAAATAGACATCCATTAAGCTTAACTATTATTTAGTATTTAATTAACCATTCGTTTTTTCCATTTCTATTTTATAATGATACAAAATCTCCATTATAATTTCAATTAGTTAATGTTGTCAACAAACTATCATTGATTTTGTCTCAAATCAATAAAATTTATATATTATTTTATAATTATTAGATTTTCAATTATAAAATTTATATATTATTTTATAATATCTATTATTTATATATTATTTGGATTAGATTTTCAATCCTTGTCATGTTCAATTAGCTACACAACATTTCAATATTCATGAAATAACGTTATTACTTTCTAGCTATTGTCCATCGTTTTCCCATATCTAGTTTGTGTTAAAATATTTATTGTTAAACTTATGGGCCATTTATTCAAATGCTTACTTTACCTTATCTCATGAACATGACAAGGATTGAAAATCTAACCCAGTAAGAGCGGTGACAAGGACCGAGAGTCTTACTTTTACCTGAAAAAAAAGGTTGGTTTCGATAGATTAAATTTTACCCAAAGAGGAAAGTGTGGAGTCTTACCACTAGGCACTTTCTGGGTAAGAGTTGCGTATGCTCGGGAGTATGCATTAATCGTTTGTTTAGTCTAAACTCAGTAATACATTTATCTAATTAATTAATCCATACATATTTCAATGTCATCATTTTACTTAGAGTAATGTTTGGCCCTTGATGTTTGTCCAACTAATAGTTCTCCGTTATGAACCAAGTTCTTAATCTAAGAACAAACTGACCAGAAAGAAAAATAAGCTGGCTATTAGATTAATCGAAAAGAAAACAATGGAATTTAGCACTCGAGAGGCTAGTCTCTCCTAAACAAAACCCATAACAATTTTCTGCACAACTCTCACCTCCTGCAACCCCTCTATTTATAATATATGTTTATTCTAATTACCAAAAATATCCCTTCGTAACTATTCTAGAATATTAGGTATAATATTGGGGTTGGGCCTATAAATCAATGCATATATGTGTGTGTGTGTGTGTGTGTGTGTTGTACAGTTATTGATACTTACCTGCCATTCATCAGCTCCAAATCAGCAAACTTAAGTTCTTTAAAGCTATGAATTTTGTAGTCTAGGAACTTCTCTTATGTCTGCAAATATATTGTCATTACCAGCACGCAGTTGCCCTTGGTATTACTTGATAGCTATGAATCACCCTTAGCTGAAATACAAACAAATTATATAAATAATCACTATTTTAACTTCACCACCATACCCAAATAACTTCAAGTTAATACCCGATCAGATGTTCGTCCATATGCAACAAATAAGAATTTCCCTGTTCACCAATCTTCATATGCATGACTGCTAGGAGTGGCAATCGGGTCGTGTTCGGGTTGGCGGGTCACGGATTGGCGGATAAAAAACATCAACCCGGAGGTCCTGGACACGACCCGTTTAACTAATCGTGGTCGTGTCATAGGTTGGCGGGTCATAAATCATGAAAGCATAGTTCAAAATTACAACCATATCCAAATTGCCAAAGTTCAAAAATACAACCAACTCGTGGGAGAGACTGTGAGAGAGACTTAGAAGGGCTTGGTCGGCTTAGGCAAAAATCAGATTGAGAATTTGGGATATTTTATTTGGGCGCTCAATTGAAAATCGAAAATACTCAATTTTTTATTTTTATTATATAAAAAAAATTAATTAAAAGATAAACGGGTTCCCGGGTCAACCCGCCAACCTGGTGACACGACCCGCGAAATAAACTTGTTGGCGGGTCAGAAACCTCAACCCAAACCCGTTAATCTTTGTGTCGTGTCGGGTTGGCAGGTCGTGTCAGAAATTGCCACCCCTAATGACTATGTACTAAAAAGAACCCAAACCATATGGACGGGCATCAAGTCTCGTGAAGAGCATTCTACTGCTACTACAAGTATGCAATATGCAATATGCAATATATGAAGTTATGAACCACAAATCATCGACACCTTTAGATACTAGTTATTTAGTTATAGGGAGATCCATAGAAACATGGACCATTCCCTTGATTTTAAAGCTAAAGAATATATCCATGGATTGGATATAAAAGGATTTTATACGGTTTTTATCAGTCTTCCAAAAGTTTATGATAGCGTACCAACGAAAATGCTATAGAGGAATGCGATTAAATATATACTATTACATGGCAACTACTGGAAAGCGTTTACAGCTTACACCAAAAATCAGCATGGAGTCCTTCATGGATGAACACAATATAGAACCCTATGGTGTATGCTTCACTAAACAAGATGTTAAATAAAAGAATTTGAAATCTACAGGTCTAGATTAAAACTTGTTTAAAACAGAGTACATTAAATAAAAACTTCAGCATTGTTGTTGATAATCAAGCATTATATACATTGGTACAAACTAATAGATGAAGACAGCTTATGCTAATTTCAATAGCTATTACAAAGATGGATAGACTATAACAGCAAAGTGGATTAAATAATGATGATTTGGAAACCTTTGTAAGTAGATGCTAATGGATGAGAATAATATGATTTGAGGAGAATAATGTAAGTAGAAATGTCGATGCAGGAATAGACAATGAGTGATGTGATTAGATATACAAATGAAGAGAAGACTGGCATGGCAAATTATAATTATGTTGTAAGATAAACTAAACATGCATATTTTACATCATTTCTTTGGAAAGAAAATTATCATTATGCTAATTGCTTATATAACTTATGTAAATGAAAAGAAAACAATGTAGTAGTCCCAAAGGGCTTACATAAGTTAGGTTGAATGTATTAAAGAGGCCAAGAAATACCATCTCAAATGGCAAAGAAAAATATTTGCTTGATGCAATTACATAAGTATAAGTAGTCTTGTTTTTTTGATGTTGAAAGATGGCATTTTATATGTTCCATTGACATTCTTCTAAATAATATAGGCAAGATAGATACACACAAATTCACAAAACATTACATCCAATTATAGAGGAGCTTAGTTTTTGCAGGCAAACTTACAGATAACAATGATGGGAAGGAAATCATACCAGTCATTCTACCAAATATCGTTATGTCTGCATGTTGAAACGAATTATTGAATTTCTCGAACAAACTCCTTCAAACATTTTGGGGATATTTGACCCTTTATACCAAAACCAATGATATGCTTTTAGATTGTCTTCTTCGTTAGATTCTCGAGCCATCTTGCAAAATCCCACCACTTCCAAAAAAACCACCCTAAATTTTGGTTGGGTCTATATATCGTGATATCAAGAGCTCAAATATTTCGTTAAATGAAAGTTGGCCTGCAAAAACTCCGGGGACTTTGGGTCGTCATGGCCAAATAAATCAGCAAGGCACTTTTGGGTATCAGGATCCTAACTATTACACAACTCGAAATCCGACAAGAAATTCGGATGTGTAAAGGTGTAGGCATACCCCTCCGACTTATCAGCTTTCCAATTGCAAGATAATTAGGATCCAGTTACCCACATGTACCTTTAACAAATGTGATTGACACCAGTTGATGGTTGATTCGGTGGGCCGACCTTAGACAAACCCACGGTCTGAAATTTTGTTGCCCAACTCTTACACAATATTTAAGCTCCTGCCATCACGATGTATAACCCCAACCTGGTCATCTATTTTCCACGATTACAGTAGGCAGGCAAAGCATCTCCTTTTCAATCTGTAAGCATGGTCTCTTGGTATGAAATATTATATGGCTTGCATACAAATATACCAAATCTTGCTACTCATTTACGTACTTCATGCCCCCCACTGCTAACAGAGCTTCTATAACATCACTTATACTTTACATCATCATTAAAGAAACTCTGTTGAACAGAGTAAAGGTATACACTACACCTGCAAGTGAAAAAATTGAAAATGATAAGGCTGTGTCTTTCTTCCAAAACAAGCAAATATAAGATGGTCAACACAACTTGGATACGCGTAAACTAAAATCCATAAAGTATCATTGTTATCGAAACATTAATATATATATGGTTTTCAACAAAAGTGAATACAGAAGTCCTAAATGTCCAAAGGTTTTGTGTCTCAATTTTGCATCTTTTCTCCTATTGTAATTTTGTATTTGATTCATTAACAATTTAAACGACATCTATAAGGACTTAATCAATCATTTAATAAATAAGTATATTTGTTGTTCTTTAGTTCATATTGAATAAAGCTGCTTAAGAGTTTGGCTTTCTTGCTTCAATAATCCTTTGGGGTAACATATTCTGATGGAGATGTGATAACAACTTGTCATATAACCAAAAGCCTCAAATGATTCCATCTCCACTGAAGCTGCCTCTTTTTTTAACTTTTATTTTTACAATTACTTAACTTGCTGTTATAATAAAACCAAAAAACTCCAAAAGAATCTCTCCATTTTCTTTGAAGAATCTTCTGGAGATGGTCTAATAATAGAATAAGAAAACAAGTAAAATATGAATGAATAGTGAGGTGAGGTTACCTAATTAGCAGATATCTGGAATTCTTCATCTGTTGTTTATGGAGATGAAGATGAAGATGAAGAGAAGATATGGTTGGATTTGGATGGAGTTCTTCAAGATTCAAAATCGTGCGGCTAACTTGGGAAAAGAGTCCACTCTCAAACCCTAATTTTCATTTTATCCCAAATTCACAACCGATCCAGGTTAAAAAGAGCATCATCATCTCCAACAATGTTAAATTACATTTTTGGTCCTTATGGTTGCCATTTATTATCAAATTTGGATCTTTCTTTTATGTAAATTACAATTTTAGTTATTGAGGTTCCCATTTTGATCAATTATGATCCTTTTAATGAAATCTAGTTGAAAAACTTAGTTAGCTTAAGGGTACGTTTGGTACAGAGAATGATTGTAGAGAATAGAATTGCAGAGAAAGAGAATTGGTCCAGAGAATAGGAATTGACTCTCCTGTTTGGTAGCAAAGAGATTTCAACAGAGAAATGTAACAGAGAATCATTTCCTTTGTTTGGTACAACAGAGAATTGTATCAACCTCATCATTTGCATCCATAATTTTTCATAGCAATCATTTATTCAAACCTAAAAAAATTATACAAAACGCATAAATTAATAATTAAAGTGCATTGATCAAACCAATTACCAATTATTATATCTTTTTCTAAACATCAAAGATATACCATTTCATTATAGTCTAAAAAATACAACCAGTTAAAAACAGACTGTCCCAACGCAACCAACTCAAATGGATTAAAAAAACAGACACATACATCTCATACTTTGCCAAGTAAGCTATCCTGCACCATTTCATCCTTCCACCATGCTTTCTTGCTTATATGAACGTTCCACACATCCCTTGAAATAATATCTATTCATATATTCAAAGAACCATGCATTCCATATAAGATTCCATCATTTTGCTCGCAACATAGAATAAACACAGCTTCTTCTTTATGGCTCAAAGTGCTCCTTTCCTTTGTGTATCCTACAGGATAAAGCAAAACCCATGATTACGAAAACATAAACACAATGGTTCATCATGTTAATTTAATCAATCCATTAATACTTCTAAAATAAAACCATATGAAACTATATATGTCTTCAATTCATATAACCATTTTCAATCTAGCAAAAGAGCCCCAAAATAGGTGATATAGAACTTAGCTATATACATGAATGTTTGATAGTGGCTTGATAATATAAAATCTATCTATCTATATCTATATAAAAGCAAAACTTGGAGTTGCTTAGGTGGCACTATGAGAAGCCTCCATTCACCCCTATCAATTTTCTCATAATTTTGATTTTCTTTTAAATAAAAAATGATATAACTTCTCATTCAACCTCTCATTTTTTTTAAGTGGTCATTTATTATAATTAATCATTCAATTTAATGTAATTTATGTAAATGAACTTTTTATGTTCATTCTTTTAAGTTACTAACTATTCATTTCTTTTTTTTACCTTGATTAACTATATATATTCTCTTATTGAGCATAAGTATTTGTTGTTTGATTGTTGGCTATGTTGTTTGTTTTTCAACCTTTTTTTGTCATACACCAAACCTTATCTTTCAATCTCTTCCTATTGTTAAGTTATTTGTTATCATATTGATTTAAGATGTTTCATATGTTGTTCTTTTGTTTTTAGTTAGAGGGTGTTTCAATAACAAACTATCTAATGAAGTCTAAATATGTTGAAGAACATCAAAGCTTTATAGCCAAAGTACACATATTATTATTATTACATGTAAGCCTTTCATTTGAGTATTTCTTTGATTTCAATTTATTCTTGATTTTTTCTATTTCAATCTTTGTTGTTGAGTTTTGTTTATTGTTAAGTTATTTGCTATTGTGTTGGCTTTATATGTTTCTTTATGTTGTCTTTTTTGTAGTAAGCGACAAAAGAAATGAACTATCTAAAGATCTCTAAATATGTCGCCAAAGCTTTATCATCAAAGCACATTTATTTTATTTTATGTAAGCGTAATTCGAATACTCATTTAATTTGAATTTATTCTTGATTTTGTCTATTTGTAGTTTCGTGATTTATTCTTACCTTAATTCTCATTTCTATGTTTTTTTTCAGGAGCGTAACACAAAATGCTAAATGAAAGTTTGAGCATTAAGAATTTTGATATTACATTGTTACTTACAAAGGAAAATAAATCTTTATTTATATGTCTGCTCCTTGATTTAGTATATTATTGATATATGTGTTTAGTGTTTTGGTTGACTGTGCGGTATTCCACATTGATAGAAAGATGAAAATTAACAATGGATTATTGGTATATAAAAGAAGGTTGTGGAGCTTTTTGTGAAAACTCATGAGGGTTGATTACTCTTGGTTGATCCTCCAAACAAATGTTGTTGGCTCATTTTGGCGGACACACAAAACTATTGGTTGACTTATTTCGGCCAATTGTATTTAAACAAAAAAGTTAATCGTACAAAATAAAAGTTTCCTTTATATATATTAAAGCAAAAACCTATAAAGATTGAGATGCCATCACAAGGAATGAATATTCTTCATTTCTTGATTTATGGATGAGTTTACAACATCTCACGTTGATAGAAGATAAAAACTTGACAAAGAATTATTTGTATATAAAGGAAATAATGGAACATTTGTGATCCTCTAACCAAACATTGTTCGATCTTTTTGGTCGATACACCAAACAATTATTGGCTTATTTTGGTCAGTTATTTTATAAATTGAAAAAACGAGAGGATGTTAAATCGTTGCAAGTCATAGGATTGAGTAACTTTAGTCGAACATTTTATAAAAATAATAGTGAGGTTATATGACATGTTATTTGAGTTTTTTAAAATACAACAAAATTATTGACAATGCATCTTAAACTCTTTATAACAAGAAACAATTATAAATATACGAAAACATAACAACTTATGGAAAATATTGTTCATTTTAATTCAGATAATATTAATTCTTAACCGAAAAATCATGTATTATCTGAATTTGGACAACCATTTATGTAATATCATTCGCTATCCGCGCAATGCGCGGGTTACACGCTATAACTTTATAAACTATATAAAATCATTACTATGTTCTTAAATATGTTCAAAACGTATACAACTTCACTATGTAATTTCCGTTATTAGATTTCGTCACCGCGCAACGCGCGGTTCACACCTAGTATATATAAAAGCAAATCCTAGAGGTTGCTTAGGTGGCACCATGAGAAGTCTCCATTCACCTCTAGGAATTTTCTCATAATTTTGAGTTTTTTTAATTAAAAAAACATATCATTAAATGAGTTTAACCTTTCATTTTCTTTATCATTTTACATAACATATATAATTTTAATGTCTTACAATTTTTAATATAATCAATAAATAATTTTCCATCAACATTGATGGTTATTTATGTTTGCAATTAAAAACATCTTTTCATTTTCCTACCTACTCTTCATCTCCAAACTATTTATACTACAACATAGATCATCCATTCACCATATTTTTTCTTGTTGATTATCATGTTTATAGTTTTTTTTGTGTGCATATTTCATCTCTATCTTTTTTCTTTTGTTTACTTCGAGAAACTAATTCATATATCATATATGCACTTTGTAGGAATTTTGTTGGAGATTTTAGAATCTCTTTATCGTGATTAAATAAACCTTGAGAGACAAGGTATGCATCGATTTTACCTTTTGTTAAGATTTTAAAGTTTTTTTTTTGTTTATTTCGTCTCTGATATTTTTTTTCTTTCGATTACTTTGAGAAAACTAATCCATATACCATATATCATTAATCATATATGCATTTTGTAGGAACTTTGTTGAGGCTTTTAGAGTCTAGCAATTTAACTAAGGTCTTTTTATGTTTCTTATATATTTTCAATGAAATCAATGGTATATTTTTTTATAGTTGTTTCTAATTTTGCTTGCAACAACTATTCATCAATAGAATTTCAAATATATTACAATCGTTGATGTGTCATGAGTAAGTTCATTCTTTATTTTTATCATATTGTTCACATAGGAAAATTCAAATTTATATATATGCTCTAAAATTTAGTTGGTTTATGATTTTTTTAATGTTTTTGTTTATTTTGTTTCATATTAATCACTATTAAAATAGTTTCAATTAATAAATAGTTGATTAATAGACGAATTAGTTCTTAATAATGGTTAAAATGTAGGGACTATGGTAGTTTTATAAAGGAAAAGTTATGGATCCTCAACATATATTATTTAGCTAGGGACTGACTCCAAAATTTAAGCATGTGTTTCATTATATTTCACTAACATTAAAATAATAAGAGTGAATTACATGGATGTGTCATGTGGTTTGTTCAAATTTTGAATTCGGTTCAAAAAACAAACTATCTACATATATAACCCCTAATTTTTATTTTTCATATCATCCACGGCTCTTCGCTTTACAAAGTTAACAAGCATTCATCATGAAGGATTAATTATCTCATTGAAAAAATTATAAGGACAAAAGATATAATATTTCGAAAATAAATTTATGTCATTTATGTGTTTCTAAATTTTTTTATCAAATTTTTATATACATTTAATGACAAGTTAATTCTTAAAGTAAAATACGTATTAAATATAAAATATATATATTTATTTAAAATATTATTAAATTTAAAAAAATAAAATGTTCAAAAATTTTAAGTTTGAAAAAATAAAGATAACATCACATATCGTTTGATTTGGGACTTGTAATATGCAAGCAAAATAAAATTTAAGGACGGTTAACGTCAGATTATATATATATATATATATATTCAAATTATAAATAATTAAGATTAAATAAACACCAATTTTGCAAACAGTTAAAAAAGACTAGCATTACAACAAATTTAGGCTTATGTGATGAAAAAAAGTAAACATTTCAATAAGTCACTTTATAAAACTTAATAAGACCTTAAGATAAAACGTCTTATCTAAAGACGTTGTAATAAGTCTTACAATATTTTTTTGGCGTTCTAATAAGTTTTTTAGACATTAATAATACAATGTGCCACATTAGAAATTTTATATGACAATATTTTAAAAAATCATGTAAAAACAAACATGTTATAAACAGAGGTTTTTAGGTAGTTCAAATTTTTTACGTCATTAAAAATTTTTTACGTCATATAAATCTGATTTTTTCTGGTGATTTTTTTCTTAATCATTTGAATAATCGATGTCTTTTAATCTTACTTTTAAAACTTTATTTTGTTGTTATTTAATTATTGTAGTTTGACTAAATATTAATAATCAAACTTAATTTTCGATATTTTGCTCCTATGTTTTAATTTCCAAAGCAAATGATACGTGACTTTATCGTAATTTCTTTTGTTTTATATTTTTCTAAGATTTTACAATGTCATTTTTTTAAAATTTAAGAGTTTAAATAACTATGAGTATTTAGAGTTTGCTTAGGTGACATTATAAGAAGCCTCAATTCACCTCTATGATACCTAAGAATAACCCAAATACTAAGAAATTACCTCTTGACAGTGATATATGTTGTAAGTGGCTTTTTCTTTAGAGAGAATCCTTGGTAAGATTGACATGAAAACAAGAGAATTTGCTGTCTTGGTAGGACATGTATCTCTATTACTATGAATTTCATAAATAAGGTAGTTAATGGTGGGGTTAATTTTCTCATAATTTTGAATTTTTTTAAGTAAAAAAACATATCATTAAATGAGTTTAACCTTACATTTTTTTATCTTTTTACATAATATAAATACATCCACATATATAATTTGAGTGTCTTACAAGTTTTAATATAACCAATCAATAATTTTCCATCAAAATTGATGGTTATGTATGTATGCAATTAACACCATCTTTTCATTTTTCCCACCTACTATTCATCTTCAAACTATTTATACTACAAGTCTACAACTTATGATAGATCATCCATTCACCATATTTTTTCATGATGATTATCATGTTTATAGCATATTTTTTTGTTTATTTTGAGAAGATGAATTTTTATAATGAAAGAATGATTTTTTTTATTGACAATAGAGTTGATACAAAATTGTTGCAAGTCATAACGTTGATTACCTTTTGTCGAATATTTCGTAACAACAATAATGATATGGCTATATGACATGTTGTTTGTGTTTTAAAAAGTATAACCACAAAATTATTAACGATGCATTTCAAACTATT
Source organism: Centaurea solstitialis (assembly GCA_030169165.1). Lineage (NCBI taxonomy): Eukaryota > Viridiplantae > Streptophyta > Magnoliopsida > Asterales > Asteraceae > Centaurea > Centaurea solstitialis. The sequence continues at coordinate 9,201,167 of CM058043.1, forward strand.
CATAACAAAAAAACGAACATAAAAATATGAAAATGTATCACTTATAAAAATACATTATTCATTCTAATTAATAGAATTACGTTGTATTCGAAGAACAAATATCTCTTTAAAGAATATTTCGCTACCGCGCAACGCGCGGTCCACACACTAGTATCTATATATATATAAAAGGAAGATGTTGGAAGGATGATGTGGCACATTGTGGGAGTAGGATTTGCCTAAAGAAATTTTCTCATTGTTTTGATTTTTTTTAAATATTAAATGAGTTAATGACTATTATACCCCTTAATTAAAATTTTGCATTTTACTATAAGAAGGCTTATTTGGTAATTTAACTTACATTTTAATTAATTAGCTTTACCTTTCAAATTCTATAACTTCCTATAAACATTCAATTTAATCTCTTCATTTTCCAATTTATTAATTAAAGAAAAACCTACAACACAATCATATATAAAGCACAAAGCTCCATCAAAATGTATTATATCAACACCTTTATGTTCTATAAGAAGCCTTCCTTTGAATGTTTGTTTGTTGTTTGTCTTTTGACAATTTATTTTCGTCAGTAATTTTCAATTTTTGTAAAATTTTCAGGTAAGGTAACAATTTTTATTATATATTTTATGATTTATGTGAGTTATATGTAGTTTTTGTGTCTATATGTGCCAAAAGGTATATATAAATAATTTTCGTATATTCTTTTTGTATGTTTTGTGTACATTATGTATTGTTTTTAAGATAAGTTTTTACTTTTTTTCGTTTTATTCATGATTGTCGCATTCGTTTTTTCCCTTATACTTCCTAATTGAATTTTTTTTTGTCGACACTATAGTTATTTTTCTTCCATCAAAATTTCAAACAATGTTTATGGTTTTTTGTATTATATATGACTGTTAACAGTTTTTTGAGTTTTTTTGTTGGATTATTTTCACAATTGTTTTTTTTGCTTTTCCTCCTTCATGTCTTCGATTTAATATTTATGTTGTACAAATATTTTAAGTGAATTTTATTTTCACAATTTGTTGTGCTTATATTGTTGTTGGCAATGATCAAACTCCAAGGTATGATCCATGTGGTTTTTTTACTTATGGTTTTGTTGTGGATTTTGTTCTAATTCTTTTATGCTTTCATAATTTCTCAATTTGTAATTTTATAAGAAAAAACATTAACAATAACATGACATTTTCTAAGCATTCCAATCTCAAGTTTCTTATTTTTTCTTAAAATATTCCCTTTTTTGATGTTCTTAACAAAATATTCAATTAATTAAATTTTTTATATTTTTTATTTCATCTAAATTTTCAAAACTTATTCTAATTGTTACCTTTGTTTTTTCATTTTCATATTTCCTAATTGATATTTATGTTCATACTATAACTTTTATCTTTCATTGAAATTCAAATAATGTTTTTAATTTGTGTATGTTATATATGATTGTTAATAAGTTTTTGAGTTTTTATTTGTAATTTCTTTACAGTTGTTATTTTTAATTGTTTTATTGATATTTTCTACTTGATATTTTTGGTATACAAGTGTTTTAGTGGGTCTTTTTCTTAATTTGCATTGTTTATATTGTTATAGTTTTATAAAAAGAAATTGTTGACAACAATCAAATTCTTATTGTTTTTTAATGCTATGTTTTGTTGAGATTCTCTTCTCATTTTTTTATATTTTCATAGTCCCTCAATTTATTTATTTTTATTAAAAACCATTAACAATGAGATGACATTTGTTAAACATCCTAATCCTAATTTTTTATTATTTTAAATATACCAAAATCAATAATAAAAATGAATGACAATAGAATCAATATATATAAATAAAATTAGAATCAATATATAATTAAATACTTATTATCATAAATTTTTTTAATAAATAAATTATTTTTTTACGAAGGATATTGGAAGTATGATGTAACATTCTATCTATTGAGTATTTGCCTATAAAAGTTCTATTTTTTTTTTTGAATTTTTTAAATATTAAATAATCTAAAGACTTTTCTATCCTTAAATGGAAATTATATTATTATTTTTTATTATATACAAGGTCTCTTTGATCAATTGACTTAACAATTTAATTAGTTTAACTTTCATATCATTTAACTTTTAAAAACATTTATTTTACCCTTTCCACATTCTCATTTATTAATTAAAAGAAAACTTACAACATAATCATCTATAATTACAACCTAATTAATATATAATTAAGTATGTGTTATTAACTTTCACATTGATAAATTAATAAATACTTATTATATTTAATATCATTAATAAATAAATAACAAAGTTAAAAAATTACAAGAATCGGTACATATAAAGTTAAACTATAACCAAACTAAAAGATATCGGAATCAATTAGCAATAAATGAAAGAATATATATGTGTGTGTGTGTGTGTGTGTGTGTGTGTGTGTGTGTGTGTGCGAGTTCAAATGAAAACTCAATTTTCAGATTCACCTGAAAATAACAACTTACTACAATTAATAATATATTCACCATGCAATTTTTAGTTAAAAGTTTAGAATTTGTAATATGGATCAGTGTGATCCAATACTTTATAAATTAGAATTTTCTATATGGGAGTTTTACGATTACTTTCTAATTTCATGTTGTTTTCAATATTAAATGAAGGTTTAGTGCATGTTATGAAAAAGTAAGTTGATTATGATTAATGAAAAGTATAGGGTTGTTAATTCGAAATTAATCATGTGAAAAGGGTTGTACTTCTCCCGAATTATTGTGTTATGTTTTTTATTTTATTTTATTACTTGCTAAACCCCGTTGTTCTAATAAAGTAGATATATGTGTAGACATTATTGAATGTTTGGCACAATTTGGTGATCTTGAGACAATTGATGGCGGTTATACAAAAGGGATTTGGAAATTATTTTGGATAATTAAATTTGTTAAGTAATTATATACAATTCTTAACATTTTTAACCAAAGTTTTAATAGAACATATCACTTAATATGACATTCTGATATTCATCTTTGCATAACTCGATAATTTGCAAAGTTACATTACACGGAGAACTTGGTGAGATTGATGAACATTCGATTGAGAATGGAACACCCCTTTGATTTATTTTCGTTGCCTCTTAAGCATAAAGTTCCTATTAAAAACTCTAAGGAATTTTTAATTGTTTCCAATTTGTATATTTTCAAAATTTTCTATAGTTAATAATAAATATATATGTGTTATACGTTCGTTGGAATATAATAAGTTTTCATCAATTTCTTTATATCATAAGTTGGCATCTTAAAAAAAAAAGACTCTAATTGATTTGTTATTAATTTCCTAATTCTACATTAGTTTCACAATTTCACATGTTTGATATAACATTGATATATACAACAATGGTTTAAACTAATTAACACAACAACATTTTAAAGTACTCAAAAGTAGAAGAGTAATGTTTACAATTTTTCTCAAATATTGAGAAAACTAATTACCCAAGTAATTTTAAAATCCGAAAACAAATATTAAATTTTATCATTATAAATATTACATATAGATTTGTAACACAACTTTTTTTACATTAAAAATGATGATAGATTTTTTTTAAAAAAATTCTGGAATGACTTTTACATACCGCGCAACGCGCGGTTCGGTCCCCTAGTATATATAAAAAGAAGATAGTGGAAGTGTGATGTGGCAAATTCTTACACTAGGATTTGCCTAAAGAAATTTTCTCATTATTTTGATTTTTTTAAATATTAAATGTGTGAAAGACTATTATACCCCTTAATGAAAATTGTGTAATTTACTATAAGAAGGCTTATTTGGTAATTTAAATTACATTTTAATTAGCTTTAACTTTCAAATTCTATAACTTCCTTAAGACATTCAATTTAATCTCTTCAATTTCCTATTCATTAATTAAAGAAAAACCTACAATACAATCATATATAAACCACAAAGCTCCATCAAAATGTAATATATCAACTCTTTTATGTTTTATAAGAAGCCTTCAGTTGAATGTTTGTTTGTTGTTTGTCTTTTGACAATTTATTTTCGTCAATAATTCTCAATTTTTGTAAAATTTTCAGGTAAGGTAACAATTTTTATTATATAATTTATGATTTATGTGAGCTATATGTTGTTTTTGTGTCTATATGTGCCAAAAGGTATACATAAATAATTTTCATATATTTTTTGTATGTTTTGTGTACATTATATATTGTTTTTAGATAAGTTTTTGCTTTTTTTCGTTTTTATTCATGATTGTTCATTCGTTTTTCCCTTAGTTTTTTCCCTTAGACGTCCTAATTGAAATTTTTGTCGACATTATAGTTATTTTTCTTCCATCAAAACTTTAAATAATGTTTATGGTTTTGTGTATTACATATGATTGTTAACAAGTTTATAGAGTTTTTATTTGGATTTATTTTCACAATTGTTATTTTTGATTTTCCTCCTTCATGTTTTCCATTTAATATTTATGTTGAACAGGTATTTTAAGTAAAGTTTATTTTCCCAATTTGTTGTACTTATATTTTTGTTGGCAATGATCAAACTCCAAGGTATGATCCTTGAGGTTTTTTTACTTTTTGGTTTTGTTGTGGATTTTGTTCCGATTCTTTTATGCTTTCATAGTTTCTCAACTTGTAATTTTATACGAAAAAATATTAGCAATAACATGATATTTTCTAAGCATTCCAATCTTAAATTTCTTATTTTTCCTTAAAATATTCCTTTTTTGATGTAGTTCTTAATAAAATATTTATTTAATTAAAGAATATTTAATCAACATATTTAAGAACTCAATATATATATATATATGAAATTACAACAATCGATATGTATACTTTTATTTTACATGACACTTTAATATAATAATACATTTATTTTTAATAAATAAATAATTATATTTAATATAAATAAACAACTGAAGATGATAGTTAATAAGGTAAATACAATATCTTATGATAATTGTCAGTTATATTATTTGTATGACATTGTTTATATATATTATTTGAAAAATAACACATTTTTTAATGGCCCATCATACGATTTTTAATTATTTTCTTTACTACCACATATATAACGATATGTATTCAATATATAAACTTATTAAATCAATATATAAATATAAAAACCATTAGAACCAATAAATATAAATAAAATTAAAATACGTGTATAATTAAATACTCATTATTAACCAATTATTCGATAAATGAAATACTTATTTTGACACTTAATATCACTAAATAAGATTACTAACTTATTATAATTAATTTCACTAATTAAGATTACTAACTTATTATAATTAATATCACTAATTAAATCAATATATACATAAAAATTATTAGAATTAATATATAAGTATACAGTTAAAGCTATAATCAAAATTAATATAATAAAAAAAAATATAGAACATATATAGACTAAATAAGAATAAACAAATACATAAAATTATGAATAATGGCTTCTTTGAATAACTAATATGTAGTTATTTAAATTTCATTTTTAATTTTAAAGTGATAATGAATTTAGGATTGATATATATCTTTTGTTTTACATAATATGACTAAAACCTCTTTTCAAGATTATTTACTGAGAAACGTAAGAAACTACATTATGAATAAATAGTCTTAAGTATCAAAAAGCTTGACACATGTGATAGATTAACAATTCAATCGGATTCGTCTATGGTCAAAGTGATCATAATAGTGGTGACTATTATTATTACTCTTTGTCAGATTGTAGGTTAGGAAGGGAATTCTAGAAGAATTTTGGCCAAAGTTGTAAACGAATACGCTACAACAACTGTATGTAAATTATCAAAAATGTTTTGCAATTATACAAAACGAGATAGCACTACTGCAATTGCATGGTGAATATAAATATTTTGTGAAATATGTCAGGGATAAATAGATATATCATGAGTTATTAAAAAAATCCATTATACACCTCATTATTATAATATATGGTTTCATACGTTTTTTATTTATCATATGAGTCAATTACAAAGTCTGATGATGTAGAACTTATAATTATATATCAAAATAAACAACTAAAAATGATGAAGCAACTTTATATCAAGCGTTATATCAATTCTTATTATCTTAATATATGATCATTATTTCAATTTAGTTTCAAGATTTTCTAAATAATTTATCGTCACCGCGCAACGCGCGGTGCCGAACACTAGTGTGGCTTATTAAATAAGCTTCATTGGGGGAGCTTTATGAAAAAAAAAACTCAGATTACACAACTTCCAACAATTAATAATTGAAACATAATATACAAGCCATTGCAGATCAATTTTCATCTTATAGAATAAATCAAACAACAAAAGTCAAAATCAAAGAAATATTTGTATATGTCAGTAACTAAACAAGGACTTATTGAGCTAGAACTAGAAAGCATAATTAAGGCAAATTCAATGAAACGAAAGTAAAGATGAGATTAACATTGGTGAGATTAATTAGGGCAAAATCGATTTAATGCATTTGGATCTGGAGTGAAATTAACAAGTGTATATCGAAATAAACAATCAATTGGATCTGCAGAGAGTGAGCCGTCACCGTCGCAGAAAGAGACAAAAAGAGAGACGACTACATACCTGGTCGAACGGGCGGTGGGAACGGCGGTACGGCGGTCGAGCGTCGGTACGGTGGTCGAACGGCGATGGTAGAAGGTAAAACTCTAGCTAACGATAGAGAGATACGTAAAGAAAGAGAGCGTCTTTTGTTTTGCAGGGGTTCCAATTCTCCGTGTCATGATTTCAATTCTCCAGGGAAATCATTTTTTCCAATTCCCACCATTTCTCCTCGAAAAGTAGGGAATTCAAAATACAAAGGACCTCAATTCTCGAGAATTGACAATTCTTCGTGTTTTTATTTATCTGACCTACCAAACAAGAGAATTGGAATTCATTTTCATTTCTCTATACCAAACACCCCCTAAGGGTATTTTGTTTAATTTTCTTTTTATTTGTATTTTTCTTTTTTTTTTTGTTTTATTAGGTTATATATAGTAAATACAATTATATTCCTTGGGGCTTAGGGGTGAGTACTAGAATTGCATACTCGATTTTGAAACTTGAACCGATTTGGAACTGTCGGTTTAGAAATCGAAATCAATGTTATTGGTTTCGGTTCCGGATCCTAAAATAGTTAAGTTTCAATTTTTTTTCTTTATATAAATAATAAAAATGATAAATTTCTTAAATACAACATAAAATATAGAAAAGTTTTTTTATTAGTATCGATTTTTTGGTTGAAATATATTTTTTCGGTTTTTTGGTTAATTTCGAGAGAAATTTTTAGTCTTTGGTTGGTTTCGAAAGAATTTTTTGGTTTTAGGTTCACTCTTTAAAGTTCGAAAATAATATGGTAGCACCTCCAAAATAATACGGTTACACCTTCACAAAATAAATAAAAAAAACCGGACAAATAAGACGGTGGCACGTGCCACCGAGTGCTCCACACTAGCTACGTCCTTGGCTTTTTTCCACATATAACGGGTCCAAATATAGAACTCAAAGCCCGACCTGGCCCAATCCCGGTCAAACAAAAGCCCAAAAAGCCCGGCCCGGTTCGACTATTGCCCATCTCTAGTGCGAAGCAAACACAATATGGAATTGAATTCCAATTTCATTTCTTGCCAATATAACAAATAATAAATTCCAATTCAATTCCTTACATAATCCAATTCCAATTTCTTCAAAAACATTCCTCGAAGGCGGTTGGAACTAAACGCCACCTAAAAAATAAATATTTTATATTTTATATTTTCAAATTAAATTAGTGTTTTAAGAATGAAATTTATATAATAAGAACGTGTATGAGGATGTGAACGAGTCGAGCCGAGCCAAACTTTAAGCTAATCGAGCCAGATTCACTTAAAATTATAGAAGCTTGAGCTCGTAAACCATTTACAAGGCTCGAGCTCGGCTCGTTAATGCTCGGTTGCTTTATGAGCCTAAACGAGCCTTAAGTAAACGAGCTTAAACAATCCATGATTATGAGGATGTGCTTTGAATATCGATTTTTTATATACGTTAAAAACGTCATAATAATGAAATATAAAATACATAATATTATATGTAAAGCTCGTGAGCCTAAACGATTACTGATTTTCTCGAGCTCGGCTAGTTTAGTAAACGAGCTATGTTTCGGGCTTGAGTTCGGGCTCAAGCTCGTTAAGGCTCTGCTTGTTTTAAGCTTTTAATGATTCGAGCTCGGGTAGCTCTCGAGTAGCTCGGCTAGCTTACATCCCTGAGTGTCTCTGTACAATAGTCTCCCTGTACGGGCAGAGAGTGAGAGTCGAGTTTCTGTGATCTTCCACTTTTTAACAATCGAAACTATGCGACTTAAAATCAGTCGTACTGATTCTAATATTTCTCTTTGATTCTTCTTCGATTTTTCAATTTAGGGCTTGAGGATTCATCGATTACGGTAGGCGACTTTGGCTTTGTCTTCGTTTGTTCTCTTTGACGATTCATTGCGATCAATTAGGAAGTTACGTTTATACTGTAAAATTATGTTTCTTGTTTGGTTACAGGACCGATTGATTTGAGATTCGTTGCCTTGCAATCAATCTGCAGATGATTCATTGCAATCAGTTAGGATTTGGCTTCATTTGGTAAAATTAATTTCCTTTAACATCTTTGATGATTGCCAATTAAGACTTGCAGGATGTATTACATACAATACCTTATTTTCTGTTGTATGAATATACTTCTCTAGGTTAAAAGAAAGTTGTTGTTAGGTTATTATGCTGAATAATCTGTCCAAATGTCATAAATTACTACTTTACCCCTTCTCCATTTTTTAAACCCAATTTCAAATGACTTTGTTTCCATAGATATTAAAACCCAATTTCAAATTACTATTTTACACCTGTACATTTGATTTTTGGACATGGCTCTATGCAATCAACATTCTCATTGCTGTGAAGTTGAGTTATCTTGCTTGCTAATATTATGTTAGACTTCATCATTTTGTTAGTTAGGCCAGTAATTCACCATAGCTAACTTGTGTTTAAAAAGTTAATAGTTGTCTACATGTCAATTTTTCTTATGGTGTTATATTATATTCTCTCGTACTAGATACCTTTTACTGGTTCATGGCATTGCCCATGGTTTCTGATACAAAATTTCTGGACCGTGACTTTGCATAATTCGATTATGGCGGTTGATAGTTTAGGATTACTATAGCTATTCTCTCTTATCCTCTTTTCTGTTCAATTTTTTTTCTTCTTAAAAGTGTGTTTTTACCTCATTAGGATTCTAGAATCTCTCAAGCAAGTGCTAGCAACATCTGTGCGTGTGAGAAAATTGTGTAACCATGTAAAATTTTACTCTATCACGTAACAAATATTGGGATTTTAACTGTAAGTTGAGCTTTGCATCCTTGATTATGTGCAGAGATAACATAGTTGCATACGAGCGTATATGGGCTATTAGAACCTGTAAAGTGGCTTCTCCCGAGCAGGCTCAGGAAGTACATGTTGCCGTTCGTGACTGGCTTGCTAAAAATGTATCAGCCAAAGTTGCGTTTATGACTCGTATCATCAATGGAGGTATAGCAACAACAAATATTTAATTTGTATTAGGCATTTATTACCCCAAGGGCATAAGACTTCTCATCTGGTCACAACTTTGCAAAAAAACAAGAACACATAATATGCTATAAAACAAATGGGGGATTTATCGCAATGCACTTTTGTTTACCTTCACAGGATTATAAGATCCTCATTAAGATCCCAACCTAGTATTTACACTGCTTTATCTTCACTCCTAGATTTTGAAAAAAAGTACTATTAGCCATTTTATAAGACTTGGTATTTATGACACTTTTGAGAAATGCCATATAATTAAGAAGGATGATAGGACATCTTACTTCTTGTGTCCTATTAGGTTTGGCAACTTACAGTTACGGCATTCGACTTTTTCAGTTGAAGTTTGTTTAAAATCAAATTCTTCATTCCCTATCTATTTACAAATTGTACTCTAGGCATGGGATCATGTGAGAAGTGCCATTTTTGGTGAGAAGTGTGAGAAGCACTTTTAAACCGTTGATCACTTTTAATCAAATACCCTCCCATGAATTGTGGCTTAAAAGGGAATTGATCCGGTGCATCTTTGTGCATCTTATCTTGGTGCAGCTCATCCTAATGTTCGTCCATTTCTCATCCAACGGTTGACAACCACTTCTCACGTTTCTCACTATATTTGGCATTTTTCACCCTTGTACTACATTTACTCCAAGATAACTCATATCCAACAACTGCAATCAAATGGTTTATCTTTTTTTAACAGAAGATAACTAATTTGTTTGACCTCATATCGTTCCTTCTTGATAGCATTGGTACAAGACCTGCAAGATTTCTTCCATTGGTGGGCGTTTATCGGGAGTTTGTTGAAGACATTTTGAAACAAGTAGAGCCAACTTCAATGCTCCCTTCGGGGGATAATCATCATATCGAAGCTGTGGGTCCATAATCATTGCCAAATTTACCTCTTCAGCGAGTAATGGAGTAGCCCAAGTCACCAAGTTTTGCTTTCCCTGGAATCTATTCATATCAAACACCTTCATCCCTGTTAGAATTTCCAGCAGGATCACTCCAAAAGTATATATCTCACTCTTCATTCCAGCATCTGCGAAAATGGTGTTTCATTGGTCAGTCGCACAAATAGGTCGGCTTTTTAGCCGCTGGGGGTTTAAAAGGGCATGTAATCCTCGTTTTGAATCGGTTGCCAAGTAATATGTAACCTGTGGTCATATACGAAAAGCAAAACATACCATCTTCAAAGTGATTGAATCCGAAATCATTACTATCAAGTTTGCCCGCTTGGTAACGAAACCACTCTGGTGCCGCATAATATGCATCCGTTCCAAATGGGTATGGACCATAACCCAGAGATGACTTTTCAAAATCAGGAAGCCGAACATTGAGATCCTAAAAATCAGCATGAAAGTGAGTAGAAAGATGAAACTAAAAGTAATGTTACACTGAGATTACAACAAAAGGCATGTTGAAAAGGCAGTGCAAGCTACCTTGTCCAGCAGTATAAGAGTGGTGTTTAGTTGGATGTAGGCCTGATGCTTCTTCTGATGCAAGAAAGACAGGCCTTTAGCAGCCCCTACCACTATTTTCAATCGTGCACTCCAAGTAAGTGAATTTGTGCCTTGATCTGTATGATTCAAAAGCAGTGTCATTTGTTTCCAATGTCTGATATAGAAGTCTGAAGAGTTCTTCACAAATCACAAGTTACAACTAGTTGAAATTCTTACCTCTAAAAAGACGGTCATCTAAAGTTGTGTCTGGGAGCTCGTAAACACAAAACAATTCTGGTCCGTTCAAGCAATATCCCAATAGTTTGACAAGGTTGGGATGATTATATTTTTCGGGTTTTAGATCCAGCTGCACATCCAAATTGCCATGCGTACTTTAGTAACGTAATAGGCTAGAAAATACATGATGGGAACATGTCTGATTGATTCATTATGGTAACACATCACCATTTCTTAGATTAATGAGAAGTGTTTATTTCAAGTACCTTCGACGTTCCAATATTCCTAACATAAATCGCTAAACCGACACCACATGCTGTTGGGGCAAACGTCCTTTCGTCAACCCAACCTTTGTAAATGGTGTCATGTACCATTAGCGAATGCTCGTCTTGGAAATTGTTTGTTGCACTTACCAATTCGTCATATTTGAAAGTTCTTAGAGCTCGATCGTTGGATTTCAGAATATCGTGAGAATTGATTTCAGACTTGCTTCCTACTGCTTTGCCTGCAAAAAAAGATCTTACCGTGTTGAAGAGTCCTCCTTGATTAACAGCAGAATTGATACTTTTTCTTTCTTGTGACAGAATAGACTCCAGCTTGACCACAATCTCCGCCATTGTTGGGCGTTGTTTAGGTTGATTATCTAAGCATTGGGCTGCTATGCTTGCAAACTCCTTTGAACATTTTCGTGAGATTTGTCCCGTCAATCTAGAGTCGATAACTTGATTTAGTTTTCCATCTTTCATTTGTTCTTGAACCCAAGCGGCTAAACTCCATTGCTCTTCGTCAAGGGTCGGATCCACCGCTTGCCTCCCGGACAACACCTCAAACAGTACAACCCCAAACGCATAAACATCTGATTTTCTTGTCAATCTCCCACTATAGAAATAACATGGATCCATATATCCAAAAGTCCCTTTGACACATGTGCTCACATAACTTCGTGACTGGTTTATTGGACCGACTTTGGCCAACCCAAAGTCCGCAATTTTAGCAGAAAAGTTTGCATCCAACAAAATGTTGGAGGACTTCACATCACGATGAGTGACTCCATGTCGAGTTGCAATACCGGTGTGAAGGTAGTCTAACCCACGGGCAGCGCCTAGACATATCTCGAGCCGCTCTAACCAGGATAAATCGGTATCATTTTTGTGAAGATGATCACCAAGAGTTCCATTAGGCATAAACTCGTAAACAAGGAGCATCTCTTGTCCTTCATCGCAATAACCAATCAGCGACACAAGATTACAATGCCGCAGCTTGGAAAGGACCTTTTTCGGCTTCATATTCAACGGCACCTTGGTTGGAAACGGAGTCCAAACGTTTGATTGCCACTTCGTTTATTGAGCCGATCAAGCTCGAACTTCTATACACCTTGCCAAATCCCCCTCGGCCGATGACCAATGCCTTGTCAAAGTTGTGGGTTGCCAATTGAATCTCGACAAGCGTATAATGACGACATGTTTGCTCCAGCAGTTCGAATGACGAATCCGTATTCTTGATATGTACGGGTAACATCTTTCATCAGAATCTACTATCGGTTTGTTTCGCTCAGATTCGTTTTTTTCGTAGTTAAGATTCTACTATTGGCTAACAGTTAATTTGGATCATCAATATATCTCTTCTTGGAAGTCAACGGCTGGGTATTGCCTTGGTTTATTGCAAGAATTAACTTTGTGTTGGTTTTTCACCGAATTTCGTGATTGGAGGCGTTGAATGGGTTGGAGCTAGTCAAAGGGCCAAACTTGACATTTTCTTGTATTCATTCTAGAACATGCAATTGTCTCTCAAAACACTTTTTTTGGGCAAAGTTGTTAGCAAAATTAATTAGCTTTATCTTCATTAATCCTGCACATTATTTAACAAACCATGATTAAATACGCTTCATTTAGGAAATATGTGAGAAATTTTAATTATGTTGTTTCCATAAAATAAATGTTTGAATCACCGATCAGGATTAGAGAGCTTTTTGGAATCATGTTTTTTGAATTAGAGCATTCTTAATAGAGGTTATTTTTGAAGTCATAAGTTCTTATTAGAATCTAGGTACCTGAAGAAATAATCTTTGTAACACATCTACAAATGGAAAACAGATCCACCTATAAGTTGTCTACACATAAAAGGAATTTTAGTTAATATGCTCCGTAAAGCACCCCCCCCCCCCCCTTACGATAATAATGCATTCAAATGCATATATATATATTGGGGAAGATTCAAACGAGAAACATGTCAATTTAAGAAAACGTGAGAAGCAATCTCAACCATTCATCTCGCGGTTACGGTGGGCATGATCACGGAGGATTGACGCGATTCATGGGAGGGTAGAGATTATTAAAGGGGGATCGGTCAAAGCCGCCTTTGTTGACCGAGATGAGTGGTTGAGATTGCTCCTTACGTTTTCTTAAAAAGTTATATTTTCGTATAAACCTCCCTCTATATATGTGTGTGGGTGTGTGTATACTAGTTGTCTATATGTGCAATGCAACGAGATATAATAAACTTGGTATATTTTAGATAAATCATTTGATCATTTATGAAATATTTGAAACATACATTAATCCAATAATACGATCAATTTATTCATCATAAAATAGCAAACAAATACATAGAAATTGATGCAATAACCGATAGAAGAAAAAACAAAAAATCAGAAACATTAATTGTGGTTCATATATTGTTCTATTGCTTTTTCTATATGCCAAATGGAAACTACCAACCAAAAAAAAGCATGCAAAAAGTAAAGAATGATTAAACATTTTAATAAGATCGAATGGTGACACCAATGGTAAATACCCCTCTCTTCTTCACACTTGTAGCAAAAACGAATCTTACATCTGTAATGAAACTCATCATAGATTAAAACTATTTCACATTAAACTTAAGAAATAAATGGTATTTAATTATAGATGATCATAAAATAAGAGTGTGAAAAAGGACAATACAAACCTCCAACAAAAAATAAAGCAATCAGCTGCGAATTGTACATAAAGACTACACCTGGTACACCTCATCAATTTATTGCCATCCGAAACAACAACTCTATTAGAAATTTTATTTCGTATCCTGTTCCCGTTGTTACCTTTTACTATGAATGACGATTCAACGTCCTTTAGCACCACCAATTCATATAACTCGTCATTCCATTTATCCAATAGCTCGAGTGTTTCTGGATCCACGGGCTGATTAGGGTATTTGATGTCATCGAGCTTCATAATGTTGTATCTCATGGTACACTCGCTGCAAAAAGGGTGGAGGGATTTGTTGAATTTGTTGTTGACGGAGAGTTTTAATGGTTCGGTACACATCTCACACGTGAACAACTGTTCTTGAGGCTTTTGATTCAGATTCCCCATAGTCTAATTGTTGTAATATATGTTTGTTTTTCAGTTTAATATTGATAGCTTTGTTTTTCTGCTCCCTATTATTAGGATCAATTAGTCTTCCTTTGTTTTAGGATAAATCAAATATGCACATGAATTCCGGTAATTGCTGATGACTTGATTTTCATCCTTGTCCCTACGGTTACTACATTTGTGAAAAGGGTATTTTAAGAAATGAAGCTAATTATGTTTCTATAACTTGTTAATATACATATATATACATATATATATATATAGAGAGAGAGAAATGTGTTTCGATGAGAAGTTGATTTTAATGTGATAAGTATTAAGTGATTATTAACCGTTGCATGAGAAATTGATGCACATTAGGATGAGATGCACCATTGCTGAATCAATTTCCCTCTCCACTAAAAACCCTAACTTTTATCTGAGAGTTAATTGCAACTTATGAAAACTGGAAGGCTGAAGGCTGTATTTAAAGGCAGAGTCAATCCACCTCGCGATCGCGAAAGTGGGCCTCGCGTCTAGAAAGCTTCCCAATTTGGTAATTCTTGAATGTTCTAGAAGCTTCCCAGCGTAGTTGACAAATTTCGCGACTCCAAATCTCTTTTTCGCGATGTCAAAGATCGATAGAAAAGTTTCCTTCGAATTAAGGGCTCACCTCGCGACCCGAGATTGCGATCTCGCGCACACGAGATTGGTCTGTTTTGCACCAAAGTTCACTTTTCTTCATTTTATGCCTCTTTTTGCTCCAAACGCCTTCAAATCCTTTAAAAGTACAAAGGAAAGGTATCTGGGGGTAAACGTATCAAAAAGTGGGATTAAATCACTAATTAGCTCAACCAAAACATGTATAATTTTGGCGGTATCAATCCTCATGCCGTTTATGAGTTGAGGAAGGGACAACCCGTGCCCTTTATGAGTCGCGTGATTCAGTTCTGTCTTGCGGAGACGGAGGTTCAGTTTTGTGCAGATATATATATATATATATATGTGTGTGTGTGTGTGTGTGTGTGATATTATTATTTAGAATATGTATAGTATATGCTCAGTAAGCTTTTTGCTTACCCGTTGTTAAATTATATTTTTTTAGGAAGCAGTTTCGGGAACTGGTAAAGGGAAGGCCCCAGCTTGACTCGAAACGGCTTCCGCTTAAGTTTATGACTATTTGATTTATAAACAATATTTTTAAACTTTTGATTGGAACTCATTGTTAGATTGACTTGGTTTGAATTAAATTCGTGTTTTTTTTTATCAATTAATTGGCGAAATTGAATTAATTATTTTATTCAGAAATTGGGATGTTCCAAATACAAAGTAGAGAAGTGATCTCAACTGTATCAACGAATATGTATAAACATCTTTAAAATAATACAATTACCAAAAAACTATGTAAGATAACGGACTAGGCCTTATCCTCCCCATAACCTAAGTTTTGCCCGTCCTAATGCTTGGCCCAACAAGGAGGTTTGAATGTTTGATGAGTTTCTTAAGCACATATGAATTTGCTCAAAATCAAGAATTTCCCAACCTCCTTTAGTTGGAGAGAGATTCAATAGAAGGGTTGGACCTAGCTATCTTAACAAATACCATCATATAGAGTGTGTTTGGTAGGCAGAACAGAAAATAATAAACAGAAATAAGGATTCATGTTCCATGTTTGGTGTGGTTTAAGACGGAACATAACAGAACTAAGTAGCACAAACCTGGAACATGCGTGTTCCACCAAATTAAAGAGTTCGAACAAAATAGAATAAGCTAACTAATTACCAAAATACCCTATTTCTAACCTAAAACCCATACATCTGTTCCATATGCCTCCATCTCTATTACTACAAAAAAGCGGTTGATTATCCACATTTTTTAAGTAATATTAATACACTTAAAAGTGTGGAAAATTACAATAAAGCATGGATGTATTTGGCGTTACAATCTTTTATCAGATCTTTACATCTGAAAGTGCAAAATTTGTAGGAAAAAATCATGCTTATTAGTGTGGACAAATTATCTAAATTTTCACATTTCTAAGCATGAAAAACTGTAAATAATTCTAAGGTTACAAAAGTCCATGCTTTCAAATGTGATTTTTTCTAATTCTCCATTTATTACAAAAATTACACTTTTAGAACCATTGACTTTTGAAATCAAACCTATACATGCATTTATAAATGTTGAGTTTTTTTCTTTTTCTAACAATCTCTATATTTAAACTATCTGTCACAATTTGAAGGGTGGCAAGTTTCAAAATTCTTCCGCGCTTTTTATGAAGCATGGACAAATAACATATTTTTTGTAGTGATTCCATTTTGCCAATTCTGTTATGTTCTGTCCAATTTAGTTATGTCTTATCAAACACTGTTGTCCTGTTATGTCATATGTCGTGTCCTAATACCAAACGCACCCATACGTATGTTCCATGATCCATCACAGGTTTGCATCATTTGCTGTTATTTGGTGATGGATGTTATAGTACACACTGTAGAGTGAAATTATAAAGAGGGTTTAATATAAACAAAACCAACAATAATGCCTTTAGTGTTTTTTGTCCATCTGGAAAGTGTTGTTGACATTATGCATGTGATGTAGGGAAGCATAGGCACATGATGGATGGCCCATTAATTATTTTAAGAACAAGACACAGAAGATGCTTAAGATTTGATCATATATAGATATAGATGAACTTCTCTATGATTGCTTAAGAAATATACCTGGCCTTGTCCTCCATTGCATTATGGCCACCACCACCAGATAGATTCACTCTTTAGTATCTAACCCCTTCAAACAACCACCACCACTTCAACATAAAACCCAAAGCAATATGAAGTTAATTTTGAAGTTTTCAGACACGTGTATATTATTTATATATATATATATATAGAGAGAGAGAGAGAGAGAGAGGGGGTTCATACAAGAACCACTTTCATACGTAGGAACAAAGGAACTAAATTTGAGTCACATTTGATGTGGGTCTATGTGGGACCCATCCATTAAATAAACCATATATATGTTCCTTTTTTCCTTTGTTCCTACAAATGGAAGTGGTTTTGTATAAACCCCTCTCTCTCTCTCTATAATATATATACACACACACATATATATAGATAGATAAGGGGTGGGTTCAAACGAAACCTCATTTTTCCTTGCGAATGTCAAGACAATTGAGAGCACGACACGTTTCATATTCGGTATGAATAACGAAGGTGAATGTTCATCCATTATTCAAGATGAATAATACAACATTCAAGATGAATGATATATTGTTCTGAATGAATAATATGTTATTCATTTTGGATGTTGTATTATTTATCATGAATATTCACCTTTGTTTTATACGGAATATGAACGGACACGCTCTCGGCTGTCCTCATATTTGTAACGGAAAATGAATTTGCAGCCAAACTTTCCTCTGCATGTGTGTATATATATACATATATTGTTGTGGCTGATGGATGGGATATGACTATATGTGGATTCTCAAACACATATTAATAATCTAGTGTCTTGCTAAATTGGGTTTTATTAATCTTGTTGCTTGCTCTTGAAATAGAAATGGTGGGCATATTTACCTTTATTTATGAGACATGTTCCTAAGTAGTTAATATTAAAGAGAAATGGTGGGATTCATTTTGTTTAATTTATATTTGATCATGTGGAAGACATAGAGTAACAAACAGCTGTCCTTAACTAATTTCAATTTATATAATAAAGTGGACCTTCTTTTGACGAAATTCTTTTCTATTTCTATAAGAAAAAGTCAACTTTATGGGTTTTTATAATCCCTAAAGTATCTATTTTAGAACTAGTTATGGACCATGGTGACGCATGAGTCCATTCAAATAACATTATGTCTTCAAATGTGATCAATGCACGAGAAGAGGTCCGACATAGTCACCTGTTGAAAAAGGTAATTGAGTTCTGCTAGATTTATCTCGTGGGGTTGCAACCGAAAAACCTTAAAATAGATCGGATTAGATTGATCCATAAATTCTATCTTTTGTTATATGTTTTAAAGCATTAATTAGTAGCCTAACGGTCGATAACATCTTTGATTAGAAGGGCAGTAGATGACATCCATATATACCCGGGTTGGATTTATGTGGTCACCATGTGGCGGAACCCTGACCATGGGTCCGCTTTCTGGTCGGTCCATGGTCGACGGGTATTAATCGGGTGCTCGTTTAGATCACGGATGCCTCGTCGACTTCGTGTCGAAACGTATGCGTGAGTTATCTGTCGTTCAAAATAAATTTTACATGAATTAATAACTAGTCCAGTTTTATAAACTATTTAGAATGTTTTAAAATACTTATCAACTTTTTGGGCGATTTTTGAATAGTTCTTTGACCAATTTAACCTTTTTAACTTGACATACATGTTGCGACATACCCCATTTTCTGTAAGTAACTATATTTTTTTATTTTAAATTATTTTTTACAAATTCTGTCATGAAAAAAAAAAGAAACTAAAGGTTATTAACTAGTCTAAAAGTATCAGCATCATTAAGGTCAATAAGGATTCATACCTCGTCACAAATTAGAAACGTGCATGTATTTATCGTGTATAAATATTATATATTTTCAAAATAATTCATTAGCATAAGTGTAAAGTTTTTGACTAAATGCCTAAATTTGCACTTTTACACTCACCTACTTTTGATAATTGTGAATGGAATCCTTTTGTACATGTTTAACGAGCAATTGCCATCTACTAGCACCTTTATCTTGCACGTGATACTTTTTTTGGTCGGGCTAACGTTTTCTTAGGTTCCCGTGGTTAACAAAAAAGAAATCTTAGACGTGATACATATCCTAGAGTTTCTTCTTGATGTGCATGGTCGTGTAAAATTGTGTTATAGGTTGCATGGTGTGCTATTTTCTTATTGCATTTTCATTAATTATAGCATTTAAGGTAGGAAGTTTTTGCTTATCTTTTCTTACTCATTTGCCTTCTTATCTCTTCTATCCCAATATTCTTCCTCCAAATGCCCAAACTGACCTTTAAAGTACTAAAAAAAGAAAAAGAAGAAACACATCGCCAACCATGGAAGGTAAAAGTCATCAAAATGAAGCTAAATATGTGTATACTAATATAGAGGAGAGTTCAATTGTGAACCACTTTTTGATTGTGAACGTGAGGACAACCGAGAGCGCGACACGTGGCGGATGATTAGGCGCCACGTGGGCTTTGAGTGTGGTCCCCCCTTTTAATTCAATGCCCTCCCCATGAATCGCGTCTAGTCATCCGCCGTGGATATGACATGGCGCCTAGTCATCCGCCACGTGTCGCGCTCCCGGTTGTCCTCACGTTCACAACCAAAAAGTGGTTCACATTTGAACCCACCCCTACTAATATATATATATATATATATATAGGGGTGGGTTCAAATGTGAACCACTTTTTGGTTGTGAACGTGAGGACAACCGAGAGCACGACACGTGGCGGATGACTAAGCGCCACGTCATGTCCACGGCGGATGACTTGGCGCGATTCATGGGGAGGGCATTGAATTAAAGGAGGGGACCACACTCAAAGCCGACGTGGCGCCTAGTCATCCGCCACGTGTCGCGCTCTCGGTTGTCCTCACGTTCACAATCAAAAAGTGGTTCACATTTGAACTTTCCTCTATATATATATATATATAACATCCACTTAACACTAAATGTTCTAATAATTGGTGTTTGCAAGTCGTTTTTGGGCTTAATAGCCTATATAACTAATTTGGCAATTCATACAACAATGTGTGGTTATGAAATTATTTAAAAGTAGAAGAGCTTATATGTACAACCGAATTACAAATAGTTAACATTACGTTTTATTTATTAAAAAAAAAAAGAAAACCTTCTAAAATAGTTTTTACGATTTTTAAAAACCACCCTATAAACTAATTTTTATAACACTTTTAGATAGGACTCTTTTATATGGTCCTATAAACACGGGTCCTATAAAACACTCTATTATAAAAAAAAATTAGACTGTGTTATATATTTATTTATTTTTATTGACAAATGGCCTTTTCCAACATCCTACTGGTTATGGATCGTTTAATTGTTTCTAAATGTTATTACCAAAGATTTGGAAAATAAACCAAATCTACAATTCATGCTACTAGTATACAACAACCGTTTTTTGTTCTGTTTTTCCGGTATTCGGTATTACCTCACCTTCGCACCATCCATGCCCACAAGATCGAAAATATCATTGAGGCTAAAACTTAATTTGAAACTCTTTTATTAATTAAACAAGTATCAATTATTTAAATCAAAACATTAGCAGCCTAGTGGTCGGTAACATCCTTGGGAGGGGAAAGTGGATGATATCCCTGTCTATCGGGATTCAATTCATGGGAGAGCATGTGGTGATGGCCTGACCATGGATCGGCTTTCGGGTTCCCGTATGTATCTAGAATTCCTCGTCGACTTCATATCAAGACATATGCGTGATTAGTCGGATGCGTGTATGGATCTAAAATACCTCGTCGACTTCATATCAAGACATATGCGTAGAGCATCAATTATTTAAACTAATGTAAAGCGATAGTAATTAGGTTTAAAAATATGGATGAAGATAAATAAAAGTAGGTGTCTAGATGGTGGTCCATGCATGGAACCGACGGGCTTCAATTAATTGAATTGCTTTTGGGAATTAATTGGTGGCACAACTTCATGTTTCAATCACACGTTTCAACCTTCCTTCAATTCTCCACCATGCACGCAAACTATGGATTTTATGTTATCCACGTGTATGAAGCTTTTCATCTTCTACCTTCCAAACAAAATGTAATATACTTTGATACCTAAATATATATATTTCTTCTCATTATAGTTGAGGATATATAATGGTAGGGTTTAAAAGATGACACTCCTGTTTTATAGTAAAATAATAATAATATATTAAGTAAATAATTAAGGATAGTTATATGGTTTTGTATTTATCTCATTATGTGTAACATAATATGAAGTAGATATTAGAAATAATCATGTGATTTCGTATTTATCTGTATTTTTGATGACTTCTTCATCCCTAAAATCACGTACAAATAATATAATCATTTCTTTCTTTAGAAGAGTGTCCAGGCCAAAGGCCAACTAATCCCCGGCAATTTTGAGGCTAAACATGGTCCCACTTAAATGTCCCCAAGCATGCATGCACACGGGAAGGCTCGAACTCAGTTAGGGCGCTATGAACCTCCCGAGTGATAACCAATCTACCACAACACTGGAAGACAATATAATCATTTCTTTTGAAAATATTTAACATGGAGACTTGTGCTAGAGGAGACTCGCTTATTTCGAATGTGATAAGTTGTCTAAAAATTCTAAATATAGGGGGAATGATTTAGTTGGTATATGTCTTATGCACAATTAATAGGAAGTCTACTAAATGCACAAGTATATATATTACGTGACTTAGCATGAGTTGCAAGAATTTTGTTTAGATTTCAACAATACTCAACTAAAGATCTTTGAATGAACTAAAGCTCACATGCTACACAAATTCAAATTTTGTATGTAAATACCCAAACTCAAATAAATCTACCTTTGGCTAAAAAAAATTCTACTAGACTACAAAGAAGGAGACCGAGAACACCTTACTAATTAAACACCAAATGTTATTAGACTATAAGTCATTTGACATTTTTTTTAAACAGCAAAATATACACACCCACTAACTTACTCTTTTAAGCCTATTGCTTTCGGTTTTTAGTGTTACAACATGACTGTTTTGAAAAGTTATGTAACTGGTACCACCTACATGGGACGAGACAACTTTCAACGTAGGTTTTCTTTAAAGTTATTATCATATCTTGTTCACTTAAATTATTTTACAAACACTATTCCTCATTTGGAATACTTAAGGACACCTGTTCTTAACCATCAATACAATATTCCATCTTGAATCCCACTAAGAGGTTCTAGATATGATAAGAGAATGATCATTTAATAAACGTAATTGAAGTCAACCAAAATTTATCAAGAAATATGCTTTTGGAATAGTTGGAAAACGATGCATGCATGATGTTCAATAGTATAAGAATCCAATTATACAATTGTGTGTTTTGTTTCCGTTTATAATGATGTAGCTAGTTAGGGTGGAGGGAGTGGTCACGATTCTACCACTCCATCCTTTTCGTCTCATCAGCATTTTACACTCTATATTTCTTCCATCATTCTACCCCTACGAAATTCTTGCAGTAGTCACCATTTCACCCTTGCACTCCATTAACCATTTAAAAGAAACAAAAAAAAAGAAAAAAAAAGGAGAGAGATAGACGTAAATTAGAGAGAGAGAGATAGACGTAAATTAGAGAGAGAGAGAGAGAGAGAGAGAGAGATAATTGAAGACCCCACGGAGTTAGCAAGGCCGGCAGGCTGTTGATTGATGAAGCCGGCAAGGACAGGGACAGTGTTCCCGCGTCACCCCGCCACCCTTGGTTGTGGACTGTGGTTTCCATGCCGAACTGGGCTCCCACAACCTTCAACCTTATAATGTACATATATAAACATTATACAATACATTATAATGTTTTTGAATCCTTTCGTGTGAATTATAATTTTTTGTGTATTTATAACTATTTAGTATTTATTGTATCTTTTGATATAAATGTTTATTTTGCTTACAAGTAAATATATTCATTTAAGATTCAAATTAAATTATTTTTTCGGTTCTTGGTTTAGAAAATAATTTGAACCAACCCTAAACTAGTTGCTATCTTCCGTCTACATATGGGGGATATTGGCTATGGTAGCCAATTTAAAAATACAAAGTAGACTTCTTAACCAAAAACTCTACCAATTTATGATCATATACATTTGTGTTTGGATCCGTTTTTCTTTTTTATTATTTAAAGAACCTAGTACAAAAAGTAAAAAAAATGGGTCGTCAAAATGAAACCTCCGTCAAATATGGATACGTCCATTAAATATGGTGTACGGTGGCTTTTTAATATCGTTTTCCTTTTGATGATTTTTTTTATTCTGTTTTTTTTCAATCATCATTTAGCACTCCATATCTACTCATACATAATACATACACTACATATATAGCAATTGGGATTTAACAAAGGTATATAAAACATATTTAATAGCAATTGGGATTTGAGGGAGGTATAAAACATATTTAATATCATTTTCCTCTAGTCTTTTCTTCTATATATAAACATATTTAACGAACCTATTTGGGATTTAATGAAGGTCTTAAGGATTTAACAAACTTATCAGTATTTAATCTTGTTCTTATTTTGACCAGTCAAAAACTTTTGACTTTCTAACTAACTATTTAACGGCACTATATGTTAATATAAAATTACATAAGTAACCACTTTCAAAATGCACATTTTTTTTTTGTTCACGTAAAGTTGTTAGTTTACCACGTTAAGAAAGTTTACTTAACAATCGATACTTTTTATTAAAAAAGGAAAATGCGCATTTGACTGTGCATGAAATTAGATTTATCCAAATAAATCAAGGACCACCACATCTTTTCAATAAAGCTATCACTCACTAATGATTATTAAATAAAAATAGATAAATATGTTTTGATTCATTTAAATATCAAAAATTACAAATCAAATCAAACAAGTTCATCTTAAAAAATTGATTTTTATAGCTCAAAGCAATAATCATGCAACGAAAATATATATACTTTGTATGGTAAATTTGACTAACAAAAACATGTAATCCTTAATATATATATATATATATATACCGTATACAGACCAAAGTTCAAATGAAACTCATTTATGTATTATTCAGTCTCAATAATGTATTATTCAGACTGTCATGCGGCTCATTTTCGACCGTGCTCACTTTCGCAATGAAAAATGAGTTTCATTTGAATTTTCGTACTTTGTATTATTCAATGTAAATATTGTGTTATTCACATTGAATAATGTATAATATTTAGTTGGAATAATCTTGTATTCTTCAGACTGAATATAAGTCTAATATGACAGGTAACATACTCTCAGTTGCCCTCACGTTCATAATCAAATTTGAATTCTCATATGTGAACTTAATTTTGGTTGTAAACATTAGAACGAATCACAGCCAAACATATTCGGTTACGGTAGACGCGATCACGGAGGATTGACGCGATTCATGGGGGTGGAGATTATTAAAGTAGGGGACCTGGTCAAAGCCGCCTTTTATTGACCGGATGAATGACTAAGATTCGTTCTCATATTCATAACCAAAATTGAGTTGACGTTTGAACTTTCTTTTCAGTATATATTAAAATGAAAAACAAAGAATAATATAGAAAAAGTAGGCATGAAAATGAAAGTTAGGGATCCTCGAATAACATTGATTAAAATATATATGCATTATTTTTCGTTACTATTTACTTTCATCATGATTACCACGTGTATATACTTTAATCAAATAAATCATAAAAAGGTTTAATCACTACAACTAAAATCCTATTAATTGATAGCTTATTATTTAATATTCTTCTTGGAGACTATACTTTTTGATCAGTACAATTTATAACTCAGTGAAATATTAATACTAATTTATAGATTTTCAACGATGCTATCCTTTTGATGTAAGATTGTGGTCGACAAACTAGCTAATAGATAATAAGAACATCTTCAATGGAAATTTTTTATGAGTTTTTTACAATAACTTTCAATGTGAGATAGAAGTTCTTGCCCAGTCACATGTTTTTATTGGAACCTAAGTGCTTGAACAAGAACCCAAGTTCTTATAATAGTTTCATTTTCTATTATATAATAGTTTACATAAATAAAAATTATATTATAAATAAGTAGAGGAAAGTGAAATATTTGTAAAAAACCTTCATTGTAGAGTTTTAAGGAGGTTTATTAAGATGATAATGATTTGGTAGAAAAAAATATGGTAAGTGAAGATATTTATTTAAGCAAAAAATTATTTAGCAACACTCTTTTTCTATTGAAAATTTACTTTTTAAGTTTTTTTTTGGAAGAGGTATCCCAGACCACATTGGGCCCAGACTAATCATCGGCAATTTTGGGCCGAAGCCCGACTGCTAAAGCATGCAGCCCGGGGTCGAAACCCCCGTACCTCCAGAATGCGTCCCCCAGGGCTCAAACTCGGGTTCACCACTATGTAGTGCCCAAGCCTTACCACTAGACTAACAATCCTTTTTAAGTTTACTATGTTGTGATTATCATCATCCTCTCATCATCTTTTTTTTTTTATTATTGTTATCATTTAAACTATTTTTGGAACGACAAAATAAGATTTTCTTGGCTTTGCATAGCGTTTTATGTTAATAAACATTCTGAACAAGGCAAAAGAGTTTTTCGTCTTGCAATCAATTACAGACCTTTAAACAAACTTTTAAAATGGAAACCCGAATGCAGCAGCCTACCGGTTAAGGCTTGTGGAAGGTGTAACAACTAACCCAAGTTCGAATCCGGGGATGAGCAACCAAGGGGCACTGAGTATTATTCCTAGGGGAGCATGTCTGGCTCTCGATATTGTCAAGGATGTAGTCTGGCCAAAGTCCAGATAAACCTTCCCAAAATAAATAAATAAATTTTAAATTGATCATACATTCAATCCCTAATAAAAAAGTCTTACTTGATATATTATTCTAAGCTTTAAAAAAGTTATATGAAAATGAAAACAAGAAACATACTTGGTTCTTGAAAATTTGTGACTTTTGTTTTCGTTCCCTAATTCCTAATTGGTTTTTCCATGGTGGAAAAATTTCTGTTCTACCAAAGAAATATTCCCCAAGAATTTATATTGATGTCATTGAAAGAGATTTTTTTAAATCATAGGAGGAGGAGGAACTTGGATTTTTGTCTATCCCCACAAGATGCTTTTCAACATAAAAAAAATAATGTTTCCCATAACATATTCTGCTTTTTCCAAATTTATAGGCGATAAAGTATTAAATGTGACGATTCATCACATAAATTATCTTTTATTAGAAAAAGAAATTTATACAAACCTATACCTTATCATCCTTAGAGAGGAATTAAATTCCCTACACGATAGTATGGAAAAAAATTAAAAAGCTTTCAATTCTTGAAAATATAAAAGAAGATAAAGAAAAGCAAAAGTAAGAGGTAAAATTTCCAAGAGAAGAAAGGAAATAGATTCGAAAGGAAAATCAAAAAATTGTGTTCTTGAGTTTTATTTTACGAAGGAACAAAAATAAAAGAAAAGAAAATGAAAAAGATGGATTTGGAGGAGGAGTTTAGACTTATTTTGCCTTAAATCTTATCATCCAAAAAATGGGAGGATTTGAAAGGAAAGGAATTTTCATTTCCTTTCTTTTCCTTCCCTTACTAAACCGGAGAACTTGGCATAAAAGTTCAAGTTTAGATATTAAAAGAATGTTAGAAAACAATTTAAAAAACCTCTTTATTTCTAGATCTTCGTTCTCAACTTTAAAAAGACATTTCTTTTCTAACTCTGAAGAGGATTCAGATGACAAGCCTTTAAAGAATTCTATTAACAGAATGAAATGGACTGATACGCCTACATTCAATAAATTGGGATTTCCCATAACTTCTCAGTTGTCAAAACTCCACAACAAAACGCAATGGTTGAAAGATTGAATCGGACACTAGTAGAAGCATCGAGATCAATGATGGCCTACTCATCAATTCTCCCATCATTCTGGGTTAAGGCCATCGCAACTGTTTCTTCATACAGAATCGGACCATCATTGTTAAAAGAGCTTGTAAAGATATAGGAATGTATGATAAGAAAGCCGATAAGGGAATCTTTCTTAACTACTCGTTCACTAAGAAGTTGTCACGTTTACAACAAACGAACTCGCAACGTACTTGAGAGCATGAACGTCACATTTAATGACAAGGCATCAATGACTTTAGGACTAGACAGTTCTGGACTCGGACAAAGTAGTAACGATGTTGCACAATCCAGTGTAACACATGAGCAGACACAGACTCAACTTACTGATGACTCTTCAACTCATGTTTCTTCTACTAAATTTTTAGTTAAAGACATTTTTTTATACTATTGATTTTTCAGAGGTTAAAAATCTAGTCCTCACTGCTAGTCCTTGTGTCATTGAACTAGAGAACTCTCTTCCACATCAAACATCTGATCAAGAACATCATGATGATGAATCTGTCACCGATACTCCATCCACTAATGAGCCATTCTCTGAAGATTATCATGTGGTTACACTTTAGGAAACACCCTAAGACCCTTCAACATTAGTAGATGCATCCGAAGTGAAATCGTTAGCGGTCATTGATGAGCATGATTCACTAAACAACCGAATGGAAGTTGAAGCACTTCCAAGTATAAGATCATGGACCAGACACCATCCCTGAGTCAAATAATTGGGGATCCTACAAGTGGTGTGCAAACTAGATCGACCACATAGAATGGAGCTCTCTTTGTTTTCGTTTATGAGCAAAATAGAACCCAAGAAGACTATTGAGGCTCTTGAGGATTCTGAATGGATACCTCGATGAAAGTTGAGTTACTTGAGTTTGAATGCAATGAGATTTGGAGATTAGTCCCAAGGCCAACCAGAAAGTTCATTGTAGGTACTAACTGGGTCTTTCAGAACAAAAGGGATGAGATTGGCATTGTTGTTTAAAACAAAGCAAAATTAGTGGCTAAAGGATGCTGTCAATAGGAAGGGATCGATGACGATGAGACCTTCACATCATTAGCCAGAATCGAGGCTATCAAATTCTTCTTGGCATATGCACACACAAGAACTTCCAAGTGTTCCAGATAGGTGTCAAATCGACTTTCCTGAATGGAATTCTTCAAGAAGAAGTATATGTCAGCCAACCTATAGGGATTGTAGATCCCAAGCATCCAAACTATCTCTATGTGCTTGATAAGGCATTGTATGGCCTAAAACAAACACCCCGGGCATGGTATGAGACACTAGATAACTAGAAGGTCAATCTCGTGTGCGTTCATTTTTTCTAGTTTTTTTTCCTATTAACATGAGTAATGGAAGGAAATAACTAGTAATATAATAGAACATAATAGAAGTAGCATTTTCTGTTCTACTTTATTTTCATTCACAATCCCATTTTCATTTCTTAGAACGAACCAAACATCCCTTTAGTTCCATTGACATTCAAATTCGTACTTTTCTTTTCTAACTCCAGTGTCTGAGGAATATTAGCAAGTTAAAACAGTTTTTGGCTTCATGTAAATATGATTAACACCAACATTGTATCTTTTTTATGATGCGTCAAGTGTTTGAAGTACAATAAAGCTAATTGTGAGATATAAGAGCATATGTTAATGGTATAAATGTAAACTTTGATATGAGATAGATTGTATTGAGGTAAGAGTAAGGCATTGGAAAGACAAATATCAAGTAAAACTTAGATTTAATCTTAAAAACTTGACCAACCAAACTATTTGGGAGGCTTTTATCATGTAGCAGTACATAATTAAATCCTTATTACTATGTACTATTGGGTTGATCTACACTAAAAATTCTTTGAAAACTTCAAAGAAATAGGGCTATTATTAGACAAATATAAAGCTATGTTGCAACCTCTTTGTAATTATAGGGTAGGCTATTAAATGTAGCAAAACTTTAAAGTCCATTTTTTGGATCTCGCTATTTGATCCATTTTGGCTAAATGATTGTATAAGAACGTAAAAATGAGGAAGTTTATGCAAATATGTGCAAGTATATAACTCGTAAGAAGTTTATGCAAACATGGTTCTTTTTGCCTTGGGAAAAAATAGTGAAGAAATTTTAGTGTTTTTAGATATAAAGTAGCCCATCAAATTATTGAAAAACATTATTGATGTCAGGAAAACATAAATAATCCCAAGTTTAAAGTGATTACTTATGCTAACTAAAACTAAATCTTTAGTTGAGTTATAAAATTTACACCACCTCAAACATATTCATATTGAAGGGCACTTAAATTTTGTTGGTTGTCAACTTTTTGATACTATATTTATTACAAACTGATTGCTCTAGTCACATGCTTGTTTGAAGTAGGGGTGAGCATAACCGGGTACCCGCCTATTTTTCATGGAACCGGAACCGGAACCGGAACCGGCGGTTCCTAGAATGAAGGAACCGGAACCGGAACCGCCTAAACCGGTTCTTTGTATCTTGGAACCGGTCCCGGAACCGCCGGGAACCGGTTCCGGTACCGGGTACCCGGTGTCAATTTTTTTTAACATTTCATACATTTAAAATGTAATAAAAACCAATATTTTGGCAATATATATGATAAAAAATGAGTTTCTTGATAACAGTTTCATTGTATTTCCAATTTGCAAACTAACCATTCTATATACTAATGGGAAAACAAAGTAAAACACCAAATTATGCGCACTGAATTTGGGTAAGTTTCATATGATTAGTTTGCAAAAAAGGTTACATCTATATATAATGGTTAGAAATTAGAAATTAGAAATTTAGAAAAGCTGAACACGGCATGTTTTAGTGAAATTTTTATATTTCGACAGGAATGGTTAACTAATTAATATATATTTCTTTCTAAGATATATAATATATACCGGTTCCGGCGGGTACCCGCGGGTAACGGTTCCAAAAAAATGAGAACCGGAACCGGAACCGGTCTTGATCGGTTCCGTATTTTAGGAACCGGAACCGGAACCACTCACATCGGTTCCGGTTCCGGAACCGGCAGTTCCGAAGCGGTTCCGGTTCCAAAGACGGGTACCCGCTTTTTATGCTCACCCCTAGTTTGAAGGGTGGCTAATGTTCGAGGGCTTTTGGCTAAGACAATGCCACGATAAAAGTATAATTTAACGTCCTAAAAACCAATGTACATTTGTATCGGTGGTGGCAACTTATTTTTCTCTAAAATAACATATGTAATAGGGCTTTTAGGCTGTTAGTGTCCCACATCGGCTAGACTTGGACCAAATCTTCACTATATATGTTGGAACCCCCCTTCTCTCCTCAAGGGCTCTTTTGGAGATTAATCGGGGGTTCCACATATTCTCACATGGTATCAGAGCATTAGGCTCTTCAATCCCGAGTTGGGATTCTTGCTTTCCGGAATCGGTTTTCTTCATTTCCGAATCGGACTTCACTTTTCCGATCCGGATTTCGTTTTTTTCCGAACCGTTTTCCGATCCGAATTTTTCCTTTTCCGAATCCTTTTCCGATTCGAATTTCTCCTTTTTCCGAATCCTTTTTCGACTCGGAATCTTCCTTTTCCGAACCCGAATCAAATCCTTCTCCCGATTCGGAATCCTCTCTTTTCCGAATCCTCTCTTTTCCTTTTCCCGATTCGATTCTTCCTTATACCTTGTCTAAACCGGCTTCCGAATTGGAAAATCGTTTGATTTCCGAATTCGGAACCCGCTTTTAGAGTCGAAACTCTGCCTCTCAATCCTCTCCTTTCCGAATCCGAATCTCCCTTATACCTTGTCTAAACCGGCTTCCGAGTTGGAAAATCGTTTGATTTCCGAATTCGGAACCCGCTTTTAGAGTCGAAACTCTGCCTCTCTCTCTCTCTTCGTTTTCCGAACCCAATGACGACAAATACCAGTCACTCAAATCCCATATCAGTTGTCCTTAATGGAAACAACTATATTCTATGGAATCACCACATGACCATCCTCTTGAAATCTCATGGTCTTTACTCTTACGTTACCGGGACAACCGTTGCCCCTACAAGGATCGCAAACGAAGCCGCAGCCGACTATGCTAAGCGAGTTAATGAGTGGGACATTAACAATGCTAAAATCCTTGGATTCATTAATGCTTCCACAACTGCGGAAATCAACCAACAATTTCTTGGGTACACGACTGCCAAAAGTCTTTGGGATTTTCTGACAAAGCGTTATTCAGCTACTGGTCTTGCACACCAGTATCAGCTCTGGGTAACTTTTCAAACCAAACGACAGCTTCCGGA
The DNA here is from genome assembly GCA_030169165.1 of Centaurea solstitialis. NCBI lineage: Eukaryota > Viridiplantae > Streptophyta > Magnoliopsida > Asterales > Asteraceae > Centaurea > Centaurea solstitialis. Next base: position 9,232,608 of record CM058043.1, read on the forward strand.
TCAACCAGTCAGCTCCTACATCTCTGAGATGCAAGCCATCCGAGATCACTTGAACATGGGTGCTCCTCAGGTCCATGATAACACCGCGACTCTCTATCAGGCCTACTTTAATCAGTTACACCTGATCACCATCCTCATGGGTCTCCAAGACAAGTTCGAGAATGTACGAGCCTCCCTCCTACATAGGCATCCTCTTCCCTCGCTTGACGATGCCATCACGGAACTGCTGAGTGAAGAAACACGCCTTCAACTTCGAACTCCCACACCGGTTCCATCCGAATCAGTGTTCTATACTCCTTCCTCATTCAAGCCTAAAGGAAAAGGCTTCCAGAATTCTTACAACAAGCCTCAGGGAAAACCGTCACCCAATGAGTGCGCGTTCTGTCACTCACCCTCTCACTTCCTGATTGATTGCCCAATTCGCAGGTGCAAACACTGTGGCATTCTACATCCTCGCCACCTTCTCTCTGAATGCCCTCAAAACCCGAAGAAACAACAACCTGCTGCTAGATTTACTACTCAACATGAGTCCAATAGCACCCACAATCAGCCGGCAGCCAGATTCGTTGCTCCACATGAGCCTTCTGGAATACCTATCGCTGCATCTGCATCCTCTTCACCAGATCTGCTGGATCTTATGCGCCGGAATCAAGAGCTTATGGCACAACTTATGACCGGGTCCATGGGGATGAACCCTCCTCACTCAACTCCCTCAGGTCCCTCAGGTACTCTGTGGATTTTTGACTCTGGGTGCTTCAACCACATGTCTCCTTATCCCACAGGTTTTGTCTCTAAGCGACGTTCCCCTCATCCTACTGTGGGATTGGCGGATCTTTCTCCTAAGCCGGTTCTATTCGAAGGAGATGTCTCTACAGACAATATTCAGTTACCTGAAGTCTTACATGTTTCGGACATAGCAATAGGTCTTGTATCCCTTACGCAGCTCCAAGAAATGGGTTTACTAATGTTCTTTGATTTCTCTGGTTGTGTTATACAGGATCCGAAGACCAAGCAGACCCTTGTGTAGGCCGTAGAGTTGGACGGGTTCTCGAAGTCGTCTACATTCGGATTCCTCTTTCGTCTTCAAGAGTCGTTGCTTCAGTCTCTCCTTCATCTTCCCTTGATCTATGGCATACTCGTCTAGGTCACTTATCTTCCAGTAGAATAAAATTGTTAGCTAGTTCAGGATCATTAGGTCATGTTACTTCTTCAGACATTTCCTGTCTATCCTGTAAGCTTGGCAAACATCATGCCCTTCCTTTTGAAACTAATGAATCTAAATCTCTTTGTCCTTTCGATTTAATTCATTCTGACGTATGGGGACCAGCACCTCACCCATCTATGGGTGGTGCTCGGTATTTTGTTATCTTTGTCGATGATCACACTCGCTTCACCTGGATATATCTTATGAAACATCGGTCAGAGCTACCTCAGCTCTACATTACTTTTGCTCGCATGATTCAAACGCAATTCTCGAAACCCATAAAGATTCTTCGTGCTGATAACGCCATGGAGTACAAAGAATCTTCTCTCCTTGCCTTCCTCAGATCTCAGGGAACAATTCCTCAGTACTCCTGTCCCGGCACTTCCCCACAAAATGGTCGCGCTGAACGCAAACATAGGCATATTCTTGATACGGTCCGCACTCTGCTTGTCTCTGCAAAATGTCCTGCCCGTTTCTGGGGAGAAGCAGCCTTTACTGCTGTCTATACCATCAATCGACATCCTACTCCCATACTCCACAACAAATCTCCCTATGAAGTCTTACATGGAGTTCTTTTCAACAATCTTGTTTTTTATCAAACAATAATTAACTTGATTTCAACATCAAAACACCTCATTTAATTAAAAAAATAAACATGACTTTTTTAAAAAATAAAATAAAATACTTGACAATGTAAAATCAAGAATTGGTTTTTTTATGTGGTCAGGGGTAAAGATTCTTGGTCTCTTGTTGTTCTTCTCCCATTTTCCATTATTACTTTTTCTTTTCTTTTTCTTTCTTTTCAAAAATATATACATACAACATATACATACACATATATATACATACATACGCGTATCAGCAGTCTTCAGATATTCTAAATCCCTTATCTGTCTCTAGATCCAAAACTCATCTTCCATTTTCATTCATCTCTATTTCAACAAAAAACCCACTTCGATCTATACATATATACACACACAAACTCATCATATAATCATCAAAACCCCCTTTTTCTACTACATAGTTTCTTGTGGAAAAAATAGTCATCATCGATCTCTTCTTGTTTTTCTATATAGATCCATTAATTCTTTGATTTCATCGGCCCAAATCTTTATCTTTTTTGCCCACAAGATTTCTCATTTATAAGAGACTGACTAACCCAGAAGGAAATTTTGATAATTTTGTTGTTGTTGTATAACCAAATTTTGGGGGTTTTTGTGTTCTTGATTTGAAAGAGATTTTGGCAAATCCATTTGGGTTGTTGTTGATCTGTGATCTGTTAAGTTTTCATCTTCTTTTTTGGGTGTTGTTTTAGTTGCCTGTTAGGTGTTTGATGCTTTGCCGCTGTGATGCAGTCTGATCAGAGAAGGAAGGTAACTTTATCTTAACTCTTAATATAAAAAAGGGGTTTTATTTTGTTGATTATTGGTGGAAGAAAAATTTGGGGGATTTTCATCTTGATAGGGTATGGCTAAATCTGCTTATGTATTCTTTAATGTTTGTTTTGGTGTTGGTTAGAATGATATGATTGGTGTGATTTCATCAGATTTGTATGTAGCCAAATGCTCATGTGACCTAAACTCTGATTTGAATTTTATGTATATATACTGACAAATTGATGGATATTTAGGTTTTTATGAGTTTGGATTTTAACAAATTGATGAATATGTAAGCTGGTTATCTGTTCTGTTAGCTGATTTTCAGGACCTTCTTTATTTATTTTATCTCTTGGTTCCAGATGTCTTTGTAGTGTTAAGCCAAATGTTTAAACACTTCCAATCTTGCCAATGGATTGATATACATATATATATATATATATATATATATATATGTATAGAGAGAGAGATCGAGAGAGGGAGGTTCAAGGGAAAACCTCAATAAAACAGAAAACCGAAGAACACCCTTGTAGCACTCCATCTGGACCGTATGCGCTTGTGCATAGGGTAATTTGAGTTCTTTTTGGGTTTTTATGCACAAGTGCATTATGCACCTATGCATATGCACATGTGCATATTACAAAATTACTCGTATGCACAAGTGCATAGCGGTCTAGATGGAGGGCTACGAGGGTGCTCCTCGGTTTTCCGTTTATTTGAGGTTTTCTCTTGAACCTGACCCTATATATATGAATTTGGGTTATCTTTTAGACCATACTGCTACATTGTGCTATATAAGCCATGTTCATATATCAAATTATAATATATAAGGTACAGAAGGAAGTAGAGAAGAATACTGAATTGTGTTATGGACCTGCAAATGTTTTATATGTATTTTGTTTTGCTAAACGGTTCGATTACATTTTAATGATATGGTATCGTACTCAGGGGTCTGCGGAAGTAGATTTTTTCACCGAATATGGTGAAGGGAGCAGGTATAAAATAGAGGAAGTAATTGGCAAAGGAAGCTATGGTGTTGTCTGCTCTGCATACGATACCCATCTTGGCGAAAAAGTAGCAATAAAAAAGATAAACGACATATTTGAACATGTTTCTGATGCCACTCGCATACTCCGTGAGATTAAGCTTCTTAGGCTTCTACGTCATCCCGACATTGTGGAAATCAAACACATCTTATTACCGCCTTCACGAAGAGAATTCAGAGACATATATGTCGTGTTTGAGCTTATGGAGTCCGATCTCCACCAAGTTATTAAGGCAAATGACGACTTAACACCCGAACACTATCAGTTCTTTCTTTATCAACTTCTTCGTGGATTGAAATACATACACACAGGTTCGTTATCCATCACATTGTTTCAATTGGTTTATGGGTTATCTTTTATTTATGTGTCTTCTGATTTTGAATTACTTTTGATGGCAGCAAATGTGTTTCACAGAGATCTAAAACCCAAAAATATCTTGGCGAACGCTGATTGCAAGCTAAAGATATGCGACTTTGGTCTTGCGAGAGTGGCCTTCAATGATACACCTACTGCGATATTCTGGACCGTATGCCCCTAACTCCCGTTACTGTTATATAATTATTATTTTTATTGACGAATATATTTTTAACTGGTTATCGGATGTTTTTAAAGGATTACGTTGCAACAAGATGGTACAGGGCTCCGGAATTGTGTGGATCATTTTTCTCTAAGGTAAATCAACAAAAGTTTGTAGTTCAATCAAATAACAATCATACCAAACTCTTTAATTAACATAACCATTTTCTATGCAGTATACACCGGCTATAGATACGTGGAGTATTGGGTGTATTTTTGCGGAACTTTTAACTGGAAAGCCTCTTTTTCCTGGAAAGAATGTGGTGCATCAGTTGGACCTCATGACTGATCTTCTCGGGACGCCATCACCTGAAGCAATAGCCAGGGTCTGTTTAACTTAACCCCGTTTAGGAATTGGCATAGTTTTTTCTTCGTTTTGCATATTAATGTGGATATGTATCACAAGCAGATAAGGAATGAGAAGGCGAGGAGATACTTAAGCAGCATGAGGAAGAAAAAGCCTATTCCTTTCTCTCAGAAATTCCCAAATGCGGATCCTCTTGCTCTTCGTTTATTAGAAAGAATGCTTGCATTTGAACCCAAGGATCGTCCAACCGCAGAGGAGGTGATATATATTATTTCTTTTTTATTTACAATTTTCTGCTGTGAAAGATGTTAAAAAAAACTTACTTTGGTCGTTGTATCAGGCACTTTCCGATCCATATTTCAAGAATTTGGCTAAGGTGGAGAGGGAGCCTTCTGCTCAGCCAGTTACAAAGATGGAATTTGAGTTTGAAAGAAGACGGATTACGAAAGAAGATGTACGTGAACTGATCTATAGGGAGATTCTTGAATACCATCCCAATATGCTGAAAGAGTTCTTGGATGGAGCTGAACCAACTGGCTTCATGTATCCAAGGTACACAACACTTATCTCAGATCATTCTCTCTCTCTCTCTCTCTATATATATATGTGTGTGTGTGTGTGTGTGTGTATTCATTCTTTTTTAATTGCAAGTTTGTTGAAGACTAATTTGGCTTTTCTTTTCCAGTGCTGTTGATCAATTCAAGAAGCAGTTCGCTCATCTTGAAGAGCATTATGGCAAGGGTACATCGGCTGCACCTCTAGAGAGGCAACAATCTTCATCATTGCCAAGGTAATATATACATATATATATATATAATCATGTTATTGCTTTCAAAAAGTATGGTTAATAGTTAATCATCTTGAATTTGTTAACTTTGGAATGCAGGGCTTGTGTATTATATCCAAAAGAGACTGCACAAAGTACAGTACAAGTTACAAATGATATGTCAAAATGTTCAATTAAAGAAGTTGGGAAGCAATACATGACTTCTGCAATGCCAATGACCAGACTTCCTCTACAAGTTCCTCAGAGCATCCAAGGTAATTTGAATAAACTCATGCACCACCCTTAACTTTTTCTCAATTCTTTACACACACACACATATATGTATATTGGACGTCGTCCTTGTGTATATGTGCATCTTAACATCTATCTTTGTCATGTGTGCGTGAATGTGACCTTTGTTCCCCAATTAGTAGCACCCTTTGACTTTGAATGCCAATCTTGCATTTAACAAAATTATAATTATTATTTATGATGATATAATTTTTAAAAGTAAAAGTACCAATAACCATCATGATATCTATTATCTACCGATCATGTAAAAAGTTTTGCAGCATAAATGATCATATACGTTCATTATGTCAACGAACTTTTAACATCTATAAATACCATTGTCCAAAAGCAATATTGTTCCATCCCCCTATTGCTTTTGTTTTATATGTGTATATGCATACATAGGTATGTGTGTATATACTAGCATATACATAGGTATACCATACACATTTATACTAAAATATAAAGATATTATTAATTGTAGACATATTTCAATCATAGTTTATTAAAATTATTTACTGTAACACCAATACTTTACAAAATTATTAATAACGATCTACAAATGTATAATAATAAAAATTTATTATTGATAAATGATTATTGATACATCTTTAAATACATTGCAATAACATAGCAATATAAATACTAGTATATCGTTAACAATCCTTAATATATTATAAGTCAATATTATTGTTGATATTAGTGAGTAGTGTATTGGTAATATTAGTAATAATGCCTATAATTTATTTATCATACATATTGGAATACAACATTCTTTAACAATATTACATTGTAATGCAGAGTGCAATATGTTTACCACTATGTACTTATCATATTAGTAACAATCATACATTGTCTCAATATAATCCAAGAAAAATGAATATGCATTGTTAATCAATATTTATAAACAAAAACCAAATTATACCAACCCCTATAGGTCCCACATGTATTCTGCTATCCTAATTCTTCATCTCCAAGTACATTCTCAGTTGCTCATCCTATGGCCTTTGTCTCTCTTCCTACCGTCCTCATTGTCGTGTGTGTATACATATATACGAGTAGTTTATTTTTGAAACCACTCTTAGGACGTGTTTGGTTTGTGGAGTGGAATAGATTTGGATTTCAAGTTCATTTCAATCCCATGTTTGGTTTGCAAGATTCTCTAAATTTGAAATCATAGGATTCTTTGAAATCTCTCAAACATGAGAATTTGTAATCCGAAGGGGATGGATAGGATTTCAAGGGATTTCGTATGATTTGTATATAATAATGTTCTAAAATATGCTAAATATTTTTTTTTCTCGTAATTAGTTTAATTAAAGGTGATTTATTTATCTATTTTATAATTTTTAAATATTTTTTTAATAAATAATGGAACTTAAATTCGTTCCACATCCTACGAATCAAACACACAAAAGGATTTCAAATCCTCCCAAATCTAGAGCCATCCTAATCCAAATCCCAACATGAAATCCAATCTATTCCTTCCATTCCTACAAACCAAACGGACCCTTAGAATACAAACTGTGCAAATCGTCGATTTCATTTGGTTAGATTAATGAAAACTTTTCTTGAAATTGTTTAATTTGGTGAAAATGTTTCATATATTTCTTTTCTTGATATTTGTTTTTCCAATGTAAAAATGAAAATGTTTCATCAGAATAAGAAAAATACATGAAACAATTTCATCATAATGAAAGATACATGAAACAATTTACATAAAAAACATCAAAATATGAAACAATTTCATCAAAAAAAAGATTTATACAATATAACTTCATCATATTAAACAATTTCGTGAACCAATTTCAGCAATTTAACCAATGAAATCGATGTTTGCATGGTTTGTATTCTAAGAGTGGTTTGTATTTGATCGCTCCCCTATATACACACACACCCTTGACCTCTTTTAATCCCGTGCCTTGCCATGACCATGAATTGCGCCTTAGAAGGGGATTGATCTTGTGCATATTGGTGCATCCTAGGCAGTTATCTCGGTCCGTATCGGAAATATCGGTCCGGACCTTGAAATGATATATCGGTTTATAGCGGTGAGATATCGGTGAGATATCGTAAAAAATTATGGTCATAAAATTTTATATATATAATATATATATATTATATCAATAATAAGTATAAGTATTAAATAATATGCTAAATGGCTAATATAGATCAAGTCAAAACAATTAAAACCACACAAGCAACATAGTCTAATACATATTAGTTCAAACAACACAAGCAACATAGTAATAGAGTTTAAGTAGCAGCAGACAGCATAGCAGATCGATTAAGTAGCAGCAGTAGTAAGAGCTTGAGAATTGAGAATCGAAGTAGAAGTAGACAGTAGCAGATCGATTTCTTGAAATCGATCAGGTAGCAGCAGAAGTAGAAGTCGAATATGAGAAAGAAATCGATTTCTTGAAATCGATCAGGTAGCAGCAGAAGTAGAAATCGAATATGAGAAAGAAATTGATTTCTTGAAATCGATCAGGTAGCATCAGCCATCAGCAGAAGTAGAAGTCGAATCTGAGAAAGAAATAGAAGCAGAAGTAGAAGTCGATTTCTTTCTTTGGTCGGCTGAATCTTTTAATTTTGACCGTTGTTCATTAAAATTTTAGCCTAAAAGAACTTACCTGAGATATCGGTATCTCGGACCGATATATTGTTGGCATATATCGCCAAATATCGGTGATATCGTCCGAGAAAATCGGGACCGAGATTTAGACCGAGATTTAGAGACCGATTTTTTTTTTTTGACCGAGATCCGAGATCTCGCCGAGATCTCAACGAGATCTCGCGATATTAACTGCATAGGGTGCATCTCATCCTAGTATCCATTGTATGCAATTAAATTCATTTTTAAAATACAAATTTTAGAAGGTTTCTAATCATAAGAACCGGGGAAATTGTATGCAAGAGAAAGGGATAAGTGACCCTTGGGTATTGGCCAAAGCCAAATGCAAAAATGACTAAATTCCCCTTTGACCTTGTTAAAATTGTAGTCTTGCAAGGTTTCCTAAGTCTTCTCTTTTTGTCTTCAAATAATTTTTTGCATGTGGGTCATAATATATATGATGATTATTGGTGTCACCTACATCATGTTTTTATGATTCTTATTATACCCTTTGAAATAATTGTAGTTTTTTCTTGTAAACTAAACATCTCCAACTCATATTCGGAATTATCAATAGTTTGATTGACATTCAAAGTCAGAATAGAACAACTAACAGAGAACGTAGGGAATACCATAACTAGTTCTTGCACATCGATATACATTATGATTTGTAAACCATCAACTACCGGCGTTTTTTAGATTTGCGAGTTGTGGATCTTCTCTAAAACAAGCCTTCGTTGATTAAACCTGATGATGGTCTGTGTATATCTTACTCCTCCTAATCCTTAGTTTTGGTGGATATATCGTGTTTGTTTGGTTTTCACCATGCGAGTAAGAGGTTCCTTCATTTTTTAACTATCGGCAAAGAAAGGGTGTGTTTGGTATGCGGGACATGACAAAACAAATCTTGTCCCACATTTGGTGCGACAATTAAACTGAGACCGAACAGGACAGGACTCGGTCAAAATTGGTGGAACAGAAAGCACAGAGATGGCAAAGTTGGTAAATTACTAAACTACCCATGTCCAATTTAAAGCCTAAAACCTTACACCATTCTTTCACCCCCTACCTCACTCTTGTCCATCCGGTCCCATCCTTACACCCATATATTTATTGATTAAGTGAGATATATATTAACCAAATTTAATAGTTATTATATATATATATATATATGTGTGTGTGTGTATATTAATTACTACTTTATTAATTTATCATAATCAAGTAAATATTATTTAAATGAAGTGCCCAATTTACGTACAAAACACCCTCATTCTCCCGTTTTTTTTAATTACAATATGCTTCATTGTTCAATTTATTTGTATATTGTTCAATGTACTCCTTTATGGACCTTAGGTTTTCATAAATAATTCATTCTTTATGTAACCTATAAGGGACTATTAACTTATATATATATATATATATATATAATATATAGAGAGAGAGAGAGAGAGAAAGGTTCAAATGAGAAGTGCTAAAAAAATACGAAGTAGAGAAGTGATCTCCACCACTCATTCGTCAATAAAGGTGGCTTTGACCTATATATATAAATTATGTCGGGTCTATATGATTAATCAAAATGTATTATCTTATAATTTTAGTGAACTATTAAATTTGGCATGTTATCCTCGAGCATCCCGGGACCGACCAAAAATATCATCTAAGATGGTTTTTTTTTTTTAAAATATACAGAGAGTAATTTCTATGGAGTTTCAACTGTATGTAAATCTTCAAAATTAACACCTTCATCTCCTTTAAGTAAAACTATTTTGTATCCAAAATTTCTTCATAAATTTCATCATATTGGTGTCAACAGGAGGGAGTTCTGCAAGGCCTGGTAAAGTAGTTGGTTCCGTTATGCGTTATAACAACTGCGGACCAGCGGCAGGAACCGGAGAAGCTTTTGAGCAAAGAAGGATTAGTAATAGGAGTAACCCAGTAGCCGCTCCAACCCAGTTCCCGCTTCCCGCTTCTTCGTACCCACGAAGGTCCAACAACTCGGCTGCTTGCAAAAACGACAAGATAGAAGTCACTATAGAAGCTTCTGGAAACGGGCTGCAGGCAAGACCACCGTACGTTCCGAGAAAAGTCGCTGCTGCTCAAGGCGGACCTGGTAGTCAATGGTATTGACTTTCTTATTGGATCTTCCTTTGCCCCAGGCACGTGAAATGACGATACTACCCCTTGGCTTGTGGACGGAAGGAAATGACGAGTTTTGTTGAGGGTATATCGGTCCTGATTAGGGTTTGATGGAAGACAAATGCTTAAAAAAGAGTATTAAGCAGCTAACAACTTTTACGATTACGAATAATGACCCCCTTGATTCACTAGCTTCTTACTCCATGTAAAAATAACTATCGTTCGAAGACCAGACTAGCATTTGCGTCAATTGTATCCTTGTAATACGTACTTGTTTAAAGAACGTGAATATGCTGTTTTCTTAGTTGCCATTCTCGTACTTGTATTTTGATGGATAATTAACGACCCTTAATTGTGATAGTTGCTCGATGGGCTATGAATTTGATTTGTGATCTTTGTATATGTTAGTTGGAAAAAGTGGGGATTAAACGGGAATACTATCTTTTAACAGAATACGGGAACCAACAAAATTATGTGATTCATGTATAAAATCGTATATGATTCATGCTATTTTGCAAGTGGCGTCCAAAGTCGTTTGCATTGCTATTTTCAAAAGTTGATGTAAAATCATATATGATTTTATTGGTTCTCGTGTTCTTTTAAATATGTACTATTATCCTTTGAACTTGACTCTAGTTGGAAAATAGTCATTGTACTTGGTGAAAATACCGAAAGCTCGAGAGTTTGCATTTTTGTTTGTTTCTTGTCCGAGTTTACAACGACCGGGTGTGGTCTTGGTCACTAGCGGTTGTAAGAGATTAAGGTTCTATTTATAACCGGTTATGGATGAAAAAATCTAGGCTCAATCGTAATTATGAATAGCATGTGGGTAACCGGTTGCGCTAATTGCTTATGAACGAATGAATTTTGAGGGAGGAGGTTCACTTAAGATTGTGGATTTGCTTGATGTGTATATTATAGGAAAAACAAAGGTCGGATGACCTAAAAGTAAGGATTAAGAAGGTGAAAAGAGATCTCAACTATTAGATGCTCTTTTTTAATCATCAAAATCTTAAAAGCAAATTGTAAGATTGTCATTCAAAGTCAAAGGGTGCTACAAATTGGGAACAAAGGTCACATTCATGAAGACATGACAAAGATTTCAAGATACACACAGTTATACCTTGGTTATTAAAAGTCAATTAGTCAAAGTCGGTGGGTTAAAAGTAGTATAAGTAAGGTACATTCAGTAGTTTAGGTATTCTATTTTGTGATCTTGTGATGAGAGTTGTTGCACTTGGGAGAGACCAGGCCTCTCAAAAGTCTGACTACCAATTTTCTGTTTTCAATCAATTACAATCAATCGATTTCTACCGGTGTACATTTCACACACAAGATAAATATGTGTGTGTGTGCGTGTGTGTAAGATAGAGAGAGAGAGAAAAGAATTAAGAAAAAGTTAAGGGTGGAGCATGGGAAGCCTTGGCATTACTCTGAGGAACTTGTAGAAGAAGTCCGGTCATTGGCATTACAGAAGTCATATATTGCTTAGCAACTTCTTTAATTGAAAATTTGGAGCGGTCTCTTTTAGATATAATACACAAGAGTTGCATCCGAAAGTTAATACAAGCATTCTTTTTAATAAACGACATGGTTTTAGAAAGTATATTGAATACATGAAGCCACGTGGTTCAACTCCATGCATCCAAGAACACTTTTAGCATATTGGGATGGTATTCAAGAATCTCCCTATAGATCAGTTCACGTACATCTTCTTTCGTAATTCTTCTTCTTTCAAACTCAAATTCCACCTTTGTAACAGTTGAGTAGAAGGCTCCCTTTCAACCTTAGCCAAAATCTTGAAATATGGATCAAAAAGTGCATGATAGATATAAGGACCCAAATAAGCTTTTTTTAACATCTTTAACACCAAGACATTGTACATAAAGAAGAAATAAAATATATGTCCTCCTTAGTAGTTGGATGATCCTTAGGCTCAAATACAAGCATTATTTCTAATAAACAAAAAGCAAGGGGATCTATTATTTGGAAATTCTGTGAGAAAGGAATATGTTCTTTCGTACTCATGCTTCTTAAGTATTTCCTTACCTTCTCATTTCGTATCTACTTGTTTTATATCGACATTAATATGCAAAAAGATAAACTATACCCATTTTTAAATTAGGGCAAGTTAAACAAACCCTGGTTATAGCTCCAAGTGCTGGCGTCCCTAGAAGATCACTAATCAGGTCCAACTGATGCATCATATTCTTTCTAGGAAAAAGGGACTTTCTAGTTAAAAGTTCTACAAGAACACAACCAATAATACTCCACAGTCGGTGTACACTGCGAAGAAAAGGTTATGTGATTGTTGTTTGATTAAACTAAAAACTTTTGTTGTTTTACCTTAGAGAATAACGATCACAAAATTTTGAGCCTTGTACCATCTCGTTGCACGTAATCCTTTAACCACTTCCGGTAAACAGTTAAGAAATGTGTTCGTCAATAATAATAAACTTTAGATCACATTAATGGGAGTTAAGGACAAACTGTCCAGAACATTGCAATAGGTGTATCATTAAAGAAACTCTTACACAGGGGCGGACGTATGCATTAACTTGGGGGGTCAATTGACCCCCATAAGATCCCTACATGAATGGTAGTTTGTATAAGGTATTCTATATTTTATTAAGACTTTTATGTTTTTGACCCCCATTTTTTTTGGACATGACCCCCAATTTTAGCTTAATTCTAATCAAAACCCTTGATTCTGTTGAAAAGTTGAGCCCAAGTAAATCTCTAGACCCTAGACATCAAATTTGCTAAGTTATAAAGGAAGACAATTGTTACTTGTTAATATATTATAAACTACTAGATAAAATTCTTAATAAAACTAGTATTAATATTATTTAGTGATGCATAAATAATCTCTTAATTTCTCTTAATTACTTTATCAAATACAAAATTTAAAACTCAATTGAATTTTATAAACTAACCAATAAACATGTTCCCATTAAGGAGAATTATTGAGCCATACTAATACTATATAATACTACATCACTGTCTTTATAAAAAATTACTCGGTTAGAATTTAAATAAATTACATCTTTATTTAAACTCCATAATATTTATTACTAATTGTTGTGTTTGTTGTAGATGTCTAATAGTTAAATTGTTAATTTTTAGGGTAAACATTAATTGTTTTATTATTTCGCTAAGAAAGCACAAAGATGTTACAAAAGAAAACGTTATATTGATTTGCTAGAAAAACGATAAAAATTGAATAGGAAAATGTCAACATTCGGAACTGGTAGTGGCAATAATGATTCTCGTAATTATGTTATTTAAACTCCGACCCCCTTAAGAAAAATTTCTGGATCCGCCTCTGCTCTTACAAGACCAAAGTCACAAATCTTTAGTTTGCAATTAGCATTTACCAAGATATATATATTGTTGGGTTTTAGATCTACGTGAAAGACATATGCTGCGATAAAAGTAATTCAAAATCACAACATACATAAATATGATAACGCATAAACCAAATAAAACAAAAGTGATGCATAACCCGTGCGTATATATTTCAATCCATGAAGAAGTTGATCAAGAAGGAATTGATAATGTCCCGGTGTTAAGGTGCCATTTGCATTAATAACTTGGTGCAGATCAGATTCCATAAGCTCAAACGCCACATATGTCTCTGAATTCTCTTCTTGAAGGCGGTAACAAGATGTGTTTGATTTCCACAATGTCAGGATGATGTAGAAGCCTAAGAAGCTTAATCTCACGAAGTATGTGAGTGGCATCAGAAATATGCTCGAATATGTCGTTTATCTTCTTTATTGCTACTTTTCCGCCAAGATGGATATTGTACGCAAAGGAAACAACACCTTAGCTTCCTTTATACTTCCTCTATTTTATACCTACTCCTTTTACCATATTCAGTGAGAATATTTACTTTCGTAGATCCCTGAAACATCATAATACCAGATACCATGTGGGACAAGAATGTAATCAAATGGTTTAGCAAGCAAAAAAAAATGATACACAACATTTGCAGGTCCGTAATGCAATGTCAACTAGGTTCAACAATAATAAATGGGTTGGTTGTAAAGGGTAGATTAGTGATTTTCCCGTAGTTTTATAGTTTCAATTGCATGACTAATGAATTATGATCTACCCATCAAGTTAGAAATAAATTGGAGTTTATCATTGTCTGTCATAGATATTAAAAGACAATATATTAAACATTTATATTTAGTGTTGTGAGTCGTCGGTGATCGATCAATGTTTAAGAGCCATCTGTGATCCTTCAGTGTTTAGGAACCATCTGACTAGCATTCTTTAAATGGCAATCTGACAAGTTGCTCGACTCCATTACAAACCAAGAGTTCAAGGTAACAAAACCTATAACATTTATGAGTGCATACACCACCATAAAGCCATAACATCCTCAAACCAAACTCATGCTTTTATTGCTTACTCCGTCGGATTACACCTCAAGTATTTAAAGGACCCTATTTACCTACTCACAATAGACGAGTTCCACCTCAAGGACATCGACATCTTTTATTGTATACTCGCTAGGAAATCCACAATGGTCCAACCCAACCATTATATAGTTTGCCTAAACCCCATACTCGCTTGCTAGGACAACTTGTATGTTCTTTGCACGATTACTTGGTTCTTAAACGCGTCATTGCGCGCCATACCCATGGATGCAAACTTATTATAACATCATTAGATAAAATATTTTATTTTATGTTCCTAAGATTGAGTCACGTACAACACTCTATTGCGACACATGGTATACGGTTTGGTCTTAGGGTTTGACCAACATTTTAGTATCTCATAGGTAGGTACCAACAACTAGTTTAGGCCATCCGCTGTGGATGGACGGGTACCTACCCGGGTACTCACTACCCGTCGGGTAGTATAGTGAACACCACTGTGGCTACCTTCGGGTAGTCACAAATCGGCTTCCAGAAACCGAAGCAAACAACCCCCCACCCCACCCCCACCCCCACCCCCCCTCTCTCTCTTCTTTCTCTCTATCTCTCTCTTCTTTCTCTCTCTTATTTATTTTTTTTGTTTTTTTTGATGGAGTGGGTCGACAATGGATGGATTGGGTAGTTTTGGGTAAAATTGTAGAAAACTGATGTGGCGCTGATGTGGCAATTGGGTAGTGTGGATTGCAGTGGTTCGACAGCGGATGGCCTTATAAACTATGATGTATGAAAACGTGACGTCAATACTTTGGTCTTAGGGTTTGGGTGGAGCGAAAGAGAAACATCTCCGTCACCGAAAAGGATCGTGGGAGGGACAGAGTGGTACGGTTGGAGTTTCATCGGGGGTGAAGAGGGACCGGCGTTTGTTCGATTACTAGTGCATGAAAACTAGGGTTTCGTCTAGTTCTCGATGAGAAATAATGCCCTCGCCCGAGTGGATCGAGAAAAGGTGTACACCATAGGGTTTCATTTGGAGAGACAGGGAATGCATGGTCGGAGTTTGATCGGGGATGAAGAGTCGCTGGCGATAGTCGATAACCAAGGAATCGAAACGCATGGTTTCTTCGAGTCGATCGAACCAGAAAGAGGAATATCTCTTAGGGATTCGGCTGATTGAGAAAGAGATAGATAGAGTAGTGGTGGAAAGAGACATGAGAGAGTAGAGTTGGTATATATGGCTTCAAGGAAGGGTGGAGATGGCGATCGACGAAGAAAGGGCGACTTGATCGATCGAAAAAGGCACTGTCCCCGTTTGGCTAATGGATTACATTTTCTCTCACTCTCACATACGTATATATATAGATAGAGTAATTAAACTACGATATTCGTACATGTGGTTTGATGTTTATAACGGTTTTAGTCCTTGTGGTTTAAAAATTGCTTTGTACGTTATTGTGGTTTTCAATTTGCTTTCATTTTCGTCTTTATATTTAATGCCGTTAAGAATACCATTTTGAAGTCTACGGGAATTACGTTTTTGGTTTCTGTGGTATGTAAGTTCTAAATATTTCTTCTTAGAGTTTAATAAACACATGAAAAAACACGACGGACCTAATCAGAGAAGGAACCTAATCGGAGACGAACCTAATAGTTACTTACTTACTTATTTGAGTGTAACATCCAATTTTCAAAAATGAGATTTTTAAAGATTTTATATAAAAAGAATTTAATGAATAAATTTATTATGAAATAAATACGTTTTCACGGCCAACCGGCTCAATAAACGCCAACTAAAAATAAGTAACTAAAAATCCCATTTAATTATAAAATAAAAACCCATAAATAAATGTCATGGTGTCGTTAGAACCGTCATCCACAGGAAAATCAAGTTGGGGCATTGCCCTTATCCACTTTCAAACTAGAACCTGGAAAAAAAAGTAAACAACGAAAGGGTAAGCGAAAACGCTTAGTGAGCTAGCACTATACCTATTTCATACTGCCACGCGGGCACATACCACAACCGGTGCCATCACAATCACACATACCAATCACATCATATCCACATCTTAACGGTTTCCCGCTCTTCGGATCATCCCGCAATCCGGCCTTAGTGGTTACCCACTCTTCGGATCGTCCCACGACCCGGCCTCAGTGGTTACCCAATCTTCGGATCGTCTCACGACCCGGCCCATTGAACACATCAACATACATATACATATATACATGTTATAACACAACCCACGTAAAACCCACTCACAAATATAAAAGTGACTCAACCAAATATTAAACCATTCTCATGAGAATATAAATTTCCGCTTGCTTAGGACACGGATCTGCCCCTACAATTCATCAAGGGCATGGGGTTCCCTTCACACACAATCATGCATACATACACACGAAACAATATAAAACAAGCACAGTGTAACTCACCTTATAGCAGCTTAGGGTACTCCTCGGTATCCTCACGATAGCAAGTTAACTCACCTAAACAATTCAATCGTAAAGCACATTACTTTCTATCAAATCAATACGAAGACTCGATACCGAAACAAGGGTCTTAGACGTAGCTAGACTAGTCCAATTGCCCCTAAAATTCACACATTGCTATCCTATAACATCCCTATCCATTCCAATGTTGGGAATTACGGGCTATAAAACATGCACAGCGGAAATAAAAAGCCTAATTCCCAATCGAGGATCCAATCCTAAACACATACAGATACAAAAGAGGGTTACGAAAATTACCTCGTTGTTTGTTTTACGCGAACGAAACTGGACTGCTGGCGGGATTACACCACTACTGCACCACCGTGAGATTGGTTGCTAGACCACCACCGGGTTTTTCTCTGAATCGATGGAGAGGGTGAGAGAGGAGGGTTTCTGGTTTTTCTCTGGGGTTTCTTTTCAGTTAAGATTATCGAATGAATAAATTGACCAGGGTTTGCCATATTTATAAAACTAAATATGGCAATACCCAATAAAGAAAGCCCGTTTGATTAAAAGCCCGTTAAGGTTATTTAATCAAGCTTAAACTCTTTATTTAATTAATAAACCATTAATTAAATAACTTAACCCTTTAAATTAATTAATTAACTATTAATTAATCCTATAAAATATTCCAACTGATATTTTATATATAACTAAATAATAAATGACTATTTATTATTTATTTCTCACTCAATAATTAATTTGTACTAATTAATTATTCCATCAAACCACTTGATCTCTAATTGGGTGTGTAGCAGTGTGACCTACTAGTGTCTTATAACATTGGATACGGTAAACCCTGTTACTATCTTGCACATAATCCTAACAGACTCCACTTGTGCCAGACTAGTAACTGTACTGTTACCATTAGCCTAAGGAGGTCCCTAGCCAGACACTTAGGTTAACCAGGTTATAAGATCTCTTACATCCAGAGATACAGTTCACGCTTGAATTTGTACACAGGTTCATTCCTTTTGCACACGATATTTCTAAAGTGATCTAAGACATGGAGTGGAGGATTCATTTCTTAAAATCAAGTATTTCTTGACTCTGATTTCGATTGCCTGCAGTAACGGATATTACTAAATAACCCTTGTTATTCTATCCGAGCGTGGCCACGCGTTTTCTGCCAATCTTAGTCGTCAAGGGGCCCGGAAATATCTCTCTTTTGGATCCACGGCTTCCGCTGCATCTAGTCACGTCCCGTATGGCCGCCCTGTTACGGTACAGCGTTAGTACGTGCTAAGAATACAGTAGTC
Organism: Centaurea solstitialis; assembly: GCA_030169165.1. Classification (NCBI taxonomy): domain Eukaryota; kingdom Viridiplantae; phylum Streptophyta; class Magnoliopsida; order Asterales; family Asteraceae; genus Centaurea; species Centaurea solstitialis. The sequence goes on from CM058043.1 coordinate 9,251,055, forward strand.
CTCGCGTTCCCAAACCAAGTATTTCAGGTCTAAGGACAACCTATCAAGTCAGTGCTTATGACTGAGGCTCCATGAAGCAGACTTGATTACTGGTCACTTCCAATACCCAAACACTCTGATGAGTATCTATAAATACTTGGTCACATCACTTGTGCTTTTATTCTCTACTTTGAATAAATCATCAGGTATTTATAGTAGCGTTAAACTCCCTATTGAAATTCCCATTTCAATAAGTGGCTACGGAAATTTAGATTTCATACAAAACTTTGTAAAATCATGGATGCGCTAAATATGCAAAAAATAGTCAATTTAAAACAATCATGAAAATAAAACCTCCATTTATTTCCAACACACTGTGAAATAAAAACTTTACATGATTACATTGTTTCTAAATTAGACTATAGTAATAATTAATAAACTAAGTACTAGCTACTGGCTTCCAGGTACTGCATCCCAATGGAATTCGCATGTGCCTCATGCTTTACCCTTGCTAGTGGCTTTGTCAGCGGATCTGCGACATTGTCATCTGTTGGAATCTTGCATATTCTCACATCTCCTCTTCCAATGATCTCTCGGATGAGGTGATACTTCCTGAGCACGTGTCTTGACTTGTGATGCTCTCTAGGTTCCTTTGCTTGCGCCACGACTCCTGAGTTATCACAGAATATATCGATCGGTCTCGAGACACTGGCAACCACTCTGAGATCCGATAGAAAATTCCTTAGCCAGACAGCTTCCTTTGCCGCATCAGATGCTGCAATGTACTCTGCTTCTGTAGTTGAGTCTGCAATCGTGTCCTGCTTCGAGCTCTTCCATGAGATATTTAAGGATGTTCTTGACAGCACCTCCAAAGACCAAGAACATTTCCTTCGTTCTTCTCAGATATTTAAGGATGTTCTTGACAGCCACCCAATGGGGTTCACCTGGATTCTGTTGGTATCTGCTCGTAACACTTACTGAGTAAGCAACATCGGGCCTAGTACATAGCATGGCATACATAATCGATCCAATTGCTGAAGCATATGGGACCGATTTCATTTTGTCCTGATCTTGACTAGAAACAGGACACTGTGTTTTGCTTAACACTATGCCATGTTGCATCGGGATAAATCCTTTCTTGGATTCATCCATCCTGAATTTCTTCAAGATTTTATCGATATACGTACTTTGGCTAAGCCCGATAAGCCGCTTAGATCTATTTCTGTAGATCTTTATACCGAGTATATAAGCGGCTTCTCCAAGGTCTTTCATCTGGAAACATTTGCTTAACCAACTCTTAACACTCTGTAAAGTTGGTACATCGTTTCCTATGAGTAGAATGTCGTCTACGTATAAGACCAAGAAGGTTACTATGCTCCCACTGAACTTAGTATAGACACACGGCTCGAACTCACTTTTGGTAAAACCAAACTCTTTGATTCATTCATCAAAGTGTAAGTTCCAGCTTCGAGATGCTTGCTTCAATCCATAAATGGATTTTAGCAGTTTACACACCTTATTAGGATTCTTAGGATCTTCAAACCCCTCTGGTTGTTCCATATAGACGTCTTCTGTTAACTTTCCATTCAGAAAGGCTGTCTTGACATCCATTTGCCAAATCTCGTAGTTAAAGTACGCTGAGATGGCCATAAGAATCCTAATTGACTTTAACATGGCCACTGGTGAAAAGGTTTCATCATAGTCAATGCCATGAGTTTGCGTGAATCCTTTTGCAACCAGTCTGGCTTTGAAGGTGTGTACGTTCCCATCCATGTTGGTTTTCTTCTTGAAAACCCATTTGCGTCCAACAGCCTTACAGTGTTGTGGCAAGTCAGTCAACTCCCAAACTTGGTTGTCGTACATGGATTGCATCTCGGCCCTCATGGCTTCCTGCCATTGCTCAGACTCACTGCCTGATACAGCTTCTCCATAGGATGTTGGTTCATTTAAGTCTCCACTGTCTTGAGAGACTAGGAACCCAAGATACCTATCTGGTTCTTGTCTTACCCTACTGGATCTGCGAAGGTCCTGTGTTTGCACTTCCTCAATCGGCTCTGATTGAGGTTCAACATTGTTATGTTGAATTTCTGGCTCAACAACTGGTGTAGTGCTTTCTTCGTCTACTACCTGTAGATCTACATCCTTTCTGGTGTTCTCTAAACTGAGAAACTTTTCTTCCAGAAATTTTCCATTTCGAGCAACAAACACTTTGTTCTCTTCAGGGTTGAAGAAATAATATCCCACGGTGGTCTTGGGATATCCAACGAAGAAACACTTGTCGGATTTGGGTTTGAGTTTCTCTGAGGTAGGTCGTTTGACGTAAACCTCACAACCCCAAATTTTCAGAAAAAATATGTTGGGTTTCTTACCCTTCCACAACTCGTATGGAGTCTTTTCTACCGACTTTGTTGGCGCTCTGTTCAGTATGTGTGCTGCTGTTTCGAGCGCATGTCCCCAGAATGATATTGGCAGCGAAGAATGACACATCATCGTTCGTACCATGTCAAGCAAAGTACAATTTCTCCTTTCTGATACACCATTCATCTGAGGTGTATACGAAGGTGTGAGTTGGGATACAATCCCACACTCCATTAGATGATTGTCAAACTCATCACTGAGATATTCGCCACCACGATCTGACCGTAAGAACTTGATCCTCTTGTCAAGTAGATTCTGTACTTCATTCTGATACTCCTTGAATTTCTCAAAGGTTTCAGACTTATGTCTCATCAAGTAGACATAACCATACCTACTGAAGTCGTCAGTAAAGGTAATGAAGTACCGGTATCCTCCTCTTGCTACATGACTGAAAGGTCCACATACATCTGTGTGGATTATTTCAAGCAAGTCAGTAGCCCTTTCATTTTCATTGTTGAAAGGTTGCTTTGTCATTTTACCAGATAAACAAGATTCGCAATTATCAAAAGGTTTATAGTCGAAATTGCCAAGAAAACCTCCTTTTAGGAGTAGTTCAACGCGTTTCTTGTTTATATGGCCCAAACGACAATGCCAGAGGTAAGTCTGATCCTCAATATCCTTGGATCGCTTACTTATATGATAGATTTCACTATTGTTGTCTTTTAGATTTACAGTGTATAGACCATCTACGGGTGTAGCTTTAAAATAGAAAATGTTATCTTTAAAGACTGAAATCATTTTATAAGTATATTTATAATAAAAACCTTGGTCTACTAATAAATCAAAAGACAAAACATTCTTAATCATATTTGGAATATAATAACAATTATCCAGTTCCAAAACTAGACCCGAGGGTAAACTAAGACTATAAGATCCCACGGCTTCAGCAATCAACGGAGTGCCTTCGCCAACTCGTAGGTTCGAACGGTCCTTCCTCAGAGTCTTTCTTCTAGTGAATCCCTGTAAATGATTACAAATGTGGTTACCACTGCCTGTATCAATTACCCATGATTCATAAGAAGTGATTAAGCAATCTATCATAAAGATACCTGGAGCATCGGGTAAACCGATCTCTATCTGGTCGATATTCATCGAGTGCTCGCAAATATCCTCGCTGCCGCACTCTGGGCAACTCAGATCTCCCAGCTCATCAATTATATCAGTGTCCATGAGATTCGCAGGTTCGGGTGCTGGCTCTAGACTGGCCAGGATATCTTCATGAACTTTATCCACGTCGTTCTTTGGTTCCTTCATGTAGGCACTAGCTGTGTCCTGAACTTCCTTGGTGAGGGAGAACCACATGAGGTACACTAACTCCTCTTGAGTCATCTTGTACCCCAGACGTGATAAACACTTAAAAAGCCTTCTCATTTCAATAAGATGGTTTTTAACTGACTGACCCTTCTGTAGCTTCAGGGAGAGAATCTCTTGCATGATCAAAAGCTTGCCCGTATGCTTGTAGAAACCTAACTGGTTTTCTACATTTCTTACGACCTCGTGACAGAATTTCACTCTTAAGTCTCCCGTGAACTCGGGTGACATAGAGAAAACTAGAATGGACATTACATCCGATTCATCTGCCATGAATCTGAAATATTCAGCAAATTCCTCTTCTGGGGCATTGCTTTTGGGTCGTGACATGGGCTTATTGATCACATAAAGCTTACCCTGGGCACTCAAAACATTCTGTAAGTGCAACTTCCAAACTGGAAAGTTCTGGCCCGTAAGCTTCCACTTGCCCGTAATAAGGCGAAGTGATTCCTCAGGTGAATAAAACGGAATGCTAATTGGAGACATCTACAGAAGAATATAAATTCCAATTTAGTTTATAATTATATAATTCTAATAAATTATTACCCTTAAAATAAATTTATTAGACTAGAATCCATATTTCACATGTGTCGGGAAGCATGTGATCATGTCAAACCGACTCATGCGACTATGGTAGGTAAAACTATATCAATCGTATTCCTATCTGAAAATACGACTTCTAGATCGTCGGGACATCGGATATTAATAGTCCGTGCATATTTAGTCCCTCTAGTGCATTTTGGCCTGGTACCACCCAGTGAATAAATAATTACCAAAATAGATTGCACCACCCGGGACCTGGACAAACTCTGGCCGGTACCACCCGGAGATAATTCGCAGAGTTTTATCACCTTCCAGTTTCGGTTTGAACACGGGCGTTCATAGTGTGTGCACTTACAACGCCCTATGTACCTTACACCGGAAGTGCCCCTAAAGTGGGTTGCACTTACTAATCTATGATTTTAACAAGGGTCTAAATTGCCAGTTTCCTTTTTCCAAAATTTTTGAAAAACTGGATCCAAATACTAACTGTATTTGTATCCTTTCAATTTTTAAACAATCCGTTCAAAAGGGCAATTTATATTTAATAATAATTACGTAAAATAAACAACCACGCAATTTAAATATAAAAAAGCACAGTCATAACCTAAACCCTTAAACTAATGTTGTTTTGTGAGCCAACACAAAACAACGGTCTCAACCCTAAGTGACAAAAGTCTTCATCTTCTGGCACTCCCACTGGCTCCGAGATCCATGGCCGTCGTTTTGTCTCCGTCTTGATGTAATTAAAATAATTATTACAAAATGGGCTTAAATGGCACGCAGGCCTCCCAACTAGTCTAACAAGAATAATTAAAATTACAAAAGGGTTGTAAATGGCACGCAGGCCTCCCAACAATTAAGCGAATAAATAAAACGGATAAAGAAAACACAACCACGGGTCTAAAAGGGTTTAGTTATGACTTAACATAATTAAACGAATTAAAATACGACTGAATTTTAACCGGATAATTATAAAACCAAAATTAATTTAAAATAAATAAATTAATTTAATCCTGAAGCGTTTTAACCTAATCTGATTAAAAACGATTTCTCTCCTCGAAGTCTATCCGGAAACAAACCTCAACTGAGACTCGTTAACGATAAACAATCGAAACGAACTACGACCTCGAATTACCACCGACCCGCCAAAACGTGGCCGACGATCGGGGTTTTCTCTATCGTCGGCGACGATGACGACGCAACCGCCACCGCCGCCGCCCGTACTACCATCGAATACCGGCGGCAACAGCAGCTAGAAAGCCACCACCACCGCCGCCCGTCGTATTGTTCTTTTCCGGCGACAGCAGCGGCTCGAGAGCCACCACCGCCGCCCGCCGGTGCATCAAACAACCATCATCACCACCGGCGACAGCAGTGGATTGCCCCACCACCGCCGCCGTGGTAGCGTGACGAACGGAAACGCCACCACCACCATTGATGGCAGCGGCGGTAACCACCGCCTATGGTTCGACGACGGCAGCAATAGAGTGCCACCATCGCCGCCGTTATCCGGAATTAATTATCATCGCCATCACCGCTCAACCACCGCCATAGCAATCGACAACAACAGCTCAGGCCGCCGTCGCCGTTCGGCGGTTCGTTCAATCGATCGCCACCGCCACCACGAACGGTGGCGCAGTGGTCAATCGCCGCCTGTTGCGGCTCTGTTTCTCAATCGATGCCACCGCCACCACAAACGGTGGTGCGGTGGTGGTTCGTGTTTGTAGCCGACGCCGCCACCACTCACGGTGGTGCGGCTGGTGGTTTGTTGCGATGACAGCCGGCGACCACCACAAACTGTGGTGTTGCCGGTTGGTCGTTCGATTCACCGACGATCGGCCTGGAGGTCTGGCCGGCTAACTGCCGTCGTTCCACCGCCGATCGTTGCTTCGTTAGGTTTATTAAAATCAGATTTTTAAACACAAAAACAACGATTTTTACAAAACCTAAATTACCAACAAGCAGCTTAAACCTGATCTGTTAGGTTTAGGAAGTGGCTCTGATACCACTGTTGGGAATTACGGGCTATAAAACATGCACAGCGGAAATAAAAAGCCTAATTCCCAATCGAGGATCCAATCCTAAACACATACAGATACAAAAGAGGGTTACGAAAATTACCTCGTTGTTTGTTTTACGCGAACGAAACTGGACTGCTGGCGGGATTACACCACTACTGCACCACCGTGAGATTGGTTGCTAGACCACCACCGGGTTTTTCTCTGAATCGATGGAGAGGGTGAGAGAGGAGGGTTTCTGGTTTTTCTCTGGGGTTTCTTTTCAGTTAAGATTATCGAATGAATAAACTGACCAGGGTTTGCCATATTTATAAAACTAAATATGGCAATACCCAATAAAGAAAGCCCGTTTGATTAAAAGCCCGTTAAGGTTATTTAATCAAGCTTAAACTCTTTATTTAATTAATAAACCATTAATTAAATAACTTAACCCTTTAAATTAATTAATTAACTATTAATTAATCCTATAAAATATTTCAACTGATATTTTATATATAACTAAATAATAAATGACTATTTATTATTTATTTTTCACTCAATAATTAATTTGTACTAATTAATTATTCCATCAAACCACTTGATCTCTAATTGGGTGTGTAGCAGTGTGACCTACTAGTGTCTTATAACATTGGATACGGTAAACCCTGTTACTATCTTGCACATAATCCTAACATCCAATACCAAAAACCAACATTAAACGACTTCTAGCAACGAATTAACGATTCAAAAACAACATTAAACCCTAGCCTATCAATTACTCGATAATCACTTCAATTAAACCAACAACATGCTTAAGATTCTTACCTTGCGATCGATTAACAACCACACTTGATTCTCCGTCGTTTGCTTTAGAGAATCACACACACCGCTTGATAATCCAAATTACCAAATTCGCTTTTCCTGGAAAAACAACCAACTTCGGCCGGTTGCTGGTCCTTACTGGAGCCTCTGATGCTCGATCCCTCCGGTCAGATCGAAGAACAATGAGTCGTGAAGCCGCTGTCCAAATTTCACGACGATCCGACGGTTAACGAGGGATAACGAGCTGATCTCCAATGGCTGCGCAATCCTGACGGGAATTCCGAAAATCAACCCCAAACTCATTATTCGACTTTCTGACGAGAATTCAACAAGTAAAACGTTCCCCAAAACATATACTAACGTTGGTAACACAAATCCTAACACAACCCAACGATTCGGTGATCTTTTCATCATCCCACACAACCCTAAACATAATGAAAAAAATCAACACTAACGAAAGGGACTATGATTATACCTTACTTGATCGACGGAACTCAACAACGAATCTAAGGCCTCCGGTGACTCCAACGAGTGTGATGATTGCTTCGAATTGAATCAAGTGGAAGAGAACTAGGGTTTGATTTCTTCTTCACTCTCTCTCGGTTTCTCTCTCGCTCTCTCTCTTTCTTCCTCTCCAAGGAAAAAGGTTTGGAATTATGAGGCTAATTAGGAGAGTGTGGGTATTTATAAACCCGGACCGCAACACTTCAAAGCCCGCAACACTTCCTAATTTAATTACCACTTCAAATATTCTCTAACTAAAATAATACAAAACTTAATTAATAATAATAATAATCCAAATTTGGGACGTTACATTGAGACACTTTTTTACTATCTATTTAGTAACCTCATTTAGTTTATGGTTATATTTAGATTATATATTTTATGCTGTTTGACATATCATGATTATTTTATTAAAGTACTTTTAGTTTAAAAAGATTATAATTTTTCAAAAAATAAGTCTTTGATTGTTTATCAACAAGCCATTTGAATTGTAAAGCTATTTTTTATTAACCAAACAAACAAATTTTAGTTTCTATCAACAAATAAATTGTCAAACCCAATTCAGATTACTTAAAATTCAATCTTCTTTCACATAGTTTTATTCATTAAAGAAAATATTTCGCTATTCTAAAAATCAAACACTACCTTAATAGTATTATTTAATAATCTTATGAGTCCCCATACTTCCATCCAAATAACCCAATTTTTTATATAATGTGTGGAATTGCTGTAACGTTCACTCCACCCATGGATATTTGCGTTCGAAAAAGAAAAAAAGAAAAAGTAGAAAGCCAAATTGGTTAATTGGAAAGGCGGCGGACATTAACGATACATAAAGTTTCCAGAAATAACAAATAGCAAAGATTACTAGAAATAGAAAAATCCAATATTTTATGCCTTATTCAAGTCTCCCCTCGTGTTACTCAACACCTCCTCCAAGTAAAAGAAACCCTTTTGCTTCCACTTCATTACCAAATTCCATTACTTAAGACCAATTAAATTAATTTTATTTTGAAAGGTATAACGATATCGAACCAATGATCGACTACCACAAACATGTACATACGTACGCACGTCTCCCTAGCGATATCGGGTATTCATGGGCAACCCACTAATCTGGTGGACCCACTTGAACTATACATGATTTTTTAATGTGTGGCATCCACATGGACCCACCTCAATTTATGACTAATATTTGTTCTTTTGTTTCTACAAAAAGGTATGTTCTTGTATGAATCTCTCTCTCTCTCTCCTCTCTCTCTCTCTCTCTTTCTCTTTCTATATATATATATATATATATATATATATAAATAAAAGTAGAGTGCAAGAGAAGGAGAGCCACGATTTCACCAGGTTCCCGAAACCAACACCAAAAGCCGATCGAAAACCAATCCCCCTCGTACTGCAACTTGCTTGAAGCCAATCAAGCCCTCGTGTTGAAGCCGCAAGCCTCAAGGGGGGCTACCAATAGCCTAAGATGTTTAATTTTAGAAATGATTGACAATTCTTCTAATAAATAGTAACTTCTAGATAAAAGCTAACAATTGTACTAACAACGAGGGAGTTTACCCGCGCTTCACTGCGGAGAGTTTCGTTAATATTGTAAAGGTCTGTTGTTGTAAACAATATTTAGAGGAAGTTACCTATTAAGAGCTCAGGCTTCACGCAAGGTTATAAACTGTGGTAGATTTGATCGTAAGTAGTAACATGAATTTTATGTTCATACTTTAGAGAAAGTTACCTATTAAGAGTCTGGGCTTCACACCGTGTTATAAACTGTGGTAGATTTGATGGTAAGTAGTAACATGAGTTTATATGAAACATAAAGTTTGTACAAATGTTGTCATACGAAAGATTTAATAAAATAAATAAAAGATTTAAGAAATCAAATAATTTAATTTTAGGAGAATTTAATAATACTAACAATTACCAGGAAGCCAAAAGATTGTTCATGAACAGTAAGTACCGACACTTTAATATATTTCAACCAGTATACGATAAATGACTAAAATGCAAAATGAAATATAGAAAACTAAAAAGTATAAAGTGAATAAGTTTAAGGGGCAAACTGTAATTTCTCTAAATGTCGGTAGCTTCATGAACAGTGTTTTGGCTTCATATAATTGTACTATATATAGTATATAATAAAATAATTACATCAAAAAAATATTCAATTTGGCTCATTTTTGATCGTATCGACAATACGATTATAATGACGTAATTTGTTAAAATTAAAACGTACTTTTTAACATATTTTAGCAAATATACGATATATGAGTAAAACTTAAAATGAAATATTGAAAAATAAAAGGTATAAAGTGAATAAAAATTATAAGTTTAGGGAGCTAATATGTAAATTTGAAAATGGGGATAGGATTTGGGTTGGTTGGAGCATATATATAATATATAATAAAATAACTACATCAAAAAATATTCAATATTAGGCTTATTCCGATCGCATTGACGATACGATTATAATGACATAATTTGTTAAAATTAAAACGTATTTTTTTAACATATTTTAGCCAATATACGATATTTGACTAAAACGTAAAATAAAATATTAAAAAATAAAAGGTATAAAGTGAATAAATATTATAAGTACATGGGGTTAATATGTAAATTAATAATAAATTTACATTTGGAGCATGGTATGGGCGGGTCGCACCGACGGATCGGAGTCGGTACGCCACCCATTTGTATGGGATTTTGGCCAGAATGCCCTTAGGGGCACCCCCATTTATTTTTTTGCCCCTTCTCTCTCTCTCTTTGCAGCATATACAACGCACCTATAGCTAAAAGACAAAAAAAAACGAGCATCTATAGATGCGCATCTATAGGTGCGTTATAACGCACCTGCAGCTAAAAGACAAAAAAAAAACGAGCATCTATAGCGCATCTATAGATGCGCATCTATAGCGCATCTTCAAAAAAAACGCACCTTCTAAGTAGCTGATGCCGTTAAAGATGCGCCATAACGCACCGTTATGGGTGCGTTATAACGCACCTTTGCCCTCCGCCGTTAAAGATGCGCCATAATGCACCTTTTTGTTGACTTTTACTCGTCAAAGGCTCTTTTTTTTTGTCTTTTAGCTATAGGTGCGTTATAACGCACCTATAGATGCGCAATGGGGGTATATGCTGCAAAGAAAGAGAAGGGGTAAAAAAATAAATGAGGGGTGCCCCTAAGGGCATTATGGCCAAAATCCCCATTTGTATGTATATAGTAATATAAAGTAGTTTCTAGTTATGGAAATATTTTTTACAAAAATCTATAGGAATGTTTTAAAATAAATAAATTTCGCACACAGAATAGTTTAAATATTTTTTTTTTTTTTTTTAAGAACGAATAGTTTAAAACTATTCGTGCACTCAATGGAGGACACGTAGGATTGGTGGGACCCTTCAACTTAACACTTTTATTTGCTTTACACACCACAAAGTACCAGCTAATTTCCCACCTATTTACTCATCCATTTTCCAACTCACTATTCAATTAAATACTTCAAACATTGTTTTTTAAAATATTAAACGAACAAAAGATTGTGTTGCAATTATTGGAATAAGTATGACAAAAGAAAATTAGTTCATTATATTATTTAATATTAATAAATATAATTTTTATATAATAACAATTTAAATGAGTAAAATTCTTTACAAATGGTTTAGGAAAATGAGTCACATAAGATGTTTAGATTGGGTTTCGAAAAATTTGGATTGTTAATACATTACCGATATATAATATAAAATAAAGAAATTGAAAATAAACCTTAAGCCATCTAGAACTTATTATAAAATTTCTGATAATCATTAATTATTGAGTGAATTGCATTTTTGGTCCCTGTGGTTTAACGATACCAGCATGTTTGGTTCCTACAAAATTTTTATTGCAAGAAAACCACTATAGTATGTCTTTTTGTTTGGTTTTGGTCCCTCAACACTAACACCGTTAGTTATCTCTGTTAAGTATTGGTTTTTTTTACAAAAAATAAACTACAAGGACCAAATTGCAATTTACACATTTTTTCTATTTTAATTTCAGATTAATTTTCTTTATTTAATCTAAGAATATCAAGATAAACAACACACCTTTGAATCTTTATCTTTTTTACAAATTCAACATAAATCAACAGCCCCAAATCACAAAGCCTAATCTAAATCTAAATTAAAATTGAAAACCAAAAATCAAACCCTAATCAAGTATCCATATCAAATCAAAAAAATTGTTGAAAATCAGGAAAATGAAGAGCCATTTCAACCAAAAAAGTCAAGAACACATCTGGAATGATTTGAGAAACCTCTTTTAGAATCTCGATTCCTAACCCCTAAATCAAAATCAAACCATCGAACCATCGAACCAACGGTTGAAGATGAAATCGGACCCAGATCTGAAAGGAGGAGAATTCGCCGAGATGGTGGTTGCGCCAGCCGCCAGCGGGGAGGGAATTCGTCGAAGGTTGGAGGGGCACTCGCCGGAGAAGACGATGTCCTCGTCGGAGTTCAAGGTGGTGCCAAGGTGGTCGTGGGTTGATATGGAGGGTTGCTGGAGGGTGGTAGTGAGGGGCACTCACGAAATCGATCCAGATCTCGTCGGAGTTCAAGGTGGTGCCAAGGTGGTCGTGGGGATCTATTCCGTGAACATCAGATCTCGGCGTTTGGACGGCGGCGACTTGGTGGTCGGCGATGGAGGAAAAGAGTGGCTTTGTGTGGGAAACGGTAAAAGAAGAAGATGGGGTTTCAAAGGGGAATAGGGGATGATGATGGTTTTGTGTTGGTGGTCTCAACTTGCAGGTCATCTCATTGAAGAAGATGATGGGTTTTTATTTTATATATAATAATATAATATTATACAATTTTTATATTAGATGTTAATACATATTATTTATAAATTATAGTTTTGGTCCTTGTTGTTTAATTTTTGTAAAAAAGACCAATAAGCCCTCATGTGCCTTGCACATGAGGAAGACTTAACAGAGACGACTAATGGTGTTAGTGTTGAGGGACCAAAACCAAACAAAAAGACATACCACAGTGGTTTTCCTTCAATAAAAATTTTGTAGGAACCAAACATGCTGGTATCGTTAAACCACAGGGACCAAAATTGCAATTCACTCTTAATTATTCGTAGTTTCAATCACTTGTATTTGTTGAATTAACTTGAATGTATCTCAATTATAATATAGTCAAACAAATCCTTTAGCGACTCTAAAAGATTTGAATTTATGGTTTTTAAAAAGCAATATTCGAATCTTTTTTAAAAGTTAAGCTATTTTAATCAAACAAATATTTATATTGTTACTTAAAATATTGAAATTTTGAAGTTTAAAAAATTATCTACTTGATGTCACCTCAGTGAATCAATTTTCTATTTTACCTTTCTCACCTTAAAATGAAGTACCACCACCACCATAACTAACCCAAGGAAGAAAAGAGAAGGGAGAAAGAAGAGAGAGACATTCGGTTTGGTTCGGGTTTGGAAAACCGAAGGTGTGCAAGCTGAGGTCCCCGCACCGGTGTGCCAACCCCACCCGCACCACCCGCACCACCCCGCAGGCGATACGCCCGGCCTACATATTACTAAGCAATTAACAATGGAATACAAATAATATAACATTTAAATAACTAATAATCATTATTTAAATTCTTAAAATGAAACAATATTCTGTTCTCGTTATGTTTTTATGATTAAAAATCTATCCAACTTCGAAGTGAAAAGTAAGCATCTGCAGTGGGAGGTTTATAAGGCCACGTCACATGTCATAAACCACTTGTTTGAGAATTTTAACCATTGGGAAAGTGATGACATGGCAAACCGCTCCATCTGCATGGAGCGGTCCATGCCATTTAAAAGCTAACCAAATATATATTTTTATTAAAAACTATCCATTATTTAACTTACCATCAACCTTTTTACCTACATCCACTACATAATTTGAAAACTAAATTCCAGTTATATACATTAATTAATGATTTTTATCTAAAAAATAATTTAACTTACATTTACTTGAAATTCTGTTCTAAACTTTATTTACATTTGACGAACAAGTAGATTATTATAACTTCTTTAATTATTATAACTTCTTTAATTATTATAACTTATTTATTGTATTTTTTTAATTATTGTTTTATGATTATAATAAGTATTGTTTTTAACTATTATAATTTTTATTATTATAATTTAATAATATAAATCATAAACCAGTCAATGATTGAGTGGGAAAGATTTATAAAATGAGTAAGAAAGAGAAAACTGATGTGACAGAGAGAGAAAGCTGATGTGGCAATGTCATGAACATCTAAAGAGGTTTATAATTGTGGATGCTCTAATTGAGTTAGATACAAGACACACAACACAACCAAAAAGTAAAACCTTTTTGAAAACAAGCAAAACAAACAAGAAAAAGTCGTAATCTTGTTTCTTCATTGCCATGAAAAGATACTCCCAAAACCTAGTCTTCCTCTCCATATATTATATATCTATCTATCTATATATATTACTTATATAACAACCACTATCCATTATCTATTGTAATCCTAAAACTACCACCAACATGAATCAAAGAACATCCATGGAATCCGAAGGGAGTGTTCATCTCCCCATAGACGATCGCCTCCCAATCCATTTCACTCACATCCACCGTAAAAACACCACCATTTTCGAACCACAAAGCAGCATGGAAACAGCCCAAAGCAGCAACACATACACACCACCACAACCACCGATTTCCCGCCAAAAACCCGCGGCCGGGGCACCGGAGAAGAAGCTCACCCTCTTCGCCCTCCGTCTCGCGGTTCTGGAGAAAGCCGCCACCGGGATCGGAGCGCTAGGGTTCATCTGGGCCACCGTGGTCCTCCTAGGCGGATTCGCCATAACGATCGACAAGATAGATTTCTGGTTGGTGACCGTGATTTTGCTTATCGAAAGCACCAGGATCTTTAGCCGTAGCCACGAGCTCGAGTGGCAGCACCAGGCTACGTGGTCGCTAGCCGACCCTGGAGTCAGTAGCTTTCGAGAAGCTACTGACTCACGAGCGGTTAAAACCGTGTGGACGTCCCAGCCAGTTTCTGGGACGCCCAGCGGAAGTACGGCTAGCAGGATGATAAACTGTACAAACTACTGGGAGAGGACGAAGAAAAAAGCGCCATCTCGAACTTGGGCGAGTTCGGATGTCCCGATTCTTCCATATGGCAATTGGGTTTTCGTTTCTAGCAACATTAGTAAGCTTCTATATTGGCTACAACTAGCGTCCGCAACGGTTTGTGTGTTTCTTTCGGTCACGAGGCTCGTGAACCACAACTTTGGAGACGTTCGTAAGGGAGATAGCGACAAATTGAATCGAAAATCGGCTCTAACGATCTTCTACGCATTGGCGTTGGCCGAGGCTTTGTTGTTTCTCTTGGAGAAAACGTATTGGGAGTGGAATGTGATGTACAAGAAGATGTTGGAAAAGACGAACGACGAGTTGGAACTCGGACGCACGGGGATGGTTTCGGTTCGGAGGTTTTTCTACGACGCGTATTCGAGATGTGTTAATCGAAGCATCTTTGATGGGTTGAAAATGGACATGGTTTCTTTCGCTATGGAGCTCTTGAACTCGGATTCGTCCGATGAGCAACTCATTGGGGTTCGAATCTTTGAGCGGTTCACGACGAATCCGCGGTTTTCCGAAGATACCCTTCAGAAGATCGGGATCACGATATCGGTCATGGAACGGTTGGTCGAAATGCTTAACTGGAAAGATCCGCAAGAAGAGGAGATTCGGAATTCAGCCGCGAAGATCCTCGCGAAACTTGTCGGAAAGAAGCAAAACGCGCTTCGGGTTGCCGGGATTCCGGGAGCGTTGGAATCGATATCTTCGTTGTTACATGTTAACAAAAACTCGGGTGCCATCGTATGCGGCGAAGTATGCAAAAAGCAAATCATTGGGGATCAAGAAAATTATGGGTTTTGGGCATTCAATCAATTAGGCCTTTTGATTCTAAAGAAACTTGCTTGTGATCATGATAACTGTGGAAAGATTGGAAACACAAGAGGCCTCCTAACGAAAATCATCGATTTCACCCACGCGGATGAAAGGTTATTAACAAACGAAAGGGTCACGGAATCTCAGATTTCGACCGTGAAAAGATCGTTACAAGTGGTAAAAATGTTAGTGAGTTCAACGGGCGTTACTGGTGAACAGCTTCGAACCGAAATATCCGAGGTGGTGTTCACAATAAGCTACATTCGAGATATATTAAGATATGGCGAAAAACACCCTCGATTACAGAAACTCGGGATCGATATCTTAACGAGTTTGGCACTAGAGAACGATGCAACAGAAAGGATCGGAGGCACCGGAGGGGTATTAAAGGA
Source organism: Centaurea solstitialis (assembly GCA_030169165.1). NCBI lineage: Eukaryota > Viridiplantae > Streptophyta > Magnoliopsida > Asterales > Asteraceae > Centaurea > Centaurea solstitialis. Next base: position 9,266,985 of record CM058043.1, read on the forward strand.
ATTATTCAATATTTTCTTTAGAGAAGAAATGCTTGAAAGCCATAATCATGTGAGAATTGCGGCCGGAGAAGCGCTTGGAATGCTGGCATTCGAGAGCACGCGAAACTGCCATCGGATCTTGAAATTGAACGTTATTCAGAAGCTTAACGACGCTTTGGACAACCCGTTGCTTCGCGTAAACGCGGCAAGAATTTTGAGAAATTTATGCATTTACAGTGAGACAGGCTCTTTTAAACAACTAAGAGCCATAATCACAGCTGCACCAACTGTAAGTTATCTTTGAATCAATAGAGTTTCCTTATAACTTATTGTTCATACAGGTTGATTGGAGAATTAATATTCATAATGAATATAACAATTATTCATGATGAATAGATTGCTAATCATATATGTTGGACTCTTTCTATTAGCGAACTTTGCACAAGCTGAGGATGTTGTTTTTGGTTCAAGAAAATTGTTTTTATTTTCATAGGAAACGCGTTCAGAAAATGGGGTTGAGATTTCATTTTCAGTATTCTATGAAAATTTTAGAAAACGCGTTTGGTTGAAATAATGATGCAGTTTTCAATTTTCATTTTTAAGAAATTAAAAAACGCGTTTGGTTGTGCATTTTCTATCACTTTTCATCACCAAGTTCTGTAGATCTCACTATCTCCATTTAATAACCAAATTCTTTTAGAAATGTATGGACTAAAAGCCTGGGCCAGAATATAGCTAGAAAAATTTTAGAAAATGAAAATTGGAAAACTATTAAAAGTAGTTTTCTAATTTACATAGGATTTTAGAAAATAAATACTTTTGAAAATTGATTAAACCAAACGGGTTTTCTAAATTTTCATTTTCCATGGAAAACTTTCTGAAACCAAATGTCCTGAGCTTTTTCAAGAAAACAGTCGACGTCCGGTCTCGTTACATCTTCCCTAGACCCTACCTCCTGATAGGATTTACTGGTTCTTTTAGTTTTGTTTGTTTACGATATTCATTATGAATAAATGTTCATGACACAAATATTCATGGCTTATTATAACGTATATTCATTATGAATATTTGGTTATGGGTTTAACTTTCCCATATGGGTCATGGATGGTTGCAGGTACTGAAGGAAATCATGACAGATGACATTAAGCTACAAGAAGTGATGGTGGGACTAGCAGCACATATGTTCAAATTTATGACATTTGAAGAAACAAACTCCATGTTTGAAAGAAGTGGGATTCTTGATGGTGAATTAGCCATGGTGCTTGTGGAAACCTTGAAGAAATACCCACACCCACAAACCAAGACTCCAAGAATAAGAAGATATGTAATAGAGCTGGCCATCTGGATGATGAAAGATAATATTAGAAATATTCAGACATTCAAGAATCTGGGATTAATGCAAGAACTGGAAGGTGTTACAGAGACTACATGTGAACTAGAAAGCTTTAATATCTTCTGTGGTGCAATTGGGCTGAGTAGATACAAGATATCTATTCATTCATTAGTTGAGACAGCAATGAATTTGATGGCAGATGAATGTATTCACAGTGAATATTAACTGTATGGTTTTCTATAATTAATGGTGGAAGCTATAACAGCATGTAAATATGGATACATATACATATTATTTATTCTTTTTTTAAGAAATAAAGGTACAAGGCGATCGATCATTCCTTGATTTTCTTTGTGTTAATTAGTCGATACGATCACTTCAGGATGAGATTTACTGAGACCAAGATGTTTTCATGAGATCGGTATGATCAAAATTTTACACATGAAACTTCATATCAAAACATACTATGAAGGTAAAAAAATCAAACCTTCATAGTAAAAACACTGTTAATGCTATCTTCGTGATGTTTTTCACTATGAAGGTTTGGATGTTTTTTACCTTGAGAGTGTTTTTCACTACGACTGTTTGACATGTTTTTACCTTCACAGTGTTTTGCTGTGAAATTCATATGTAAAATCTTGGTCTCACCAGTCTCACAGAAACAACTTGATCTCGCGTGCTTGACAATATTTCTACTGATTTTGCCACATCATAGTTCTCTCTTTTTCGGTATAAGATTTTCTTTCTACATATTTTTTTCTACTTTTCCTTATGAGCCGGTTCACCGTCTTTAAGAATCTCACATTTTAAATGTTCAATCCTCGATATTCAAGTAAACACTCCGGTATATCCAAAAGACTCGAATGGATCAATCAATTAAATCTAAAATCTTAGTACATAAGTTTTTTTCTCTTTGCTTATAACGTTTCTTAAAACACCGAGTATAACCCCTAATGACTCAAAGATGAACCCAACTTTTTAAGAGGAAAAAGTACCCTTTGAAGAGTAACAACGAATTAAGACAAAAAAGATACTCATATAATTAAAATATGAAACCGTCAGAATGAATATTTTCAGGGTCAAATGGTGAAGTAGTCAATGATATATTTCAAGACATTTTCTTTGTCAAATTACGACACGTGGCTCGATGATAGTGGATGAGTATATCCTTTTGAAATTCGATATATTTTAACTTGGGCATATGAGGTTTAATTTTGTGCTTAATATACCTCTTTATAAAATAAAAGAAAATTGTCAAATTAAAACCAATTAATTTTATTATAATTTTTAGTTTGGGAATATACAACTTATAAAACCTCCATTTTAAGGCTTGTTTTTCAAATTCGCAAATAATTTACATCAATGAGCACGTTTTAACAAATTTATGTTTTTAATCTATAGTGTATATATATAATAAAAGAGTAACTGGGTTGTTACGTGTCGTTTTTTTCGTGAGCCGAAAAAAGTATTTTTTTCGCCTAAACTTGAACCTGGACGCGTTTTTCACTGTCGGTTTATTTAAGCCTATATGATTAACATGTGTCATTTACTTAATAAATTCAATAAAAATATTTAAATATTAAAAATATAAAATATATTAAGATAATTACTGAAATTTAAATTGTTTAAGTTAATCCATTATTTCATTTTAAATGTATAAAAAATACAAAATATAATCAAGATAATTATTGAAACTTTAATTCAAGTTAATTTTTGTTTTGCATATAAAAAATATTTTGAGTAATTAATTTTATTAAAGAACATGATCAGTTTGACTAATTAATTTTATATTTACTATTTTATAAATTGTATTACTAATAAATCAAAAATAAAAACAAAAACTGACATAAAATAATATAATTTATTAAAGTGCTAAATAGCTTAAGATTTTATTAGTTATTAAAGTATTAAGTAGCTTAAGATTTTTGTGTGGCATTGTGGATCATAAGGCTATGCACAACCAACCCCTCGAGCCTTTCAGGTTTCACTGCCACATCAACGTCACATCAACTTTTTTCCAACCCTCTCTTAACCCTCTCATAACCCTCTATAACCATTACCCAACCCTTTCAGCCCTCTCACATGCAACACACACACAACACACACAAGAGACATAGACAAAAGCAGCGGCTTCACCATGCCGAAAATAATCCAGCCCGCCGGCTACCATGGCTGTGCACCCAACCCGTTGAACCCGGCGGGTTGGGGTGAGAACCCGCTTGCCCAGCCCGACGTCCGCTGCGCATAGCCTAAGAATATAGTGTATATATATGTATATATACATACACGAAGAATGTTTTATAAACCATAATTTGCTTAAAAACTTTATGAACCCATTCTCTCGGTTGATTGGTTTAATGGATCGTCAAGATTAAAATAATGACTAATTTGCAAATATTACATATGTGAAGGGTACGTGCGTTGGTTTATTAAATTTAATTGGCAAATTTGGAATTATGTATATCTAATCTAAAAATCAAGTTAAATGGAATTATATGTATAGTTTCCTGGCTGATTACTTTTTCGTTCCATTATCGTCGGCCGCTCTATCAGGTATGTGAAATCCTATTCTAGTTAGGGTTTTTATTAATTGCAGCTTGATGAAATTAATGGAACATATATACTTAACTAGCATGTAGATATTTGGGAAAACTAATCGATTCTGAACCTAATTACCAACGCATTGTGAATATTGTTCAATCAAATTTTTTTAATGGAATTTAACTTTCTGAGACGAAGAGGAATTGGGATCCATTCAGGCATCCGACTAATCCTCGATGATCATGTACCGCGCTACTCGAAACTCGCCACATGGATACCATCCAATGTCCCTCCCAATTATGTTACCGAGCACTAGGCTACTAAAGCTTTGGTTGTTCGATCAATCTTAAAACATGGTTTGTTAGGAGGAGAGTTAGAGAATAAAAACATGGATAATACTGAATTGATTTGCAAAGTAGAAATCTAAAAACCATAATAGTTATGTTATTTTTTTGGAAGGCATAGCGGCATCGAACCTACGGATGACTATTATGAACACACACTGCACGCACGCCTTCCCAGCGGTATTGGGCATCCACGGGCAGCCCACTAATTAATCCGCCGCTGTCCCGGCCCAGCTTACGTTTGACCTAGAGCCCAACCACAGTCAATGACTGGGCTGGGGGCACAGTCCAAGGACTAGGTACTCCTCGTACCTTCAATTGACTCCCTTTGGGATTGAATCCGGGTAGATTGGGATCCCATCCAAAGCCCCCGAGTATGTCACAGCCCTTAGAAAGACCAACTAGCTCATGATTTGTAAGGCCATCCGCGGCCGACCTGTATGTGGCCGGTACCGACCTCGGTACCGGCGGTAACACCGCCGTGAGGCAGCGGTACGGGACCGGTAGAGAGGGGGGCCGGTACTCGCGTACCGATCAAACAAATACAAAACACACACACACACACACACATATATACATACAGTCTATATATATATATAAAGATTATATTTTTATTATTTAAATAAAATAGATGGTATGACGTGTACGGCTGTGATGAAATGGTATGGTAGTGGTAAGGTGGTGATGAAGTTGTTGTGGCGCTGAGGTGGCAGCCTGTACAGGTGGTATGACCTGTACGCTGAGGATGACCTGTGCCGCTAGTTTCTAGTTAAGGCTGTGTTGATTTATTTGAAAATCAATGGCTATTCTTTTTCTTGCAGATCGATCATGTTGATATCTATTTATATAAGCAGAAAAACTTGTAAAGCTTCTTCATCTTCACCGGTAAATCCTTTTTTTTTTCAACTGAGGTTTATTGTTTCATTTGTTGGTTGTTATGATATTGGAAAATGGTGTCTTGAGTTGTATCTTTTTGTGTTATTGATCTGTTTGTTTGTTTAATTAGCCGAGAATGGATATGGATTCGTTACCGGATGGTGCTGTCGAACACATTCTCTCGAAGCTAAGCAATGCCAAGGATGTGGCATCTTGTAACTGTGTCTCCAAAAAGTGGAAACACATGATGAGTCAGAGTTACCGTAAGAGCCTCTTCTTTCCTTGTGGCATCTTCAAAAACCTAACCGGCCTTCAAACTCCCGACTCAATTGTGACGAAGATGGTGTCATCAGCTTCTCAACTGGAAGAGCTCGTGGTTTCCTGTCCGTTTACCAATGCAGGCCTGGCTGCATCGTTATTAGCCGTGGGATCTTCGTTGAAAAAACTTGAGCTCCATTTTACGGCTGGCAATTACACTAAGACTGATCTTGAATGCCTTGGAGTTGCAAGGAATTTGAGGTCCTTATGTCTTTGCAATGTGATAATAAGAGGTTCTCCGAAATGGGACGTCTTTGAGAAACTGGAGAAACTCGAAATTCATAGAGCAACGTTGGAGGATTCTGGATTCACGGAGGCTCTTCGTGCGACTCCTAACCTTACTCAACTCGTGGTTACCGACTGTCATGGTTTGGTTACTGTTTGCATCGAGCTTCTTGAGCTTCGGCACTGCCAGTATGGTCTTAAAACCTCGTCCGGTGTTCAGTCACTCACACTTAAAGCTCCAAAGATCGAATCCCTAAAGGTTGGCGGGTGTAATCGTGTCAGAGTCGAGAACGCGAGTTGTCTAAAGACTCTTTCCATCAGTAATTGGGCCCTAGGTGCTGCACCTATGGTGGAGTTGGGGGATAACCTGATGGCGCTTGAGTCGTTATCTATTACAGGTTGTCAATGGCGTAGTGACATATCCAAAGTTCTTCAACTTGCTACCCAAGTGAAGCATCTTTGGGTTCAAGAGTATGGCATGAATCGTGAAGTTGTCCCCCTTCCAGAAATCGATTTTGTGGACTTCTTCAGAAGCCATCCAAAACTCAAATCTCTTGAGATCCGTGGTGGAATGGTTGATGCTCTATGCAACAACCACATGACGAGTATGAAGAACGTGGGTATTTCTTTTAAAAGCTAATTATTTACTAGTCGGCTTTCGTTAAGGTTAATATGAGAAGTGTGATAAGTGGTTATCAAGTATAGGATGAGAATTAAGAAGTGGATGCACTAGATCAATTTCCATCTATAGCGCAATTTAATGGGAGGGCATGAAATTAAAAGGGGTCAAGAATTCAGATTCACTTCTCACACTTCTCACCATTAACGCAAATTTTCGCGCGATCCTTAACCTTACTAATCAATTAGGGTATGTTTGGTTTGTAGGAGTGAAATGGATTGGATTGGATTTCATGTAGGGATTGGATTCGGATTTGGGAGGATTTGGAATGGATTTGAATTCCATTATTTAGAAAATTTAATCATAAAAAATTGAACTACCATTAATTTTATTGATTATTAGAAAACAAATGTGTTAAACAAAATATTATTATATGCAAATCCTAAAAAATCCTTTGGAATCCTAACCATCCCTCTGGGATTTTAAAATCCTATGTCTAGAATTTCAAATCCGGACAGTCCTACAAACCAAACGCAGGATTGGAACGGTTTTGAAATCCGAATCCCCCAAATCCATTCCATTCCTACAAACTAACCATGCAAACCAAACAGACCCTTAAAGAGTCAAACCAAACAGGCCATCTAAAAGAGTTGTGATTCATTTTTTCTCGTTGTAGGTGGATTCGAGTTTCGTGATTCCTTGCCTTGAAGAGGTTGTTATTGTCCTGCAAGTGAAACAAACATCGAGTAGAATGATTGAGTGGTTGCTGAAATATGGGAACAAGTTAAAGAAGATCAACATCAATGTCCATATTGATAACATGGATGAACGTGATCATGTTAATGAATTTTGTGAGGAGATACAAAGGTTTAAATCTCGATCCGGTTTTTTATAATTTATAACGTTACAATCTATCCATACAACATTTGACTTTTGACATCTATGTGGTGGTATATAGGCTATTGCGGAATTCTACAATGGAGTCCCGTGTGAATCGTGTGTAAGGTACATTAATGCTTTAAACATTATTCAAGTATTCGTTTGAAATAAAACATTTATAGGTCTTATACATTGCATAAATTGATCTTATAATTCTTGTTTAATGCAGCACCGATGATGATGATCTTTTAGACGAGATGTGCAAGCATAGATCGAGACTTTGTTGGAGATGAATGATTTAGGATATTTAAAGATGGGTTTTAAATGTCATTTATTGATTCAAACTCCACGGTGCAATTTAAGGAGTCAAATGTAAGACCTTGTTTAAGAGAATCTTAAGAGCATATGGTCTTTGTTTACTTTGTTCTATTTTTAGACTATAAATAAGTTTTTTTGTTTCCATTTTATTAATTGAGCTGATTCTATATTAACAAGAAGTTTGATTTTCTTAGCAGTTCTTAGTTTCTTTCTTCCTTTTTTTTTCTTTTTTTTTTTCTGATTTTAAGATTGTGGTTTCAAAGCACAAGCCCCTTATAGGGAAAACACAAGATGAGTGCCAATGGCAAGCGCCACAGATGTAATGGGTTCTACATATCTGTAAAATATGATGTTCAAAGGAGAAGGCTATCAATATTTGTAAATAACATTGTTTTCGTTTGATACTCCCTTTATATGTATACACTTACTATTAAATAGCAAATATATTTATTTTACAACATTGGTACTTAATGCATTGACGATGTTTTATAATTTTAATTTTAGAATACCTTCTTTTTAACTAACCCAAACTTGCTCAACATTCTTTCTCCCCAAACTAGTTGGGGATCAGACGATCAGTCGGGGTGGGGTCACAGATGGGATATGCTTTACTCGCTCCATTTCCATCCCTAACTTGTTCAAGCCATGATCAATCTGTCTAGGAAAAATCGTAACTCTATCTACACATGTCCCTAAAGCCTAATTTTTTTTTGGAAGAGGTATCCCAGACCACATTGGGTCCAGACTAATCCTTGGCAATTTTTGGGCCGAAGCCCGACTGCTAAAGCATGCAGCCCGCTTAAAGCGGTGTGGCCAACCCGCTTAACCCGTAACCTGCCCAGCCCGATATCAACCCTCTCACACACAACACACACACACACCACACACAAAATAAAGCGGTGCGGCCAACCCGCTTAACCCGTAACCTGCCCATCCCGCTTATGCTGTATCCATACCCTCCCAGCCGGTGGGCTTCATATACCCCCAACCCGTCCCCAATATGCATAGCCTAAGAGTGTTTTGATTCTTCAGGATAAACCAACAACTCATATACCTCTTTATATAAAGGAAATGCAAAAAAATGTTTTTTATGGTCGCTTGGTGAACTTGACAAAAAATGGTAAGTGAACCTTGGTACCAACAATTAGTACAGTTTCAGAAATAATAACAATTAGTAATTGATCGCACTTTTAGTAACCAAATCTGGCCCTCTTTTTTTATGGAAGAGGTTTCCCAGACCACGTTGGGCACCAGACTAATCCTCGGCAATTTTTGGCCGAAGCCCGACTGCTAAAGCATGCAGCCCGGGGTCCCCCAGGGCTCGAACCCGGGTTCACCACTTTGGTAATCTTGTAAGGCCATCCGTAGCAAGGGGCGGGTAAGGGTTCAGGTAGGGTGGGTACTCGTGGTTTGATGGTATTGGAGAGGCGGGTTAGTTGGCGTGGGTATGGCCGAGGGTATGGAAACCCGATGAAGCCACACCTCTCTCTCTTTCTTTCTCTCTTTCTCTTTGTTAAATATAAAAATAATATTAAAAAAATCATAGGGTATGAGGGTGTGAAATATTAGCCGCACTTCACTTTAGGGTTCAGAGGGTAGGAAGAGAAAAGTTGATATCGAGCTTAATAATAGTCGATCTTGAGTTGATCTCGAACACAAGATATAGCTCGTTTAACTTAACAAGCCGAGGTTCATATCATCGATGTTCGACTCGACTCGTTCGAAAACTCGATTAAATTTTTCGAGCCGTATCGAGCCGAGCCGAGCCGAGCCGAGCCATTCGAGCCGAGCCATTCGAGCATCTCTTTTTTCAAGCCAAACATGTTCATATATTTATCAATAATAGTATAAAAATATAAAATTATCGAGCTCAAGTTGATAAACGAGTTAATCGATCGCGAGTTCGTACCATAAACGAGCTTCGAGCTCGAGTCCGATAACTCGAGCCCTACATTGAAAAGGTTAATCGACAAGTCGAGTTAGAGCCTGGTCTTATTTTTTCAGCTCAACTCAATTATCCTACTACTCGACTCGGCTCTACGCGTTTAATCCCCTAGGTATAAGGGTATGAAATGTTGGTGATACGAATGTTCTAGATATGGTCCTAATAGAGTAGTGTCTGAGATGTGTTGAGTTTTAGATTCATTTACCAACACTATTTCTAAGTGAAACAAAGTGTATCGATTTATACTTCGATATGAAATTGTATACCTTAATTATTTATTATAGATTGAATTATGGATTTTGGTTCCTATATTTTGATAAAATTTTTTGACCATTGGTTCCTATTGTATATCTATTATGGATATGATTTTTGTGGTATTTACTTGGTTTTGGTTATGGCATTTTTAACTAACCTTTTACGTTAACTTCGTTAAATCAAGGATCATTTTAGCAGTTTTTTAATTTTTTTTTTTACCTTTTTCTTGTAATTATATATAATGGTATCAAAATAAATAAATAAGATATTATTTTATGATTTAATTTTTTAAATTAAAATTTTAATTATATAAAATACAATTTAATTATTTTTAATTTATACATATCAAATTATCAAATCATATCTTTTTTTTTGAAGAAAAAATCATATCTTATTTTATTGGCTTAAACATAATAAAATAAAGTGTTATGATTTGATTTTTTTAATTAAAATTTTTGTTACAATAAAACCATATCATGTTCTACTATTTGAATAAAATAATAGAACTAAGTTTTAATAAACATAAATAATGTTTCAAAAATTTTAAATAATCAATTATAAGACAAAATATTGTTGTATGATTTGATGTCAATATCGCATCATTGTGTATGTATGTGTATGTGTATAAACATGTATGTATATGTGAGATAATTAAATTGATAATATTTTGTTTTATATTTGATTATTGATTTTTAATTTTTTATAAACACCAATTAAGTTAAATAGATATTATTTTATTTAAATGCTAGAAAATGATATGGCTTTATTATTTTCATGTAACCAAAGTTTTAATTTAAACAAATCAAATCATAAACCATTGCTTATTGTATTTAAAGCAAATAAAATAAGATTTGGTTTATGACTTGATTCATTTAAATTAATTAAATTGTATGTTATATAATTAATTTTTTATTAAAAAAATTTAACTCGTAAAATAATATCTTATTCGATTTATTTTGATATCATTATATATATTGTTTTTATTTTTAAAAAATAAAAGATACCAAAACACAAGGACAAAGTCCACAATAAATATATATACGATATGAATCATGGTAAAAAAATTTATCAAAACACAGAAACTAAGAACATCCACAGTGGTGGAACCTCTAAGAACCTCACTTGCTATATTTTTTTCGTGCCACATCATTGTCACCTCAATAAAGTAAGAACCTCCTTAAAACTCTACAATGGAGGTTCTTACAAAACCTCACTTTCTTTTTCTTATTTATAATATAATTTTTATTTATGTTAATTATTATATAACATAAAAGGAAAGTATTACAAGAACATGGGTTCTTGTTCAAGCATCCGGGTTCTAATAAGAACCTGTAATTAGACAAGAACCTCCGTCCCGCAGTGGAGGTTCTTGTAAAAACCTCAAGAAGAACCTCCACTGTGGATGCTTTAAATTCATAATTCAATGTTTATCATAAAAATCGAGTTCAAAACTATTTTCTTTTCTTAATTACAAGAATATTTGTTTCAAATAGTTCTTAATTACAAATAGTAATTGATAACAAAGTATATGAGGCGGTCAAAGTTTTTATAATAAACTACAAGGTTTGTGTGTATAGCGGTAAAACCTTTGAGGGATGTGGATGGTATCTTGTTCACTCTAGGTTCGAATTTATTTGCGTGCATCTTGTGGCCAACTAAAGTTTCAAACGGTCAAATTTTCAGTTCTAAATTGGCAATGATGTTGTCTAAGCAAAACCTAGATAACCTTATAAAAAAAAGTTTTCGTAATAAAAATTATATGATTTAAAAATGTATTCTAGCAATAATTTTTGTAATTATTGAGAAATAAATAGTTAATTGAAGGTGTGAAATGTGTGAATGTGAGAAAGAATAATTGATAGTCGTGTATGGTGGCCAATTTTGGTGTTTGTGTGTACGACAATTTACAACCAAATATTTGGAATCAAACCCCACCCGAAAAAAGGGAGAAAAAAAAAAATAAAGAATGACGAAATCGTATATATGCATAGTATAAACACTTAAATCAATTCTTATTTTAGAGTGAATTTACCCTTGATCTTTTTTGTCAATTTCATTGAAAATCGTTCTCAGACTTTTAAAATTAGTATTTGGTTTCTTATATTTGTTATTTTACAGTGGTTTTAGTTTATTCTTTTTAATTTTTTTTCTTAACTCTACTTAAATGATATACCTATAAACAACTTTTATAACTAAAATACCCTTAATTTAACTGGGTGGTAACCTGTAAATGTTACGGAATTATTCCTCTGTCTTCTGCACGTGTATGTAAGGAATTATCCGGTGTTACATAGTCAAAACCATAACTGTTGACTAAACAAAGAGCTAGGATCACTTCTATACTTCTCATTTGAATGTTTTCATATGTGTATATATATATATATATATGTATATATATATAGAGGAAAGTCCAAATGTGAACCACTATTTGGTTGTGAACGTGGGGGCAGTCGAGAGCGGGACACGTGGCGTCTTTGAGTGTGGTCCTCCCATTTAATTCAATGTCCTCCCATGAATCGCGCCTAGTCATCCGCCACATGTCGCGCTCTCGGTCGTCCTCACGTTCACAACCAAAAAGTGGTTCACATTTGAACCCACCCCTATTATATATATATATATATATATATATATATATATGCAACCGAAAGTGGATCCTTCTCATGAATTGCGCTTTATAAGGGATTTGATATGTTCATTCGGTGTATATTATCCTAATGTGCATACACTTTTCATCAAATGATTGATTACCACTTTTCACATTTCTCATGTTAACATCTACCTCTCGGAATCCAACTTGAAGGCCCGATACTACTGAAGCGTATGTGTGTGTTAATTTGTTGTTCAAAAATAATTTAAATGGTAATCAGATAGGATTGGATGGTCCAATTATTGGATTGGTTCAATTTTATTGGATTATCATTGAATTGGATTAGAAGATATAAGTTCAACTTTGATTTACGATAACATTGTTGTCTTTTGAATGTGTTATGTTTATTCATCTTATATAAATATTTAATTTCAAACTTAATAAAACTAACAAAAACAAAGATATGAATATACACAAAATAAAAACAAAATTTGGAACCAAAATCACCAAATACAAGACAAGAAACCAGAAAAGCATGAAAGACATCGGAAACGTATTGACCTGGTCATCTAGTGTCAATTTTCATTTCTTTAGCAATTTTAATACCAACCAATTAAACTAATTTCAAAATTAATGGGACCCACAAATCCACAGTTATCATTTACTTTTATAATTGTCACATTTTTAGTTTTAGCTCAACAAGTTTGTAAGATAAGATTCAAGTCGACCATCACATACATTTGACCAACATAGAATTATTTAAAACATTATGTAATGAGAACTTTAGGGAATTGAGAATAAAAATGAGAACTTTAGAGAATTGAGAATAAAAATGAAAATAGGAATATAGGAAAATGAGAATGAAAATTAGCTTTGTCAAATGTTTGGTTAATTTAATATAGTCAATGAAAACTTGTTTCATATTAAAAAAAATTATTTTTCTCTAAGTTGAATTTACATCAAGAGATGGAACAACATATGTGAAAAAAAACTAATAATAAATAAAATTTTCATTCCCCCAATTTGGATAGGAATGGATATCAATGGATCTATAGGAATGATTTCATTTGATAATTATCAAACCAAACAAGAATTTTCATTATCACTTTCATTCCTTACCCTTCAATACCCCAACCAAGCACCCCTTAACATAAGATTTTTGCTTCATGAGACACAATAGATGAACAATTTTACATAATTCAAAGGGGGCTCGGTGGTGAATAAACATCAAGAAACCAACACTAAGATGAAGAACGCCGAAAAAAACATTACAAAACCGACACTAATTTATAAATACGAAAGACGGAGATAGTAACAAGTTCGCGAACTCATCAAATTACATAGTTTGAATAAGGAAAACACATGATGAATATTCAGATTAAGAAACTGAAAAACATCCATGAAAGTGTTCCACTTTTGAGTGTCAAACAGATGTCATTTTGATTTCCAAATTGGAAAGAAATGATTGTGCATATAAAGAAAGTACCTATGGTCACATGTATAACATAGAAAAGGGTTAACCAAAGACTTATGGACACAAAAAATACTAAAGAAATCCATGTGATTTTGAGAATAAAAAAGGAACTAAACCTGACACAAAAATTAAAAGTGGACCCTTTTCTGAGTCCAACCAACACCTCATTCTTCATACAAGCACAAACACAGAATCCAACATAAGAAATTACACACACATGTAAATATATATATATAACATACATACATATAAAGTATGGATTTCAATTTTGAAATAGCAAACCAAGGAACCCAATTAGAAATAGGCAATTGGTACTCAATTAAACAAGACTATCTGTTTGAAATTCATCACAAGAAAAGAAAAAAATTAGGGAAAACAATACAAGATACATGAATAGATGTAAATATTTGTATCTATTCTCATATCAGTCTACCACCATCCATATAGAACATGGGTGTACTTATCTTTAAGCCACCTGAAACTCTTCCTGAAAGACCCTTTGACTTTTCCTTCAACAGAATAGACTTTATAACTAGCCACCCTCTTCTTCCTTTGGAACTCAGGATCATTAAAACTCCAAGATTTTGCAGTTGACTTCCCTTTCTTGAACTCAAAATCTCTAGAAGAAGTGCCAGAAACAACAAGATCCATATTGGTTTGTGAAGTTGGACCATATGAGACACTATAAGACCTGAAATTATGAGGTGGGTTGTCTTCAAGATTGGGTTTTTTTGGTCCATAGTATCTTTCTATTTGCATATCTCCACCATCACTAAAGCTGTATGATCTTGATCCATGGTCTCCCATGGTGGGTTTGAAAAAGAAAGAAAGAAAGAAAGAGAGATTGGAAGAGTTGAAATTGGTGTGAGTTTTTTTAGGAGAATCTAGAGTCTCATATTTCTTGGGAAAATTGTAGAAAAACAAATAATTAATGGGGAGCTTTACCGTTATACCCATAGCCCCACCCCCACTTTGCAACCCATACCCTCAAATGTGCGTTATAAGGGCGGTTATACCAAAACGCCGTTATAACGCACCAAAACGCCGTTATAACGGCGATATAACGCACCAAAACGCCGTTATAACGGCGTTTTGGTGCGTTATAACGGCGTTTTGGTGCGTTATATCGCCGTTATGTCGCCGTTATGTTGCCGTTATATCGCCGTTATATCGCCGTTATGGTATGGGTATATTGTGCAAAGTGGATGTGCGTTATGGGTATACAAATCAATTACCCCTAATTAATGGTATAAAAGTAGACAATATGCTGGTTTAGTCAATGACAGTGTACATGGCCAGTCTTTTATGTGGTGAGATGTATTTGCCCAAGAGGCTGCAAACTTTGTCTTTTAATTAAACCTTGGAGTAAATTCTGGTTTTGGTCCCTTTGCTTTAGCAATTTCTTAGGTTCCTACAAATTTTATTCACAATTTGTGTTTATGGTTTGAGTTTTTGGCTTTTTGCTAGGTTTTGGTTTCTTACCTATATTAATAAAAAGTCATCCGACAAGTAAAATAGTCATTTTGATCATTTTATTTATCTTATGAGATGAATATGATAACGACAAAAATGTTACTATATAAGAGCGATAACATGAACCGCGAGTTTTACTCGGTAAATCAGTTCGACACAGGGACGGACCTAGAGCAATTTTTAAATGGTGGCACCATGTAATTAAGTTTTTGGTTGATTTCGAGAGGATTTTTTTCCCATTTTTTGGTTGACTTCGATAGGCGTTTTTTGTTGCATCGAAAGATTTTTTTGGTTGTTTGATTGATTGCGAGAGAACTTTTCGGTTTTTTTGTTGATTTCGAGAGAATTTTTAGATTTTTTGGTTGATTTCAAGAGAAATTTTCGGTTTTTTGGTTGATTTTGAGTGAATTTTCTAGTTTTTTGGTTGATTCCGATAGAAGTTTTTGGTTTTTAGGTGCACACCTTTAAGTTTCGAAAAGGATACGGTGGCACCCGTCAAAATAATACGGTTGCACCTTCATAAAATTCTAAAATTTTACCCTTCGGCACACAAATTATACGGTGGCCCGTGCCACCGCGGCCACCCCTTGAGGTCCGTCCATGGTTCGACAACTTTTACCTGGTAAACTGTTGCATGTGTTACCATTTTTTGAGCGACTAAAATATTATTTGATATAGTTGATGATAATTTTCAATTTTATCGATAAACATTTACAGGATAAGTGTTTAAGGAGACAACTCTCTATTCATAAATAAAACAAAGGACCACAACCCACTAGCATCTAGCATTTTATAGATAAAAAACAAAGACTTCGATAGAAAACATCAGCAACCCAAAATTTTATGTGAAATGAGATAAATACAAAAAAATATTTAAAATATCTCATTTAACAGATAAAATGAACATTTTAATGTCATCGCAAGGCAGACACAAATTGTAACTTAAAGAACTTTTTAAAACTAGAGTAAACTAGGGGTGGTAACAGGTCGAGTTAAGTTGAGTTTTGGATTCAACTCATTTAATAATTGAGATGAAAATCTCAATCCATCCCAACCTGTTTAATTAAATAGATTGAAATTTTCAACTCAACCCAATCTGATGCCTAAATGGATTGATAGTGGGTTAACCAATTTATGTTTTTTCAACCCATTGTTAAATAAATTGGTTGAATCTGAGTTAACTCATTAAATTTTAAACTTTTAAATAAATACAACCATATATGTAAATAAATTGTTGGAAATTTGAATAAAAACACAACCACGGATGCAAAATAGTTTGTTCAAAATTCGGTTGTTGCTGAAAATAATGGTCGTCGCCATCGATATATTTGGTGGTTGTCGCTAGAAAACATACAACGACTAGGTTATCCTATATGGGAAGAAATAATAATTAAGATATGGTTAATGGTATGTTTCTGATAGAGGCATGTTATTAAAATTTCACTTCATATTTGGATAGAATAAAGTTAAATAATATTTCTATGAAATATTATAATAAAATAATAATATTCATTTAAAAATAAAATAAAACTATATAATATCTCAAATGTGTTGTAAATATATTGAAAATGGGCTAAAACCGGGTTATAAAAAGGTCGAAATTCTAACCCAACAAACCCGTCCCATTTAAATAAATTGTTTATATGGGTTGACCCATTTTTATTATAAATGAGTTAAAAATCTCAACCCAACCTATTAATTTTATATTCGATTTGAGTTAGATAGGAGTTGGATCACTTTTTATCATCCACAATAAACTATAAATTTAATCCCTATGATTTATTAGGTCATCCTTAGCCATACCACCCATACCACCCATTTCTGCTGCCACATCAGCTGCCACATCAGCTTTACCACTACCCTACCAATTCCATACCTTTCATCCTTAACCATACCACTCATACCCCTCATTTTATTTTTTTTATTTCTAAAGTATATTATTTAGTTTACTTAAAATTAAAATTTCTAAAACTCAAATTATCATTAAAATTAAAATTAAAATTAAAATTAAAATTAAAATTAAAATTAAAATTAAAATTAAAATTAAAATTAAAATTAAAATTAAAATTAAAATTAAAATTAAAATTAAAATTAAAATTAAATTAAAATTAAAATTAAAATTAAAAATAAAAATAAAATTAAAATTAAAAATAAAAATAAAAATAAAATTAAAATTAAAATTAAATTTAAATTTAAAAATTAAAATTAAATTAAAATTAAAATTACATTTTATTAAAACTAAAAAATACAATAAAACTAATTATTGTGCAAAGAGTCCCACAAGTGTTGAGATAAATCTTGGCGAAGGTTGGCGTGCCTCTCTCGGTTTTTCATAGGTTGACGTTTCTTGCCCGGTCTGCTTCGGAGATATTTGTTTCGATATCTTCCGGTAAAACCTCCGTAGGATCAAAAGGATAATTTGAAATGCCTTCGTCTTCACGAATCATGTTGTGTAAAATTATACACGTGTACATGATTTCTTGTAGCTTCGTTCGTGTCCATACTCGCGCCGGTCTTTTTACCATGTGCCATTTACTTTGAAGCGTGGCGAATGTCCGTTCGATGTCTTTCCTAGCCGATTCTTGACGTTCCTTGAAGTGGATCCGTCTCTCGTCGTCATGTGGATACCTAAATGCTTTGACGAAAGTCGTCCACTCTGGATATATCCCGTCGGCAAGATAATACCCGTGATTGTAGTGTGTGCCATTCGCTACAAACGAACTATCGGGTGCTTTATCTTCGAATAAATCGTTGAAAACCGGTGATTGATTGACAACGATTATATCGTTCGTCGCACCCGGAACCCCGAAGAATGCGTGCCAGATCCATTCATCATATGATGCGACCGCTTCTAGAATTACCGTCGGTCCAGCATGATCACCTCTATGGAATTGACCCCTCCATGCGACGGGGCAATTTTTCCAGGCCCATTGCATACAGTCAATGCTACCAAGCATGCCGGGCAAGCCGTGGACTTGTTCATGCATTGCGTAGATTCGTTGAATATCGCTAGCAGTAGGCTTTCGTAAATATTGTCGCATATATAGGTAAATAATACCTTTGCAAAAATTCTCAAGGCAATCCCTTGACGTCGTTTCGCTCATCCTCAAGTACTCGTCGGAAGCATCCGAAGCAGACCCGTACGCCAATTGTCGAATAGCGGACGTACACTTTTGAAGCGCGGAAAACCCTTTCACGCCTCTTGCATCCCAATGTTGCTTGAAATATTCGATCTCTCTTTCTAGATCGTTAACTATCCGTAAGAATAGTCGTCGAGTCATACGAAACCGCCGCTTAAAGTCTTCGTCGTTGTACACCGGGTTATTAGAAAAGTAGTCGGCGATAAGCTTATCGTGTCCCTCTTCCCGACCTCTTTCTTTATTCGGCCCTCTCGGTCTTATATTTGACAGACCTTCTCCATTGTTTTGCAATACCCCGGTAGTCACAAGTTTACCGACCAACTCGGCAGCTTGAAGGTTGGCAAGAAGAACTTGATCTATCATGAGATCAAATTCGTCATCGGAATCCGCCATTTTTTTGTGGATAGGAGAAAAGAGAAGAAAATGAAGAGAATAGAATGAGATGTGGAGAAGAGAATAGAATGAGGTGTGGAGAATAGAATGGATGTAATATGTATATATAGAGAGATAAAAGGAAATTTTTTTTTTTGAAAATATAGCCGTTAAAGAGACGTTGGGGGGTATCATGCGCGCGTTTTGGAGCCGGTATGTGGGTACCGGTGTACGCCACTGCCGGTCCGGTACCGTCCATCCACGGCGGTGTTCACCGGTCGGTAGGAGCGGTACCGGCCTCCCACACGGTCCGTTAATGATGGCCTTAGGTTATATCATTTTTGGTTTTTATTGTGGTAAATCCCAATTTTCTATACCATAAAAAATCGTAGTATACTTTAAATAGTATAAAAACCCAAAAATATTATGACTAATAAACCACAACGACAAATTTTGTAGTATACTTTAAATAGTATAAAAAACCCAATCCATGAAAAATCGACAACATAAACGGATATACGGTCCAAAACTATAATTGATTCTAGAGTTTTTAAGGATTGCATAAATAATAAAATAAAATAATAAATTTACAACTATTTAGTCGTTATATTTTGATAATTATATAGTTTTATTATAAATTATAATTAAAGGCTGAAAGTCTAATATAATTTATAATTCAAACAATTGTAATTGTTATTTATTAATTTTAATTTATATTATAAATCAAGTCCAAAAAAATCAAACCAAAAAAAAAGACAGGCCAGTTTTTTTATAACTAGATTTTAAATAAACCGAAATTTTTTAATTGAAACCGGTTATACCATTTACACATATTGGCATCCAAAACCACTTAAGAGCTGAATCGGTTTGTTTTAGAACCGGGTTTTTGTTTGCGATGAAAAAAATAGCCAGGTTAAAAATCAAATCCGAGTTAAAAAACCGATCTTGTGCATCTCCGGTTGATTATTCACTAGGCCAAGGAAAAAGAAAGAGGATCTTTCGTTATATTGGCCCTGCAGAATTAAAAATGGCAGCCTATTATGCAAAAATTATAGTAAACCACTTTTTTTTAATGGGCTTATACTTTTTGGGCCTCAAAGAAAAATTAGCATGAAATATTATACCTAGCCTAGTAGCCTATTAATTAAACATACTTATGTAATGGAGTAAAATATATCTTGATTTTAGTATTTTATTTTATTTTTTTTGTCTTTGTTAATGTTATAATGTAATTTTATGTAGTTTTGAGAAATTGATAATATGTATGTTTTTTAAATAAAACTAGTTAGGGACGTGTGCGTTGTAATGGTATGTCAAATTTTATTATAAGGTAAAAGCTATTTTTTCCCATTAAATTTACAATGAGTCAAATTGTTTATATGGATCGGTGTGTTTGTTAAAAGGATGGGAGGCCAATGTGTTCAAAGGAGGCAAAGAGAGAGTGTTGATAGATAAATACTAAATTATAGTATATAACTAGTTAAACTTCTTGATACACCATGTTTTGAAACTGCTTTACAAAGTTTCTCATGAGGCACGAGATTACCGGCCGAAGTTCAACTAAGTCCAAAGCAGATAAGAAGACACTGATTGAACGGATACTTTGTGAAGCCTAAAGCGCTGTGCAGTTGAGAGTTGTTGTTTTGCCTTTGTTCGCTTTTGAGAGAGTAGTGGTCTCTATCATCAACGTATACCAACACATAAGTACCAATGGTATATGTACAATACACAAATACAGAGGTATTAGAAACACATTGCATAAATCCAAATCCCATAAATGTAGTAGAAAGCTTAGAGAACTAAGCACGAGGAGCCTGTTATAGACCATATAGACCTTTCTTGAGAAGGTAAACATGGTGAGGTCCATCCCACTCAACAAACCCCTAAGGCTATGTCATATAAACATTCTCAATCATAGCGCCATGTAAAAAGACATTATTTACATCCACTTGTCATATTTCTCATCCACAAGAAAAAGTATTTGAAAGAACGAAACGAATAGTGGTAGGCTTAATAGAATATTAAAAGTTTCATATAATCCATACCTCCAGTTTGTAAAAGTTCTCTAGAAATAAGACGCGCTTTGTAATGATAACAGTGCCAACGAGATTTTCTCTTAATATGAAAACCCATTTGTATCAAAAAATATTCGCACAAAGAAAGATCAGGAACTAACACTCAAGTTTCATTTGAATGAAGTGTAGAAGTTTTAGTCTTGAGCTTGAGAAAAATTTGACGGTTAGTGTTTGGTGTAGGGGTGAGCATACTCTGATACCCGCCCTGTTTTCATGGAACTGAAACTGATGTTGAGAAAAGTATGCCAAAACTTGAGACTAGAGATGATTGATAAAATAAAAAGGCAACCTTAGCATACACATCCTACCAATATTTTTTGGGCAAATAATCATGAAAAAGTAAAACTCGAGCATTTTTCTAGTAAATGACGATTTTAAATTCAGCAACACCATTTTGTTGAGCTGTTTATGAACAATTGACACGAGGAATGATATAACTAGACGGCCATTTGGCCTTGAGTTAGTTCTAATGTAGCATCACTCTCAAAATATTTAATCTTTCATGAGATGAAATATGAAGAAACAAATCTAACGCTTGAGAACGATATACTAATAGATAAATCCAAGTGTACCTGCTTGATGAGGTAACAAAAAAAAAACCGTGAAACAACCTCATATACCAGAGTGTATAACATGTAACCGAGTAATACTCCAACAAACACTTGAAATGGAATACTGGGTTTTTGAGATGCTACATGCAAAAAAATTATTTACTTTGATTTATTTGACATATAAGGAAAAGATAGTTCTAAAAACACGGAGTTTGACTGATGACTCACTCTAAAATGCCAAAGATTTCTTAACATGGTGGTAGATAAAGAGTAGATATTATGCCAATCAAGAGGAAACATGATAGAGATGAATAATCAAGGTCTAAACAAATAATCCATTAAATGAGGATATTATAAGAAATGGGTTCTCATAAACAAGTTAAGTAATGGACAAGAGATTTTTGGCGAGTCTTGAAAGTAGAAGTATCGAAGTACATTTTTCAGATATAATTTGCAATAAGTTAATGACATAATGATCAACATGGGTGATAGAACTAGTTATATCATTTCCGATATAACTTCTAATCATTAAAGATATTGCTTTTTTTATCATTTTTAGGTTCGCATTTCCACAACTGATAAAAGAGGCAACCGAGAAAAGAGGCAAATGAGGATGGGTAGAGAAAGAAAGCTAACAACAATTACATCTTTTTGCCAAGATTAGTTTTACCATCTATGCTTATAGTTTACACTTTAGACGTTTTGATAAATTAATTTATACTCAATTCATAGAAGAACTAGTTGGGGGTAGGGATTTGAGATTAAAAGAAAACCCCTAAATTAAATCCTAGAATGCCACGTGGAGGACTAGGGAAGCTACACGTCATACATCAATGAAGTGGCCGAAAGTGGAAGGCAAGATAGGATACGAATATGGGCATAGAGGAATTTTACGCAACTACGGCGAAAAGACAAACCCATGCGTCATAAAGATGCCTTATCATGATTGAGTTGATAACGACTTATGGCTAGGGGTGTAAACGAGCCGAGTCGAGCCGAGTATCAGGTAGTTCGAATCGAGCCGTTAGTATCTCGAGTCGAGTTTTTTTCGAATCGAGTATTGACCGGGTTCATTCGAGTCGAGTTTTTAACCGAGTTTTGACCGAGTCGATTTCGAGTAGCTCGCGAGTTTTCTTGTATTAAGCCGAGTCGAGCCGAGTATCAGGTAGTTTGAGTCGAGTAGTTGGTATCTCGAGTCGAGTTTTATTCGAGTCGAGTTTTGACCGGGTTCATTCGAGTCCAGTTTTGATCGAGTTTTGACCGAGTCGATCTCGAGTAGCTCGCGATTTGTCTCGTCTCATTTAGACCCCTACTTATGGCCATGGGAGGTAGGTTCCCATGCGAACATAAAGATTACATCGGGGAAAATCCATTGATGCTATTATTTATTTATTCGAAATTTTGTTATGTAAAAACACAAATAAAGAATAATCATGTGTTTCATAACAATATATTCTATTCTTTCTTTATAAAAGAGGCGGCATAAATACATAATTTGAAGTGAATTATTGATTTGCATGAATAAATAATGTGTTTCATAACACTCGTTGTCACCGCTTAAACTTTGGTTGCATCTTGAACTTCAAACTTGGTTGCTTTTGAACTTTGATAATTCGGATTTAGTTGTACTTTTGAACTTTGGTCATTTGAATTTGCTTGTAATTTTGATATTGCTTTCATGATTTTTGATTTGCCAACCCATTTATGACCCGGTGACCCGCCAACTCGTGACACGACTCGTTACGGATTTGGGTTGAAGATTGCTACACGATTAGCTAATTAATGGGTCGTGTTCGGGTTGATGTTTTTGACCCTCAACCTGTAAACCTGTGATCCATCAACCCAAACTTGACCCAATTGCCACGCCTGAGATAAACGATGACCATTGGTGAAATGGGCCAATTATAAAACAAATTAAACCACCAAGGGGTTTCTTTGTTGAATGAAGTTGAGAGATTAATTCGGTAATAAACAAGTTACCACACGGTTTAAATGGATAGTTTACTCAATAACCTATTTATTTTATTGGATGTCTTTTAATTTATGTTTGGATTAAGATTTATCAGTTATATGTATATATATTTACATTAACTTTTCTCGGTATCTAAAAGATATGGTAGAGCAATTTTTCAAGATTGCTTCAATGCATACTAGAAACGTATCCGCGTACGTTGCAGCGCAAATTATGTATCAATTGCCCGATTTTTATATACAACATTGTAAACATCAATTTAATCATATATGTTCAATCAATTAACCTCCTAATGGTTTATTGAATAGTCAATCTCAAAAATTGAAATAAAATTATTATCTTTATATAATAGAATATATAATATAATTGAATAAAAAATATTCAATACTGGGCTTATTTCGAATGTATTGACGAGACGATTATGATGGTATAATTTGTTAAAAAAAACGTAATTTTAATATAAATTTCAGTTCATAATATATGATTATTTAGATTATATGATAAGGGTTTTAAATAGAAAATAAAAAAATAATGGACTAAAATAAAATTTAATAACTAACTATGGGGGTAGAAAGTGTAAATGTGTAAAATTAAATGTTGAACAAAAGAAACTGTCATATTGAGTTATTTGCTTTTATATGTAGTATAGATATAACATATCTCGAAAAATAGAAAGTACAATGTAGATGATATATCTTGAAAGATATATTACTTTCTAATTAAATACATAAATATTGTTATATTTTTTAGACAATAGTGTTAATATATATATATATATAGAGGAAAGTTCAAATACAAACCACTTTTTGGTTGTGAACGTGAGGACAACCCAGAGCGCGATACGTGGCAAAAAATTTCTGACACACGCGACTTGTCCTGCGACTTTAGTGTTATTCAGTCTGAATAATGCGTTATTCAGACTGAATAACACTAAGTCGCAGGCTTTTTGGTTACAAGTCGCGCGTGTCGTCTGAATTTTCGGCGACTTAGTGTTATTCATATTGAATAACGCTTTATTCAGACTGAATAAAGCGTTATTCAGTATGAATAACACTAAGTCGCCGAAAACTCAGAGTGACACGTGGCGTGCTCTCGGTTGTCCTCACGTTTACAACCAAAAAGTGGTTTGTATTTGAACTCACCCTTATATATATATATATATATATATTCCGGTAACTTGTATCTTCTTCATAAGGCTACACGCACCGGTCTTGCGGGCATGCGCGGGTTGAGCCCGCCGGGTCCAGCGGGCACCGCTGCGTCCAGGGCCGGCCCTGAAATTTTGGAGGCCCTGTGTAAAGAAATAAATGTGGCCCTACGAAATTGTTATTGTATTATGTATCAAATCTTTTGGTACTAAATTCAAAAATGTAAATATCTTTAACGTATGGAAGTATAAACTGTTTATAAGCAATATTCAAATAAAAATAAAACTAACATTTACATCATTAAACTAACCTCAAAAACCTCCAATGAATCTTCATTACTTAGGCATTCCGATATCTGTTTGATAATAAATCGATGGATGGCTCTTCTTTGACCTTGAGCAACTTGTTCATCTTTTCTCTTTTCTTTGATGTTCAGAATAACCATACCCAAACTTTCTAGTTGGAGTCATCCTATTTTATATAAAAATTAGTCAACCATTATTGGAATATATAAACACATATCGAAACCCTAATGCAACCATTTCAAATAAGGAAACAGAATAAATTAAAAAAAAAATACTTAATGAAATTATTTAAGGAAACAAACTATGAGTATCTATTTAATTATAAAACAATGGTGTATAATTCAATTTAAGGTCAAGGAATTTTAGAGGAAATCTAAATTTTAAAAAGTATAATTCAATTTAAGAAAATCGGGAATATTTAGAGGAAGTCGAAAATTTTAAAAAGTAAAATTCAATTTAAGGAAATTAAAATGTTTTAAAAATAAACAAAGTCGAAAATTTTAACAAGTAAAATTCAATTTAAGGAAAATTTTAGAGGAAGTCGAAATTTTTTTTAAATAAACATTAAAGAATATTTAGAGGAAGTCCAATATTTTTGAAATAAACATTAAAGAATATTTATAGGAAGTTGAAAATCTATAAAAATGAATATTGTAAAATTCAATTTAAGGAAAATTTAGAGGAAGTCGATTTTTTTTTAAAATAAACATTAAAGAATATTTAGAGGAAGTCCAATTTTTTTGAAAATAAACATTAAAGAATATTTATAGGAAGTTGAAAATCTTTAAAAATAAAGTATTAATGTTGCAGCTACCGGCATAAAAGTTTAGGGCGCTTACCGGCAAGCTAGAGGTATAAAAGTTTGGGTCCCTGGAATAAAAGTTTAGGGCGCTTACCGGCAAGCTAGAGGTACCCTTTCATTATTTTTTACAACTGTTAATTTATATACTATATATATAAGGTATAAAAAGATCGGAGGCCCTTGCTAATCGGAGGCCCCGTGCAACGGCACCTCCGGCACACCCCCAGGGCCGCCCCTGGCTGCGTCATTAAGGAGCCCGGCGGGCTAGGCGTTTGACGGTGCAGAATGCCGCTCCTTTTTGTAGAGGGTTGTGTGTGTGTTGTGTGAGAGGGTTGGGATGGTTGGGTAAGATTTGTAGAGGGTTATGGGAGGGTTAAGAGAGGGTTAGGAAAAAGCTGATGTGTCAGCTGATGTGGCATTAAAAAGTGAGAGGGCTGGGAGGGTTGGGTGTGGGTAGCCTAAGAAGTTTTACACATTACTATAAGACTAAATTTTGTATTCTCTTATGCATATTAAAACTTTGTTAAGTATATATATTAAAAGGATTTTTAATAGAATCAATATATAAGATGTCAACGATATTTAGTATTTGATAAAAAGAAGTTACAATTTAACCATTTAAAAAAAAATGCATCTTTTTTCATTGGAACCAGAAAAAGAGGCAAAGGAGGATGGGTATAAAAAGAGGCAACCGAGAAAAGAGGCAAAGGAGGATGGATATAAAAAGAAGGCTAACAATAATCACATCTTTTTGCCAAGATTAGATTTATCATCTATGCTTATAGCATGCTTCCTAACTTACTATATATGTGCAATAGAAAATCTTAGTTTAGACGTTTTGATAAATTAATTTACTCAATTCAATGAAGAACTAGTTGGTGGTAGGGGTTTGAGATTAAAAGAAAACTCCTATATTAAATCCTAGAATGCCACGTGGAGGACTAGGGAAGCTACACGTAAGACATCAATGAAGTGGCCGAAAGTGGAAGGCCAAGATAGGATACGAATATGGGCATAGAGGAATTTTAGGGCAACTACGGCAAAAAGACAAACCATGCTTCATAAAGATGCCTTATCAAAATTGAGTTGATAATGACTTATGGCCATGGGAGGTAGGTTCCCATGCGAACATAAAGATTACATCGGGAAAAATCCATTGATGCTATTATTTATTTATTCGAAAAATTGTTTTTTTTGGAAGAGGTATCCTAGACCACATTGGGCCCAGAGTAATCCTCGGCAATTTTTTGGGCCGAAGCCCGACTGCTAAAGCATGCAGCCCGGGGTCGAAGCCCCCGTACCTCCATAATGCGTCCCCCAGGGCTCGAACTCGAGTTCACCACTATATAGTGCCCAAGCCTTACCACTAGGCTAACACTCCTTTGGTCTATTCGAAAATTTGTTATGTAAAAACACAAATAAAGAATAGTCATGTGTTTCCTAACAATATATTTTATTCTTTCTTTATAAAAGAGGCGGCATAAATAAATAATTTGAAGTGAATTATTGATTTGGTGTTTTATTGTATGTAGTCTATTACAAAGTTGGCTCCTAAACTTCTTTTATTGCAGAAAAGCTAATTTGGTTATTAATGGCGCGTATTTCGGTTAGAAATTGGCCACTCTTCCTATCGGCCATCTACGTTAATTCGTTGAATTTCATTTTCTGCATGTTGAATAACAATGAAGAGAAAACGAATCGACATCTCGATGTGATACAACCTTTTCTATTTTAGTTGGGATATTGTATATATAGACGTGAATGCATTCAAGAACATTACTAAGAACATAGCGGTGTAAAATAAAAATCCGTTATGAACAATTTAGTACAACTTGACTTCAAAAGGTTCATAATAAAAACCCTAATTCAAATCATAGAACAAAAATAGTCAATACCTAAATCAATAACTTACATCAAGCTTAAATCACGAGCAAAAGAGAACAATGAGATTCTATTTCTAGTTCCATCCTTCATTACTGGTGTTGTGGGGATTGTAATATTGATGGTCGAAGTTAGAGGTGCAAAGGAAGGTTCATGGGAGTAGAATAGATGGGAACGATGTTCATACAAGTACCAAGATAGGAAGGTGAGCTAGGACGGAGTGGGACGAATATTATCCCTAGGTTGGGAGGGAGATCTTAAAAAATAAAGGGTGGGGGGGGGTGGAGGTTGAGGTTGTCCTCGCTCAAAGTGATCGTCGCCAAAAGTGTTTTTTCTTGTAGTGTTCATATATAAGAAGTTTTACAGATTACTAATTTAAAATTTGACATATATAAAAAGTTTTACACATTACTATATTCTTTGATGCATATTAAAACTTTGTTAAGTATATATATTAAAAGGATTTTTAATAGAATCAATAATATGTCAACCATATTTACTATTTGATAAAAAGAAGTTACAATTTTTATCATTTTTTTTTTAAATGCATCTTTTTTCATTGCAATCAGAAAAATGTTGGAATCAAATTGGCATGCAAGCAATCTTTTCTCAACACCACATGAAAAAAGTTAAAGAAGTATACAGGGATATCTTAAACAATTGTCCACTTACATAAAAGCATATGCATCCACAATTGTATTAATTCAACTCAGAATCTCACATGGAAAAAGTTAAGAGGGGGTACTTAAAGAGGGAAAGATGTTATTTTTATTTCTTTTTGGTGATTTCCGGTATTTGGTTCTAGCTGCATGTGATTAATTTGATGGAATGAAAATAAGTAACAACCAGAAAACTATTCAGTGATCCCAAGAAAATTAAGAGGGGTTTGTTTTTTCCACTTATCACTTTTTCAGTACTTTTTGGAGGAAAACCACTTATTTGGTCAGTGGTTTTCTCATTCAGACTGTTTGTTTTTTATTTTGTTAAGTGTCACACACTACAAGGAAAAAGCTTTTTGGCGAGGACAAATGTCCTCGCTAAAAGGTCATATGTCGTCGCAAAAGGTTTTCAGCGAGGACAAATCGTCGCTAAAGGGTCCTCGCGGAAGGCTCGTATGCGAAAGTATTCTGCGACGACTTTGTCCTCGCGAAAAGTCGCATGCCTTTCAGCGGCGACTACTATCGTCGCCATAATCGCTTTTTAAAAAAAAACAAAAAAAAAGCTTTTTTGTTTTTTGCGACGACTTTGTCCTCGCGAAAAGTAAGGATTTTTTCTTTTTTCTTTTTTCTTTTACGGGTAACAGCGACGCCTTTGTCGTTGCTAATAGTTTTGTCGCTATTAGTGTCTCTACTATTGCACTTTTTCATTTGTTTTTAGATTTTCCCTTATATACATATAATAGAAACCGGTTTATATAGATTCATTCATTCCAAAACTGCAAAAAAACTTCAAATTATATAAAACATGTTTAAAGTGTTACAAAATTCATATTGCATATGTTTTAAGTTGTACTTTACATAATAAACAAAACAAAAGACGACTCCTCTCTATTGTCATCCTCGTTCGCAACGTCATCTTCATTTGCGTCGTTCTCTAAGTTATTATGTTGGGTCAAAAAGGATTGCATTCCGTTTGTGATAACCGCCTCCATTGATTCTCTAATCGCGGAGCATGACTTCAAGTTGATTCGTCCACATTTTTGAAGTTGTCATCACTCCTGTTTGTTTAACCTCTGTTTTCAATTTCCCTTAATGAAAAATCAAATAAACTTTAATCAAGCTAGCAAAGAGAGACCTTAATTGAAAAGCAAATTAAACAGAAATGTAAATCAAAATAATATGTACCGGGTTCCTCCATCACCAACAATGACAAACTTAAAGCTTGGATAATCAACAGTCTATTGATTTGGTAGAGCCTGCACACATTTATTTGTAATACACCAATTTAAATGAGGTCAATTTTACCAAAATGATTATGAGAACAATAGACAATAGTTTTTCAATGTTACCTGTTCTTGTCGGTAATTGGATCCTTACGAGCAATTCATTTGCAACCACATAAGTTTGCAGGTAACCTGAGAAAGGCTCATCAGCAAAAGAATCGAAAAAACAAGGTGACACATATCAAAGCATACAAGAATTATAACCAAATTTCATAAATCTAAAACGAAATCGTAATTAGAACAAAACCTTCAGAATCGGGATCTGGAACGAAATCCAACACTTCAAATCCAAAATGAAATCGTAACTTCACAAACAAAATCGAAATTCACATATGAAATCGAACTTCAAAAAGAAATTGAAGTTCCGAAATTTCAAATCAAATCAAAACCGAGAAGGAGGAGGCCGGCGACTTACAGAGCCAACAAGAGTAGCGGCCGGAGGTGAGCAAGAAGGCTTGCAGGTTGGCGGCGACCGACCACAACCGAGAAGAAGTAGGCAACGGCGGTGGTGTGGTGGTGTAGTTGAAGGAAGGCAGCAGCAGCCTGCTAAGGGAAAAAAATGGGGATATGTATTTGAATTAGGGTTTTGAGTCTAGGAAAAAAGATAAGAGAGAGAGGAGAAGGCCGCGCGGGAAGTGAAAAAAGGGGGCGGGAGTGAAAATTTTAAAAAATTGGAAACCCACTAACATTTGGAACCTCTAATTTGGACATTATTTACTTGAATATACAAGTAAACTAACTTGTATTATTCCCATATGCATAAACATCAAGAAAACAACTTAATTAATTTATATATAACAAGTGAATACCATCTTAGATTAAATACTATCAAATATGAACTAAAGTCCAACTAGACCGATTAAATCACGAATAGATCGATCTAAGACTAAATATATCAATTAAAATCAAACTAAATCAATTAAAACTCGAATAGATCAATTTAAGCCTAAATATATCAATTAAAGTCCAACTAAATCAATTAAAGTCTGAATAGATCGATCTAAGCCCAAATATATCAGTTAAAGTCCAACGAGATCCATTGAAACCTACCTGAATCAATCAATGGCCAATAGATCCATTAATGTCTGACTTGATTCGTCAAAGTCTAGAGAGATTCATTAAATTCCAACAATATCTATTAAATCCCAACGAGATCCATTGAAAGCTAACTAGTACGATCAATGCCCAATAGATCCATTAATGTCCAACTAGATCCATTAAAGTCTAATTAGATACATTAAAGCCAACGAGATCCATTGAAGCCTACCTGGATCGATCAATTACCGATAGATCCATCAATGTCGGACTAGATCCATCAAAGTCTAGCGAGATCCATTAAAGCCCAACGAGATCTATTGAAGCCTACCTGGATCGATCAATTGCCGATAGATCCATTAATGTCGGACTAGATCCATCAAAGTCTAGCGAGATCCATTAAAGCCCAACGAGATCCATTGAAGCCTACCTGGATCGATCAATTGCCAATAGATCCATCAATGTCGGACTAGATTCATTAAATTCCAACAATATCTATTAAATCCCAACGAGATCCATTGAAAGCTAACTAGTACGATCAATGCCCAATAGATCCATTAATGTCCAACTAGATCCATTAAAGTCTAATTAGATACATTAAAGCCAACGAGATCCATTGAAGCCTACCTGGATCGATCAATGCCCAATAGATCCATTAATGTCCAACTAGATCCATTAAAGTCTAATTAGATACATTAAAGCCAACGAGATCCATTGAAGCCTACCTGGATCGATCAATTACCGATAGATCCATTAATGTCGGGCTAGATCCATCAAAGTCTAGCGAGATCCATTAAAGCCCAACGAGATCTATTGAAGCCTACCTGGATCGATCAATTGCCGATAGATCCATTAATGTCGGACTAGATCCATCAAAGTCTAGCGAGATCCATTAAAGCCCAACGAGATCTATTGAAGCCTACCTGGATCGATCAATTGCCAATAGATCCATTAATGTCGGACTAGATCCATCAAAGTCTAGCGAGATCCATTAAAGCCCAACGAGATCTATTGAAGCCTACCTGGATCGATCAATTGCCAATAGATCCATTAATGTCGGACTAGATCCATCAAAGTCTAGCGAGATCCATTAAAGCCCGACGAGATCTATTGAAGCCTACCTAGATCGATCAATTGCCAATAGATCCATTAATGTCGGACTAGATCCATCAAAGTCTAGCGAGATCCATTAAAGCCCGACGAGATCTATTGAAGCCTACCTGGATCGATCAATTGCCAATAGATCCATTAATGTCGGACTAGATCCATCAAAGTCTAGCGAGATCCATTAAAGCCCAACGAGATCTATTGAAGCCTACCTGGATCGATCAATTGCCAATAGATCCATTAATGTCGGACTAGATCCATCAAAGTCTAGCGAGATCCATTAAAGCCCAACGAGATCTATTGAAGCCTACCTGGATCGATCAATTGCCAATAGATCCATTAATGTCGGACTAGATCCATCAAAGTCTAGCGAGATCCATTAAAGCCCAACGAGATCTATTGAAGCCTACCTGGATCGATCAATTGCCAATAGATCCATTAATGTCGGACTAGATCCATCAAAGTCTAGCGAGATCCATTAAAGCCCAACGAGATCTATTGAAGCCTACCTGGATCGATCAATTGCCAATAGATCCATTAATGTCAGACTAGATCCATCAAAGTCTAGCGAGATCCATTAAAGCCCAACGAGATCTATTGAAGCCTAACTAGATCGATCAATGCCCAAGTATATCCATTAAAGCCCAAATAGATCCATTACAGCCAAAATAGGCCCATTAATGCCCAACTAGATCCATTAATGCCTAACGAGATCCATCAAGGCCCAATAACATCACCGATGAGTTACTATGTTTTGTATGCAAGTATGTGTTACATATATGCATTTGGTGTGTAGCAGGGTTGATAAGACAATTAATACACACTATAGCCTAATATGAACCATTAAGACACCTTAATAGCACAATAACATCTCTGATGACTTACTACATGTTTGTGTTCAAGTATGTATAACATATATTCAAACGGTGTGTATTGGGTTCGATAAGGCAATTAGACCTAATATAGCCCAATATGAACTACTAAGCCATCGTAAAGCCCATAAAGACATATTATGACTTGTTAAGGCCCGATAACTCGTCTAATTGTCCTAGTTTTTAGTTGTCAGATTGAC
Source organism: Centaurea solstitialis (assembly GCA_030169165.1). Taxonomy (NCBI): domain Eukaryota; kingdom Viridiplantae; phylum Streptophyta; class Magnoliopsida; order Asterales; family Asteraceae; genus Centaurea; species Centaurea solstitialis. The sequence continues at coordinate 9,299,553 of CM058043.1, forward strand.
CATAATATACAACACATGGCATAAGTAGAATTCTAGCATAAATGATGTAATAGTTAATTCCAAAATCAAATTTATTATATGAACCAAAACTACACATAAGTTCATCATAATTTGGACTTCATAGGATGTATAATATTAAAGCAGTTAAAAATCAAAATGAAAAATAACAACCTTTTGCAAGGACAATGTCCTCGCAGAAAGTAAAAAAATATTTGCAGAAATAATACCGTGAAAGGTGAAATTTATGGTGGGAAAATAATTGAAAAAAGTCTAAAAATACTTTTTGCAAGGACATATGTCGTCGCGGAAAGCTAGATTTTTTCAATGGCACGATTTCTACCGCGTAAGACGAATTTTATGGTGGGAAAAAGGAGAAATTTGTTTTTAATTACTTTTGGCGAGGACTTTGTCCTCGCAGAAAGTAATATAAATAAATGGCGGGATTTCTACCGCCCAAAATGGATTTTATGGTGGTAAAAAAAAGAAAAATGTTAATTAAAACACTTTTGGCGACGACATGGTCGTCGCTGAAAGTGGAAGTTGACTTCTAAGGTCAAAGAACATATTTTTTGTCGTTTAGTGGGCTTTTTGCAAGGACATTTGTCCTCGCTGAAAGTGATCCTCGCTGAATGCATTTTTTCTTGTAGTGACACTGCCACTTATCACTTTTTCACCACTTACTGAAAAAGTGATGGGAAAACCATTTTTTGTGCACCTTTTCACTTCTTCATTAAGTTTGGACTTGTTTAGATTGTTCATTAAGCTTGAACTTGTTTGGATTGTTCATTAAGCTCATTAAGCTTGTTTGGATTGTTCATTAAGCTCATTAAGCTTGTTTGGATTGTTCTATAAATTTCATTAAGTTTGCTTAGATTGTTCTATAAATCTCATTAAGCTAGCTTGCTTGGATTGTTCATTAAGCTCATTCAGATGTTTGATAATTTACAAAATCAAACAGTCTTGACAGATTCAGATTCAGTCTTTAGCACCACCACTTAACAATTAGAAGTGGAAACAGATTCAGTCTTCAGAACCACTTAAAAACAAACAGCACCTAAAAAAGTGACAACTTATAGTTATAGGGAGAGCTTCAATTATTAGTTTTTGTTTGACTAAAGATGAGTTACTCATAAAAATTTAGTTTCACAACAAAAATAAATGACTTTTTACTTATAAAAATTATTCAGAAATCTTCGCTGATTACCAATGAATCACTCAAAGAATATCAACTGTTTTGGTGATCGTCCACGGTCAACCACAAAATCTTTCGATAGTTTGTCACCGATTTGAATTCCCACCAACTTTTGTGACGGTTTTATGACGATCATCCTTTTGAGTCGCCCCTATTGCCTCGTCGCTATTGCTCAATTGTCGCCCCTATTTGTGTCGCCCCTATTTCATGTTGCCTCTATTACTCTTTGTCGCGGCTATTGATGTCGCTGCTATTTCTCTTTTTTTTAATTATTAATTTTTTTTATAGATAATTCTTTTTATAGAATCCAGATGTATCAACAATATCCAAAAGTTATAAATAACCTGAATAATATATAAAACCCACAAACGATTACAAAATCCCGAGTAGTTGGTATAATTGTTGTTTGTTACACAAATACGTGCGTTAACACGAAATAAAATTATAAACACAAACTACTCGTAATCGTTGTTATCATCGTTGTTCTTGTGCCTCATATACAAAAAATGCCTCATATACATATATAAGGATCATATATATAAGGACACTTAACCTGCAACAAATGCCTCATATACAAATGTGTGACAATCAATAAAAGATAGGACGGTAAGGTAAACACATACTTGTGTCAAAGAATTTGGATCTTCGAAGATCGGGTGAGCTTCCAGATGGCTGTGAGGAGAAAATCATCATCACAGACATATAAACAAACATTCAAATCAATCTCAGAGTAAAATCATGGTTTCAGAAGAAAATACCTTTGATTTTATATGAACTTTTAAATAACCGGACAAAAACTTAAAAACTCAACAGCAACTCAAATTTTCTTTGAGGCATTTTAGCAAACACCTTGTGGTCATTAATTCATGAAGCTCCAAACTATTTCAATGGTTTCCATCACTTGCCCAATTTTGGTATCAAAAGCTAATCAATGTCTTCAAGATTCACCAAGAAAGACCTCAATACTTTATTTACTTATGATTAACCAACTAAAAATCATCCTTTTCATTCAAGAAGATGTAAACACAAGTCTAAATCAGATTTATAAAACCTAAAAGTACATCTAAACATCTTCAATTAGAGAACTTAATGATAAATAGATGTATACCTCCAAAATTATGCTTCCAATCTTCAATTTCTTCAACTTTACCTGGGTAGATGAAGAGAGAGACTTCGGCTTTGTTTGGGTAAATAAATGAAGAAGAAAGAAGATTAAAACCCTTTTATTTCTTCAGTAAGCAATAGTGGCGACAAGCTTAGGGCAACAGGGGCGACAACATGTATTTGGGACGACACTATGAAAAAATTAGGAGTGTTAGCCTAGTTGTAAAGCTTGGGCACTACATAGTGGTGAACCTGAGTTCGAGCCCTGGGGGATGCATTCTGGAGGTACAGGGGCTTCGACCCCGGGCTGCATGCTTTAGCAGTCGGGCTTCGGCCCAAAAATTGCCGAGGATTAATCTGGGCCCAATGTAGTATGTGATACCTCTTCCAAAAATAAATTTACCCGGTCTTTTTTTGACGAAATTTTTTTGGGAAAATCTTTTTGTGTCGCCCCTATTGGTGGCGCCTCTATTTCCTCTCAAATGTGCGTCCAGCGAGATGTCGTCCCTAATACCTTTGTCGTCCCTTATGGTGTCGCCCCTATTTCCACTATTTCTTGTGGTGTGTGTTTTTGTCAACGGTAAGAAAAAAAGGTGTGTGAATGACTCTGGCCTTGTATTTAGGTTGCAGCGGATGTGACTTTGTACGTGATCTTTTGAACCTGACTCTTTTTCTCTCTCTGTATTAAAAGTTATTACTTTGTGTGCCTATCTTTTTCGGTTGATATATTTTCACAGCTGAAAATATATTTCTAACCCGACAAAAAGGTGATTTATATATAGGAATTGAGAATTCATATATGGTGGTAGAACTCCCTCGACTATATGGTAGTGGGTCATGGAGGACCAGCATATAGGAATGGGAAGAAGTCATAGAAAGGGTTACGAAGGGCAGAGGGTGTCTTGGATAGTTAAAGATTTAGAATCACAAGAAAGCATTGGTAATAGTAAATGAGTTGATGAGAATTTTTTTGTTAAAATTTGAATATTGGTGATACTAATTTACCATTTTCAAAATTGTACAAAAAGAAGTAAACAAGAAAATAAATAATTGGTTGGAATGTCAACAGAGCTGTGGCGGATTGGTTATCGCTCGGGGGTTCATAGCCTCCTAACCGAGTTCGAGTCTTTTCGTGCGCATGCCTAGCCGACATTTAAGTGGGGCCATATTTAGCCTCCAAAATTGTCAGGGATTAGTCAGGCTTTGATCCGGACACCCTTCAAAAAAAATACATGGAAAATTATAAATAAAAATAGTCAGTGGAGAAAAACATTGACAACTCTCTCTCTTATGCATGCTCACTTTTGAAAACTATTTAAAAATGGGAAAAAGATGAAAGATAAACCATACTTATTCCAAATGGCATGGAAAGTTTCAATGAGAGGTCTATATAAAGGACCACTAACTTCAACTTGTTTATTCACACAAATCAGGGTAGTGCCTGTTCCCATGGTATGGAACAGTGAAACCACCTACCAAATTTGGGGCTTTACCAAATGAGGAAAGCTTTTTTAAACATTAGGGTTTCCTGCTATGGCAAAGCAACAAGTCAACAAATATGATTGGAAGCTACAAAAGGTAAAGGGTGGTGACAGAAGAGAGTGAGCACCCATGGTCTTTCTTGCCAATAATTATGTTCGAAGCTATGTGTGCTCACCCTCTATCTGTCATCCCCTCCTCCCAAAATCTATTTATCTGCTTATTTTTGTGTTGTCGGTAGTGGATTAAGAGCAAGAGCGTAAGGGAAGGAGTGGTGACAGAAGAGAGTGAGCACAGATGGGCTTTCTTGCATGATATTAGAGAATAGCAACACAAAGATTCTTGTGTGCTTGAAGCTATGTGTGCTCACCCTCTATCTGTCATCACCCACCCGTATGTCCCTTGTTCTAATAGGGTTTGTGTAGATTGATTAGAAGTTGAGAGAAGAGCATATATCGTGATCATATTGCAAGTGTAAGTGTATGCTTGAAACTATGTATCACCCATTTATCCTATATCTGGGTGAGTGTGTCTTTACTCCAATCGTTTGTGGTGTCTTTAGGATAGGAAGGGTTTGCGATTTTAAATTATAATATTTGCTTATGAGAATCTGAACCATTGGTAAATCAATAGACTCAATTAGGGTAAAGAAGGGACTTAATGATTTAGATACTTGAATAATTTTTCCTGAAAACTCGGGGTACGTTTCTCTTTCCTGTCTAAAAATAAAAATATGTATAAAACTAAGGTTCAGCAAATGTAGTTAACTTTACCTCGTGACTTAAGCCTAATTAAATTGTGTGTCATCTTAGTTTTTAACAAAAACTTATTGATGATGGTAGACATTTGCTCAATATAACCTACCGAAGGGCTTGTAGCCCAACGACATTTGCTGTTTGGTAAAACGGCCCCTCTTATGGTTGTGGGTTCGAGCCCCATCATGGACGTTGATGTAGATTTAGGAGTAGATTAATTTAGTGGATGCATGTGTCTGCTGCCGTTAAAAAAAGTTGTGTGCTAATAAATTTCCAGATATTCATCAATTGTGTCATGATAAATTTACAAATTTACAGATACTTTGTTCATCTAGAAATACATTAAAACAACTAGAAATTTCTACTTCCTTTTCGAATTTATTTTAAAATCCGGCGTTATTGTTTAAAGTCACCGAAAAATGAGTAAACGTTAGGTCCAAATTGTGAATAAAAAGCTTTCCTACTTTAGATCATTCCACATCAAACATAATATATTCAACAGCAACTATGGATAGCTTTCCCATTTAGAAATAGTCATCAGTTTCCTAAGGTGTATATATTGGTAGACAGCAAAATTTTCATGTTTCAAAAAACTTATAATTTCATGACTTATTTTATATATTCTTCCTAAATTAAAAAATAATGTTGGGTAATGCCCTCCACCACCCCCCAGACATACAAACCTGACAACTCACTTCTGACTTGGAGCTTAATAAAGCATGCAACCATATGAAATTAATTGTTTGGCGGTTGATGAATGGTTTAGTAGTAGATGATTAAGTAATTAGAATAATGAAGGGACTCTTATGATATAGTGCAAAATGAAATATGATTTTTTGATAATTGTTGAGTATGAAATCTAGCGGCATAATTAATGGTTAACGGAGGTCCAGGGATACAAAACCATTCAGAGGGTTTCAGAACTATCAAGAGGCAGTTTTCTTTTTTGCCAAACATGATTTACCACCTAACGATTCATATGATGCTTCTTAATGGAACCGTTAAGACGTAAACAAACAACCGCTACTGATTACAAGCTTCATGTTGCTCCACCTTTACTTCCTCAAATTTCTTGTGTTTTGTTCTTCTTTCTATTAGTTTGTTGGTTCGTTAAAGAACATTTTGACTCACTGGTATTTTCTTTTAAAGTGTAAATGAAAACCAACAATTAAATTGAAAGAAAAAAAATTGTATGTAATTTCGGGAAAAAAAATTAGGAGCATCTACCACATAAGGTTTTCATTTTTATCTCATGGGACATGATGGAAACTCCCTAGGGACTTTCTGATATTGTGAGAAAAGATTTATGATTTTTGTTAAATTTTACTCAAACAATCATACTGTTATATATATATATATATATATATATATAGGGAAGTTCATACAAGAACAATCTAATTTGCAAGAACAAAGGAACCATGTAAATCACATATGATTTTGTACTAAACAAGAAAAAGCAAGTGTAGTACACTTGCCGACAAGGCGCGTGGGTCGGTGCGAGTGGGCGAGCTTAGTACAAAATCACCTGTGATTTACATGGTTCCTTCATTCTTGCAAATTGGTTTTGTTCTTGTTTGAACCTAATTCATATATATATAGGGGTGGGTTCAAATGTGAACCACTTTTTGGTTGTGAACGTGAGGACAACCGAGAGCGCGACACGTGGCGGATGACTAGGCGTCATGTCATGTCCACGGCGAATGACTAGGCGCGATTCATGGGGAGGGCATTGAATTAAAAGGGGGGACCACACTCACAGCCCACGTGGCGCCTAATCATCCGCCACGTGTCGCGCTCTCGGTTGTCCTCACGTTCACAATCAAAAAGTGGTTCACAATTGAACTTTCCTCTCTCTCTCTCTCTCTCTATATATATATATATAGAGAGAGAGAGAGAGAGAGAGAGGGAAGTTATTTTGTAAACTACAAATAACGTGTAAACCGTGTAAACTCATGGTTGCATAGATTAAATCAATAAAATTGATTTATAGAGTTGTTTAATATGATGAAAATGTTTCATAAACATCAAATTTTGATCAAATTGTTTCATATTTTGGTGTTTTTTTATTCATATGAAACTTTTTTCTGGTTTGAATGAAATTTTTTCATTTCTACGTAAATAAACACCTTCATATGAAACAATGTCATCAAAAAATTTAGGATATGAAACATTTTCATCATATTAAACAACTCTACAAAAGAGTTTTTATTAATTTACATATGCAACCATGAGTTTACACGGTTTACACGTTATTTGTGGTTTACAAAATAACTTCCTGCGATCAGTTGATGGCATTTTCTGATAGCGATTATGCAGGTGATTATGATAATCGAAGAAGCACGTCAGGTTATGTCTGTTTTTTCAGTGGAGCTGCTATAGCGTGGTCATCTAAACGGCAACCAATTGTGACCCTCTCTACTACCGAAGCCGAGTTTGTAGATGCTACAGCTTGTGCGTGTCAGGTGGTGTGGCTTAGAAGAATTTTGGAACACATTGGTTTGCGGGTGGGTTCAAATGTGAACCACTTTTTGGTTGTGAACGTGAGGACAACCGAGAGCGCGACACGTGACGGCTTTGAGTGTGGTCCCCCCCCCCCCCCCTTAATTCAATGCCCTCCCATGAATCACGCCTAGCCATCCGCCGTGGACATGACGTGGTGCCTAGTCATCCGTCACGTGTCGCGCTCTCGGCTGTCCTCACGTTCACAACCAAAAAGTGGTTCACATTTGAACCCACCCCTATATATTATATATATATATATATATATCCCATCAGAATTAGGTTCAAACAAGAACAAAACCAAATTGCAAGAATGAAGGAACCAACAAAATCACACGTGATTTTGTGCATGGACGTCCACTCGCGGCTCACCCACTCGCCTTGTCGGAGCGTGGCCTACACACGCTTTTTCCATCACAGCACAAAATCACATGTGATTTCCTTGGTTCATTTGTTCTTGCAAATTGGGTTGTTCTTGTATGAACCTCCCTCTATCCCAATCATTAATTATATCATGGAACCATAAACTTTCATGTAGTACTTTCAATAAATGATTCGATACACTGCTTAAAGATGTACTAGCATAAATTAAATTAAGATATATAGAATAGAACCCTCAAATTTTAGGGTAAGATTAAGATTATACATGATTATGATGGTTTATGCTTTTACTACTATATCTGATTCTACTCCATTCTCTGCAATCTCTAACTCACCCTAGCTCCCTTAATAATCAATAACGTTAGTTTGTATGTTACTCACATGTGGTTCTAATGAGAATTCTAAATTAGTGTATTATGTTGGCACTCAAAGTAACTCCAATTAGGATTTGGCTACCAAGAGGTGAGATGTTAGGCTGTGTTTGGTACGTGGGACATGACAGAACATGACGGGACAAAACTAACAGTCCAATGTTTGGTGCAGCATGGGACATAACAAGAATTCGCAGTCCCACATTTGGTACTACATGTGACAGGGACAGTAACTGGGACAACATAAGACAAAAAGTGTTTTTTCTTGTTCCACCAAAATAGGTGGAACAACATGGTAGTATTGGTTACAAAGTGTGTAACTCTAACAAACTTAAGCCATTATCATAATAAATGAATATTATCACTTTCCATATTATTTCCGACTATTTAATGAACCATGATAATTATCCATAAATATCGTCGAAATCATAGTTGTTAGTAGCTTTTTTGTTTTGAATAAACGAAAAAGAGAGAAAAAAAATGACACTGTTATTTCTAAATATAATGGTTTATATAGTTTATTAGAAACATGTTTTGTAATTGAAACACCACTATACGGGACATTCCTATTCGTACAAATAAACACAAACCAACCAATCAGATAAATAGTTTTTTTTTAAATTTGTGAGGCATGATTGTATTTGTATTACTTATAAAATAATTATGGAATTCCGATTAGTTACACAGTTTACAAACTTTTATTAGTTTACAAATAAACCCCTCTCTCTCTCTCTCTCTCTATATATATATATATATATATATATATATATAGGGGTGGATTCAAATGTGAACCACTTTTTGGTTGTGAACGTGAGGAAACCGAGAGCGCGACATGTGGCGGATGACTAGGTGCCACAACATGTCCACGGTGGGTGACTAGGCGCGATTCATGGGAGGTCATTGAATTAAAGGGGGGGACCACATTCAAAGCCGCCACGTGTCGCGCTCTCGGCTGTCCTCACGTTCAAAACCAAAAGTGGTTCACATTTGAACTTTCCTCTCTATATATATAGGGTTAATTACATGGGTGTGTATCGAACTTGTCACGTTTTTTCATTGTATGTATCCAACTTTTAAAATTGTCATTGTATGTATCGAACTTGCTAAACTTTGCCATTGTATGTATGTTACCTGCTTAGAAGGTAAACCGATACATACAATGGCAAAGTTTAGCAAGTTCGATACATACAATGGCAAAGTTTAGCAAGTTTGATACATACAATAGTTACGAAAACTAAACTTTGCCATTGTATGTATGTTGCCATTGACCGGTTACCTGCTTAGAAGGTAAACCGATACATACAATGGCAAAGTTTAGCAAGTTCGATACATACAATGGCAATTTTAAAAGTTGAGTACATACAATGAAAAAACGTGACAAGTTCGATACACACCCATGTAATTAACCCTATATATATATATATTGGGAAATGTTCAAATGAGAGATGCTAAAAAACTGACAAGTAGAGAAGTGATCTCTAGTTGTTCATCCGATCAAAAATTACGGCTTTGATCACAAAGCACCGGATAATTCCGCGCATAGACTGCATAATACGAAAGGATAGATTCGTAACTTTTACAAAAAATCCAAAAAGAACTCAAATTACCCGTATGCATAAGTGCATACGGTCCAGATGGAGGGCTATGAGAGTATTCATCGGTTTTCCATTTATTTGAGGTTTTCCTTAAACCTATCCCCATGTATATACGAGAAATTCACGTATATATATAGAAGGTTAAAACGAGAACACTTATTACGAGAAAGCAAGGAGCTTCACACATATACAAAGTCACATGAGATTTTACACTAATGGAAAAAATGGGACAACGACGACTTTAAACACGATTTAAAGTCATGAGCAAAGTCGTGTGAGTCATATGTGATTTTGTACATAAACTGTTGTTCCCATTTTTGTTTAATTCAATGATTCTCTCTTAGATATCATCAAACATGTACTATGCGGAAGCGATTTAGACTGATATTTAGAGATAAAGTAAGGACAATATTGTAAATGGAATACAGAAACATAAAGAGGAGACGAATTTACTAAATGCATTCTATATTTGATAATTGAATGAAGAACACCAAGAACACTATTAACTGTGTGTAAATTCTCAAATTGTATTTCTCTAAAAAAAGCATACATATTACAAGATAAAGATCTAACTATATACAAGTTTTTAATAGTGTGTAAATTCTCAAATTGTATTTCTCTAAAAAAGCATACATATCTATGCTATTATACAAAGAGAATAACTCAATATGTTAGTTATTTTGTTCAACAAAACTGATTTACACACTTACACTTTACCCCCCTGTAGTTAGTTATTAAATCTTGTTTTAGTCCTTTAGTTTTTCATTTTCTACCTTAAACCCTTATCATATAATCTAAATAATTATATATTATGAATTAAAATATATTATAATTACGTTTTTTATTTTACAAAGTATAGCATCATAATTGTCTCGTCAATACCTTCAAAATGATCCCAATATTGAATATTTTTATGCAATTATTTTATATAAAGGTAATAATTTTATTTCAAATTTCAAGATTGACTATTCAATTTTTCAAGATTATTAAATATTCATTCTATAATATTTAATTTATAACTTCCAAGATTTTGTTTTTCATTAGTACCTTTCCTCATAAAAGAATCGCATAAAAGAATCGAGTTGAAGATGGATGTGTAACTAGCCCCTTGTAGAATTGTTTTAATTAACAGTTATATGATTTTTAATTTTTGCGTATGTTCAAAAAAGTATACTTGATGTCCTTCCTTGAAGAAAAAAGAGTTCATTCATTCTAGAGAAACTTGATGGTTATGAATTGGTTGAAGTTGGTTGCTTATTAGTTATTACCAAGAATAATATATAAAGCCTTTTTGACCCTACATAAGAAAATTTGTCTTCGGTTTTGAAGTTATTTATTGGATCAACATACATCAAAGCTTTCCGTGAAGAATGCGGCACGAGCTATTGGAATTGTATGGTTTATGCCGATGTCAAATTCAAAGAAAAATAAAATAAAATGACAAATAAAAAATAAAATTAGAAATGTTATTCATAGGATTTTTACTCCAACTATATTTTAAATATTTTTAATAATTTACATCTTTCTGCATTGTAGTAATAGGTATATAAAGTATTAATGTGTAAGTTGATCATTGAATGTTAAGCACCAATGTTTTGAATTTAAAAACCACATTATCCATCAACAACCTTTTTAAAAATACGACACAATCCACCATATTAACTTTCCATTTGCGACATAAGACCACATAGATTAATAAAATTAACATATTTAAATCGAGTTTTTGATTTTGATATTAAGATTTTTCGCGCTGCATCGCGCGGCATCGCGCGCGAGTAAGTATCTAGTTACAAGATAAAGATCTAACCATATACAAGTTGCCGTTGTTTCTGTATCAAATATTAATACCATTGTTTTAACCACAAGAATACAAAATTTCAATAAGATAAACTAAAATTCCATGATTAGTAAAAGTAAACTAAAATCCAGTTTGATGGAATTGAGAAAATGACATTATATTCTTAATAATACTAGGTATTACATAAATGTTTGCTAAAAGCATCTTCAAGAGTTTTGCTAAATAAGAATAAAAGGTTTTTTGTTCTCTAAACTTCTCCAATAACATTGCTATCATGTTTTTTATAATAGAAAAACCTTGACAATTTTCCAATTTTAGAGAATTCTCTAAAACACTATATTACGAAAGAGAAATGATTTTTTTATTTAACCCTACCAATGCCGATGAATCTCTATCATGTTATATTTAGTTTTTTTTAAGTTTGTTTAAATGATAAATTATAGAATATTATAATAATATAATTTGAGTTAAAATCTCTAAAATAAAAAACTTGTTGGAGTTAACTTTAATACGTTTTAGAGATTTTAACGTTTGGTTTATATTTTAGGAGAATTATGGAAAACCTGTTAAAACTTAAAAGGTCAACCTACTTTACTTTATATAAATTATTATATGGCAATACAAATATAAAGTGACCGAACCAAAACCAATGGGATAAAAACCCAAGACCTAAAAAACATAAATACAACTTTTGGGCCTATGGCCAGGTCCGCCTAGCTTGAGATCCCTAATCGACCCATCTCTTTGAACCATATCAGTTGGCAGCTGGACCACCACGACATGTGTTCATCGGCACATCATCGGATAAAAAACCGATCTGAAACTGGTTTTAACCGAACCGGTTTTTAAAAAAAAATAAAAACCAGTTCTTTCTATAACCGATTCGGATTGTAATCGGTTTTGGGGGTGAATATGGTATAATCGGTTCGGTTAGGAAAAACCACATATCCGGTAAAAACCCGGTTAAATATCCGGTAAAAGAACCGGTGTGCAATTCGATTAAAAACTAGTTTAAAAAACCAGTTATAAAAAAACTGGTCCGGTTATAAAAAACCATTTTTTTATAAATCCAGTTTCGATTTTTCTTTCGAGTGAATCAGATAAACGGTTAATTTGTGCACCTCTAGTTCTTCTAAACAAAACGTTAATAGCTAGAGAAAATGTCATAAATTACATTTAGTTTGCACAAATTTCGAGTTCTTTTCAAATTAATTTAGAACACCAACACCACCTATTGTTATAATAGATGGTGTATCATATTTCTATCCCATTCAATGACGAATGTTATATTGAACATTTAGGATCGCTTTATAAATATATTTATGCATGAACAAGTCGTAAAACATTACAATATCATAAATTCTTGCAAAATGATTAAATCATGATGAAAAGATTCTATTTAACAACAAGATTACGCAACAAAATAATCATAATATCGGATAGTATAATGATCAAATATACAAGTGAAGATATTAAACACTAGAAAAGAAATGTTCACAAAACAGTATATAATATACAACATTTCAGTCATTCAATAAATATGTCTACATCTTATTACCTACTACGGTACTACCTATATATTTAACTCGTATTATTTCTAGGTGATAGATTGATGATTGGAAATTGTGATTGTATAGACTATAGAGAAGATTAAAAGAATCTCATACCAATGCTTGGATAGGATGATGCTTTGCATTATACCATGTATGGTTGAAAGAATAGGATACTTATCTTCTTCTTATTCCTTATTCATTAAGATCTAAAGATTGGGGAGAAGTTAATCTCCTAAATGTAAGCAAGAACATAGGGACCAATTCTATGGTAACAAATAACTAACTTTATATTATAAATGATAAAATTATATAACTAATTATAAACCAAGGATCGTATAAGAAAACGAGTTAAGGTGTGAAGCATAAAATAAAATATTGAAATGGACCCACATAAGTATCAGAAAAAAATCTATTTCAATCAACGTTTCAAAGAACTATGCTTAGCCCCCTCCCCACATCCCCCCCCCCCCCCCCAACGCACGCACGCTCATGAAAGGGCTCTGCTGCAATGGATGGCAGAGGATCCGTAGTACTCGAAGCACTCGCAAAAGTTTGCATTTTATCTTTTCTTCAAGCTTTCGCTTGTATTTTCATAGAGTAAGTTTAGTAATCACCTCGCATAAATTCCAGATCAGTGAAGATGTTCCCTTTAAAAAAAATTCAAGTTTAGAAAGTCTTTCAAAATTTTGCAAAGTCTTTTGCCTATATGGCATTACCATGTCAATTACAAGACCCTTTTGTAAGATTGGTGTGGTGAAGATGCCTTGATAAATTGATTGTTGAAATTGCAATCTTGGGTAGCGCAATCATTATATTTTTTGAAAGCAAATAAAAAAGCATCAAGCTTCAATATGTCTCATTCTAGAATGGGGGTTTAAGAATACAACATATATGTTTACCTTATCTCTATTTATCACAAAGATGAAAAAAAGATCAAAGGTAAGAGAATATGTATTCATATCATGCATATGATTCTTTTATATTACATATATAATTTTTTATTATTAGTAGTAAAATAGATACTTTTTTCATAAAATAAGAATCCATATCGATTGAGCCCATACATATAATACACCCAAAAGAATAATAACAAAAACATAAATTATAAAGAATTTGACCCCATATCAACACGTGGAGCTACAGGGAAGCTACACCTCAACCATGCTCTCCAATGGCTAGCCGAAAGTAAAAAGCAGGATAGGACGAGAACATGGCAAAGTGGACAAATTTGGGCACCATGTGTCAACTCACAAGATGCTATCTTATTTCTTATTTATTTTTTTACACACGTTTTCGAGGTTTTCGGGATCCAAGAATATCCGATTAATCTCCGTCGATCATGATCAGCTTAATTAAGGATATCACTATATAACAGTCACATGATTATGGGTATTGTCATATGCTCTCCACAAAGTTCAAACTTAGGTAGTTATATCCAGTGACCTTTTAAAATATTACCTTACCATTGATTAGACCTGCTTATATTATTTCTTTTTTAATTGATTACTTGTTTTAATTTTTTTATCAATGTTATTAAAAAAAATTATCTAGCATTACACAATTTTTAGATCATAATCATATAAGTTATTTCTATCGGTTGCTCAAGCCCATATATTGGCTTTATAATTTTGAAATTACAACAAATCTTTTGTCTTTCAATTTGATTATACATGTTGCTTTTGGTCTTAATAAATGTTTAAGTCCATTAATTAAAATAAACATATTTTAATCATGTTATTTACATTATTATTAAACAAATATTTGAGGCACATTACTACTCCCGTTTCAGGCAAATGAACATAAAAGAACCATAAGCTAGCAAGTGTTCCTTTAGTTATATAAAGATGGCTACAAGAACTATCAGTTTTGATTCTTGATTTATTGTCCGAAAATGGTGAAACCCTTTTCGGGTTTTGAAATTCTTGGTTGATTTTTCATGCTCATCGTGTATCTTCTCTCTGTTCACTTTCAACCGAGTTTGACCGAGTTGGTCGAGTTGGACCGAGTTGAGCCGAGTTTGACCGATTATTCGGCGAGTTTGACCAAGTAAGCCGAGAACCTTGGAACCAACCCGCTTAGCCAATACTCGCCAAGGTAACTGGCCGAGGTCCGAGTACTCAACGAGTACTCGGTCGAGTAGTCCGAGTTTTACAATCATGACAATAGATAAATTGGCCAAATTTTATATAGATGAAGTGGTTTCTAGGCACCAAATACCTTTGTCAATCGTCGTGGATCGTGATAACCGTTTCACTTTGAAATCTTGAGATGGTCTATACAAAGAATGGGACACAAGGCTGAAGTGAAGCACTACGTACCATCCATAAACTGACGGACAAAGTGAACGAATAATTCAAACCTTGAAAGACATGTTAAAATCATGTGTCATCAATTTTAGCAGTAATGGGGATTCCCACTTCCCGTTGTTAGAATTCGCATTGACCCGAAAGTCAATAATGCTTCTGTGGAAGCTCTAGAGAGTTGAGGGTTTTAGCTAGCTTTAAGTTGATGCCTGCATAAGGTTGAAGTAGACGTATACATAGTGTCTATCGTGACTTTTACATTTATTTCCTTGCTTTTAAGGCCTCTCACTCGACGAATAAAAGTTAACAACTTTTAGCAAGAAGGACCCAAACCAAACAAAATTCAAATGCGGTGGTAAATTAGTACTAAAAGAATTTTAAGAACCAAAACGAAAAATTCAGAAAAACACAAGGGCCAAAAATAGAAGTTAACTCTAAATCTAATGATTGGCTTAATCTTGTCAAATCATCAAGTACAATGGGAATAACGTAGGCTAAATGGTTGGATAATATGGAGTCTCTCCTATAGTTTAATCAACTAATAGCCTTTAATGTATTGAATAACTTAGATTATACAATCTAATTACATACCTAATCTCCTACTTTACGATTAATTTATTATATGATCGTAATGGCAGAAGAGAATGTCGCTGATTGTTTTTCTATTCTTTAATTATTTGATTAAATTTGTTCTATTGTGAAAAAGGTCATATTGAAATTAATAATTCATTTAACCGATTTCTTAAAAAACAGAAAATGAAGGAAATTATTAATTATAAATCATGTTTAAGATTCAACATATTCTCTAAAACATTAATCAAATGGTAGGAAAGAGAATGTTACCCCCTGAAAATTGATTATTATGTGAAAAACATTTTTTAATATACTTTTACCAATCCCCTCGTGCGCATCTTGTGGCCAGACTTAGTCTCAGATGGTCGAATTTTCAGTTTCTGTTATAAATTGCCAAGGATGTAGTTTAGGTAAAGCCTAGATGAAACTTATCAAAAAAAAATATACTTTTACCAATAGAAAATATTGAAAAAGAAATATTTAAAGAAAGAAATAAGAATAAAATATTTTAAAACTATAATTAAGTTTGGATACTTAAAATACAAAATTTTATAAAGATGATTGTAACTTTTTCGTGATTATGACTTTGATTCTCTATTTTACAGAAATTTTGAAAGCTTCAATTATCTTAAATTCAAATTTTCGCTAACTAAATTTACTTTGGTGCCTCAAAATGTTATTATTATAGTATATCTATTAGATGGCTTAATGTACTTTCCAGTTCTTTTTTACCATCTTTAATATATAAACACAATTCTAAACTTTAGTTTTGAATATATCACCACATAAATCAATCATATCATGGTGAATTACTTTTTAGATGCCAAATACGACAATTTTTGCTTTATAATAATGAAAACTCCGTAAGAGATATGCAAAGTTCATCAGCCAATGTTGCACTCTTTTCAAATAGCTTTTGAATCAAAGTAATACGTTGGTAATACGCAACTTTTTGGTAGAGAATAAGTATTGAATTAGATATATCTATTAGTAATATCAAATGATTCTTATGCATTATTAATGTTTAATTAATAGAAAAGCATATATGCTTTACGTTGCTTTACTACCCAAAAAAATCTTTGGATGGGTTGTTCCAAACGAGTGTGTTGAGCTTTTATTGGTGTCTCCATACATCACCATATGCTTTTTAATTTTTATTGTTTTTTCCCTTTCTCAACGGGAAGGAGCCACCCATTACACATAGCTTTTTTGCATCTACGTCACTGTTTGACCTTCAATCTTCATTGGCACTTTAATCCTTATGTGCATATACATGTGCTTTTTATAAAAGTTTTATCGCACTCTAAGTTTGTTAATTATCTAAAGTGAATAAAAGCAGGAATATAGAGGAAAAAGGAGGGCTTGGCGTTGTCGCACTACTTAGTAGTCACTTAAGTAAGGATTAAACTACTTATGGTGTCCAATGTACCTCATTTATTTGGTTTCTTTTATTTCAATTTTCGAAAGAATCATTTACAGAAAGTGGTTGAGTTGAAATTATGTATAGCCATTTGATTTTTTTTGGTCTTAAACTCTACCTCAAATTGGAGTTCGCTTTTAGTGGCCTATGAAGAGATGATTTTGCTTTATCTATGTGAACACAAATCATTTTGCTTTTAACATCTATAAGCCTATCCCAAGGGAGGGAAACATGGGAGCATGCCTAGTGCCTAAAAATACTAGGGGTTCAATTTTTGTCTTGGTATATATAGTAATGGTCTAAAAAAATCGTGTCATGTGACAATATTCACTTTGAATATCATGTATTATTCAGAGTGAATAAAGACGCCGGCCTAAGCTTTATTCACTCTGAATAATGCATCATATTCATAGTGAATATTGTCATGTGGCGCGATTTTAGAGTTCCCCACGTTCACAACCAAAATTGAGTTTACATTTGAACCTAACCCTATATATAGGGGTTTAGATGACACGTGGTTACACGATCTACTTGAGATCGATTGAGTCAAGTTGGTCAAGCTCAGTCAACACTCGATTTGAATATGTTTGGCTTAAACTCGACTCGACATACTAATAATCGAGCCAAGTTACATAAATACTTGATTCAAAAAACTAGTTTACATTATTTACATACGTATGTTATTCTTAAAAAAAATTAAATACGTTATATGATATTCTTAGCCTAGGTATTGGGTAACTATGGGAGGGGAGAGAGAGAGAGAGAGAGAGAGAGAGAGAGAGAGAGAGAGAGAGAGAGCTCCAAAAGGGAAACTAAGAGGTGGGAGGTCAAACTTAACAGCGACAGTAGGTCAGAATCAGAATCAAAGCTCAGAGGTGACTTCCACATGGCGCTGAATGGGAAGGTCACCTTCTTCTTTTCGAACTTCCCAGACTCCTTGGGAGGAGGACTATGGAAGTTTTTTCCATGTTTAGATACTTGCCGTACATCTTCATTGCCCGGAAAAGGAGAGCAGTAGGTAGGAGGTTTGGTTTTGCGAGGTTTGTCGAGGTAGACAACCCCTTGATTTTAGAACATAAACTTAATAAAATGTGGTTAGGAAGTTACAAGTTAACAGTAAAATTGGCTAAATTTAACCGAAAAAAGGAGAATAGACAATGAAAGCTTCAACATTTGTCACTCAATTTTTAGTTTACTTAATTATTATGTGTTCACACTTTTTAAGTTTACTTATTTTAGTTGTATGTGTATCGTACGGTTTTAAAGAGAGTAAAGAGAGAATAGAGAAAAAAAAAAGATTTTTTAATAAATAAAAAAAAAATCCTGGCCATATTGGAGTAATAAATTAAAGTTAAGAGTTTCTAAGTATATTAAATTCTATCTTTAAAAAAAAAGTTATGGTTAAAATCCCACTTAGCTTATTTTAAGTGTCAAATTTAAGTTTTTTGAAGAGGTAAAATACTTATATTATCCCTTATATTAATTTATAAAGAAGTCAATAATAAAAATAAATAGTAAATATATGAATCAAAGTATGACTTTGATATCTATAGTTTGATATTTACAGCGTTTTTTGTCATTGATTTTTAAAAATTGTCTTTTTCATCCTTATAGTTTTTTTAATTCCATTTTGATTCTTCCATCCAACTTTGTTAAATTAAGTGTTACTCATCCGCCGTGGACCTGACGTGGCGCCTAATCATCCGCCACGTGTTACGTTCTCGGTTGTCCTCACGTTCACAACCATAAGGTGATTTGCATTTGAGCCCACTTCTATGCATATATTATATATAAAATAATAATATTTATACTATCTTAGGAAAACAAAATTCGCATTGTTTATATATAATGTTTGGATTTTATAAACAAAGGAGCGTTTTTGTAGAACGGAAAGGTTTCTCACAAGACGGAGGTTTCTCACCCACCTCTTTTTTTTTTTTCCTGCCGCCACTCATTTTTCTTTTGTTTTAATTTTTAAATATCAATATTTATTAATTTTTTCTACCGCCAATCCGCCATATCTTTTTTAAATATTAATATAATAAACGGGTCTTCTTTCTAATATATGTCTTCTTTCTTATAATAAATATAATATATTTATATATTACATATCAATATTTTAACAATATTCTTTTACCATTTTACTTAAATTAGTTAGTTGTATTGATTTTTATGTAATGTAACTAATATATTTTTGGGTCCATCGAAAACCAATAAAGTTTTATTTATAGGGTCTATTCGATATTAATTATATCATTTTAATCAGTTTCAATGCTTAAAAAAATTTATATGATATATAATTTATATATATTTGAAATCAACAATTTATGTAGATAACACGACGCTTTTAGATTTTGGAAAAGATAGTGTTTTTATCTTAAAGTTATTTGAGCCAGACAATAGAAATTGTCATTTATATATTATGGAAATATCATATTAATACGAAATTTTCATAAAAAGATCAAAATATGCTTTCGACAACTAGAAATTTCAAAAAAAATGTATGACAATAGCATGACTATGGATAGGTATTATCAGATAGATCTCATATATATGTTTATATTGAGATTTGGGATTATGTATAAAAAGTTATACTCGACAAATACAATAGTATATCTAATATGTAAAATATTGAATAATATCATAAATTTATATGTATGATAGTATCGTAAATAACAACGAAAGAAATTGAGAAGTTTTATTTTATGTTCGTCACCATGATGACTCGCCTGCTACATGTTTACTATAAATATAAAATTTAATTTTAGTTTTTATCTTTGAGATAATGAAATTTCACTTTTGTTATTAAGATTTATGATATTATTAAAAGTGGTGCTTCAAATTTTATTTTGTCTTTAATATAAAACCTTGAAAATTATTTAAATTACAAGATTGTCATTGTCATAATAAAATAAAAAACAAATTTGTATTGTAGGCGTACTCTTTTGGTATTTTTGAATTTCATACCAGTGTAAACGAAGCAATAACCGGAAATAACAACAATGATGGCACCGCTTTTTTGAATGTACAGAAGTTGTTGAACATTACAAGAAAAATGACATTTAGAGAATGTTTTCTTTTGTAGTTAAAGGTTTGAAAATCTTCTCTAAAGGTTTTAGATAAACTTTTACTTCCATCAACAACCTTCCCTATATAACGGTGGGAAAATGTTTTAGGGAACGTTTTAAGAGGATTTTAGGTAGAAAAAACTTATATTCAGTTATACTTCTCACATTTGTCATATAATCTCTTCTCTAAAAAGCAGTTTAAGATACGCCTGCAAATCCTTCTCTAAAACTCTCTTCTCTAAAACCTTTTTTTCTTATAAAAATAGTTGTATGGGTTCGTGCTACACTTATATAATAACCTTTTCTATTACTTTATTAAACAAAAATTAGGATTAGTAGTCCAGTTACAACGCACGAGCTATCCCACTCATTAAAGTGAAAAGGTAAGAACAAATCTGGGGTTTTATCCTTTAATATCTTAAACCCACTCATGTACACACATACATACATATATATAGCCATAACATACTTACATATGTATGTACACATGTACATATATGTATAGTATATATAGCAATACACATATACACAACATACATATATGGATATACATGTTATAAACTTACAAACACACATACATATATGGATATACATGTACAGGGGTAGGTTCAAATGTGAACCACTTTTTGGTTGTGAACGTGAGGACAGCCGAGAGCGCGACACGTGGCGGATGACTAGGCGTCACGTCAAGTCCACGGCGGATGACTAGGCGCGATTCATAGGAGGGCATTGAATTAAACGGGGGGACCACACTCAAAGTCGCCACGTGTCGCGCTCTCGGCTGTCCTCACGTTTACAACCAAAAAGTGGTTCACATTTGAACTTTCCTCTACATGTACATGTACATATTTGTATATGACATATACATATATAGACATAACGTGTATATAAACACATATACGCATACATTTGCATATAAACACATATAAACACATACATATATAAACACATATACGCATTTGCATATAAACACATATACGCATACATATATAGACATAACGTGTGTACGTGCGCACATACATACACATATACATACATACATATATATATATACAATACAAGGTATAAAAATACAAAAACCCTTTTGGGATTTTTCGCAAACCACCGACGGATCACAGGCGGCCATATGATTTATTGTATTTAATTAAAATAAAAATAAAAATAGTTTTATATCGGTCCGTAATCGGTTAAAAAATATGTGAAGTTATTTATTTAAAAAGCTAAGAAATAACATAATTTTCAGTACGTCAAAAATCTCAATGATGCGATAAATTATATATATAAAAGCGTAACCAAGTTTAACCCTTAAAAATGCCCAACTACAATTACCACAATCACAGGTAAGCGTACCTGATCGCGAGTAATATAGTGTAGGAAAGTCCAGGTATCGTTCTTACCACTGGGAACAGTCAAGTTTATTTTAATAAAAACCTTTTAAAGTTTAATTAATTTAAGGGGGGTGGGTTGTGAAAATGATTTTAATTAACTAAAAACTGAAAACTAAATTACTAAACTAAGACTCAACAAAACAAAGATTAACTTAATTTATAAAGACAAACTAGTACTTATTATGGTTATGGAGATTCCTCTTGTGGATGATTCATTAAATTATCAAAAGGTATAGTTTAGTTGGTTATTGTAAGAATTTAAGCCAAGACATGCGTATCTGAGATTATAAACCAGGTTGGTCTCCCGGCCCAAATACAGGGACTGGTTGTGAGGCAGTCTAGTAAAAGTCGCCCTAGTTAATGCTAAGTCGTGGGACCCTACAATCTAATTTACTCTCGGTCCGAGCGGACTACTCACCACATCTCTCTCGCGTCACCGGAGTGAAAGGCAAGGGAGGTTGATTAACCTAACGGAGTCTGTCTATTTATTGTCAGAAAATAAACACACCCAACCAACAAGTTCAAGTAGCCACAGTTTAAACATTAATTTCGGAATCACAGATAAACATTTAATAAACAAAAACCTAACTAATATTAAATTAAAACCAAACTAAATCATCCCACAAGATTCATCAAACCATAATAAGTACCAAAAGTAAACTACTCACTAAACATAATGAAAACAGAAAACACGACTGAAAAGAGAGACCTTATACCGACCGTGCAACGGGAGATGATCGGGTACGGGCTAAACAACTCCGGGTAAGGATCGGCTCACGTTGATGGCTCATACACTACTCTCTTTCTAACTATTAACTACTAACTACTACTGAATATAATTGAATATTGGAATTCGACTCGATGTCTGAAATAATGGGAGGAGGCCTGTATTTATAAGGTTGAGTTCGGCTCATCTCGCGATCGCGAAGAGGCACCTTCGCGGCGCGAGACACTTACGAAACCCTTTCTTTCCTTTTCTGCTCAATCTGGAATCTTCCATAGAGGGTCTTCATCATCTTCGCGGTGCTAAGTCAGTGAACTCCAACGCAAAACGAGTGCAAAGTAGGATTATTCTAGAATAGGCTCACTTAGCGGCGCGGAAGTAGAGCTTCGCGTTCGCTAAGACCTCTCTGAGTCCATTTTCTTCATTTTTCACGCTTTTTCGCCTCTTTTGTACTTTTCCGTTCAATGGCCTCCAAAACCTGCAAAACTCAGATTCAGTAGCTTTCGAGAGTAAAACGTATGAGAAACGGGCTAAAATGGGATAAAAAACATGCAAACAAAAATGACCAAAACATGTATAATTTTGGAGTTATCACTCAAATTCACCGACAGATACATTCGGATGTTCTCTATCTGTCTGGAAAAAGTGGATTCAGTCGAAGAACAATTGACGATCCTTTGAAAATTACCGACCCGGGATATCGTGGGACGAAAATCAATTGTCTAGTAGTAAAATTATGATACTTCTATAGACTATACCCATACACTTTCATTGTTATATATATATTCCAACCATGAAATAATGCAACATATCTTCAACTAAAATGGTCAACATTTGTAGGAACAGAAAATCATATTTTGCAAAAGTCACATGTATGTATGTAAGAAGTTTTCAGAAGGCCATTTAATAGGAAAGACCAGCATACATAGAGATGAGCATAGAGATGGGGAGAAGTCATGAAAAAGGATTAGCTAGAGCCGTGTCTTGGATAGTTACATATTTAGAATTACAAGAAAGCATTGGTAACAGTAATTGAATTAATGAGTTTGTTGTTAGATATATTTGCATTTGATAAGGAAAGAAACTATAATGGTTCTCTCTCATGCAGACACACTTTTTAAAAAATTTATATATAAAAGGGAAATGATAAAGATAAAACCACATTTATTCCAAGGGACATGGAAAATGCCTTTGGGGAGTCTATATAAGGGATCACAATCCTCCACTCCTTTACTCACATCAAATGGCACCTTAGTTTGTGTTCTAGTGTTATGGAACAGTAGTACCACATTCCAAATATGGGTGCTTTACCATATTGAGGAAACCACACTCTACATATATATTTTAGGGTTTTCTAGGCATTTCCTGCCACATATATAGCTAGCAACAACAGATATCAAATATGTTATCTTTTGTGTATAAATCTGCCTATATATAGAGAGTGGTTGCTATTTCTACCCCCTCGCACCCCTTTCTTCCTCACATTATTTCCTACCCCTCTATATATACTGGATTCCACCTCTGCACTCGCATGCACCTATCTATACCTGTACCCCTTAGAGATGGTATAGATAGAAAACTTCTATATATGTATATCATGGAAAGACGAATAGGTAAAAGGCGGTGACAGAAGAGAGTGAGCACCCATGGTCTTTCTTGCAAATATATAGTTTAGCTTCATATGCTTGAAGCTATGTGTGCTCACTCTCTATCTGTCATCCCCTCTGCTATCTTTCTTTATATGTATATATTATACTATATGTCTTGATCATCTTGTGTTTAATGTTTGTGTTAGTCATGAAGGGTAAGGGTGTAAGGGAAGGAGTTGTGACAGAAGAGAGTGAGCACAGATGGGCTTTTCTTGCATTATATTAGAGAGAGGGATGTATAAGTATAGAAGGATGATTTGTATGCTTGAAGCTATGTGTGCTCACTCTCTATCCGTCACCCACCTCTCTTATCTCTCTTGCTCTATAGCAGGAGCCTGGATGGATGGATGGTGTTTCTTGTGTAGATTAATAGCAAGAGTAGGTATGGTCTCTTGCAAGTTGAAGGTATTCTTGAAACTCTATGAGTTCACAACACTCTACCACTGTTGTTTAGAATGGGAAGAGAATGTTATTTGAGAGTTTAACCTTTGTATAACAAATCTAATGATTTCTACTTGGTTGCAGGCTATCCCAAAAAGCAGAATTGGAAAAAACCCTAAATGGGTTAAATATAAGTGACCTGAAGTAGGGTAATATTTGTCTTGTATTCTTATGTAATTAGGGTTTCTCTCTCTCTCTCTCTCTCTCTCTCTCTCTCTCTACGTATATAGAGAGAGAGGGAGGTTCAAGGAAAAACTTAAAAAAAGGGGAAAATTAATCGAGAAACACCCCCTTGTACCCTCCATCTGGACCGTATGCAGTTGTGCATATGCGTAATTTGAGTTCTTTTTGGGTTTTTATGCACAAGTGCATTATGCACCTATGCATATGCACATGCATATATATTACAAAATTACTCATATGCACTACACAAGTGCATACGGTCTAGATGAAGGACTATGAGAGCGTTCCTCAATTTTCGGTTCATTTGAGGTTTTCCTTTGAACTTGCCCTTATATATTTATATTTACACATGCATATCAAGCACAAATTATATAGGATTGCTTGAATTTTGATTTCCTTCTTTATGTTATTTTTACAGGGTGAGCCAAGCCAATAATCTTTTTGTTGCAATGAAGCATAACTAAGCATGAAATTTTGGAAAAACATCATAAAGTAGATGGCAAAAAGACTCATCGTTTCCTAGTTGTCAAAAATATATGCTAAAACCAAAAAAAAGTTTCCAACCTTTGTATCTGTTCACATGATGCAGAGAAAAATTATATTATAGTCCCATACATATCTTTACTCCTCAGACTTCCACTTAAAAAGAGTCATCCCTTTATTAGAATGTCAAAACAGAATTTAATTTATAAAATATGAAATACTAATCTTATAAAGCTCCATACAGATCTAACTTTACATCTTCAACCATTCTTTGGTTTTTCTATTCTTTAAGATTGTTAAAAAAAGACTGCAAATGGAGATCTAACAGCACTCCTGTTATTTCAGTGACTTCTTTTATTTTATTTTTTTGGAAGGGTGTCCGGGCCAAAGCCCGACTAATCCCTGGCAATTTTGGGGATAAGCATGGCCCCACTTAAATGTCTCCAGGATGCGCATGGGAAGGCTCGAACTCGGTTAAGGCACTATGAACCACCTTAGCGATAACCAATCCGCCACAGCACTGGAAGGCTTAAGTGACTTCCAATAGGTTAAAAAGAAAGTATTTCATTTAGCTCATTTAAATTTCAGCTTCTAAAAACTTCACCGGTGGGTCTTCATTCGATCCATTGGTTTGCAAAGATCATGAAAAGAAGTCACTATATATAGACGTTCGATCTTTTTATATGCATTTTGAAAAGAGATCGACTGCTTTATCGGATGAATCCATTGCTTTGATTTTTATGGTATTCTTGTTTGAAGGTGATCAGGTTTGCATTAATCGTCTTTTTTATAAGGGTATCCTAGGCCATGCCTAAAGTATATATACTCCCGACAATTATGACTGTAAGCCCTCGATAACTAAGTTGAGTTTGTGTGTAGGTAACTAATTAAAATATGTTCCAGATAAGTCGAATCTATAAAATGTGTATTTCTTTTATGATTTACCAACATTAATGAGGATAATCTCTAGTTAATTACTTGTTTTTTTTTGGTAATCGTGGATGTCAAGATGAGTTTTTTCCCAATTTCTAGCCTGTAATTTGCCGGTTAATTAAACTTGCTTGAAACCTTTTTTGGAGGTAAATTAATATGAACATCAAATGCTATGTTTGGCAAACTAGCTGATAAGCTAGCTTATGACTAATAAGATATGTAGCTAGCTAATGAATAAGATACGTTTGGCAAAAACTAGTTGATAAAGTAGATTATGACCGTAAAATCACAAAAAAAAAAAAAAACATGTTTAAAAATTAGTAATGTAAAAAGTAGGCGGGTATATTTGAAGAAAATACAAAGTTTCATAATTAAAATAAGTCACCAAAACGTTATTCAAAGTAGTTTTTCTAAAAGCTAACTTATTTTTACCAAACCATGCCAAATTTTGCAATCTTTGGATACGGTTGTAGGTCATATGATGTGATTCTATGTTATTTCAACTGTTAATGTTTATTAGCTTAATATGCCCTCAAATTTTCATGTATATTAATTTAAAATTTGCAAAGATTTTGATGAAATCATCAATGTTGATATTCCTCTAACAATGATTCATTAATTAAATTGTCATTTGCTCATTTCCAATGAAATGTAATCTAATCTGAACGTCCAACATTTAGTTTTCCATTGCTCAAATTCCCAAATCCATGTCATTGTCTACAAGTATTAAAAACAATATATATAAGCCACTAAAAGCAAAATTTGTTTGTATATATTTATGGAATTTTCCACCGTGGGAAATGAAATTATATTTGAAACTTTACGAATTGTTTTATAGAATTAAATAATTCACCCATTCGTATATATGCATTGTAGAATCTGTGAAATCTTTGTAGTTTCCTTATTTCCAGCATTGTAACATTTTTGCGCAATTTGGTTTTTCATGTAAATTTGGTGTAGTTTGCTAATTCTTTACTTAGTTTCAATGGTTTTTTTGTTTTTTGTTTTTTGGAGGGTGTCCGAACCAAATTCCGACTAATCCCCGGCAATTTTGGGGGCTAAACATGGCCCCACTTAAATGTCCTCAGGCATGCAAACATGCTCGAACTCGTTTGGGCGCTATGAATCCCCCAAACGATAACCAATCTGCCACAACACTGAATACTTCAGTGTTTTTTGTTCCTGGGCAGTTAACTTTTTTTCTTGGTTGAATTGAGATTGTGGTCATTATATATCTGCAATTGGAATAAAAGAACAAATAGGGAAATAATTAAGAAAAGCAAAAGACGTCTCAAGAGAGAGTGGCAATCAATTGAGTTTGGATGTGGGTGACTGAAGTTTGAGTCCCACCAACACCAAGTGTTGTATTTTCGTCAAAGGGGATGAAAAAGAATCGAAAGAAAAAGAATTGAAAGAAAAAGTTGCAATTTCTTCCTTCTTTTTTGGGTGGGATCTAATCAAGATTGTTTAACTTTTCTAGAACATGTACAACACATGGAGATTAAGATTAAAGCAGCAAGCATATATTTTCCACAACAAATCTCTTGGTGATATATATAGGGTCAGGTTCAAGAAAAACCTCAAATAAACAGAAAACCGAGTAACGCTTTATTAGCCCTCCATTTGTACCGTATGCACTTGTGCATATGGGTAATTTTGTAATATGCATAAGTGCATAATTATATACTTGTGCTTAAAATCTAAAAAAGAACTCAAATTACCCGTATGCACAAGTGCATACGGTTTAAATATAGGGCTATGAGGTATTTACCAGTTTTCTGTTTTTTTGAGGTTTTCCACTGAACTATCTCTCTCCCTCTCCCTCTCTCCCTATTATTAATTCATCAAAAACAACAGAAAATTACAATAAACTAAGTGAGCAATACCCATTTTAAAACAAAATTGTCTTCCCAATATGTCTATAGGGAAACCGATAACTGGTTACATCTATACCAATACTAAAAGAGAAATTATGTTTCCTTCTACCATTTCAGCCTACCCATCCAGCCATCCTTCTACTCACTTAATTATTTGACAAGTGTTAAAATTTAAGAATGACATGAAAAAAGAGAATTAATGCATTACACATATCAAATAATCAAATTGATAGGAGAATGAGTAGGTTAAAAAGGTAGGAAAAAAATATAATTTCTTATACTAAAATCCTCCTCCAAATTAATTTGTTTTTCTATGTATACTTTGAACTCTCTTCTTGTGACCCAATTACCCAAATCTAATAGTAAGCTCATCCACAATAAGCCCGTCCTTGCCGGCTGGTCCAATGGCTATATACCACTTCTAGTAGTCCACATAAGTGAACTTATCCACCCTTTTAAAATTTTGGAGATTACCACCAAACAAAGTAGCATAATTGTCGACAAAAGGACTCTGACTAGAGACCCTAATTGCATTATATCTCATACCTACCCATCACCATGATAATACATAGAGTTTGGGATACACAAAAGATCATTTACCTTTTTTAGAACAACCTTTTATTGAAAACGCCGAGCTAGCAAGAAGCTAGAACAACACAAACAAAACTAGCGACACCCCAAAACAGGACAAAAATATCATTTACCAACCAATGACCAGTCCACTAAGGTAGCGTTTGGTATGCAGACAAGATTGGACATGACAGGGCTGGATTGGACTGGACAGGACAAGAGAGTAGGACAGGACTGGACGGGACGGGACTGGACAGGACAAGACAAATGTCTGTTTTGTGTTTGGTACGCCTAGGACTGGACTGGACAAAACTAGACAAGTTCTCCCAAAAAATTATTTGATGATTTTATATATCACATAATAGTTATAATTAACACAAATAAACTAAACTATATAATTTATAAAAAGATTACGCAATTTTCATAAACATAAACACACACATATATAGGGGTCGTATCAAATATATATGATTTTTATTAAACTGCTATTGATGGTTATGGTAGAGGTGGAGGTGGTGGCCAACGGTGGTGGTTGGTGATTGTGGAGAACGTGAAGATGGTGGATAGTGGTGGTGGTGACCAATGGTGGTGGTGGTGGTTACGGTGGCGATGGACAATGGTAGAGGTGGTAGAAGGTGGTGGTAGGTAATCGTTGACAATTGGTAGAGGAGGTTATTGTAGTGGAAGAGGAGGTGGAGGTGGCCGATGGGCTACCGGTGGCGGCGACGGTCATAACTAGTGGTGGTAAACACAAAACAAATACCATATTGAAGTTATATATCAAACGAGTGTTAGATAGTAATATATTAGTTTCTGTCTCATTTATGTCCCATGTTGTTCCACCTATTTTGGTGGAACAAGAAAACAGCCATTTTTGTCCCATGTTGTCCCACCTTGTCCCAGTTTCTGTCCTGTCCCAGGTCGCACCAAACATGGGACAGTGAATTCCTGTTCTGTCCCATGTTGCGTCAAACGTGGGACAGTAAGTTTTGTCCCGTCCTGTCCTGTCTTGTCCTGTCCCACGTACCAAACGCAGCCTAAATAAGCAGTTGAAACGGGCCAAGGATCGATTAGAAGTGCAAGTCTGTTTAGGACCTGGTTGTTGTACTACATAAAGTAAGCAAAACAGGCCCATAATTGCATTGATGAACGAATATGAGTCGGAAAAAGTTGATTGGATAGAATAGAGTATTTTCCAAATAAACAAAAGCCGTAGGAAGACCTCATCCAGAAGTAGCAGCAAAAACAAATTTTCTTTTAGTACCATTACATACAAACCAATATACCAAACCCAAAATGGTTAATGGGACACACATTGGTGTCCGTAGTGGCTTGTTCTTTGTGGGGACGGTTGTGTTTTTCAGTTTTTCAGTTTTAAAGTTTTACCAAAATATGACACAAAATAACATCATATATGTTACATGAAATGCACTAAAACCAAAGCAAGCCACTAATTTACTAATTCGTGTACATATATTGAACTTTCGAATTTGAATAAGTAGAAGACAAAGTTTTGTATCCATTTTTCATGTTATCATGCATGGATTTCACAACTTCGATCTTGTCCCAATCCAATGTAGTTGTAAATGAATTATGTCATAGAAGAATTGAGTTTCTTGTTGGACTGATTATTCAAAGGCGAATCCATTCACAGTCCGTAGGACAACATCATTCGAAGAGTTACTCTATTTGTTTATTTAGTATAATAACACTAACAATATAAGTTCTCACATCTTTTCTATTATTGACATCTATTTTCTAATTTATTAATCAATGACAATCTTTTCTAGACTACATTAAGTGGTTTAGGTAAATTAGTTCTTTTATATTATTATATTTATCAAAGGGTAAATTGCATCAAAAGGTAGCGTACTTTATTTCAATTTCAATTTTAGGGATCGTACTTTAAAATGATACATTTAAGGGTCCATGACAAACTTTATAAATTAAAAAAAGGACTTGATTACCTATAAACCTGATAAATGATGATGTGGTATCTGTAAATTGTGATCTGATTTTAATTTTTAAATTAACTATCTTATCGTTTCTCCATCATCTTCTTAATTTGAATTAATATCAAAACAACTTTTTTATTTTAAAAGGATGAACGGTGAGAATTGAATATATTTATGAAACCATGGCATGAGAATTGATGGTAGCAAAAGAGGTCCCAAAGGTTTTCTCGGCCGCCGGTGAAGGACACTACGCGTGTTCGTGTATACTATATATAGGTATTTATGAGTACATATATACATATATATATATATAGAGTCAGGTTCATTTAAAAACCATAACATTAGTAAAAACCGTAAAAACTCATGGTTTCATAGCTTAAATCAACGAAAACTATTCGTGGAGTTGTTTAATATGATGCAAATGTTTCATATAATTCATTTTTTGGTGTTCTTTTTTGTAAAGTGACAAAATTTCATAGGATTAAAAAAAATACTTGAAACGGTTTCATAAGAATAAAAAAATTTATGAAACATTTTCATATTACATAAAAATACCGAAATATAACACAATATCATAAAAAATGAATTATATGAAACATTTGTATCATATTAAACAACTCTACGAGGAGTTTTTGTTGATTTAAGCCAAAAAGTTATGAGTTTTTACGGTTTTTACTAATGTTTTGGTTTTTAAATGAACTTCCTTCTATATATATATATGTATATATATATAGAGAGAGAGAGAGAGAGAGAGAGAGAGAGAAAGGTTCACACGAGAATGCTAACTTAAAAACTTTATTTTACGAAAAACTTTTTTCATATACAAAATCATATATGATTTTATATCAATGAAAAAAATGGGCGCGAATAACTTGCCACGTGACTTAAATCTCGACATGATTTTATACCGATAAAAAAAATGGGCGCGGACGACTTGCCACGTGACTTAAATTCGTAGGTAAGTCGCGTAAGTCAGTAGTAATCATGTATGATTTTGCTGCGAATAATATTTGATTTTGTACGTGAATCATATATGATTTTATACGTGGATTTCTGTATGTGAATCATATATTATTTTCTACAAAAAATATCATTACAAAAAATTCTTAAAAATTTAACGTTTTCGTATCAACCCACCCCTATATATATATATATATATATTAAAATAAAATAAATATACCATGTCAATGTCATTTTTTTAAATTTTTTGACACATCATCTATATTATGACCTGCTACTTGTTATCCAGGTAATAGAATCCCTTTTTTGATTTATAAAGTTTATCATGAATCCCTAAATGTATTATTTTAAAGTACAATCCCTAAAACAGAAATTGAAGCAAAGTATGATACCTTTTGATGCAATTTTCCCTTTATCAAATTCGAAGTTGTTTATTTTTGGGTAAATTATACTTTATTGCACTATTGGTCCCTATTTTAAAAGAATTATGAAAAAGGTCTCCATGATTTACACTGTATTGCACTATTGATCCCTATGGTTTACAGTATATTGCACTGTTCGTCTCTGTAGTTTACACTGTATTGTGCTATTGGTCCCTAATCCTATTAGTAAAATAGGGACGAACAGTGCAATATACTGTAAACAACAGGGACCAAATATGTAATTTACCCTTTATTTTTGTATATTTATTAAAATGAGGGACCAAAGATGTTACAAAATTGAAAATAGATGGAGGGACCAAAAAAATAATAAGAATAATAACTGAAAGTTTACAACTCGATCTACTGATGTTTCATAAATCTTTACAATTACACCACCAGGCCTATCGGGCTATTTCCACACCCAACCCGTCATGGACTTTGAGAGCCCGTATTTATCGTAATGATAAAAACGGACTCGTAACGCCTGAGCCAAGGCCCAAAAAAACATTGGCCTTAATTGTGTACCAGTGCAGTACACCTCCCATTTTTTTGGAAGGGTATTTGAGACTTTGCCCCGACTAATCCCGGCAAGATTCACCGACGGCTAAAGCATGTTGCCATGAGTTAATTCCCAGTGGCCACAATCTGGATTCGAACCTGGGTTAAAAGAGTTAACAAGCCACTTCCCTCACAGGTATTAACCAATACGCCATAACCTTATGGTTAGTACACCTCCCATTGTGAGAAGATAATAATCTGTAACGAATAATTAAAACTTATATTTCACTATGAACTTGGATAATTACAAAAAAATCAATAGAAGTTACCTTGAAACCAAAATGTAAACTCGAGGTTTGATCATATACAATATTACCACCCGAAAAGAAGAAATATAATGTGAAAAGATAAAATAAGAAAACCCGAAAACTCAAGAGAAAAAGCAACACCCTTTGACGCATAGAAATAGTAATACGGGTACGAGTAGTTCTTTTGTCCAATGCTACCACCGGCCGGTATCTGAGTCGAAGGGACCACCACCAATCTGGGCGGCGGTGGAGGTGCATTGGTGCCCATCGTAATGTACGATGGTGGTGGACATGACTTGGTTCGTGGGGTAGGTGGGGGCGTAGGTGGAGGGTTAGATTGTGGTGGTGTTGCGTGGTATATGGGAGTTAGATACGGTGGTGGCTCGGAGTCCACAGGTGTTGGCGATGGTGGTGACTTTGACTCAGTCGGGGGCGATGGTGGGGACTTTGATTCAACCGGGGGCGATGGTGGCGGCTTCGACTCAACGGGCCGTGGTGGTGGGGAGCATATGACAGGGCAGGTCCCACACTCACTTATGCATAGTAAATTAGCATCTTGTGTGGGTGATGATGTGACTCCATCACATATGAATACCAAGAGGAAACAAAAGGCAAGAGTATGGAGTTGTTCCATAGCTCACAATGTAGTACTTTGGAGAATGTAGAAATTAAGAGTGGTTATGGCAGTGGACTGTAGTTGTGGTGGTGGTGAGAAACTTATGGAACTGGCTCACTTGGTTTGTGACTTTATATATAGACTCCCATCAAGGGTGTAATCTAGTTCTTTTACTTTTTGATTTGTTGCTACTTTTATGAGACACTAACAAAATAATGAGTTGTGTATGTTTTTAGCTACGCGTGTTTCGCAAACTAGCCGATAAGCTAATTGCTAGTTGATAAGCTAGTTATTAATAATAAGCTAGCTAGTAGTTGATAAACTATCTTATAAATAAATTATGTTTTGCAAAAACTAGCTTGTGGGTATGTAAAATAACCAAAAATGGTATCTTAGGGTATAATAATTAATATTAGTAAGAGTATAAATTGAACAAACTACGAAAAGCTCCTGAAATGCTACTCCAATTAGTGTTTCAATAAGTTAGCATATGGTTCATCCAAACATGTACTAGCTTATCAACTAGCTTATTTTTGCCAAAACCTAAAACCATAACTCGAGACCGTTAGGGAAGAACAAAAACAAATTATTATTGACTAAATCTGTTACGTGTATATTTTTGTAAACTTGTTGGTTATAACACGGTCAAAAAACACTAACAAGAAAATAAATAATAGAAATTGTGAACCAATAATAAAAAAATATTAATATCATGGTTACACCTTAACTGGTTACGGCCGATTACTGTTTTTAACTGAACCGATCTTTGACTGACCGGTTATAACCAGTTCGGGACCGATTTTTGGCCATCACTAATTCCAAACAGTGAAAACATAAAGTAATTTGAATAGAATATTATGTACATAAAGAAAATTAATATAGTATTCTTTAGAAGCTCTAAGAGTAGTGTATATTTTGGTAATATGTTAAAGGATGCCTTTCTCTCTGGACAATCCACCTTTTGATGGGCATAAGTTCTGTAACACCCTTTATGCTTTCTTCTTTGTATGCACAACAAATATCCTTTTCTTAAGGACATAAATTGTGAATCGGATTATCCTTTCTAATACTTCCATTCCATCCAAAGAATCTTTAGCTTTAATTCATGTCTTGTTTTATGGAGTTATAATAGAACCAATAATTTGTAAGTTTATTTTAAACAAGTTTTAACCATTTAAGTAAGTCCAACTTTCCAATTTCCACATACGTGTATATGAGGTTGATAAAGTATGGGGCACTCATGAATGACAACCCCTAGTAAAACCTTATACAAGTTTTTCGTGAATTAGTAGTCATCAAAGAGTAGAAATATTATATTGAATAAGATTAGAATAAAATATGAGAATTGACACAAGAAATTTAAGATACAAAAGAAGGAATATGTCATTAGATCATCTTTACACGTTTATACAATTATACTGCAGAAAACTAGCTTATTTGATCGTTACGCTAGATCTCTGTTTTGTAACCAGATTCAAAATCAACCTTGTCTAGTGGAGATCCTGGAGTACTACTGTACTCCCTCTCCTAAATCAAAGAGGAATAATTGTTGAAATTTGATATTAAAAGAAAGAGGGATATAAGATTAAGTTATAATTCAAATAGCACATACTTATAAATTATACAAGACAATTTGTTTTTAAGTAACTGTATAGAGATCACACAATGTTTTATCTTTTATTTATTTTTTTCCAATTTATCCAATACACGATGATTTCACTAGCCTTTCGTATGAAAAGACACGATTTCAATTACTCAAACCAACTAGCTTCTTATCACAAACAAGTAATCTTATCATCTGCTTCAAGATTGTATCATGACATTTTTAGATATAAGTAAATCAAGATTGAGTGACATTGATTGGTGGTCCTTGTGGTTTGTTCAATTTCAAAATTTGGTGTTAAAATAAACTATCTACATTGCTCTTAACCTTTCAATTTCATAACACTAAGGCCAATGGAGTTAATATTGTCGATCCGCAGCCACTGTAAAGGACTAATTAATCTTATATAAACTATAGGGAACATAAGTGAATTTCACTCTAATGATGTGATTCATGTATTTCTTTAAGTTCGTTTTATAAGAAAAAAAGTATATGAAAAATTACAAATTAATATTCTTAAATTAAAGTACATATTAAATAAAAACATTTTCGGATGCCAAAAGTGGTAATAAGAATCAATGAAGATGCATAAATTGATGAACCAATAATAGAGTATATTGAATAACTCAAATATTTTTTTGGTATATTCAAAATGATATAGAGAGAACAAAATGAATGTTGGGTCCGGATTTACGAGGTCCATGTTCCAGCATTAGTCGTATACTCGTATAGCTGAGGATATCATACTAAAATGTCCTCCGGCCTCCCTCGAGTCGAATGTTGATCCTCACCTATACCTCTTTCAGTATAATACCTCATCCATGCGGCTAATGTTGGAACCTTGACCCCATAAATCTGGATCAACATCCCCCTAGCATATGTCGTTAGCCTATTTCAGTATAGTATATCTGCCTAATGCATGAACGGAGATTCAAACTTAAGACTTTGCTCTGATACCAGTTCTTAGGATTGAAGGGTTTAACTACTAGAATAAAAGGAATATTTGGTGTCCAAGGCGTCACCTTTAATCTTTATAGACCAAGTCCTTGTCCTCAACCTTGAGTTGAATGTCAGTCCTCAGCCCAGGGATTACTTTTGTCCTAGTAGTTAAACCTTTCAATTCCAATTCCAAGAACCTTTCAATAATTTTTGTAAACTACAAATATTAAAATTAATAACAAATAAAAATAGAAGTTATAAATGAAGACCGAAAAAGAATGATCATTTATTTAACCAATTAAGAAAGGTATTACTGTAGTCTATAAGAGTAATTACTCTAGGGAATTAATAATTGACCACATATGAGGGGAATAGGCAGGGTAAAACAATTGTTATTATTTATTCTCAAGTGTAAGAAATTTTAGGAAAGGTCACAAGTTTTTTAAGTATTGAAATATGTAACAAAATATTAAGTATTAAATATGGCAAACATTGGATGGTTACATAATAAAATTTGTTAGTTAGAATAAATAATTTTTTTTGTCATAAAAAAGTTATGATATTGGATATATAAAGAGAAAATTATTTTTTTACCCAAAAAAAAATCAAAAATAGTTAAAATAGCCAAAAAAACCGCACCGGTGACCAAAATACCCATTCGGCCGCTCTCCGGCGACCGCTCTCCGGCGCCGGCAGCCGCTCCACGGCGGTTTCCGGCAAAAATTCATTTGGGCCGCTCCAGGCCCGGCCGTTCGGAGCGGCCCAATCCAGCTATATATATTAATTGCTGCAAATAAATCAATAAGATCTCTTCCAGCCCAATGGTAAGGCGTGGAACTTGTATGGAAATGGCCTGGGTTCGATTCTTGTAGATGACATCTTTTTTTTAAATAAAATCCCATGAAATTTACGAAAAAAATGATTGTGGATGAGGTTCGAACCCACACCACTTCAATATAAGGTACACATCCAAACCATCAGGCTGGGAATGCCACTTCCATACAAAAAGCCTAACAAATTATATTTGTTCAAACATCTGGGCAGGAAAACTCGCCGGAGCGGCCGGACACTCGCCGGAGCGGCCGAAAACTCGCCGGAGAGCGGCCGGATGGGTATTTTGGTCACCGGTGCGGTTTTTTGGCTATTTTAATTATTTATGATTTTTTTTTGGGTAAAAAAATAATTTTCTCATATATAAATTACTTGTTTTCTACTTATGTGTTTCGTTGTATATAGTATCATACCAGAAGTGAATTTTATCAACCATTACTCTTTACTAAATCCTCATTTAACCTCAAGGCTTGTGGCGTAGCGGCAAAGCCAGTGAAGGATTTGGATAGTATTCCATTTACCCCAGGTTCAAATTGCCAAGAATGTAGTCTAGGGAAAACCTAGATCAACCGTATCAAAAAATTCCCCATTTTATGGGGTGGTCTATAAAAAAAAGGAGAGCCATGAAAAGGAGGCGATTAACAAGATAAGTATCTAAGACATGTATGCATTAATGGGTAAACACAAATCTTTTAAGTTATTAACTTTAGTTGTAAATAGAATAGAAAACTTGGGGAAATGTAGTCGTTTAAACAAGTTACTAACTTGGTAAGAATAAGGTGAGCTCTTTCTTAGACTTATATCTCGAGAATGGGGCACAAGTCTATGATTATCGTCTTTACTTAATACACTACACGCTCCAAAATATTTAAATCTGTCAAGTTCTAGGTAAATACATCATGATTCTTTCCTCCTTAGCTCGACACACTTAAGTGCTAGCTTTGCAAATCTATGCGCCTCTTCAACAGGCCAATCGGCATTGTTGGATCAAGCATATCTACAAACATACCTTTTGAAATAGCCCTCTCAACTTGGTGGGTTAGCCCTATTAGGGACCTAGCAGTGATAATCTCGAGCAAAATTACACCTAATAAGTATATATATGATTTAACCCCAAACATACCCGTTTGTTGATACTGAGGGTCAATGTAGCAAAAGATTCCAACCACCGAAGTCATGTAATATTGAGTCATACTAAAATAGAAAAGGTGGGACTAGTCTTCCTAATCCAATATCAACAATTTTACAAACATAATTGCGGTCTAGTAGAATATTTCTATGTAAATTAGAAAACTGGTTTTAGTAGTTTTCCAAAACTTTCAAAATGCGTTTTCTAATTTTCGAAAATGCACAACTCAATTCAACTCTATTTTCTGAAAACGTTTTTCTAGAAAAATGAAAACACTTCTCCACAGCCAAAACGCACCCTTAGCTTTTGGAAAACGCCGCTAACAAGTTTTTGAAAAATCAATCCATTCTAAGGATGGTGTATTTACTAACAACTTAATAGGCTCAATAGAAAAATCGGCTCATTTACGTAGACACACGTAAGAGTATTTACTTATGACTTAATGATACGGATAAAAGCTTATTCAAAGTTTCAAACTATCTATATTGAACAAAAACACCCTTATGTTTTTAGAAGAGTTTAAACTGAAAAAGAAAAGAACCATCTCTCTCGACCCAAATACGCTGCTCATTGCCGGAATCCGCCGCTGCCTCTCGCCGGCGCTGGTCGTACCTCTCTCCGCCGCTAGCTACTCGTCTCTTCTTCAGGTATGGATTCGAAATCTCAATTTCTCTCAATCGATAATTTTGCACATTGATTTCTGTCTCTTTAAGCAGCTGACAAACCCTAATTAAAGAAATTTCATGCCAACAACATCGATGAGCATAGCTTTATCTTGTGAAAGAATTATGTCTTAATTACTACTTAATTACATACGATATGCATAGCTTTATATTCAAAAAGAGTTTATGGTACTTACTAGTAGAATCTAACATTTACTTCTTAAATTTTCTCTTAATAAATTGGGATTGGAGGAATAACATAACAACATAATAGATATAGAATTAAAAACCT
Source organism: Centaurea solstitialis (assembly GCA_030169165.1). Lineage (NCBI taxonomy): Eukaryota > Viridiplantae > Streptophyta > Magnoliopsida > Asterales > Asteraceae > Centaurea > Centaurea solstitialis. The sequence goes on from CM058043.1 coordinate 9,338,107, forward strand.
TTATGGTTATATATATTTTTTTCATGTTAGAATGATCGAATGTTATGCAAGTTTTCAGGATTACAAGATAATTAGGTTTGAAACTGTTTTGAATATCATTAGGAAGCTATGCACATGGATTTTTGTTCATCTTCAACTGTTTTGTGAATTGAAGGCTAAAAGCTTTTTCTTTTTCTTTTTAATAAGAATAGGATGAATGAATTGTCTATGGTTTATCAATTTCCAGAAAATTAGAAAGAGTAGTTGGATACCGTAGTTGGAAAACATTATGTGATATAAATTTTTGTCGAAGATTTTACTATAAGACATAAGTGATGAAAAATAAACTGTTATATGTTTAAAAAAAAACAAATAACTTAACAATATGGAAAGCGTGTCCTTTTTGGTCGTTTTACACAAAAAAGAAAATTTTGCCAAACACTAACAAACAACTCATCAGCTTATCATGTTTTTGTACAACAATAAGCTAATCCAAACGCTTTCTATGAAACTCCTTTTCCACATCATATAAGTTTTTTGAAAGAGGTATCCTAGACCACATTGGGCCCAGACTAATCCTTGGCAATTTTTGGGCCGAAGCCCGACTGCTAAAGCATGCAGCCCGGGGTCGAAGCCCCCGTACCTCCATAATGCGTCTGCCAGGGCTCGAACTCGGGTTCACCCCCTAAGTATTACATAATTGATGAATGGCATTTTAACATTTAGGAGCAATCTGGTCATTTTAACAGTTTTGCTCCAACTTACCAAACCCAAGACAAACAATTAGTCTAGTCTTGTCCTAGTCGTACCAAACGTAATACATGCAATTAAGGCTATTTTTGGCAAACTAGCTGATAAGCTAGCTTGTGACTGATAAGCTAGTTGATGAATAAGATGCGTTTGGCAAAAACTAGCTGATAAGGTAGCTTATGAGTTATGACTGTAAAATGACAAAAAAAGACATGTTTAAAAATTGGTAATGTAAAAAGTAAAGGTTATATTTGGAATAAAATAAATAAAAAGTCTCATAAGTCCCATAAGTCATAAAAACGCTAGTGAGAGTAGCTTTTCAAAAAGCTAGCTTATAAGTTAGCTTATGGTCCATCCAAACATGTACCTAACTTATAAGCTAGCTTACTTATACCAGACAATGCCTAAATGATTCCAGTCCTGTCCAAATGCAATGTGGAATAGTGATCTCTGTTCCATTCAGTATACCAAATGCACCCTAAATATACAAGATCAGTAGTTCATCAGTCAAAATGGGTACAAAATACAAACAATTTGGAACTTTGTTACATTAAGTAGAAAATCTTGTTACATTTGATTGAGAAAAAGAAATTTTTTGTTACACTATATATAAACTAAAACCAAACTTTGCTGCATTACTTCTCTATTTGATCAACTATTTTGCATTCATTTTTACAGGCGAAATAAGCAAGTGATCGTTTTGAAGTTTTCACTGTTTTTCCACCATTTTCATTACCTTTCGTTTGTGCCACTTTTATCGGATGCTATCATGGATGCTACAATTTCATCTGGCGTCTCTATACCAGAAAGCATTTTTCAGCCTTTCATTACCGTTTCAAATTTGTCAACTTTAGATAAAGCTCTAGAGAATCTAATAGAATTGGCGAGAACCGATGATGGTCGTTCTGATCTCGCTTCCAAGAATATGGTCGCTACAACGCTTCACCTATGCCAATCGTTATCTTATCCGTCTTGTGGTAGCATTCTCTTATTGGCTCTTAAGCTCGTTAGAAACTTATGTGGTGGAGAATTGCGGAATCAAGACTCGTTTATTGAACAAAATGGCGTTGATATTGTTTCAAATATAATATGCTCTAAAGAAGTCGTGAATGATTTGAATTACGGGATTATTCGAATGGGGTTGCAAGTGTTGGCGAATGTGTCTTTGGCTGGGAAGGAACATCGTGGTGTCATTTGGGATCGTGTATATTCGTTAAAGTTCGTCCAGATTGCAAAACTACGAAGAAAAGACACTTGTGATCCTTTGTGTATGATCCTTTATACTTGTATTGAAGGGAACGATGCACTGATCGACAAGTTGTGTTCGGAAAACGCTTTGCCTCTTCTTGTGGAAATCATACGTACGGCTTCATCAGGTACGGGTTCTCTTTGCTTTGTACTTTCTATGTCCCAAAATGAATGTCTGCACAATGAAAACGGCATACAATTTTATAAATGTGTAATTATTACGGGATAAATTCAAAAAAACGAAAAGATGTTTGTCATCTTGAAAACTTTTTTTTGAGGAATAAACAATTAAACTTTCTCATATTGAATAGTTAAGTTCTTGGACTTACTTTTTTGAAGAAAAAAAAGCCATCGAACTTTTAGGGTCCGTTTGGTTTGTAGGAATGGAATCGAAGGGATTGGATTTCATGTAGGGACTTGTATTTGGGAGGATTTGGAATCCTTTTGTGTGTTTGCTTTGTAGGATTTGGAATGGATTTGTTCTACTATTTATTAAAAAATATGAAATAATTATAAAAAAAAATTTACTTTTTATTTAATTGATTATTAGAAAACAAATGTTTCTGACATATTTTAAAAGTACAACATTATTATATAGAAATTCTACGAAATATCTTGAAATCCTAACCACTCCTTGGGATTTCAAAGTCCTATGTTTGAGGGATTTCAGATCCGCACAATCTTGCAAACCAAACACGGGATTGGAATGGATTTGAAATCCAAATCCATTTCATTCCTGCAAACCAAAAAGGTCCTTAAGAGTTTGTTACCTACATTTTTGGGTTACCCAAAAAGCTAACTGTAACGGGCTAAGAAGGTTTTAAAGTAAAAAAAACCTGAATCAGTAATACCGATCCCAAACCTTTCGCCACCCAACATCATCATAAATAAGGGTAGGATGAAATTAGTTATTTACAAGAGGGCAAACTCAACTGGAAAAAAGCTAGACCTTGGGGCTCTTCCCAATAGGTTGTCAGCTTGAGTCTTTTCAAGGCCACCGAAGATTCCCATGAGATTAGTCGAGCTGCGCACAAGCTGGCCTGAATGCCCACAGTTATCCAAAAACGGAGCGAACGGGTTTTTGGATCACTGTATTTAGCGTATCTTGTTAACGTATCTTTTCTTTTCTTTCTATGAACCAGTTGGGTTTGGAGAAGATTGGCTGAAGTTGATTCTTTCAAGAACTTGCATCGAAGAATCGTACTTTAGTCCCCTCTTCTCGAAGCTGCAATACGCTTCTACCGAAAGTACCACCGATGGCAGCGGTTTGCGCCAAATGCATATCTTCACACAAGATCAGTCGTTTTTATTGAGCGTCTTATCTGAGATCGTAAACGAGCAAATAGAGCATGTTACAGTCTCCAAGGCTTTTGCTTTTGATGTTTTCCGGACCCTAAAAACTGCATTGGGGATTCTTGATCGCGTTTCACGGCCAAAGTCGAGCCTTCCAACCGGCTCGATCGATATCGATTCTCTCGGGTATTCTCTTTGTATTTTGAGAGATATTTGCGCATTTGACGATGGTCTCGAAAACATCAAAGAAGGTTACGTGGACATTGTTGAATCTTTACTGTCGTTCGGGCTTATTGAAACGCTCTTAGATCTGCTTCGTGATCTCGAGCCTCCTTCGATAATTAGAAAATCGGTTCAAAATCGTCAGAATCAAGATACGACAACTTCGTCAGGTAAGAATTTGTAAAAAAAATTACGACCCTTAACGGTGCTACCACTGTGATTCGTTTTGTTATACCACTTGGCATATTGAATCTTGAATTCGAGTTTTAATGGTTAACGATGGTGGAACACAAAAACCCAGATTGTTGAATTTCGGTTTTAATTAAATTTAAAGTAAATTACAATTTTAGTTCCTATGGCTTAGAAATTGCGATTTTCGTTCCTATGGTTTGCAATTTGTTTTTACTTTCGTCTCTGGTCTAGTTCCTTCCTTTAAGTACTAGGGACCAAAATAGTAAAGAATTGTAAATTACAAGGACCAAAACAACAATAATTTAAATTATAAGGACGTAAATAGCAATGAAATTACAAACCATAGGGCGAAAATCGTATTTTTTAACAAACCACAGGAACGAAAATCGTAATTTTACTCTGTTTATTTTATATTACTGTGATTATTTTGTGTTGATCATTTGAAAAAGATTATGGATCTACCTCTACAGGTAAGCTATGCCCTTATAAAGGATTCCGTAGTGATATTGTTGCGGTTATCGGGAATTGTGCGTACCGGAGGAAGCATGTTCAAGACGAGATACGAGCGAAAAATGGGATTCTTTTGATGTTGCAACAATGTGTGACGGATGATGAAAATCCATTCTTGCGCGAATGGGGTATATGGGGTGTGAGGAATTTGTTGGAAGGGAACGGAGAAAATCAGCGGTTGGTTGGTGAATTGGAAATTCAAGGATCGGTTGATTTGCCGGAGTTATCTGGACTCGGGCTACGAGTGGATATCGATCAGAGCACTCGACGTGCAAAACTTGTAAACACTGGTTGAAGGCTAGCTCTCCTCTCCTTTCCTTTCAGTCGAGTGGCCTCGTCATACGACATGGATGCTTCTTTTATCTGGCACTCTGTGTTGCCTTATATAGCATTTTTGAACAAAGTATATGAAAACCATTGGTCTTCTAGGGTGCATATGGTATGCAGGACTGTAGAAGATATTATATACCAAACACCTGTTGTCTTTATGACAATTAGATTGGGACCGGACACGATTGACAAATATTTGCTTTTACTGTTCCAATCAAAATAGGTCAAACAAAAATTAGCGAGATGAGACAAGATGGGTGAAGTTACTAAAGTACCACCGTAAAATTAAAACACTAAAATCTTTCACAAGCCCGGGTGTTCATAGAAATAGTTGCCCCTTAATACATCATCACTTTAAGGGGCTGTTTGTTTTTTCATTTACATCTTTATTACCCCTTGTGGTTTTTTCATATTCACATCTTAATAATTTGTTGGGTTCATGCGAGAAGATGAGGTTAATATAAGAAGCGTGAGAACTGATTATTAACCGTTGGATGAAAAATGAATGCACATTAAAATAAAATGTATCGAGATGTAACGGAATCAATTCTCTTCTAAAGCATATTACATGATTGCGTATCAACCTTTTGTAAGCGTAATATTACACAAAGGAGATCGATGAAGACATAAAAAGGGAATTAAAAAAGTTCACATAAAAAGTAAAAAGACCAAAATTCCTCTTCTTTAACTGATCCCTCTTAACTAGGGGCCGTTTACTTGAACACTTACCCGGTAAGTGCTTATCGATAAATTGAACACTATCACTACCATATTGGACAACATTTTAGTCTCTCAAAACGGTATCGTACGCAACAATTTACCCGCTAAGCTCTTACCGAATAAGAGTTGTTGATCTCACTTACTCCAGGTAAGACTCTCGGTCCATGCTATCGCTCTTATCGGGTAAAATTCTACTCATTTTCATGTTCTTCTCGTAAGATAAATTAACCCGATAAACACTTACTGGGTAAGCATCAAGTAAACGACCCCTAAGTTTCGCTAAATTTGATATAAACCAGGGACTAAAGATGTAATTCACTTTAATTTTTTAATTGCTAGTAAAACTCCGGCCGTGGTGAAGAAGTGCTGGTTTTGGGATCCATTCGCAGGGGTTTTGGCGATTAGGCATTTCATCAAACAGTTGGAGGACGACCCACGAACTCTTCTTCTTCTTCTTCTTCTAATTCAAATTCAAATTCAATGTCTTCGATTTATGTATCAGAGCCTCCCACGAAGGGTAAGGTCGTACTGCAGACGAATTACGGGCCGATTGACATCGAATTATGGCCGAAAGAGGCGCCCAAAGCCGTAAGAAATTTCGTTCAGCTCTGCGTTGATGGATACTACGATGGCACCATTTTTCATCGCATTATTAAGTCTTTTTTGGTTCAAGGTGGTGATCCCACTGCTACTGGAACAGGTATTTCATCTTTTCAGCCCTCAATTTTTGACATCCTATAATAATTACCCCTCCATTCCATGAAAGTCTAGCTGCACAAAATGGCTACTTTTTAACTTCATAATTGATGTGGTCTTTTGGAAGAATGTCTAATTTCCATAGAAAAATGTGGCTATATTGAAAAATGTTAGTTTTGACATCTTTTAGGTCTAGAAGTGTATGAGTATATTCTTTAGGTGGCTATAATGCTAAAATGTTGCTGTGGGAAGCAAAAATAAAATAAAATTGAGATGGGCAAAGGGAAAGTGAAAATCCATACCAGTTATCACCTACAGTAAGCAGTGAATGACCAGTATTATTGTGAATGCCTGAACATGACAAAAGAAACCCCTCTTTTCTAGAGAGATGTTACCTAATTGTTGGTTTAACAAGAGTGTAATGGGAAGCGAAGGATCGAGGAAGAAGTTGAGTTTAATGTGAGAAGCATGAGAAGTGGATCTGAACCGTTGATCACTATTAATCTCATGCCCATCCATGAATTGTGCTTTAGATGGGAATTGATCCGGTGCATCTCAATACATCTTATCCTAATGTGCATCCACTTCTCATCCATTGGTTGATAACCATTTCTCATGCTTCTCACATTAACCTCAACTTCTCACCGGAACCCAAGTTGTAACTGGAATGGGTGAATTTTCCTCCTTGCAAACTGTAAAACTTGTAGCTCCACCTTTGCCCTAGCATACAAATATGAGACTTAAAGCATGTCTGCTACTGGTGTAATTATGAAATTGAGCAATAATCAAAAGCTTCTGAAGTTTACAATGGGGATCTTGAGTCAAGGCAGAAAAGTTGCATATTGGCCTGGCATTTTTAAATGGAGTACAAATTTTATAGAATCAAAGGTGGAAAATGACTATTGCAATCTAAATTTCTTTTAGTTGTAGCAATTTTGGATGAAGCCTATTGTTAATATTCTGAGTAAGACACTATGTTCTTGTTTCACCAGGGTTTATTCCAAAAAATAGAAAAAGGATTCTCAGATTATAGTCCTTTTCTATGGCTGAATTGAAATTTTTGCAGCCATATTATCATCTAGGCTCTAGCACATGGAGTATAAGTTATATTGCAAGTTTGTTACAGAAAAAGGAATTATCATTTAAGAGACAAAATTGTAATGAATAAATATTGAGCATCGAACAGTTTTCCTAAACATGAGCTAAAAGTAATCATTGCAACAATATTTTGGAAAAAAATAATTATTTTTATAAGCAAAACATTTGAAATATAAACTAAAATGTAAGTGACAAGGGATTGAAATGCATTTCCATCGACCTGGTTGTGTTAATTTGTTTGTCAATTCATTTTGTTTCTGATTTCAGGTGGTGAAAGTATATATGGAGGTCCGTTTGCTGATGAGTTCCATTCACGTCTAAGATTCAGCCACAGGGGTATAGTTGCTTGTGGGGGCTCAGGCTCACCAAATTCAAACGGAAGTCAATTTTTTATAACCCTGGATCGTTGTGATTGGCTTGACAAGAAGCACACTATATTTGGCAAGGTAACCATGGGTGGTTCACTGATGTATGTTAATTACTACCCACCTGTTTGGATGTTGACAGATTTTATTTGGTCTGTAGGTCACTGGTGATTCGTTATATAATTTGTTAAGTTTGGGTGATATCGAAACTGATAAAGATGACCGACCACTGGATTCTCCTCCAAAAATACTGTCTGTTGAGGTATATCTTTTTCTATTTATTTTTATTTTATTTTTGCCTTGTCTGATTGCAACAAGCAGAGATCATTTAAGAATGACCGGTAGCTATAGAACCTCTAGATATGTATTATTTGTACATGTATAACCTGATCCTTCACTGTAAACTCAATGTGCAGTTTATCTCAACCATATTTGTTAATGAGCTCAAAATCTTCATTTCTCATAAATGTTAGGGGCTGTTTGTTTTTTGGGCTTATCACTTAATTAGAACTTATTGGGGTATAACCACTTTTTCGGTCAGTGGTTTTCCCAATATGACTGTTTGTATTTTTTAAGTGATAAGTGCCACTTATCACTTAATAACCACTTACCAAAAGAGGTGATAGGCTGATAGCCTAGCCACTTTTTGTTCACTTTTTCACTATTTTGTTAAGCTTGGACTTGTTTGGATTGTTTATTAAGCTTGGACTTGTTTGGATTGTTCTTTAAAGCTCATTAAGCTTGTTTGAACTGTTCTATAAAGCTCATTAAGCTTGTTTGGACTGCTCTATAAAGCTCATTAAGCTTGTTTGGACTGCTCTATAAATCTCATTAAGCTTGTTTGGATTGCTCTATAAATCTCATTAAGCTTGTTTGGATTGTTCTATAAAGCTCATTTAGCTCATTAAGCTGGTTTGGATTGTTCTATAAAGCTCATTTAGCTCATTAAGCTTGTTTGGATTGTTGTATAAAGCTCATTAAGCTGCTGGATTGTTCTATAAATTCATTAATTAATATGGATTGTTCATTTCAGTTGATTTTTAGTTGTTATGAATAATGCTTTTAATAAAATAGTACCTTAAGATTCAAATAAACAAACAGTTTTATAAGATTCAGTTTCAGTCTTCAGCGCCACCACTTAAAATTCATTAGTGGAAACAGATTCAGTCTTCAGCACCACTTAAAAAAACAAACAACACCTTAGTCTTGTTGGCTTTTGAGATCATTGATATTTTACAAAACTTCAGGTGTTGTGGAACCCATTTGATGATGTTTTTCCAAGAGCTGCACCTGCTAAATCTTTGCCATCCACTACCATGGAAGCTAGCAACAAGGATACAAAAAAGAAGGCAACAAAGTAATGAAGCTATCCTGCCTCTTGAATGATTTAGAATATTGGGATATTGGATAGTACTTATGCTGTAAATATCTGGATCATGTGATTTTTTGTTCAACATTTACAGAAAGTTGAACTTGCTGTCATTTGGAGAAGAAGCCGAAGAAGAAGAGAAAGAACTGGCAGCTGTAAAGACTAAAATAAAAAGTAGTCATGATGTGTTAAATGATCCTCGGTTGTTGAAAGAAGAGAACGCAAGAGATAAATTGGTAAGTATAAATATATCTTTGTTTTTTGTTTATGGATTCGTTTGTTATGCCTTTATAAGGCATTCAAAGACTGCAAGATAATATGCTATTTTCTAGGTGGTAGGCAATTCAAGAAAGTGATGGTTAGTGCTGTCGAATAAACTCCTAATTCTACATCGAACCACTGTTGTCAATAGCGATAAATAGCGCAAAATAGCGACAACGGCCATGTACTACTACTATCTTTTATATGGCGATAGCGATGGCATTTTTGTAACTATTTTTTTTTGAACGGCTATTCTTAACTTTTTTTACTTTGATAAATACTAGGGTTTTACCTATTATATTTTGTTCTCTAATATATATAATAGTTTAAGACTTAAGACACTTAGTATTATGTTTTGTTCTCTATATATATAATAGTTTAAGACTTTTAAGGTAATATATAAATATATAATTTATCTTTTAGAAGGCTATCGCTAAATATTAAATAGGTGCGCTATTTATCGCTAAATATTAAATAGGGGTCGCTATTTATCGCTATTCGCTACGTAGCATAGCAATAAGCTATCGCTATTCGCTACTGACAACTATGCATCGAACAACACCGAAGTGTGTGAGGTTTTAAATTTACAGGGCTAAGTTATTACCGAGTTCAATGGCTATATTTGAGTGATATATCAGTGTGAAAAAGTACATAGATGGTTGATTGATGAATATACTTGAAACATTGATACTGACTATAGGAAATTTGTATCCAGTGGAAGCATATGAAAGACATTAATCTAGGTTGATATTAATTGCATTTGGTTTGCGTATGGTTAATGTTTGAAGTAATGGTGATTTTACATCATATGAAATGAACTAATTTTGAATAATATGACATTTACTGTTGCAGGATCCATCCGAAGACAAAGCAAGAAGAGATTTGCAAATGAGTGTTAGAGGAGCTTTAAGCTCCAAGAAGGAAGAGTTCCTGAATGAATCAGATGCTGATTCTGCAGACAACAGTGATGATGATGAGGCGAACTTTGATGCACGAATGCGTCGGCGGATATTAAAGAAGAAAAAGGAGCTTGGGGACATACCATCCAAGCAAAAAGTACACAAAGGTAATCTAAAATTGCCAACTGATGATATTCTATCTATTCTATCTTCTATGGCTTTCTGCATCAAAAGGTGTGCACAGTTTGATATTTCTAGGTAAAAACTGATATATCACTTGAGGAGAAACCTTTTATAGTATGATTTGATGTACCGAGAGATAGGATCTATGTAGATCTTAAGAAGATAAGCATAGGCTCCAAAGAAATAAGATAAGAATGCCAATAACATGCTTAACTTGTTGTAAATGAATGAGGTTGCTGCTAACTGCTATTTTGTATGAACGAGGTTTTCTGGCCCTGCGTTGCAGGGGAGAGATAAGGTTACAAAAATATAACGAAATAAATCAAGTAATCAACAAAAAACCGTTGAAATATAACATAAATCATAGGACAACTATGGTGCAAATGGCAATTCATTATTAACGTAGAAAAGTAAATTTTGTAAGGAAATATAAAATTGAAATAAAGTTAATGTAGCTTTTGTTTTGGTGAATGTCTTTGGCTAACTATAGCAATTAAAACGAGGATGATCATTTTTTTAACTTTTAGAAGTCTACACCCAAAAAATCCACCTTTTATATTACGAAACATATATGTATTACATCATTTGACTTCTCTCGTAAAGCATATAACATAACATGGAACACATTTGGGAATGAATAGTAAGATCGATGACATTGAACACATTTGGTCTGAAATTTTATCAAACATGTGATTAGCACTAATAAAGGAAACACAAGGTTAATAATGAACAATATTCATGTACTTAGAGCATCCACAGTGGTGGAACCTTCAAGAACCCCACTTACCATATTTTTTCCTACCACGTCATTGCCATCTCAACATACCAAGAATCTCCTTAAAACTCTACAATGGAGGTTTTTACAAAAACATTGATTCCCGCTTCTTATTTATAATATAATTTTTATTTATGTAAAGTATTATATAACAGAAATGGAAACTATTACAAGAACCTGGGTACAGGTTCTTGTTCAAGCACCCGGGTTCCAATAAGAACCTGTGATTGGGCAAGAACCTCTGTCTCACAGTGGAGGTTCTTGTAAAAACCCCATGAAGAACCTCACAAAGAACCTCCATTGTGGATGCTCTTAGATGGAGAATCATTTGTCAACCTAAAATTCTAAAAAGCAGTATAAACCGTATGAACCAATCAACACACTTAATCAAAAAAATCTAAGTTGAGATGGAGGAGGTTATGATGTATTTTGATTTTTGATTTAAAAAAAAAATATAATAGTCTAAGGGGCCGTTTACTTGAACACTTACCGGGTAAGTACTTACCGGTGTAATTGGACATTATCACATACCATATCGGACAATATTTTAGTCTTTCAAAACGATATCGTACACAACAATTTACCCGGTATGTTCTTACCGGGTAAGAGTTGTCGATCTCACTTACCGGGTAAGATCTCGGTTTATGCTATCGCTACTATCGGTTATCGGTTCATTCTATCGCTCTTACCGGGTAAGATTCTAGTCATTTTCATGATCGTCCCGTATGGTAAATTGACCCGGTAAGCACTTACCGGGTAAGTGCAAGTAAACGGCCCCTAAGTCTTAACCGTTAATTATTTTGATCAATTGTATGATGAACCCTAATAAAGGAAACATAAGATTAATAATAAACAATTGTTCAATGTTATATATAGATAATGACATATGTTAAATAAAAAAACAAAAAAACTAAAGCTTAAATATTATTGAATGATAATAAAATTTAATAAAAGAAACATATATAAATAATATATCTTAAAAAGATATGTTAAATAAAAGAAAAATGACATTGAATATTAATGGAAAGAAAAAGCTAAAAAGAAAAAGAAAAAAGAAAAAAGCAAATTAGTGTAACTTATGAATAGTATTAGACATTTGGTAAATGTATAGGTTTTTAATATGAAACAGCTGAATAGTTGGCAAGTTGTATGGGCTTTTGACTACAGAATTTCTTGTAAGATAACAACCATCCTCTATGTATATGGTCTTTCCATGGAAAACCTTATTGATTGGATGATGGCAGTATATTCTCATCAGCATATCCTGAAAGTAACTAATTCCTGTATGGTGATTTGGTCCTAGCCATCTCGTGTATAACAGTAGTCAAAGCTTTCTGACTTGCGGCGAGATTGAGAACGTCCTAGTGATCGGTGTCGGGGTTAGACATAATTGATTAATTAATTTTTTTATAGTATAATAATAGGTGATTAAGTTCGTGAAGATGTCCAACATCAATAACATGAAATAGGAGTCCAATAAACTCTTCAGCTTGGCAATGCTTGTAAGTACAATATGATCAACATTTGCTACCAAGACGGTCCGTTTGTGGTGCTCATATATTGAAATAATGAATTAAACATTTTCTAGATAGCCCAAAACCGACTAAGACATTGTTTGAGACCATATAAAGAGTGACCTAAGCAAGAAACATAGGATGCCTCTTATGAACCATGAGCTGAGACAAGGATGATGTAGATCCTAAGATGATAAGAAATTAAGAATAAGCTTTGAATAAGAATGAGTATAAACATAATATACTAGTACATCTAAGGTTTAGGTTGAATATGATAACTAATGGGCCAACATAGGGGTAGGAAATGAAGGTCTAAACTAACAACTATCCTGATATTGCTCTAACTTTAAGCACTCCTGAAGTTATGCTTAACTTGACAAAAAATAATCTAACTACACTACACCTCAAAGGGTACAATGAATACAGTTGTAAGCAGCATCCTAGACTTCACCTTACTAGATTCATCATTTTATGTTTTTTTTTTTTGCTCTTCTTTTAAACACTAATATGGTTTCATCCGTTTCATATTCTCCTTCTGGATTTCCAACTGTTTGATTTATTTGTTGCATATTCAGAGAGTTCGAAGCCTAAGAGCCGGGAAAAGTCTCCACCAAGGTATTAATGTATTATCTAATTTAAGCTACTATATTATAATATAATCCCAACTTATGTTTTAAATATTTTTTTTTCCTTTTTTCATTACCATATGCGTTTTAGTCAACTGCATTAATGGAGTGACAAATCACAATATTCTAGTTACCTTACTTATAGATTGCTTCTTGTGTACATTTTATCTGCTTTATTCTTTCCCTCATCTTAGGTTTTTGTTTCTTTTTTCCCATTAAAAGATCAAAAGCGGAAAGCCCTGATGACCGGCCCAAAGTGGATAAGTTGTTTTTAAAGAAAAAAGGAATTGGATCAGAAGTGAGAGCTGAACGTACGGCCAATGCAGATGCAGACTTGCAGCTTTTGAACGAACATGAAAGAGAAAGACAGTTACAGAAGCAGAAGAGGCGTAGGCGTCAAGGACGTGAAGAAGATGTATGTCATGGCATTACAACTACCCTCGTTATTATATGATTTATGGTAAATTACATATTTGGTCCCTGTGGTTTACATTTTCTTGCACTGTTGGTTCCTGTCCCAAACTTTCAGTCTGTTAAGCATAGGGACCAATGGTGCAATATAGTGTAAACCATAAGGACCAACAGTGCAAGAAAGTGTAAACCACAGGGACCAAATCCCTAATTATTTCAAAAGAGGGACCAATAGAGCGATAAAGAGTAAACCACAGGGACCTCAAAATATGTAATTTAGCCAGATGATTTATATTGTTGTTGTAGCATTGGGTATCGTACTATAATAGCCCAGAAGGGTGACACTTTCTAAATAGAAGTTGCTTTATGATTTAGGAATATCTTCCATAACCGTCTAATTTGATTAGTTTATTATGCTAATCTGTTTAGGTGCTAGCCAGACTTGAAAAGTTCAAATCATCGATGTTTACACAACCTGCTACTCCTAATGAGGAATCTAAGGGTAAAAGTGAAGAAGATTTGTCTGACTGGACTAACGTAAAGCTGAAGTTTGCACCTGACAAGGTATGTTGTTTACCATTAAGGGATTGTTTGGTAAAAGTAAGCTAGCTTATAAGGCAGGTACATGTTTGGATGGACCATAAGCTACCTTATAAGCGAGCTTTTTGAAAAGCTATTCTCACTAGTGTTTTTGTGACCGATGGGACTTATGAGACCTTTTGTTTATTTTTACTCCAAATATACCCTTCAACTCTTTACATTACCAATTTTTAAACATGTCTTTTTTTTGTCATTTTATAGTCATAAGCTACCTTATAAGCTAGTGTTTGCCAAACACAACTTATTCATCAGCTACGTTATCAGTCATAAGTTACCTTATCAGTCATAAGCTACGTTAACAACTAGTTTGCCAAACACAGCCTAAATCTTTTCTCGATATTTTGACTCCCTGTACCTGCAATGACACAATAAAACACGGTGAACATTGCTCATGCTGACTTTATTAGACCAAGTTACAGACACAATTGTGCACTTAGGAGATTATTTATATAATTGTCGGGTTACATGTATAAAGAAAGAACTAAGGGCAAAATGCATCACAAAGTTTGGTTTAAATCCTATTTAGTCTAACAGTGATCTCTTTTTTCTTCTCAATCAGAGTAACAAATATTCAATTCTTGATATTATGGAAACTTTTTACACAAAATACACAGGTTTTCGGCTTATAGAATTACAATATAAATTGACAACTATGTAGTCAGTGATTACAGGATAGTTACTGGTCAAAATGGTACAAAATAGGAGAATACTTGTTACACTAAGGCGTCGTTTATTTTTAAGTGGTTTATAGTCTAATTTCACATCTAAAAAATAAGAGGTGGATGGTGCACTTCTTTAAAAAAATTTCTTAAAAATAAAACAGTCTTAAATCTATAAACCTTTTAGTTTTCAGACTTAAGAGCTTGTAAGAGGTGTTCTTTAAAAAACAAACCACCCCTAATTGAGAGAAAATCATTGTTACATTAAATAGGACCCAAGGCAGACCATGTCCCAATTTGATGCATTTTAGCCAAAGAACTTATTAAGTCAAAGATAACCTCAAAACATGTGAGGTTGATCCCTCAAAATGTTTGCATAATCTGTAGTACTCTTGCCAAATATGCAATAATCTTCTACACCTAGAAGGATTCTTTTTTTGTTAAATATGCTATGAACTTAATCAAACATACCCAATATATCCCACATAGGGTAGAACGTATCAACGTACGCATACCTTACGTCTACCCCGATTGGTAGAGAGGTTGTTTCAATGAAGACAAATCATATGGATTGTTCAATATATTATATAATTTGCAGTGATTTATTCATATTTTTAATATATACTTTTTTTAAATTGTCTGCAGGATAATATGTCGCGTAGGAATGATCCGAATGACTATGTGGTACTCGACCCTCTTTTGGAGAAAGGAAAAGAAAAATTCAACAAGATGCAAGCGAAGCAAAAGAAACTAGAACGAGAATGGGCTGGTAAATCTCTTACTTGATCGCACACTCACTCGTTCTGGAATCAACCCCAACCGTGCGATGGCCACCATTTTGTCGATCGAATTGGTTTGTAACTGTTAACCTACAGACAGGGTGTTATTGGCACATGTAAATTTTTCTTTTTCAGAATTACTAATACTCTTCTATGTTTGTAACCATTCTTAGAGCTTAGTGTGAGAGCTTGTTTCAGGTGGAAGTCATGTGACACAGAATTGAAGCAACAACACAAACAGTGTTTACATACATATTCTATGGATAGAAAATTTGTTTCTATTCAATGTTTTCGAAATTATTAAAATATGATGGCCTTTTTGAGGATAATCTTGAAATTCAAATCAGAAAATTAAAGATAATTAATGGGGTAGGCTAATTGCACCCCTACTCTCACATATATTATCATAATATGCTTTTTACATTCTCAATATACACAATCACCTGATTCTTTTGAGACTTGAGCTTAACGGGAAAATTTTGGCCGTCACCTATAAATCTTTATGATGTTAAAACCAAAGTTCAAATCCATTTAATCCCCAAAAAAGATTCTTCTTTGTAATTGAAAACTACCCTTCTATCTTATTCATACCATGTGAGGAATAATCCAATGGTTTAGAGACTTAATGTCAAAGCTGTAAATGTTGACTAGATGAAATGGCTTTTGTATTTCTCATACATTTAACACTTCTCATTTAAACCTCTTCCACTTATTTTAAGGGAAAACTAAGTATTTTGTGGTAACTGTGATATCCGATTTCATCCACTTATTTTAATAATCAATGACTCAAATAACAAAAAACTGTCCAAAACTGCCCCCAAAAATTAAATAATAAAACGATTGGTTGAAATTGGATTTTACAGTTGCCACAAACTATGAAGTTCTCATTTGATTTGGCTCTTATTTATAGGGTTAGGTTTGGGTGTGAAGGGTAATCTACCTTTGGATCAATCCTAATTAAAGACGAACACTAATGAAATGCATAGAGATGCACCATATTAATTCTCTTCTAAAGTGAAATACATGGTAAAAATTACTATAAATAATTAAGTTGGGCCTGAATAGTTTGCTAGTTCTCAATCGGTTATGTTTTTGTTATATATTTGTTATTTTTATTATTCTTTTTGGAGTTATAAAACATGTATATATAAGTTAAAACGATGCCTTTGTAATTGTTTTTAAAAGTTAGAAAATACATAAAACATAAATATTAAAACGATATATATATTTTAGTATTTATAATATCTCTTGAAGAGGTTGTTATGAAGAATAAAATACCTTTATACAACTATATAAATCAAAAGACAACATCTATTAAAAAATTTAGGCTTTTAAAGCACTTTAATCGAGCCTAATATATTAATCATTCTTCGATAAATTGGTTTTAGCACTAATTGAGCTTTTGGGTCTAAATCGAGCCAAGTTACATTCTTTTATGTAACAAGTCCTAAACTAGTCCTCGTTGCTAGACACGTGTGTGCATCATTATTTCGTTGCTTCTTTTTGACGTTGTCTGAATATAATATTTTGTCGTTGTGATCAAATCACTCTTTTATTATTAACATACAATTTCGTGCACGTCAAAAATTCCTTGGGTCCCCTTACATTAGTTGCATTTTGTTGGCACCAAAAGTAGTATTTAATCCTCTTTTTATATAAACATTCAAAAATGTACTTATGTTGGGTCTCATATTATTGTACAAAGTACTCCATATCATATGCTACAAGTTCATGGCTAGGACCTTATTCATTGACTCTGGAATCAACAAAAGATTTGTAGGACCTATTGCATACCTATTACTAACTAAATTCCTTCTTAGGCTATGCGTACTGGGGAACGGGTCGGGCGGCGGGCTTCCATTCCCCAACCCGGCGGGCTCAGAAGAAGGGGTACATAGCCATGATGTCGGCGGGCTGGGGGCTGAGCGGCTTCAGCACACCGCGTATGTTGTGTGTGTCTCGTGTGTGTAGTGTGTGTTTTATATGAGAGGGTTGGGAGGGTTGGGGTACGAGTTGTAGAGGGTTGTAGAAGGTTAAGAGAGGGTTTGAGAAAAGCTGATGTGTCAGCTGATGTGGCAGTTAGGTTGGGAGGGTTGGGGTACTGATAGCCTTACATACATATTTTATATTTTCAAAATATTTGCTCTAACCTAGCAAAAAGAGTACATATAGCAACACCTTTTCAATCCATACAAAACCTAACCATACCATGCTCCTAGTTAGGCTTTAAATGAATCGAACAATTGCGGTCCCATTTGGTTTCTAGGAATAGATTGGATTTTAGGGGATTTGATTTTAAATCTATTCCAATCATGCGTTTCAAATTCATTCCAATGATACTGTCCGGATTTGAAATCCTATGATTCTTTTGAATGCCCTCAAACATAGGATTTTGAAATTTCAAGAAATTTCGTAAAAACTGTATATAACAGTTTTTCAAAACTTGTTAAAAACATTTTTTTTTAATAATAAGTTCAATAAAAGGTAATTCAATTATTTTTATATTTTTATAATTTTTTTTATAAATAATATAAATTCAAATTCATTTCAAATCCTATAAATCAAAAATATAAAATAATTTCAAATCTCTGCGTAAAATCTAATTCATTCCATCTTATGACAATCATTCCTCCAAACAAAGTGGACCCTTTAATGAACCGTTTGTGAAATGCTCAATCTTGTTCACATACATGTGTTCATTTATAAAATATATTGTATTATTAGTAATAAATCTATTAATTTAAATTATTATTGATATTGTTAATTTACTAAAAGTTTTAGAAAATCACATGCTAAGTACATGATGTTTTTTTTGTTTTCCTAAGATGGTATTTGATGGTTGTGTAGAATAGTTAATTATTATAGATTTAAGTTTTTACTACTTTCAAGAGGAACAAGTTGATGAATAATTGGTGGTTTTTTTATTCGTTATTTGTGTTTGTTGTTTATGTTTATTTACATATAATTATTATGGACTAGATCATGAACTATATCAGATTATATACTTGTTTTGATGATAAAAAATTATTATTCTAGCAAAGTTATAAATATGTAATTATGATTATTACATCATTGTTGGCTATTGAATGAATTTGAGGTAATCATATATTTGTTTTCATTTATGAAATTTTATTTTAGTTATATACTTTAATCATTTATTTTTATCGACAAAATATTATGTTGTTTATATAGAGACTTGTTCTGATGAGACCGAAACATATTGTCATACAACTGCGTATGACTATGACGTGGAATAGGTAACTATACTACTATTGACAATGATTATGATATGTTTATCTACGTAGTTTTTCATCATACATTTATTTTTCTGGGAAGGTAAGAAAAAATAAAACTTGGATTGATGAGTTTATTTGTGTGGAGAGTTTCGACATTCAAGCCGGTAATCTAGTTTATTTGTCTATCATGAATCGTGATGTTGGTTGAAAACTTCTATCTACATTTAGATTGCAACTTATGACATTTTCTTCATATTTGAGTTGATTATGTTGTCGAATGAACTAGCCATCTTTTGTGAATTCAATTTCCCTATTTAGGGTATTTGGAATTGCTTATATTAAGTGCTTATTAGCTTATTCAGGATGATATTGGTAATAAGAAGATTTTAATGTTTCGATGAAAAAAAAACTTATTTATACCGTTTCGGCACCAATAACAAGGAGATTTTGATATGTTATTAAATTCTAAACTATTTTTCGAAGAGTCTTCATCTTTACTTATTTACGATCTAAGACACGTAATCATTTGCCATCACTCTTAATGGGTAATTGGGTAAGATTCTCGGCTCTAACTATATTTTTTTTATCAGATAATATACATGACTCTTAATCTTACATTAACAAGTTTTCTCTAAAATTAGGTCATAGAAAAACAGAATACAAGACAATTTACATGTGCATCATGTGTATCTCTAATTTTGTTCATACTATATTTTCGCCCCCAAATTATAGAGTCGTGTTCCACCCCTGCCGATGTTGTATCTTCGTAAGATACCCCCCTTCTAATTTTTTTGGTTATTTGTCAAAACACTAAAACCAACTTATCACCTTATCATACTTTAGTACAACCATAAGTTAATCCAAACACAACCTCGATTTGACTCACCATAAATTGACGAACACTTTTATAAGAAAAACACACGTTGTTTTAAATAAACTATCCCATACACTCCCTTAATCCTAATTTTGTCATGATTTATTTCGATGTAGCTACTTCAATTTATGTTGCGTGTGAGGACATGAGAAAATTGCCTAGGGCTGGTCCTTGTTGGAATCAGTTCGGTCCAGAAGGCCACGGGTTCAGGGTTTCCCCGTCATTCTAAACATTTTCTGTGGGGAATTTATGTTTGAAAATTTTGAGTTTTATATTGTTCGGTTTTGGTCTTGGGTTCAGATATAACCAACGGATAACAGACTAACAGTGATTTTTATCTTTTAACGGGTTCGTTCTCCAACAAAGATCAGCAAATCCGTAAGGATCTCCAATAAGATCCTCGACGGAGATCGAAACCGTTACGATGGTTAAGGGAAATAATGAGAGAAGAAGGTCCAAAGGTTTTATTGTGGAGGACACCACAAAAGAAAAGGACGGGTGGGGAAACCGCGTTGAAATATTGGTGATGTTACAGTGTGATCTTTGCATTTTGGTCGGTGTTTGGGTCCATCCAACGAATCTTTTAGACCCGGTCCAACATAACTGCCGCCGCAAATTAATCATTTTTTGTTTTTTTCTTTTTGTTTTTTAGACAACTTGTGTAATTTTAACTTTTTT
Organism: Centaurea solstitialis; assembly: GCA_030169165.1. Classification (NCBI taxonomy): domain Eukaryota; kingdom Viridiplantae; phylum Streptophyta; class Magnoliopsida; order Asterales; family Asteraceae; genus Centaurea; species Centaurea solstitialis. Next base: position 9,358,374 of record CM058043.1, read on the forward strand.
TTTTCTGTAATTAGTTATGTTTTTTATTGTGGTGAAAAGTGAAAACAATTGAATATTCTAATCGTCAATTACAGATATGAGTTTTCTTTTTAATATATTTTAAGATTTGATAACTTTTTTTAAATTAAGCATGAGTTATATATCAATCTATAAATATTTGTCTTTGTTTGTTTTCCATCCCTTTCCCTTTTCTTTTATTTTCTCTCTATTTTAAAGAACACAGTTATGTTGACTTTTACCGGCAAGTGCTTACCCGGATAAGTGTTGGTAAACATCCCCTTATATGATATTAGTACAAGATGAAATATGGTTGTTTGGAAGGGATTACTTCTTCAAAATGTATCCAACTATCCCTAATATACTATTGTATGTATCCATCTAAAAAAATTCCTTTTGTATATATCAAACTTTATTTTTTAGTCTATTGTGTGTATTTTTGATACACACAATAGTATATTGGGGGATAGTTGGATACACATAATAGACTAAAAAATACACATAATAGACTCAAAAATAAAGTTTGATATATACAAAAGGAATTTTTTTAGGTTGATACACACAATAGTATATTGCAGATAGTTGGATACATTTTTGAAGAAGTAGTCCCCTGTGGCCCTGTCCCCGCCGGGGTCAAGAAAAGGCATCCCAGCAGGATGGCCATCACCACGGGGAAACCTCATTTTTGTGACTCTCTCTCTCTCTCTTCTCTTTTTTCTTTTTTCTATTTTTTAAATGGTTAGTGGAGTATAGGGATAGAATAGTGACCACTACAGAGTTCCGTAAGGGTAATGGTGGTATAGGGAGAGTAAATGCTAATGTGGTAAGCGAGATGAAGGGGTGGAATTATGGGTATTCCCCTCCCCCTTACCCACTTAAAGGTTACTGGTGCGGTAATTATTATATATAAAAAACGGAACAAGTTTTAACCTCTAATGCCTAACCACTGTCTTACCACATATACAGGCAAGCGTACCTGATCGTGAGTAATATAGTGTAGGAAAGTCCAGGTATCGTATCTACCACTGGGAACGGTCAAGTTATCGTAGATTATTAATCTAAATCAGTTTAATTAACCTAAACCTTTTGGGGGTGTTTTTATGAAAAAGGTTTTAATGACTAAAAAGACAACTAAATTAATTACGACTAAGAAAGCGAGTTAAAAGAGATTGATTAAGAACTATATAAGAAAAGTAGTAGTACTCATCATGGTATAGTGAATCCCCAAGTGGATGATTTAAACAGGCCAAAGGTTTGGTTGTTTTGGTTATTGTAGGAATTTAAGTCTAGGACACCCTAACATGTAGTGATTATGGTTATTAACTAGGTCTTGGTCCTCCTAGTTCCAATACTTAGGTCGTTTGTCAGACAATCTAGTACCGGCCATCCGATCCTAATTCTATTGTATGGTTTTCTACCTCCAGGTCACTCTCGGTCCGAGTAACCACTTAACACAACTTTCTTGGTCAAAGGGTAGGTTAAGGTAGGTTGATTATCCTATCGGAGTCTATCTACTTTGGTCAAGACAGATACACCCAACCAATGAGTTCAAATAACCAAACAACAAGAATCAGAATGGAATCATAACACACATTCAATTAACCAAAAACAAACCAATAAACATTAAGTATAAAATCATCATCCACAATGGTTCATCTGTTGGGAACCGATAAACAAAACATGTAGCGGAAAACAAAATTCGATTCCCAATTGAGGATCCAATCCTAAAACCATACAAATACAATAAAGGGGGTTATGGGTGTTTACCTTTTGCAAAAACGACTGGAATGCAAGTAGGGGGTACACCGCTACTGACACCGTACGAGAACGAGGTTGCTAGACCACCCGGGATTGATCGGAAAAACGACTCCGGTTTGTTGTGTGTGTGTGTTGCCGGCGGCAATGAGAGAGAGAGGAAGAGGAAAAAGTTTTCTTGAGGATTAAGTTGTTAGTCTTTTGTTTATTACCCCAAAGCCTTTATTTATAAGAATAAATTAGGCAGTGTTTGATACCAATTATAAAACCTTATATATAATTATCCTTTTAATTAATCAAACTGATTAATTAATTAGTTATATAATTCCTTTTATAATTATCCTCTAACTAATCAAACTGATTAATTAACTAATAAATAATTTAACTAATTATTTATTCTTTCTCTCTTTAATTATTTCTCTCACACACATAATCCAAATGTTCTTAATTTAGTGTGCAGCGGTGTGACCTACTAGTGTCTTATAACATTGGACACGGTAACCCTGTTACTGTCTCGCACATAATCCTAACATCATCGACCACAGTAAGTACCACTATTAAAAGACTACTCACTAATCATAATGAAAACAGAAAACATGATAGTAGACATGATACCGACAGTACAACGACGGATGATCAAAGATCGAACCCCGCAGCGTATCGGCACCACTCAGACTTTCACTCTCCACTCTATCGTTTCCCTCGTCTCTGCTTGCATATTCTGAACTGAAGGAGGAGACTGGTATTTAAAAGAGGCGTCCAGAAGCCATTTCGCGATCGCCAGACGGCGGTTTCGCGGCGCCAAACACTTAGGTCAAACCCTGGTCTTCATCTTTGTCGAACTTGGCGGCGCCAGATCTTGTATTTCGCGATCGCTAAGAAGCCACTGGATTGAACTTGTGCATTTTTCACGTTTTTTCGTCTTTTTTCGTACTTTTCCGTTCCACGGCCTCCAAATCCTACATAAGCAATAATAAGCTCATTTGGTGAGTGAAATGATCATAAACGGGTGAGAAATGGGGTAAAGTCATACAATTAAGCTCAACCAAAACATGTATAATTTTGGTGTTATCAGTTACCTCTTAATGAAACTATTAAAAGGTAAACAAATAGCACCTATATAAGTACCATTTAGTAAGTGGCATAAATTATTGTTTACAAATTTATGGTTTATAATTTCTTTATTTTGGAAGTGAAGTTGTCGTGCAAAGTTATGGTCACTCGAATACCATTATTATCATTATCAAGGTCAGTTATGCATGACGTTGTAGGTCAGATTTCCAGAATATCGTAAAAGACCATTCTTGTTGACTGACCTTCAAAGAATGGGTCATTCAAAGTGGGGTTTCATTCGTGTCCAACAAGTATTGTTGTAAATTGAATGTGATGGTACAAACGACATTTGTGCTATTGAAAAGAACCCCCATCGAACTCAATGACGTTGTAGTAATATCTTTAAAAATAATTAATAAAAATACTAAAAGTGAGTAAAATAGAAAAACCATCCTTATGGCTTAACCATAACTCTAGTTTTCGTCCAAGAGCTTTGAAATTAGACTAGTAACTATGGTTTCCATGTTGTTTCGTCCATGTTCATAGCAGTCACCAAAAGTTTTAGTTAAAATGACCCCACCACCCTATGTGTCCCTCACATGAGGGCAATAAAGTTATTTTTCCGGTCTTTTTCTTGTCATTCCATAAGCAAGTTCTTTTTGTTTCTCTCCAATTTCATGATGGCAACCATGACTTGCATTTTTTATCTTTTGAAGTAGATGAGTAGGAAGACGACATACTGGCTAACAAACATCAAAGGCTGAGCAAGTGAGGGAAGACGACATGTTAAGTCTTACGTTGACTGGATTTGGACTATTTGTTCAGTTTACATATTTTGGAACTTTTTCCTCTGTTCAAGTGCTTTATTAGAGAGTAATCTAATGAGATTCCATCTATATTCTAACAGGTACGATGAATGTTATTTCATTCATTCAAAATTGATTGGAAAAATTGCTATATTCGAGGGACCCCATTTTTAATTTCATTCAAACCCTTTATTAACCATACACATATGTTCGTGTTTGCAAAAAAAAAGTTAGATTAGTTGACATGTTTACAAGTAGGCCCTTTAACCTTGTTCACGAATAAAGTAGTTAGTTTGCAAGTATGCTTTTTTATTGCATCAATGTTTAAAGGTACTAGGCAGCCGGTTTTTACCACCAGAATTCACTAACATATTCCATCAAAAATCATCGTTGGATTTTCGACAAATTACCGACGGATCAAGGGAATATTAAATTTTTCCCGGGTTTGTTGGCTTTTTTGGTAATCCCACGGTAAATGATAAAAAAAAAATTAATTCAATTACAATACCGATTTGTAAGAGCTAAATTCTGTTGTAATCAAGTTAAAGGTTTCTTTTTTGTAAATACTCCTTATGAGTAAAATAGCTTTTGAGAGTTCATTTTGATGTACTCTTCCATATTGTAACTATCTAAGTAATCAAAACAAGTCGACTATCTCATATTCTGTGTTCATATATTATGAGTCCACAATTATACTCTAGATAAAAAAATCAAACACACAATATGAACATAGAATATGAGAAAGTCGGCTTCCTTAATTGCTCTAATCAGAAAGTTACAATATGGAAGCGTACATTAAGATAAACTATCAAAGCCTATTTATACTTTCAAGGAGTATTTACACAAAACAACCTTTAGCTTGATTACAATACAGTTTAATTAACTGTAACATTAAAGTACTATCATATGTTTTTGACAGCCATTACATATTATTATTATGTGAAAATTAAATACCCTATGAGCGGTGGCTTTGCCAATTATTTCAAATTTGTCATTGTCAATGTTAGTCTTTGATTTAAGTTGGTGAGGGATCGATATTAAATCGGGGTTCTCATAAGTTTCCTCATGGATGCCGTTATATATTTTTGTACATCCATGTATATATCAAATACATAAACCAATTTAAGTGTTAAGTTACAAAATGATTAATTACATGTCAAAATACATCATTCACATTCAACAAACTCCATATTTTGAAGTTAAAGAATTACATGAACATTACATGAGAAACAATTATGATACTCATATCACATCCAATGCAGTGTTCTCATAGCGAGCCACATCCGGTACACAAAATTCAGATTATAGGAACAATCCGACAAATGAACAATCTCCGATTAGGGCACCGAATAAAGATATGCAATTAGGGTTTAAAGAGATGTTTTTGTTTCTTCTGATTGTTAAGCCAAAAATCATGACCTAGGGTTTAAGCAAAGTATCTAGAATAATTAGCAAAAATAGAAGATATCCCAAAACTCGTACAGACTCATGACATGAGTGGCCCTCTGGATCATTCCTTCTATTCCACAATTGATTTTGCGTCGTGAACAAACAACCTCGAGCTTGTGAGGTTCAACAAGGGGTTTACTCACGTCGTGAGCCTACCTTCACATCACGAGCGAAGCTCTAGATGTTAACCACTTTTGGTTATCGAATCTCACATAACGAGCCACATAATTCGTGGCGCGAGCTATATTATATTGAATCACCATCAAAAGTCAACACACTCGAGGCACAAGCCATCTAGCTCGCGTCGCGAGGCATTCCTTAAACCACACTGAGTTCAAAATTCGTTCTGGATACAAGCATGCACTCTGCACCTTCTGACGTGATCAAAACTTCATTTGACTTCATTGATAAGCCATACATCCCATTACACTGAAATGAATCTGTGACACTAAAATCACCAACATACAACTTTATTCCCACATCCTCAGCACCAAAATTAATAGCACCAAAATCGAAACCCAATTTAAAATTGAAACCTATAATAAAACCCAAATCAAAACTCATACTCTAAACTCAAACTGAAACACCATGAAATCAAAATCAAATCTGAAATCTTCATACACATAGAACTACCATTATCAACACAAGAACAAAATCCCCCACCTCCACCTGTTTTGCTCTTCACTCTATCCTAAACCCAAACCACCTTCACTCTCGATGCCATCGCTAGAAGAGGAACAAAACCAAAACCACTAGGATAAAGATCACATGGATGAAGACCACAGTGATGAAGATCGAGTTCCCTTTTTTTTTTTTTTGGAAGAGGTATCCCAGACCACATTGGGCCCAGACTAATCCTCGGCAATTTTGGGCCGAAGCCCGACTGCTAAAGCATGCAGCCCGGGGTCGAAGCCCCCGTACCTCCAGAATGCGTCCCCCAGGGCTTGAACTCGGGTTCACCACTATGTAGTGCCCAAGCCTTACCACTAGGCTAACACCCCTTTGGTAAGATCGAGTTCCCTTATTGTATACATATATCTATATGTCTATATATACATACATAGATATGAATTTATAGACTATAATATTAAAATAGAAAAAATATGATTTTTTTTAAGTAAGTTAAAGACAAAGAAGATGAAAACAGACCCAAATGCCCCTAGATATGGGTTCAACAAAAAACCTTAACGAATGTTATAGGAAGGGACTAAAAGCTTGTGAAAATGCAAACCAAGAATCATATCGTTATATTAATTTTGATCAGAAACCATTGTAGATAAAGAGTGTGAACACATGAACCAAATTCTTAATTTACTCTTTAATAAATCGACTAATCCTTACTTTTATTCTTTTGAGATCACTATACCCTTTTTGTCTTTCTATGGGGTCATACAAAATATTCAATTCAAAATAATGGATAAATTTATTTTATTACATAGATAACATATTATTTAAGCAAAACAAAATATAAAAATCGTATATACCTAAATAAATGTCTTCAAATTATGTTTTTTACTATTGATAATATGCAATTGCATAATTTACAAACATCCTTTTATTCAACTGAAATATCGCGTTAAGATGCAGTAGATAATTTCAAATAGAACGTATTTTGTTTAGGTTTTTGTTTTGAGTAACACATAATTAGAAACTCCACTTTGGAGAATGTATCATGTTTTTAATGTAATTAATTAATGAAATGTCTTATGTTTTTTATACAATTAACAAAACAAGATATAATTTTATAAACAAAAACTGAACTTATTATAATCCTATAAAGAAAGTTCTAAATGGTGTAAGACGTAGCGTGGCAGTGAGATCAACTCTCAACTCTTACGAGTTACGGCGAGGCCATTCCGTTTTTCAAGACGTGACTTAAGACGACAAGTTTATATACAATATATATATATATACAGACACATATATGAGTGTGTGTTTATGTCAGTGTCTTGAACATAGTAACATTTGAATTATAATAGAACGACAAAAAAAGAATTTATAAATTCTAACCAATAGTAATGGGAAAACTTTAATCAACTTTTGAAGTAAGCTGATTCGAAAAATCGGGAATTTTTTTTTACCATCACAATGCTCGCCATGGCGGGTCATAGCGTGCCATAACAAGCTCGACGCCTTACCTCAGCACCATGGAGGTTAATGTGGTTGCAGGGTCACACCTTGACGCCAATGTGCGTTTTTTAGAACATTACTTATAAATAAAAATTACTTTAAAAACAAGTTTTAATATTTATTATTTGATATTTCACTTAACGAAATTGAGTTTATATAATGCCTAAAACAAATAATTGTCCTAATAGAGTATTTTATAGAACCCAAGTTTATGAGATTAAACATAAAGTGTCTTATATAAAAGTGTTACAATAAATTCGTTTAACACTTTTGAGTGTTTTTTTTTCTTGAATGACCACAATTTAATTAAAACCAACCAATTACACAAACAAGCTTCGTAGGTTACAAGACGCAACATCGAATAGTAGATTACAAACCCATTACAAGAAAGCTAAACCCACAACCACGGACCACAAACCACTTGAACTAAATCCACAATCACGAACCAATCAAGACCACCGAACCCCGAACCAACAATACACCTTGACCAGCGAGACCAACAAGACCAAACGAAACCACTGAACCACGAACCAACTAAACCACCGAACCCCGAACCAACAAACACCTTGACCAACGAGACCAATGAGACCAACCAAGAGCAAACGAAACCACCGAACCACGAACCCCGGACCAACAAAACACGTTGGCCAACGAGACCACCGAAACCATCGAACCACGAACAAACGAACCCCAAAGCAACAAAACACCTTGGCCAACGAGACCACCAAAACCACCGAACCACGAACCACGAGACCAACGAGGCCAAAAGAGACATACGAACCCACGAACCAACCTAAAATCGGCAGCATGTTGTACCACAACGGAAATCTTGAAACACACCTGGAAACTCGAAACGGCAGGACTTTGGAGTTCGAACCGAGCCCGACCCACCCACGACCTTGGACCACAATCTGAAACATATTTGAACCGTGACCTACGACCTGAATAATCGTACGGTGACAACATGGAGTTCGGTCAATGACCTCCACCCACAGCCTAAAGAACATGGACCGAACCAACGAGACTTGAACGACGACACCTTGAGAACCTCTGAAAGCTCTACCCAGAAAACTCAAAACATGCCTAAAACCTCGAACACACACTGTCGACTTTGAACCACAACCCAAGACTCGCAACGAAACTTCAAGACAAAAAGGAAACAAAAAGATGGAGAGAAAAGAGGGAAAGAGAGAATAAGAGGGAAATAGCTCCTAACGCAGGCTTTCACTGGCGGCCGAAGAAAGGAGGTGACGGCGATTTTTAGGGTTAGGGTTTTTAGAGAGCGATGGGAGCGTTAAGAGAGAGGTAACACTTTTGAGTGTTGCAACAAGTTTTTTAGGACAGTTTTAAAATAAAGTATTGTATTAGCTAATTTTATAGGATAAATATCCTATAACCACTTCGGGGCCGCTTGTTAAAAAAAATCTCTTAAAACCTCTTAAAGTCTTAAGTATAAAAATTAAGAGGTTTGCAGACTTAAGACTACTTGTTTTATTATTATAAAATGTTTGAAACTTCTTACCGTCCTTTGAAATTTAGGAGGTGCACAATCCAACTCTTATTTTATTTTTCAAATGTTAAATCAGACTTCAGACTTCAAACCACTTTAAAACAAACTACATAGAACATTTTTTTAAATAACATTCTATAAAATAGTTAATAAAATACTTTATTCAAAAAAAGTTCTATAAAATCGTTATGACGCCTAAAAGTTTCATATAAAACTTATAACACTTTTAGATATCACGTTTTCTTTGTTTGGTTCCATAAACTTGGGTCGTATAAAATAGTCTATTAGTTAAAATATTTATTTATTTTAGGCATGTTATAAACTCAATTTTATTATGCGTTTTTTTTTTTTTTTTGAAAGACGAAGAGAACTCGCTAGGCTAAGAGTTTTGTCAATGCCACAACCCCACCCCCCTCCCCCCAAACGAAGTAACGAACCAATAAATTTTATTATATTGCTAAGTGGGAAAAAAGAGCTAGAAAGGTAAAAAACCGAATAAAGTTATTCTTATAGGCAATTACATACATTTTGATTTAATTAAATGGAACAATTTACTGTGAAATAATTGTGAAATTTTAATATGGATGACCATACGGTACAACATGTTGTTCTATGTCGATAATAACATGATAGTCTAAAAATACATTTTATAGATAAAATTGAATAAAAAATAAATAGAATTTTATAATTTGACTTTTGACATCGACAAGAATATAGTCGAAACAAAAATTGTCGATCATCTATTTTTATGAAAGAAAGAAAGTCTAAGGGACCACAATTGCTACTTTATATTTTCAAAAGAATTATAGAGATTGAAAATCTACTAGTTAAAGGTTTTTAACAATTTGAGATAATCAACATACCCTACAATATTGAAAATGCAAAGTTAATATTATTACTGAAAGGCCAATGACGTGTAACTTATATGGTAATGGATAGACGGTAGGTTTGCAACAAATATCAAATTGTCCGGGTTTGAGCCTCGGCTTGTGCACCGACGCCCTTATTGCCACAACCGCTGAATAAGTCAGGAATACCCCTACAACGGGCATTGACAATCCGTAATGGATCGGTTAAGATTGCCGAAATCAACCTCTTTTACAACAAATATTATTACTGAAAGAGAAATTTTGAAGTCGTTAAATAAATATAATGTCTTCTTCGGTTCTTCTTAAATAAATGCGTATTTTTTATTCTTGTGAATTTTTATCTTCATATTAGCTATTTGTGCTTTACACAAATTATTTATTTGTTAGAAAATAAATGTAGGAAATTTCCAATGAGTCCAAAATAAATGCTACATCGTTCTCTCCTGTTTTTATATTATTTATTTTTCTTTGACAATTTTTGTCTTATATTAACTTTGCTTTAGATATGGTCAAAGAGTTATTTTACCAACAAAAAGCATTAATGACGTTGATTCCGAACCATACAAATTGAAAATCGAGTTTTAACTTTAACCGATCCCTATATATGACAATATATATATATATATATATAGGGGTGGGTTCAAATGTGAACCACTTTTTTGGTTGTGAACGTGAGGACAACCGAGAGCGCGACACGTGGCGGATAACTAGGCGCCACGTCAAGTCTACGGCGGATGACTAGGCGTGATTCATGAGAGGGCATTGAATTAAAGAGGGGGACCACACTCAAAGCCGCCATGTGTCGCGCTCTCGGTTGTCCTCACGTTCACAACCAAAAAGTGGTTCACATTTAAACTTTCCTCTATATATATATATATATATATATCACTAGTATTGCATCATGTGACAATATTCAGTTTGAATATTCATTTTTATTCAAACTGAATAAAGCTTGTATTTAGTCCGAATAAAACATGAATATTCAGACTGAATGAATAAAATTTTATTCAGTTTGAATAAAGCTTAGTCGCCAATTCAGATTGCCACATGGTGCAATTTTGTTGGTCCTTACGTTTAGAAAGAAAAATGGATTCACATTTGAAATTTCATGTATTATATATACATATAGTCAAACAAGTCTTGGTCGTTTATCTAGTATAATAAATATTTGATTTCCTTTTGTTTCTTAATTTAAAGTCGTAATTATAATGAATTAATATTACCATCTTCTGTATATACCCTCTATATAATTAATGAATCATAATAATTATTCATAAATATCTTTTTTCTTTGTTAATATAATGGTTCGTATAGTTTTTTAGAATTAGTAGGTTTGTACATGAAACCTCTATACAAACATATAGAGATAATCTCCATCGCAACCGTTAGATTGGAATGGTATGGGCGATCTAACTGCAGCGATGGCCGGATCGTATGTAGTGCTTGTGGCAGTTGATAAATATGGATACGAGCTTGCTATGGAGGGTTTTTGAACAAGTGGAGAAGGAATTCACCTTCGTTTACAGGATGTGTTGGTGGTGGCGGCGGAGCGTCGCCTCCACCACCGGCCATGGTTGGTGGTGGTGGTGGGTGAGAAGGGGTTTGAAGAGAAATCGGCGAAGGTGGCTAGGGGTTTGAAGAAAGAAGAAGCTGGGTTTAGGGTTTTTTGGGGGAAAAGTGTGTATCTTTTAAAAGTCATAAAAAAAGAATCACACTATTGGTCCTTTAAGATAAAAAAATTACACTATTGGTCCTTTAAGATAAAAAAAAATTACACTATTGATCCTTCAAGATTAAAAACCGATTTGTCTTAGTATTTCCGTTAGTAATTGATAGCAAGAACTATAAGTGTGAATATTTTTCAGATAAAGGATCATTTATATAACTTTAAAAACCTAAGGACTAAAGTTAAAATTTTGACATATCATTAAAGACTCATTGTCTAATTAACTCTAAAATAAATAAAAACAATGACTTACCAGAAAATATTTATCAAATAAATATTGGGTAGACGAAAAAGTCGACATATATATAACAAAAAGTAATTCTTATTTATTTTTAAAAGAATATATAGTACTACATTTTCTCTCTCTAGAAAAACACATACACATTGTTTTCTCTCTCTAGAAACCAAAAAAACAAAGAAGTCAAAACCAATCCCAAGTATCCAACCGCGTCCTTTCACCGTCATACACATGCCGAGAATCTTCTTTTTTCAATCTTGTGTTCACACCTTCAATCAATTCTTTTTCATCTTAATCAATAAGTCATCAGATCAGAATCAGATGAGATGGGTTTTTGTTTTCCTTTTTCCTTTTTCCTTTTCACACCTATATAATAAATAAACCTTCTCTTCATCTTTCAGCCAAAATCTGCTTCTTTGTGTTCACATCTCTTTTACCCATTTTGTCAAACACTTGGAGCGCAATTCAACCTTTCCCAAATTTCTTCCCTTTCTTATATATGAAATCAGACGTTTCTAGACCCGAAGAACAACGGGACCATCAGCTACCCTCTGATTACTCGTATTACTACTCTTTGCTTCAACAAACGTACGATCAGATGAACGATTATAAGCCGATTGAGTTACGGGTCGAAGAAAACGAAACATCCACCATTGAAGAAGATCATGAAGAAGAAGAAGAAGAAGGAAAGCAAGAAATGAAAACCAAAGGGTTGAAGGAGATTCTGACGTCTTTGCTTCTGATCGAAGATCAAGAAAAATCAGATAAAAATGAATGGAGAAAAGCCCAAGAAGAAGATAAGATGATGTTTGAAGATAACCACAAGAAGAAAACCAAAGCCATGTTGGATTACCGATCCGAATGCCAGCAATACGACGACGTGTTGGACCAGACCAACCGCGTCCGCAAACGCAAGTCCCGCGCCGCGACCGCTGCCGCGGTCGCATCGGCCGCGGCGGCGGTAGCGGTTGATCTGGTCGACAACGACCAGAAATCAACCGCGGCCGCTGGCGGTCCGGCGGCGGCTGCCGCCGCCGGACCGCAGAGGCGGCTGTGGGTGAAGACCAGGTCGAAAGACTGGTGGGACAAATGCAATAGTCCGGATTTTCCGGACCAGGATTTCCGGAAAGCGTTTCGGATGGGGAAAGATACGTTCGAAATGATCTGCAACGAGCTCACGTCGGTCGTCGCTAAGGAGAACACGATGTTACGAGATGCGGTGCCGGTGAGGCAGCGGGTGGCGGTCTGCATATGGCGGTTAGCGACGGGGGAGCCGTTGCGGTTGGTTTCGAGAAGGTTCGGGTTGGGTATTTCGACATGCCACAAGCTCGTTCTCGAGGTTTGTTCCGCGATCAAGAACGTTTTAATGCCGAAATACCTCCAATGGCCCGATGACGAATCAACCGCCATGATCAAAGACGAATTCGCCTCCGTTTCGGGAATTCCGAACGTAGTCGGCTCAATGTACACAACCCACATCCCGATCATCGCGCCAAAGATCAGCGTGGCCGCGTATTTCAACAAACGACACACGGAACGGAACCAGAAGACGTCGTACTCGATCACGGTCCAAGGCGTGGTCGACCCGCGTGGCGTGTTCACCGACGTGTGCATCGGGTGGCCCGGCTCGATGCCGGACGACCAAGTCCTAGAGAAATCAGCTCTCCACCAAAGAGCAAATGGTGGGCTTTTGAAAGATGTGTGGATTGTGGGTAGTTCTGGGTACCCTTTAATGGACTGGGTGTTGGTACCTTACACCCAACCCCATCTCACCTGGACCCAACACGCGTTTAACGAGAAGATCGGCGAGATCCAACGCGTCGCCAAAGACGCATTCGCAAGGTTAAAGGGAAGATGGTCTTGTTTGCAAAAGAGAACAGAAGTGAAGCTTCAAGACTTGCCAGTTGTATTAGGGGCTTGTTGTGTTTTGCATAATATTTGTGAGATGAGGAATGAAGAGATAGATCCAGAGCTGATGATTGAGCTTATGGATGATGAGATGGTTCCAGAAGCTGCATTGAGGTCTGCAAATGCAATGAAGGTTAGGGACTCCATTGCCCATAATCTTTTGCACCATAATCATGCTGGTACTTCTTTTTTGTCATGAAAAAAAGAGGTGCAAAATGACACTTTTGAGGTGAGTTGTTGGTTTATTCTTGTTGTGGAAGAATATGGGATTTGTTAAGAGTTTTTGTTGTTATAGATGTAAATGAAAACTTGGGTTTTAGGATCAGTTTTATACATAAGTTAATTATTCTGAATTGAATCAGCAGTTGATGGAGATGAATGAATGAATGACTTAATTTAGACAATTGTTAACAACAGTTTAGTTTAGAGTTGTTTGTTGTTGATTCTGTTTGAAAGTATGGAAAACATTAATGTATTGAGATTACATGTTTCATTTATATGATACATATGCAAATGTAATATAAGACAGATTGGTATTAATGGCATATTTTGTGTTGGATATGGAGGGTGATTAGTGTGAATAAAGGTGACAGGTTTGTTAGATAATTTGTTAAATTATAACATACTATAAACTATAAAATATGTGAAAAGGAATGAATAGTATTATAAGAGGGGGATGTAGAAGTTGATGATTTTGTGATGATTTGGTTGATGGGAGATGATGGGGCATATGATGTAGCATGCTTCATGCCGGTTTCACACCAAGACAATAGTCAAATAGCTTTGTGCATATATTATATATAGAGAGGAAAGTTAAAATGTGAACCACTTTTTTATTGTGAACATGAGGATGAATTTTAGCCACTTATTCGGTTAATAAAGGCGGTTTTGACCGGTCTTCCTCCCCCCCCCCCCCCCTCCCCTTAATAATCTCTATCCTCCCATGAATCGCATCAATCCCTCGTGATCACGTCCACCGTTACCGCGAGATGTGTGGCTGAGATACATCCTCACAGTTCACAATGAAAAAGTGGTTCACATTTGAACCCACCCCTATATAACCACTTTTTGATTGTGAACGTGAGGACAACCGAGAGCGCGACACGTGGCGGATGACTAGGCGCCACGTCAGGTCCACGGCGGATGACTAGGCGCGATTCATGGGAGGGCATTGAATTAAAGGGGGGAACCACACTCAAAGCCGCTACGTGTCGTGCTCTCGGCTGTCCTCACGTTCACAACCAAAAAGTGGAAGGATCAAACTACGAGCATATCAATTTAAGAGAACGTGAGGAGCAATCTCAGCCACTCATCTTGCGGTTACGCCAGACGTGATCACGAAGGATTAACATGATTCACGGGAGGGTAGAGATTATTAAAGGAGGGGACCGGTCAAAGCCACATTTATTGACCGGATGAGTGGCTGAGATTGCTTTTCACGTTCTCTTAAATTGATATGTTTCTCGTTTGAACCTCCCTCTACACATTTGTATATAATCCAATTAAGGCAGTGTTTGATAAGCTGGCTGATAATTTAATTGTTGACTGGTAAACTTGTTAGTAGTTGATAAGTTAGCCTATGAATAAATTGTGTTTAGCAAAAACTAGCTTATAAGTATGTCTTCAAAAGGTTGATTTTGGCAGGGAAACCCTAACCATGTGGTCCGTGGACCCAACTGATCCCCACTTGATCAGCCCCTCAGCGAAGTTACATCATGTCTCAACGCTTAGAACAAGGAGTGGGCCGAGCCTCGAACCCTGGCTATTATCTCCAAAGCCCTCCTGACTAAGTCAACCGAGCTTTTCGGATGGGTGGTGGCCACTAGGCCAAGACCTAGCTTATGAGTATGTAAAATGATTTTTAAAAAAATGAAATCTTGGAATATAATAGTTAATATTAATGAGGTATAATTGAAAAATGCTATAAAAAGCTCATGAAATGTTACTCTAACTAGCGTTTCAATAAGCTAGTTTATAGGGAAAATTGCCGAAAAAGGTATCATAAATGTCAAAAAAATCCAATCAAGGGAACGTACATTTTTTTTTTGCCGAGAAAGGACTATGCATTTGATTTTGTCAAAAAAAAGGGAATGTGACCTGATTAACTTGATGATTGCTTAGTCAGCAGGTAACCTGCTGACGTGTCTGTCCAAGTGGCAGTCCAGTCAGCATCATCAAATTGCCGAAAAAGGTAACATAAATGTCAAAAAAATCCAATTAGGGGAACGTACATTTTTTTTGGCCGAGAAATGACTATGCATTTGATTTTGTCAATAAAAAGGAATGTGACATGATTTAACTTGATGGTTGCTTAGTCAGCAGGTAACCAGGTGACGTGTTTAATTTGTCCAAGTGATAGTCTAGTTAGCACAATCACACCTTTGATCAGCGTTGATCGGAGTTGACCGCCACCACCACTCATCGTCACCCACCGCCATCGACTGCCATAGCCACGCACCGCCATCGATTGCCATCGCCACGCACCGCCACCGACTGCCACCCACCACCCATCCCCCCTCTTTCTTAGAATTCAACATCTAATTGCGTATAGATGAGGTAGGCGAGTCAAGCACCACCACCACCCACGTCCGCCGCCACCCCCCACCACCCACGTCCCCTACCACCCACCGCCACCCGCTGCAACCCACGACTCCTCACCACCCATCGCCCCCACCACTCCCTGCCACCCACTACCACCACCACTTACTGATTTTGCCGGAAAAGGTAAT
This sequence comes from Centaurea solstitialis, assembly GCA_030169165.1. Taxonomy (NCBI): domain Eukaryota; kingdom Viridiplantae; phylum Streptophyta; class Magnoliopsida; order Asterales; family Asteraceae; genus Centaurea; species Centaurea solstitialis. The sequence goes on from CM058043.1 coordinate 9,374,544, forward strand.
ATGAATGTCTAAAAAATCCAATCAGGGGAACGTACGTTTTTTTGCCGAGAAAGGACTATATATTTGATTTTGTCAAAAAATGGGGAAGAGTAACCGGTTGTACAAGTTACCAGCTACTCTTTCCCTTTTTTTGACAAAATTAAATGTATAGTTCTTTCTCGGCAAAAAAAAAAAATGTATGTTCCCCTGATTGGATTTTTTGGACATTTATGTTACCTTTTTCGGCAATTTTCCCTAGTTTATAAGCTGACTTATGGTCTATTTAACACGTACTAACTTATCAGCTAGCTTACTTTTACCAAACACGACCTAAATGTGAATCTCGGTTAACATGTAATATGTGAACACGTGAACCATTACATTGGTTATATGTGTATCTTAATTATTTTGTATTTGAATCAATTTAAAAATTATAACCTATGAAAAAAGCATTTAAATTCCATATGTGAACATTGAATTCTAACATAATTTAGAGTCAAGTCTTAATCATAGTATGTATGTGAATCAATTTAAAATTCAATACTACGATTCTGAATCCATTAAAACTTGTATAGTGAACACGTGAATTGTAATATATATTTACGTGTGGATCATAATTATAACTTTATACAAGGTTATTTTATTACGTATAAACGAAATTTAGAATCATTTTAACATTCACATGTTAATCTTAAACAATGAAAATCTTGTTTTTTGATAAAAATTATTGAAAAAATATTTATTATATTTTAAATATATAATGTTATAAAAAATTAATAGTCTATATTACTTGAAAAGAAAGTGATTAAGTAGGTAATCTTTTGTAAAATCGAGTGGATTATTGATTTGATGACTTAAATTATAGTGATTTAATTATACAAAGTTTCATATGTTCCCTTTAACTTTCTTAGGTTCGTAGGTGTTGTTTGGTAAAGATAAGCTAGCTTATAAATTGACTTATAAGCTAGCTTATTTTTTGTGTACAAGTTTGACAAGACAAAAAGTAGCTTATAAGCTAGCTTTTTGATAATATATCTATAGAGGAAAGTTAAAATACAAACCACTTTTTGGTTGTGAACGTGATGACAACCCAGAGCGCGTCACGTGGCAATCTAAAAAAATTTCGACTTAGTCATTCAGAATGAATAAAGCGTTATTCAGTATGAATAACACTAACTCGCACTCTGATGCACTCGGACCCGGGCGGGTCAGCCACGGGTCAAGACTTATTCAGTCTGAATAACACTAATCCGCGGATTTATTCAGACTGAATAAGCCTTGACCCGCCGATTTTGTCACGTGTCGCGCTCTAGGCTGTCCTCACGTTCATAACCAAAAAGTGGTTTGTATTTGAACCCACCCCCTATATATAGAGGAAGGTTCAAACGAGAATGACATCAATTTAAAAGAATACGAGAATGAATCTCAGCCAATCATCTCAGGTCAATCATATATGACAATGACTTTTGTGTACAAAATCATATATGATTAACAAAGGAAAAGTTCAGGTACAAAAAACATGTACAAAATCATATATGATTCATATAGTAAAACACATATGATTCATGTTGTTAATCATACATGATTAACAACTGCACGGGTCACATGCGACTCACGACCAGCATGTTGACCCGCCCGCTTCCCCTTTTTTTCAGTTCAGTACTTAATCATATATGATTTTGTACACAAAAATCCATTCTCTTATTCTCTTAAAAAGATGTCATTCTCATTTGAACCTCTTTTTTCTCTCTCTCTCTCTCTCTCTCTCTCTCCTCTCTCTCTCTCTCTCTCTCTCTCTCTCTCTCTCTCTCTCTCTCTCTCTCTCTCTCTCTCTCTCCTCTCTCCTCTCTCTCTCTCTCTCTCTCTCTATATATATATATATATATATATATATATACACACAATAAACAATTATCGTTGCCTTTCTTTGTTCGATAACTAATTAACTATGTCTTTTGTAAGAGAAATCAGATTTGTTGTCTAAAGTTACCTCGTAAAAAACCCGTTGTAGTCAATCAATTTTTATAAAACACGATTGCTTCAAGAATTTCATCACTTAAGAATAACTGGTTATAATCAAATTTTCTAAGAGTGCATCACGTGTTATTGTCCATTGGTCAACAAAGCGATTAAGTGGGTCAGAACAGCTATATACATTTTGAATAGAGTAAACTACAATTTTGGTCCCTGTGGTTTATCGATTTTTTGAAAGTGGTCCTTAAGGTTTAATAATTCAAGAAATGGTATCTGTGGTTTGAATTTTGCTTTGAAAGTGGTCCCTGACAACTAACGACGTTAAAAATCTTCGTTAGTGCCAGGGGTAGTTCCGTCCAACCATGGTTTATCTCTTACTTTGCAATTGTTTTTTATTTTTCTTATTTTTGTATTAAAACCATCAAAGTACAGGGACCCTTGTGTAATTAACAATAAAAAAGATTGTCCTTTTCCGGTCACCTTCTCCGGCGATCCTCCGGTCAACTTCTCCAATTTCACACAAACAACAAACACACTTAACATACAAATACACAAAAAAGAAAAGACACACCCACTTTGAGTAAACCACAACCATCCATCATCACCATACCCACCTGTAAAAAACCATACCTACCATACACAAAAAATTTACCCACCATACACAAAAAAACCCACCACAGGGAAATAAAAAGGAATCAGGTGGGTTTCAAATGGGTTTCCTGTAAAAAAAAAAAACCTCCACATATAAATGTAAAAAACCCATTGATTTCAATTGGGTTTGCGTTTGATTTGAAAAGTCAAAATTAGATTTGCTTATCTTTGTGCAGATCAACTTTGGAGTCTCTTGCTATTTGATGTTTTTCAAGATCTAACACCACACATACATACAAACATATATATATATATATAACATACACAGATACATACATATAACATACATATACACACATACATACATATATAAACCTAGATCGTAAACCAAATCAAGCGACAGCAGGTGGTGGTGGTCTCGTAAGTCGCCGGCGACAGCAGGTGGTGGTGATGGTCTCGTAAGTCGCCGGCGAGAGCAGGCGGCGATGGTGGCCGGTACGTCGCCGGCGAGAGCAGGCCGCGTAGACGCGTAGTGGATCGTACGACGCCGGCGAGAGCAGGCGGCGGTGGTGGCTCGTACGTCGCCGGCGAGAGCAGGCGGCGGTGGTGGCTCGTACGTCGCTGGCGACAGCAGGTGGCGGTGGTGGTCTCGTTCGTCTCCGGCGACCAGGTGGTGGTGGCGGTAGTGTTCGTACGTCTCCGGCGACCAGGTGGTGGTTTATTGTGATTTAGAAATGGTTTGGACATGGTTTCTGGGTTTTTGATACAAAGGGAAGAAGGAAGAAAGAAAGGGGAAGAAGGAATGAAGGGGAAGAAGTTATTACATATAGGTCCTTAAAGTTTTGTTGTTTTTATAAATATAAAAAAAACAAAAGAAAATTACAAAAAGAAGGACAAAATATGGTTGGACGAAAATACCCTTGACACTAACGATGAAAATAGACGGAGTTAGTGGCTAGGGACCACTTTCAAAGCAAAATTCAAACCACAGATACCATTTCTAGAATTATTAAACCTTAAGGACCACTTTCAAAAAAATCGATAAACCACAGGGACCAAAATTGTAGTTTACTCTTTTGAATATAATGCTTGCCTTAAAAATTCAATTTTTTAAGTATTAAATAATTAATATCGAAACAAACACACCATACACAAAAAAACAATAAATAATATTGACTTTTATATGATTGTTAGGTGGACATCTTATCTACCAAATGTTTATATGATAAACAAGGTGTCACATATTTGCTCCCATCCCAATTATGTCATAATCAAAGGCCCCATTGACCCTGTTTTCTTTAGGTTTCACACTACAAAAATGAATAGATAAATTATTGCCGACCAACTCAATAAATCATATACATGAAGCCTGAAGAAGGTACCATTATTCATTAAAAACATGTTCCATTGTTTTAAGAAAAGGTTATTGTCGACTGGTTTGAGGTTAGGTGTCTATTTGGAACCGAGTTGACTCGGACTCGCATTTAGGTCGTCCTACTTTAAATATAATTAAATCAAAGCACTAGTAGCCTAGTGGCCGGTAACATCTTTCTTGGGAGGGGCAGTGAATGGGCATCTCTGTCTACCCGGGTTCGATTCATGGGGTGAGTATGTGACGGTACCTTGTCCATGGGTCGGCTTTCGGGTTGGTCCATCGTCGCGCAGGATTAGTCAGGTTCCCGTATGGATCCCGGATACCTCGTTGACTTCTCGGTACGTGCGTGTAAGTTATCTGTTTTTCAAAAAAAACACGACCTGTTAGGAACCCAAAGCGTCCAAGGGTTCTTAGGCCATGCGTAGCACGGCGGGCTCAAGGTCTGGGCTTGGCAGCGAGCTCATAGTACGTGAGTTGCAGGTTCGTCGAGAGGTTTCAACAAAGGGTTCACCAACCTGTCCCTACCCGCTCTCTTCTTTCCTTCTCTCTTTCTCTCTTCTATATTTATAGTTAAAAGTAATAAAAACGGTAAGGGTATGAAAGGTTGTGCTATGAGATTTGAGAGGTTGGTGAGGGTTTAAGGGTAGGATAGTGGAAAGCTGATGTGGCAGTAAATGGTTGAAACCAAATGTTTGTGTGCTACTCATGGCCTTAGGCCCTCAGTAGCACAACCCATAAGCCCACAAAGCCCGAGCTGCCACATCAACTTTACCCACAAGCCCTCACTACTCAAATGAAAACTCATTTTTCATTGTGAACGTGAGGATTACTAAAATCGCGTCACATGACAATATTTACTCTGAATATCATGCATTATTCAGAGTGAATAAAGGCGCATAAGATTTAGCAGTCCATGGCCTATGGTTCAGCGGACAAGCTAGTTTGATTCTAACCCATCTCCAAACTCCATTTTCTTTATGTACCTCCGCATTCAAGATTAAAAGAAATTAAAGGAACTCAACTTTTTGTGGCAATTATTTATGTATTTGTTCAAGACAAAAACGATTTTAAGTCGTAGCTTACTCGCTTTCGTTTGTGTCAAGTTGCGTTGAATCCAAACGAGTAAAAGTGGTATTTCTCGAGTCCAACCAAGTAAATAAAACTATTGTACATCCATTTTTTGTTCATCGATCCAACACATGTGAAAGTCATATATACACCTCAAAAGGTACATTTTTAGAAAAATAGTCAAAATACACACAAGGTACATTTTTAGAAAAATAGTCAAAATACACACACATTATAAATGGTTGAAGTCGAATGCAACTAATTCAAAAGCCTTAAAAACCGAATCAAACTAATAACCGAAAGTTTGGTCCACAAAAGCTAAGATGTTCGCAAATCATAAATCTACAAAAAAACGAGAGATTGTTTTTGCTTGTGATATACAAACAAGGCTGAACATACAAGAATAAGACAACATGGTGAAAGAAATCTACAAAAGTTTAATTTGACAATAACTAATTAGTAACTTGTCAATCTTGCCTACCTGTCTTATTTTTTGTGCACCTATTTTTGTGAGACAAAAAAGCCTTTTTGTTGTTATGCCCAAAGTGACCCTTGGTTCACGTAAAGATGCACAAAAATGTTCAAAACAACCTAGGCCTATTGAGCCTAAAGCATGGTCCAAGCTAGATCTTAAAGCTCGAGAACGAGTAAAGATGGCCATTTTGGCTCAATCTAGTTAGAGATGGCCATTTTATTACATTCCTGTTTTTCATTTTAAACCCTTTTATCTTTAAACTTTATATCTATGGTAGCTATCTTATAAGTTTAAAATTTTCAAACAAGTCTCATGTTCAACATCATAATAAAAGCTTCAAAGTAAGCTCAAATATTATGAGTTTAAATACCCACTATCGATGATTCGCACAGTAACGCGAGCGGGCACGTATCTAGTATTTATAAATAAGAATATAAATTATATAAAGTTAAATTTGTAGGAACTTGAAAAGTTTAAAAATATTGTAAAAAAGCTTGAGTGAGGTTTTTCGTATAATATAGGTATTTTAAATCGTTGAGGTGACGATGTCGATGATAGGAAAGAAAAAAAAACTTATTATACATGTATGGAGATGGCGAAATGGGCCTGGGCCTGTAGAAGAGCAGGACCGATTTGGGACGGGGTTGGTCCAAAGAAAGATTTGATGTAGTAATTATTAACAAATTTTGAATATTTGAACATTGAAAATTAACAAGTTGTATACCTAACAAATATATTAAGAAATTGTTTGGTAAATATAAACTAGCTTATAAGCTAACTTATTTTTTATATACATGTTTGGATGGATAAAAAGTAGCTTATAATGTTTATCAGTGTTGTGGTTGAGTGGATAAGGCTTGGGGGGTTCATAGCCCCTAACCCGGGTTCGAATCCCTTCATGCGCAACCTGTGGACATTTACAAAGGGGCATGCTTTAGCCTTAATCTTGCCGGGGATTAATATGGCCATAGGCTCGGACACCCTTCCAAAAAAAAGTAGCTTATAATTAGTCGGGGGGAAGCCTCAAAAACCCTCCAAAAAAAAGTACCTTATAAGCTAGCTTTTTGGAACTTTTTTCAATTATACCCTTATTAATTATATTAATTATTATACCTCAATGGTCATTTTACACATCCATAAGCTAGTTTTGCCAAACATAATTTTTTTCATAAGTTGTTAGGCTATCAGCTACTAGCTAGCTTATCCATCAATAGCTAGCTTATCTGCTACTAGCTAACTTATCAGTTAGTTTGTCAAACATAAAGTAATGAATATTAATCAACTTACATCATGATTTTTGGTATACTTACGATAACTATACCAAATAAAATCTTCTCTTGCTAATTAATAGATCGTGTTGAATCAAATCTTCTTAATATAGAACATTTGTGGTTAATAGAAAGGAAGAGTTATTTGTACAATCATCTATTAATGATAATCTTTGGATTGGTCAACAAAAAAGTCACTAACATACCTATACCCTGTCATCGCACCCAGCTGCACTCTAAACAATCACCAATAACAATGTTCAAAACATGTAGGAAACTTCCAAAGATGGCAAAAGCGTCTTTCAGGACGGGACAGTAGTAGACAATGACGAAACATGATTAGCCTGATTGTCTGTCTTACGTTTGGTGCGACTAGAAAAGGACCAAAAAAATTGTTAAAATGACCATATTGCTCTTAAATGTTTTTATGTTATTTATATTATATAATGATTGTAAATGGACAATTGTTTGTCTTGCGTTTTGGTACAACTACAATAGTTCTTTTCACACTATTACTCATCCTCGTCATTAATGGAGCTTACAAATCCAAGTCGTGAAATGGGAGATGACCGAAATCAACTTTTTCATTTGGTAGCCATTGGTTCTTCTTGTGTTTTGTTATCAAGACATTTTTATACAAGAAATATGTTCATTGTTTCAAGCCATTGGTTCTTGGTACCTAGAGAAATCAAATCAAAATCGAAATCGTACCTGAAGAGAAGCTTGAATGAAGTGAAAAAGGTATGAACACATGTGGAAGAAGTCGTGAAGAGGTGGAACTAAAAAACTTACAGATTTGTCCCATGAAATCTAGTTTTTGTCCGATGTTGTTCTATGTGATTTTTGTCCTTTGGTATACCAAACATGGAACTAATTTTTGTCCCACCCAGTGTGCATACCAAACGCACCCTCAGGGTCTGTCTCAACAACAATATCATCCACCCTCATACTCTCTTAACACCTCCAAAAAGGCAAAAACTTGGCATTCATATATCAAAATACAAGCCAAATAATGCCATAACTGTAGTAAATGGATTTAGGGTTTAACAACCTTCTAATCTATTTACTATAACAACCAACTACAACCAGGCGCTACTAATTCGAAACACGCAAGGTGTCTTCAAAATGCTAACAACTCGTGCTCCTAGGTCAGCCGCCGCTAAAAGGACCTGATATACATGTCAATAAGAAAGATATAAATAAAAAGCAAAATTATATGAGCTATCATGTTTACCACCTAAAGCAACATACTAATGTAATATGGTTGTTAGCAAGTTTGATTACCTGGGAACAGCAAGTTGTTGCTCATCGCTGTCAGATGGGAGTCGAAATGGAAAATGAGCGCAGTGTATCCTCAAGGATGGGGAATCAACTTTCTTGTTATCAAACTTGTAACCTGTACAACACCCCAATATAATTCATGCATAAAAAGCATGCAATTTGGTGGTTTTCTCATCAATTAATTAATTTGAAAGATAAAGAGTGGAACCTTGAAGGGCTTCCAGAGCAGTTAAAGCACACCTTGGAGTCCAAAAACTCAACAAAGCACAATACCATGGCTTTATCCTCCATCTGTATTTCAACAAACTTGATCAATGTAAAAAGAGAAAACATGCAAGACTGCCTTTAATCTACATTTACCGGAATTTTGCATATATCTACAAAAATAACGATCTCTAGTAGTTAAACCCAAGACCGTATGCACCAATATGCTTTAACAACATGGTCTCACAAGAATCAACGGTTCATATGCAAGAATTTCCGTTTTTGAATGTCATTAAATAAGCACCATCTTTCCAATTTTGGGTAAATTTCTTCCCAACCAATAATCATTAGAAAACTAACAACTTGATTTTCATCCATCAGGTTCCTCTATTTGATTGTTAACAAAAACCTTAATATCAATTAATAGATCCATTCCTAAGGGATTGTGAGTTTGTGACTATATATTTTGAAAGGAAACAAAATTTCACATGCCGCTATATTCCTACTTCTGCAGATGTATATATTCCATTTTTACCCATTATGGAAATTTGTATAGCTTCTTACAACAAAATCGGACAATAATCCCAAATGGGAGGAAAAGATAAAGTTGTTGTCCTCCATAGACTAGAAAGACTAAAGAGGACTACAAAGAAGAAGAAGAAACTAAAAGATCGAAATGCCCACATGATTACAAATGCTATAAGAAGCTAATGTTTCATTTGTTCCACCCAATTAAACACTAGATTCATTAAACCACAATAAGTTACCCACAAAATTACTCTATACCCTTAATCTTGTCATTCCCATAAACATCTAGATTGTATATGACGGTATGACCTATGGTCTTTATCCTATTTCTGAAAATATATGCAAATTGTAGTATTTTGCATGAAACAAAGTGACTGCTAGAGTCACTCATCATCGATGGAACCTGTGATCAAATATGATATATTTCAAACTCTGTTTAAATTTATTATTCTTCAGATAAAAAGATGTTGTGTAATCACTCCACAAAATTCCAGCAGCAAGCACCTGTTGGCCATTGTTCCAGTTGCATGGTTTGCATTTTTATAAACCGTGAAAGAAAAACAACTAACATTAAAGATTGCACAGGAACAACACTAGTTTCTAGGTAAGCACATAGATTTGAAAAGTACAAGTCACATTCAGTATCCAGATCATTAAGTCAGGGACGTTTGGTTCATGGAATGGAATTTGAAAAGGCGTTTGGTTGGTAGGAATTCAATTCCTTCACTTAAGCCAATGAATGATGGACTCCTTGTAATTCAATGGAATTCAAAAGATTCCATCAAAGTTCATTCTGCAAACCAAACATCACCAATGAATTTGGTCAAATAAAATTTCCTCATTCCAATTCCTTTGTATTCCATGAACCAAACAGCCCCTTAGTTTCACAAACTTCACAGGAGGTATAAAATCCTTAAGAAAACACATATCAAAACTATTGACTCAAAATCAAGGAGAGATTAATCAACACCCATCCAAGACCATGTGACCCCAAATAAAATCCTTGTTTGTAGTACAACTCTTGACACTGCCATTCCCACACAACAGTGGCTACTTTAGATAGGTTGAGATGGTTGCAGTTCTGGACATGTTAAGATATGGAGTTTGACACTTGGACTAATTTGATATAGGGTTTGTGGCATGATGATAGTGAAGAAGGATAGGGATGAAGGTTTTCTTCATATATAAACAAGGACGGTTTTTCATAGTTATGGTGGGAAAGCATCCAAAAGCTTCTTTCCTCCCTTCTCTTTTCGTTTTCTCCATTCATCACACAACCTTTTGCTTATGTTAAAAACACAAACCCCTTAATCTTCCAACATGGAGAGTCCAAAAAACCATATAAGCTCGACTTTAGTAAAACAAAAACCAACTTCTTATATATGATATTACAGCGAATAAATTTTTATTGGTTTTCTGAGTAAGACGCCAATAAGCTTCTTATTTCTGGATTCTTTTGTAGTTTGATATCCAAATTATATATTCATTAGTTTGACAATCCTGTCTAACGTGTTCCCAAAAAAGCTGAATCCAATATCCATCATCAAACCATAGCTAATAGAAAACCAGACAAATAGTTAATAGAAAAACCCATGCAAAGCAATCGTGAATTCGTAATAATAAATGTATTCATCACGAAGTCACTCACGAGAAAACCCAAGCCAGAATTTTCTTTGTATAGCATTCTTCTACCCCTTCCCAACCTCAATTAACCTCACAACCCTTACCCATCAAGTATGGAACTTAAAGCATGGGGAAAAAAGTTGTGAATTTCGCATAAACTTCAAATTGGACAAAACAGGATCTGATCATAAATTAAGATAGCACGCTTCATGCACAAGTAAATATATAGTCCAGATTCCAGAATAGTTTAAGAACAAAAAGGGCTAAAGGAACGGAAATAGTAGACAGCATACTTACATGTCTTGGCTCCTTGTGCACAACTCTAACTTCTCTGAACCCAAGAAAAGGACGAAACAGATCTTTACCAATAGTCAAGGAGAAATGTCCAGATCAAACTGTTTATATACATAGAGAACGATGAAAAGCACAAAGGATATTCGTTCGTGAAAAACTTAAAATTCTTTAACAAATTTTATAAGCACACTTCCTCCCTTCAAAGGTCCATAGTACTTAAACAGTTGATATAAATAAAGAAAAATACTAATCATAAAACAAAAAGGTCAATTCACTTCATGGCAAAAAATTTCTTCTGGGGTGCCAATCAAGCAATACATAGAGACATTTAAGGGAAAAGGATACGAGATACTTCTCTTCGAGAACAGTCACTAGGGAGCCCATCCACAAACAAGACATTTGATTGTCTATTTCCAACTGGGAACCCATCCACATTCTTCAAGGAGTCGGGCCTTTCAAGTATTGTGTCAGGAATGCTAGGACCGTTTCCCAGAGTTGCATCTCTTCTTCCAAGCAGATATGGGTCTCCCATAGTTGGCGGATAACCGTTAAGGCTTGCTCCACCGGCATATCCACTAAAACCAGATTCAGGACGAACTCCAGCACCGATGATATCATCTGATCCATACGCGCCAGGCCGTGAAACCAAATTCTACAAACATAGTGATGAGTTTGTTGGTCACCATTATCAAGAAACAAATGTCAACAGCTTAGGCATTGTTTGGTAAGCAGAAAGTAGCTTATAAGCTAGCTTATTTTTTGTGTACATATTTGGATGGACAAAAGTAGCTTATAAGCTAGCTTTTTAATAAGCTACTTGGAGGTAGCTTTTTGGAGCTTTTTCCAATTATAACCTTATTAATATTAATTATTATATCTCAATATACCCTTTTTGGTCATTTTACATAGTCATAAGCTAGTTTTTGCCAAACATAATCTGTTCATAAGCTAGCTTGTCAGCTACTAGCTAGCTTATGAGTCAACAGCGATCTTATCAGCTACTAGCTAGTTTATCAGCTATGAGCTAGCTTATTTGCTAGTTTTCCAAACATAGCCTCATATGTGTAATTCTTACATCCTTGTGCAGGAAATCAGATGTGTTGCTCAACATATCATGTGAGGCCCAAGACGGTCGGGATGTTAACGTTGATGGTTCAGCTGCTACATAACCAGGAAAGGGTGCCATGGGGATGCTAGCTGTTACATTAAAACAAGATTCATAAGAATGACCTAAAAAAACTAAAATTGCCATGCACCATTAAGCTAATAATCTTTATAAATCCAATCAACAGTTTGTCTTCCATTGATTAATTTTTCCAGATGAATTAGGTTTAATACTTCAAATTGAAACATAATCAAAATCAGAACTATTTAGTTATTACTTTTGGTTTTCTTGTTTTCGATTTTCGTTTTAAGGGTAAATCAAGGCCTGTTCCGTTCCTAACCTGATCTGAATCTTAAGTGATTATTTAAGAAATTGAAGGTCTGAGTATTATTATGATTCTTGGATGAAAAGATTGAAACAAGTAGGGTTTACATTTAGATAGAAAAGAAGAAGGAAGAAGAAGAACCTCTGTCAGCGGGTCTCCAGTAAGGATCCGCCATTGCTGCTGGTTGCCTCTTTTTCTTCTCTCTCTCGTTCGGTCACAGATGATGAAACCCCAATAGAATCTGGTTTTTTGTTCAAGAAAAAGATGGCTTCTTTTGTTCTGTAGGCTATCTAACCCATTTTTTCAGTACCCAACCCTCCCAACTCTCTTAACCTCGTTTCATACTACATCAGCTTTTTTCTAACGTTTCCATTAACCATTTGGAATCCTATATGATTAGTATCCAACTATCAACTCTCTCACTTTTTTATTTAAATAAAACTGACACACACAAAAGCAACAGCCCGCCTATTAAACGAGCGGTGTGTCGACGCCCCTCACAACCCCAGCCTGTTGAAACCGCCTCCAGCATAGTTGTACCCGCCGAAGCCGCCCAACCCAATACTCCGGTACGCATAGCCTTATGAGTAGCGGGTTTGGTGAATAGTGCTTGTGGGCTCACTTGGGTAAGAGCAACACCATTTCTATATTTTTTTTTCTAACCACGTGTTAAAATTTCTAAAAAGATTTACATCCAGTTCCAACAGGTTTTTTTATTTTAGAAATTTTAACTTAAATTATATTATTATAATATTCTATAATTTACCATCTCAATGCACTTTAAAAAGGAATTAAATGTGAAATGATAGAGATTTAATTTCATTGGTGGGATTTAATAAAATATTTATCTGTCTCTCCTACTATTAAATTTTAGAGAATTCTCTAAATTTAGAAAAGTTTGAAGTTTTTTCTATTATAGTAAACAATATAGCAATGTTGTTGGAGAGGTTTAGAGAGAAAAAAAAATCCATTTTTTGTTATTTTAGCAAAGCTAATGGAGATGCTCTAAGCACTATCCATGTCAGCAGGTTTGGCAAACGGTCTCATATACAGAAGTAGGTTCAAACAAGAACCATACCAATTTGCAAGAATGAATGAACCATGTAAATCAAAGGTGATTTGTACTACGCTCGCCCACTCGCACCGACCCACGCGCCTTGTCGGGAGCGTGTACTACACTCGCCAAAGGGGAATCACATGTGATTTAGTACAAAATCACCTGTGATTTCCTTGGTTACTTCGTTCTTGCAAATGTGTTTGGTTCTTGTATGAACTTGCCTCTCTCTCTCTCTCTCTATATATATATATATATTGGGTATTTGTGCTTGTGGATAGTGATACTCCTGTTAAAGGATGGGTAAGGGTTTGAAGGTAAAACTGATGTGGTTCTAATTTAACAATAAAGGCTTGGGAAAAGATTTTTTTGATGATTGACTATAAACAAGGAGTGTAAATGTTATATATTTTTCAAATCAAGGCTCTTTATTCTCTATTTTCAAGCTCTTATGTGCAATATTGTTTCATAAAAGAAAATTTTAAGTTTTGATCTATAATATAGATTGATCCTAAAAATGCGTTATCATCATTTTACGGTAAGAAACAAATACGTTAAAAATTCTCTAGAATCATAACGGTTATGTTGCTTTGTTCCTCGCCTTATAAGGAGAGTTCCTATGTTGCACCTTTCTCACCCGCCTTTTCTTTCCAAGTTTCGTAAGTTAAAAGCTAAAATAGTGAAATTTGTTAAATGTAGGATTCAAACAAATGTCTTTTTGAAGAAGAAATTGTTATACAATGGCATACACTAACCTTGTCATAACAAATTGTTTTATCTCTAAATTAGGTTTAAGAAATATAAGGCAAACTATAAATAATAGAGCGAGAGTATATGCATCCCCTTGTCTATAAGTACATCTGACTTTTGTTCACATGTATTCTAGTAAATCCTATAACCCCATTACTTTCGTACTTTCGAAAATTTAATAAGTTTTGAAGTTCTTGTAGTTTTCATACTATCTTTTTATAATATATTTTTAAATTTCTCGTGTGGATTCTTTGTTGTTTTCCACATGTGTTTTAGTTTTATTGACTCTTTTTATCGTTAAATTGCTATGGGTAGATTGTAGCACATTGTAGAAGACAGATGATTAGTGCAGTAATAAACATTAAATCTAATTAAATAATTTTTTTTAACGAATGTGGACATCTGATATAGTCAATTTTGATTTAATGTTGACTAATAAATTTTGGATATTTGAACATTAAGAATTAACAAGTTGTGTTCCTAGCCTATATATTACATAATAGCCCTTGTCAAGTTACATCATAATTTTTGGTATGCTTACGATGTTATTATAAATAAATATTCTATTACTAACATTATCCAATAAAACATGTTGACCCAAATCTTTTTAATATAAAACATTTGTCATGAATAAAGAATGATGACTTATTTGTGAAATCATAATTGACGTTGGTCTGTTTATATAGTAAGTATGTTGGAGTTGGACTGGTCATTGGAGAATTAAGTCATTGTCGCATGTTTTCACTTTCATCACACCCAAAGGCGCTCTAAACAATGCAATAAGAGCACTAATAATATGGTTCTCTTGTCCAAAACCAATATGGAATAGATTATTCAATAATTAATCATGAAGTCATTGGTTCATAGTATACAAATACGTAATAATTTATATTTTTCAATCTACCCCTTGTATATCTCGTGATCGACCCCTTGTTACGATGACATTGGGTAGCCAATTTAATGGATCATGAATATGTTCCCTCTTCTATGTCAACTATAATATCGTTATTTAATTTGCATTCATGACAATAATCACTATTAGTAAATTGAATTACACATAAGCATGTATGCATCTGTGCGCGCGTACACACACACAATATATATATATATATAGACAGATAGATGAAGGATGAAAAAGAAGCAAGGGATGAAAACAAATGAACTCAATGATTATGAGGAAATATGGACTTTAGGGAACGCAATAGTTGTTTATGAAGGTAATTAGTCGAAGATGGATATAAGAAACTGTGAAGACATCAAAAGCTCTACTTCATTTTGTAAAAGAAAATTCGAGTCGATAAGTGAAATGGGTCGATCGGTATGTGCAAAAGGTTTTATTGTATCAGGTCAAAAATCTTTTAATATTATGTTGGTAGATTTTATATAAAAAACAATCATTCATTATGAAGCTGTTTGGATATGCGTTTTGAAGATAATTATATGTTATTTAATAATCATTATCAATCCTAACAAAATATATTGCATGAGATGTTGTTTGGAGATGTTTTATCTTCTTGAAGTTAATTTCTTTTAACGAAGTGAAAATAATAGATCTTGATACTTGATCAGAATGATTATAGACGTTCCAAATGCCTTTTTTGTTGTACTAATTAACAAAACATGCATATACGAAATTAAAAATTAAAAAATCACATCACTAACAAAAATGATTACGTTTATAATTACTATCAAATTAATTATTTTACATGGATAAGATCTCATACTATTACCACAGAACAAAATATATTGAACAAAGTCTTTTTTATGTGAAAACCCTTTACCAATAACGAAATGCAAAAGAAAAACAGATCAAACAATATCAAAAGATTTCATAAGAAGTAAAGTACATAAGAAGTAAAGGGCATTTGGTTCTTCGGATTCTGGCAGAATGGAATGGTCAACTCGACAACTCCATTGACTAAATTCCATTGTGATGTTCGGTTACCCATGGAATAGAATTGAATCCCAACATTTAAACATAGATTTGATCATTCCTTCATAAAAGAGATGGAATTGAAATCCATTCCAACCCAAATTTTGAAAATGACAAAAAATACCCTCATTGTTAAACACAAAACCCTAGCCTCACCCAACATTTTTCATGCATCAGGTACTGCTAATAGACTTTTCTTCCTCGAACTGCTTCACCATCTATTCTTTTTCCTCGAACAACTTCACTAAAATCATGCCAAGTGGCAATATTCACTCTGAATATCATGCATTATTTAGAGTGAATATTGCCATGTGACGTGATTTTAGTGGTTTTCACGTTCACAATGAAAAATGAGTTCACATTTGAACTTTCCTCTCTCTCTCTCTCTCTCTCTCTATATATATATATATATATGTGTAGAGACTCGTTCATTTGTTAACCATGTTAACAAAAAATGGACCAATAATATTTCTCATTTTTTTTCCCGCGTATGTGGTGGTCATCCTTCCATATTTTAGTAATTAACTTAAGACCCGTCAAATTAGGTAATCATTTTTAGCCATTGATTAAAATAATCAACGATGGTTGTCATGGTTTACACAAATTGCACAATAACAAATGAACATGACCCTATGTATGTGTGTATCAAAGAAAGGGCATTTTTGTCAATTTTCAATATTCCTTTCAGTTTCCTAGTAAACCAAACATACAAATTACAATTCATTCGATATATTACATTTTATTTCAGGACAACCAAACACTTGATCAAACCTAGTAAGTAATAACATTCTATGTCAGTTCCTTTAGGTAGAGTTTGGTACGCAAACATGATTGGACATGACAGAGCTAGACAAAACTGAACAGGACAAGAGAGTGAGACAAAACTGGACAGAACAAATGCCTGTTTTGTGTTTGGTACGCCTAGGACTGGACTGAATAGAAGTACACAAGTTTCCCCCCCAAAAAAATTATTTGATGATTTTATATATCATATAATAATTATAACTAACACGAATAAAGGAACTATATTAATTTATAAACAAATTACACAATTTTCATAAACATTTTTTGTACACACACACACACACACACACACATATATATATATATATATATATGATTTTTATGTAATTGATGTTGATGGTTATGGTAGAGGTGGAGGTAGTGGTCTGCGGTAATACTAGTAGTGGACGATGGTGATGGTGGTGCATGGTCGGTGGTTGTGGAGAACATGAAGATGGTGGATAGTGGTGGTGGTGGAGGTGACCAACGGTGATGGTGGTGGTTGCGATGGTGATGGACAATTGTAGAGGTGGTAAACGGTGGTGGTACTGGTAGGTAATCGATGGTAGTTGTGGAGGTGGTAGAGGAGGTTGTTTTAGTTGAAGAGGAGGTGGAGGTGAATGTGGCCAATAGTGGCTACCGGTGGCGATGGCGGCTACGACTAGTGGTGATAAACACTAAAATAATATCATATTAGTTTCTGTCTCATTTTCTGTCCCATGTTATTCCACCTTTTTTGGTGAAACAAAAAAAAATCCTTTTTATCCCATGTTGTTCTATCTTATCCCAGTTCTTGTCTCTGTTACATGTTGCACCAAACATGAAACAATGAATTTTTGTTCTGTTCCATATTACGTCAAACATGGGACAATGATTTTGTCCCATCCTATCCTGTCCCACATGCCAAACACAATCTTAACATATTCCAATTCCTCTGAAAATCATTCTAAGAACCGAACTTTGCTTAATATGCATCAATAATTTATCTTTACCCCCAACAAACAATGAGACTATTTTACAATGAATATGATGTCTAGTAGGAATTGGATGGTGGGTTATTACCCGTTTTTCCTAGATATTTGGATTCTCCTTTTCTGAAATATATTTAAAATATAAATAAATAAATAAAAAAGGATAATAAGAGAAGCCAAAAAACCTACACCACGTGTATGACTCGAGGGAAACAACACCAACCAGGTTCTTGTAATTTGACAATGACATATGACCTACCATTATACACAAAATTGATAGCCAAAAGCATAATATGTTAATTTTCCTAATTTTTTTTCTTAATTTTTTTTTCAAAATAGGCGGTTACAACAGTTTCATCTCAACCGTAGATTTAATTATTGGACGGTTTAGATCGGTTAACAAAGTTAACACAAAATAGTTGGTTCACAAAAGAAGGTAACTCTGAGTTACCTTCTTTTGTGAACCAACTATTTTGTGTTAACTTTGTTAACTAATGCACACCATTGATATAATGCAATCAACGGTTAAGATTAATTTATGCGGGTAGTTTTTTCCTATTTTTTTTTTCTTAATTTTTTTTTTCAAAATAGGCGGTTACAACAGTTTCATCTCAACCGTAGATTTAATTATTGGACGGTTTAGATCGGTTAACAAAGTTAACACAAAATAGTTGGTTCACAAAAGAAGGTAACTCTATATATATATATTTTAAACTTAAAAGTAAATGTTAACAACTGTAAAATGTAAACTAAACTGTGTTTATGATCTTGTGTTTCAGAAGATTAATTAATTTGAGATAAGGTTTTACTAAAATCTTAAATATTTTTTGTATTTAATTAATTGACAATATACTTGCAAAATGATAATGAAGTTTCTAAAGCTTCTATTATTAAAATTTTTAAGAAAAACAAAGTAAAAAATCTTTAAAATTAAAAGATTTTGCATATATAATAAATATTTATACTTAATATTTTATTAGTTGTATGTTTTCAAAAGTAAGAGTTTCAAAATAAAAACCTCTTCCATATAGTCTTAACATAGTATATCTATATATATATTTATATGAAAAAAGTTATTGTTAAAACCTAAAAATTGATTTGAAAGTGGAAAAAACATCTATCTCACATGTCCTTCAATATGAATATTCATATAAAATAATACATTTATGATGAATTTAAACGTATTTTAGACATATTCTCCATGAATTATTGTATATATGCATATATACAATAATGAATTACATATTCATATATCTAATAAAATATGCTAGGTAATAGTTTTCTAGTCTTTATTAATTTTAGATTTCTAATAAAACTTACCCCCTATGCATTTATAATAAAAGAAATTTTCATATTTTAATAAAACTATATTTATTTTAAAAACTAACGGATAAAAGATCGAATATTTCAAGTAATAAATCTTTTACTTTTAATATGCGTGTGATATTTTATTCCAACACGTCAAGCAGAGTCACAACAATTTTTCACCACAAAAAGTATGCAAAATAATCATTCTTTTTTTATAGTATAATTTACAATGTATTCCATTACAATGATTATAAAATATTCGTTGGAATATTTTTTGTTATTCAATATTTTATTTTGCAAAAAGATGTTGTTCACTAATGATCAAAACATTTGTTATATTATATTACTTAATGATGAATCACAACTTATTTTAAATATTACAAATTAAAAAATAAACCCCTATAAACCCCTAATTTTAGTTGTCTAAATCTCATCATTAATTGCCCAAAAAAGAAAAAAAAATTCAGGATATGGACTTGACTTAAAGAAAGGATGATGCTTTAGAGGGGGGGACATGGAGGCTTCCTATTGGCTGATAGAAAAAGAGAAAATAAAAAAAAGGGCAGATGACAAATAATGTGTGGAGATGCTTTATTTTGCTTTTCTTTGTTTTTTTGACACCTGCCTATGTCTTTTGTCTACTCAATTTCTTGTTCTCCATTAAAAAAAAACACAAATTATTTCTTTAATTTTTTATTTTCTTCATTAAATTTCTCCCATCTCCTTGCCCTCCTCCTTTTCTTGCTGTTCCCCAAGAATCAAGAAATGGGTAACCACATTGAGGTCTAAAAGACTCTTTTTTTAATATTTTCTTGAAAAAAAAAAGGAATAAAACTTGAAGGGATTGATTATGAGAAAGAAAATGGAAATGGAGGAGGTTGTGAAGAACAACAAGAACAAGTCTCTTCTTCAACCATATGAGTAAAGATTTTAGGTAAGTGAGAAAGACACTTGAAAAACTTTAACATGTTTGATGATTATTGTTTTTCTTGATTGTTATTATTATTATTATTATTATTGAAAGTTGGAAAAAGGAAAAGGGCAAAAAGAGGTTAAAATTTGTTGCCTTAGATCCAGGGAACTCCAAAAGTTTTATGTACAGAAAAGGCTACATCTTTTTTGAGTTTCCCTGTGATTCTTGAAACTTTTTGCCTTCTCTATCCATGACCCTTCTGTATTTTTCTTCATTTCTGCCTTTTTTCTTGTGTCTAGAGTCCAAAGAATCTTGAAAATTTTATGGGGTATTCTTGAAAATCTGTAAAGATTGATTAACCTGCAAAGAACCCTCTAGAGAAATAAGTTCTTTTTAAAGATTCTTGTTTCTTGATTAGATCTGAACCACTCATTTTCATTCATTAGTTTCATTATTTTCATATATTTCTGTTTGATTGAGTTGGGTTTGATGATTGATTCATAGGAATGGGAAATGGCCATAATCAAGAATCTTGTATTCAATCTTTGTTTACTGTTGTGTTGGTATAAGGGGATGAATTAGTCAAACAATGACAGTTTATGTGACTTTTGATGGGGTGTTGAGTGAATTTAATTTCAACCCAGATAGTGATTTTCATGGAGGAGATGCTTCCGGCGGTGATAGTGCCATTAAGCTTAGGTAATTCGATCTGTAAGAACCCGGAAACCCTTGTAATAATCACTGGGATACAACAACTTATGGCGGATAGTAAAACTAGTTTCTTTCAAGACCATCCTCAAGATTCGAACTCCGAGAACGATGGAAATTGGGCTGCTTCCGATTCAGCACTCCAAGAGAGCGAGGATGAGTTAATGTCGTTAGAGGGTGACCGGATCTTTGATAGCTCGTGCACCCTTTCCGTTGTCAGCGATTCCAGCAGTTTGTGCGGTGAGGACTTTATAGCGTTCGAATCCATAGCTTCCGAAATAGGCGCATTGGGTTCACAAGAGGCCGAAAAGAGTGTTAACGTGACTGGGCTCGAGGATGTGACCACGAAAATCGTGATTTCGGAGAAGGTGTCGGGTGGGACGGTGGCCCGGAGTGTGTTTGAGGTGGACTGTGTGCCCTTGTGGGGGTTTACTTCGATTTGTGGGAGGAGGCCGGAGATGGAAGACGCGGTTGCGACTGTGCCGAGGTTCTTGAAAGTTCCAGTTCAGATGCTAACGGGTGATCGTGATGTTGACCGTTTGACCAGAAGTCTTAGCCATTTGACCACCCATTTCTTTGGGGTCTATGATGGCCATGGTGGTTCTCAGGTATATGTATATATCTCCCTTTCTAATACACTGAGTGTCAAAGTGTATAGTTTGACTTTACTTTTTGGCTTCCAAATGGGATATAATTTTTCGTGTTCTTTAAGAAAATTTGGTAACCAATTTCAGTTTTTGTAGTATATTACGAGTAGGAATATGGTAATGTTGGATTTGTAACGGAATCACCGTCAATATTTTGAATAAAAAGTCATTTGTTGGACCTCTAAAAGTCAAATGTAACCCTTTTTGCTCATCTGGGAAGTAAGTAGTTTTATGCAACGAATAGAAACTAACCAAAAACTACGGCATTTTGATATTTTTCGAGAATTTCTTGTGAATTTAGGCTGCAAAAATGGCGGGTTTTGGACTAATCTTTTACTTTGTAGGTTATATCCATATCTAAGTAGTTGTTGAGTTGTTTGCCATTACATCCTGTGTGGATTAAGCTGTCTGTATGAATTCAGCTGAAGTGGTTTTTTTTTCTTTCCAAATGGTTAGGTTGCAAATTACTGTAGTGGGCGTGTTCATACGGCTTTAAAAGAAGAATTGGAGCCTCTTATTGATGGTGATGGAAGTGGTATGAATAAGGATAACATCGTCCAAGATTTGTGGAAAAAGGCATTTGTCAACTGTTTCCTTAAGGTTGACGATGAAATTGGAGGAAAACAAGCGAGTGTGGAACCCGTTGCTCCTGAAACCGTGGGGTCCACAGCGGTCGTTGCCTTGATCTGTTCCTCACATATAATAGTATCGAATTGTGGTGATTCAAGGGCCGTTCTTTGCCGAGGGAAAGAAGCCATGGCACTCTCTGTAGATCATAAAGTAAGATAAACATCTACTTAATTACGTTTCAACTCTTTCAACTTTCTATATTTTGCAACGTAGTTTTATATTATGTGTGATGTTAATGGTGTGATGTTTTATCAAGAAAACCGTTCACCAGAGGGCCCTTTTAGACATAAAAAGAAATAAAGTTGTATACTTTAATACGTACATTTTCGTGTATCATAAAAACGATCACTATGTGGGGGTAGAGGTCAAATTTGCATATCTTACCCTCCCAAGATCCAATTCCCATTTGGAATATAACGGGTTTGATTTGGTTGGCCTACATATTTGTACACACATACACACACACACACACACACGAATACATGTATCTTTTGTGTGTGTATACAATGATAGATCTTGCCATAGTTTAGGCCCTACAATTAAGGGCCATTTGTTTTTTAAAAGTTACCTCTTAAAAACCTCTTAAGTTCGAAAATTAAGAGGTTTGCAGACTTAAGACCGTTTGTTTTATTTTTAATAGAAGGCCTTAAAACCTCCTACCGTCCTTTGATGTTTTAAGAGGTACACCATCCACCTCTTACTTTTTAGACGTGAATTTAGACTTTAGATCTTAGAACTCTTAAAAAACAAACGACTCCTAAGTCTCCATCATGAGACTAGCATCCATTAGAAGGAGAGCTTATCAAAAACCACCTCTCCGTGAACCTAGGTAGATGAAAGGTCCACATACATGTTATTCCTTGTACCGAGTTTATTTGGTTTGTTTTAGTGGTGATCACAGTGTCTCTAGGTATCCTATATAGCCATCGCGATGGAATATCAATAAGAGTTAATAAAGATCTTCTTTCCTTTTCTATTTTAGCATATATATAGTAGCAATACTGTTATGATTTTTCTTAATTTAATATATTGTTTACCACTAAAATAGCCAAATCGAGAAGATGAATATGCAAGAATCGAAGCTGCCGGAGGCAAGGTTATACAGTGGAACGGGCATCGTGTCTTTGGCGTTCTTGCAATGTCAAGATCTATTGGTACGTCTTCATTATACACTCGTAATGTCCATAATGTCCATTGAAACTTCTACGATGCCTATTTCTAAGTTTTAACCATCGTAGTTATGACATCGGGTAAAAATGACTTTTGGGTATTAGTTAATACGACCAATTGGTCATAGTAGAGTCTGCCTCTTTGCCAAATGTCTAAAATACCCTTTAGCTAAGCAGCGTTCCCTTTGAAGCTTTCCAAAAAAGGAAATATATGGATTGTTGTCGAATGCAGGTGATAGATATTTGAAACCTTGGATCATCCCGGATCCGGAAGTGACATTCATTCCTCGAGCCAAAGAAGACGAATGTTTGATCCTTGCTAGCGACGGTTTGTGGGACGTGATGAGCAATGAGGAAGCGTGTGAAATTGCGCGAAAAAGAATACTTGTTTGGCACAAAAAGAACGGCATAAGCAGTCTTCCGCAAGAGAGGGGCGAAGGGATCGATCCTGCGGCCCAAGCGGCCGCTGAAGGCCTCTCGAACCGTGCTCTTCAGAAGGGAAGCAAAGATAACATTACCGTGATCGTTATTGACTTGAAAGCACAGAGAAAGTTTAAAACGAAAACATGATATAATAGTAAACCCGAATTCATAAGTGTACAACGTTTATTGTTAAAGATTCAAAACGAAGAGCCCATCTGTTTTTCACGTGGGTCGATATGTTGGTTTGTCGATGTAAATGTTTTTAGTTGTTTTTGTAGTAAGATTAGGGTTTCCTTGATGTGTTTCCTTATTGTTCCTCCAAGTTTCAAAGGCTTTGTGAGGTATTGTACTCTCTATGGAAATAAAAGTGTAGCATCTACTATGTTTGAGAATTGTTGTGAATACAATATGCAACATCTATATATTCAACTTCTCAGTCTCTTGAGGCAAAGGTAATGTATACAAATATATATAAACCTTGGATCCTAAGTGGTTATATGTTTACCTTTTAACAATTTTATTAAGAGGCAGCCTTTGAATCATTAAGAGGTAAATCTTGTTTGGCAAAAAAATGATCTACCTCTTAATGGTTACAAAACCTTCTGAATGATTTTGTACTTTGGCATTCTCTTAACCAATGAGTACCTTGATTTCATTCTTAACAATTACCAAACACACGTATTACATTTTGTACTATATCATACGAGCCTCTTAATCGTTCTGACCACTTAATCATCCAATACCAAACCATTTAGCAACTAGCTTAATACTGAAAGAGATATAGAATATATTGGATTTGTTAGAATTTGAAAAACTGAATTTTATCAATCAACTATAAAGGTCATTGTGATATTATCTTTACATACTCTTTTAGAGTCCTTTTGTTATGGTTTTGGATATATCCCAAAAGAATAATAAATGGAAAGAGATCACTATATATAAACCACAAAATAAACATGCTATATGTAAAAGTAAAAAGAGCTACATTGATTTCTTTTGGTATTATGACGATAAATGGCTTTATCTAATCAAAAGTATCAAGAAAAGTTAATAAAAGTCTTTCCTTTTCTATATTAGCCTATCCAACATTACTACTATTATTTTTTTAATCTTTTAAGATGTTATTTACGTTGAAAATAGCCAAATTAAGAAGATCATGAATATGAACAAATTAAATGAACATCGTGTTTTTGGCATTTTTGCAATGTCAATATCTATTGATACGTCTTCATTAAGCATAACATATCGTATGCTTATGAATTTCTATTACTATGATCATGTTTTGGTCTTAAACTTTATCTCCAGTTTCAAGTCTATAACCAAGATTGCAATATTATCTTTGCATCCCTACCCTACATAGATATCACTTCTAGGAATAAGTCGCTCGTCTCCTTTGGCTGGAACGAATATCAAAGTCCCAATTAGAAGGTTTCAAATATTTGCATTTGCAACAAGTTCCAGTTTGGAATGTCCAAATAACATTTGGAACATATTAATATAGAGTTTTAAATGCAACATTTGTTCTTGAAACTATCTTTATTTAATTGGTTTTGAGTTGGAACCTCACAAACTTACATGCTTCTTTCGGAAACCTATTATCGGAAACCATTTCCTGGATTACTTTCCGGATTATTATTCGGATACTCTGACTTCCGGATTCTTTCATCCGGAAAGCTAACTCCTAGATACTTCTATCCGGAAACATCTTCCGGATCACATATTTGGAACTCACTTTCCGCATTCCTATCCGGGAACCATTTGTGCACTTCTCGGATATTCTCAGTTTCTGTCTTTTAGACCACTTCCCTGGTAACTAGAGGTTCTGTTTTTTTGACCATCTCCTTCACTTTCTGTGATATCTTACCTTGAATCAAATCGACAAATCTCATGATCAATCGGTGAAAATGTCAAAAAGAATTGCTTGGAATTGGCTTTGAATCCACGCCATCCGTGTTGGTACTTGGCGAGTATCAAGAATGATACAGTTTTTGGATCTCACGGACGTCAACCTGATGAAGTCGATTGAAAAAATCCCAATAAAGGTTTTTTGTTAAGGTTGATGCTATTACGAATACCCAAAGCCTTACAAGATGTACAATCCTGATCAGAAGGCTCGTATGGCCGTTGACAAAAGAGCACTAGCCATGTTAACTGTGGCACTTCCAAATGATGTCTTCAGCAGGGCGGATACCCTGGATTTAGCTAAGGGAGGCGAAAAGATAATGACGAGTAAGAAACACAATGCCATGAACGCCTATGAAGGATTCAGAGCCAAAGAATTCAAAAGCCTATTAGAGTCATATGACAGACCGAACAATATTGTGAATGATTTGCACCAAAATGGGATTCACAAGAACAGCTACGAGATCAGCGTTAAGTTTCTGAAGAATCTCAACTCTGGTTGGAAGCAAGCAGCGGTGAATCTGTATTGTAGTGAGCGTTAATTTGAATATTCAATATTGTAACTCCAAATGATATCAATCTATATTAAAAGGCATATATCATAAGATGTTTACGGTCAAAATGTAAAATGATATAGTCGATAATATTAATTTAGAAACAATTATTGATTGATTCTGCGTCCAAGAATATTTAGTGAACGATCTTATATGAATTACTAACATATTTTAAGTTCAAAGTACGTTACGATATATTAAAGTTTTTTTCCATACTTAACAGGCCTGTTTGGCCCGTTTTAACGCTTCTCTCTAAGCCAGTAAAATGTTAGGAACGAACCTGTTCTAGTTTATTAGATGTCTGTGTAACCGGTAACGAAAGGCCACCAAATACCAATTCGAGTAATGTTTTAGCCAACTGTTATGCTATCCATCTAGATGACACCATGAAAACCTGTTGTTACCAATCGAAATGATTCCAGATATAGCAAATGGTAACTTATTACATTCATTTTATTCGAAATATTTACACAGATGTTGGTTCATAGGAGAACGATGTTAATTTAAGAAAACACCAAAACGATTTTCAGTCACACATCTTCGGTTACGGTAAGCGTGATCATAGAGGATGGGACCCGGTCAAAGCCGTCTTTACTGACCGGACTCATTTGAATATTTCTCTATTTAAATGTTTGAATCCCGTAAGTGGGAGGCTTTTATACCCAGGTGGCCGGGTCAGGGTATGGAGATGGGTCGGTTTAGGATCCGCGTGCCTTTTGATGAGATTTGTGATTTTAACAACCCCAGTCCCTGAACTCTTTAAGTATCACCCTTATGACCCCAGAGGTTTAAAATAAATAAACTTTCAAATCTTATAGGTGTTGAATTTGGAATTCAAAACTTGTAAATTGATTGATGTAATTAGTTTTAATTTGGTGATTGCTTATTGAAAGGGGTAGATTCCTCTTAGGAGTTGAAGTATATTTGAGATCAACTAAGTGTTAAAATTGGTTATAAGTGGTGAATCTATTATTTGTGAAATTTGTTTTTAAATAGGTTTTAACTTTATGCTAATAAACTCATCACTAGACTGCTAATTTTTCTCATTTTTATTATAAGTTGTATATAATTTTTTTGGAAGCTACCTTTAAAATTTAAAAGAAATTATCTTAAAATTTTGTTTAGCAGCCTAAAGGAACCTAAAACTATGGTGTCATGTTGGACAACACCTCATGCAGTGTACAAGAGGTCGCAGGTTCAATTCTGTCTGTAGTTATTATTATTTTTTTAAATTTTTGTTTAATGTACAACAATTTTAAGTCTGTCCCAAATACCCTACAAACAAAGACGAGTACACGCAACAAAATGGTTGATCGATTTTTGAGTGATTCTTTACTTTCATATATTGAAAAAGTTATTTTAGAACGTATTAGTAATGATACGATTATGCAAATATTTTAAGGTGTAAGACCTTGCCGAGTACAGTTGTAATAAATTTCATATCACTATTGGATATATGTTTGATTTTTAACTTTAATGAGCTGACTAGACAAAAGTATCATTGACACTCTTCTTTTTTCGGCTAAACTTAATTAGGGAACCACCTGGTTTTTTGTTTAAGATTCGCCATTGCTCGTAAGTCATGTATTCATTAATATTTTATGGATATCCAATTATCAAGTGTCATCATTGTTGATGGCGATGATAATTAGTCTTATAGGAGTAATGCTAATTCTAATTCATGATTTTAAGAGGATAAACTACATTAAAGGTAGCATAATTTCATTTTATTCTTATCTAGGGTAACATACTTTTAAAAGTTAAAACTATCATTTTGATATTTAAGATCTAAATCTCAAAAAAATTTAAGAGGATAAACTACATTAAGGGTAGTATAATTTCATTTCATTCACCATCGCGACTACCCCGTTATAGAAATCTTCAACAATTTCCGATTCCTTCATCTTTAAACCATCAAACTCACAACACAAAGTTGGCAAACAAACCGCTTTTACCTTATCTTCTCTACGATAAGTTTTGTAGAGGGCATATTATGCTTCTTTTGATGTGCTTTATGAGGAAATTCTCTTAAAGACGTTCTCATAAACTTTTTGATAGATTAAGAACAAGGCCTTTCGATCCTTCTTCTTATCTTCTTTATCTTGGAGGATCCGTTGGGATGTTGTTGGAATCAAACGGAAATAACACAGAAAAAATACTATTGTGACGGAATAGGCTTATATGATCTTTTTTATTTTGTATGATTCTTTTTACGTTGCACATTTAGGTTTGATTCTAGTTACACTTTCAAATGGATCGTAATGTGTTGTAAGAGGTAATGTGAACCATAATGAACGTCTTATGAGATATGATGACTTATAATGAGCTATAATGTATCATGAATTATAATAAGTTATAATATAAGTCATAGTAATTATATCGAGTAAAATCTCTAATGGGTGTGTTGTAATATATATCTTATATGGGTTGGGTTTTGTTGAGAATGAAAGTCATAAGAAGAATGATAAACGATCTTCACCTTCAGATCAATCTCAATTGAAGATTAACACTAATGAGATGCACCAGATTAATTCCAATGAAGTGCAATTCATGGATTGGACATGAGACTAAAAAAGATTAATGGTATATTATTTTTAAAAGGCGGAATTGAACCTTAAGGTGTTTTCCATCCATGCTTTGAGGCGTAAGCCTCGAGGCGGTGTGATGCAGCAAAAAGCGGATGAAATTAAGACTGAACACGTTGATTCTACGAATACCCATGTCAGTCTCTTGATTCGACGGAAAAACAAACTTTAGGCTTCAAAATTCAAGTTCTCTTGAGAACTCAAAAGTGGAAGGGAACTGAAAGTTCTTTTCATTCAAATCTGTCCATCCACCTTATTCAACTGAAACATAAATAGAAAGATGAAAACGAACAGGGCCTGTCTCAAGCTTCGATTCGACAGGTAGATCGCCCAAAACGGACGCTCGGAGAGGAAGTTATCCCCTTCTGAAGCTGGACATGTCTGTTCCCCGATCGTGGGCCTCTAAAAACTTCAAAGCCCTCTCCTGTAAAGATAAAAAAATATTTATATATATGTTGTAGATACTCAATAAAATATTTAAATATAATCACTAATAATCTCAAAATTATTTTAATATGTTAATTATTGGGAAAAGTTCAAGAAAACCCAACGGACTTTCATGTTTGGAGTGATTAAATCATGAGAATGAAATTTGAGTCTCGCCAAATCTGTCACCTAAATCAATCCAAAAACTCAAATAAAAAACATCGAAGTTACCTCTTTTTGGAAATAAAGCTCGAGATAACTCGTCCAATTCTCATCCCAATTACAAAGCAAAATCACCGCGATTTCCGCCCCACCTTTCATCGTCCCTTTGTACACCACGCTATCCGATGACGACCCGATAATGTTCCTAAAATCTTCACACGCAACCTCAAGCTTTTGTCGGTTGTATCTAGTTACATTTTTCAACAAATCTGAATCTGCATAACCCCCCAAAAAAACTCGAATCTTGAACACAACCCATTATAGAACTTGAAAAGTTATCGATAAAATATAACAATCCTTACCGATAAAGATTGTTGTATGATCTTTATCGTTCGTCGATTTCGTCCATGGGATGATGATCGACGGCTGGCCTTTGCACCAGTAGGCGGCCACCAGAAGGTCCGCGAGAAAGATCGATCCCGCCATCACTCCCATAACCATTTCGAGTGCTAAAATCCAAACGGGTTTCAAGCCACGCGGGTCGGACTTGCGGGTTTTATCTTCGACGGGTTGGTGTTTCACTTTTCCTTGCTTCTGGGGTTTGGCGGCGGAGCAATACCACATTGTGCGGGATCCTGTGAGTTGATGTGTTTGTACCTTATGAGTTTTCCAGAAAGCTCGACCTGTAGTGGAAAACCGACAGAAAATGAGAAAAAGAAACACAACCCACGACAGTAGGGGTGTTCATGGTTCGGTTAGTAGGAAAGATGGGTTGTGTTTCTTTTCTCATTTTCTTTCGGTTTTCCACTACAAGTCGAGCTTTCAGGAAAACTGCATAAGGTACAAAAACATCAAGCCACAGAATCTCGTACAATGTGGTATTGCTCCGCCCGCCAAACCCTAGAAGCAAGGAGAAGTGCCAACCCACCGAAGATAAAACTCGCAAGCCCGACCCGCGTTGCTCGAAACCTGTTTGGATTTTAACGTTCAAAGTGGTCATGGAAGTGATGTTGGACTTGATCTTTCTCACGGGCCCTTCTGGTGGCCCACTTGGCCCACTGGTGCAAAGCTTGGTCGTCGATCATCATCCCATGAAAGAAATCCACGAGCGATAAAGATCATACGACAATCTTTATCGGTAAGGATTGTTGTCTTTTATCGAAAACTTTTCATATTCTATAACTGGTTGTATTCAAGATTCTAGTTTTTTAATTTGTTGGGGGGTATGCAGATTCGGATTTGTTGAAAGATGTAACGAGATACAACCGCCAAGAACTCGAGGTTGCGTGTGAAGATTTTAGCAACATTATCGGGTCGTCATCGGATAGCGTGGTGTATAAAGGGACGATGAAAGGCAGGCCGAAAATCGCGGTGATTTCGCTTTGCAATCGGGATGAGACATGGACGAGTTATCTCGAGCTTTATTTCCAAAAAGAGGTAAATTCGAGATCGGGAAATTTTGGTTTTTCCGTGGGTGTTTTTCGAGGTTCGGTGTTTTTTGATTTGGGTTTTTGGATTGATTTAGGTGGTAGATTTGGCGAGGCTTAATCATGAGCATCTATCCAAACCATAGCTCGCATCTCTTCTTATTCTTCAAGAAACAATTATCCAAAATCTATAATTTTCTCTTTACAAAATGACACCAAAATTCCTTGAATTGCTGATGAATAATAATAATAATAATACTATAGAGAAGAATGCAATTGAAATACACAAATAGTTTACTCCAACAATGTTAAAAAAATAGGAAAAAAAAGTGTTGATTTTGTGCACAAAATGATAGTACCTTCAAGATTCGGTCACTTTACGTCACAATACCAACAATTTCATCAATGTTGATTTTAGTATTTATTTATTAAAAAGTGAGATAAAAGTGCGAAAGACTAAAATACCCCTTATCTAACGAGATATAGTAACAAAATGTTAAAGGCGAGGACCAAATCCGGGCAAATTTACTTACCTAGATGCTTAAAGTGTACTTTTTTAAATTGTAAGGACCAAAATGTATTATTTTGGTCAAACCACAAGGACCATAAGTTTAATTTACTCTTTTACTAACATTCAAATGTGGTTTTTATATAACAAAGCCAATAAAAATTGGAACTAGTTTTGTTCAAATTTTATTTCATAAATCTTAAAAGAGATAGCTTAATAGATGATTGTGTAACGATGTATATTTGAAATCAAAACGTACTAATAGTTTAATACCTTTTTATTTTGTATGATTCTTTTTACATTGCACGTTTAGGTTTCATTCTAGTTACACTTTCAAATGGATCGCAATGTGTTGTAACAGGTAATGTGAACCATAATGAATGTCTTATGAGATATGATGACTTATAATGAGCTATAATGTATCATATGGATTATAATAAGTTATAATATAAGTCATAGTAATTATATCGACTCGTAAAAGCTCTAATGGGTGCGTTGTAATATATATCTTATATGGGTTGGGTTTTGTTGAGAATGAAAGTCATGATAAGAAGGATAATAAGTGATCTTCACCCTCGGATTAATCTCAACTGAAGATTAACAATAATGAGATGCACCAAATCAATTCCAATGAAGTGTTATTCATGGATGGACATGAGACAAAAAATGATTAATGGTATATATAGTTATAAAAGGCGGAATTGAACCTTATGGCGTTTTCCATCCATGCTATGAGGTGAAGCCTCGAGACGGTGTGATGCAACGAAAAGCGGATGAAATTAAGACTGAACACGTTGATTCTATGAATACCCGTGTCAGTCTCTTCTAAAGCTTGTTGATTCGACGGAAAAACAAACTTTAGGCTTCAAAATTCAAGTTCTCTTGAGAACTCAAAAGTGGAAGAGAACTGAAAGTTCTTTTCATTCAAATCTGTCCATCCACCTTATTCAACTGAAACATAAATAGAAAGATGAAAACGAACTAGGCCTGCCAAACGCAATGGGCCGAACACAAAAGCCCAAAAACAAAAGCCCAAAAACGATAAAAAACACTAAAACATCAAAAAAGACATGAAAAACAGCGTTTTGGAGGTTGAAAAGTGGGTTAGGCCTAACCACGGCGTACTCCCTATCTCGAGCTTCGATTCGATAGGTAGATCGCCCAAAACGGACGCCCGGAGAGGAAGTTATCCCCTTCTGAAGCCGGACCTGTCTGTTCCCCGATCATGGGCCTATAAAAACTTCAAAGTCCTCTCCTCCACCGCTCATCCCATCACGGTGTGAGGTGTAAGCACCGAGACGGAAACTAAAGATAAAAAATATTTATATATGTTGTAGATACTTGATAAATATTTAAATATAATCACTAATAATCTCAAAATTATTTTAATACGTTAATTATTGGGAAAAGTTCATGAAAACCCAACGGACTTTCATGTTTGGAGTGATTAGATCACGAGAATGAAATTTGAGCCTCGCCAAACCTGGCACCTAAATCAATCCAAAACTCAAATAAAAAACATCGAATTTACCTCTTTTTGGAAATAAAGCTCGTGAAAACTCATCCAATATATTCTCATCCCAATTACAAAGCGAAATCACCGCGATTTCCGGCCCGCCTTTCATCGTCCCTTTATACACCACGCTATCCGATGACGACCCGATAATGTTCCTAAAATCTTCACACGCAACCTCAATTTTTTGTTGGTTGTATCTAGTTACGTTTTTCAACAAATCTGGATCTGCATAAGCCCCCAAAAAAACTCGAATCTTAAACACAACCCATTATAGAATTTAAAAAGTTATCGATAAAATATAACAATCCTCACCGATAAAGATTGTTGTATGATCTTTATCGTTCGTCGATTTCGTCCATGGGATGATGATCGACGGCTGGCCTTTGCACCTGTAGGCGGCCACCAGAAGGTCCGCGAGAAAGATCGAGCCCACCATCACTCCCATAACCACTTCGAGCGCCAAAATCCAAACGGGTTTCAAGCCACGCGTGTCGGACTTGCGGGTTTTATCATCGACGGGTTGGTGTTTCACTGGTTTGGCGACGAAGCAATACCACATTGTGCGGGATCCTGTGAGTTGATGTGTTTGTACCTTATGAGTTTTCCTGAAAGCTCGACCTGTAGTGGAAAACCGACAGAAAATGAGAAAAAGAAACACAACCCACGACAGTAGAGGTGTTCATGGTTCGGTTAGTAGGAAAGATGGGTTGTGTTTCTTTTCTCATTTTCTTTCGGTTTTCCACTACAGGCAGAGGCGGATCTAGGAAAATGTTCTTATGGTTGCACCATCGCACCCACCCAAAAAAATTTTTAGCATCCTTGAGCAAAATTAGACTATGTTTGGGAAAAAAATTGATCGCTACATTGTATAAACAGTTTAACTTTAACCAAAAAGACACTAATAAAATTTTGTATTCAAGTAATAAAAAATTCAATTTATTTATACACGTTAAATTTTATTCAAAAAAAAAAACAAAACAAAAAACAATCAAGGACAAACATCCAAACAAATATGTGTTTAATAATGATTAAATATTGCATTTATCATGCACGCAATGTTATCAATATTGGGCTCATTTCGAAGCTATCGACGATACCTTTCTAACGGTATAACTTGTAAAGTGAAAATGCGTGTTTTTTAGTATATTTTAGCTAATATTTAATTAATTGACTAATATAATATGGGTATAAAATGAAAAATGAAAAAGGGAAGGATGTAAACTAAAAACATTAAACTTTTTAAAGGGTGAAAACTATAAATTATCATAACTCTCTCACAATCTTTATCTATAAAGTTTTATCCTATAATCCTTTAAATTTTTAAAGATAATGGTTTCACCCAATAAATTTTATGGTTTCACCCCCCAATAAATTAATGGTTTCACATATATAAACCCTAAAAATTTACACTTAACCCCCAAAAATTTATGGTTGCACAGGCTACCATAGTCTAAACTATGGATCCGCCCCTGACTACAGGTCGAGCTTTCAGGAAAACTGCATAAGGTACAAAAACATCAAGCCACAGAATCTCGCACAATGTGGTATTGCTCCGCCCGCCAAACCCTAGAAGCAAGGAGAAGTGCCAACCCACCGAAGATAAAACTCGCAAGCCCGACCGCGTGGCTCGAAACCTGTTTGGATTTTAACGTTCAAAGTGGTCATGGAAGTGATGCTGGACTCGATCTTTCTCACGGGCCCTTCTGGTGGCCCACTGGTGCAAAGTCTGATCGTCGATCATCATCCCACGAAAGAAATCCACGAGCGATAAAGATCATACGACAATCTTTAGCGGTAAGGATTGTTGTCTTTTATCGAAAACTTTTCAGATTCTATAACTGGTTGTATTCAAGATTCGAGTTTTTTAATTTTTTGGGGGTATGCAGATTCGGATTTGTTGAAATACGTAACGAGATACAACCGGCAAGAACTCGAGGTTGCGTGTGAAGATTTTAGCAACATTATCGGGTCGTCATTGGATAGTGTGGTGTACAAAGGGACGATGAAAGGCAGGCCGAATATCGCGGTGATTTCGCTTTGCAATCGGGATGAGACATGGACGAGTTATCTCGAGCTTTATTTCCAAAAAGAG
Source organism: Centaurea solstitialis (assembly GCA_030169165.1). Classification (NCBI taxonomy): domain Eukaryota; kingdom Viridiplantae; phylum Streptophyta; class Magnoliopsida; order Asterales; family Asteraceae; genus Centaurea; species Centaurea solstitialis. Next base: position 9,409,095 of record CM058043.1, read on the forward strand.
GTAAATTCGAGATCGGGAAATTTTGGTTTTTTCGTGGGTGTTTTTCGAGGTTCGGTGTTTTTTATTTGAGTTTTTTAGATTGATTTAGGTGGTAGATTTGACGAGGCTAAATCACGAGCATCTATCCAAAAAATTATCCAAATCTCTAATTTTCTCTTTACAAAATGACACCAAAATTCCTTGAATTGCTGATGAATACTAATAATAATATTATAGAGAAGAATGCAACTGAAATACACAAACATTTTACTCCAACAATGTTAAAAAAATAGAAAAAAAAGTGTTGATTTTGTGCACAAAATGATAGTACCTTCAAGATTCGGTCACTTTACGTCACAATACCAACAATTTCATCAATGTTAATTTTAGTATTTATTTATTAAAAAGTGAGATAAAAGTGCGAAAGACTAAAATACCCCTTATCTAACGAGATATTTTAACAAAATGTTAAAGGCAAGGACCAAATCCGGTCAAAATTACTTACCACGGTGCTTAAAGTGTACTTTTTTAAATTGTAAGGACCAAAATGTATTATTTTGGTCAAACCACAAGGACCATAAGTTTAATTTACTCTTTTATTAACATTCAAATGTGGTTTTTATATAACAAAGCCAATAAAAATTTGGAACTAGTTTTGTTCAAATTTTATTTCATAAATCTTAACAGATATAGCTTAATAGATGATTGTGTAACGATGTATATGTGAAATCAAAACGTACTAATAGTTTAATACCTTTTTATTTTGTATGATTCTTTTTACATTGCACGTTTAGATTTCATTCTAGTTACACTTTCAAATGGATCGTAATGTGTTGTAACAGGTAATGTGAACCATAATGAATGTCTTATGAGATATGATGGCTTATAATGAGCTATAATGTATCATATGGATTATAATAAGTTATAATATAAGTCATAGTAATTATATCGAGTCGTAAAAGCTCTAATGGGTGCGTTGTAATATATATCTTATATGGGTTGGGTTTTGTTGAGAATGAAAGTCATGATAAGAAGGATAATAAATGATCTTCACCCTCGGATCAATCTCAATTGAAGATTAACACTAATGAGATGCACCAGATCAATTCCAATGAAGTGCTATTCATGGATGGACATGAGACTAAAAATGATTAATAGTATATATATAGTTACTAGAAACGTACCCGCGTGCGTTGCAGCGCGAAGTATGTATCAATTATCCGATTTTTATATATATCATTGTAAACATCAATTTAATCATATGTGTTCAATCAGTTAACCTTCTAATGGTTTATTGAATAGTCAATATCGAAAATTGAAATAAAATTATTATCTTTATATAATAGAATATATAATATAATTGCATAAAAAATATTCAATATTGGGCTCATTTCGAAGGTATTGACGAGACGATTATAATGGTATAACTTGTAAAAAAACGTAATTTTAATATATTTTAGTTCATAATATATGATTATTTAGATTATATGATAAGGGTTTAAAACAGAAAATAAAAAATTAAAGGACTAAAATAAGATTTAATAGCTAACTATGGGGGTACAAAATGTAAATGTGTAAAATGAATTGTTAAAAAAATAACCGTCAAATTGAGTTATTTCTTTTTATAAGTAGTATAGATAAAGGGTGGAATTGAACCTTAAGGCGTTTTCCATCCATGCTTTGAGGTGTAAGCCTCGAGACGGTGTGATGCAGCGAAAAGCGGATGAAATTAAGACTGAACACGTTGATTCTATGAAAACCCGTGTCAGTCTCTTCTAAAGCTTGTTGATTCGACGGAAAAACAAAACTTAGGCTTCAAAATTCAAGTTCTCTTGAGAACTCAAAAGTGGAAGGGAACTGAAAGTTCTTTTCATTCAAATATGTCCATCCACCTTATTTAACTGAAACATAAATAGAAAGATGAAAACGAAATGGGCCTGCCAAACGCAATGGGCCGAACACAAAAGCCCATAAACAAAAGCCAAAAACGATAAAAAAACACTAAAACATCAAAAAAAGTCATGAAAAACAGCGTTTTGGAGGTTGAAAAGTGGGTTAGGCCTAACCACGGCATGCTCCCTATCTGAAGCTTCGATTCGATAGGTAGATCGCCCAAAACGGACGCCCGAGAGGGGAAGTTATCCCCTTCTGAAGCCGGACCTGTCTGTTCCCCGATTGTGGGACTCTAAAAACTTCAAAGCCCTCTCTTCCACCGCTCGTCCCATCACGGTGTGAGGCGTAAGCACCTAGACGGAAACTAAAGATAAAAAAATATTTATATATGTTGTAGATACTTAATAAATATTTAAATATAATCACTAATAATCTCAAAATTATTTTAATATGTTAATTATTGGGAAAAGTTCAAGAAAACCCAACGGACTTTCATGTTTGGAGTGATTGAATCACGAGAATGAAATTTGAGCCTCGCCAAATCTGTCACCTAAATCAATCCAAAAACTCAAATAAAAAACATCGAATTTACCTCTTTTTGGAAATAAAGCTCGTGATAACTCATCCAATATATTCTCATCCCAATTACAAAGCGAAATCACCGCGATTTCCGGCCCGCCTTTCATCGTCCCTTTATACACCACGCTATCCGATGACAACCCGATAATGTTGCTAAAATCTTCACACGCAACCTCAAGTTTTTGTGGTTGTATCTAGTTACGTTTTTCAACAAATATGGATCTGCATAAACCCCCAAAAAAACTCGAATCTTGAACACAACCCATTATAGAATTTGAAAAGTTATCGATAAAATATAACAATCCTCACCGATAAAGATTGTTGTATGATCTTTATCGTTCGTCGATTTCGTTCATGGGATGATGATCGACGGCTGGCCTTTGCACCAGTAGGCCTTTGCACCAGTAGGCGGCCACCAGAAGGTTCGCGAGAAAGATCGAGCCCACCATCACTCCCATAACCACTTCGAGCGCTAAAATCCAAACGGGTTTCAAGCCACGCGTGTCGGACTTGCGGGTTTTATCATCGACAGGTTGGTGTTTCACTTCTCCTTGCTTCTGGGGTTTGGCGGCGAAGCAATACCACATTGTGCGGGATCCTGTGAGTTGATGTGTTTGTACCTTATGAGTTTTCCAGAAAGCTCGACCTGAATGATGGGTTGTGTTTCTTTTCTCATTTTCTTTCGGTTTTCCACTACAGGTCCAGCTTTCAGGAAAACTGCATAAGGTACAAAAACATCAAGCCACAGAATCTCGCACAATGTGGTATTGCTCCGCCCGCCAAACCCTAGAAGCAAGGAGAAGTGCCAACCCACCGAAGATAAAACTCGCAAGCCCGACCGTGTGGCTCGAAACCTGTTTGGATTTTAACGTTCAAAGTGGTCATGGAAGTGATGTTGGACTCGATCTTTCTCACGGGCCCTTCTGGTGGCCCACTTGGCCCACTGGTGGAAAGTCTGGTCGTCGATCATCATCCCACGAAAGAAATCCACGAGCGATAAAGATCATACGACAATCTTTATCGGTAAGGATTGTTGTCTTTTATCGAAAACTTTTCATATTTTATAACTGGTTGTATTCAAGATTCGAGTTTTTTAATTTTTTGGGGGGTATGCAGATTCGGATTTGTTGAAAGACGTAACGAGATACAACCGGCAAGAACTCGAGGTTGCGTGTGAAGATTTTAGCAACATTATCGGGTCGTCATTGGATAGCGTGGTGTACAAAGGGACGATGAAAGGCATGCCGAATATCGCGTGATTTCGCTTTGCAATCGGGATGAGACATGGACGAGTTATCTCGAGCTTTATTTCCAAAAAGAGGTAAATTCGAGATCGGGAAATTTTGGTTTTTCTGTGGGTGTTTTTCGAGGTTCGGTGTTTTTTTTTTTTTTGAGTTTTTAGATTGATTTAGGTGGTAGATTTGGCGAGGGTAAATCATGAGCATCTATCCAAACAATTATCCAAATCTCTAATTTTCTTTTTACAAAATGACACCAAAATTCCTTGAATTGCTGATGAATAATAATAATAATAATAATAATAATAATAATAATAATAATAATAATAATAATAATAATAATAATAATAATAATAATAATAATAATAATAATAATAATAATAATACTATAGAGAAGAATGCAACTGAAATACACAAACATTTTACTCCATCAATGTTAAAAGAATAGAGAAAAAAAAGTGTTGATTTTGTGCACAAAATGATAGTACCTTCAAGATTAATTCGGTCACTTTACGTCACAATACCAACAATTTCATCAATGTTGATTTTAGTATTTATTTATTAAAAAGTGAGATAAAAGTGCGAAAGACTAAAATACCCCTTATCTAACGAGATTTTTTAACAGATGTTAGAGGCGAGGACCAAACCCGGTCAAATTTACTTACGACGGTGCTTAAAGTGTACTTTTTTTAAATTGTAAGGACCAAATGTATTATTTTTGTCAAACCACAAGGACCATAAGTTTAATTTACTCTTTTATTAACATTCAAATGTGGTTTTTATATAACAAAGCCAATAAAAATTTGGAACTAGTTTTGTTCAAATTTTATTTCATAAATCTTAAGAGATATAGCTTAATAGATGATTGTGTAACGATGTATATGTGAAATCAAAACGTACTAATAGTTTAATACCTTTTTATTTTGCATGATTCTTTTTACATTGCACGTTTAGGTTTCATTCTAGTTACACTTTCAAATGGATCGTAATGTGTTGTAACAGGTAATGTGAACCATAATGAATGTATGAATTCAACTGAATTGTTTTTTTTTTTCTCCAAATGGTTAGGTTGCAAATTATTGTAGTGGGCGTGTTCATACGGCTTTAAAAGAAGAATTGGAGCCTCTTATTGTTGGTGATGGAAGTGGTATGAGTAAGGATAACATCGTCCAAGATTTGTGGAAAAAGGCATTTGTCAACTGTTTCCTTAAGGTTGACGATGAAATTGGAGGAAAACAAGCGAGTGTGGAACCCGTTGCTCCCGAAACCGTGGGGTCCACGGCGGTCGTTGCCTTGATCTGTTCCTCACATATCATAGTATCGAATTGTGGTGATTCAAGGTCTGTTCTTTGCCGAGGGAAAGAAGCCATGGCACTCTCTGTAGATCATAAAGTAAGATAAACATCTATTTAATTACGTTTCAACTCTTTCAACTTTCTATATTTTGCAACGTAGTTTTATATTATGTGTGATGTTTTATCAAGAAAACCGTTCACCAGAGGACCCTTTGACATAAAAAGAAATAAAGTTGGATACTTAAATACGTACATTTACGTGTATCATAAAAACGATCACCCTACTATGTGGGGGTAGAGGTCAAATTTGCATATCTTACCCTCCCAAGATCCAATTCCCATTTGGAATATAACGGGTTTGATTTGGTTGGCCCACATATTTGTACACACACACATACACACACGCACACACGCACGAATACATGTATCTTTTGTGTGTGTATACAATGCTAGATCTTGTTATAGTTTAGGCCCTACAATTAAGGGCCATTTGTTTTTGAAAAGTTACCTCTTAAAAAACCTCGTAAGTTCGAAAATTAAGAGGTTTGCAGACTTAAGACCGTTTGTTTTATTTTTAATAGAAGGCCTAAAATCCTCCTACCATCCTTGAAGTTTTAAGAGGTGCACCATCCACCTCTTATTTTTTAGACGTGAATTTAGACTTTAGATCTTGAACCATTAAAAAACAAACGACTCCTTAGTCTCCATCATGAGACTAGCATCCATTAGAAGGAGAGCTTATCAAAAACCACCTCTCCGTGAACCTAGGTAGATGAAAGGTCCGCATACATGTTATCCCTCGTACCGAGTTTATTTGGTTTGTTTTAGTGTGATCACAGTGTCTATAGGTATCCTATATAGCCATCGCGATGGAATATCAAGAAGAGTTAATAAAGATCATCTTTCCTTCTCTATTTTAGCATATATATAGTAGCAATACTATTATGATTTTTCTTAATTTAATATATTGTTTACCACTAAAATAGCCAAATCGAGAAGATGAATATGCAAGAATCGAAGCTGCCGGAGGCAAGGTTATACAGTGGAACGGGCATCGTGTCTTTGGCGTTCTTGCAATGTCAAGATCTATTGGTACGTCTTCATTATACACTCGTAACGTCCATAATGTCAACTATAACTTCTACGATGCCTATTTCTATGTTTTAACCATCGTAGTTATGTCATCGGATAAAAATAACTTTTGGGTATTAGTTAATACACCAATTGGTCATAGTTGAGTCGATCTTTTTGCCAAATGTCTAAAGTACCCTTTAGATAAGCATCGTTCCCTTTGAAACTTTCCAAAAAAGGAAATATATGGAATTGTTGTCGAATGCAGGTGATAGATATTTGAAACCTTGGATCATCCCGGATCCGGAAGTGACATTCATTCCTCGAGCCAAAGAAGACGAATGTTTGATCCTTGCTAGCGACGGTTTGTGGGACGTGATGAGCAATGAGGAAGCGTGTGAAATTGCGCGAAAAAGAATACTTGTTTGGCACAAAAAGAACGGCATAAGCAGTCTTCCGCAAGAGAGGGGAGAAGGGATAGATCCTGCGGCCCAAGCGGCCGCAGAAGGCCTCTCGAACCGTGCTCTTCAGAAGGGAAGCAAAGATAACATTACCGTGATCGTTATTGACTTGAAAGCACAGAGAAAGTTTAAGACGAAAACATGATATAATAGTAAACCCGAATTCATAAGTGTACAACGTTTATTGTTAAGGATTCAAAACGAAGAGCCCATCTGTTTTTCACGTGGGTCGATATGTTGGTTTGTCGATGTAAATGTTTTTAGTTGTTTTTGTAGTAAGATTAGGGTTTCCTTGATGTGTTTCCTTATTGTTCCTCCAAGTTTCAAAGGCTTTGTGAGGTATTGTACTCTCTATGGAAATAAAAGTGTAGCATCTACTATGTTTGAGAATTGTTGTGAATACAATATATAACATCTATATATTCAACTTCTCTTTCTCTTGAGGCAAAGGTAGTGTATACAAATATATATATATACCTTAGATCCTAAGGGGTTGTTTGTTTATCTTTTAACAATTATATTAAGAGGCACCCTTGAATCATTAAGAGGTAAATCTTGTTTGGCAAAAAAATGATCTGCCGCCTCTTAATGGTTACAAAAAACCCTCTGAATGATTTTGTACTTTTGACATTCTCTTAACCAATGAGCACCTTGATTTCATTGTTAACAATTACCAAACACACATTACATTTTGTACTATATCATTAGAGCCTCTTAATCGTTCTGACCACTTAATCATCCAATACCAAACCATTTAGCAACTAGCTTAATACTGAAAAGAGGATATACTATCGATAGAAATATATTGGATTTGTTAGAATTGAAAAACTGAATTTTATCAATCAACTATAAAGGTCATTGTGATATTATCTTTACATACTCTTTTAGAGTCCATTTGTTATGGTTTTGGATATATCCCAAAAGAATAATAAGTGGAAAGAGATCACTATATATAAATCACAAAATAAACATGCTATATATAAAAGTAAAAAAGAGCTACATTGATTTCTTTTGGTAATATGACGCGATAAATGGCTTTAGTCTAATCAAAAGTATCAAAAAAAGTTCATAAAAATCTTTACTTTTCTATGTTAGCCTATCCAACATTACTACTAAGATTTTTCTTGATCTTTAAGATGTTGTTTATGTTAAAATAGCCAAATTGAGAAGATCATGAATATGCACAAATTAAATAAACATCGTGTTTTTGGCATTTTTGCAATGTCAAGATTTATTGATACGTCTTCGTTAAGTATAACATATTGTATGCTTATGAATTTCTATTACTATGATCATGTTTTGGTCTTAAACTTTATCTTCAGTTTCAAGTCTATAACCATGATTGCAGTGTTATCCTTGCATCCCTACATAGACATCTCTTCTAGTATGTAGGAGCTATATATGAAAGTGAGAAAAGAGCTACATTGATTTATGTGGTATCCAATGACAACATGCTACACTCACTTGATTGGATGGAAAGCTAAATCAATATAGTTTGCATGTTAAAAAGTCCAAATCATGAAAATTGGTACATTTAGAAATTGATTATCGGAAAAATAGTTATATTCTAGAAAATCTAAATTACAAAAAGATAAGGAAATTGACAAATAAACATATCGACCCACGTAAAAACAAATGGGCTTTTCATTTTGAATCCTTAATATAACGTTGTACATTTATGAATTCGGATTTACTATTATATCATGTTTTCGTTCTAAACTTTCTTGGTGCTTTCAAGTCAATAACAATCACAGTAATGTTATCTTTGCTTCCCTTCTGAAGAGCACAGTTCGAGAGGCCTTCTGCGGCCGCTTGGCCCACAGGATTAAAATCTTCACCTCTCTTGTATGGAAGTCTGCTTATGCCGTTCTTTTCGTACCAAACAAGTTTTCTATTTCGTACAATTTCACACGCTTCCTTATTGCTCATCACGTCCCACAAACCGTGGCTAGCAATAATCAGACATTTGTCGTACGGGATGGCCCAAGGTTTCAAATATTGGTCACAACAATTCCATATATTTCCTTTTTTGGAAAGTTTTTGAGGGAACGATACTTATCTAAACAGTATTTTAGACATTTGGCAAAAAGTAAGACACTACTATCAATTGGCGGTATAACTAATACCCAAAAGTTGGTTTTACCCCATTACATAACTACAACGATTAAAACATATAGAAACATGCATCGTCGAAGTTAAAATGCACACGATGATGTTATAAGTGTATAACGAAGACGTACCAATAGATCTTAAAATTGCAAGAACGAAAAAATGCGATGCTCGTTCCATTGTATCACCTTGCCTCGTGCAACTTCAATTCATGCATATTCATCTTCCCAACATGGTTGTTTTAGTGTAGACAATTGTTACTGTCAGTTTTATGTAGAATATAAGCTCAAAGGTCTTTTGTGTAATTCTCTATGATTAGGGTTGATCATCATATTGTAATCATTAGGTGCTAAAGGTATACTCTCTGGATTACGATCGGCGAATTCAATACAATCATTCGACTCTTTTGATCTTTATTCTTGTGTTTGATTGTTTCAATATCGACGTTAATCACAGATTCTGGACTCAGAATTGGTATCAGAGCCACGGGATTTAACAATTTTATTCAAGTCTCTGTTTCGTGCGATAAAAAGTTAGTAGTAAGTTCATTGTTCAATTGAGTTTAGGCTCTTGGTATGAAACTAAGTATCAAATCGTGTTAGGTTTTTTGAGTTGATCAATTCCCTTCATTAGAAATGCTTAATGTATGGCACTTCCAAATGATGTCTTCAACAGGGTGGATAGCCTGGATTCAACTAAGGCAAGTTGGGATGAACTTAAAGCTCAGATGCGGGGAGGTGAAAAGGCAATGATGAGCAAAAAACATAATGCCATGAATGCCTATGAAGGATTCAGAGCCAAAGAATCTGAAAGCCTATCAGAGTTATATGACAGATTGAACAGTAATATGAATGATCAGCGCCGAAAAGGATTTATAAAAACAACTACGAGATAAACGTTAAGTTTTTGAAGAATCTCAACTTTGGTTGGAAGCAAATAGTGGTGAATCTGTAGAAGAATCAAAATCTAGAAGCAATAGGACTTCATGACCTGTATGGTATTATGATCCATAAGGCTGGCCTTACTGAAGAAGAAAGCAAGTGGTAAAAGTCTGATGGTGGAAGAGGACAACTAGGTAAAAGAAAGCTCATATGATGAAGAGGAGGCACATTTTACTCAAGTATGCCTGATGGGGTCAATCCAAGATGATGACAATGCACTTGACAATGATGATGAGGTTATGTTCTTATTCTAATGATGATTTAATTTTGAAGATTGATGAAATTGTAATAATCGGGATTTAAGGAATTTATTTTATTCTAATTTATTTGACGATTGGGATCTATTCTGAAAATTCAATTGTGAGTATGGACCAAATGTGACCCTTAGGATAATTAATCTAACTATTGGGGTTTTACTATTTTAGGTAAAGAATTAAGGGAACCTTGGGCCCAAGCCCATGATTTATGTATGACATTTAAGGCAAACTTTGCCATTTGTGGAATGGATTAATGAGGTGCAATGTGTGTGTGTTTTCTGTGTATCAGAGAGGTGAAGAAGAAGATTATCGCACCATCGTCATCATCTTTTTGGGGTAAGTTTTCTCTATTTATGATCGAAATCTACTAGGGTATATTAGAATCAATCTGTAGATTCAATTGTGGATTAAATCGTGAGTTTTGGAGCTGTTCTGGGTGGATTTTGGGTCACAGGTTCGATATCCTCGAAGCCTGGAAACCCCGAATCAGATTATCTAGATTGTCCGGGTCAGACTTCGGACTAATCCGGGTCGGACTACGGGCCACACTTGGGAGATCCCCCGGGCCGGACTTGGGCGATCCTCCGGGTCGGAACCCCCGTGCTAAGTCTGCCTAGAGAGTCATTTGCCTTAAGGGTTTAACCGTTCCCTAAGAAAGGTCTCTAATGTTATAGATCGAGTGCTGATTCGAGAGACGAGAGTTAGCGGTAGTAATCAGATATTGAAGATAGGCTCGGGTGAGTTCCCTTGCCAAATCATTTTTGAGAAATCTGAAATTTGTTTGTAAAATGTTTACTGCAATAAACTGTTTTCTTTAAACTCACGTTATAAGCATGCTTATATTGAATATGTGATTGTTTGATGGTATGTTGCATAGTGGACTTAGGGTACCAAGGTTCGGTGCACGTTCCTTGTGAATGAAATTGGAGCTTGGGGCACGTCTCTGACGTGTGACCCTGAAGGGCAATAGACTGGGCCCGAAACTATTTTGGGTGACCCTGAAGGGCATTTGGGGCACAGATGAATTCCGTGTAGCCTGTTATAATATCCAAGTCCACAATGCACCACCGGTGATTTTATTGATTGTGTTTGGGCCAGTGGGCCGACTGTGTTTTTATATTGTTATTGAGGGAATTCACCAGACCTTATGGTCTAACCTTCGTTTCAAACTTTTCTTAAAACATTTTTAGGGAAAACAAGTGTCCCTAGATAAGGTAAGGGTAAAGAGAAGGTGCGCGGTTAGATGGACCGCCTACTCTAGATTAGATACTATCCTAATTATTAGATTATCTCGGCTGTGGATTGTTGTTCCACTACATTAAAAGGTAATATATCTATCTATATTAAAAGGTATATATCATAAGATGTTTATGGTAAAAATGTAAAATGATATAGTCGATAATATTAATTTGAAAACAGTTATTAATTGATTCTGCATCCAAAAATATTTGGTGACCGATTTTATATGAATTACTAACATGTTTTAAGTTCAAAGTTATTGATTATTGAAGGCCACCAAATACCAATTCGAGTAATGTTTTAGCCAACTGTTATGCTATGTAGATGACACCATGAAAACCTGTTGTTACCAATTGAAATGATTCCAGATGCAGCAAATGGTACCATATTACATAATGTAGACAATGATATTTAGACCTTCTTAATAAATAAATCACAAACCGTAAACCTTTATTAAGAAATTAGCACTTGATTTGATTGTTATTTCTTATTTTATTTTTGAACCATAAGCGAACACACCCAATGTTTATCCCAAGGGCACCCGACTAATCCCCCAACCACAACGAAACCCAATTAAAGGTACCACTATATATCAGGCCCATAATCCAGATATCATCACATACTGTTTACGGGGTTTGAACCCAGACAGTCAGAGATACCATCCACTTGGCTGGACATCCAAAGATTTGATTTACTTGTTTTTTTATTTTTTTGGAAATGCAGGTAACACAAGCACAAGTTGCGACACAAAGTTGACGATGTATCCAGGATCCATACAGGCACCCGACTAATTCTCGATGACCATGCGGTCATGGACCGACCCGAAAGCCGATTCATGGGTGATTTATTTGTTGCTTAAGGTTCGTTGCGTTCAGCGAGCGAGATTATGAAGAGTTGAGAGGGCAGGGCAATCGAGAGGTTCAATCGGGACTGGACCTAACGCCGTCGTGCACGGCGGCGGCGTGCGGCGGGAGGCCGTCGGTGGTTCACCGGCGATACTCATCATTCTGGACGGTGGCAGATCGAGAGCCTAGGGTTAGGGTTAGGCATCCATTGAGAGAAGAAAAGAAAAAGTGACCCAAATGTTTTGATTTGGGTAAGTGAGAGGCTTTTATACCCTCGTGGCCGGGTCAGGGTATGGATATGGGTCGGGTTTAGATCCGCGTGCCTCTATATGAGGTTTGGGATATTAACAACCCTAGTCCCTGAACTCTTTAAGTATTTCCCTTACGACCCAAGTGGTTTAAAATAAAAACTTCCAAATCAATCTTATAATAGTTGAATATGGAAATTCAAATCTTGTAAATCGATTGGTGTAATTAGTTTTAATTTGGTGATTGCTTCTTGAAAGATGTAGATTGAGGGATCTTAGGAGTTGAAGTATATTTTAGATCAATAGTGTTAAAATTGGTCATAAGTGATGAGTTTATTATTCGTAATATTTGTTTTTAATAGGTTTTAACCAGGGCTGTAAACGAACCGAACGAACACGAACGGAGGCTTGTTCGTGTTCGTTCGTTTAACTTAACCAAACAAACGAACGAACACGAACGGTAAACGAACAAAATTTTTTGTGTTCCTGTTCGTTCGTTTAGGTATTTGGTGTGTTTGTGTTTGTTCATGTTCGTTCGTTTAAGATGCTAATCGAACATAAACGAACGAACGTAAAAGTTAAACGAACGAACAAGCTTACTTGTCATTTCATTAACTATTGGGAGGTGCATTTTTTTAAAAAACTCAATATAGAACCAAACGAATAATCAAATTCAAATTTAAAACTAAATTGAATTCTAAAAATATATAGCTTAGATAAATAAGTATTTAATGTTTTAGTACAAACGAATATAAACGAACGTAAATGAACGACATAAACGAACGTAAATGAACGAACGTTCACGAACGTAAATAAACGAACGGTGCCTTTGTTCATGTTCGTTCGTTTAACTAAACGACAAAAAAAACTTGTTCATGTTCGTCGTTTATTAAATAAACGAACTTCCCGCCGAACGATTCACGAACGGTTCACCGAACGTTCGGTTCGTTTACAGCCCTAGTTTTAACTATATGTTAATATACTCATTGTTGGACTAGAAGAGTTGTAGCGCTTGTAAGCAAGGGAGAATATACCTTTATGGTAGGTAGGTAAGTCTTGAGACCTACTTATCTTTTTCATTTTTGTTGTAAGTTGTATAAATTTTTTTTAAATGCCTTACAAAATTTAAAGAAATTATCTTAAAATTTTATTTAGCAGCTTAAGGGAAACTAAAACTATGGTGTCATGTTGGATAACGCCTGGTGTAGTGTATTGAAGGTCACAAGTTCAATTGTGTCTATAATAATAAGAGTAAATTATGGATTTGGTCCCCGTGGTTTACAATTTTTTACTGCTAAGGTCCCTAAACTTCATAAATTATGAATCGTGTTCCTGTGGTATTCAATTTTGCACTACTAGAGTCCCTCCTCCTAACGACTGTCAATTACCTCTGTTAACTCATGGGCATTTTAGTAATTTACACTTCTCTTTATTTTTTATTGAGTTTTTTTTCTTTTCTAATTAAATGACGATCTTCAAAACATGAACCTTCATCTTCAACATATAAAATCTTCATCTTCAATATACTTAATCTACAAACTTTTTCCCAAAAAACATGAATCAACCTCTAAATCAAAACCAAAAGAAAAACATAATATCTCAAAATCAAAGCAAAAACATAAATCAAACTATAAATAAAAAACTTAAATTAAACCAAATATATGAAATCCAAAATCCCAAAATGTAAAAAATAGAAACAAAACCCAAATTTGGTGGGTGAGGGATACAAAAGTATAAAAGCCCTTTAATTTTCTCCACCACCAACACTCTCTTCAATGATATGTTCTACTTCCTCTTGTTTTTTTTTTCTGCATTTCATCTTCAACCATCACCATCCCTTCTTTGACCATAGTTGTTTTCTTCTTTATGCAATCCACAAAATGAAACCCAAAAGCCTAAATCCGTAAATCTCTAAATCATCCATCAGAAAAATGAAACCCAAAAGCCTAAATCCCTAAATCACACTACTTAATGAAAGCAAATATGGAATCCATCGAAATAATGGATCGACAGAAGAAGAAACTCTATGGTGGTGTTGATGCTTTTGTGGAGCAACTCTTACAAAGGTTTGATTTTTAGAGAGAGATTAGCCTAAACCCAAAAAAAACCCACATCATCTTCTTCCTCTACCTATCGAACACTCTTCTGTCTTCCCTCTGCTCTTCTTCCTTCTTACATTCTTGTTGTGGAGAACACCTTCATCCATCCCCTTTACCCCCCAGATCCAGATGATGATGACGACGAACATAAAGAAGGGGGTTTCTAATATGGGTTTTTTTGGATGATGATGATGATGATGAACATAAAGAAAGGGGTTTCAATCAGAACTTTGTGTGTCAATCAGAACATCATGGCTGTAGTCGGTGAGGTGGGTTTTTTAAGAATCCATGGTTCCCAATTTCCCAATGTGTGTGTATATCAAAACACTCTTTATTTTCCTATTTTTTTTATCCATTTATGGGTTTCCACATGTTCTGGATTTTGATAAAAATTAGATTAGGGTTTTCTTATTTTAGGATTAGGTTTGATTTGGAGTTAATTACATATTTGGTCCCTGTGGTTTGGTGGTTTTAACACTCTGGGTCGCTCGATTGAAATAATTATGGATTGCGTCCCTGTGGTATGCGTTTTATAACGCTTTGGGTCCCTCTAAAAAACGCCGTCTACTATTTAGCCGTTAGACCCATCATGTGCACAACACATGATGGGTACTTTAGTCATTTCACTTATTTAAAATCACAGGGACCAGATATGTAATTCACTTTGTTTTAATTAAAATCAAAAAGGACCAAAATGTAATTTATCCTATTATTAATTAAAAAAAGAAAAAAGATATATAAAACCCATATGTAGCCAATTTCATCATCTTCTATCATCTTTTCAATCAACACCTCATCGTCATCATCTTCTATCATCTTTTCAATCAACACCTCATCATCATCATCTTCTTTGAAAAGACCTCCACCACCATCATCACCATAACTTATCATCAACACCACCACATCACCACCAAAACCCACCACCATCAACACCACCACCATCACCACCAAAACCACCACCGTCACCACCACAACCCATCATCAACACCACCACCATCACCACAACCCACCACCACAACAACCCATCATCAACACCACCACCATCACCACCAAAACCCATCACCATTACCACCACAACCCATCATCAACACCACCACCATCACCACCAAAACCCATCACCATCACCACCACAACCCATCATCAACACCACCACCATCACCACCAAAACCCGCCACCACAACCCATCATCAACACCACCACCATCACCACACCACAACAACCCATCATCAACACCACCACCATCACCACCAAAACCCACCACCGTCACCACCACAGCCCATCATCAACACCACCACCACACAACCCACCACCAACACCACCACCCACCACCACATGCTCATCATAAAAACCTTTCATCTTTACCCACCTCCACCACCATCCACCTTTAACACCTTCCAGCTCCACCACCACCCACCTCTAGTGCCACCCACCTCCACCGCCGGCCTCTTTTTGATGCCCTACTAGTCCGACGAACAGGAGGGACACCCCCTCCGTCACCCAGATCTGGAAGCCACCACATTGTGGGTTTTTTTCTTCTTCAAATTATTGGGTTTTTTTTGTTCTTCAAGAGATTGTGGGTTTTTTTTTGTTGAAATTGATTTATGCTTTATAGGATTTATGGCTTGATTACCATCCCTCTCTCAAATCTTCTGATACTCTTGAATCTAGGTTTGATTTAGGGTTTTTTTAAGCTTGGCAACGATTTAGGTTTTAGAATAGGGATGTCTTATATGGATAAAAGTGTTAGTTTGTAATTTTCTCAAATCTTTTGTTTCTTTTAAATCTAGGCTTGATTAAGTTTTTGAATAGGGATCTGATTAGGGTTTTTTTTCATGAATGTTTAATTTAAGGTATGAGTTCTTGAGTTGTTCTTGCATATTAAAGTGAAGAGTGAAGATGATGAAGATCTAAAGAAAGAAAAAGAAAATTTAATTAAAATTTTTTAAATGAAGTTAAGGGATTAAGTTTATAAACTTTTATAAACCTTAAGGACCAAATCTGCAATTTACTCTACAAAATAAATTAAAAAGACCAAAATACCCATCATGTGCCTTGCACATGATGGGTCTAACGGAGCCATTTTGGACGGCATCCAAATCAGGGACCCAGAGCGTTATAAAACGCATACCACAGGGGCGCAATCCATAATTATTTCAATCGAGGGACCCAGAGTGTTAAAACCACTAAACCACAGGGACCAAATATGTAATTATCTCTTTAATTTGTGATGGTTAACTCTTAAGATTTGATTTTGATTTAAATTTCGATTTGTTTTGGGTTAGAATTTTCTGGAAAAGATGAGTTTGTAAGATGAACTCATGAATATGCATTAGAAAATTAAAAAAACATCCCATTAAAACAAAGAAACATGGAAAATGACATAAACACCCTTTAGTTAACGGAGTTACTGTTAACAGAGTTAGGAGGAGGGACCCTAGTAGTGCAAAATTGAATACTACAAGGACGCGATTCATAATTTATGGAGTTTAGGGACCTTAGCAGTAAAAATTGTAAACCACAGGAACCAAATCCGTAATTTACTCTAATAATAATTATTATTTTTAAATTTTTTTTCTTTAATACACAACAATTTTAAGTTTGGCTCAAATACCAAACAAAAAAAAGACGAGTATATTAAAAAAATTATTTTAGAACATATTAGTAATGATAAGATTATGCAAATATTTAAAGGTATAAGACCTCGTCGAGTACAATTGTAATAATATTAATATCACTGATGCGGTAAATTATATATATAAAAACTGAACCAAGTTTAACCCTTAATTTACCCAACTAGTATTACCACATTCACAGGCAAGCGTACCCGATCGTGAGTAATATAGCGTAGGAAAGTACCAGGTATCGTTCTTACCACTGGGAACGGTTAAACTAAATATCTACCAAAGCTTTCATTAATTAATCTGAGAAAAAGGGTTTGCTTTTTGGAAAAATATTTTGATTTATAAAAGACAATAATTAAATAAACATAACCAAGAAGCGGAAAAATTGATAAACAAACAAACATCAGAGACAATTTCATTCATCATGATAATTTAAGATTCCCTTTCAGATGATTACCAAAGACATAGATTTAATGGTTATTGTAAGAATTTAAGCCAAAACACCCTAACATGCGTATCTATGATTATCAACCAGGTTGGTCTCCCGACCCAAATACAGGGGCTGATTGTCAGACAGTGTAGTAAAAGTCACCATAATCAATGCTAAGTCATGGGACCCTACAATCCAATCCATTCTCGGTCCGAATAGAAAGTTTACCACGTCTCCCCGCGTCACCAGATCGAAAGGTAAGAGAGGTAAGAATTATATTCATTAATTGTCAATTAACAAATACAATCCCAACCAACGACTTCAAGTAGCCACAGTTAAAACATCAAATTAGGAACCAACAGATAAACATTTAATAAACCATAAATCTAATAATTAAATTAAAACCATAAATCAAATCATCTTTCAAAGTTCATCACACCATAATGTAAACACAAAGAGAAACTAACACATAAACATGTTAATCATAGATGAATAACCAAACCATACTAAAGACCGGCATATTTGGCACAACATTCTCTCGAACCGTGTTCTCCGGGTGTTGATCCTCGAGCCTTCGGCTTCTTGGATTGGAAACCCTAAGTGGTTCCCATTCTAACCTAACTACTGAATTATTGAGAGAAATGTATGATTGTGAGATGGTTAGAACTGATAACCCAATGCCTTTATTTATAATGAAGTCGTCAGACCCGTTTAGCGAACGCGAAACAGCAGGTTCGCGCCGCGAAAGGCAGCTGAATCTTCCAGACTCTTCTATTTCGTGATCTTTTCCTTATCTTTGTGCTTCCAGAATATTCCTTTGATCATTCCCTCTTTTAGCGGCGCGAAACTTTCCTTAGCGGCGCGAAATCCAACGGATTAAAGAAACTGCATAATTATCAGATATCCAGAATATTCTAGTTGATCTTTTCTTTCCTTATCTGCTGAAGATCTTGCTTAGGGAGAAAGTCTTCCATCTGATGGAGAATTCTGGAACGAATTGAAATCTCTGACTTATCTGATCAGATCATTTCTTTGGGAGGAAGCAACTGACTTGGAAGGGAAGAAAAGCAATAAAGGATTTTTCCATTTCTTCACAAAATCTCCATTTCTGACGCTTTTTACCCTCTTTTTGATACTTTTTGTATTTCGCCCCCAAATTTACCTGAAATTACAATTCACACCTTTTTAGTAGCAATTATGTCCAAATAAGGCCTAAAACATAAACAAAAGTGGGGAACTAGTGCGAGTAAAACATGTATAATTTTGGAGTTATCAATCACTATTGGATATATGTTTGATTTTTAATTTTAAGGACCCTACTCGACAAAAGTATAGTTGACACTCTCCTTTTTTGGCTAAACTTAATTGTGGTACCACATGGTTTTCTGTTTTAGATTCGCCATTGCTCGCAAGGCGTGTATTCGTTAATATTTTATGGTAATCCAATTATTCAAGTGTCATCATTGTCGATGGCGATGCTAAGTAGTCCTGTAGAAGTAATGCTAATTCTAATCCATGATTTTAAAAGGACAAACTGCATTACAGGTAACATATTTTTATTTTATTCTTATCTAGAGTAACATAGTTTTAAAACTATCTAAGATGTAAAATATCAAACTTTTAAGTATTTGATTTGTTTAATAACTTATAAATGCTCATTAGGATCAAGTTCGTAACTATATGACATCATTTATTTATTTTATAAATACCAACTAAGAAAAAGAGATGTGTTTAATTGCATGTCATTTTTTTAAGAAACCAATTTTTTTTGGTTAAGGAAAAAAATCAGTTGTTTTTATAATCTATAAAACACATATTTTTTAAAGAGTGAATTACATATTTGGTCCTTGTAGTTTAGTGATTTTAACACTCTAGGTCTCTAAAATAAAATATCTTTAGATTACGTTCTTATAGTTTGTATTTCATAACATATTAGATCCCTGATTTCTAACTTCGTTAAAGTTTTCTGTTAAATAGGATAAGTACAAGAGCATTTTAGTCTTTTTATTTTTCTTTTCTTATTTGGTATGATTCTTTTTACATTGCACGTTTAGGTTAGATTCTAGTTACACTTTCAAATGAATCGTAATGTGTTGTAACTGGTAATGTGAACCATAATGAATGTCATATGAGATATGATGAGTTATAATGGGCTATAATGTATTAGATGGATTATAATAAGTTATAATATAAGTCATAGTGATTATATCGAGTCGTAAAAGCTCCAATGGGCTAAATTAGGTCATTTAGGTTGTAATATATATCTTATATGGGTTGGGTTTCGTTGAGAATGAAAGTCATATAAGAAGGATAATAAACGATCTTCACCCTCGAATCAATCTCAATTGAAGATTAACACTATTGAGATGCACCAGATAAATTCCAATGAAGTTCAATTCATAGATGGGCATAAGACTAAAAATGATTAATGGTGTACGTAGTTTTAAAAGGCGGAATCGAGCCTCAAGGCGTTTTCCATCCATGCCATGAGGCGTAAGCCTCGAGGTGGTGTGAGGTGTAAGCACCGAGACAGAAACTAAAGATAAATATATATATATATATATATATATATAATCACTAATACTCTCAAAATTATTTTAATATACTAATTATTAGGAGAAGTTCAAGAAAACCCAACAGACTTTCATGTTTGAAGTGATTAAGTCACGAGAATGAAATTTGAGCCTCGCTAAATCTGCCTCCTAAATCAATCTAAAAATTCAAATGAAAAACATCGAATTTACCTCTTTTTGGAAACAAAGCTCGAGATAACTCGTCCAATTCTCATCCCAATTGCAAAGCAAAATCACCGTGATTTCCGGTCCGCCTTTCATTGTCCCTTTGTACACCACGCTATCCAATGACGGCCCGATAATGTTGCTAAAATCTTCACACGCAACCTCAAGTTTTTGCCGGTTGTATCTCGTTACGTCTTTCAACAAATCCGAATCTGCATCCCCCCCCCCCCCAAAAAAAAAAAAAAAAAACTCGAATCCTGAACGCAACCCATTGTAGAATTTGAAAATTTATCGATAAAAGATAACAATCCTTATCGGTAAAAATTGTCGTATGATCTTTATCGTTCGTTGATTTCTTCACGGGATGATGATCGGCGGCTGGCCTTTGCACCAGTAGGCGGCCACCAGAAGGTCCGCGAGAAAGATCGAGCCCACCATCACTCCCATCACCACTTTGAGCGCTAAAATTTAAACGCATTTCGAGCCACGCGGGTCGGGCTTGTGGGTTTTATTTTTGATGGGTTGGTGTTTCACTTCTCATTGCTTCTAGGGTTTGGCGGGCGGAGCAATATATACCACATTGTGCGGGGTCCTGTGCCTTGATGTGTTTGTACTTTATGCAGTTTTCCTGAAAGCTCGACCTGTAGTGGAAAACCGAAAGAAAATGAGAAAAGAAACACAACCCACGATAGTAGGGGTGTTCATGGTTCGGTTGGTAGGAAAGATGGGTTGTGTTTCTTTTCTCATTTTCTTTCGGTTTTCCACTACAAGTCGAGCTTTCAGGAAAACTGCATAAGGTACAAAAACATCAAGCCACAGAATCTCGCACAATGTGGTATTGCTCCGCCCGCCAAACCCCATAAGCAAGGAGAAATGAAACACCAACCCACCGAAGATAAAACTCGCATGCCCGACCCGCGTGACTCGAAACCTGTTTGGATTTTAACGTTCAAAGTGGTCATGGAAGTGATGGTGGACTCGATCTTTCTCACGGGCCCTTCTGGTGGCCCACTGGTGCAAAGGCTGGTCGTCGATCACCATCCCATGAAAAAATCCACGAGCGATAAAGATCATACGACAATCTTTATCGATAAGGATTGTTGTCTTTTATCGAGAACTTTTCATATTCTATAACGGGTTGTATTCAAGATTTGAGTTTTTTAATTTTTTGGGGGGTATGCAGATTTGGATTTATTGAAAGACGTAACGAGATACAACCGACAAGAACTCGAGGTTGCATGTGAAGATTTTAGCAACATTATCGGGTCGTCATCGGATAGCGTGGTGTACAAAGGGACGATGAAAGGCAGGACGAAAATCGCGGTAATTTCACTTTGCAATTGGGATGAGACATGGACGAGTTATCTCGAGCTTTATTTCCAAAAAGAGGTAAATTCGAGATCGGGAAATTTTGGTTTTTCCGTGGGTGTTTTTCGAGGTTTGGTGTTTTTTATTTTAGTTTTTGGATTGATTTAGGTGGCAGATTTGGCGAGGCTAAATCATGAGCTTCTATCAAAACCATAGCTCGCATCCCTTCTTATTCTTCAAGAAACAATTATCCATGTTTCTAATTTTCTCTTTACAAAATGACACCAAAATTCCTTGAATTGCTGATTAATAATAATTATAATAATATAGAGAAGAATGCAACTGAAATACACAAACATTTTACTCCAACAATGTTAAATAAATAGAAAAAAGTTGTTGATTTTGTGCACAAAATGATAGTACCTTCAAGATTCGGTCACTTTACGTCACAATACCAACAATTTCATCAATGTTGATTTAGTATTTATTTATTAAAAAGTGAGATAAAAGTGCGAAAGACTAAAATACCCCTTATCTAACGAGATTTTTAACAGATGTTAGAGGCGAGGACCAAATCCGGTCATATTTAGTTACCACGATGCTTAAAGTGTACTTCTTTAAATTGTAAGGACCAAAATGTATTATTTTTGTCAAACCACAAGGACCATAAGTTTACTTTACTCTTTTATTAACATTCAAATGTGGTTTTTATATAACAAAGCCAATAAAAATTTGGAACTAGTTTTGTTCAAATTTTATTTCATAAATCTTAAGAGATATAGCTTAATAGATGATTGTGTAACGATGTATATTTAAAATCAAAACGTACTAATAGTTTAATACCTTTTTATTTTGTATGATTCTTTTTACATTGCACGTTCAGGTTTCATTCTAGTTACAGTTTCAAATGGATCGTAATGTGTTGTAACAGGTAACGTGAACCATAATGAATGTCTTATCGATATGATGACTTATAATGAGCTATAATGTATCATATGGATTATAATAAGTTATAATATATAAGTCATAGTAATTATATCGAGTCGTAAAAGCTCTAATGGGTGTGTTGTAATATATATCTTATATGGGTTGGGTTTTGTTGAGAATGAAAGTCATGAAGAAGGATAATAAATGATCTTCACCCTCACATCAATCTCAATTGAAGATTAACGCTAATGAGATGCACCAGATCAATTCCAATGAAGTGCTATTCATGGATGGACATGAGACTAAAAATGATTAATGGTATATATAGTTATAAAAGGTGGAATTGAACCTTAAGGCGTTTTCCATCCATGCTTTGAGGTGTAAGCCTCGAGAGGGTGTGACGCAGCGAAAAGCGGATGAAATTAAGACTGAACACGTTGATTCTATGAATACCCGTGTCAGTCTCTTCTAAAGCTTGTTGATTCGACAGAAAAACAAACTTTAGGCTTCAAAATTCAAGTTCTCTTGAGAACTCAAAAGTGGAAGGGAACTGAAAGTTCTTTTCATTCATATCTGTCCATCCAGCTTACTTAACTGAAACATAAATAGAAAGATGAAAACGAACTGGGCCGGCCAAACGCAATGGGCCGAACACAAAAGCCCAAAAACGATAAAAAAACACTAAAACATCAAAAAAAGTCATGAAAAACAGCGTTTTGGGGGTCGAAAAGTGGTAACCACGGTGTGCTCCCCGTCTCAAGCTCCAATTTGACAGGTTGATCGCCCAAAACGGATGCCCGGAGAGGAAGTTATCCCCTTCTGAAGCCGGACCTGTCTGTTCCCCGATCGTGGGCCTCTAAAAACTTCAAAGCCCTCTCCTCCACCGCTCGTCCCATCACGGTGTGAGGCGTAAGCACCGAGACGGAAACTAAAAATAAAAAAAAAATATTTATATATATGTTGTAGATACTTAATAAATATTTAAATATAATCACCAAGAGGGAGTTTCAATTGCAAACCATAAAAAACGTACAAACCGTGCAAACTCATGGTTGCACACGTAAATCAATGAAAAATCTTTTGTAGAGTTGTTTAATATGATGAAAATGTTTCATATACTAAATTTTTTGATGACATTGTTTCATATGAAGGTGTTTATTTACGTAGAAATGAAAAAGTTTCACAAAAACGAGGAAAAAGTTTCATATGAATAAAAAAACACCAAAAAGTTTCAATTGCACGGTTTGTACGTTTTTTGTGGTTTGCAATTGAAACTCCCTCTAATACCAAGAGGTAATCTCAAAATTATTTTATTATGTTAATTATTGGAAAAAGTTCAAGAAAACCCAACGGACTTTCATGTTTGGAGTGATTAAATCACGAGAATGAAATTTGAGCCTCGTCAAATCTGTCACCTAAATCAATCCAAAAACTCAAATATAAAACATCGAATTTACCTCTTTTCGGAAATGAAGCTCGAGATACCTCGTCCAATTCTCATCCCAATTACAAAGCGAAATCACCGCGATTTTCGGCCCGCCTTTCATCGTCCCTTTGTACACCACGCTATCCGATGACGCCCGATAATGTTGCTAAAATCCTCACACGCAACCTCAAGTTTTTGTCGGTTGTATCTAGCTACGTTTTTCAACAAATCTGAATCTGCATAACCCCCCAAAAAACTCGAATCTTGAACACAACCCATTATAGAACTTGAAAAGTTATCGATAAAATATAACAATCCTCACCGATAAAGATTGTTGTATGATCCTTATCGTTCGTCGATTTCGTCCATGGGATGATGATCCACGGCTGGCCTTTGCACCAGTAGGCGGCCAACAGAAGGTCCGCGAGAAAGATCAAGCCCGCCTTCACTCCCATAACCTCTTCGAGCGCTAAAATCCAAACGGGTTTCAAGCCACGCGGGTCGAACTTGCGGGTTTTATCTTCGACGGGTTGGTGTTTCACTTCTCCTTGCTTCTGGGGTTTGGCGGCAGAGCAATACCACATTGTGCGGGATCCTGTGAGTTGATGTGTTTGTACCTTATGAGTTTTCCTGAAAGATCGACCTGTAGTGGAAAACCGACAGAAAATGAGAAAAAGAAATACAACCCACGACAGTAGGGGTGTTCATCGTTCGGTTAGTAGGAAAGATGGGTTGTGTTTCTTTTCTCATTTTCTTTCGGTTTTCCACTACAGGTCGAGCTTTCAGGAAAACTGCATAAGGTACAAAAACATCAAGCCACAGAATCTCGCACAATGTGGTATTCTCCGCCCGCCAAACCCTAGAAGTAAGGAGAAGTGCCAACCCACCGAAGATAAAACTCGCATGCCCGACCCGCGTGGCTCGAAACTTGTTTGGATTTTAACGTTCAAAGTGGTGATGGAAGTGATGCTGGACTCGATCTTCCTCACGGGCCACTTCTGGTGGCCCACTTGGCCCACTAGTGCAAAGTCTGGTCGTCGATCATCATCCCACGAAAGAAATCCACGAGCGATAAAGATTATACGACAATCTTTATCGGTAAGGATTGTTGTCTTTTATCGAAAACTTTTCATATTCTATAACTGGTTGTATTCAAGATTCGAGTTTTTTAATTTTTTGGGGGGTATGCAGATTCGGATTTGTTGAAAGACGTAACGAGATACAACCGGCAAGAACTCGAGGTTGCGTGTGAAGATTTTAGCAACATTATCGGGTCGTCATCGGATAGCGTGGTGTATTAAGGGACGATGAAAGGCAGGCCGAATATCGCGGTGATTTCGCTTTGCAATCGGGATGAGACATGGACGAGTTATCTCGAGCTTTATTTCCAAAACGAGGTAAATTCGAGATCGGGAAATTTTGGTTTTTCCGTGGGTGTTTTTCGAGGTTCGGTGTTTTTTATTTGAGTTTTTAGATTGATTTAGGTGGTAGATTTGGCGAGGCTAAATCATGAGCATCTATCCAAACAATTATCCAAATCTCTAATTTTCTCTTTACAAAATGACACCAAAATTCCTTGAATTGCTGATGAATAATAATAATAATACTATAGAGAAGAATGCAACTGAAATACACAAACATTTTACTCCAACAATGTTAAAAGAATAGACTGGGCCTCAAACTATGTTGCGTAGTGGACTTACCAAGGTTCGGTGCCCGTTCCTTGTGAATGAAATTGAAGCTTGGGGCACGTCTCTGACGTGTGACCCTGAAGGGCAATAGACTGGGCCTGAAACTTTTTTGGGTGACCCTGAAGGGCATTCGGGGCATAGATGAATTCTGTGTAGCCCCTTATAATATCCTAGTCCACAATGCACCACCGGTGATTTTATTGATTGTGTTTGGACCAGTGGGCCGACTGTGTTTTTATATTGTTATTGAGGGAATTCACTAGACCTTATGATCTAACCCTCGCTTTCAAACTTTTTAAAAACATTTTTAGGGAAAGCAAGTGACCCTAGATAAAGTAAGGGTAAAGAGAAGGTGCACGATTACCTATCTAGATTAGTTACTATCCTAACTATTAGATTATCTCACTTGTGGAAGGTTATTCCATTGCATTACTTAGATTTACCTTACTATTTGCATGCTAATCATTAAAAGGTAATATATCTATCTATATTAACAGGTATGTATATCATAAGATGTTTATGTTAAAAATGTAAAATGATATAGTCGATAATATTAATTTAAAAACAGTTATTAATTGATATTTGCATCCAAGAATATTTGGTGACCGATTTTATATGAATTACTAACATGTTTTAAGTTCAAAGTTAGTTTTTGAGATGAAAACGATGTATTAAAGATATTTAAGACGGCCTGTTTGGCCCGTTTGAAAGTTTCTCCCTACTCCCTATGCCTATAAAATGTTAGGAACGAATAGTTTATTAGATGTCGTGTATTGATTATTGAAGGCCACCAAATACCAATTCGAGTAATGTTTCCCCCTACCACAACCAAACCCAATTAAGGGTACCACTATATAACAGGCCCATGGTCCAGATATTATCACGGGTTTGAACCCAAATAGGTCAGGGATACCATCCACTTGGTTGGACATCCCATGATTTTTTTTTTCTTTGAAATGCAGGTAAGACACGCATAAGTGTCGTGTCAACGATGTATCCGGGATCCATACGGACACCTGACTAATTCTCGATGACCATGCGGTCATGGACCAACCCGAAACCCGATTCGTGGGTGACTTATTTGTTGCCTAAGGTTCGTTGCGTTCAGCGAGCGAGATTATGAAGAGTTGAGAGGGCAATCGAGAGGTTCAATCGGGACTGGACCTAACGCCGTCGTGCACGGCGTCTAAGGCGGCGGCGTGCGGCGGGAGGCCGTCGGTGGTTCACCGGCGATACTCATCATTCTGGACGGTGGCAGATCGAGAGCCTAGGGTTAGGGTTAAGAATCCATTGAGAGAAGAAAAGAAAAAGTGACCCAAATGTTTTTGATTTGGGTAAGTGAGAGATTTTTATACCCTTGTGGCCGGGTCAGGGTATGGATATGGGTCGGGTTGAGGATCCGCGTGCCTTATGATGAGGTTTGGTATGTTAACAATCCTAGTCCCTACACTCTTTAACAATTTCCCTTATGACCCTGAGTGGTTTAGAATAAATAAACTTTCAAATCTTATAGGAGTTGAATTTGGAAATCGAATCTTGTAAATGGATTGATGTAATTAGTTTTAATTTGGTGATTTCTTATTGAAGATGTAGATTGAGGGATCTAAGGAGTTGAAGTATATTTTAGATCAACAAGTGTTAAAATTGGTTATAAGGGGTGAATTTATTATTATGTGATATTTATTTTTAAATAGGTTTTAACTTTATGCTAATAAACTCATCATTGTACTACTAATTTTTTCATTTTTATTGTAAGTTGTATATAATTTTTTTTGGGAGCTATCTTAAAAAATTTAAAAGAATTATCTTAACATTTTGATTAGCAGCCTAAGGAAACCTAAAACTATGGTGTCATGTTGGACAACACCTTGTGTAGTGTACAAGAGGTCGCAGGTTCAATTCTGTCTGTAGTTATTATTATTTTTTAAAATTTTTGTTTAATGCACAACAATTTTAAGTCTGTCCCAAATATTCTACAAAAACAGACGAGTACACGCAACAAAATGGTTGATCGATTTTTGAGTGATTATTTAGTTTCATATATTGAAAACGTTATTTTAGAACGTATCAGTAATGATACGATTATGCAAATATTTCAAGGTGTAAGACCTCGCCGAGTACAGTTGTAATAAATTTCATATCACTATTGGATATATGTTTGATTTTTAATTTTAATGACCTGACCCGACAAAAGTATCGTTGACACTCTTCTTTTTTCGGCTAAACTTAATTAGGGAATCACGTGGTTTTCTGTTTAAGATTCGCCATTGCTCGTAAGTCATGTATTCATTAATATTTTATGGATATCCAATTATTCAAGTGTCATCATTGTCGATGGCGATGATAATTAGTCTTATAGGAGTAATGCTAATTCTAATCCATGATTTTAAGAGGATACACTACATTAAGGGTAGCAAAATTTCATTTTATTCTTATCTAGGGGTTAACATACTTTTAAAAGTTAAAACTATCATTTTGATATTTAAGATCTAAATCTCAAAAATTATAAGAGGATAAACTACATTAAGGGTAGTATAATTTTATTGCGACTACCCCGTTATAGAAATCTTCAACAGTTTCTGGTTCCTTCATCTTTAAACCATCAAACTCACAACACAAAGTTGGCAAACAAACCGCTTTTACCTTATCTTCTCTGCGATAAGTTTTGTAGAGGGCATATTATGCTTCTTTTGATTCCTTCATCATTTAGATTTGTTTTGTAATAACCAGTTCCAATAACTTATGGCTCTTGAATTTATGATTGTAGATAATGTTGAAGCATGTTGCACTTTCATTTGGTAATGTATATTCTTTAACCATATTATGGCTGAAAAGGAATAGAGGGTTTGTAAGTTGTAACACAAGTTTTGGGAATATGTATGGTTCAAAGAACTATGATTTATCTTTTCTATTTTGTATGATTCTTTTTACATTGTACGTTTAGGTTTGATTATAGTTACACTTTCAAATGGATCGTAATGTGTTGTAACAGGTAATGTGAACCATAATGAATGTCTTATGATATATGATGACTTATAATGAGCTATAATGTATCATATGGATTATAATAAGTTATAATATAAATCATAGTTATTATCTCGAGTCGTAAAAGCTCAAATCGGTTAAATTAGGTCATTTGGGTTGTAATATATATCTTATATGGGTTGAGTTTCATTGAGAATGAAAGTCATGATAAGAAGGATAATAAACGATCTTCACCCTCGGATCAATCTCAATTGAAGATTAACAGTAATGAGATGCACCAGATCAATTCCAATGAAGTGCTATTCATGTATGGACATGAGACTAAAAATGATTAATGGTATATATAGTTAAAAAAGGCGGAATTGAACCTTACGGCGTTTTCTATCCATGCTTTGAGGTGTAAGCCTCGAGACGGTGTGATGCAGTGAAAAGCGGATGTAATTAAGATTGAACACGTTGATTCTATGAATACCCGTGTCAGTCTCTTCTAAAGCTTGTTGATTCGACGGAAAAACAAACTTTAGGCTTCAAAATTCAAGTTCTCTTGAGAACTCAAAAGTGGAAGGGAACTGGAAGTTCTTATCATTCAAATTTGTCCATCCACCTTATTCAACTGAAACATAAATAGAAAGATGAAAACGAACTGGCCTGCCAAACGCAATGGGTCGAATACAAAAGCCCAAAAACGATAAAAAAACACTAAAACATCAAAAAAGTCATGAAAACAGCGTTTTGGAGGTTGAAAAGTGGGTTAGGCCTAACCACGGTGTGCTCCCTATCTCAAGCTTCGATTCGACAGGTAGATCGCCCAAAACGGACGCACGGAGAGGAAGTTATCCCCTTCTGAAGCCGGACCTGTCTGTTCCCCGATCGTGGGCCTCTAAAAACTTCAAAGCCCTCTCCTCCACCGCTCGTCCCATCACGGTGTGAGGCATAAGCACCGAGACAGAAACTAAAGATAAAAAAATATTTATATATGTTGTAGATACTTAATAAATATTTAAATATAATCACTAATAATCTCAAAATTATTTTAATATGTTAATTATCGGGAAAAGTTCAAGAAAACCCAACGGTCTTTCATGTTTGGAGTGATTAAATCACGAGAATGAAATTTGAACCTTGCCAAATCTGTCACCTAAATCAATCCAAAAACTCAAATAAAAAACATCGAATTTACCTCTTATTGGAAATAAAGCTCGATATAACTCGTCCAATTCTCATCCCAATTACAAAGCGAAATCACCGCGATTTCCGGCCCGCCTTTCATCGTCCCTTTGTACACCACGGCCGCTATCCGATGACGACCCGATAATGTTGCTAAAATCTTCACACGCAACCTCAAGTTTTTGTCGGTTGTATCTAGTTACGTTTTTCAACAAATCTGAATCTGCATAACCCCCAAAAAAACTCGAATCTTGAACACAACCCTTTATAGAATTTGAAAAGTTATCGATAAAATATAACAATCCTCACCGATAAAGATTGTTGTATGATCTTTATCATTCGTCGATTTCGTTCATGGGATGATGATCGACGGCTGGCCTTTGCACCAGTAGGCGGCCACCAGAAGGTCCGTGAGAAAGATCGAGCCCACCATCACTCCCATAACCACTTCGAGCGCTAAAATCCAAGCGGATTCAAGCCACGCGGGTCGGACTTGCGGGTTTTATCATCGACGGGTTGGTGTTTCACTTCTCCTTGCTTCTGGGTTTGGCGGCGAAGCAATACCACATTGTGCGGGATCCTGTGAGTTGATGTGTTTGTACCTTATGAGTTTTCCTGAAAGCTCAACCTGTAGTGGAAAACCGACAGAAAATGAGAAAAAGAAACACAACCCACGACAGTAGGGGTGTTCATGATTCGGTTAGTAGGAAAGATGGGTTGTGTTTCTTTTCTCATTTTCTTTCGGTTTTCCACTACAGGTCGAGCTTTCAGGAAAACTGCATAAGGTACAAAAACATCAAGCCACAGAATCTCGCACAATGTGGTATTGCTCCGCCCGCCAAACCCCAGAAGCAAGGAGAAGTGGCAACCCACCGAAGATAAAACTCGCAAGCCCGACCGCGTGGCTCGAAACCTGTTTGGATTTTAACGTTCAAAGTGGTCATGGAAGTGATGCTGGACTCGATCTTTCTCACGGGCCCTTCTGGTGGCCCACTTGGCCCACTTGGCCCACTTGGCCCACTGGTGCAAAGTCTGGTCGTCGATCATCATCCCACGAAAGAAATCCACGAGCGATAAAGATTATACGACAATCTTTACCGGTAAGGATTGTTGTCTTTTATCGAAAACTTTTCATATTCTATAACTGGTTGTATTCAAGATTCGAGTTTTTTAATTTTTTGGGGGGTATGCAGATTCGGATTTGTTGAAAGACGTAACGAGATACAACCAGCAAGAACTCGAGGTTGCGTGTGAAGATTTTAGCAACATTATCGGGTCGTCATTGGATAGCGTGGTGTACAAAGGGACGATGAAAGGCAGGCCAAATATCGCGGTGATTTCGCTTTGCAATCGGGATGAGACATGGACGAGTTATCTCGAGCTTTATTTCCAAAAAGAGGTTAATTCGAGATCGGGAAATTTTGGTTTTTCCGTGGGTGTTTTTTGAGGTTCGGTGTTTTTTATTTCAGTTTTTAGATTGATTTAGGTGGTAGATTTGGCTAGGCTAAATCATGAGCATCTATCCAAACAATTATCCAAATCTCTAATTTTCCCTTTACAAAATGACACCAAAATTCCTTGAATTGCTGATGAATAATAATAATAATAATAATAATAATAATAATAATAATAATAATAATAATAATAATAATAATAATAATAATAATAATAATACTATAGAGAAGAATGCAACTGAAATACACAAACATTTTACTCCAACAATGTTAAAAGAAATAGAAAAAAAATGTGTTAATTTTGTGCACAAAATGATAGTACCTTCAAGATTCGGTCACTTTACGTCACAATACCAACAAGTTCATCAATGCTGATTTTAGTATTTATTTATTAAAAAGTGAGATAAAAGTGCGAAAGACTAAAATACCCCTTATCTAACGAGATTTTTTAACAGATGTTAGAGGCGAGAACCAAATCCGGTCAAATTTACTTACCACGGTGCTTAAAGTGTACTTTTTTAAATTGTAAGGACCAAAATGTATTATTTTCGTCAAACCACAAGGACCATAAGTTTAATTTACTCTTTTATTAACATTCAGCATATATATTTATTATCACAACAGCAAATTCTATACAATATAGATAATACATAGAATTAATGACACTCCTTGGAGATATTCAAATAAGCAGATGCAATTCTCAGGTCATTTGGAATAATTGGGTCCCGTCCTCTGTAAACATTCTGGCCGGGAGACTCCTTCACAAACGGTTACCGACTAAGGTCAACTTGGAGAAAAGGGGTATTCCTTTGTTAACTACGACGTGCTCGTTTTGCAACCGGGCTGATGAAAACGAAGACCATCTATTTAGAGATCGTGTGTTCACAAACAGGATCTTGAAAGAGATTCTTGTCTGGTGGGGTTTAGATGCTTCGTTTGTTCATAACAATCATTCAATCTTGGATTGGGCAGATATTCTTTTTTTACCTGGTGAAAAAAGGAAGGCCTTCAATGGAGTCATTTTTTCTTTCCTTTGGTTAATCTGGTCTTTGAGGAATAGAAAGATCTTTGACAATGTACATCGTGGGAAAGAGGAGCTGATCTTTAGCCATCTTCAAGCATTATCGTTTTTTTGGATCAAGCAAAGATCAAGGCTTCCAAGTTTCGGTCTTAAATGGGCTTTGTGGTGCACGTCTCCCGTTTCTTGCTTTTAACGGTTTGGTTCTTGTTTTCGGGTTCTTTTGTCTGTTGTTGGGTGGTTTTCGGGTTCTCTGTAGTCATTTCTCTTTTCTTTTTCGGTCCGTTTGGCGGGGGTGATGGCCTTGCCGAAGCTCCTGTCCTCTCGTCACTTTCTCTTGTAGCCGTTCAAAAAAAAAAAGTAATTGCCTTCAATATTAACTAACTATTAAGTGGTAATAAATGACATTAATAAGTCTAGCTTATATTTTAACAATTTCTCTTGCAAATGTTGATGCACAATCAAAATGCTACCTTTCATTAGATTTTTCCATGGACTTTGAGTTCTCTAAAATATTGTAGGTCTACAATACTCTTCCTCTTCCTCTATATATTTTCAAGGTTTATGTATCCAAGGTGTAATATTGGTTCTCCTTAACTGAGATGAAATATTGTAATATTATTTTATTTAGAGATAGGTTTCAGATTTGTTTTGTAATAACCAGTTCCAATAACTTATGGCTCTTGGAATTATGATTAATTGTAGATAAGGTTGAATCTAGTTGCACTTTCATTTGGTAATGTATATTATTTAACCATATTATGGCTGAAAAGGCATAGAGGATTTGTAACACAAGTTTTGGTAATATGCATGGGTCAAAGAACTATGATATTTTCTTATTTTGTATGATTCTTTTTACATTGCACGTTTAGGTTTGATCCTAGTTACACTTTCAAATGGATCGTAATGTGTTGTAACAGGTAATGTGAACCATAATGAATGTCTTATGAGATATGATTACTTATAATGAGCTATAATGTATCAGATGCATAATAATAAGTTATAATATAAGTCATAGTAATTATATCGAGTAGTAAAAGCTCTAATGGGTTAAATTAGGTCATTTGCGTTGTAATATATATCTTATATGGGTCGGGTTTTGTTGAGAATGAAAGTCATGATAAGAAGGCTAATAAACGATCTTCACCCTCGGATCAATCTCAATTGAAGATTAACACTAATGAGATGCACCAGATCAATTCCAATGAAGTGCTATTCATGGATGGACACGAGAATAAAAATGATTAATGGTAAATATAGTTTTAAAAGGCGGAATCGAGCCTTAAGGCGTTTTCCATCCATGCTTCGAGGTGTAAGCCTCGAGGCGATGTGAGGCGTAAGCACCGAGACGGAAACTAAAGATAAATAAAAATATTTATATATTAATCACTAATAATCTCAAAATTATTTTAATATACTAATTATTGGGAAAAGTTCAAGAAAACCCAACAGACTTTCATGTTTGAAGTGATTAAGTCACGAGAATGAAATTTGAGCCTCGCTAAATCTGCCTCCTAAATCAATCTAAAAATTCAAATAAAAAACATCGAATTTACCTCTTTTTGGAAATAAAGCTCGAGATATATAACTCATCCAATTCTCATCCCAATTGCAAAGCGAAATCACCGCGATTTCCGACCCGCCTTTCATTGTCCCTTTGTACACCACGCTCTCCAATGACGGCCCGATAATGTTGCTAAAATCTTCACACGCAACCTCAAGTTTTTGCCGATTGTATCTCGTTACGTCTTTCAACAAATCTGAATCTGCATCTCCCCCCCCCCCCAAAAAAAAAAAAAGACTCGAATTTTGAACACAACCCATTGTAGAATTTGAAAATTTATCGATAAAACATAACAATCCTTACAGATAAAAATTGTTGTATGATCTTTATCGTTCGTCATTTCTTCATGGGATGATGATCGGCGGCTGGCCTTTGCACCAGTAGGCGCCTAGGTGGCCGCCAGAAGGTCTGCAAGAAAGATCGAGCCCACCATCACTCCCGTCACCACTTCGAGCACTAAAATCCAAACGGGTTTCGAGCCACGTGGGTCGGGCTTGTGGGTTTTATCTTCGATGGGTTGGTGTTTCACTTCTCCTTGCTTCTAGGGTTTGGCGGGCGGAGCAATACCACATTGTGCGGGATCCTGTGCCTTGATGTGTTTGTACCTTATGCAGTTTTCCTGAAAGCTCGACCTGTAGTGGAAAACCGAAAGAAAATGAGAAAAAAACACAACCCACGACAGTAGGGGTGTTCATGGTTCAGTTAGTAGGAAAGATGGGTTGTGTTTCTTTTCTCATTTTTTCATTCGATTTTCCACTACAGGTCGAGCTTTCAGGAAAACTGCATAAGGTACAAAAACATCAAGCCACAGAATCTCGCACAATGTGGTATTGCTCCGCCCGCCAAACCCGAGAAGCAAGGAGAAGTGAAACATCAACCCACCAAAGATAAAACTCGCAAGCCCGACCCGCGTGGCTCAAAACCTGTTTGGACTTTAACGTTCAAAGTGGTCATGGAAGGGATAGTGGACTCGATCTTTCTCACGGGCCCTTCTGGTGGCCCACTGGTGCAAAGGCTGGTCGCTGATCATCATCCCACGAAAGAAATCCACGAGCGATAAAGATCATACGACAATCTTTACCGGTAAGGATTGTTGTCTTTTATCGAAAACTTTTCATATTCTATAACTGGTTGTATTCAAGATTCGAGTTTTTTAATTTTTTGGAGGGTATGCAGATTCGGATTTGTTGAAAGACGTAACGAGATACAACCGGCAAGAACTCAAGGTTGCGTGTGAAGATTTTAGCAACATTATCGGGTCGTCATTGGATAGCGTGGTGTACAAAGGGACGATGAAAGGCAGGCCGAATATCGTGGTGATTTCGCTTTGCAATCGGGATGAGACATGGACGAGTTATCTCGAGCTTTATTTCCAAAAAGAGGTAAATTCGAGATCGGGAAATTTTGGTTTTTTCGTGGGCGTTTTTCGAGGTTCGGTGTTTTTTATTTGAGTTTTTAGATTGATTTAGGTGGTAGATTTGGCAAGGCTAAATCATGAGCATCTATCCAAACAATTATACAAATCTCTAATTTTCTCTTTACAAAATGACACCAAAATTCCTTGAATTGCTGATGAATAATAATAATAATAATAATACTATAGAGAAGAATGCAAGTGAAATACACAAACATTTTACTCCAACAATGTTAAAAGAATAGAAAAAAAAAGTGTTGATTTTGTGCACAAAATGATAGTACCTTCGAGATTAAATTCGGTCACTTTACGTCACAATACCAACAATTTCATCAATGTTGATTTTAGTATTTATTTATTAAAAAGTGAGATAAAAGTGCGAAAGACTAAAATATCCCTTATCTAACGAGATTTTTTAACATATGTTAGAGGTGAGGACCAAATCCGGTCAAATTTACTTACCATGGTGCTTAAAGTGTACTTTTTTAAATTGTAAGGACCAAATGTATTATTTTCGTCAAACCACAAGGATCATAAGTTTAATTTACTCTTTTACTAACATTCAAATGTGGTTTTTATATAACGAAGCCAATAAAAATTTGGAACTAGTTTTGTTCAAATTTTATTTCATAAATCTTAAGAGATATAGCTTAATAGATGATTGTGTAACGATGTATATGTGAAATCAAAAGGTACTAATAGTTTAATACCTTTTTATTCTGTATGATTCTTTTTACATTGCACGTTTAGGTTTCATTCTAGTTTCACTTTCAAATGGATCG
The DNA here is from genome assembly GCA_030169165.1 of Centaurea solstitialis. NCBI lineage: Eukaryota > Viridiplantae > Streptophyta > Magnoliopsida > Asterales > Asteraceae > Centaurea > Centaurea solstitialis. The sequence goes on from CM058043.1 coordinate 9,444,874, forward strand.
TAATGTGTTGTAATAGGTAATGTGAACCCTAATGAATGTCTTATGAGATATGATGATTTATAATGAGCTATAATGTATCATATGGATTATAATAAGTTATAATATAAGTCATAGTAATTATATCGAGTCGTAAAAGCTCTAATGGGTGCATTGTAATATATATCTTATATGGGTTGGGTTTTGTTGAGAATGAAAGCATGATAAGAAGGATAATAAATGATCTTCACCTTCGGATCAATCTCAATTGAAGATTAACACTAATGAGATGCACCAGATCAATTCCAATGAAGTGCTATTCATGGATGGACAAGAGACTAAAAATGATTAATGGTATATATAGTTATAAAAGGCAGAATTGAACCTTAAGGCGTTTTCCATCCATGCTTTGAGGTGTAAGCCTCGAGACGGTGTGATGCAGCGAAAAGCGGATGAAATTAAGACTGAACACGTTGATTCTATGAATACCCGTGTCAGTCTCTTTTAAAGCTTGTTGATTCGACGAAAAAACAAACTTTAGGCTTCAGAATTCAAGTTCTCTTGAGAACTCAAAAGTGGAAGGGAACTAAAGTTCTTTTCATTCAAATCTGTCCATCCACCTTATTCAACTGAAACATAAATAGAAAGATGAAAACAAACTGGCCCTGCCAAACGCAATGGGCCGAACACAAAAGCCCAAAAACAAAAGCCCAAAAACAAAAGCCCAAAAACAAAAGCCCAAAAAACGATAAAAACACTAAAACATCAAGAAAAGTCATAAAAAACAACGTTTTGGGGGTCGAAAAGTGGTAATCACGGCGTGCTACCCGTCTCAAGCTTCGATTCGACAGGTTGATCGCCCAAAAAGGACGCCCAAAGAGGAAGTTATCCCCTTCTGAAGCCGGACCCGTCTGTTCCCCGACCGTGGGCCTCTAAAAACTTCAAAGCCCTCTCCTCCACCGCTCGTCCCATGACGGTGTGAGGCATAAGCACCGAGACGAAAACTAAAACTAAATATATATATATATATATGTGTTGTAGATACTTAATAAATATTTAAATATAATCACTAATAATCTCAAAATTATTTTAATATGTTAATTATTGGAAAAAGTTCAAGAAAACCCAACGAACTTTCATGTTTAGAGTGATTAAATCATGAGAATGAAATTTGAGCCTTGCCAAATCTGTCACCTAAATCAATCCAAAAACTCAAATAAAAAACATCGAATTTACCGCTTTTTGGAAATGAAGATCGAAATAACTCGTCCAATTCTCATCCCAATTACAAAGCGAAATCACCGTGATTTCCGGCCCGCCTTTCATCGTCCCTTTGTACACCACGGCCGCTATCCGATGACGACCCGATAATGTTGCTAAAATCTTCACACGCAACCTCAAGTTTTTGTCGGTTGTATCTAGTTACGTTTTTCAACAAATCTGAATCTGCATAACCCCCCAAAAAAACTCAAATCTTGAACACAACCCATTATAGAATTTGAAAAGTTACCGATAAAATATAACAATCCTCACCGATAAAGATTGTTGTATGATCTTTATCGTTCGTCGATTTCGTCCATGGGATGATGATCGACGGCAGGGCTTTGCACCAGTAGGCGGCCACCAGAAGGTCCGTGAGAAAGATCGAGCCCACCATCACTCCCATAACCATTTCGAGCGCTAAAATCCAAACGGGTTTCAAGCCACACGTGTCGGACTTGCGGGTTTTATCATCGACGGGTTGGTGTTTCACTTCTTCTTGCTTCTGTGGTTTGGCGGCGAAGCAATACCACATTGTGTGGGATCCTGTGAGTTGATGTGTTTGTACCTTATGAGTTTTCCTGAAAGCTCGACCTGTAGTGGAAAACCGACAGAAAATGAGAAAAAGAAACACAACCCACGACAGTAGGGGTGGTCATGGTTCGGTTAGTAGGAAAGATGGGTTGTGTTTCTTTTCTCATTTTCTTTCGGTTTTCCACTACAGGTCGAGCTTTTAGGAAAACTGCATAAGGTACAAAAACATCAAGCCACAAAATCTCGCACAATGTGGTATTGCTCCGCCCGCCAAACCCCAGAAGCAAGGAGAAGTGGCAACCCACCGAAGATAAAACTCGACCGCGTGGCTCGAAACCTGTTTGGATTTTAACGTTCAAAGTGGTCATGGAAGTGATGCTGGACTCGATCTTTCTCACGGGCCCTTCTGGTGGCCCACTGGTGCAAAGTCTGGTCGTCGATCATCATCCCACGAAAGAAATCCACGAGCGATAAAGATCATACGACAATCTTTACCGGTAAGGATTGTTGTCTTTTATCGAAAACTTTTCATATTCTATAACCGGTTGTATTCAAGATTCGAATTTTTTCATTTTTTGGGGGGTATGCAGATTTGGATTTGTTGAAAGACGTAACGAGATACAACCGGCAAGAACTCGAGGTAGCGTGTGAAGATTTTAGCAACATTATCGGGTCGTCATCGGATAGCGTGGTGTATAAAGGGACGATGAAAGGCAGGCCGAAAATCGCGGTGATTTCGCTTTGCAATCGGGATGAGACATGGACGAGTTATCTCGAGCTTTATTTCCGAAAAGAGGTAAATTCGAGATCGGGAAATTTTGGTTTTTCTGTGGGTTTTTTCGAGGTTTGGTGTTTTTTATTTGAGTTTTTAGATTGATTTAGAGCATCTCCAACGGGTAACACTATTTTTTGTTAGGATTATGTGCAAGATAGTAACAGGGTTTACCGTGTCCAATGTTATAAGACACTAGTAGGTCACACCGCTGCACACCAATTAGAGATCAAGTGGATTTACCAGTTTGATGGAATAATTAAGTGTAAAGTTAATTATTTGAGTGAGAAATAAATAATAAACAATTATTTATTATTTAGATAAATAAAATATCAGTTGGTATATTTTATCAGTTTAATTAATAGTTAATTAATTAAAAGGGATAAGTCATTTAATTAATAGTTAATTAATTAAATAAAAGGTTTAAATCAATTAAAAAGCTTAACGGGCTTTCTAAATTGATCGGGCTTTTTCTTTAATGGGCATTACCATATTTATGATTATAAATATGGTAAACCTAGGAATTATTCATTCATTCCATTGATTAAGAAAAAGAAAAACCCAGAGAAAACCTGAAACCCACACAGTCTTTCTCTCTCTCCATCGATTTCTAGAGGTGATCCCGGAGGTGGTCTAGCAACTAATCTCGTGTGGTGCCAGTAGCGGTGTAACCCCTGCCAGCCTTCCGGAAAAAGCAATCGTATAAGGTAAACCATCAAAACACCCTTTGATTGTATCTGTTATGTTTGGGATTGGATCCTTGGATGGGAATCCGGATTTATTATTATTCCGCTGTGCATGTTTTGTAACCCGTGATTCCCAACAGTGGTATCAGAGCCACTTCCCAAACCTGCAGATCAGGTTGTTAATCTCATTAGGTTAAAAAGTTTTGATTTTTATCGAATTCGGGTTTTAAAAATTAAACCTTTTTGGAAAAACCTAAAACAGATCGGAAACCACCGCCGGCGAAACCACAGGTTGTGGTGGCCGGCGGCTGTCCATCGAAGCCAACCACCACGCCGCACCACAGCTAGTGGCTGCGGCGGTGGCCGACAGGAAACACCGCACCACCGTTTGTGGTGGCGGTGGTGATCGGTCTCGGTAATTGGTGGTAATCGCAACCGAAATCGAAGGAAATCGACGGTGGCGGTGGTGGTTTCGAACCACTGTCGTCGCCGGATCAAGACGACCGCCATGCCACCGACCGTGGTGGTGGCGGCGATGATTGCTGCTGCTCATGACCGCAATCGACGGCGGTGGTAGCCGATTGCTACCATTGCCGATCGAATCGTGGTGGCGGTGGCTGTTTTCCCTTCGATTTCAATCGCCGGAAGCGGCGGTAGTGGTGGCAGCGTCCGCCGCTGCCGTCGTCGTCTGAATACAACCGCCGCACCACCGAACCGTGGTGGTGGCGGGACTTGATTGCAATTCCGGCCTGTCGAAATACGGCAGACCGGTGGATGGTGGAGATAGCGGTGTTGAGGCGGTGGTGGTGGTTTTTCAAACCGCTGCTGCCGCCGGTGTTCGATGGTGGTACGGGCGGCGGCGGTGGCGATCGTGTCATTGTCGTCGCCGGCGATAGAGAAACCACCAATCGACGGCCACGTTTTGACGGATCGGTGGTAATCGAAATCGTTGTTCGTCCCAATCGTTTATTGTTAACGGATCTCGATTAGGATTCGTTTCCGGATAGTTTTTGAGATAGAGGATCGTTTTATCAGATAAGGTTTAAAACGATTCAAGATTAAGTTTAATTAATTTGTTTTAAATTAATTTCTGATTTTATAATTATCCGATTAAAATCCAGTTGTATTTTGATTCGTTTAATTGTATTGAGTCATAGCTGAACCCTTTTAGACCCGTGGTTGTGTTTTTATTTATTTTATCCGTTTTAGAATAGTTGGGAGGCCTGCGTGCCATTTACAACCCTACTTGTAATTTTAAATTATTAGAATAGTTGGGAGGCCTGCGTGCCATTAAAAGCCCATTTGTAATAGTTAGTTCTAATTATCAAGACGGAGACAAGATGACGACCACGGATCTCGGAGCCAGTGGGAGTGCCAGAAGACGAAGACTTTTGTCACTTAGGGTTGAGACCGTTGTTTTGTGTTGGCTCACAAAGCAACATTAGCTTAAGGGTTTAGGCTATGACTGTGCTTTTTATATTTAAATTGCGTGGTTGTTTTACGTAATTATTGTTAAATATAAATTGCCTTTTTGAATGATTGTTTTTAAAAGGATAAAACGATACAAATACAGTTAGTGTTTGGATCCAGTTTTTCAAAGTTTTGAAAAAGGAAAACTGGCAATTTAGACCCTTGTTAAAATCATATATTAGTAAGTGCAACCCACTTTAGGGGCACTTCCGGTGTAAGGTACATAGGGCGTTGTAAGTGCACACACTATGAACGCCCGTGTTCAAACCGAAACTGGAAGGTGATAAAACTCTGCGAATTATCTCCGGGTGGTACCGGCCAGAGTTTGTCCAGGTCCCGGGTGGTGCAATCTATTTTGGTAATTATTTATTCACTGGGTGGTACCAGGCCAAAATGCACTAGAGGGACTAAATATGCACGGACTATTAATATCCGATGTCCCGACGATCTAGAAGTCGTATTTTCAGATAGGAATACGATTGGTATAGTTTTACCTACCATAGATCGCATGAGTCGGTTTGACATGATCACATGCTTCCCGACACATGTGAAATATGGATTCTAGTCTAATAAATTTATTTTAAGGGTAATAATTTATTAGAATTATATAATTATAAACTAAATTGGAATTTATATTCTTCTGTAGATGTCTCCAATTAGCATTCCGTTTTATTCACCTGAGGAATCACTTCGCCTTATTACGGGCAAGTGGAAGCTTACGGGTCAGAATTTTCCAGTTTGGAAGTTGCACTTACAGAATGTTTTGAGTGCCCAGGGTAAGCTTTATGTGATCAATAAGCCCATGTCACGACCCAAAAGCAATGCCCCAGAAGAGGAATTTGCTGAATATTTCAGATTCATGGCAGATGAATCGGATGTGATGTCCATTCTAGTTTTCTCTATGTCACCCGAGTTCACGGGAGACTTAAGAGTGAAATTCTGTCACGAGGTCGTAAGGAATGTAGAAAACCAGTTAGGTTTCTACAAGCACACGGGCAAGCTTTTGATCATGCAAGAGATTCTCTCCCTGAAGCTACAGAAGGGTCAGTCAGTTAAAAACCATCTTATTGAAATGAGAAGGCTTTTTAAATGTTTATCACGTCTGGGGTACAAGATGACTCAGGAAGAGTTAGTGTACCTCATGTGGTTCTCCCTCACAAAGGAAGTTCAAGACACAGCTAGTGCCTACATGAAGGAACCAAAGAACGACGTGGATAAAGTTCATGAAGATATCCTGGCCAGTCTAGAGCCAGTACCCGAACCTGCGAATCTCATGGACACTGATATAATTGATGAGCTGGGAGATCTGAGTTGCCCAGAGTGCGGCAGCGAGGATATTTGCGAGCACTCGATGAATATCGACCAGATTGAGATCGGTTTATCCGATGCTCCAGGTATCTTTATGATAGATTGCTTAATCACTTCTTATGAATCATGGGTAATTGATACAGGCAGTGGTAACCACATTTGTAATCATTTACAGGGATTCACTAGAAGAAAGACTCTGAGGAAGGACCGTTCGAACCTACGAGTTGGCGAAGGCACTCCGTTGATTGCTGAAGCCGTGGGATCTTATAGTCTTAGTTTACCCTCGGGTCTAGTTTTGGAACTGGATAATTGTTATTATATTCCAAATATGATTAAGAATGTATTGTCTTTTGATTTGTTGGTAGACCAAGGCTTTTATTATAAATATTCTTATAAAATGATTTCAGTCTTTAAAGATAATATTTTCTATTTTAAAGCTACACCCGTAGATGGTCTATACACTGTAAATCTTAAAGACAACAATAGTGAAATCTATCATATAAGTAAGCGATCCAAGGATATTGAGGATCAGACTTACCTCTGGCATTGTCGTTTAGGCCATATAAACAAGAAACGCGTTGAACTACTCCTAAAAGGAGGTTTTCTTGGCAATTTCGACTATAAACCTTTTGATAATTGCGAATCTTGTTTATCTGGGAAAATGACAAAGCAACCTTTCAACAGTGAGAATGAAAGGGCTACTGACTTGCTTGAAATAATCCACACAGATGTATGTGGACCTTTCAGTCATGTAGCAAGAGGAGGATACCGGTACTTCATTACCTTCACTGACGACTTCAGTAGGTATGGTTATGTCTACTTGATGAGACATAAATCTGAAACCTTTGAGAAATTCAAGGAATATCAGAATGAAGTACAGAATCTACTTGACAAGAGGATCAAGTTCTTACGGTCAGATCGTGGTGGCGAATATCTCAGTGATGAGTTTGACAATCATCTGATGGAGTGTGGGATTGTATCCCAACTTACACCTCCGTATACACCTCAGATGAACGGTGTATCAGAAAGGAGAAATCGTACTTTGCTTGACATGGTACGAACGATGATGTGTCATTCTTCGCTGCCAATATCATTCTGGGGACATGCGCTCGAAACAGCAGCACACATACTGAACAGAGCGCCAACAAAGTCGGTAGAAAAGACTCCATACGAGTTATGGAAGGGTAAGAAACCCAACATATCTTTTCTGAAAATTTGGGGTTGTGAGGTTTACGTCAAACGACCTACCTCAGAAAAACTCAAACCCAAATCCGACAAGTGTTTCTTCGTTGGATATCCCAAGACCACCGTGGGATATTATTTCTACAACCCTGAAGAGAACAAAGTGTTTGTTGCTCGAAATGGAAAATTTTTGGAAGAAAAGTTTCTCAGTTTAGAGAACACCAGAAAGGATGTAGATCTACAGGTAGTAGACGAAGAAAGCACTACACCAGTTGTTGAGCCAGAAATTCAACATAACAATGTTGAACCTCAATCAGGGCCGATTGAGGAAGTGCAAACACAGGACCTTCGCAGATCCAGCAGGGTAAGACAAGAACCAGATAGGTATCTTGGGTTCCTAGTCTCTCAAGATAGCGGAGACTTAAATGAACCAACATCCTATGGAGAAGCTGTGTCAGGCAGTGAGTCTGAACAATGGCAGGAAGCCATAAAGGCCGAGATGCAATCCATGTACGACAACCAAGTTTGGGAGTTGACTGATTTGCCACAACACTGTAAGGCTGTTGGACGCAAATGGGTTTTCAAGAAGAAAACCGACATGGATGGGAACGTACACACCTTCAAAGCCAGACTAGTTGCAAAAGGATTCACGCAAACTCATGGCATTGACTATGATGAAACCTTTTCACCAGTGGCAATGTTGAAGTCAATTAGGATTCTTATGGCCATCTCAGCGTACTTTAATTACGAGATTTGGCAAATGGACGTCAAGACAGCCTTTCTGAATGGAAAGTTAACAGAAGACGTCTATATGGAACAACCAGAGGGGTTTGAAGATCCCAAGAATCCTAATAAGGTGTGTAAGCTGCTAAAATCTATTTATGGATTGAAGCAAGCATCTCGAAGCTGGAACTTACACTTTGATGAGCGAATCAAAGAGTTTGGTTTTACCAAAAGTGAGTTCGAGCCGTGTGTCTACACTAAGTTCAGTGGGAGCATAGTAACCTTCTTGGTCTTATACGTAGATGACATTCTACTCATAGGAAACGATGTGCCAACTTTACAGAGTGTTAAGAGTTGGTTAAGCAAATGTTTCCAGATGAAAGACCTTGGAGAAGCCGCTTATATACTCGGTATAAAGATCTACAGAAATAGATCTAAGCGGCTTATCGGGCTTAGCCAAAGTACGTATATCGATAAAATCTTGAAGAAATTCAGGATGGATGAATCCAAGAAATGATTTATCCCAATGCAACATGGCATAGTGTTAAGTAAAACACAGTGTCCTGTTTCTATTCAAGATCAGGACAAAATGAAATCGGTCCCATATGCTTCAGCAATTGGGTTGATTATGTATGCCATGCTATGTACTAGGCCCGATGTTGCTTACTCAGTAAGTGTTACGAGCAGATACCAACAGAATCCAGGTGAACCCCATTGGGTGGCTGTCAAGAACATTCTTAAATATCTGAGAAGAACGAAAGAAATGTTCTTGGTCTTTGGAGGTACTGAGGATGAAATTAGTGTCACCGGATACTCCGACGCTAGTTTCCAGACCGACAGAGATGACTTCAGGTCACAGTCAGGGTATGTCTTTACCCTAAACGGAGGTGCGATCTCATGGAAGAGCTCGAAGCAGGACACGATTGCAGACTCAACTACAGAGGCAGAGTACATTGCAGCATCTGATGCGGCAAAGGAAGCTGTCTGGCAGAGGAATTTTCTATCGGATCTCAGAGTGGTTGCCAGTATCTCGAGACCGATCGATATATTCTGTGATAACTCAGGAGCCGTGGCGCAAGCAAAGGAACCTAGAGAGCATCACAAGTCGAGACACGTGCTCAGAAAGTATCACCTCATCCGAGAGATCATTGGAAGAGGAGATGTGAGAATATGCAAGATTCCAACAGAAGACAATGTCGCAGATCCGCTGACAAAGCCACTAGCAAGGGCAAAGCATGAGGCACATGCGAATTCCATTGGGATGTAGTACCTGGAAGCCAATAGCTAGTACTTAGTTTATTAATTATTACTATAGTCTAATTTAGAAACAATGTAATCATGTAAAGTTTTTATTTCACAGTGTGTTGGAAATAAATGGAGGTTTTGTTTTCATGATTGTTCTAAATTAACTATTTTTTGCATATTTAACGTATCCATGATTCTACAAAGTCTTGTATGAAATCTAAATTTCCGTAGCCACTTATTGAAATGGGAATTTCAATAGGGAGTTTGACGCTATTATAAATACTTGATGATTTATTCAAAGTAACAGGGTTTACCGTGTCCAATGTTATAAGACACTAGTAGGTCACACTGCTGCACACCAATTAGAGATCAAGTGGATTTACCAGTTTGATGGAATAATTAAGTGTAAAGTTAATTATTTGAGTGAGAAATAAATAATAAATAATTATTTATTATTTAGATAAATAAAATATCAGTTGGTATATTTTATTAGTTTAATTAATAGTTAATTAATTAAAAGGGATAAGTCATTTAATTAATAGTTAATTAATTAAATAAAAGGTTTAAATCAATTAAAAAGTTTAACGGGCTTTCTAAATTGATCGGGCTTTTTCTTTAATGGGCATTACCATATTTATGATTATAAATATGGTAAACCTAGGAATTATTCATTCATTCCATTGATTAAGAAAAAGAAAAACCCAGAGAAAACCTGAAACCCACACAGTCTTTCTCTCTCTCCATCGATTTCTAGAGGTGATCCCGGAGGTGGTCTAGCAACTAATCTCGTGTGGTGCCAGTAGCGGTGTAACCCCTGCCAGCCTTCCGGAAAAAGCAATCGTATAAGGTAAACCATCAAAACACCCTTTGATTGTATCTGTTATGTTTGGGATTGGATCCTTGGATGGGAATCCGAATTTATTATTATTCCGCTGTGCATGTTTTGTAACCCGTGATTCCCAACATTTTTTACACCAAATGTCAAAAGTAGTGTAAGAAATAGTGTAAGATTTAGTGATACTAGTAAATCTTCTCCAATGGGTAACACTATTTTTTACACCAAATCATTTTTACATTGAAAAGTAGTGTTATAAATAGTGTAAAAAATAGTGTTACACCAAATATAGTGTGATACTATTCATCACACTAAATTTAGTGTGAAAAATAGTGACCCCATTTGAGATGTGAATAGTAACATTTACGCCAATTTAGTGTTTAGTGTAAGATTTGGTGATCCCATTGGAGATGGTCTTAGGTGGTAGATTTGGCGAGGCTAAATCATGATCATTTATCCAAACAATTATCCAAATCTCTAATTTTCTCTTTACAAAATGACACCAAATTTCCTTGAATTGCTGATGAATAATAATAATAATACTATAGAGAAGAATGCAACTGAAATACACAAACATTTTACTCCAACAATGTTAAAAGAACAGAAAAAAAAAGTGTTGATTTTGTGCACAAAATGATAGTACCTTCAAGATTAAATTCGGTCACTTTACGTTACAATACCAACAATTTCATCAATGTTGATTTTAGTATTTATTTATTAAAAAGTGAGATAAAAGTGCGAAAGACTAAAATACCCCTTATCTAACGAGATTTTTTAACAGATGTTAGAAGCGAGGACCAAATCTGGTGAAATTTACTTACCATGGTGCTTAAAGGGAACTTTTTTTAATTGTAAGGACCAAATGTATTATTTTCGTCAAACCACAAGGATCATAAGTTTAATTTACTCTTTTATTAACATTCAAATGTGGTTTTTATATAACAAAGCCAATAAAATTTTGGAACTAGTTTTGTTCAAATTTTATTTTATAAATCTTAAGAAATATAGCTTAATAGATGATTGCGTAACGATGTATATTTGAAATCAAAACGTACTAATAGTTTAATACCTTTAATTGTGTCGATCATTTTATACGGTTAATCGTTGTTTTTCTAACCTTTTTATTTAGTATTAAAGTCTAAAAATCCTTGATTAGAATTTCTTAATGTATTTAATATTAAATTGGTTTTATAGGATGCATAAAATGTCGCAGCTTCCTAAAAAAGTATTATATGCTTTATAACTCCAATTTATAAGAGTATACCAAAAAACGTCATCTCTAAAAATGTTACGATAGGTTTTAAGGACATTTTCTTTTTGCATTTTACAAGCTTCTTTTAACGTTTTTAAACAAAGTGTCATGTTAACTATTTTTTACAACACTATTTGAAAAGGTATCATAAAATCACAAGTGTTTCATAAAAAAAATATTTTATAAATAATTTCTCAAACGAATCCTATAAAATAGCTAACAACATACTTTATTTTAAAACATTCTAGAAGTCCTGTTAAAACACCCCAAAACATCCTATAAACCTATTGAAACATCATTAGATAGGACGTTTTATAGTTTGATTATATAAACTTATGTTCTTAAATCAATCTATTAGGCAAATGATGTCAATCTATATATTAAAAGGTATATCATCACATTTTTTTGACAATGAAACTAATGAAAGATACTATGTGAAATGATATAGTATAATATCGAAGAAAATACTAATTTAGAAATGGTTATTGATTGATTTTGTATCCAGAATATTCGGGAAATGGTTTTATATGAATTACTAGTATATTTTAAATTCAAGAGTATGTTAGTTTTTATGGTAAAAACAATAAATGTATCGCCCATGGCTTATAAAATGTTAAGAACGAACCTGTATTAGATGTTGTTTATTGGTTTAAATCGCTAAATGGCCACTAATTAAATACCAATTCGTATTGTTTTAGCCAACTCTTATGCTATCTAGATGACACCATAAAAACTAGTGGTGTTCAAAAAAATCGAAAAACTGAACCAAATCGTATGATCCTAAATCGAGAAAACCGATACCCGAGCAACCCGTGATCCGAAAAACCCGAAAATAAGGGTACCCGCTAAGTCGCAGGTCGGGTTCGGTTCACAAAATTTACTACCCGCGGGTACCCGCCTCGCCCCGTATATATTTAGTTTATTAAAAAAATTATTAATGCTTCATAATAAAAAAAAATACTAATCTTAAAAAAATGTTCATTACATATCGTGTTTTCTTCGTTCATCTATACTCTTATTTTCATTTTCTAATATTTTTTAATGTTGATTGTTTTAGTTTTGTCACAAAATAACTTCATTTCTAGTATATATTCTGTATACATCAAAACTAGAGGTGTGCATCGGCTGACATCCAATGGATTTAGGGGGATCCGATCCGATTCAATCATCCATTGCATGTTGGATTTATCCAACCGAACCGATTCAATCATTCAATAGATGTTGGATTTATCCAACCGAACCGATCCGATCATCCATTGGATGTTGGATTTTTCCAATCCAATGGATGATTGGATCGGTTCGGTTACATCCATTGGATTTTCTTATTAGATATCCAACGAATATCCGTTGGATCAAATTGGATGCAACCAATATTAATCAGATTGGATCAGATCCATCCAATATCCGATGGATGATCTAATAAAATCCATCCAATCATCCATCCAATGTTTTTAATCCGTTTCACAATTCATATAATAAATTAATATTCCAAACAATGGCATAATGTTTAGCTTCATACATTCTATAACTATTAAGTAATACTAAAAAGTTTAAAGTTAAAACATACAATACAATAATAGTAAATGGATGGTTCATTGGATGATGATTGGATGGTTGGTCGGTTGAGATTGGATGACCAATTAGACCGGATCGGTCGGTTTTGTTCTAGACTACCATCCAAGAACCGAATCGATCCGATTGGATGTCAAAAAATTTCATCGATCCGATCCAATTACAATTGGATATCCAATCATTATCGGTCGGTATGTAATTGGATCGGTTGATTTCTGCACACCCTAATAAAGACATTCACCAAAATATGGGTACCCGTGAACCGAACCATGGATACCCGCTCCTTTTCGGTTCAGTTTGGTGCAGGTACTTGCTCCGCACGAATCGGTTTCGGATAGTAAATGGGGTACCCGTCCCATAAATGTGGTTCTCAAAAACTTCACTACCCGCCTCGCCCCGCCCCGTGAACACCCTTAATAAAAACATGTTGTTACCAATTGAAATGATTCCAGATATAGCAAATCGTAACGCATTACATTCGATCACAAATGTAGACATAAGGATATTTAGATCGAGAGACGAGTAGGTTTTCAGGAAAGAAAAGTGACCCAAATGGCCAAATGTTTTGATTCGCGTAAGTGAGAGGCTTTTTATACCCAGGTGGCTGGGTCAAAGTATGGAGATGGGTCGGGCTTGGGATCCAAGTGCCTCTTAATGAGGTTTGTGGTTTTAACAACCCCAGTCCCTGAACTCTTTTAAGTATTTCCCTTCTGCCTCTGAGTGGTTTAAAATAAATAAACTTTCAAATATTTTAGGAGTTGAATTTGGAATTCAAATCTTAATGAGGTTTGTGGTTTTAATTTGGTGATTGCTTATTGAAGATGTAGATTGAGGGATTTTAGGAGTTTGAAGTATATTTTAGATCAAGAAGTGTTAAAACGGGTGATAAGTCGTCAATTTGTTATTCGTGACATTTGCTATTAAATAGGTTTCAACTTTATACTAATAAATTCACCGTTGAACTAGAAGAGTCGTAGGGCTCGTCAGCGACGTCAGATGTATATTAATTAATATTATATGGATATCCAATTATTCAAGTGTCATGATTGTTGATGGCAAATTGGCAATTTTGATTAGTCTGGTAGGAGTAATGCTAATTCTAACCCATGTTTTTAAATAGACAAACTACATCAAGGGTAATATACTTTTATTGTATTCCTATTTAGGGTAACATACTTTTAAAACTATCATTCTGGTACTTGAGATCTAAAATCTTAAGCTTTTAAGTATCTGATTTACCTAATGACTTGTAAATGTTGACTAGGATCACGTTCTCTCAAGTTTAAGGTACTTCCTCTACCCTATTTAACCCCTCTCATCATTTAATCTTGCTTGGAATCCATCATTGGGCATTTATTGTGTCTTCTAGGTTGTTTGGTTGTGATTAATACATAGCTTCAACGATCTCAAGACTCTCACCCTCCTACTAGAAACACTTGAATTTTAGGTTTAAATCTAGAAATCAAGTAGGTGAGTTCCTACACCCTTCTAAAACCACATTACATGTCAAAATGTACATTTTTAACTCTCGAACATCCCTTTTAGGCCATCCTCAGCGGTACCAATAGTACTAGCTGCCACCTCAGCGCCACATCATCTTTTCACTATCTTACCAACACCTTACCAATTCATCCACACTCATACCTATTCCATATCAATCTAATTAATTAATTAAAAAAAATAAAAGAAGAGAGAGATAGAGAGAAAGGAGAGAGAGGGTGGGGTGGGTAGTCTTCATAATCGGCATTGGGGTGCCATACCAGCTACCGTGCCGCCATGGACGGATTTATAGAGGGGCACATGGTGGCACGGGCCACCGTCAAATTCCTCCGTCGTAGTGTAAAAAGTTACGGTGCCACCGTATCAATTTGTCGTGTGCCACCATATATATTTTGAAACTACAATTAAAACACAAGTTTTCTTTGGTTGAGTTGGTTAGTTATTTGCCTTATAACCAAGAGGTCATGGGTTCAAGTCTTGTTAGAGACATTTTTTAAGATTTTTGTTTTTTTTTCTAAATTTAGTGTTTATATAAAAAAAATTGCTTGTACCAAGAATTGAACTTGAGACTTTATATTTGAAAAGCAATTAACCAACCACTAGGCCAATAGAGATTTTGTGAAAATTTTCTTTATATATTTTTTTATAGTTAAATGGTGCCACCGTTTGAAAAAAGTTCTAGATCCGTCCCTGCGTGTCGGTCACCCTTGGCGGTGTTGCCAGGGGTACCGCACCGGTACCGGTCGCGTACCACTCCCGGCCGCGGATGGCCTTGATGTATTAACTTGTTTGATTGATTTTGACATAACTTACGGATTTAGGGATTTTTAAGGTTTTCACTAATCTTTTGGAAATGATGATATGTTTTGTGTATAAGTTGTTATATGAGTTATACTTTGCATCTAGTCTAAAACTTAAAAGAGAAGTATTTTTGGTAATATTTAAGGTTTTTCCATAACTTTGGAAATTGATAATATATGGAAACTTATAGGTAAATGGTGTATTTTATACCTCAATAAGGTAAGTTTATGTGTTGGTAATTTTGGAAACCAAAAGGTTATGCTACATATATGAAATTGAGTTGGTAAAATATTTTAGTTGTTATATTTTAAGGTCGACTAGTGTAATGGATTTATAGGCACATAAGTTGTATTTGTATCTAATGGGACAACTAGTTTCATATTAGTGACAAAGGATAGGCGTCGAGCCTATTGGTAAGTAAGATGTGGACATATTTTTGTTGGGCATCGTCCCAAGAACAGTAAGGTGTAATCCCGATGTGCTTTATGTTATTTTTTGATTTTGGATATCTCAAAATATAGATCAATGGTGATTGAATTTGAGACTCCACGAACAACAAATTGAGGGTGGTTGAGTCCGATAGTCTTTGATTGTAAACCAAGTGTTATGTTTTACCCAATATATGGGGCGGCTTAATTTTGTATTTCGTCACCGATTTGGATTCTGGTCTCCCATGTATTATTTGGATTATTTTACTTCATCGTTGATCGATATTGCAGAGATTCTTACAGTTTATAAATTACAAATGTTAATGCTTTTAATTCCTTCAAACTCTTGAATTAGTTGTATGTTCTCATTAGAAATTAGCCTAACACTTCTTCTTAAAATGACATGTATAACATGTTATCTTAGTAGTGGGATGTCACGGGATTGAGTAGAGGACTTGTAGCCGCACTTGGAGGGCTTTTGTGATTTTGGATAGATTTGGCGATACGAACACTTTTAGTTATTCTTTTGAATAGAGATAATGACATCCTTTTATAATCTAGGCTTGCATAGTTTAGATTAGTAGGTTGTCGTTCTTTTGTTTCTTCTTTAACTGCGTTATAAACGCGTTACTATTTGTCCCTATCTCTAGATGATTATTTATATAGAATCATATTTTTCCTTAACTTTTCACGCTTAACTCTACCCTTATTTTGTAGTGTTTCATACTTGATGGTGGTTATTTACTTTTGTTCATTGTACAACTTGTGCATAAAAGGCTAAAAGCACAAACTAAATTGCTCAGCCTAACCAACTCTAAGTACAACCAACTCTAAGTACCGCTTACCTTAATATATACGTACCAAAGATTAATCACATGTTAGAAATATAAAATAAAAGTAATTATAATAACTAGAACAACTAAGAAGAGTCCAAGTACAATAAATAAACTAGTTATATATCCTTCTTTTGGGGAATTAAGTAGAGTCACTTGAGTTGTTGAATTAGTTAATGGTATAATTTTTACATTTGTTATGAACACCTCAACAAATAATTTAGAGATTGCAATATTACACTAGGTTACAAACTAAGGGTCGTTTACTGGACACCTATCTCATTAAGCAATTACCCGGTCAAATAATACGGACTAACAGTATCTGGTAAAAAGGAAGACGATAATCAAGAGCCTCATCAAGTAAGTATGAGTGATGACTCTTAATTACCAGTAAACACTTACCTGGTTATAAACCCTTTCATCAATCCAATTTGATGATTGAGGATGTTACCCCAAAAGGTAAATGAGAGTGATACTTTTATTAGTAAAAGGCTTAACAGGCAACTACTTAGTAAACAAAACTAAATTTGATGTAATCATATAACGTAGGTCGCTTAATAATTTTTCAGGGTCTTGTTTTTTTTTTTTTGAACAACAAATAACTCACATACACGTCCGACACGAAGTCGACGAAGTATCCGAGATCCATACGTGCGCTCGACTAATCCTCCGTGACCATGAATCGACCCGAAAGCCAACCCATGGTCAAGGTATCGCCATATGCTCACCCCATGAATCAAACCCAGGCACCCAACCCAGGATACATCGATGCAATCCACTGTCCCTCCCAATGATGTTACCGACTCCTAAGCTATTAATGTTTTGATCAAGGTCTTTTGTCAATATCCATCCTGACGATTTGAAGGCCACATCGGACAATGTTTGGGGTTGGCCTCCAACAGAACCTAGAATCTCCTTGAGGCTAACCCTAACCCATCGGGGTTTGCCTCAGCAGAACCTAGGATCTACTTAAGGCTAACCCTATCAAAACCCAACAAGTCGCATCACTAGAAACGTTTATAGCCCATACCATAAACGAAATATTACATGTAATTAGAAATTGATGGGTTGACTAACTCTTCCTATTTTTCGCCCTTTCTCGTCTTCGTATGTAATTTTGACTTTTGAGGGAGGTGACGTGATTCACATCTTTTTATATTTGACTATTTAGGTCAATACCACATTAAATCCTCAACTTTCATCCAGCTGGCAAACATACCCCCTACAGTTTACACACTTTACAATTTAATAACAGAAAATAGAGCTACGTTAAAAAGTCTAAATCATGAAAATCCCACGCAAGGGAAGGGTTCAAACGAGAACCCTTGCTATTTGCGAAAACGCGAGAACAATTGTCACCCTCCCAATTCGAAATACCTGGACGTCCTCTCTTTGTCTCTCTCATTGAATACTGACCCTACCATTCATTATATCTCTTCACTCCATCAATCCATACCTAGCTAGCGTCTATCTCTATATGGTAGTGGCGGTGGTGGGGATTCAAGGGCTCAAAACATGCAACCAAAGAATAATTAGAAACTAATTTCCCCAACTTCATGGTGGAAATTGAGGAACATCATCAGAATTAATGAGATAATTTCATGCAAGGAAAGCCCCATCCAGAATGCATCTAAAGTCAATGCAACTGCACTAGCTGAATTTTCACATGTTCATTACTCGTTATCACGTTGTTAACATATCACTATCACAACGTTTTCATAGCATATCACGCCGTTATCACGTTGTTAACACAACATTACCACAGTCGTTATCACAACATTATCATGTCGTTAATACATCGTTATCACGGCATGAAACGTTTTCATAGCTTATCACGCCGTGATAATGTTGCTATCACGATGTTTTCATAGCTTATCACGTGTGAAACCTTGCTATCACGACGTTTTCATAGCTTATCACGTGTGATAGCGTTGCTATCACGACGTTTTCATAGCTTATCACATGTGATAAGCTTGCTATCACGACGTTTTCATAGCTTATCACGTGTGATAACCTTGCTATCACAACATTTTCATAGCTTATCACATGGTTATCACAACATTATCTCGTTGGTATCACAGTGTTATCACGTCGTTAACACATCTTTGCAAGTAATTAATAGACTAAAGAAACCGTCATCGAAAACGAGAGACGATCTCTAATTGATAAAAGAAATGGGGGACGTGGATTCATATATAGTGGAACATGTATATGAATTAAAGGAATGACAGACGTGAATTCATATATAGTCGAAGATGCATATGAATTAAAGGAATGAGAGACATGAATGCATATATTGGGAAAGATGTATATGAATTAAAGGGGTGAGAAGTATCAACGTGGGAGATGTAGATTTATGTATGCGCCTCTATTTTTTTTTAAAAATAAAGAATATAGTTTAATTAAGTTGGAGGCCCACAACTGTTCTCGCATTCTCACAAATTAGGAGGGTTTTGGTTTGAACCTCCACCCCACGCAATTGTTTAAAAATTGATTATAAGAATATATTTGAATTCCTAAAAAGATAAGTCATAAGAAAGAATATAATTATATCTAAAACAAATTATTTTGGGAAGAATAAAATAGGCGGACAATTTCTAAAGGTACGTTAGGTTACCAAAATGCCATGGATTAAAATTATTAGATTGGATTTTATGTAAGGATTTGAATGTGTTGAGATTTAGATTTGGAACGATTTGAAATCCTTTGTGTATTTGGTTCGTAGATTTTAAAATAGGTTTTAGTTCTATTATTTATAAAAAAAATCATAAAAATAACTAATTTACCAGTTATAAAATTGATTAATAAAAAATAAATCTTTTAACGTATTTTTAAACATTATTATATATAAATCCTATGATATCTCATAAAATTCTAAGGATTTAAAATCCATTTCGATTATACGTCAAAAATCTTATATTTAAGGAATTTCAAGAAAATCCTACGATTTCAAATCTAGACAATCATATAAACATATAATTGAAATGGATTTAACTTATATCCTTGCTAAACCAATTATAAAATTTAGTAGTATAGTTGTATGAAAATGTTTTGCCCCTCCAACTCCAAGCCTCCAAGCTACCACAACTATTTTTATTTCCAAACATAAAGATTAATAATGCCATTTTATAAGTAGGTTAAGTAGGTTAGTTGGATGTGTAATCTATCGTTCAAATAAAATAATCTCATTTTGTTAAACTTAATAATTAATATCAATAAAAGAATATCGAGACACACTTTAATAAAACAATACAATACATATTGATCCGTACACAACGAATTTTTTCCATCCACAACAATTTTATAGTATTAGACAATTATATCCTTTCTTTTTTTTAGTAAAATTTAATTCAATTATATCATTTCCTTTTTTTTAGTAAACATTTCAATTCAATTATATACTTTCCTTTTTTATATTTGTAAAATTTTCAATTTACCCCTTTTACTTTTTAATTCTTTTTTAAAACCTCGTACATCAATCCCCAATTTTCATTGATGATTTATCCACTATATATCCAATCCTTTTTTTAGGCATTGATGATTTATATCGGCAAACATGCTTATGTTTTCCTTTTGAAATCCTATTTGGTTTTTTATTTTGGTTTGTAATTTTCTGCATCAAACGTAATTGGAGTTGAGTTTGGTTATTTCTATGTCATTATAATTTTTCAACAAGCCTAGTTTATTTCTGCAACAAATGGTTCATCTTATTTGATTTTCAATATTGTTTAAGTTGATGTAAATTTGTGAAAAGTAACTTAAGAAGAAAAAATAGATGCTGTACTACTTTTAGAATAAAAAATAAAAAGTCTAAAAAACATAAGTGGGACTAGTAAGAATTTTAAAATTTTAGATACAAAAAAAAAATGAACAAGAAATTAAGAAAATAAACGAAAGGTCTACTAGGTGTAAACTGTAAATATTTGAAGGTTAAAAATATAAAAAAGAAAATATGAAATTTGGGGATGGTGTAGGGGTTTGAAAAAAAAATTAATTAAAAGATAGAAGGGGTTAATTGAAAAGTTTAGTAAAATATGGAAAGGATATAATTGTCTAATACTATAAAATTGTTGTGGATGGTAAAAAGTTGTTGTGTACAAATCACCTCCCCATAATTAAAATAATAAAGTAACAAAATAGTATGTAACATACCAAATAAAAACATTATACTTTGTATTTTATTGGCCTTAGGGGATGTTTGTTTTTTCCACTTATTATTTTTTCAACATTTTTTGTGGAAAAACCACTTATTCGGTCAGTGATTTTTCCATTCAAACTGTTTTTTTTTTAATTAAGTGTCACTTATCACTTTTTCACCACTTACTGAAAAAGTAATGGTAAAACCATTTTTTATTCACTTTTTCATTTTTTTCATTAAGGTTGGACTTGTTTAGATTGTTCATTAAGCTCATTAAGATTGTTTGGATTGTTCTATAAAGCTCATTAAGCTTGTTTGGATTGTTCTATAAAGCTCATTAAGTTGTTGGACTGTTAAAGTTTACTATTGTACTTGATTGAGTTGACGTATTTCAGTTGATTTTAGTTCTTATGAATATCAGATTCAGATGTTTGATAGTTTACAAAAAATAAACAGTCTTGACAGATTTAAATTTAGTCCTCAGCACCACCACTTAACAATCAGAAGTGGAAACAGATTCAGTCCTCAACACTACTTAAATAACAAACAACATCTTAGTTGAAATAAGGTGAATCTGTTTTGCAGTATTTGATTAAACTACTTTCCTATTATTGAAATGATAACATACATTGATATATATAGATATATATACATAGAGGAAAGTTCAAATGTGAACCACTTTTTGATTGTTAACGTGAGGACAACCGAGAGCGCGACACGTGGCGGATGACTAGACGCCACGTCGGCTTTGAGTGTGGTCCCCCCTTTAATTCAATGCCCTCCCCATGAATCGCGCCTAGTCATCCGCCGTGGACATGATGTGGCGCCTAGTCATCCGCCACGTGTCGCGCTCTCGGTTGTCCTCACGTTCACAACCAAAAAGTGGTTCACATTTGAACCCACCCCTATATACATATATTCATATAGACTTGACAAAAAGTAACACCATACATTAATCCGACATGAAAAAATAGGATTTAGTAATAAATTTTACCCTTTCCCTAAATATCTGCCCTAAATATCTAGATTGCCATATATACGTAATTTAACATTAGGTTTTTAATATTTTTTGGTTTTTTGGTTCTTTGCGTTAAAAACCAAAAAATTTTAATTTTTCAAAATTAATTAATTAAATACATAAAAATAAAAATACTAATTCCTAATTCCTAAAGTTAAAAAAGTTAAACCTAATTTCTAATTTATATGTCTGACTCTCTCTTTCTCTCATGACTACTTCACTCTCTCTGTCTTCTCACCGGCGACGAGTGATAAAAGACCACCGGCGCCCGGCGGCGACCCTTTGTCTACGGCGGTCAGCGACCTTCACGCCGCCAATAGGCACGCACGGACCACCCTTTCTCTCCACCACCGGCGGTATTTCAATGATCCTATTCTGTGTTAAGTTGTTATATGTTAAAAGTCTTAAAAAGATTGATTGTGAAATTGTTAATAATTACTTGAAGTTCTGATTTTGCAATTGAAAAAATGGAAATTGTAATCAAATGTGTTATTGTGTTATATGTAATTGTGTATGTAATGTGTATCACAATTATTTAGAGAAAGGTTCATTCTAGAAACATAACTTTTTAAGAAAACGTGAGAACGATTCTGGACTACTCATCCGGTCAATAAAGGCGGCTTTGACCGGTCCTCATCCTTTAATCATCTCCACCCTCCATGAATGGTGTCAATCCTCCGTGATCGCGTCCACTGTAACCGCAAATGTGTGGCTGAGAATCGTCCTCGCTCGAATGAACCCACCTCTACTTATTTATTGGGTATTATTTAGGATTTTAGGTTAATTCTTGATTATTTATAGGTTACAAATATCAATATGTCTGCAATCGCAAGATGATAGTAGTGCACCAGAACCAAAGAAACGAAAACCTCAGGAAACAAGGTCTCGTGTATGGGATCATTTTGATAAAATTTCGGGACCAGAGTGTAAATTGAAACAAGCAGAGTGCAAATATTGTGGAAAGGTATATGCGGCCTAAACCTAAAGGGAATTGCACTTCCATCATGAAAAATCATTCCGATACATGCGGTCAAAACCCTCATGTCAAAGAGACTAGACAATCTTGATTCTAGGCTAGCATTTGCTACGAGTTCTGAGAATGAAAGTGTTTTGACCAATTGGGTTTTCAATCAAGAGAATGTTAGGAAAGCAACCGCTTGGATGAACATCATAGATGAACTCCTTTTCAGGTTTGTAGAGGGTAGGGGGCGGAGGGAGATAATGGGTGCAAGAAGTGTGTCCTGTGTTTAAAATATCGTCTAGATGGATGGTAAATACAGACATATTTGCTATGCATGTCGTAGAGCGGATTAGCCTTAAAAAGTTTTTCAAGGAACAGTCACAGACACAGTGGGTTAGCTTAGGATTTTTTTTTGAACTTTGGTAATTTGTAGTTAGGATTAGGAGTCGTACTTTTCAATTTTGAACAATTGAAGCTTATATTGATGTTTGTGGTAGTTTAAACAAGGCTGAAAACCCTCCAACTTTCAGATTAACAAATCAGAATACTAATTTTTGGTTATGTTTCTTTGGTAGTTTAAATTTCAAGTTATGGATATGAGAGAAGAAAATGCCATATATTTATTTAATATTGCCTCATTTATAACATCATAGGTAGGGGGGACTCTAGCTTTACAAATTAGAAACTTTTGAAGTATGTTTAAATTAGTAAATAACAAATTAAAACTGGTTTTGCACTAAACAAACCACATCAATCAATAGACACTTAGACAGGCTAAATGTAAACTTTTTCAAGTTCACACTTTAGATTGTAGACCTTTAGTTTAGAAAATCATGCTTGTTCCACTTATAAGCAAGATATGATCTGTAAAAGTTATCTACAACACATTTGGATGCTACTAAAAAACGGATTACATATTCAAGAAACCTTTAAAGTGTTGTATAAGTAGATACAATATTGATGAACCTGTTGAAATATCGTCCAAAAGTATTATTGTGATGTGTCTTGTTCAGGCATCGAGATAACTTTTTTCTATAAGTTCTTGAATTTGATTCTCCAAATTTGTTCAGATGAATCTTGATGCTTTTTCTTAGTCAAACAAAGCACTTAGATGGACGGCAAACGAAGCATTGCCGTTAGAATTCTATGGTAGAATATTATAGATTAGAAACAAAGGAGGTAAAAGAGAAAGCGAAGACAAGTATTATTAGGGGAATTTTTTTTGGCTTCCCGCCCTGAGCATCAATAACCTCAGTACTTGATAATTTCAAATATTGATTTTTGATTATATCTATGAACAAATGTTGTGTGTTTTCTGATGCTACATTTAATAACAATTGAATTTGTACGCCATTGGTACTAGTTTGTGCTAGGGGTTTTTGTTTAGATGGCGTTTAGAGGAAGGGGACGTGGGCGAGGTGGTTTTGGTTTCGGTGTTGGTCGTTTTGCTAAAGAAGAGAAGTATGAAGTATTTCCTGTAAGTAAAGTTTTGTTTCTCTTTTCTCTAGACATTTGTGTTATTTGCTTGTTGTAAGGAATTTTTCTAGTTTATTTGCTTCTTAGCTTCCATCTACACTTGTAATCAACCAGTGAGACTTATCGTCTTTATAGTTTATTTGCCTCTTAGCTCCCTTCTACTGTTTGGTGTTTGTATTAATAAAATCTGTATATTTCTTCTAATTGTAGGAAATCGAAGAACTCCCTGATGTTAATCTTAAACAAAAAGAAGAATTCGAGACTATGATATCATGGGGTAACAATTTGCAAAAGTTTTGGATATCATCTCCTTATCATTTGGAGGATGTCAGTCGAGATGCCGAAAGTAAGTATTCCAGCGTTTGAATCATTTTGCCTATGAAAAGGATTAATGTAGAGTCCATGAAGGAAAGTAAGTATTCCATCGTCTGAATCTTAGGGGTTGGTTGTTTTTAAAAAAATACCTCTTAAAACCTCTTAAGTCTGAAAATGAAGAGGTTTGCAGAGACTGTTTGTTTTATTTTTAAGAAAAGGTCTGAAAACCTCTTACGGTCCTCTGAATTTTAAGAGGTGCACCAGCCACCTCTTATTTTTTTTAGATGTGAAATCAGACTTTAGACTTCAGACCTCTTAAAAAACAAACGACACCTTAGTGTCATGACATATGATTAGACCGTTCAAGTTCGCATTCTATTCTGGTGTTTTAATTTCATCTCTTCATTAGATTTCAACTTTTCTTCTTTCATGTTATTTACAACACTTTCTTGGTTTTGACACATTTTTACATGGGTGGCAGGAAGTGGAAGTATTATAAGAAGGCCCCCTCTTTCGGACTATATGAAGATGACCGATGACCATGTTCCTGCAGAACTAGGTAAAACGTCGAGATTTGAAGTTCCTTTCGTATTTTTTGGTTCATTAAATATCATGATTTATGTATAACCATACATTGTTTGATGTTTTATACCTTAATCTATTTAACCCCACTTACATACTTGTTTGATTTTTTTTTTCTCAGTTGCAAGAAATGTGAGGCAAAGCAAGAAGGTCCGATGGGATCCACAGTCAGGTTCGATGATCATTTGAAATTGATTTTTTTGCCTCTTAATCATCTGCAAATAAGGTCTATTAGATGGCCCGTTTAATTTTCTTAAAGCTCACTATGAATCCCCACAGTGGATAACTACTTCAAGCCTTCTATTTGACCCTTGATTTTTAGTTATTTAGGTGTCATTTGTTTTTTAAGAGATCAGAAGTCTGATGTCTGATTTCACATCTGAAAAATAAGAGGTGGATGGTGCACCTCTTAAAATTTTAGAGGACTATAAGTGGCTTTCAGACCTTTTCTTGACTTGAAGTTAAAGAAAACAATCTTAAGTCTGTAAACCTCTTAATTTTCAGACTTAAGAGGTTTTAAAAGGTATTTTTTTTAAACAAAAAAAGCCCCTTAATGTGTAAACGATTCTAAATTGCTTGAACAAAATAGGTTTCCTTTAAATATATGACAAGTGTGCTAAATTAATATAATATCTTTCGGGCAGACCTACAAAGATTGGATCTATTTGAGAAGCTGGATCGGGGTGCTCCGGTAATTTTTTTTAATCATTTTCAAAATCTGGAAGTTTCTTTAAACAAAGCACGGTGTAATCTGGTTTTTGTTGCATAGGGTCAAGATGACGGTGACAAGGAGAAAAAAGAAGATGAAGATGAGGACGAAGACAATGAAAATGTCGAAGAAGAAGAAGAGGACAGCGGTGATGACTATGAACAGGTATGTACTTGGGCTATGTTTGGCAAACTAGCTGATGACTGATAAGCTAGCTAATGAATAAGTTGCGCTTGGCAAAAACTAGCTGATAAAGTAGCTTATGATTATAAAATGACAAAAAAGACATGTTTAAAAATTAGTAGTGTAAACTTAGCAGGGGTATATTTGGAATAAAATAATAATAAGTCCCATAAGTCACCAAAACGCTAGTGAAAGTAGCTTTTTCAAAAAGCTAGCTTATAAGGTAGCTTATGGTCCATCCAAACATGTACCTGACTTATAAGTTGACTTATAAGCTGCTTATTTTTACCAAACAATGCCTTAATGGTCTGCTTTCTATATGTATTCATAGTTTTTTTAAATAATGATGCATTTATATGCAGAACATTGATTTTGATGATGATGAAGATGATTTCAACATGCCGGATGATGCCGGTGCTGGTATGTCATCTTTAACTCAAACTTGTAGTTTAACAAGAATTTTTTGGCATATTTTGTACTAATTTTTAAATCATTTGTTGTTGCAGATGAGGGTTTTTACTAGCTCATCAGACCCTTATTCAATGCCTTCCCATATAAGTGGTGTGGTGTGTTTAAGTTAATGTACAGGTGAAATGGGAAGCCAAAATTTTTGCAAAGTTAGAAGCTATTTGCTATTTACATCAAATTTTGATGCAACAAATGGTAGAGATGGTCTAAGGTTGATGTCACAATATTGATGCAATTTTTACTGATGGGACTATTAGGATATACTTTGATCTTTTTAATTAAAATTTTGAAGTATCATCTTTCAGAAGCTTTGTTTGAAGATTTATAGTTTGAAAGGTATCTATCTTCTCTTGGTCTCTTGGGATTGTTTGGTTGTTTTGTCATCAAGGCTTGTATGAGTTAAGTTGTCATTATGAATCAATTTGTGGTTTGAGAGGTGAGAGACCCATGGGTTTGAGGGAGGTGAAGAGAGAAAGTTGGAATATTTTTCGGCATTTTTGGTATTAATTTGTTTAAGGTGGCTTAACGGGGACAGGTGAGGGGTTTTGGTTTATTCCATACTGCTATTTTGGCTTAATGGGGATGAGTGATTTTGGTCATTTAGGGAGGGAAGGAGATAATAATATTTATTATGAAAACATAATAATTATTGTAGCCTTTAAAATAGGAAATTTGTTAAAGATGAATATATTTCTTTTGGAGATTTTGAGTTATAATTCTTTATTTTAAAGAAATTTTACAAAATCTTTTATAAATCTTTATAAACTATACATAATAAATATCGGTAGGCACTCGTAGCTTTCATCCTCATTAATTCATTATCTTGAATCTTTTAACATAAAGAGTTTGGATCATTATTTACACCCCTCTCAATTCTATGATTTGACATCATTTCAAACTTCTAGACAATTTTAGCTATTTATAAGTTAACTTTTATTATAAAATTACGTGTTTTCAAACTTTTAAGTAGTTTTATTATTATTATTATTATTATTATTATTATTATTATTATAGATATAGGGAGGTGTTGTCAATAACACACATCATAAAACCTAATAGAAGATATAGGAATGACCTCACTATAGAACAAAGAAGTCAAATCAAGTAGGTATCTTAGGTGTTTTAGACATCGATTTATAAAAGTTTGGTTAGGCACGCAAGGGGGATTTTGGCGGCTATACCCATGGGGGTACCCCCACTTTAATTTTATAGCCATTCTCTCTCTCGTTTTGCACCTCATACCCCCAAAAAGCCGTTATGACGCCGTTATAACGCACCTTTCATGTCTGACCATAGAAAGTCAACAAAAAATACGTTAAACGGACCGTTTTAACGTTTAACGGACCGTTATAACGGTGCCAAGGCCGTTATAACGGCGTTAACGCCGTTATGCATCAATATAACGAACTTCTAGTTTTAGGGGTTATATTAAAATAAAAGAGATTAATGTTTGGATGAGGCTTTCCAGCCGAGTGGTAAGTTGTCTCCCCCCACACAGCATTGGCCCGCGTTCGAGCCTCGCAAATGCAATATTTTTTTCTAATTTTTTTCGCAAATGCAATATTTTTTTCTAATTTTTTTCGCAAATTTCTAACCCTATATCGGCTTAAAAAAAAAGTTTTTTTGCACCTGCCGAGGCTCAAACGCGGGCCAATGTTGTAGGAGGGAGACAACTTACCACTAGGCTGGAAGGCCTCATCCAAACATTAATCTCTTTTATTTTAATATAACCCCTAAAACTAGAAGTTCGTTATATTGATGCATAACGGCGTTAACGCCGTTATAACGGCCTTGGCACCGTTATAACGGTCCGTTTAAACGTTAAAACGGTCCGTTTAACGTATTTTTTGTTGACTTTCTATGGTCAGACATGAAAGGTGCGTTATAACGGCGTCATAACGGCTTTTTGGGGGTATGAGGTGCAAAACGAGAGAGAGAATGGCTATAAAATTAAAGTGGGGGTACCCCCATGGGTATAGCCGCCAAAATCCCCACGCAAGGCCATTTGGACAACTGAATCCACTTCAAGTGTTTTGATATCGCAATCCATATGAAACAAGTTATATTTCCTCCTACTTTTTTAATTTAACCTACTCATCCTCCTACTCACTTCATTATTTGACATGTGTAATACACTTATTCTATTTCTTCATATCATTCCTAAATTTTAACACTTGTCAAATGATAAAATGGATAAGAGGGTGAGTAGGCTAAAAAGGTAGGAGAAAATATAATTTCTCTTAATATTGTTACTCAATCCCTTACATTTCGGTTTAGGTTGGATGGTTTAAAGACATGTTTAAATCATGATTGTGACACACTTCTAAAACCCCCGAATATTTGGTGTTTAGTTTGTAAAATATGGAATGAAATTAATTTCCATTCTTCATAAATAATTTTGTAAATTACAATTTATATAGTTGTGGTTTGTTAATAATTTTGATTTTTGTCCTTGTATTTAGAAAGTTGTATCCATAAGATTGGTAACAACAATAAATTATAAATCATACGAACAAAAATAGTATTGAATTACAAATTATAAAGACAAAAACCACAATTTCAAGCCACAAAGACGAAAAAAATAATTTACTCTAGATAACACTATGATGTCAAAAATGTTTAAGTGGCATAACACTCGCCTTAGCTTCCCTTTCTCACCGAACCCAATCCATATGTAAAAACACTAGTTGATATTATAATAGCGGAATTGCGGATCATACAACAACAGTAATCATACACACGAATCTACTTCAAAATGTTCGATCGAAAATCAATGAAACAACAAGTAATGCTAACTTTTTGAAGCAATGCTCCCTTCTCCTATGTCATTTTCAGACACTTGCTTTTATTAGTGCTACAATGGAAGGAGCTTATTTTGTAGTATGATTTTAGTCATGCAATTAAGATCACTTTTTCTTGAATAAGTAATGCGCGACCATCCATTCTTCTCCGTTATTGTAACCAAATAGTTCGGCAACTGATATGAAGAATGTTCTCCAATATACGGTCCATTTGACTGCTGCATCTTTGCCGTAAGTTGACTCCATTATCGGCTTTACTGATGTTATGTTCGCATCCATTCTCTTTAGCCACTCTTCACTGCAATGCAACATAAGATGGATTAGGAAACCATAAACAACTCTCATAAATTTACTTTTTCTTATCAAATCATTGAATCCATTTGAGCTAAACATGGATGGATTCGATAATTTTCAAGAGACAGCTTTGAAACAAGTTGGGGGTCTTCATGGAAACAACAACTCTACTTTTTGGGTAGAGGTCAAGTGTATATACATCTTAGCGTTACAGTAAAATTAGGTCTATTGGATGCCAAAAATGTCCTAAAACTGCTTTATATGACTTGAGAGTTTATAGAACCAAGCAAGTTTGCATCTTATTAGGTTTATTGGATGCCAAAAATGTCCTAATAGACTGTTCTATATGACTTGAGAGTTTATAGAACCAAACAATTTTGCATCTTATGTAAAAGTGTTCCAATAAGTTTTGTAGGACGTTTTAACACGTTTTTTTTTTCTTTCTAAGACACTACTAAAAATCAAGTGTCCTATTAGTTTTTTTACATGTCACTTTTGAGAAGTGTCCTATGAACATATTTCTCATAGGACACTTGTTTTTAAGAGACATTTTCAAATAGTGTCATGACAAAATTAATAGAAAGTTTTATTTCAAATGTGTCCCAAAAAAGCCGTTAAGACGCCCAAAAGCGTCCAATAAACTTATTGCAACACTTTTACATACAACTGTTTGGCTTAACCCCACCTCCAGATGGGATATACTCGGTTCTTTTAGTTTGAAATTTGTTGGGGCACAAATGTGAGAAAATGGGTCACATTAATCATTTACCTTGTTTGTGCATAATGTTTCCCATTCAAAAGCCAGTGGTTGACTACAGAAACATCATCCTGCAAAAATAAACAGATATGAAGCCTTGTATGCCTAAAGGACCATAGCCATCATATATTTACATGATAGCATGTTCCAAATATAGTTGAAAAAAACAAGATCAGTTATAACTTATAAACACCAAAAACCATCACTATTTGTGTATAGTCTCTTCTACCCTCCTTCTCTGATGTATTTGGACAAGATATGATATTAAAATTAAAGCAAATTGCATGAAAATGCATCATACTTTTAGTCCAATTCCTATTCTTTATTTTTCAAAACCTACATTTTGGTACCTTAGATGTGGTGTACATGTACAATTGTACATCGAACTTTTCGACCAAATACAAAATAGGAATTGGACCACAAAATACATTGAATTTTAATGCAATTTCATATGTAAACCTGGCTCATCTTTAGGTCCCAAAATGAAGGTTTCAAAAGTAACTTAAACAAAATATGAATTGCATCAAAGTACACTGTACAGTGCATTTTCATGCAATTTGCCTGTAAAATAATGCAAATATGTGGTCAACTAATCAAATCATCAACTAACATAATTATTGAAGGAAACAAGTTGAGTTGAGATGAAGAAAATGATTTAGAGAGGTAACCTGGAAATAAAGGAGAAGATTTGCTGAAGGCATTGTACCTCCACTGAAAAAGTACCTAGTTATCCAATCTTCTTCACTAACATCCTGCATGATGAGAGACGTATATATATGCAATAAACTCATCTTCGTGAAATGAATTGGCTACTGATTACTAAAACAAGTGCAGATAGAAGCAAAGAATCTTGAATAATTGTTTGAGATGAAACTGGTAACGAACGCATGGTTTTATCCAAACGTGACTTAAAAAGCCCAAATAGTTTTACCTCAAAGTGATAAGCATATGTTTTATGGCAGAAGTAATGAACAAAGAGAAAACCATCTGGTTTCATCCAGTTGGATATCTTCTTGAGAAGATCCTTATAGTTTTTCATATGCTGTGGAACCCAATAAAGAAACGAACCCAGATCAGCAATAAGCATCATAACTTAATGACTTTTTAGGAAAAGTTTACCGTATATATACCTCAAACATTTCAATGGAAAATATTCTGTCATAGGATCCTTCCATCTCAAATGTACTGATATCTGCAACAATCACCTCCACATTTTGCAGATTAAGTTTCCTATATGAAAACAAAAAATTAATATTTTTGCTGTCATGCTTCAGGTCGATTAAAATAACCAAAAATCAATTTTAAAAAGATTATAATTGGTAAAAGTTGGTTTTAAGGGCTTACCCACACTGATCTTCAATATGAGCTTTCTGTGTGACTGAATTGCAAATCCCAGTAACCTTGCAATTACTATACTTTTGTGCAATGTATATACTTAAAGATCCCCAGCCACATCCAACATCAAGAACGGTATGCCCATCTTGCAGTTGTGATTTCTCACAGTAAAGTTGCAGCATTGCTTCCTCTGCATCCTCTAATGAGCTTATCTTATCACGGAAATAACAACAGCTGCAAAAAGATCATCCATGAAGCACATAAATAAATAATGAAAATATAAAATAAGCCTCCCAGTATGTTAAAAAGCTAGCTAATTAAGAAGCTTCTGACTCTTAGGCACACACCATAGAATACATTCTAGAGATTCTATTGCCATTCTCTCTAGACAACTAATAATAAGAAGTCGTCAATACTACTAGATGATTCACTACAAAAACTTGGGTTTATAGGACGCCAAAAATGTCCGATTGTCCTAATAGATCACTTTAGAGGACTTAAGTTTATAGGACTGAACAATTGTGCGTCCTATGTAAATATGTTATAATAAGTTTATAGGACGCTTTTGGACATCTTAACAAGTTTTTTTGAACATTTTTGAAATAAAGCGTTCTATTAAAAAAATTACGACATTATAGTGAGAAGGGGCTAATAAAAAAGTATCCTCTATAAAAAGAAGTTAATATATGAAAAAAGCCAATACGACCTATAAGCCTTGTTAAGATGCCCAAAAGCGTCCAATGAACTTGTAACACTTTTACATAGAAAGGACAATTTGTTTTATCCTATATACTCAAGCTCTATAAGTAGTATGTTAGGATATGTAAACAAAATTGGCGTCATATTTTCAGGGTCCCATGGGATTAGTCTAGGTGAGTGCATGCAAAGCGGCCGAACACCCACGTTTACCAGAAAACAATAAAAAAATACTAGATGATCTTTTCTTCAAAAGGAAAGAAATTAGAGGATCTCTTTAGTTATATGGCTCAATGTTTGAGAAGGATGAGTATTGTAAGGAAAACAATTTGCCTGTATTTGAAATTCTTCCCAAGTACAAGCTTGAAGAAAGAGGTAGGCAACTCATAATGTTGAGCTTTGGCATCTTCGGTCTTAACAGCTATAGGCATTTCTCTTAATGCTGCCAAAAAAAAACATCATTTTACAGTAAGTAAATGAACCATATATATGCATCCATGGTTGCAACTTCATTTACACATGTTTGTCTAGTCAACCACAAACATCAAACCACTATTATTTTGATAACATAAACAGATTAAAGTTACACATAATCAATTATGCTATAAAACTCTGGTTGACTTTGAAAGATGAACAATACTTATATTTGTAGAGTAAAACCCTTTTAATTAAAACCACCATCTTGGATACTAAAGATAAATAAATTAAGATTCATTACATGAGTTTTAATCGAACGTCCCCTTAGTCCCATACGCAAGAATATTTTCGCCGGTTCCTTTTGACTTTTGTTCCTTAAGGTTGACATGACAAAACTCATTGTTCCACATTTGGCACTAACATCAGATAGGACAAAACCACATAGGATAATAGACATTTTATAAATATGCACCATTGCAAATTGCACTTGGTAGCAATCTAATAAGTTCTCCTTCCTTATGAACAGAAGACCTACAATTTGACTTTTTAGACACAACCAATACAACTTTTCACAAACAGAGCTGATATTGATCTTACAATCAAAGTTCATAGCAATTAAAATCAATTTCCAAAGAAATTGGTTCAACAAAATCTAGCCATTACTTTAGAAAGAAACATTTGAAGGATAATAACACTCCAATTTATGCCGTGTTTGGTAAAAATAAGCTAAGCTGATAAGCTACTACATGTTTGGATGGACCATAAGCTAGCTTGTAAGCCAGCTTATTGAAACGCTAGTTGGAGTAGCGTTTTAGGAGCTTCTTGTAGCTTTTTCCAATTATACCCTTATTAATTATAATTCTTATACTCCAAGATACCTTTTTTGGTCATTTTACATACTCATAAAGCTAGTTTTTGCCATATATAATTTATTCATACACTAGCTTATCAGCTACCAGCTAGCTTACCAAACAACAGATCCATCGATCTATGAGTCACATGCCACATCAACATTCTTACAAAAAATACCTAATTATGCCAAATTTAGGAAACTGAAACAGATAAGATAATTGAAGTCGGAAGAAAGCATAAACAGATAAGGTAATTGAGTCGAAATTAGACAATTAGGATATATATATATATATATATATATATCATACAGTGAGCAAAATCCAGAAGATCTTGAAGCTGTTGTTGAGCTGTAGGTTTTAAGCAGGATCGAAGACGGCCTGCTAAAAGGAGACGAGTAAGCCTGCGAATAACAGCATCTGGAAGCAGATTCCGTTGAAGAGAAACCAGCATTAGCTTAACGGTAGCATCGTAGGGCACCTGCACTAAGTTACTCATGGCTTCAATGGAGAGATTGGAATTGGAAGTAGGAAGAAGAAGAAGAAGAAGAAGAAGAAGAAGATAAGACTCTATGGTTTGTCTGTTTATAAAAGCAAAGAGTAAACTGTAAAAGCAAAGAGTAGTTACATTTCTGGTATATGATGAGTTGGCTGGATGATTTTACTTTAAATCAAGAGTAAGCTCTAATTTTGGTCCCTGCAGTTTAATGAAATCTTTGAAAGTAGTACTTAAACTTTGATAATTCCAAAAAATCGTTTACGTGGTTTTCATTTTACTTTAAAAATGGTCCTTATCAGTTATCACTAACTTTGTTATTGTCCTCACTTAGTTGCAGGGGTATTTTTCTCTTTTCATTAACTTGCATTGATTTTCTTTAAAGAATTAAATGTGATAATAATCCGATAAGGTTGGTCAGTTGGTCCTTGGTCGGTATCATCCATACCAAACTGTTTTGTCATACTAGTACCCTCTCAGGCTTTTTAAGCTCCTAAATTTGATCGAAGTAAAACCGGCGATCGAATTCGGATACAAGTAGGAGGTTTCTTAACTCCACTACAGTTCATTATTTCATTCGAAATAGGACCGAAAAGCAACAAGGAATCATAATTGTCTGAACTCGTTTCAGCTTTCCGATGATCGTTGTAATACCATCGGCAATGTTGCAGCCTCCTTGCCTTCTCCAGGTAAAGATGAGACGGTGTTTAAAATATTTAGAGTAAACTACGATTTTCGTCCCTGTGGTTTGATGATTATAACTATTTTCGTCCCTGTGGTTTCAAAGTTGCTTTTTTTGTCATTGTGGTTTCAGTTTGTTTCTATTTTCGTCCCTTCCACTAACTCTGTTAACAAAAGGAGTTAAAATGTCAAAAAATTTTGTTTTTTGAAAAGTTACATATTCAATCCTTGTGGTTTGTAGAGTCATATAATTTATCCTTAATTTCAAAAAATTTAAAACTTATATATTGGTTTTTTTCTTTTTTAGTTTTTTATTATATTTCTATATTATATGTTATACACATTTTTAAAGACTATATATATATACACATATACAACATATATAAGTGTGTGCTCTTTTTAATTGAAATGTTTTCTTCTTTTTAGTTTTTTTATTGTTCTTTATTATATTCTAATATATATAAAACATTATATATGTATGCTTTTTAATTTAAATACTAAATACTAAGTATCAATTAATAAAAAGTAAAATGTAAATGAGTATAAGGATTAGTATGAGTAAAGCATATTTAACAAAAACAATCGGTTGGTATAAAATAAAACTTATTTTTTATATAGTAATAAAGATCTCAAGTAAATCATTAAATAAATAAAGCTATTAATTTTTACTTATTTTAAAATAATCATTTGAAAAGTTTAATATTACTCGTGAAAAAAAATTATTTTTATTTTACACCAACCAGTTGTTTTATTTAATATGCTTTACTCATATTAATCCGTATACTCATTTACATTTTACTTTTTATTAATTGATACTTAGTATTTAGTATTTAAATTAAAAGGCATACATATATAATGTTTTATATATAGTATAGATATATAATAAAGAACAATAAAAAAAACTAAAAAGGAAAACAAAATAATTTCAATTAAAACAAAAATATAATTTTATATGTATTATAGATTTATTAAAAAATGGCTAACAAATAATAAAATAATAAACAAAATAATAACAGATATGAAAAGTGTTAGAAGAACCCGGGTTCTTGTTCAAGCACCTAGGTTCCAATAAAAACATGTGACTAGACAAAAACCTCTGTCCCACAGTGAAGGTTCTTGTATAAACCCCAATAAGAACCTTGTGAAAAATCTCCATTGTGGATGCTCTTATAAACTAGTTTATTTTCTATGAAATATATTTGGTAAAACTTATAAGCTAGCTTTTTGTTAAGCTATTTTGAGTAACTTATAAAGAAGATTTTGTGACTTTTTCAAATTATACTGGGTATTAATATTAACTATTATTAATTAAAATTATATATTAACTATTAATAAATAAAATCAATTATTAATTAAATTAAATTTTATATTGTATATTATTTATTATTTATTTTCAGATGTTATTAATTATATTAGATCTTATTTAATATGTTTAGTTATCAAAATAAGTAAAACTATTAACTTTTATTTATAAGTATAAAAAAAACAAATTTAAAAAAAAGTAAGATTTTTGTTAATTAGTGTGAGTAAAGCGTATTTAAAATAAGTAAACTATTGTTTTTTACTTATTTTAAATTATCATTTGAAAAGTTTAATATTACTCGTAAAAAAAATAGTTTTATTTTATACCAACCGCTTGTTTTTGTTAAATACATTTTACTCACACTAATCCATATACTCATTTATACTTTATTTTTTATTAATTAATTTTAATATTTAATATTTAAATTAAAACAAGATAGATATATATAATATTGTATATATATAGTATAAAATATAATAAAGAATACTAAAAAACTAAAAAAGAAAAAAATAATTTAAATTAAGAAAACACACATATATATGCTACATATGTGTATATATGGTTTTTAAAAAACTTGTATAACATATAATATAGAAATACAATAAAGAAATAATAAAAAAGAAAAAAACCAATATATAAGTTTTAATTTTTTTGAAATTTAAAGATAATTTTTTTGAAATCTAAAGATAAATTTAATAACTTTACAAACCACAAGGACCAAATATATAACTTTTCAATAAAAAAAGTTTTTTTTGACATTTTAATCCTTTTTGTTAACAAGGTTAGAGGCAAGGACGAAAATGGAAACAAATTGAAATCACAAGGACGAAAAAAGCAATTTTGAAATCACAGGGACGAAAACAGTTATAACCATCAAACCACAGGGACAAAAATCGTAGTTTACTCTATATAAATGCATAATCATTTGTTAATAAGTAAATAATGTTAACTTTATAAGTTCTTATAAACTTTTTCATCATTAATTATAATTAAAATGGTAGGTTATAAACTATTGAAAAAAGAAAAAGAAAAGGTTAAATAGAATTGAAGAGCAATTTTAGAACAAATTGTTTTTACTTTATAAAAGATAATCATATTTCCATTTAGCATTGAATTCTCCTCAAAATCTCAAATCCAACTATTATCTTATATAGATGAAGCACAAGGGAAATTGGGTTGATGGTTGAATTAAGATTCATCAAGAAAAAATTAGGAAAGAACAAAAGATGGTGGTAGTTGATATTGTTGTGGTGGTCACTAAGCCACATATGCATTGTTCTATTGTAAATGGTACACAAATAAAGGTAGTTGATTAGTTTATGTTATTCTTTTAGTGGTGGTGTTAGGTAGGTAACAAAAATATAGGCATTTGAGATCTAAATAAACCGTGACTCACGACAAACATGTTTCCATGGATTTCGACCTTTCTTATGAGTTTGAGAAATGGGCGAACCAAGACAAGTATGTTTACATGAATTTGTGAATTTGGGAGAACAAATCTAGACTTGTATCGATTCAATTGTTGTTTGAATTCAATTTAGGTTTTTGATTTGTATGCCATTTATTTCTTTTGAATTCAATTTACAGTCTTATTTCCTATATTTTACCATTTTTTAGATCAGTTATATTCTTATCTTCTTCTTGAACATGCATCTATTGAAGAACAAACCAAGATTTAAAAACCTAAATCAAACCCATATTAAAATATCTAAGTCAAAACCAATCCAAAAATCTAAATCCAATCTAGACTTAAAAAACCTAATCAAACCCATATTTTAAAACCTAAATAATTCGTTCTTCTTCATGGCAAAATTTGGACGAGAGACGAGACAAAAAGAGTTAGGAGATGGTCGGATAAGGTTCTTGGTTTAGAGAAACACCACCAACCTCATTTATGGCTGGATCTAGAAGACAAGAAACGGGGATGGAAAGTCGAAGTAGTAGTAGAAGACAAGCAATTGGGGGGGGGGGGGGGGAGTCGAAGGAGAAGCAGATTTGGTTGCCGACCTTCTAAAGTTGAACCTCTTAAATTGAAACCGTCTTAGACACTGGGAAGTTGAAGGAGACCTCTGGCTCAAGGGTTTTTTGTCCTTGTTGTTCAGTATCTAAAACTCCATCGATCTCCACTTTCGTCCTTTTTTAGTGATTTGTTTAGATATCTCCGCATGCTACTGATCAAAACTAACAACAAGATCAATCAATCACTCAGGGGTGTGAAAACCCCAATATACCCGTCCCAACCGAAAACTTAATCCAAAATTGATACCCTAAAGCTTGAGTACTTGAGCCCCGTAATCCGATTACTTTTTCGTATACGTGGGATCGGGTTGGGTATTCATGGCAACCTGACCAGAATATCCAAAATTAATTTTATAATTTTTTTATTCCCCCCCCCCCCCCTCTTCCTAAAATCCTAATTCTTAAATACATATACAATTATAGATCTAATTCTAAATCTAAACCTAACTCAGCCCCTGTCAACTCTTCACTCTAGAACCGTTCGAACTTGTGAAGTGTGAATAAA
This sequence comes from Centaurea solstitialis, assembly GCA_030169165.1. Taxonomy (NCBI): domain Eukaryota; kingdom Viridiplantae; phylum Streptophyta; class Magnoliopsida; order Asterales; family Asteraceae; genus Centaurea; species Centaurea solstitialis. The sequence continues at coordinate 9,483,253 of CM058043.1, forward strand.
TCAACGACTCATGGACCCTTTCCTCTCTCTGACTCTCTCAACCCCTCATCGCCTATCACACTCGACTCAATAGCCACCGTCTCCGCCTGCCTCACTCTCTCTCGGCCTCCACTCTCTATCTTACTCTCTCACTCTCTAGTAATATTCTCCAATCTCCATTGCTTTTCACTCGGTTTTTGGCGTTTTAGTTTTACTCGATTTACTTTCCATTCATTGATTGTAGTTTAACTTCTACTCGATTTCATTTTCAATGATTCATTATTTTTTTTTGTTTTTTGTTTTTCATGGTAATGTGAACGTTATTATGTTATGTGAATGTGAATATTTCATATGTGTAATGTGATTACAAATTTACAATCAAATTGGACCATGCTTGATTGTTTTGTGCTAAATATCATATTGAGATTGGATGTACTCTTACCCCTAAATGTATTATGTATGTGTCTAATCATTTGAACATTTATACTATTTGGTGATTTGTGTTGGAAAGATGTATTTTATGTAATTTGGTATGTGTTGGAATGTTTAACTCATTTGCATATGTTTGGACATTTGTTTGGGAAGTTATAAATGAACAAATACTAGTAGAAATGGTTCGAACTTGCGTAAACCCGAATTATCCATACAACCTAACTCGAATCCAAATACCCAAACTCTTCAGATATCCGAATTATTCGGCCGGATTTCAGGATATCTCCAAACTTTCCGATATTCGATCCAGTGCAAAGGCCTATTCATACTAATCTTTACAATGTTATAAATTCTTTGACATACTTTTTTTATAAAACATTTATGTTATACTTTTAATTTTCTCTTAAATAAATTAAATGTACAACTTATTACGGCATAAGTAAGATTTTGTAGAGTTTCAAATTGTACAACTAACTGATAAATATATTTAAATGCAAAATAAGCATTCAATCCTACTAAATATTAACATGCTTTTATAATACTGATAAAAGATAGATAAATTTCTCACTTTACTTAAAACGATACAAAAACAAAAAACTAAAATGAACATAAACATATGATAAAAACATGAAACATAAATCATGGTTTAAGTCCTCAACTACATAATCAAGAATTCAAGATTGATTAACATTGCATCACTTGAGCACATTCTAATTATATTCATAATTTCAAAAGAATAAAAATAAAAAAGGATTAAAATAGTAGCACTTACTTAGAACCAAAAAGAGTTAAAGATTATCAATAAATGACACTGATTTTAAACATTTTTGCAAACCATACTAACTAAATTAGAACCTCTAAATTATAAAAATGAAAACTATAAAAAAGGAGAAAACACAAAATGTAAAAATATAATTTACTCTAAAAATTATATAGTACAAATAAATTGATTTTCGGCTGGGTTTTCACATCCCGATTCAAAAATCAAATTAAACCCAAACCAAAACTCGAATCTGTATTTAATTTATTTCCAATTTTGTTTTTTAGGGTTCAAGAAACGTTATTTAAAACTCAAAAAAGAGAGAGTATAAAGACAAAATAAATATATCATCTGGAAAGGAAAAAAAAAAAGTTGAAAAAACAAAGGTTGCCTGCAAGAGTGGATTTATCTAAAAATCCCAACTGTAACCCATCGATTCTTCAACCCCATAAATCTCCCTATTTCCCTTTGCTCATTTCAACTTCAATTCAAACCCTGGTAAGATAAATCAAAACCCCCATTTTTTTTTTTTTTTGCATTTATTGCAGTAATTTGTAGTGGGTATTCATCAATTCTATGTTTCTGTATGTGTTTTTGCCAAGAGAAATTGAATCTTGAATCTATAGTCATAAAAGGGTTGGAAGCTGAATGATTCAGTTGTGTAAATCAAAACCCTTCAATGATTTGGTCTATCTTTTCTTCCTTTGCCTTTTCTGTTCTTATTAATCATTAAACATCCCATCTAATCATATGTGAATAAGTTTGTGTTTTTATTATGTAAGTGTAAAATTGAAACTGATTCTGGAAGATTATAGTTTCTTGATTAAAATGCAGCTTTATTTAGATATACAGGAGTAGAAAAGTCCAATATGGATTCTTAGAAAATTATAAAAAGAAAGAAAATACAACATATTATTCATTAAAAATCCCATCTAATCATATGTGAATAAGGTTTATATTTTCTTTATGTAAGGGTAAAATTGAAACTGATTTTGGAAGATTATAGTTTCTTGATTAAAATGCAGCTTTATTTAGGAATACAGGAGTTGAAAAGTCTTATATGGATTCTTTAGAAATATATCAAAGAAAGAAAATACAACATATATTCATTAGATTTCTAATGGATTTCAAGTTTGAATTGATATTATTTGCCCAATTATGTTGAATATGTGTGAAGATGATGATGAGCAATCAAGAATCTGGGAGAATGAGCAGTGATGAGTTTGGAAGTTCAAGATTATTGCACGATATCGAAGAGATACGAAAAGCCCTATATTCGCCGGACCCCCCATCAAAGACTTCTATGCCACCACGAGATCCGAAATACGCAAAAGACGATCTGTTACCAAATGCCAAAAAGTCTTCGATTTGGAAATGGAAGCCATTGAAAGCCCTAACCCATATTCGAAACCACCGCATGACTTGTTGTTTCTTTCTCCACGTTCATTCGATTGAAGGATTACCGCCAAACTTCAACGATCTCAACCTATGCGTTTATTGGAAGAGGAAACATGAGGTTTTGAAAAGCCACTCGATACGCGTTAAAGATGGTGTTGCGGAGTTTGAAGAGACGCTAATCCGCCGTTGTTCGGTGTACGTTAGTAAAAGTGATCCCCATGATAACGATGTAGCTAAATACGAACCTAAGCTTTGCGTGCTTTACGCTTCTATAGTCGGTGTCCCTAGTTTAGATATCGGCAAGCATTGGATAGATCACGAGATTGCTTCCGCTTACTTTAATGGAGTTAGAGGAGGAGAAAAAACCGTTACGGAAAGTGGGTTACTAGTTTCAAGCTTTCGGGTAAGGCAAAAGGTGCCACGATAAACGTTAGCTTTGGGTTTTCATTATCTGGGGAACATTTTAGTGATCTTGGAAAGAATCCGAATATTCCAAAAGGAAACAGGGCGAATGCCGTGAATTATAATGGTGTGCTTCGAAGAGTTGGGAGTATTCCGAGGAGTAATTCAAGCCGTAGGGCCCACGTATCGAGTTTATCGTTAGATATGAAAGTTCATGACGGGATTGTACCATACGAAGGGCCATCGATTCCTTTTCTTTATCAGTTACTTGATGAATCAAAGTCAACTAATTCAAAGGAGTTCAATTCAATATCTACGGATTCTTTAGAATCTTCACTTGAGACCGAGGTTTATGATAGTGACTTCACGATTCTCGATAAAGGAACTGAATTTCCTACGAAAGATGAGCCGAAGATGGAAGAGAATGGTGTTGAATCTGTTGAAGATTCTTGTATTGAGACGATTAACGTGGATGAACTTTTTGAGGGCGATGAGGATAACGATGAAGTTTGTGATATTAGCTCTAAAGATCCTGATAATGTGTGCACCGAAGAATTCACCATCGAAGAACTCGAATTATTTTTCAACAATCTCTCTACATTTGAATCAACAGAGATGGATGATTTTTCATTTTATGAAAACCGGGGTTTTGAGCATGATGGGGGTAAAATGGTACGGTCACATAGCTTAGATGACTTAGCGAATGTTGTTGATGATTTCATGAACTTGGTTGGTTCCGATAGCGAGCCAGAGTCTCCAAGAGAGCGTCTTTTGAGACAGTTCGAGGAGGAAGCTTTGGTTTCGGGAAACTTTGCTTTCGATCTCGCTCCTAAAGAAGAGGAACGAGACTCGTCCAACATTTTCGATCTATCTTCTCTTTTTCAAGAAGCCGAGACGGAACGCGAAGAAGGGGTGGGCCCTTCTTTGATAAGTAGAAGGAAAGCCAAGATTCTTGAGAACTTAGAAACCGAAGCTTTAATGCAAGAATGGGGTTTAAATGAGAGGGCATTTCAAAACTCTCCAAGAAGCAACTCGGGTGCGTTTGGAAGTCCAGTGTATCTCTCCCCTGAACGGCCGTCTGAGTTGCCCTCCCTTGGAGAAGGTTTGGGTTCGTTTTTGAAGACTGGGGGTGGTGGGTTTTTACGGTCTTTGGATCCTTTGGTTTTCAAACGGGCTAAAAATGGTGCAAGATTGATCGTGCAAGTATCTAGTTCGGTCGTGCTACCTCCAGCTATGGGATTTAATGGTATGGATATACTGCTGAATTGGGCAGCAGTTGGTGCTGAAAAGATGCATTTGCAGGCCACTCGTTTGATGCCGTTGGAGGAGGTTACTGGGAAGACGTTGCAACAAGCTTCTTGGGAAGCCGAATCGGAAATGGAGGTTCTTGAGAGGTTAGTCATTCTATTTTAATCAAGTTTTTGGCATCATGGAATTAGAAATTATGCATTTTAATGAGAGAAATTGTGTTGTCTAGTTGATATAACATCATTTTCATGCTAAAAAAAGGGTAGACGCCACCCTATGAAGTGTCCCAACCGCACTGGTCCCCCACCATCAATTAATTTCATGCCGCCCAACACAACATTTCGTTTTCCTTTTTCCTTTTGGTCCAAATAACCAAAACTAAACCAAACAGACCCAAAATATCCCACCCCAAGGTTGGGTCACCCGCGCAAATAAGTACGCCCTGCTTCCCAAAATAAGTGTCAACATTTCTATTTATGTTTGTCCCAATACAAGTGTCTACTTTCAAATAGATTATTAAATTTTTAAATCTACCCTTAATTAGTGCACAAATATTCAAGAGTTCATAAGGCAAGATACATTAAGTAAGGGTAAAGTTGTCATTTTTATACTAAAAAGTGTAATGATTATTATGTCTAAAATTGTGTCATTTCTATTGTGGAGACTTACTTGGGACGGTGGGAGTAATAGAGTTATAAAAGAATAATATATATTTTTTTCTTTTTTTGACCTTTTTGTATAATTGTTATCCTATTTCTTTTGTTCCAAAGGAGGATCCAACTTCCAAGTTAGGATTTTGATCAAAAGTGACATTCGTGTTTGATTCATTATCATACTTAATACTCCTTAAAGATTGTTTCACAGTTTTCCAAATTGCTACATGTGTTATAGTTCATATCACTTTTGTCATATCTTTCCCTCTGAACCCATAAAAGAAATTTCCATAGTTTATTACAGGCTGTGGATATATTTCGTTCGCCTGTTTATTTCTGTTAAATCCGCAATTAATGCAACATCTATATGACATATAACACATTTGGCAGGGAGCAAGCATTACTACATGAATCAGAGGCCAACGAAATGCCAACAAGCATTTGCTGTGAGATTGATTCAGAACACATTTCCGAAGGCAATATTGCTCCTTTGGCAATTGAAAAGATTCAGCACCTCTTAATCGAAGGACTAAGAATTCAATCTGGATTATCAACCGAAGAGCCTCCTTCAACGATCCCCGTCCAACACATCACAAGAAACTCGGCTTCCACAAGCAAAGACGTTAAAGCAGGCTCCTATTCCAATTCTTTTCGAAACTTAGATGACATCGAGGAACTGATAGGCATGTCTATATCATTGGAGGAGTGGACAAGGTTGGATTCTGCAAGTTTTGATACCGAATACGAAGCAAATGACCGCATTTTCAACGTTTTTGCAACCCGTTCTGCTAAAACGGATAAAAAATGCGGCCATCTAAGTGACAACTTCACGTTAGCGTTACAAATGTTGCTTAGGGACCCATTTCGGGATTACGAGCCGGTCGGTATCCCAATGCTTGCTCTAGTTCAAGTAGAAAGGACTTATGTGGAGGGCATTGTGGACCCCGCGTTCAAAATTACCGAAGTTCATGTGGCAGGATTCAGAGCTGACCCCGGGAAGAAGCAACAATCTGGTTCCCGATGGTTGCATTCTAGTGGGATGACAGGTAGTAGGACGAAAAACTATCCGTTGACCAAGTCAAATGCGTTGGTGAGATCGTCTTTACGGTTGATGAATAAAGTGAAGCATGAAGAGATGTTATGGAGCATCTCGTCTTACGTTCATGGTGAGGTAGCTAAATGGAAAGAGTTATCGGGACTAAGCTTATATGCAAGGAACCCTGATATTGTCTTCAAATGAAAAATACCGAGTTTTAGAAAAACTAACCGTATTTTGTCAGATAATTTCAATCGGTATAAAGAAACGTACATAAGATACAGGACTACAGGAGTTTCAGGACTTATATGGGTATGTCCATTCACATATGAATACAGCAAAATAGTATTGTTCGTTGGCTGAAATTTTCGCTCCTTCACATGTAAATTGCGTATTGTTCTTTATAATGATACAATTCGTGTAAGTAATCCCATTGTTCTGATGTTTAAAGAAAGCATAAATTTTTGATGGATTTGTTGTTGGGTTTCAATATTTTTACTTATTATGTCATTATATCCTCGTATTGATGTTTTTTGTTGATAAATTAACCGAAAACAAGGGAAATATCTATGGAGCCATATTTGTACGTCTTTTAGCAGGGAACTGTTACATATTGTTCGGTGGTATCTCTTCTACCTGGTAAACTATTGCTCTATTTTATTCTGCTTTTTGTTCGTTTTACGTGTCTGAGTAATCAATTTTGTGCAGGTGTGGTAATTCGAGATCGAAAATACTTTGGGTGAACTTGGGGTGTAAGGTAAAATGCATTTACTTAGATTTTTGATTTGCTAAAGGAAGCATCTTATGTTTATTTACACAAATATTTACGTCTTCCTTTTTTTTCTTGCACGCTTTGCACAATCCGGGGTCTTCATGGAAACAACTGCTCTAGTCCTTAGGTAGAGGTCAGGTTTATGTACATCCACCCTAGACGGACCCCACCTTCGGTGGGATATATTAGGTTGGTTTATTTTTTTTCCAATGCTGCTGCTTATCTATATCTTTGATCATATTGGTCACAACTCATAGATAGACACATTTCTCTTCTTGGTTAGTTAGTATAAATGAATTAGTGTAGTAGTGTGAGCAAAAAGGTAAAAGGAACAAAGACTAGCACATAGCAAGCACATAGCAAGCACAAAAGGGAAAAAGGAGTAAGAAATGGTAATACCTCTTTAATAAGACAAAGATTGAGAGAGTTTGTAGACCACAATCTATCTTCTCAGTATCTTGTTATGATTGGGCAAATAGGTAATTTGGGAAGAAATCTTTCCAGAAATAGGAACTTTGCATTTTTTGGGGACAACCAAAAAAAGTGTTACCTTTTTAGGATGGAGAGAGTAATTGGTGGATAATTGAACAAATATGTATTAGTAATTGCCTTATTGGCATATTGTTTGATGAAAAATATATGCAAGTTTTGTTTTAATTTCTAAAAAAGGTACTTGGCAAATAATTGAACATACCCTTATGTTTAACTCATGTTATCATTTAATTACAAGATTATATTATTAATTAAACGAAATAGAAGTCATGGGTTCGAGTCACTAAAACTTCTTCTTTTGCAAGGTGCTAACAGAAGTCAGAAGAAACCACATACAAAGATTGGTGAATGGTGCCAGAGAGTTTGCTCTTTTCATGCTTAATAGCAAGTAAAATCGTCTATATTCCAAAAGATCGACAACTTTGGTTGGTCGAAGGAAAAAAGTAACCAAATTACGACTTTCTTCTAACAACCTCAGAAAACTTAGGAATGATTCTTGCTTTTCAATAATCTAGGGACTGGTAAGCCTAGAAAAAACCAACTTAACTGTAACATACAAGAGCTGATCATAATAATACAAATTTATCAGAAGTTAGAAGGGCGTTGGTGGTTATGGACACCCTCGTAGGTCGTGATTACATATCTTGAATCTTCTACATCTCGTTCAACTCTCTTCTTAACGGAACATCCTTCTGCTGAACAACGGTAATAGTTCCTGTCAAAACATTCATGTCATATCAGTACCTTCACACATTTATAGAAAGAATTATGCAATATTGTTTGTTGGTTGAAGAATCTATTGTGGGAAATGACATTGTTAACCCTTGTACCTTGGGTTTGGGCTGTTTTTAACCATCTTCTTGCCGTACTTCCTCCACTTGAAGCCATCGTCTAGGATCTCTACTTGTGATTTAGTTTTGAAGGCAACTTTCTCTTTTGCACCCCTTTGAGGTTGCCTGATTTCGGTGCCCCCTAGTAACAAAAACAGTTGGTCATGTTAGATGCTTCAAGTTTTTACTAGTATATGTGCATGTGTATGTCCATGGTTGTGGATAACAATAGTCGTCTAATAGTAAAACCCAACCCAACACAATATATCTTATTCAGAGGTAGATTTTTCGAGAGTAAGATGTACGCAAGAAATTATTATCATGAAAATAGTCGTACAACAAATACTATTAGGACTTATGATGGTCAAAGAGGGCGAACTTAAAGGTTATGACAAGAAGGTCATGGGTTCAAGATTCTTTGCAAATTGGGAAGAACGTAGACTTCCTCCTTGAACCCTTAAAGCAAACGGACCTTGGTGCACTATTGTCAACCCGTATGTGTCCATGGGCTCCATGCATGTAAAACCAAACCAAACGAACCCAGTATATCCCACATAGATGTAGGGCCTTTTCTACATCTGGGGCTAGGGGTAAGATGTATACAGACCTTGCCTCTATCCCAGAGGGTAAAGAGGTTGTTTTTGTGCAGACTCGTGATTTCTTACGTGCTTGTATCTATGTGATTTAGTACACACAAAAAAACCAAACGACCCCAGTATACCCCACACAAATGTAGGCTACTTTTACATTTTTAGGAGCGGGGGTTAAGGTTATGGAACAACAAACCTTACCTCTATCCCAGAGGGTAGAGATGTTGTTTCCGTGCAACTCTAGAATTGGTCCATGTGTGTGTCTATGTGATTTAGTACACACAAAAAACTAAACGAACCCAGTATACCCCACACAGATGTAGGACTCTTTTTACATTTTTGGGAGAGGGGGTTAGGATGTATACAGCTCTTGCCTCTATCCCAGAGGGTAGAGAGGCTGTTTCTATGAAGACTCTAGACTTGCTCCATGTGTGCGCCTATGTGATTTAGCATACACTAAAAACCCAATGGACCCAGTATCTCCAGCTGGAAGTAGAGTACTGAGTGTGTAAGATGTATGCAGACCTTACCACTATCTCAAGAGACAGAGAGGTTTGTTCTAATTTAGCATACAAGAAAGAATACATATGAGTGTATGATGAAAAAAGTTTGCTTACCACTACTACTTCCTTGAAGGTAGGTGCTACTGCTACTGCTTCCAATGGACTGACTACCATCTTCAATTGCAGGCGAAGGATAAACCGGAGTATGATGATGTGGATATTCAGGTACAATGGATGCTTGATCTTCATTCAGCCAATCATCAAACACAAGAAAGCTATCAAAAAATTCACAACTTTGGTGATTTGGAACATCATAATCGACACCAGGTGAGTCTACTGATCTGTAAGTGTAGGCTTTCGACATCGCTTCATATCCCCCACGATCCATTTTAATCCACAAGTTGAATTTGCTGTTATTGGTTACATATATAACTATATATATAGTTATATATATCAATCTACATAACTTAAGATGGGGCCTTCCTAGCAAGCTTCCTAGTGGCAACGGAGAAGCTTCATAGCATGTCGTGTCTAATGGTGGCAGTGGTGGCTGCTATTTAAAAGATGAAAACGAACTCTTTGATGGTTACATATGTAGATTAATTTAAAAAGGGATTAGAATTAGGAAACTGTTAAGGAAATTGGTAGATTGATGGGACTTGCATATATACGTTATCGATGATGATGTTTTGTTAGTAAGTAAGCTCATGCGTGATCGTGGGTAAATTCCTATGTTGACTTTACAAGTCAAACGTTCGGCTTTTTCAAGTCGTAAATTAATACAAAATTAAGTTTATGCTAGTGACATGAAGGGTGTATAGAAGTGTACAAATACATAAGGATGATGATATGAAATTAGAATTTTGGAATTTGAAAATTATTAGGATTGACTTGAAAAGTCAAGAATGAGAAGGATTAGATTGAAAGTGATGAGAGAAGGAAGACTTGAGAGTAGACTTTTGTGAGGATTTTTTTGGCCTCAACTGGTGGTGCTTAAACAAACCCTTTTTTACAAGGCCAACCATTATCTTTTTTGATCTTGGGTGGGTGTCTCACTAACACACTTATGTAACTTATGTAACTAGTATATAGACCTATCATCTATCTTAAAAGAGTAGAACAACTGTTTCTGTTGTTTTTATGTATTTTGTAACCGTGAATACAGAAACGTTGCCAAACAAGACCTGGTGTTTCTATGTCGTTTTCTTCAATTTTCTTTCATTTATTGGTCGACGGTGGTGTCTTTGTTTAGAGTCCAAATTCGTATTTCCTTTACGCCCAAGAGAATACGCTTGTCACGATATTGATGGTTTACATAGTTTCCTTCTCTTTTCCAAATACGATCACCTATTTCCTAGTAACTGTAACTCAAATCTTACAAGGTTAAGTTTGTTAGACGAGAGTTTATAATCACATATATTTGAATCGTGGAGGAAAGATCGGTTGAGAACCTGTTTTTTGTTAAAAACCTTGGAACCGTTCACAGTGTGTCATGTGTCACTTTAAATATTCGTCTTGAATAACACAATGATGATAAATATTGACGTGTAACTTATTCATGATGAATATGTTATGTCTGCATAAATCACATATACATAATATATGCTTTAATATAGACCTATTTGATCATGAATCACATATTTATAATATATGTTATAATATTCATGATGAATAACACGTCTATATTCCTGATGAATATGTTAAGTCTTACTGATGAACCTGTTTGCTTGGATCATAATTCGGAATCTTGGTGCATTCGAATTAGATCACTTTATCGCTATTATTAAATTCGAATTCGGGTTTTGATACTAGTTTTATGCTTTAGTGCTTTGATATGGTGGACCCGAACCTCATGATATAAAGATAGAAGTGGTATGCCGTATGATGTGGCTTTCTTATGTCACCTGCTATTTTATTTTCTAATTTTTAAATACAATAAATGAATTACTAGAAGAAGATACATGGTTCATGTGACTTTTTGGTTGTCATTTTTATAAACTAAAAACATGTTAAAGGTTTATAGTTTAAAAATGCATTCGGTATTTTAAAATTGTTTGTCTTATAGAATATTTTTTTAAACATGTGAAAAGATATTGATCATTAATTATCATTAAATAGGTTTTTTAATTCATTTTTGTTCTTATCCACAATGGTGAAACTTTTAAAAAACTCACTTGTCATATTTTTCCAGCGGGCATTATTGTCTCATCAATAGTTCTTACAAAAGTCTCACATTTCTTTATTTATTTATAATGTAGTTTTTATTTATGTAAATTATTATATAACAGAAAATTATTGTTTAAGCATTTGGGTTCCAATAAGAACGTGTGACCGGACAAGAACCAGTGGCGAATCTAGAACCGAAAACCACGTGGTTCCCTAATTAAGTTTAGCCGAAAAAAATAAAAGTGTCAAACTATAATTTTGTCAATCAAACATATACCGAATAATATTAAATCTATGACTATCAAAATTCAAAATATCAAATACATCTCAATTCTCAAATACAAAAGAAGATTTAAAGTTTTGATTTGAGTTTTAAACAAACTTGTTGATATTGGATCAGACTTAAAATTGTTGGGCCTTAAACAAAAAAAATTAAAAATTATAATGTGCACAAGGAGATTTGAACCTACAACCTCTGTGAAATAAAATTTTAAGATAGTTTCTCTAAACTTTTTAATTTAGGTCTAAATTTTTTTTATATAACTTCTAACATAAATTAAAAAATTAGGTAGGTCGGGACTTACCTAAGCAAATGATAAATTCGTCATTGACAAGAACCTCTGTCTCACAGTGAAAGTTCTTGTAAGAAAAACCCCCCATTGTATTCTCTATTTTTCAAATAACAATTCCTCTAAATAAAAACTTTAAAAAAAAAGTCTAGTCTTTATTTTTTAATATTTTTTATGGTGTTTCTTTTATAAATGTAAAGTAGAGTAACTTTCTTGACTTTATACATTAGCCAAAGGTATAATTATAACTTTGTATTTACATATAAACTAACATGAAATTCGATATGTGCTTATTATCTTTGTCTAAAAATGCCACCGCCAATAATAATCTGAAAAAAGAAATACATTACATTTACAAGTATATGTTACCATTATTTCTCTTAACCATTAATTATTTTAATTAAAAAGGATAAATTAGACAAAAATGCAAGCTAATTTGGTTTGATTCTTATATCAGAACATTTATTTTCGCGTTTCACATCTCCCATTTAAAATTTATGTTTACATTTAAAAATGGATAAAAGTGTAAAATACTGTGTGATATGTTTTCGTCTTAAATGTTTAAAATAAAATATGCCATTAGATAACAACTACTCCTATGGTGTTTCTAAATTCATAAATCCAAGATCCAATTTTGTACATTTTTTTAAACCAAACATGGGATTAGGATGGAATCCTTCCAAATCCTACAAAATTCTATAAAATAAACAATGCTAATGGGGTATTTGGTTCACTGGATTGTGATGAAACCTGATAAAATTGAAATGGTCAATTCCGTTCACCGAATTCCGTTTCGAAGTTTGGTTTACCATGGAATGTAATTGAGTTTGTAAACATTCCCTCAACCAATAATTTAAAAATCATAAAATACCCTCATAAAGGTATAGCACTCTAGTTTCGCTCATTCACGTTTTTCTCACAACTGTTTTGCTAGTCTGAATGGTCTCCTTGATTTTGCTCACGATATTGCTAGTATGAATACTCTCCTTACCCATTTTGCTTCATGATCTGGTATGAATGCTCTTAATGGTATGAATGTTTTCGATTTGGGTCTACATTTGATGTGAATGCTCTTAATACGATTTGGGCTTACCATTTGGTATGAATGCTCTTGGAACTATGACTGTATTCAAACACGATTTGGCTCCAATTTTGATTTGAATGCTCTTAGTAGTATGAATGTTTTTAACATGATTTGCGTTAGTTTATGTTGGTTCAACAATAGGTTTTCTTTAAAAACAATATTTTTGGTTTACGCTAGACCAATGATCGGTCTATAAATACGTATAAACAATGTTTTTCGTATTTATTGCTTGGATGTTATGGTTCCACAACCTCTAGCCATGCCAACAATTTTTATGCATGTATTTGATATGGTAACGTGTGGGAACGGTTTTGGTTTATGATCATATCAAAATTTTACACGTTTTATGTTCATATATGATTTAATAAAGGGTAATTTACATATTATGTTACATTAAGTGCTAATTTTATTATCATTTGTACTTAAAAAAGATAAAATAATATCAAAGAAAGGCTATTCTTGTTATTTTTTCTCTGTTCAAAAAGTTGTAGTTTAACATTCCATTGATACATCAGCGTCACATCAGCTTTTCACTATCCTATCCTCAAACCCTCATCAATCTTTCAAATCTCGTACCACAAATTTTTCATACCCTTATACCCTTACCATTTTTTATTACTTATATATATATATATATAAGAGAGAGAGAAGAAGGGACGGGTTCACGACCCTCTCCCGAAACCGCGAGCCAAAACCTCGTGTGGCACGAACCTGGCTGAACCCGCAAGCCCACACCGAATCCACTCACCGAGCCCGTCCATGCTATGCATGGCTTAATATGTAAATGAATTAGAATATATGTTTTTGAAATGGAGCTACTTAGGCTATCAGTAGCGCAACTCTCTCAACCCTCTCAACCTAACATGCCACATCAGCTGACACATCAACTTTTCTCCAACCCTCTGTTAACCCTCTCATAACCCTCTGCAACCCTCTACAACCCGTACCCCAACCCTCTCACACACAACACACACAACACACACATAAAAGAGCGGGTTGTAGAAGCCGCCCAACCTGGAGCCCGCCGGCTCCATCCCTCGCGTACCCCAATCCCGCTTTAACTAGAAGCCCGCCGGCTTCAAACCCCCAACCCGTCCCCCCAACCCGTCTCTCGCTACGCTTAGCCTCATGACCTTATAATTTTATTTTCTATCAACCAAACACTTGATTAGACATGATAATATTTCATTCCAATTCTTTTAATATATACTCTGTTCCTTCAAAAACACATTTGCAAACCAAACAACCGCTAAAAGCGTAGTGTTTAAAGATAAAGACTAAAATACTTCTATAATATAGTTAAATATGTAACTTAAGTATTTTTGTCGGCATTACATAATTTAATTGTTTAAAAAAAAGTTAAGGGGGATTTCGTGCGACCTTCCCTTGCTTATTATTAGGGAGGACTTTGAGCTCATATTGCTTGAATGGGCAAAAGGCTTTACTTACTTGGTCAAGATTGACAAGTCAACCTTTGCCATGAATTACGTGCCTACAAGTCATTTCATTTTTTGTACTAAAACCAATCTTTGTATACATAAATAATTTATAATCACTATACTCAATGAAAGGTAATAAAAATATTCATATCGCCAAATGTAGGGTGTTTAAAAAATAATCAAATGTATTGGCCAACAAAGTTTGTCTAGCCCAGTAGTAAAGGTAACATCCTGAAAGGTCAGTGGATAGTATCTTTGGCTACCCGGATTTGAAACACATGACGACAGTAGAATTACTCAGGTTCCAGGCAGGTTTAAGATCGATGCGGATTAATCGGGTGCCTGAATCCGAATGGATCCCTGATACCTTAGTAATGTGTGTGTGTGTTTATCTACCGTTAAAAAAATCAAGTACAATGGCCATTTTGATGCAAAATGACAAATATGATGGAAACAAAAATGATTTCACCCTATAGCAAAATGGATATGCTATAATGTCTAACCATTATAATTTATAATAAAGTATTAAATAAGATTTTATAGTTTGTAAACTAGCAACTTTATCTTGTATACATAAACTTTACAATAAGTTGTTTGAATAAAGTTAGACGATTAAATCGACCATATTTGTAGTTGTTATGCCAAATGTACCACATAACAACACTTAAAACATATATTGTCAATATTAGGCTAAGTTTAATGGGTCAAGTATTGAGTTTCTACCAATTGCTTATGGTTTAAGTTCCTTAAGCCCATAGTTGTAGATATATTATGAATAATTTTAATATGCATCTAATTTATGTAATCTATGAATGCTCACATAAATAAAAAAGAAATAAATATCCATCTTAAATATGTATACGATTTTAGTGATTTGTGTATGCTACATGAATCTTAAAAAAAAACTAAATTTCTGCTTGGATATGTATTTTGTTTTAAAATGTTGTGTGTGGCGGAGAGAGGTGAATGGAGGGGCGATTAGTGGGTGTGGAAGTGGGATTGGAGGAGGGAGCCACAGGGGGAGAGAGCTCAGAGAATTAGAGGAGTTACAAAGAGTGGTAGAGGCGTCAAGTTGCAAAGAGGATGTGGTGCGAGACCTATTTGGAGACTAGATCCTATAAATGGCTTTATTGTAAAGACTCTTGGAGGCTTTTTGGAAGAGAGTAGAATTTTGGAGGGAGGTAATCCATGTAGAACCGAGTGGAAGAAAGCAATTCCTAAGAAAATAAATAGTTTTTCGTGGAAAGCTAACCAAGAAAAATACTAAATATGATTTATTTATAATATAAATAACAAAAATGCATATAATAGATTTATTATAAAAGATAGAACATTAACTAAAACTTTATTTTTGCTTTTCCTTAAGTCTGTGAGTACCGCTTTGCGGTTTGGGCCGGGCGTGTCATGCGGGCTTCGACTGGGTTGCCATAAACCCTAGTGTGGGCTTCATCTTGGGCTTCCGGCAAGGGCTCCCATTCCCGCTCAGCCCGCTCTCTCTCCCTCTCTCACTCTAGATCTATAATAAAGATATCACACAAAATATTGTTAGAAGCTTCATAATGAGGTTTAGACAAACATTATCAATCCTCTTGGTCAAACCACCACTAATTAGTCATAAAGTAATGGTTTCAAAACTCCTTATCTAGTACAGAGTAATTAGGAAATAAGCAAATGTAAATTTGTCTTACTAAAAAAACTATTTAACCAGTGGTAACTCACAAATTAAATCCAAAACCAAAATCAAGATGTATTCAAAAGAAAGAAAAATAAATATATGATAGCTTTTGTTCAGCCAAGACTAACAAATTCAAGCTTAA
Organism: Centaurea solstitialis; assembly: GCA_030169165.1. Taxonomy (NCBI): domain Eukaryota; kingdom Viridiplantae; phylum Streptophyta; class Magnoliopsida; order Asterales; family Asteraceae; genus Centaurea; species Centaurea solstitialis. Next base: position 9,499,423 of record CM058043.1, read on the forward strand.
ATACACAAATGCAAAATTGTTGTTTAAATCAACTTTCTACAACTCTGATCAATTGATTTATCGAATAAACCATATTAAGTTTAACAAGAGTATCATATGTAAAAACTTTATTCTTTTTTTTCATGTGAATCAAATAATGACTTACTCATCTCTTCATCACCACAAGATCCTTTTACTTTCCACACTCATTTAAATCTTTTAAAATGAATATCTAGTTTTACTTTCCACACTCATTTAAATCTTTTAAAATGAATATCTGGTTTATCATTAGAACTAGAATCAGAACAACTTGATTAATAAAAATAAAGACTTGAAAAATTTCCAAACTTATAAGATTGAACGTTATCTAAAATCAATATTTGCTTGCATAATCTTTTCTTTTCCTTTACCTTTTAAATCAAGTTGAGGAGAACACATGTGTTTTTCATGAGAATTGCTTTTATCCGAAAAACTTTCAAGTAAAAACATTGTTGATTAATTTTAGAAACATTTCAAGGACAAGATTCAAACTCTGAGTTGGAATGAATAATCCAAATAAGTTGATCAAAATATTTATTTTCAAACTTTAAAGCACGTATCGTTAAAAGATTCATTTTCAATTTTAAGGCATAAAGCTTTGTTCTCTCATCAAAAATTGAATTAAAATTTAAAACTAATAGCAATATCTTTACTCTTTTGTTAAAAAAACTAAATCTCTTTTTTCAAATTAGATAGTTTACTTTTCAAAACATCATTCATCTCTTCATTCTCTAACCTCACCTTTTTCAAATAGACAGTTTTAAATTTTGAGCATTTTCAAAAAAACACTTCAAAACCCGCTCATGCTCATTTTTTTACATTCGTTCCCAACTTTGTAACCAAAATTCTCTCTTCAATCAGTTTACCTTCAAGATCGGCAATTTTTCTTTTAAAGTCTTTTATCTCTGTCATATATAATATTGCCACATCTCTTCCTCACATAGTAGTATTAGTTGTATTCTCAACAGTAGCAGTAGCAGTATGCATGCATCTTGACCACTTAAAAATAAATAGATTTTGAAATGATTGTTAATCTAGAACAAAATTGAAAATCTAATTAAAAACTCAAACTCCAATTCTGAAAGTCAAACTCTAAAATAGGTTCTTGAAAGTTAATTTGGAATTTCAACACAAAAGTCAACTCTCAATGTAAAAGATCAAAATCGAAAATAAAAAGTCAAACTTGAAAGTTAAAGTCAACTATCATAGTGAATAGCGACTTTTACATGCAACTATGTCATGCCATAAACTTAGATGCATAGCAACATGTGTTTTTTTTAGCGGTAGCTTAGTTAGTTTGTTAGTATACACCTCAGTTAGAAACGCCTATACTCAGGTTTGAACTTGGGACTTCTACTCCAAAAGGAAGACCCTCTACCAAACACGCTAGCCCCAGTTAGCCACAGTAACATGTGTTAACCAAACCTATAGTGGTGCAACAAACAAATATGTTGCACCAATGATGTGTGACAAATTATGTACAATGCTTTGCAAAACTAGAAAATAGATGTTAACACCTTGAACTAATGACCGAAATTAACGTGATAAGAAACACAATTAGTGAAAACTAATTAACAGATTGGGATCAAATCACACAAGTTTGTTAAAATTCATCAACAACTTGAAGAAGAGTTGTTGAAATTAAACAACATAGAGTTGTTTTAAATCAAAAACCATAGCAATTAAGTACAAATTCTCAATTCAGATATAAAAAATCAAGAACAAATTGTCTTTTAAGAGATCTTAAAAAATCTTCAAAAACGTTGTTCTAGATATGCATTGAATCTGCTCTGATACCAACTGTAAGTCCAAGATTCAAGTTTCGAATAAAAAATTAGGTGTAGAAGATCAAGAACAAGATGTAAGCTTCAAAGTGCCATCATGTATTTCTTTAAAGGGAGAAATATTACACACACAAAGATAGGAATTAATATGCTAGTGTTCTAAACAAACTAACAAACTCTAGCTATCTATATACCCCATGGGTGTTTATATACAGAAAGCTCTAGAAAGTACTGAAGTTATCTTTTGAAGTTGGTGTTACTTATAACTTTCTTCTATGATCAAGAATAATCATTTTTCAATTCCATTTTGGTTGAATATGCTGCTAGGAAGAATATACATAAACAATGTTTTCCGTTCTACTTTGGTTTTCAAGATGTTTCTTGTACAGGAGATGAATGCAAAAGCAAAAAAGAAGCCCAACAATCAGCGGTACTTGCTGTTAATCTAACTTTTTTAGAATAACAGTATGTACCGCTGATTTTTGGCTCCTTTTTGCTTTTGCGTTCGTCTCATGTACAAGAACATCCTAGAAAACCAAAGTAGAACAGAAAACATGAATCGCGGCCAGCGTATCTAACATCCTCGTTTCTCCTTTGAGAACCCACCTCTTCCCGACTTCCCGTGCTTCTTCTCCTGATTAAATATTTCCATTTTTGCTACTGCCCGTTAAAACATCGACGCCCGCCCCTTTCTTCCGCAACCTCCACCACATCCTCGAAGCCACCGATGATGAAAACAACAAGAAGTCAACTCGAGCCTACGTCCGTGATGCCAGAGCAATGGCTGCAACTCATATGTATGTAGGATAAGCTGCATATATATGATTAATCATGTGAAGGAGGAGGCTGAGAATGATTGGGACCTTCTACTTCTTCTAGTATACAAAACATTGGTTGTGTAGGGAACTCATTGACAACAAACACTCACCATAAAAAGATAATTAATCATTTTACCCATCTACCCTTTGTCACCTTTTACTCTGATTACCAAAATAACCCACCCAAAATCATTTATGTTTTTTTTTAACTGTTTAATTATTATTATTAAAAGAAATTTAAACAACGGTAAACAGTTATTGATTTAGTAAATGTATTTTTTTTGTGTGTTTTTTAGTTAAATTTCAAATTACCACCATATGTATTGAAGTTTTTAGTTTTTCAAAAATATCATATTTATCTAACCTATATAATATAGAAATATCATATATACTATTCTATATTTATCTAAATAATAATTTTTAATCATTTTAAATTAAATTTACTAATTTAAAATATATAAATGATTATTATATCCTATTTTAAGTGTAATTCATAAATGTTATATATACCTTTTTCTAACCTATAAAAATATCATACTTATCCATAATCATTTTTTTTCAATTTTTATTCATTTTAAGTTAGATTAAATTATCAAAAATAGTTAAATAAACCACTAACATTATATTATTTCATGATTATTTTATTATTACTCAATATTTTATTCTTGCATGTCAAAACGTTCAAAGAAGGTTATATGTCACTTTATAATCAAATAGCTACTTTAATCAACTACAAAATCCAAAATCAACATATAGTTGTAAGTAACTTAGATTAGAACATAGTTATCAAAATTGCGATCCTGATCGTATCCTACCTCTGAAAAACGATCTGGATCATAGTAGAATCTTAAATGTGATAGGATCATGGTGGGATCGTAGGATCGCTGATAGGATCGGGATATTGATCGTAGGATCGTTGATAGGATCAGGATCCTGATCGTAGGATCGTACGTAAAGAGAAAAAAAATGAAAAACATATTGAAGTTGAATGTTTCAACCTTGAAAAGTTGAAGTTTGAAGTATCAATCTTTTTTGAAATGCTATATAATTTGTTTATGATAAAAAAACTATAGCACGTACAAAATTTTTAAAAAATTAGTAACTTGGTGGTAGGATCCTATTATCCCGATCTTACGAAGACGAAAACGTTCTTAAGAAAGATTCCGATCTTGATAACCTTGGATTAAAAAGTTGACATGTAATATAGTGATTTAACATGGCAAGAGAGTAAGAAATCTTAGAGCATCCACAGTGGTGGAACCTCCAAGAACCTCACTTATCATATTTTTCCTTACCACGTCATTGCCATCTCAACAAACCAAAAACCTCCTTAAAACTCTACAATGGAGGTTCTTACAAAAACCTCACTTACTCTACTCATTTGTAATATAATTTTTATTTATATAAGATATTATATAACAGAAAAAGAAACTTTTACAAGAACCCGGGTTCTTGTTCAAGCACCCAGGTTCCAATAAGAACCTGTGATTGGGCAAGAACCTCTGTCTCACAATGGAGGTTCTTGTAAAAACCCCATAAAAAACTTCAAGAAGAACCTCCATTGTGGATGCTCTTAGTGTTGGTCAATTGAAATAGTTGTCTTAATTTGTTAAGCAAAAAAAATACCCTAAGTATAATTGTTACCATCATGAGTGTTAGATTTGGTTGGATGAGATTGGTCGGTTTTTCTATCTTGCGTGTCAGATTTGCTCAATGTTTGAAAAAGCTCGTTGTAACAGTCATCATGTCCTTTTATTTTATCCGTTTCATCACAGTATTCAACACAAGTTCCATGATTCCCAAAAATTTATACCATTCCCGAATGCAAATCATACCTACAAAAAAAAAATCAACAAGGGGTCAAGAACGGGACCAAAAAGTTAAAACGAATTAAAGACGTCAAACATTGTACGCTACGATTTAAAACTCACAAGACAATAAAAAGCTATTATTTGAATCAAAAATAGCATGTTTGTATTGAAACTTGAAGTAAGACACATGCCATGAAAAATTCAGGACAATAGTTCCATTATGAAGATAGCTAGGTAAGTATAACTATAAAGAAAATATTACCATTTCAAGGGTCCAATTCTAGGCTCCTTTGCATCTCAGCCTCTTCATTTCCAGCAACAGCTGTGTGGGATCCAAAAAGTAATCAGAGGTTCTTGGGAGGAGTGAAAAACAAATTCAAAGCACAAACATGAAAATGTAATCTGAAAACCTAACCTTGTTGCTCTGAATATCAACTTTAAAAGGAAATGCATAAAGAACTTGTACATCAAGTTTTAAAGCTTGTAATTCATAGGTTTTTTGAATTTTATTCATAGAGAGGTTGTAGAATATGCTTGATGAATTGTAATTAATAGATTAGATATGAAGATATTATAAGATAGCATAGATCGACCCCGGGCTGCATGCTTTAGCAGTCGGGCTTCGGTCCAAAATTGCCGAGGATTAGTCTGGGCCCAATGTGGTCTGGGATACCTCTTCAAAAAAAATTACATTTTTATTGTGAACGAACATGTGAATTAATCTTGGTTATTGATTAAAATTTAGAAAACTAATTAGTGATTAAAACATGATAAGGTTAATTGAGAATCACCCGTCTGGGCCCAATCCTTCGATTTTAAAGATGCCTACTAAAAAAGTCATAGAATCACCCGTCAATCAACCACACCCCTAAATAAAAATTTTAGTCCATAAAAACGGTATCGTATGCAACAATTTATTGGGTAAGTGCTAAACAACACCAAGATTAATAATTACAATAACAACAATCCAAAAACATACCAAAATATCACCAAATCTACCTAGTAGCATAGAAACACAGTATTAGCTAGCTTACAAGATCCAAATTATATGAGTCCAATTCAAGCAACCTAAACCCGAATTAACTTGGGCTCCGGTGGAGGGAGTTTCTCAACAGTTATGGTCAGAACTCCATGAGATATCTTGTCTACGTTGGCATTCTCCGGCAATGCAAACTTTCCGATCCCCCTCTCCATCCCCAACACGTCGTCCTCCACTTGGACCTTGATATTGTTGGTTCGTGGTCGGTGTTCGAGGGTTTCGTGGTCGGTAGCTCACGGTCGGTGGTTTTGGTAGCTGCGTTTCTAGTCTAACCTTAAACATGCGGTGTTCCTTCACTTGTGGCAGTTGTCCCCATTCTTCCCCATAAACTCGTATTGCCACCATGTGGTTGGATGATTGTGGCCATTGGTAAATTGGTTCGTGGTTTCGGGTGTTTCGTGTTCGGTGTGTCGGTCGAAGTTCGTTTTGAATTCGTTGGATGGCTTCTGAGTTTTTGGTTAGGGTGGTCGATCCTGTACTTCTGTTGGTACTTTTAGGTGTAGCGGTTAGGGTATTCATGGGTAATTTTTCGTGGTTTCGTGGGCTCTTGGTTTTGGTTACGGATGTGGTCCTTGTTCAAGTGGTTCGTGGAGTCGTTGGTTCATGATTTTGGTCTTTGCTCAAGTGGTTCGTGGTTTCGTGGGCTCGTGGTTGTGGGTTTTGTTTCAAGCGGTTCATGGGTCGTGGTTTAGTTCAAGTGGTTCTTGGTTCGTGGTTTCGTGGTTCCTGCCTGTGGTTTTCTTTATAATGGTTTTGTTTCATGCTCTTCTAGGTTGCGTCTTGCAACCGGGGGATGCTTGTTTGTGTTTTTGGTTGGTACTAATAAAATTATTGGCGGCATTTTCGGTGCAAAGAGAGACGCGATCGCTAACTTCTGCAGATTCTTCAAGTGTTTTTTCCCCATTTTTGTGTTTCTAGAGCACGTCCTCGCTATTACAAGTAATGTTGCATACCACGCCCTGTTGGTTGGTGATAAGCGGAGAAAGGAAAAGGGAAGACGAGCGGGAAGAGAAGGAAGGAGTAAAGTACGTGAGGATCGGAAAGTTTATGAGGAAGTTTGTGTTGCCCCGGAGAATGCTAACACAGGGAAGGAGTAAAGTGTTAACTCTCTACGGCTTCGACATGGCTGATCGATCTGCTGTTTCTTGAAAATTAGGCTTTCTTCTTTCATATGAGGGTTTTTAGACTTCAATGGTTTACCTGGGGGGTTACAAGTAAAATAAACCAAATTAATCAGAAATGTCAAAAAGAACATTAATATTAAATTTGAGAAATAGGTTTAGAGTTTCACTAGAGCTAGACCTGATGATGATGATGAACACATGATTCTGTGGGATCCAAAAGTGATCAGGGGTACTTCTTGGGAGGGAGTGAAAAACAAATTCAAAACACAAACATGAAAATGTTATCTGAAAACCTAACCTTGTTGCTCTGAATATTATCTTTAAAAGGAAATGCATAAAGAACTTGTACATCAAGTTTTAAAGCTTGTAACTCATAGGTTTTTTGAATTTTATTCATAAAAGGTTGTAGAATATGCTTGATGAATTGTAATTAAGAGATTAGATGTAAAACTACTGTAAGATAGTATAAATATAGATATATGGGTAGTTCAAATGAAAATTACATTTTTATTGTGAATATGTGAATTAATATTGGTCACTTATCAAAATTTAAAGGCTAATCAGTGATTAAAACATAATAAAGTTAATTAAGAAGTGATTAGCGGCAAATATGGAAGTTTGAATCAACGCCTACCTTAATATGACTTGGTAAGTGCTTATCCAAGTAAGTGTTTAGCAAACAGCCCCTTAATCTTACCCATCAACTCTTCTTGGTTCCCTTCGAATGCTACTTAAAACATGAGACCAAAAAATTGAACAAAATGAAACAACACCAAGATTAATAATTACAGTAACAGCAATCCAAAAACATACCAAAAAACATTACCAAATCTACCTAGTAGCATAGAAACACAATAGCTAACTACAAGATCCAGATTAACTACATGTGTTCAATTCAAGCAACCGGAACCTGAATGGGCTCCGGTGGAGGGAGTTTCTCAACGGTTATGGTCAGAACTCCATCTTCACAGATGGCAGATATCTTCTCTACGTTGGCATTCTCCGGCAATGCAAACTTCCTCACGAATTTTCCGATCACCCTCTCCATCCTCACATACTTCACTCCTTCCTTCTCATTCTGTTCATGTTCCCTTTTCCTCTCTCCAGTTATCATCAACACATCGGCCTCCACCTGGACCTTGATATCGCTGGATTTGAGACCAAGTATGTCCACGATGAAGATGTAAGAGTTTGGGTACTCTATCACATCAGCCGGAGTTGCAGCCATTGCTCTGGTGTCACAAACGTAGGCACGAGTTGGTCCTGTGGTGGTGCTTGACTTCTTCTTGTTGTGGTTCTCATCATTGGTGTCTTCGAGGGTGTGGTGGAGGTTGCGGGAATCGCTGTTTGAGCTAAAACCTGTAAGGGTAACATGACAACATGTGTTAATAATATGTAGCTATGTTGTTTATTTTTTAGGGTCCGTTTGGTTTGACCGAATGGAATGGAATGGATTGGATTTGGATTTGGAATACTTTTGCGTGTTTGGTTTGGAAGATTTGGAATGGATTTGAATTCCCGTGATTTATAAAAAAAAAATTATTAAAAAATATAAAAATAATTAAATTACTTTTTATTTAATTGCTTATTTATTAACAAATGTTTCTAACATATTTTAAAGAATTATTATATTCAAATCCCAGGAAATCCCTTGAAATCCTAGCCTCCTCCTTGGGATTTCAAAATCCTATGTTTGAGAGATTTCAAAGGAATCCTAGGATTTCAAATCCAGACAATCCTGCAGACCAAACGCAGGGTTGGAATCGATTTGAAATTGAAATCCCCCATATCCATTCCATTCCCGCAAACCGAAGAGGACCTTTAGTGTGCTGTAGGTGCTTTCTTTAAGTTATCACCTTCAGCATCCTTGGAGCAGCCACCAGATTTGGTTTTCGTTTTTCTTGTTGCCGAATCGGTGTTGACATTGTTTCTCCCGGCTTCGGACACTTGTGCTTCTAATTGATCAGTACCTGCATGTTTGTAATAAGAAGCATTATTTCTCTCTCTAATAAGACATCAAAATCATAAGAAACAAATCTAAACAATCATTCACAATCAGTGGTACACAGGTGCACACTATTGCTACTATACATATGTGCCTTTACAATTAACCAAAAATCATCATTACAAACTATAAGGCTACACTAAAGGGCTATTTACTTGCGCGGGTCAACACTCTTACCCAAGTCAATACTTGCCCGGTTAGACCAAGTAAACGGCCTCTAAGTCACTAGCTATCACATATGCACATACAATTAGCTTAGAATGATTTTGTCCACATATAATTTACCACCCATAATACATTCACCCAACTTTGTATGCAACATGTACACATATGCACAATGCATTCACTGATGCACAATTCACCAACAGATGCACAATCATGTACACTAATATATATAGTACACACATGCACAATTCACAAACATTCACCAACTTCAAATCCAAAATGTACATGGACACATATGCACATACATTTACCATAGAATTCTTTTCTGCACCTTAAAATTTTAACATATGCACATGGTCAAAGAGTCATATTAACATTCAAGAAAGTGCTATTTTGGCCTTATTATACCATTATCTTATTTTCTGCTTTACTCGAATGTCGAGCGGTCCACTGAAATAATTTAATTCTAAATGCACAACCATAGTTTTTTTTTTTGAAAAACAAGCAAACACACACGTTCCATGAGTATCCGGGATCCCACTTAAAGGTGCCACCCGACTAATCCTCGTCGATCATGGCCCAACCCAATTAAGGGTACCAGTATGTGGCAGACCCTCTGAACTGGATATCGCCTCATGCTCACCACGGGGTTCGAGCGTGGGTAGTCAGGGATACCATCCGCCGACCCTCCCAAGGATGTTACCTTACCACTGGACTAGACATGATTTGATGCACGCACAACCATAGTTTGTACTAGTAATCGTTCAAGACTTGATGAAGTATAGGGTTTTCTCTACCTTGCATAGTTGAATCTGTTTGCTGAACCGGTATCCTTACTGTTCTTCTTCTTCTCGACTGCACAACGGGTGATTCAGAAGAATCATCTGATTCTGTGTCGACGTATATTGGGTCGTCGGCGGTGTTACTGAAATTGCTTGTCGGTCTTTTGTTCTGAATCCGAATGCTCCTCCGTAGCCCTGCTACACATGAAAAAGTGGCTTAGTTTGTGCACCTGGTTGCGTAAAAAAACCATAGGGTTGCGATCATTACCTCCGTGAAAACGATTCGCACCAACGGTTTCCTCCATGATAATCTGATCTTGAACCGATTTTAGGGAATGTGACTTGTGTGAGGGATTCAACTATTGTACATTCTCTTTCAAAACACAGCACTCGATATCGTATCACGTCGTCTCCTAAAACAGAATTTGGAATCCGGAATTTAGTATTGCAACATTGGTAATTAATGGTTTCTTGACTTGTTTTGTTCTTGTTACTTGCCTAATGCCTGCTTGCTAGTTGGTAAATCATATCAGTTGCTATTGGTAAAGCACTTAAACTTAAATTGTTAAGTGTTAATTGTTTACATTTGTTTTGATAGTGAATGTTTATTTGTTTTATTTGAAGATTTAAGGCTGTGTTTGGCAAAATAAGCTAGCTTATAAGCTAGTACGTGTTTAGATGGTCCATAAGCTAATTGAAACACTATTTGGACTAGCGTTTTGGGAGCTTTTTATAGCTTTTTTTTTTTCCAATTATACCCTTATTAATATTAACTATTATATCGCAAGATACCCTTTTTGGTCATTCTAAGAACTCATAGGCTAGTTTTTGCCAAACATAGGCATTGTTTGGTAAACATAAGGTAGCTTATAAGCTAGTTTTTTTTTTCCGTGTACATGTTTGGATGGACAAAAACTAGCTTATAAGCTAGCTTTTCAATAAGCTACTTGGAGATAGCTTTTTGTAGCTTTTTTCCGACTATACCCTTATTAATATTGATTATTATACCCCAATATACTTTTTTGGTCATTTTACATACCCATAAGCTAGTTTTTGCCAAACATAATTTGTTCATAGTTTAGCTTATCAACTACTAGCTAGCTTATCAGCTAGTTTGCCAAACACAACCTTAGAGGGGGATGCGCTGTAGGAAATTAGCATGAGATGATTTCTGGGTTTAGTTTTTACAAGTTTGGGTTGAAAACATTTTATTGTTGCTAAACCTTTTTTTTTAAAGGTTCATCTAGGCTTTGCCTAGACTACATCCTTGGCAATATAGAACAGAAATTGAAAATTCGGCCATCTGAGACTAAGCCTGGCCACAAGATGCGCACGAGGGGATTCGAACCTGGGGTGAATGGGATGTCATCTACATTCCCCACAGGCCTTACCGCTACGCCACAAGCCTTGTGGTTTTGTTGCTAAACCTTATAGATTACTTGTGTGTTGGATCTTTGGGGGTAAATGCATAACACTAGCAATTAAAAGGTTTGGATTGACAAATAAGAAAACAGAATGGCTTAAAGAAAACCATATTTTCTTTTTATATTTTCTTAAAGAAAATAGAATATAACAAACCTATGTATGAATCATAACAGGCCCCTGTGGAAGTCTTTGTAATAAAATTAACTCAGAGTTGCAAGGTGTGTACCTTAAAATAAAAGTTATAAACAAAAAGCCCACCTTCAATTGGTTTCAATAACAAATTAAAAAACCCAATGATGCATTCTTCTTCATTATACAATCAACCACAAGGCAAGTTTAACACAATTTCAACTTCTCTAAAAAAATTAGCATATAAAAGTAGTGAAAAACATACCTGAGATATCAAAAATGCAGTAGAGAAGGGATAGATGGAAGGATCTACAATGAACACCATGGAGCTATGAAACAACATTGATATAAAAAATGCAATAATTTCAAAAACAAAGATAGACATATATAGGGAAAGAGTGCAGAGTGAAAACAAAGGCTATCTCCTATTCTCCTTCTGGAAAAAAAATCCTCTGTACAAAGTACAAATATTGGTTGTGCAGTGCCTCATTGACTAGAAAGATTTTACCCTTCTAACCCTTCACCTTTTCGTCAAATTACCAAATAACCCACCCAAAATTAATTATGTTTTTTTTTTTTTGCTAACTGTTTAATTATTATTATTATTATTATTATTATTATTATTATTATTATTATTATTATTATTATTATTATTATTATTATATTTTTTTTAATTAGTAAATTCGTCTTTTTGTGTGTGTGTGTGTGTGTGTGTGTTTTTGGTTAAAATTCAAATTACCACTATGCATATTGAGGTTTGTTTTGTAGATGAGTCTTTTACATGATGAAACCATTACAAGACTCAAACATCAAATGAATAGTGAAACCATCAAATAAATGTTCTCATCCAATATTGCTTAAAGTGACGATAATATTACTAAAAGTTGTTTTGATAATTAAACCATTTAAGTGAAAGAAGGGTCTCGGTCGGTATTAATTTTAGAGAGAGAAAGGGATAGGGGAGAAGGGGAGAAGGGGAGAAGGGGGAGCGAAATTCCATTAAAACCCAAAGTTAATATGACACGTGTACAACTTACAGGACATGTGAATATGTGATGCCCCTTTTGGGATCAACATTCATCATGGCAATGCATGATAGCAGGAATGCATTTGATGAACGGCTGTATTTCTTAATTAATAATCCCATTTTAATACACGGGTGTATCTGAAGTATGGATTTGGTCTCTCAAATGATGCAACTTTAGATGGGAGTAGCATGCCTCGCTAAATCATTTGATCTTCAATATGATAAAGCAAGGAAAGACAGACAAAGAAAGAAAGTTCATGAAGGTTGTCGTGCGGTGTGTACTATGATTCATGTGGAAAGATAGGAACAACGTCGTTTTTTAATAACAAAGATTTGTCGGCACCGATGGTGATGTATGTAGATCAAGCCTCACTATATATTTGGATCAAGTATAAATCTAAAAAAAGTTCCATTTTATGGTGTATGTGTTGTTGTAATCCGTTGTCTTCATTTTAAAAACTATTGTATCTTTCTTCTTTCTAGCACCTAGATGGTTTTTTTGGGGGGTTGTTAGGTTAGGGTGATGGTCGAGCCTAACCTCTTTTCTAACTTCTACGTTTCTCATTGTTCAAGAAAAAAATATCTATTTTCATATAATTCAACCTTCTATTTTCTATTCTAAATTATGCATTCTCCAAAAGCAAATCCTAAAATCGTTGCTTCAACTACATAAAAGATGATAGGCTTTAAAATCTTTACCAAAAAATATGAAATTAGGAATTTAAAACACATTTTGGTTGTTCAAAGTTCATCGATTGTAAACAGAGCACAATTTTGATACAAGAGGAACACCAAGCGTAGATAACAATTGTCTCCCCATATTGCTTCTTTGTCTCGTTCCCTGTTCCCAAGATCCCTTTATGCCATCTTGATCATTGTTTTGGAGAATGCTATTATTATTTTGGTTATTTTACTAAAAATCAACTTACAGCCAAAATGACGATTATCACTTCTTAGGTATCTTTAATACTTGTTAAAGTTTCGGGTTTGTGTGAATAATTAAGTTGAATATTTTTATGGACAAGAATGATACTGTTAGATGGTAGGAGCTTACTCAAATTAGGTCAATCCTCAATTTCTCAGTTTCTTCTTGAACCTATCAGTTTACTACATTAGATGATATACACATTAAACAAAGAATTTCAATAGCTTATGACAAATAAGAACATATTGTAAGTTACAACTATGAATACTTGATTCATATATAAATGAACTAATGCATAAGTTAATCCATCTACTTTCTTAGTTTCCTACATTTTTTTATTAACCGAAAAATGGTCTTATACATTATGCAATCTAGTGCAATATAGGCCAACAATTCTTAAAGTGGGAAATACAAATGATTTTATGCTCAATGGATCTCCCATTTGGTTCATCCATTCTTGTTTTAAGAAACTTATTTATCAATATCAAAGATATAAACACTCCAAAATATCAAACATATGGTGCATGTTCATGGTTTACTCCTTATTTTGAAATAATACCGACTTACAACAGCTCAACATCCAATTTGGCTCAAGAGAATCACCTTAGACTTTATAATGTGTATGAAAGGAAGTAACATCTTAATTATAAAAACCAAATGACATATTTGTACAAAAAGGAGAAAATAAATGGTAAATTGGTGCCTTGGAAAGACAATAAACAAGGGCATTCCAGAGTCTTGTGTAAGAGCATAGACAACAATTACAATTTACAACTTGCAAAAATCAAGACCCTAGGTCTGTAACTTGTAAAATTGGAGATGTCGGGAGGAGGACAAGTAGAAAGAGAAAGAGCGGTCGCGGACCCAACGGTGAGAATTGGAACCGGCAAAGCTTAAATGTATTCTGCTATGTTGTCGTGAGATGAAAATGCCTTAGGCAAGAATGAGTTGTTTACCGTATGCGAGATGTGAATTGTGGTGCAATAAAAAGATGGAGAATTTGGCCAAAATGACCTAAATACATGTTGAAATTGACCTCCTAACCATTTTTTCTCCCGTTTATACCAAAGTAGCCATCCAATCAATTCGTGATACTAAATCTGTGATCACGGATTTAGACCATTTTTGTAAGAAATTTTTAGCACATGGGGTCAATCCGTGATATTGTGTAAAAATAGGTCAAATGAGTCAAAATCATGGATTCATGAATCCGTAATATAGTCAAAAGCACTGATGACTTTGTGATATTCCTTGAGTCCTTGATATCATGGGTTGACCCTTACATGTTGAAAACTTCTTGCAAAAATTGTCCAAATCTGTAATCACGAAATTGTTATCACCAAGTTAATGGTAATCTATATATATATAAAAGGAGGATGTTGAAGGATGATGTGGACATCCTATCTATTGAGTATTAGCTAATAGGAATTTTCTCATTGTTTTGATTTTTTTAAATATTAAATAAGTTAAAGACTATACTACCCTTATATGAAAATTATATGTTTAAATATAAGAAGGACTATTTAGTAATTTTATTTATGCTTTGATTAGCCTTAACTTGCAATTTAACTAGCCTTGACTTCTAAACTATGTAACTTCTTAAGGACCCCCTTCACCTTCTTATTTATTAATTAAAAGAAAACCTACAACATAACATAATCATATATAAACTACAACCTAATGCTCCACTAAAATGTGATGAGCAACTTTTGTTTAATGTCAAGCTATTGGGTTGCTATGTTTATTGTTGTTTCTATTCTACAAAATTCATCTCCCATCAACATTGTAGCTCATCTTTCGTAAAAATTTTCAGGTAGGCTAACATTTTTTATGATTTATTTTATGATTTTCTTGAGTTATATATTGTTTATATGTATATAAAAAATTTCCATATAACTTTATATACATTTTTGCGTATATTCCGTTTCATTATTATAAAAGTTTTTGATTTTTCCTATTTTTTAAACTTATTTCAATTTTTATCTTTATTTTTGTCCTTGATACTTCCTAATTGATATTTATGTTAGTACTATAACATTTTTCTTTCATCAAAATTCAAATAATGTTTTTAATTTGTGTGTTTTATATATGATTGTTAATAAGTTTTGAGTTTTTGTTTGAAATTTCTTTACAACTTTTACTTTTGTTTTTCTCTTTCATGTTTTCCACATAATATATATGTAGTTTTCTAGAAAAAAAAAAATTAACAACAATCAAACTCCAAAGTGTTACCAAGTGGTTTATTTACTCTTGGTTTTGTTGGAATTTTTTTCTCATTCTCTTATATTTTTGTAGTCTCTGATTTTGCTTTTGTTTTTCCTAATAAAAACACCATCAATAAGATGATATTTTCAAAACATCTCAATCCCATTTTTTTCCTTGACATCAAATTTTGTCCTTTTTGATGTTGTTATTAACAAAATATTTAATTAATTAAACTACTCATCTTCTTGGTTTATACCTAATTTTTTTAATGTTTTATTTTACATCATTCTAATATTTTGATTCAAATGAATATTTATAAGTAATTACACACGTATATATATATATATGTGTGAAATTACGATCAATAAGTATATTTCTATTTACATGACATGCATTTGAATACATTAAAATGTATGTATTTTTTACATTAAAAATATTATAAATTCAATAAACAATTTAAAATGATGATTAATCGCATTAGTATTTTCTTATAATTAGTGTTAGCCATATTATTTAAATAACATTTTTTTTATATATCGTTTGAAAAAGAATATATTTTAAAATGACAAACTATATGAGTTTTAATCTTTTTTTACTATAACATACATGTTGATATGTATTATTCCTAATAAAATAAAGTATCTAAATTTCAATTAACATATAAAGTTTGAACCACTATATAAAATTAAAATACTATTATTATTTGATATCTTATTAAAAAGTATATTTCTAAATGACCAACCATACAAGTTTTAATCAATTTTAACCATAATATATATATATATACATGTATATATTTATATTACATGTATTATTTTTCCAATAAGATTAATGTTTAAATTTCAATTAAATTAAAAACTTTGAACCAATATATAAACTTAAAAATATTATCATTATTCAATTCTTTAATAAGTGAAATATTTATTACATTTAGTACTACTAAATAAAATTAATATATAATTACTAACTCTCTTATTAATAAATTAATAAACATTTATTAAATTTAATATCATTAATTAAATAAATACATACAGTTAAAAACAATTAATAGAATCAATACATATAATTAAAATTACAATCAAAATTATAAGTTATGAGAATCAACTACCAATATGTAAATAAAATAGATAGAAACATATGTAGGGGTGAGTTCATTGTGAACGTGAGGATGGATGAAAGAATGACACATGTCACATTCAACATGAGTTCACAACCAAACTTTTGTTCGTATGTGTATATATATATATATATATATATATATTTATATATAACTAAAATACACAAATAAATAAAATTAGGAAAAAAAACCTGCTACTATCAATAATATATAGTTTTTTCAGTTTCGAAACGATAACTTACTACAATTAATAATTTATAGTTATTTCAATTTTGTTTTTTAATTTAAATTGAAATAAAAGTATGCAAAAGAATTGAATTAGAACTGATATAAAACCTTCTTTTCAAGATATAAGTTATGAAGAAAAACAACCTCAAGCAAAGAAAACAAAGCTCTAACACGAAAATATTAACAACTCAATTAGACTCGCATATAGTCAAAGTGATCACAATACTGGAGATTATTGTTACTTTTCAACCGATCGTTGGTTGGGAAATAGGGCTTGAAGAAGTGTTTTAGTCAAAGTTAAACAACACATTACAATAATTGCAAGTAAATTACTAAAATGTCCTACAATTATACAAAATTAGGAAGCACTACTCTACTTGCATGGTGAATATAAATATTTTATGAGAATATTATGTTGGGATAAATCGATATATTATGATTTATGACAAAAAATATTCATTATATATCTCATTGTTATAAACAATAGTTTCAAAGTTTTTTTTTATTATTTGAGTCGATTATAACGTGTGTCAATATAAGACTTATTAGTTATTACTTTATTATACATATTAGAACTCAAAAGAATTATTACTTATTACTTTATTATACGTATAAGAACTCAAAAGAAACAGTTAAAGATGATGAGACAACTTCACATCAAGTCTAATATCAATTCTTTATTGATTTCATATATGATATTTGATCATCAGCTCATTTAACTACAATATTTTATAAAAACTTTATCAACACCGCATATACATTAAACTTCATCATTATAAATATTACATATAGATTTGTAACACAATTTTTTACATAAAAAGTAATGATAGTATTTTTTTTTTTTTTAATTCTGAGAATGACTTTTACATACCGCGCAACGCGCGGTTCGGTCTCCTAGTTTTAATAAAAACAAGAAAGAAATAATTAAAAGACCAATTTCTCAATGTATTTGACTCATATTGACCAAATTCCAATCTCATGGAAGGGATTAAAGATGGGCTCTGTATTATAATCCATTAATCATTTGCATTTGGTTTAGGCCCAGCTAAGTAATTTTGGCCTTATTTTAACTAAAGGCACATGTAACCTATACTTTAGTAACTAGTTTTCCATGGAAAGTACGAGTTTTTGACCAAATGAGTGTTTTCAAAAAACATATTTACCAAATGGGTGTTGTTTTAAACATATTTACCATTTAGGTGTAGTTTTATATTTAATGGACTTTTAATGCCTAAACATATTTACCATTTAGGTGTAGTTTTCTATTTAATGAGCTTTTAATGCCTTTTTCCTACTTTTCTTTATTATTTTTTATTATTTTTTTGTTTCTGATTTTTTTAATGTTTTTTAAAGATCATATAAATAAAAAGCTTATGTAAGGTTAAGTAAAAAAATATATAAAACAATAATACGGTTCTGAAAAAAATCATATAAAAACAAACCCGTCCGAAAACCCGAACATTAAAACTGCTATAAAAATGGTGAGGAGTTTGGGTTCAGTTCGGGTTGGCATTTTTCAGAACCAAACCTACCGAAAAACCTGAACATTTTAAATATATTTTTATTAATGTGACTATTAATATATAGTATTAATATTTTCCGAAAAAAAATATATTGAAAAAAAAAATCTCAAGTACGGTTAAGTTTTTATTGAAAAAACAACAATAAAACTCAAGTATGGTTAATGTTTTTATTAAAGTTTAAGTACAATTCAGGTTTTCGGTTAATGTTTTCAAGTACGGTTAATGTTTTTATAAAACTCAATAAAACTCAATTAAATCGGGTTTTCGGGTCTTGGTTTTAAAGTTTAAGTACGATTCAGGTTTCAAACGGGTAGTTTGGGTTGGACGGGTTTTGCTCACCCGAAAATATTAACCGAAAACCTGAATCGTACTTAAACTTTAATAAAAACATTAACCGTACTTGAGATTTTTTTTTCAATATATTTTTTCGGAACATATTAATAGTATATATTAATAGTCACATTAATAAAAATATATTTAAAATGTTTGGGTTTTTCGGTAGGTTTGGTTCTAAAAATGCCAACCCAAACTGAACCCAAACTCCTCACCATTTTTATACCAGTTTTAATGCTTGGGTTTTTGGACGGGTTTGTTTTAATATGATTTTTTTTTTCAAAACCGTATTATTGTTTTATATACTTTTTACTTAACCGTACATAAGCTTTTTATTTATATGATCTTTAAAAAACATTAAAAAAATCAGCAACAAAAAAATAATAAAAAATAGTAAAGAAAAGTAGGAAAAGGACATTAAAAGCTCATTAAATAGAAAACTACACCTAAATGGTAAATATGTTTAGGCATTAAAAATCCATTAAATAGAAAACTACACCTAAATAGTAAATATGTTTAAAACAACACCCATTTGGTAAATATGTTTTTTAAAAACACCCATTTGGTCAAAAACTCTGGAAAGTACTTACTTTCCAAGTATAATAAATTAAAACCACAATTTACATGAATTAATTACTTTCTTGTGGACACAAAAATAAAAAAACAAAAAATTGAACAACACAAACAGATACATTTATAGCAAAAACAAACAAACCATTACATATATCAAACACCATAATTCTCACAAGTCACACCATACCATCCTACAAACAAGATCCAGATCCAGATCCATTATTCATATAAACTAATTAACCTAAACCACATCTCCATTCCGGATTCAAGCAACTTGAACCTGGATCAACTTGGGCTTTTTGGGCTCCGGTGGAGGGAGTTTCTCAACCGTTACGGTCAAAACCCCATCTTGACAGATGGCAGATATCTTTTCGGTGTTAGCATTCTCTGGTAACACGAACTTCCTCATAAACTTTCCGATCCTCCTCTCCATCCTCACATACTTCACCCCATCCTTCTCTTTTTCCTCTTCCCTCTTCCTCTCACCACTTATCACCAACACGTTTTCATCCTCCACCTGGACCTTGATATCGCCCGATTTCAGACCCGGCATGTCGACGATGAAGACGTAAGAGTTCGGGTACTCCTTCACATCGGCAGGGGTTGCGGCCATGGCTCTGGCGTCACGGACGTAGGCACGAGTCGGTCCGGAGGCGGTGCTCGACTTCTTGTTGTTGTTGTTTTCGTCGTCGGTGGCTTCGAGGATGTGGTGGAGGTTGCGGAAGAAAGGGGTGTCGAAACCCATAAAGCTGATATCCATTTTTCTAGTTGAGTTGTTGTGGTTGATGTTTTAACTGGAATTCGAGCGAATTGAAATCAGTAGCAAAAGTGGAGATTTTAATGGGATTCAGTGATGAAGAAATAAGCATTTTGATGGTGGATTTATAGAAGAAGCAGGGGAAACCAGTAGTATGTTCTAGTAGTTTCTTGTGATGTATCGAAGATTTGGTGGATTTCTAGAAAATGCTAAATAAATTTAAAGTAACTATTTTTTTTCATGTGTATATCAATAATTGATATTCGTACTTTTGAATTTTTGAATTTTTATAATTTACATTTTACAATATGCTGCTAGCTTTGTTGATTTATTATTATTTTTATCTTTAATATTTAAAATCAAGAGTGAATCTCAAAAATGGAAAAGTGGTAAATTATGAAATAAAAGGGCGAAGGTAGTAATTCGAAAACCAATAAAAGCAAGTAATTGTTTGGGTGAAAAATCGCACGACGCACGACGACCGACTTAAAATCTTAAGATATCTTTCAGGATGATAATCCTGTATTAAGATAAGGTCCTGAAATAAGACAAATATACCCTCGAACGATAACAATCAATTATCGAACGATCTTTATACTATATCGTACGACAAAACGTACGATATCGCATGATATGATACTAACAGCTAAGTATATCTTGAGATTGATCATTTGTAACAGGTAAACAACAAACATTGAAGAACAAATGACCGTTAAAGACCAAGATACGCTCCTCATAAAGCTCCAACCGTTACGTGCGAGAATTAAGCTTCGGTCATAACCGTTGCATTTAACACACAATTATGGACGACAGTTACACTATGGTCAGCTATAAAAGGAGTCCGAAGACCTCATTTGAAGACATCTGATTACATTGAAGCTAGAAAACTCTCTCTATAATCTTGACATTACTCTTTGTAATTTATATTCTCTTTTATTGTAATCGCACGATCTACGCTGTAACTCTCGAGGACATCACCCCTTATTGGTGATACTTAGTGCAACGTCGACTATACCCTTTTAGTCGGCCGCAGGTTTTTTCCTCGACCTCGAGGTTTTTCCTGCGTCACCAAATTGTCTTGTCATTTATTCCATCGCACGTTTTATCGAACTAAATTTCTTTCTCTCGACGGATTTGCCTCACAACATCTTACGATATTAAATTGTGTAATTTTTTACCAAAACAGTAATCATAATTATTAACAAATCTTAAAAATTAAAATGTAATTCACTCTTAAAATTAAAAGTAAATTACAGATGTTGGTTCCTCGTGGGTTATATATCTAGACTTAGGATCATGTGAGACCAAGCTGTTACCATGAGACCGCGTGAGACCAATACCTAACGTATGAAACTTCACAAAAAAACACCGTGAATGTACATAAAACAATAATACGCAGACCTAAAATTCACTTTCGATGCAAAAAAATATCGAAAACAAGCTAAAAAACGTAACCTTCACAGCTCAAGTTCTGTGAAGGTTACACATATATAATGCAAACCTTCACCAAAAAAACTGCTGTGAAGGTTTCGTTTTTTAACCTTTTTTTGGAAAAAAAATTTCCAATAGTGTTTTTTAGTATGTTTTAACGGTGAATGTTCAATTTTTTTTACCTTCACAAATGTTTTGATGTGAAGTTTCGAGTAAAATATGTTGGTCTCACCGGTCTCACCAAAAAAGCTTGGTCTCACGGGAACTTAACTCTATATATCTATGTTCTTTAAAAAGAAAAAAGAGATTTGTCAAATCTCTAAAACTCTTAAAAACAACCTCTTTTAAGTATGGGTACAACATTATTAAAAGGTGTTTGGGAGAATTTTTGAGGTTTAAAAGTGTTTTTGATCAAAAATGTTTATTGGGTTATGACTAGGGGTGAGCATCGGAACCGGGTACCCGCTTTTGGAACCGGAACCGCTATGGAACCGTCGGTTTCGGAACCGGAACCGATGTGAGTGGTTCCGGTTCCGGTTCCTAAAATACGGAACCGGTCGGGACCGGTTCCGGTTCCGGTTCTCATTTTTGTGGAACCGCTAACCGCGGGGTACCCGCCGGAACCGATTAGGCTATATATATGTATATATTTATATATTAATAAAGATAATTTTATATATATGATTATTATGTTTAATGGACTAAATTTAAAATTATTATTTTACCTTTTACATTATGCATAAACTTACGACCACTTTTTCACTCGACTTATTTATTCTCTTTTTTCGATATTTTTATATCGTATTTAACATTTCAAGTTGTGTTTTTTGTTATTTTCATTTTCAAAAATTGTCGTAATTGTTTATATAGTGTTTATCGGATATGTTTTCATCGTTTTACTATTTATTTCGTTACGTTGTGACTATGTAATAACCAATAATTTCTTTTTTATAACATAAAATATTAAAAAAAAACATTTAAAAAATTAGGCACCGGGTACCCGGTTTCGGAACCGGAACCGGCGGTTCCGGGACCGGTTCCCAAATATGAGGAACCGGTGCAACCGGTTCCGGTTCCGGTTCCTTCATTCTAGGAACCGCCGGTTCCGATTCCGGTTCCGGTTCCATGAATTTTGGCCGGGTACCCGGTTTTGCTCACCCTACTTATGACGGTAAAAAGATGAGTTTTTAAAAAAAGTGTTTGAATTAGTTTTTGTAATAGTAAAACTCGTTAGATTGTTTTTAAAAAGTGTGCGACTTAGCCTATACATATAAAATGACCAAAATGCCAAAATCTCATGGGTCGGGTTAAGATAAATGGGGTATTTGTGATCAAAAAACATTTTTTTCGTCAAAAAGCCAATAAATGAGGTATTTGTGTCATTTGCAAGCTTCTCAAAAAGCACATTCGAAAAGCGCTTTTATGGTATCCAAATATTATTTTTGACTTTTTGAAAAGTCAATAAGTTAACAAACATTTTTAAAACACACATCCAAAATCAAAATCTTAAAAACAATTTTAATTTATTGCATATAGTACAACACTTAAAAGCATCATTCCTTAAAATTTTTGTAAATTTTAAAGTATAATCAACCGCCGCTTGAAATCTCTTGAACCACTCAATAAAATCGGACAAATCATAAGTTTCTCCTTCCAAAGACAACCCTTCCCTTCCCAATCTCAAAACACACTCTCCAAAACCAACTATTTTGAAGCTCTCTAAGATGCGATTCAAGCTCAACATTTGAACCTCCTAATTTTAATCGATTTCATCTTCTTTGATCAAATACGTCTTAATCTTGATTTCTTCATTTTTTAGGTATTGTCTTCCATACAATCGATTTCAATACCCCTTTCATTCGATTTCTTCTATATTCTTAATCGCTTTTGAACAACAAAATCGTTTTTGATCGTTTGCAATATCGATTTCCATACCCTTTCTGTCTTGCTAAATCAAGATTTTGAACAATGCGTCTTAGGTCTTTTAGTACAACTATCTTCTTAATTGAGGTATTGTTTTGTTTCAAAATTGATTTCTTCTATACAATCGATTTCAATACCTCTTTCGCTTGATTTCTTTTGTCTTCCTAATCGATTTTGAACAATAGAATCGTTTTTAAATAGTACTAACCATAAAATTGTTTTGTTCTATACAGTTGATTTCAAAATACAGTCATGCCCCTTTCAAACTCTATTCATTTCCATCTTCAATATGTATATAGATAATTTTGAACAATAAGTCAAAGGTAGTAGAACAAAATGTTTGATTTCAAAATTGATTAGACCCCGGGCTGCATGCTTTAGCAGTTGGGCTTTGGCCCAAAACTGCCAAGGATTAGTCTGGGCCCAATGTAGTCTGGGATACCTCTTCCAAAAAATAAAATTGATGTTTTCTTTACCAAAAGTGCTATTTACTCTAAAAAACATTTTTTTGAGTTTTTGCTATTAGATTTGTGTACGCAAATATGCATTCATGAAGTTGTGTATGCATGTAATGTTTTGAATATTTTTGTGTATACTTTTCTAATTTCTTTTTTATTTTAGATTAATTTTTAATCGACTTTTCTCTTTGCATTGTGTTTGATTCAGTAGATACTTTCACTAGAAGAAGGATCAATGCAATGACATTCAACGACATAGTGGAATTTATCCCTTTATGGCTAATGTGGACGCTGAAGGGGGTTGGAGATTGGCAGTGACGGATCCAAGATTTTTTTCTAGTGGTGTCATCTTTTAAGGTTGATTAAACGTCGGTAAAGTATCAAATGGTGTTAGATCAGTTGGATATGTAACATTCCTGGGGGTATGGGGTGAAAGCCACACTACCAGGGTTCGAATCTCACGGGGGACATTTTTGAGATATCCATACTTTAGACTTGGTCCTTTGGGCTGGGTTCGTGGCCAGGTTCGGGGCCGGTATAGGAGGATCCGGTCTATGGGATCCACTTCCTTGCCGGTCAGGTTCAGCCATAGGTTGGGCCGGGACGCAGCGAATTAGTGAGATTGCCCAATTGGAGGCCTGATACTGCTGGAGCGTGTGTGTATTAACTTGTCAGTAAAGTTGTTTGATATATTTTTAGCCTAAATCCATGATTTCAAAGTATTAGGAGTTTTTTTTGGTCGTTTTCAAAAGATTTTTCAGTTATTTTTGGTCGATTTGAGAAACCTTTTCAATATTTTAATTGATTTTGAAAGTAATTTTTGATTTTATAGTTGGTTTCGATGAATCATTCTGATTAATGGGGTCCTAAATAAAAATTTAGTGGGGTGAAATGAGATATAAATATAAAAAAAACTACAACTTTATATTAAAATTTTTTGTTTTTTCCCTTTTAGTGGGGTCCAAGCACCCCCCCCCCCCCCCAAAAAAAAAAAAAAAAAAAAAAAAAAAAAAAACTTCTACATAGGATCACCTTTAATTATATAAGATTACTTATGTACTTTACATCAAAACAAACTAAGAGTAGCATGAATTAATACAACTATTTATAAGGAAAAAAAGGCTTTAGAGAAGAAATTCTTAGAGAAGGATTTGCAAATTTATCTAAAAGTGACTTTTAGAGAACAAATTATATGACAAATGTGAAGTGTAACTAAATATACGTTTTACCTATCTAAACCCCTCTTAAAACCTTCCCCAAAACATTTTCCTATTTTATATAGGGAAGGTTGTTGACGGAAGTAAAAGCTTCCCTAAAATCTCTAAAGAAGATTTACGAGATTTTAAATACAAAAGACAACATTCTATAAATGTTATTTTCATTGTAGTGTTAAACATTCAACAACCTCTGTACATTCAAAAAATCAATGCGTGATTGTTGTTATTTATGGTTATCGCTGCGTTTACACTTGTATAAGCTTCAAAAACACCAAAAGAGTACACCCTACAATACAAACTAGTGTGTGCCACCGCGCGTTGCGCGGTGACGATAACTTTTTTAGAAAAAAATGAAAGTTAAGTGACACGATTCTTTATGAATAAGATATTAAACTACATATTTTCTTTTGTTAGAAAATATATAACCAAATCTAAATGAAATGTAATTCTTAACAAATAACTAATAAAATACAACATTATTCTGGTTCAACGTGAAACCAAATTAAGATGGGAATATTAGGGGTTTTATAATATAATTGTGTTGTGTAATAATTGTATTGGTGTGCTATATAAAACTATAGGCTATATATAGAAGTAAACTTTTGTATCGTCATGATTAAACATTTGGATATCTATCTATATATTCTAAACAAAGTTAATAAATTATGATATAAGTGTGTTGTGTAATTATTTATTGTTTAATAATCATGATTCCTTTCATATTTTAATTTCTATTGTTTCTCTTAACAAAGAAATTTTATACATATTTTTTATTTTTATAAGAGTAATAATTATCCAATGGGGAATTTAATATTTAAGAAATGATTAATCGCAAAGGATAAATAATGCTTTAGTCATCAAAGTTTTATTTCATTTTCGGTTTAACGATCAATGTTTTTTTTTTCGGTTTAACTTTAAAGTTTTGAATTTGTTATGATTTAACCATCAAAGTTTTTTTATTTGATTTTACCATAAAGTTTTAAATTTACGATAATTTAAACCTCGAAGTTTTTTTTTTCAAATAGTTTAAGCCTTAAAGTTTTGTTAAAAAAACTAATTAATCTATTAAGTTTTTTTTATGGATTTTGATTGTAGTCTCTTTACTTTATTATACATGTTATTTTTAATAAAAACTTAACAAAACTCAAGGGGTTAAACTATTTTTTAACAAAACTTAAGGGGTTAAATCATTTGTAAAAAAACTTTAATGTTTAAACCAAAAAAAGGTGCAACTTTGATGGTTAATTAAATCATAACAAAATTCAAAACTTTATGGTCAAATCGAAAAAAAAAAACTTTGATGGTTAAACCATTATTTACCCTAATCGCAAATGTATCCTAGTATCAAACACTATGATCTATGTAAGCAAAAATGATATTCTTAATATAGCTTGTGAACCTATTTTTACAACTGAATACTTTAAAATCATTTTATAAGAAGTACTTTTATTATGCACACAAACTTCAAAGAACATGTAGAGATGACGAAGAACTAAAGGTTGACTCCAATATGGTACCGGATGTGATGAGTCAACCTCTCGTAAACAATTCAATTTCTCTAGAAAAAATTGGTAGCATCAATGGGATTCACTTCTACATGTGTATTAACAAATGCATGAAATCAATTGTGCAATTTTGGTCAAAGAATAAAGGGTTCTGCAAAAAAAATGCATTGTATAATAATTCTTGAAACGGAATGTAAATCATGACAACAACATACATAAAATCATATTGTCATCAAATCACAAAACCAAATTGCATAAAATTACAATGTAGTCAAAATCATAAAACAAACATATATAAAAATTATAATGCTATCTAAATCATGAAATGAATATACATAAGTTTATTACCTTTGACTAAAATTATGAAAAATATATACATAATATTCTTACCTTGCAAGTAAGAGGTGATCATAAAAATATATCATACCTTATATTTTAACCATGAAATCCCAAAAACGAAGACCTAACTATTGAATAATTAATGTTGAAATAACCTAAAAAAATCCGTACAAAAAAAAACTATCAATAATAGATTAGTATATATAAATGAAGAAAAACACAAGGAAGAAATTTATGAAAGTTACATACATAATATCCTTACTTAGATCATAAGAAGAAAGGTAATCATAAAAAACACATACCTTTTATAACCATAAAATCCCATAAACAAAAACATCACAGTTCTAAATACATTGACAAATAGAATGATTTATGTTGGAATAATGTAGAAAAAGTTCCTACAAAAATAAAATCAAAACTATCAATAACATATTAATATGTATAATTGAAGAAAAACCAAAGCAAGAAATTGAGAATGAATCTCATTTTGAAATTGAGGGTTAAATAAGGAGGTATGAGAGAAGATGGAGAGGTTGGTTAGAGATAACCCCTTAATATTAAAGATAGTAGTAAAACTATGTATATAAATGGACAAAAAGTAATTATCAATTAATAAATTTGACTTAAATAAGGAGATAACCGAAAAGGCTTTGAGAATATGAAATGGTGAAGTAACACTTCACTATTAAAGATGTTGGTAAAATTACCAAAAAGACCCTTGCACACAATAGAACATATATTTTCAAACATGGATAAAAAAGTAATTAGCAAAAAAGTTTAATTAATAAAATCAAAAAACCGAGAAAATTTCTAAGAGGTATTCTATGCTTGAGAATGTGCCACGTCATCTTGTGAGGTTGTTGTTTTAATATATATAAATGATTTGGTTTTGTATTTTATTATTGCAATGACAATCTTATAAATTAAACAATTTTCAAGGTTTTTTATGTTAAAGAAAAAAAGTGAAATTTTAAGTATCACTCTCATAAAACCATAAATCTTAAAGACAAATGTGAAATTTCATTATCTCATAAATCAAAACTAAAATTAAATCCCATATTTATAGAAAACATGGGACAAGTAAGTCATCATGGCGACGGACATAAAATCAAACTTTTCAATTTCTTTCTTTTTTCTCTACGATGCTAACATACATATAAATATATAATATTATTCAATATTTTACTTATCATATATACTATTGTATTTATTGAGTATATAACTTTGTATACATAATACCAGATCTCAATATAAACATATATATGGGACCTATTCGATAATACCAATCCATAGACATGCTATTGCTATACCTATTTATGAAGTTTTTAAATTTTCGAAATCATATTTTGATCTTTTTAACATTAACGGTATATACATTTTTCAACTTATCAAAATATGAAATTTGGTATTAATACGATGTTTTCATAATCTATAAATGACATATTTCTGTTGTCTCGCTAAAATTATTCTAAAATAAAAACACCTTCATTTTCCAAATCTGAAAGCGTCGTTATTATTTACGTAATTGCTTAATCCAAATATATTAAAATTATATATCTTAACAATCTGTTTGAGCACTAAAATTGATTAAAACAATATTGTTAGTATTGAATCGATCCTATAAATAAAACTTTGTCGGTTTTTAAATCTGAGAATTTCATAGCGATGGTCATAAATCGTTGGACCCAAAAGCATATTAGTCAATATTTAACTTATAAAACATTAGATTTATTATAAAGTGATTTATATATGCGTATACTATTTTTACTAATTTAAAATTGTAAAATTATAAAACAAAAATAAGAAACAGACAAAAAAACACTTAAAAATGATAACATAATTCAAAAAATTTAAATTATTAATTATAAAACAAAAGAAAGAAGAAGACAAAACAATTATAAACAAAAATTAGAAGAAGACAAAAAGAAGATTGAAAAAAAAAACTTGAAAATGAATTCGAACAAAAGAAAGAAGAAGACAAGGAAAAAAAAGGAACTTAAAAAAAGGTAAACATGAAGATGACTTTTCTATTCTGCCAAGAGACTACTTTGTTTTGTAAACCGAAACCTATATATATATATATATATATATATATATATATAACTAATGTAAATTTATTTTCTTGCCAAAAGTAAGGATAATATAATTTTAAAATTCTTTTAATATGTAACTAAGTGTAAAATTATATAATAGAAAATTTAAAAGCTTAAAGTATTATAATTTACCAAATTGGATTTCTTAATAAAATAAAAAATACAATTATATGCAACCAAATTTCAAAGAAGCATTTGGTGTTGTTTTGATATTCTTTTTTTTATTAAGATTCCTATTATATGCTTAGCGCGGATTTCGTTTTTGTGGTATTTAATTTGTTTTAGGCATAGTGCCTCTAATTAACTTTTTCTTCTTTGTTAACTTTGATTAAATACATATTTCTAGATAAACATAAAAAGATTCTAACATAATTCTTAAACAAATAATATAAAAATACAACATAATTTAACCTGATTTTTATTTTGAGCAAGATAGTCTGTCTCTAAATATTTATTTGAAAACCTTATATGTAATATTTCATACATTAAAAAATCTAAATTGCCTATTCAACTAACGGATTAATAAAAATCACACGTGTTTTATGTAAAATAAAAAATTGACATATAATATTTATCATATTAAATTATAATACCATATATTTATTAGGGAAAAAAACAAAATTGACATTAAAGTTTCCTTTAATTACAAGATGGTTCTCAGCCACACATTTTCGGTTATGGTGGACGTGATTACGGAGGATTGATGCAATTCATGGATGGTGAAAATAATTAAAGAAGGGTGATCTGGTCAAAGCCGTCTTTGGTGACCGAATGAGTGGTTGAGAATCCTCCTTACGTTTTTTTTTTAAGTTATGTTTCTCGCATGAACCTCTCTCTTTCTCTCTCTCTCTCTATATATATATATATATATATATTCTTTCTTTTGTGAACCACTTAAATTGAGTAGACTTTGTAAACTTTTTCCAACCAATCAAATTCATATTTACTGCAGTTGTATTCACAATTACAAAGTGTGCATGGGTGTTCATATTACATCCCTTTGTTAATACATATGCAACACTAAACAAACACATGTGTATCACCAAATAAAAACACTTGTGCACATGTGTCCATTTTTTCCTCCATTATGCAACCTCTGCAATATGAAAACACACGTGTATCGGCAAATAAAACACATGAATATATATAGAAGAGTTATTTTGTTAATCACTCAAATTATGTTAACCGTGTTAACTCATGATTGCATACGTAAATCAATGAAATTTTTTTGTGGAGTTGTTTAATATGATAAAAATGTTTCATAAACTAAATTTTTTGATGAAATTGTTTCATATGAAGGTGTTTTTTTACATAGAAATGAAAAAAGTTTCACATGAATAAGAAAAAGTTTCATAGAAATAAAAACATCGAAATATGAAACAATTTCATCAAAAATTAAAGTTTATGAAACATTTTCATCATCTTAAACAACTGCACTAAAAATTTTTCATTGATCTACGTATGCAATCATAAGTTAACATGATTAACACAATTTGAGTGGTTAACAAAATAACTCTCCTCTTACTTTATATAACTTAAACTTATATAAATAAAAAAAATACTTTTTAATAAGTTTTAAACTTATCTTGTTTTGCTTGGATTGTTTTTTTTTTTTGGTTAATTGTATTGCTTTTAGAAACAAAAATATAAATCAACTTTCAGTAGTAATTAAATATTAAAATATGGTAAATTCGGCTTGGGTAAGAGGCTATATATAGAGAAGGGGACCTTTTGAATTTCTTTTCTCATACCATATGCAACATAACACCAAGACCCCTACTTGTATCTTTCAATCAACAAAATGTCTATTACATTTGTGGTTGTAGTCATCTCTATTCTTTCTTTTTCCATTTTAGTTTTACTTCTCTCAAAATCATTCGCATCTTCTTCAAAGCCCCTTAAAAAGCTACCACCATCTCCACCAAGATTACCATTAATAGGAAACTTGCATCAACTCGGATTGCTCCCACATCATGCCTTCCATGCCATGGCTCAGACATATGGTCAACTCATGTTGCTTCGCCTAGGCACTGTGCCGGTACTTGTAGCCTCCTCTGCGGATGCTGCTCGAGAAATCATGAAAACCCATGATTTAGTCTTTTCAAACAGACCAAAAATAAACATCTATGACATACTTACGTATGGCTCCAAAAACATAGCTTTCTCGCAATATGGAGAATATTGGAGGCAAACAAAGAGCATTGCAGTGCTCCATCTTTTAACCAACAACAGGGTTCAATCATTCCGACAAGTGCGGAAAGATGAGACGTCTCTTTTGATTAAAAAGATTCGAGAAACCCATGAATCGGTGGTTAATTTGAGTGAATTGATTGTTTCTCTTACGAAT
Organism: Centaurea solstitialis; assembly: GCA_030169165.1. Taxonomy (NCBI): domain Eukaryota; kingdom Viridiplantae; phylum Streptophyta; class Magnoliopsida; order Asterales; family Asteraceae; genus Centaurea; species Centaurea solstitialis. Next base: position 9,530,524 of record CM058043.1, read on the forward strand.
AATGTTATTTGTAGGGTGGCTTTGGGGAGGACATATGATGGGAAGAACTTTAAAAACTTGTTAGAAAGGTATATGGACTTGTTGGGAAGCTTTAGTATCGGGAGTTACATTCCGTCGTTAACGTGGGTGGACCGACTGAGCGGAATAGAGCAAAGAGCTAATGATGTAGCTAAAGAATTCAATGAGTTTCTTGAAGGTGTTATTGAAGAACATGTAAACAAGGAAGTGGTGAAAAATGAAGGCCAAGATATCATTGATATTCTATTAGAAATTCAAAAAGATAATACAATGGGCTTTCGTCTTGAAAAAGATGCAATCAAAGCTATTATCATAGTAATATTTTTTTTATCTATTGATATTTCTATAATACATATATTAACATCTTTTTGGTAGTTACAATTGTTATAATTTCAAGACAAAAGTACTCACCATTTGCGGTTGACTATATTTTAGAGGCGAAGTTTAGAGTTAAATAATGTCTTTTGAAGCTAAAGCATCTACTTTTTGCCTTTTGATTTTTTACAGGACGTATTTACTGGTGGAACCGATACTACATCTACAAACCTAGAGTGGGCAATCAATGAACTATTAAGAAACCCAAAAGCAATGAAAAAATTGCAACAAGAGGTGTGCGAAATAGGCCAAGGAAACACAATGATCACTGAAGATGACTTAGACAAAATGCCCTTCCTACGAGCCATCCTCAAAGAAACCATGCGGCTACACCCTCCACTCCCGTTGCTTGTTCCCCGTGAATCAACAAAAGACGTCAAATTACTCGGCTACGACATAGCAGCAGGCACACAAGTGCTCATCAATACTTGGACAATAGGAAGAGATAGTTCAACATGGTCAGAACCTAACGAGTTTAAGCCAGAAAGATTCTTGAACTGTCCTATTAATTACCAAGGGTTACATTTCGAGCTTATACCATTTGGTGCCGGACGACGAAGGTGCCCCGGCATTCACTTTGCAACGGTTGTGAACGAGCTTGTTTTGGCTAATTTGGTCTATAAATTCAATTTGACCTTAGTTCGAGGAGAGTCTTTAGATATGAATGAGACCGCTGGTCTTACTGCGCATAAAAAATATCCTACATTTGTGAAAGCAACTCCTTATAAATAGAGTTGTTGGCTTATCTTGTATGTGTTGTTTAAACAAGAATAAAAATATGTGACAATTGTTATTTCGTTCTTTTAAAAAATTGATTTGTTTTCATGATGTACTATGTTATTAGATTCCTTACATACTTTTTATTAAAATAAAATCAACTTTATTTTCAACAGTAATTGTTAGTGATTTGTAAAGAGAAATTGTGTCAAACACTTTCTCTAACTCACCTAAGACCATCTATAGAGAAAATAGTTATTATAATCGTTTGATAAATACGAATTCATCTCCTAACCACAATCTTGTTTATTATTATAAAATAATTATTGAACTCGGGCAAATTATGGTTTTTCTCCACCTTTTTACTCAAAGTCGCCCACATGAAACTCACCCCAGACGAATAATGACTTTTTTAACACATTTAATCAGAGAATTAAAAATAAACCTTTTAAACCAACATACAAAGTTTTCTATAAATTCACAGGAAACAAAATCAAAAAGATATTTGCAAAATCATACTTTTTATATCATTGTTAATACACATGGCTTATAGATTTTTTAAAAGAAAATAAGTTAGTTAAGAAATACCAAATAGTAAATAAAGATATAACGGCAAAGAATTGTATATAAACACCTGAGGTTTAAATGTTTAATAAAAACTTAACTTGTGATCGGAAAAAAAATTATGTCCCATAGTGGAGGTTTTTCAAGAAGAACATCAATATGAACCTCTATTATGAATGTTCTAAATTGGTCTAATAGCTATTTCTCTAACACTTTTATTCAAATATCATTACATTCATAAATTATAGGTTCGTTTTTTGTGGACGTAACTAAAAGACACACAAAAAGAAAACGATTTAGTCCGTTTTTTTCTTAAAATTTTTTAGAGTAAATTACAGATTTGGTTACTATATAAATATATAATTTATATATACATATTATATTATAATATAATTTATATTCTATATTTATAATATATAATTATTATATAATATTTAATATATATAAATATTACAATATTACAATATATAATTATAAGAAAAATAACTTAAATAATTATATATATATATATATATATTATATGATTTATTTTTATATATAATATACATTAGAATATATACATATATATTTATTATATATACAAATTCTATTATAATAGATATATTATAAAGATATATATATAATATATGTTAAGAGGGACCATCAAATGAGCACCATGCAATTGTTGCACACCCTTAAGAACCAATCTCATCCATCCATCTAGTCTTAATGGATATATGGATTCATAAATACATTCATAGTTTCGTATTATAAATGGTGATCATAATTAATGAACTTCAATTATCTTCTATAAATATTTAAATCATAATAAATGAATCTTCATTATTTCCATAAAATACATAATTCATTGGTTCTTAAGGGTATGCAACAATTGCATGGTGCTCATTTGATTGTCCCTCTATATGTTAATATCATATATAAATATATATTTATAGAGACTTAGGATCAGGTGAGACCAAGCTGTTTCCGTGAGATCGCGTGAGACCAATACCTAACGTATGGAACTTCACCAAAAAAACACCGTAAAGGTAAATAAAACTCGAATACGCAGACCTAAATATCACGTTCGATGCAAAAAAAATATCCAAAACAAGGTAAAAGACGAAACTTTCACAACTCAATGCTGTGAATGTTACAAATAAATAATGCAAACCTTCACAGCGAAAATGCTGTGAAGGTTTTGTTTTTTTTTTTACCTTTTTTTGAATTTTTTGTTCTTCGATAGTGTTTTTTAGTTTGGTCTCACCGGTCTCAAGAAAAACAGCTTTGTCTCACCAGAACTTGACCCTATTTATAGTATATATACATATAATATATAAATATATTATAATTTATATAATATATTTCTACATATAAGTTATAAAACAGACTAAAATAAAGTAAAAAACAAGAAGGGCAATTATGTCATTTTACATTATTGAAATCAAATTCATCTGATATGTCTATGAACCAAAGTGAATAATCCAATTCCATTTCCTGTCAACCAAGCAGAATATGGAATTGGATTCCAATTTCCTCAGAGATTCCAATTCCATAAAAAAACATTATAGCGAACCAAACTCCACGTTAAGGTTTTTCCCTAAGTTTTTTTTACAGCTTTTTGTTACGCATTATTGCCACTTCAACAACCTAAAAACCTCTACATACTTTCACTATGTGAAAAACTCACTCAAGCTTTTTCAAACTTTTCACGGTCCCTCAAATTTAACTTTATATCATTTACATTTTTGTTTATAAAAATAAATACATTAAAATTAAAACAAATGCATATTTATTTATATTTAGAAAACACTATTGCATTAATTATGTATTTATTATGCATAATTTTAATATATAATATAATTTAAATATGAAATAAAACAGGTTAAGAAATAAAACTGATTAATACGAGATCTTTATAAAATTATAAAGTTAAAATCGATTAGATACGAAAATCTCTCAAAAACCCTTCATTTATATTATTATAATATTTTATAATTTACCATTATAATGTATTTATATAAAAGGATAAAAATTCAAATCTCTTTGGTATGATTTAACAAAATATGCATTTTTCTATCATACTATCAAGTTCTAGAAAATTATCTAAATTTGAAAAAATTTAAAGTTTTTCTATTATAGAAAATAAGCTACCAATGCTTTGAAGAGATTTAGAAACAAAAACCCACTATTTACTATTTTAGCAAAGGTGTTAGAGATCCTCTAAACTTAATTTAGTATAACATTTTTTATTGTGTTTTGCATTTTGTATTGAAAATAATTCTTTCTTTTTTCTTTCCTGATTTTTGATGGTGCCTAAACATTTTCATCATATAAAGCAACTCTATAAAAGAAAACTCATTGATTTACGTATGCAACCATGAGTTTGTACGGTTTACACAAATTAATGAGTTCATAAAATAAGATGATTCTTTATAGAGAAAAGAGTAAACTACAATTTTGGTCCCTGTGGTTTATCGATTTTTTTGTAAATGGTCCTTAAGGTTTCATAACTCAAGAAATGGTACCCGTGGTTTGAATTTTGCTTTGAAAGTGGTCCCTGGCCACTAACGACGTCAAAAAGCTCCGTTAGAGCCAGGGGCATTTTCGTCCAACCATTCTTTATCACTCTTTTGTCTTCTCCGGTGACCCTCCGGTCACCTTCTCCGGCAATCCTTCGATCATCATCTCCGGCGAGCCTCCGGTCATCTTCTCCGACGACTTCATTTCATCTTCTCCTCCGGTTACCATGTCTTAATTCATCTAAACACATAAATATATGTATGTATATATATACACACACATATACAAGATACATACACACACATATATATATAACATACACACAGACGTATATATATACACACACATATATACATATATAAACATACATATATAAACATACACACACATATTGATTAAAAACCAAATCTAAATCTCTAGTGCAAAGATTTAGATCCCCAATTTCACAATATTAAATCTCCAAATCCCTTAAATTAATCACTCAAATCTCCATCTGTGTTAATGGGTTTTTAAGATTTCTTAGTTTGTGGTTTTGATTTCGATTCGATGGGGTCGCTGGCGGCGAGGTTCGCGTTTTTCTCGTCGAGTCCGTTGTCGTACACGGTGGTGATGGATGAATCAGGTGGGAAGTTGAGGATGATGAATTGAAGATGACGGTGGCTTTTCCGGTAAAGACGATGACGGAGAAGGAGATGCATTCAGAACCAAGAGTCTTTTCCGGTGGCTTTTCCGGTAAAGACGATGACGGAGAAGGAGATGTATTCAGAACCAAGAGTCTTTTTCGGTGGCTTTTCCGATGCTCATGTGTCGCCGGCCTACCTGGCTGCTCAGCTCCCAAAGGCAGACAACATAATTTGTAGTTTAATCGTATAGATTTGGAAAGGAAACCTTTCCATTTCTCTTCCTCGTAGATCGAATTAGGTTTTTTTTTGGTTCAATTGCGTTCAGATTGAATCTTAAATTGATCCCCAATTGGGTTTTGTTTGTTGAATTACTTGAATATTTGTCTTGATTTTGGGAAATTAGAAGTCGATTTCTGTTTGTTGTTTGATTTGATTGTTTTGTGAAATCCCAGATGTGAAAATCAAATGAGGTGTGATTATTAACCTTCCACCATGAACACTACAAAAGCAAGCATTTGATGATTTTTCATCAAAATCTCATCTGGGTCATCGCTATCATCTCTATTACGAACAAAAGCAAGCATTTGATTGTTTTATGTGTTATATATGTGTATGTATCTGTGTGTATATATGTGTATGTATCTTGTATCTGTGTGTGTATATATATATATACATACATATATTTATGTGTTTAGATGAATCAAGACATAGTAACCGAAGGAGAAGATGAAATGAAGTTGTCGGAGAAGATGACCGGAGACTCGCCGGAGATGATGATCGGAGGATTGCCAGAGAAGGTGACCGGAGGGTCACCGGAGAAGACAAAAGAGTGATAAAGCATGGTTGGACGAAAATGCCCCTGGCTCTAACGGAGCTTTTTGACGTCGTTAGTGGCCAGGGACCACTTTCAAAGCAAAATTCAAACCACGGGTACCATTTCTTGAGTTATGAAACCTTAAGGACCATTTTCAAAAAAATCGATAAACCACAGGGACCAAAATTGTAGTTTACTCTAGAGAAAATTATTATTATACCCATTCTCTTTAAATAAACTTATCTCCTACCCATGCTCTCCCAAGACTTAGGGGCTGTTTACTTGTGACTTATTGGGGCTTATTGGCTTAACTGGCTTATTCGCACAGCCATACCAAGATGTTTACTTAGGGCTTAATAGAAAACACAACAACTTATTCGCACAGCCAGGGGGGCTCTCTTGTCCCCATATAGACGCAAAGTTTACCTATATACCCCTTGAATATAGAAGCCTATTTGGAAAGAAAAATAGAAGCCTGCAACTCATCTCCTTCCTCCCAACGAGTTCTCATCTCCTTCCAAAGAATGAAACCTGCAACTCCTTTCTGAAAAATAGAAGCACCGTCTCTTCCTTGTTGCCGGCAAAGCCCGTCGTCGCCGGCGCTGGTGCAAGCTCGTCGCCTGTCCTTCTGCTTGTCGCCGGCAAGCACGTTGTCGCCGGCAAGCCCATACAGAATTTGTGTTTTATATAATTTGGAAGCATTTGATGTATTTTATATACTTTGTTGACCTATTTGACCGAAGCCCCTGTTTTATACCTTTTTATTGTTTATACCAAGATTTAGAAGCATTTGATGTATTTAATATAATTTGTTGACCTATTTGACTCATTTAGCATATTTGATTTATTCATTTAAGATTTTGTTGATGTTCATTGGAATACCCAATTTGTGTTTCAAATATATAAAACAAGTTATAATTCATAGTAAGGGGTAAATTCGTCATTTTGACATTCAGACCGATGATTTAGATGAAAAGGTAAACAACAACATCAATTAATCCAGACAGACAAATTTATCCACACAGACAAATTTATGCATACAGACATACAGACAAGATTTGGTAAACAGCCCCTTACTCATATACCCACCGAGCCGCCAATACCCTGCCGTCAAAAACCTTCCGGCGACCACTATTAGCGGTAGGATCATATGGCGGGTGGAAATTAAGTCATGTGTACAATATACTCCATGAAAGCCTTCCACGTGTACACCTATCATGTGAGAAAAATTCATGGCAGCAACTTCCATGGAGGTGCCCACCATTGGCGGTTGAGTAAGGGTGTTGGGGGAAGGGTTTTTGGCGGCTGAATTAGGATGCCATATATGAGTAAGGGTGTTAGCGGCTGCCGGAGGTTTTTAGCAGAATGATGTTGGCGCTTCGATGGGTATATGAGTAGGTCTTGGGAAAGAATGGGTATAATAGGAGATAAATTTATTTAAAGAGAATGGGTATAATAATTTTCTCTTCTATATATATATAACCACAATTTATCATTACTCAAATTAATCAATCAGTCGAAATCCCATTAAAAACCTCATCTTGTTACACAAAACAACAACTTGTTCACAAATAAACAAAACACCAAATTCATTACAATAACAAAATCAATCCAAAATCATAACACACAAACAACAAAGCATTTCATTAAAATCCATCCACTGTCATATGCCACTAGTTCTTCTTGATCATAGAAACACAGTACAAGATCCAGATTATTATTAAGCAACCTGAACCTGGATCAGCCTGGGCTTTTTAGGCTCAGGTGGAGGAAGCTTCTCAACGGTTACGGTCAGAACCCCATCTTGACAGATGGCAGATATCTTTTCGATGTTAGCATTCTCTGGCAACGCGAACTTCCTCATAAACTTTCCGATCCTCCTCTCCATCCTCACATACTTCACCCCTTCCTTCTCTTTTTCGTCTTCTCTTTTTCTCTCTCCGCTTATCACCAACACGTTTTCCTCCTCCACCTGGACCTTGATATCGCCCGATTTCAGACCGGCATATCGACGATGAAGACGTAAGAGTTCGGGTACTCCTTCACATCGGCCGGTGTTGCGGCCATGGCTCGGGCATCACGGACGTAGGCACGAGTCGGTCCAGAGCGGTGCTCGACTTCTTGTTGTTGGTGTTTTCGTCATCGAGGATGTGATGGAGGTTGCGGAAGAAAGGGGTGTCGAAGCCCATGAAACTGATGTCCATTTTTCTAGTTGAGTTTTGGTTGATGATGTTTTAGTGGGAATTTGAAGGGATTTGAAGTGGGTTTTTTTTACAATTGAGATCTTTCTTGTGAGATTGCTATGTGAGGAAATAAGAACATTTTAATGGTGGATTTATATGGGAGAAGAGGTGGGTTCTGGAGGTGGAAGGAGAAAAGAGGATGTTTCTAGTACATTCGGTTGACGCCTAGAAAATAAGAGGATGTTCTAGAAATAACAAGCGAAAAAGAAAAACTTATTGTATTTTTAATATTAAAATAAAGATTTTTCTTTTGGTGTTTTAAGAGTAACTTCGTTATTGGCGGCCTATCAATTTGGACCCATGTTACTTTCTAAATTGCAAAAAATAAGATTACTAAATTTGTTGTTTTAACGATTTTGATTTCTCATGATCGTTATATTTTTGTACTAAATTCAATTAAAATATATGGTATCTTAGTTATTTTTTTAAAATCATGTTATACTCATCGACACTTGGTTGAATAAAGTCATCAATTTTTTTCAAATAAACTATAATACTCGTTTAATTAGACGTAAAAGAGAAAAAAAATGATTGTTATGAAAAAGAACAAAAGACTTAGACCATCTCCAACCATACTGCAAATCTGAAGATTTGCAGTATGAGGAGATCCAATCACACTGCATAAATAAATATTTTGCCGGCTCTTTTTTTTCTTTCAAACAAAAAACAACAAATTTGGTGTTGGACTATTCATCCCACCATATTTAAGTAGTTTATATATTTTTCTAATGGGTTTTTAGTGCCAAGGGGTCCCACAATTTAAGTATTTGGTGTTTTTTTGAAGTATGGTTGGAGTTGAATGATTTTTTAGTATTAAAGGTCCCACCAATTTTTGGTGATTTAGTGTTATTTTTGTGTTATGGTTGGAGTTGGCCTTAATAATTTGACAAGCAAGAAGGAATAAATCTAGATTTTAATATAGTTTAGAAACCAAAAAAAGCAAAGTTTACTCTACTTTAATTACCATTTTTGTTGGCTATCAGATCACTTTTAAAAAAAACTCTTAGAAGTTAGATGATGATTTTGTTTCTGTTTTTTTAGTACATATTATTGATTGTTTCATAAGCTATTTTTATATGTTCTCTTTGACATTTTAATTTATATGTTGCATGCTAGAGATGGAAAATTTTCTGTGGAGGATTCTCTATTTTGAATAGGGGTAATCAAGTCCATAAGTTTATGGGTACACTGAATTTGGGCCTAAAAGTTAATGTTATCTTAATTTGATATAATACTAATGAATAAATGGGTGGGGGATTGGGCAATGAGGTTTATCTTCATAAGCACACTCAAGGTTTTCACTACCTCCTTTTTAGCATTGTTTAGTAAAATCAAATTTATAAGTAAGTTTATAAGTCACGTAAATGTTTAAAAAATCTTTAATTAACTTATAAGATAGTGTAATTATAATGTGGTCACGTGAAAACTTTTTTTTAATCTTTAAATCGTGAGATATTTGAAAGCTAATATAACATATATTGTTTTATATACTTTGTTTTTCGTTTATGGCAAAAGTTTTAGTATATAGAATAAACATTATATGTACTAGGTTTAAAATATAACTTTTTTTGGTATTATTTGGGAAACAAAATACATTAATACATTATGGACCGAATACATATAAAATAAAAACATTGTCAAACAAATATATGTGAATGTATGTATACTTATAATAAAGGGTAAGTTACATATTTGGTCCATGTGGTTTACTTTTTATTGCATTGTTGGTTCCTCTTTCTAGGGATGTAAACGAGCCTAGCTACTCGAGAGCTACCAGAGCTCGGATCGTTAAAAGCTCGAAACGAGCCGAGCCTAATGAGTTCGAACTCGAGCCTGAAGCAGAGCTTGTTTACTAAACAAGCCGAGCTCGATCCTCAAAATCAAAGATCAATACCAACAAGTTAATATGGATGACGCCATTTTTTTAATAAACGCAAACAGTTCTTCATAATACTTAACATATCTCAAAAGGAAGACTTTCCTAGTATCGAGGTCAGATTGCTTCCATCCCTTCTCTCCAAAATAATAGATAACCAAGGAACACACCTTTTTACTATGTTTAGAAAGTTTGTTCCACTTTGTTTCTTGATGATTAACAAAATACAATGAACCAAGTACTAAGTGCCAAAACCTTATATAACTAAAACTATGGATGAGGTCTGATAACGAAGTGTTCAACTACGAATAGACATCCACTCCAATAATCAAAAAGCAAGTGTCATAAGAACGTAATGCTCGATCTACAATCAAAATATGATCGTGTTTCCACTCGTGGTACCATTCAGTTTCATATCACTAAGGATGCAAGAAATTTTCTTATAACACCATCTATCAAGCATAGAAATGAAACACATGAATAAGTTATATATTCATGTTTTATCAAATAAATGATACACTCATATGTATATTTTTTTTTACGGCAGATAAACACACACACACGCCCTGACCTAAGTTGAAGAGTATTCCGAGATCCATTTAGGCACCGACTAATCCACTTGTACTGTGAATTGCAATTATCAACAATAGTACAAATTATAATTGAAGAAATAATCTAACAATATCATTTTTTTCTACCTTTTTTTTGTATTTAAATAACATTTTAAATGCTTATTATTTATTTTAAAAGCCTTCTGTTGCTAAATAAACCGGTTTCCCACCATCTAAGACATGTCAACATTAACCATCTACTTTTATAGTTTCATCCAAAAATCAACAATAAATACTTAATCAATGATATAAAGTTGTCACCATCTAAGACATGTCAACATTAGCCATCTCCTTTATATTTTTATCAAAAATCAACAATAAATATTTAATTAATGATCGATGGTTGCTATCAAATCAAATGTAAATAAAGTAACTTACAATTTTGTCCCTCTGGTTATATAAAGTTTTGGATTGTTTCTCCCAAACGAAAATAATTACATATAAATCATTATAATTTTACTTTTATTATTGATTTGGTCTATCATCCAAACTTTGTAAACTTTGGTTCCATTGAATCATGGATATTGTAATCATTTTTTTTTTCTTTAGTATTTGTTTCAATATACATATTTGGATGGATTATGTACAACTTGGCAACATATTGTGGGGTTTCAACAATCATAGACTTGGTTGTAGAGTCAAAAACCGATTAATCAGATAATCGCAAATTTGTATATCGTGGAGAATGATCTCAAGACTCCATTCACTATTTTCTTTGTTATAATTCCAAGAAACGACATAGAAAGTGTTTTAATGAAATCAAATCAACTTGTACATCTTCTAATGATTGTTCATCAATTGGTTGTTAATGAAGGTAATAACTTATTGTGAAGAAAGGTTTTCGATATTCTGTGTTTCCTAGGATTTGTTCTCATATGAACGAAATGCTTGTTGGGTTTTTTTCTTAGTGACTATTACTACAACAAAATTGGGTTTATATGACACCATTTTTAAGTGTCCTAATAGAGTACTTTAAAAAAGAACAATTTATAGGACCAAAAATTAAAGTGTTCTATCTAAAGGTGTTGTAATAAATTTATACGACGCTTTTAGACGTCTTCACAAGTTTTTTAAGGACACATGAGATATTTAAAGGACAATTGTGAAAATGTCCTATAAACCCATCGATTTGTAGGACACTTGTTTTTATATGACGTTTTTCAAATAGTGTTCATATAAGATGTTTTTTATAAAACTACTCCAAAAACTTATTATGATGCCTGAAAAAGCTTATGAACTTGTATTAATCTTTAGACATGACACTTTATTCTTTTGGTCCTATAGATTAAGTATATAACGTAGTCTATTGACACTGTATTTTTTTGGTGTCATATAAACTCAATTTTGTTATAGTGTATGGGTTTTCCCTGTTAGATGATGGCACCATTAATCCCTTGGGAGATCAAGAATGTCTTGGAGTCCTCGTAGATGAACCTCCTGGCCACAAAGGTTTTAGCAAAGCGTGAATTCGAACCCGAGGGAAATGAGATTGTCATACATCCCCCCTGAGCCTTACCGATGCACCACAATTGAATGTTTCTTCTTATTCAGTTTTCCACTGAGTTATGGTAAATAGGAGGGATCTTTGTCGAGTTGGTCTCGATTTTCTACTGATATTACAAGACAATTCCTCTAATTGAATATGTTGTTAACATTGTCTAAAATGTAGAGTGCATTCAAATCAAGTTGTTTTTCCTTCATTTCAAGCTTTTGATGTTCAAGGTTCAAGTTTTCAAGTTTCCTCCAGACTACATAAACTAAATATTCACCACGAAACAAGAAAAAGTTTAGAAAAAAGAACCTAGAAAAGCTTCAAAATGATGAAAGGTTATAACTTTATAGATATACTATGATTCATAAACATATTAAGTCATTTAAATCCGGTATTAAAGGGTTTAATAATGTCATAAGTTGGTCAAGCCCACCTCCGCTATTAAGCTCTATTCAAATGATCAAATCCGAAGCTGAATTTCGGCTTCTTTTGGTTTTCGAAACCAAACTTGTATAGGGGTAAGGTTTTTCAATCTGTAACAAAAGTAAAACCATAATGACTATACATGTAATTAGTTAGTTTGAAGGTCTAGCATATATTTATTGTATAACACATGGACGAAATATGTAATTTACTTTTTGCTACATAAAACAAAGAAAGCAGAAGATATTATGGATATTATAACTTAACTTAAAACAAAGTAAAGCTAAATTATATACACTTCTTACATTAATCTATTACCAACTTGCTCCAAATGGATCACATAGTCAAACTAGTGTTACCAACAGATTAAGAGATTCCATTCTCATCAATCAATGTTACCATCAAACTTATTAATAACCCTTTTCCCCCAAAACAAAGATGTTTATTTCATTGTGCAAAAAGATTATCACAAGTTTGAAGATAACATCAATAATGGATATGACCAAATCATCCTCATTGAAGTGAACCACAAGAATCTTGATTTTTAGTAGAGAGTTTCTTGAGGAACTCATAGGTGGTGATCATTGTGGTTGCAGACATAGACATTGAAACCCATCTTGGCCCCAACCCTCTGTAACAAGCACTCACTCCACCTTCCTTTATCAATTTCCTTATAGTAGATCCAACCCCATTGCAACCTTCTCCATCTAAGACTTGAAGCCTTGTTTTGATTGTATCCAATGGCATAGTCACCAATGCCGAAACCCCGCTTGCCGCGGCGGCACTCGCGGCCTGCACCGCCACCACCGCCTTCGAATCCGGCGTAAACCCACCACTGGTGGTTCCTTCTTTCTTCAAATGGGAACCGATTCCATCCCAAATCGCTCGATGTGCCATGGAGTAAGACGCCCACCAGACCGCGTTCGATGGGGCGTACGTCAAGATCGAGATCCCGAACCCTCTGTATAGGCCGCGAATGCCGTCCGTTCGGATGATTTTCCGAAAGGCGTCGATGCCCCCGGTGTATTTGATCGCACCGATGGCGGTGATTTTGGGACCGTTTCCGCCCTGGATCATTAGCCTCTGGCTCACGACATCGATCGGGGTCCAAACCATCTGTGCCGCCATGGCCGCGGTCACGCCGGCCGCAGCGTTCGCGATCGCGGCCGCTTTCGCCTCCGAAAACCCCATCTTCACCGTCGCTAAACCGACGTTACTCTTGGTGATCTCGAGCGCACCCATGTACAGCGCTCGCGCCGGAACGGTGCCCATCAACGACGTCCCGAACCCTCGGTAAAACCCCCGGAAACCGTCATGTTTTAGGATCGAAACCGCCATTTTAAAGCACGGCGTGTCCTTTACGAGCACCTGCTGTCGCGTTTTCAGCACCACCGTCGGGTATAACGTCCCCGAAACACCCGAAAACAATGCCGCGCCGAGGAAGAAGAACTTCGATTTATCCAACATCTCCCAATCAATGTCCGCCGGGAGATGGATTTCCGATCCGGAATCATCCTCCGCCACTCCCAAACTCATCTTCGCCACTTTTCTCTTCGATCAAATTCACAAATTTCAACCACTTTCTTCAATCCCAAATTCCCAATACCACCAAATACCACAAATAATACCAAAAAAACACCCAAAAAAATCCGTTTTTCTTATTGAAGCATTTCAACAAACACCTTAGCTGCAACTCAGCTTAATCAATCAAATAATCAAATCACCCACTTAAACTTAACCAAATCAACCCTAATCCAACAAAAATGAACAGTTAAAACGTTGACCTAACTTAAACACAAAAACCCTAATCCAAAAATTGCTTAATTCGATCTACTGGAAAACAACTCTTTTACCAGAAAAGAATCCAACATCTCCGGCGATGGTTAACCGGAAGATCGAAGATTGAGATCTTGAAAGGAATCATCGGAATAAGACGTAAAAAAGAAGATCTGATTGAAAATAAGAGATTTGGATTTAGATATGGATTTGGATTTCAGATATTATTATAACAGAAAATGGCGGAAGATAGAGAGAGTGGTGGGGGGTGTTAATGGATTTTTTGGAGACGATGGTTTTTGGATCAGATGGATAATATGGATGGACACGTGTCGGTTAACTTTTCTAGTACGTTCAGATGAGGTTTGTAGAATCTGACCGGTTAGGCCGGTATTTGTTTGGGGTTTTATATTGTTTTGTGACGAATGAAAATGAGTTGAGTGGACACGTGTCGGTTTTCGATTTGGATTGCAGGCCTTGTTTTTTTTAAGTTTAAGTCTGACCGGTTGACGGTTTGGTATTGGGGGAAAGTGGAAAGAAGTATATTTACATTAAGACCCTTGTAGTTTTTGTAATTGGCAGTAAAGATACTTCTACTATTAATTTATTCTTTTTTTTTGTTTTGGAGACGTCAAAGTTTAAATAAATTTGACATTTTTGGGACATGGAATTTGATAAGTTGTTTTCATATCCATTGAAGGTAGGTAGATAATGTATCCAACAACGTCTTATAAGGTGTGTTATGACATAAGATGTATCTTAAGTTGTCGTTATATTAAGACCTTACGTTTGTGATTTATGTTAGACTTGGCTCGTATCTTAATGGCTTGAATTGCGTTTTCTTCTTGTGTTTTATACTTCTAAGTTTAAGTTTACATCTTTAGTGATTTGTCTCGATCATAGTGTCGTGGATTCATACACGTTAAATGAAGGTTAAAGCGGAATTATAATTGTTTTCAAGCTTTACTTCAAATACTTGATGTCAAAGTCTCTCGGATATTGATATAGATGATTTTCCTTCTAATATGACTTTACATTGTTAAATTGTTAATATCGTTATCTCATTCAATAATAGTAGAAAACATATATGTATAATATATGATATAGTAAACAGCTGCCACATATTACATATTGAAAACATCGTATCCTCGGTATGATGTGTAAATCTTGAGGCTTGAACTTGCCACCACGCCTCGTCTCACCTCATGCTTTTTAGAAACTTGTATATAACCTATTCCCGATAGTCTTTTTTTCTCTTAACTTTACAACTATGAAAAAGACTGTTTCTTTTACAACATTGGTTAACGCTTTGGCATAAGTTATTGGGAAAATTTCATCTATGTCCTTAAAAACTTTGGATATTACGCATATGTCCTTGTAAACTTCAATATTACGTCTATGTCCTTGTAAACTTCAATAATTCACACATATATCCTTCTCCTTTATTTAACTATATTTTAAATAAAAACAATTATATATATAAAATCAATTTAATTTATAAATGACTTAATTACCCTTCCCTAAAATCAAATTGAGAGACAAAATATATTGCTTCACAAGCAGACTTCCAGGGAACTCTTCGTATTCAAGTCATATTGCTTCCTAAATCCACAAGAACAGTCAACCAAATTTGGCCCAACAATTCAAAGATCAAAAACTTGTTCACAAATCCAATAATATGATTGGAGTTGTTGATGTAGCAATGAAATTGAGTCCAAAACGACCTCCAATCAACACCCAGATCCACAAGAAACAAAAAGAAATCGATTTTAGAACAAAAATTTGCGAAACCAATTTTTCGAACAAACAAAACTCGAATCAAAAGACAGATTGAAACAAAATTGATGAAATAGAGATGAATAAGGATCACAATCGACCACAACACACAACCCCATGATCGATTTGAGCATCAGATTCAAAGAAAGAGAGAAAACGGCCAGATTGAAAAAATCGGCCAAAACCCTAAGAATTCGACCCAATCCAGAAATTAAAACAAAAAATCGATTTCTAAGGAAAATTGAGCATAGAAAATCGATTTTAAATCTACTAGAAATTGCAGAAAACCATTCCAAATCAAGAGTTTTTTGAAGCCAAACTACTATAAGGGAAAAAAAATGAAAAAGTTCCCAAAAAGGGAAGAGCACATGAATTTCCCAAAATGGGAGCAAATCAACAAAAATAAACCCTTCTTCTTCGTTGATATTTTTTGCAGGTTTTTGAAATACCCCCAACCACCTTGGAAGTCTTGTGAAGCAATCAATTTTGTCATTAAGTCTCTCAATTTAATTTTAGGGAAGGGTAATTAAGTCAATTATAAATTAAATTTATTTTATATATAATTGTTTTTATTTAAAATATAGTTAAATAAGTGAGAAGGATATATGTGTGAGTTATTGAAGTTTGGAAGGACGTAGACGTAATATTGAAGTTTATAAGGACATATGCGTAATATCCAAAGTTTTTAAGGACATAGATGAAATTTTCCCTAAGTTGGTACATCTAGTTCTTGAGAGTATCTCCAACAAATTTTGCAAAACAAAGACTTTTAAGTTAATTAAATTTTCAATAAAATTCTTCAAAATGGAAAAATAGACGAGAATGGTAAAAAGAATCTATGATTCATAAAATTCCAATAAGAATTTCCAATGAGAAATAATAATATTTTTTTTCTTCAATAATAATTTTTGATAATAAAAATTTAGGATACAAAAATGATATCTTATTTAACGTATTAAATGTTATATATAATTATTAATGTTATAATCCATAAAATAAGAAAATGTTAAAATCCAACGTATTCCTTTTTAAAATTTTGATATTTGATATTTTATTTGGAAGTTTGACTAGAGATGGAGTAACGAAAAATGAAAACCCGTTAAAGATTGAAGGAGTATTTTAGTAATTAGAGAAATGTTGGAGGACTTAAAGAGAACATGATAACTGCAAGTTGTGTTATAACCCGTGGGTGAGAGTGAGACCCAGTGGGCTTTAAAAACATATCTTGTGGGTGCCAGGGGCGGATCCATAGGTAAATTAAGGGGGGGAAGGGACCCCACTAGAAGGAAAGAAAAGATAATTTTTTAAGGTAAAAATAATAAATTTTGTAACTTTCAACCTTACATCCCCCCACTCATTTCTTATCTAGGACCCCACTAAGTAAAGATTTGCATCAAAATGAACAAAAAAACATTCTTTATTCTTAAAATCAAACAAAAAACTAAAAAACACCATTGAAATCAACCAAAAAATTGTAAAAAAACCCCAACGAAATTGAAAAAAACCCTTAAAAATCATTTGAAATCAACCAAAAAACTCTAAAAATCCCTCGAAACATTATATTTAGTCTAAAATTACACCGGCAATTTTACGAGCATTTAATTTTCCTTAAAGGTGACCCCACTAGGAAAAATTTCTGGATCCGCCACTGGTGGGTGCCATGTTTTTGAGTCCTCGATTCTGTCGAAAAATGCCGATATTGTAGCACGTTGTTTTAATACAAAATAATGTTATCATGTATAATTATTATTTTTAACTACAAACTAGTTATATAATATAACATATATAATAATTCGAATATTCATTCATTAGAAATATCTGTGTCAACGGCTTATGAGTTATGAATTGAAACATATATAGTTTACAAATTCAATGGATAAAGACAAACACCTTTCAATAAGATTTTAGTTAGAGATTATGTGGTCCCTTGAGAAATAAACCATTGCTTCCCAAGGGAGATGTCAAAGGAAAGTTATTAATGTCGATGAAGTGATCCTTTGAATTATATGCTTTAAAGTAATTCTTGTTCTTAAAAACATCTTCTATCGCTTTTTCAAAATAATGAAAATCGGTTTTTTATTTTTTAAGTTGCTTCAAGAGCACCATTATATCTGATTTTATAAAACAGAGAATCAAAGAAAAAACTCTTAATATAGACAATTCTTTATATTTTTGATAGGAAAAGAGAGAAATAAGGGGACGTTTGGTTCGTTTCAGGGAATGGAATGAAAATGAAAACGAGAATGCCGGAGAATGGAAATAGGAATGAGTATTGCATTGATGTTGTTTGGTTAACCCAATATAACCAATGAAAAATTGTTTCATATTAAACAAAATATGTTTTTTCCAACTTGAAAATACAAAAGATGTTTCATTTAACATCCATAGATGGAACAATGCATGAAAAAAGAATCAAGCAGAAATAAAATTTTCATTCCTCTCAATTTGGTTAGAAATGGAATTTAATGAATTTGTAGGATTGATTCCATTATATAATATCAAACCAAATAACAATTTTCATTATCATTCGCATTCCTGACCCCTCAATACCCCCAAGTAAACACCCCCTAACTTTTTTATTCATTCCATCAATGAGATATGAATTAATATCAATTTTACATGTCATTGCCACGTGTATTAAACGGGCTATCCCCGTTACACTGGTATTATGTGTACAAAAAAATAGAGTTTAATGATATATATATTGAGTACAAAAAATAATTCAATGATAATATATGTATAAATAAATAGTTAATTACCCTCTTAAGTGATTATATGTAGTTTTTATGTCTCAAATTTACAATAAGCCAACAATAACATGTTTGCCCATCAAATCAATATGTTGAAATTGAGATACATAGTTTAAGTAATTTCAAAGATAAATAAAATAAAGTCAACTATTTACCTACAAAAACTACCTAAAATTCCCACCAACCCCCCAACATGAAGAATCAACCCAAATTATAGTTTCTTAAACCACATCACCAAGTGATATAATAATATAAGTAAATGCACTGATTACAAAATATAGTAATTCATACCTCAGCCTGTAATAGTACAACTGTGAAGTATAATCAAACTTGGAAGTTTTTTGCTTTTTTCATGTGTTGTTTTTCTATTATTCTTCACTTTTCATTTATTACACAACCATCTAGTTGTTTTTGTCTCAAGCTTAATTATTAAGCAACGGCTGGAAATGCACAATTGAATGAGCCACCATCACCCATGTATATGTTTGGTAAAGAGTAAGGTGTCGTTTGTTTTTTAAGAGGTCTAAAGTTTGAAGTATAATTTCATGTTTAAATACCTCCATCAGAAAACCGCACCAAACAAATGTGGCTTCTCAATTTTTGATGTACACGGCTATTGTCGAGAGAACTCGTGTGGGACAAGAAATCGGATCGACACAGTGTATGGGTGGGTTTTGGCACGGCCAAACCCGCTGGTAAAAATCGCACCAGTTGGATATCGATTGGGATTTTGGGGTGTTGATTGTTGGGCGACTTCAATTTTTTTGTCTTATTCGTGGGTTACATCTAAATAAAATGGATTGCACCAAATTTAATTGCCTTTGGGTTGCTTCCAACGAGCCCAAAACAAAATAGAAATATTTCCTTTTTCTTTAGTTTCTTTTCAAAACAAGATTAAAGAACAACTTAAATCAAAATGGACGTTTCAAGCATTCAATCAACTTAAATTATATTTTCCCCTGAATTTGTTATTGAAAGGTAAATGATTTAATTTATATAGATAAAATAAACTTTTTTTATTAGAATATGAATCAAATCGCAACACCCCTTAACTATTATGGGAGTTAACGGCAAATAATTATCTAAGATAAAATTTAATAAAATAACTTTCGGATTAACCATAGAAATAAAATTAAAATTAAAATTAAAATTAAAATTAAAATTAAAATTAAAATTAAAATTAAAATTAAATTTTATTATATAAATTTTCTTATGGATTCATTAGAGGCCTAGGCCCAATCTTTAGGCCCCCAATACGTCATAAGGACAACAAAGCCCGGAATCATGAAATTCAAACCAATAAATAACTTATCATTTTAAGTGTTGGACTCTTACACATAAAATGGCATCAAACATATATAAACATATCAGTTTTTAGTGTTTGTCCCAACCAAGTGGGACTTGGATCACTCCCATAAATGTGAAAAAAGTAAGAACCGGAAAAATCTAAACTTAAAACAGTCGAAACTTTAGACTTATTAAGAGTTACAGGACTCATAAGACATGTGTAAAAACCTCGCTAATAGGTTAGTTGTGATGACAAAACTAGGGTGTGTTGGCTTAATTTTCGGCTCAAAATCCTTTATCGGGAGCATCACATTCAACTTTCAAAAGAAAAGAAGATTTTTTTTACATTATTTTCAAGCTATAACAATCAGTAGGCGTGAAATTTAACATTTTTGGTAATTTTGCCATCTCTATTGAAGGATTTGTTGAATTAGAAAACTCCATCCTAACAGCTTTAGCTTAAACTAATCTTGTTCAAACTATATTTTTTTATGAGATGCCCTGCACAATTTCACTCGTACTTATGCCGTGATTTAATATTTCGGCTAACATGATCAGACCCTTTCATCATGACTTCTATATCTAGCTTTGCGATTCTACAATGTTTCTATTACTCATCTAGTCTATTTCTGGTAGCAATTGTTTTTTTTTTACTTTTTGTATCGAGAGTGTTGGTGATTTAGTGAAACAACATGCCACTTGTTGTAATTGAATTCGCAAAAGAACGGACATGGTGTTAGTTAAAAGAAATAATACAAGTTAGGAGTTGCAGTACACACTTGTATAATGTATTGTTTGGCAAAAAGACTTTGACCTTTTGGTTTTTCCTTAAAAGTCATCGGTTCAACTTCCTCCAAGGCCACAAGGATTTAATTTTCTAGCTGTTCTCCAAGGCCCATAGAATGAGATGAGGTACGTTCAAGCTGACTCGAATACCCATAGTTGCCAATAAAAGTTAGAAAATTAGATAAAAAAATTTTACATCAATTATGTCCAAGATTTGGTGATATTGGATGGTAATCAAATAAGATTCCACATATGAACTACATTGGAGGCATGAGAGAAGCAACACCAGCCGGTTGCATTCTCGGAGTGGCCGTAGGCCAAGACATTATGTGAAGACAAATGGTCTCCATTTGATCTACAGCCCCGACAAGAGTATCCCTCATATCACCATGGTCACAACAGTGTAATAACCCATCTGAGCTAACCATTGTAGGCATCACACTTTTTCCTTCTAACCGCGAAATCACAACCACATGTCCTGTTTCGTTTGCGTTTTCAAATAATCGTCCCAAACCGGCACGATCCGCAGCTGAGCCCTTGGTCACCGCATAAAGGCACATGAAACCCTGATACATTCAGATGTATGTTTAATTTGAGCATATGTACACAAATAGACTTGTCCAAATATGACCACAACATAATCAGATTTATAGCTTGTCAAATATGTTTAAATGTTATTATAGAAAATTTTATAGGACCTAACAATTGCGTATCCTTTGCAAGACTTTGCAATAAGTTGATAAAACGTTTATTCTGCATCCTAACAAGTTTTTTAAAATATTTTTGAAGTAAAATATTTTATTAGAACTTCTATATAATACTTTAATGTCATATAAAGAAAAATAGTCCTTGAACTTATGGTAGCATGATGTGCAATCGTTTAATACAATAAATTTAAGTCCTATAAAACAAATTTGTCTTCCTATAGATCTAACTTTTTTGTAATAGGTTATCTATCAATAGCGATAGCCGTATGTGATATGACCATACTACCCTTATCGAGAAACATAAACATTACCTCCTCGGTTCTTTTGACATCAATGCCAAATCTGTTTTCTGATGGTTCTGTTGTCAGTTCGATTGGGATTTCCGTTGTTCCCGGCAAAAACCATAACCTTATCCCATGAACAATCTCTCTTGGAATCTTAGTCGAATTGCATTTTCCTGAGAAATTAATCATCACAATATCAACAAAAAAACTATACATATACTTTTATCCGATCTTTAAGCGATTAAGGGTGTATTTGGTTGTGGAAAACTGTTTTCATTAACCTAGAAAACGTTTTCAGAACATGAGTTGAATTTTCATTTTTAGAGTTTTCTATGAAAATTATAGAAAACACGCTTGGTTGAAATGGTGAAGTTTTCATTTTCCATTTTAGAAAATTAGAAAACTACTAAAATCACATAAAATTTTCATTTTCTTGGAAAACATTTAAAAATTGAATGAATCAAACACGCTTTATAAATTTTCCTTTTTCTTGGAAACTGGAAAATTTTCCACAACCAAACGTACCCTAAATGAAACCAGTTTCAAGAAAAATACCGAGGAAACAATTTGCTCAGTCTGGATATTAACGAACACGATAGGCGTTCCTGAAGAAACTGCTGCCGAAAACCATGCCATCATTCTTATGGTTGTGGAATCGATATCGTGTTCATTTGGAAGAGGCATGAAAAGGATTGAACTAACGACTGTAGACCGATGGTCAGGTAGATAAGTAGCCACCTTCCTCCGCCAATCATACTTTATTGCCTCTTGGTTAAACCGCCGTGGCACCACGTTTACCGCTCTCCTACTCCTTTCTGCACATACATCCAAAGGACCAAAACCATTTTACAAAAGACCGAAAAGATCATAGTACAACCTTGATTGTCAGCTCAACCGACAAATATATGTTATGCCATTGGCTCCTTCTCATATGTTACAAGTAGCATTTTTTTTACTGTTATCTTTAGCGTACTGTGATATCTAATTAAGGTGCACACAAGTTGGCCGAACACATACGTTGTATAAAAATAAGCAGAATGTACACTTTGCGATAAAAAGCATTTTGTCACAATCTTACGAGTATGTTAATTGGGAGAGTGATGGGAGTAAGCAAGTTGGAAATCAAAATTAGCGATAGAATATTGTACACCGTATATTATGATAAAATAGATTTTTATAAGACTTCAGATATTTCTAAATGTTTTGTTTATAGGATCAAATACCTTCTTTGTAAAACTCTTACAACAAATTGATATAACATGTTTTAGAATGAATAAAGTTTGGTATCAGATTTTGTATAAGACATTTTTGGGAATATTTCTATGAACACATTTTTTTATAAGACATCTATTCAATTAATATCATATAAAGCAAAGATATTGTGTAGTCGATAATTATTCATATAAGTCTATCAAGACATTTAATATATTTCATATCTTATAAAACGTCTTTATCATAGTAATATATCAGATTTAGCAACAAAACGAATAAAAAAAATCTACCTGAAGTTCAGTGCACTGATCAAAATCCAAATCGTCCATAAACCGCAACGTGTTTGTCATTAGAAACGGTTCGAAAACTAAAACCCTTTCGATGCTAATATACGTTTTGCTTGCAAAAGAATAACAAACAAAATTCACCGTCTGATTGCCCTTCTAAACCTTCAAACCAACTGACAAAACTCATCCCGTTCCTTTTTTAATTAAATTCCTGTCCCCAATTAACACCCGAACCATTCCGACTTCCCTTTTATCGGTACAAACAACTTATCATCGCCGTTATCGAGGGTACAACCATCCGATGCGCAATTCCTTCGATGATGTCTCCCGGTAACGGCATCTCCTCATCCCATTCTTCAACCGCTTCTTGTTTCACTTGTTTCACGCAAACTAGCGTATGTAATAAGCTCGTTTCACCCGTTTTCATGGCGGAAAGTTGAATTACTTGTAAGAATCTCATGTGACAATTGTGTATATATATAGTATGTGTTCGGATAGTTCAAGGAAATAAAATTTTAACGTTGGAGATGAAGATGATATTGAGGGGGTTTGATATATATAATTAGTTTTCAAATGTTGATATCTTCTATTGATATGCTACCAGCCGGCTTTTATATATTTGTTAATTTCGATGATTTATGAATATAAAACTTACGTATAATATAATTTTACTAAGTCAAAATACGAAATTTCTTTCCGGCTTAATTAAATAAGACTCAGCTTCATAACTTACAACAAAGTATTTTCAGAAAAAAAAGATGAAGTGGGACTTGGTTCTGTGGACAACTTTAAATTATTGTTCATTTTGAATAATTTAATGTGTGATTGTTTTAATGATTTTACATTTGTATGTACATAAAAAATATTTATATACAGATACATATCGACATTATATCATGCTTCCCCTTATCAACTAGACATTGAATCTTTCATAAATACTCTGCAATTTCTTGTCGAAGAATGTCGATTTCCGATTGAGCACGACCTCTTTCTTCATCATCGGCTGAAGTCAAGAATTTTGATCTCGTCGATATCTTCCTCTCGATCGAGTTGATCTGCATATATGTCAACAAATAATGACGGTTCGATTAAATACATATACATGGACAAGTTGAAAATTGAAATTGGCCAAAACCGTAAATATTTTGAAAACCGATGCATTCATTGATGGATATACATTGATGCATTTATGTGAGTATATATATGCATCAACCTATGCATACTTGAAGACATCAATATATATACTTATATATAAGGAAAGTTCAAATGAAAATTCATTTTTCATTGTGAACGTGAGGAACACTAAGATCGTGTCACGTACCAATAATTCACATCTGCAATAACCTATGCATTATTCAGAGTGAATATTGCCACGTGGCGATATTTTAGTATCCTCACGTCCACAACCAAAACTGAGTTCACATTTGAACCTCACCTTATTTATATGCACCTAAATGAACATACTAGTAGTTATCTCATTCTCAAAATGTTTTTGGTTCTCACAGGACCATTTGTTGCATAAGCCATGATGATATTAGAACGGTCTCACCTTTCTGTATGGCCATCGTGGTAGTCCGTGCTTACGACAAATTTTCTTGATCACGGTGGGGCAAACTTGTATTCTCTTCGCGGCTACTTCTATGGGAACATGGAAGAAGTCAACGAGATCTTTGATCGTAAGTTTTCCCGTTCTTTCCCTCTGCTCACAATGTCAAGAAATTTGAATAAATGCGACCAATTGATCATGGGAATTCCGGAAAAGATATATGATTTTAAGATGATCACAAACCTGCATCGAGAGGGTGATCTTGTTACTAGGCCTAGCTCTACTGATCTCCACATCTGCTGGTTCATTTGATGATCACCTGTAGATAAAAATGTATTCATAAAATGAAAATGAAATAGCTTAACATATCTAATAAAGTACTTAACATGACTTGGGGTTGTTTGTTTACCTCTTAATAATTTCATTAAAAAGCAACATTTGAATCGATAAGAGGTAAATCTTGTTTGGCAAAAAAAAGGTCAGTCTCTTAATTCTAAAACCCTTTAATAATTTTGTATATTGGGCCTTGATCCCTTAATCATTCTGCATACTGATCTCATTCTAAATAATTACCAAACAACCATATTTCATTTTACACTATATCATAAGAGCGTTTTAATCATGTTTGACCACTTAATCATCCAACACTCAGCAACTACCAAACAACCCCTTGTATGCATAAGACTAACGATTTATTGTAATGTATGTAATTGTATAAAATTCATAAAAAATTGGCCTTATAACTTAAAACTAAAAGCCTGTTAAATACATATGGAACCTGAATCGTTGGCAAAGAGATCATCAGTGTCCATATTATTATACACCCAATCCAGCCCAACACATACGGCTGCGTAGAACGCAGAAAGCGGATCTTGCAACATCATGTAACCATTCGATTTTCGATCTTTCAGTATTCCTCCAAGTACTGTTTCACTCTACCCGTACTTTCTTTGCAAAAACTGATCACACAAACCCAACCATCATCTTGTAATCCAACCAATGGTTAATTGTTTAAAAAAAAACGAGAGTTTTAGTCGAATAATGAACGTACTCGAACATTTTGTGATCATCGGCTCGGGTTTGCGGTCAGATCAACACCATACTTCTCAAGAATACCGTGACTAATTATACCAAGTCTTCCATGAACCTCAAACTTACGTAATTTCGACACCTAATCGGAAAAAAAAAACACGGTTTAATTAATCGTTCGGAACACCCATGAATCTTTATCATGAATCGAAATTAAAGCACACAAAAGACGCACCGTTAGTATGTATTATTTCCCTAAGAACTTGACAACAACTACAAGTATACGGAGGCACTTGCAATGGCGGCCAGGCCGAGAGTTGAATCGGGTTTCCGAAATCGCTCGTTTCATCACGAACCGTAGACGGGTTCGTCTGAAAACCGTCTCCAAAGATGTCGTCATCAAGAACAAACTGATCACCCATGATTTCACCATCGGCCGCCACCGGCGATTGAGGCATGGTCAAAGGGTTAGAGAAGGTGAAGTCGTCTTGTTCCGAAAGATTCGGTAATTCCGTGAAATCGAGCGGTGGATAATCGACATCATCGCGCATAAGATGGTGTTCGACCGAACGGAGATCGTGGTCGAATGGAAGGACGGGTTGCGGTTCCGCCGTAGACTGGTGTTGGATTACGGTGGAGGGACGGCGGCGCTTGGTGGCAGGTGCCACCAAGCGCCGCTGAAAGGCACCGTCGGCCGTGGATTTTTCAGTCGCCGGAGAAAGAAGGATTCAAGGGGAAGATTAATGGGAAGGAAAGAGTGTTGATCGGTGGAGAATGTACGGACGGGGAGTAAAAAGAAAAGGCGGGAAAGAAGAAACGGTTAATTACCGTTATTCCAACTAATTATATAAAGCTTATTCACATAGTGTTTTCTTCTTTTACTAAATTAAAAATTATTTAGATATTTAATCAAACATATTATATAGCTGAAGATATCTAAACATTATAATCTATTTTTTTCTATAATGATATTTTGTATTCTCAGTGTCTAAGAAGTTAAGTGATTCAATTAGAATTAACATCTAATTTGAATCGGTTGATTCATGGATGACAGTTGAAAATTGATAAAATAACCATTATCTGACTGTCATTTAATTAATTTGTTTTTAATTTAGGTAGATTGAATCATCAACTGAATTAGATTGGATTGGTTGTCCAATGTTAATTCGACTAAATTAGTTGATAAAATCCAACATCTAATAAACGATTTAATTGGTTCAGTTTTCCTCATATCTATTGAATATCAATCAATAAACAAACCTTGATCATGATGTCGATTGAACAATTTTAATAAACATAAATAGATGTTGTAGTACTTCTTCAAAATGCTTGTTGAATTAAAATAAATCTGTGTGATGAATGTTTGAAGTAAAATATCTTACTCTAATGAATTTTATTAGGTTATAATGTGTCTTAATGCACCTTTACGGCTTTATGGGTGATAATAATAGAAATGGCCAAACAACATCTTTGTCATAAGATACTACGATGATGAGAAGTTTTCAATCCACATCCAAAACTACAATCGCTTCTGGACAAGCCCCAATTAGGCAAGGCCCCACATCTGTCCTTTCAAGATTGGGGCAACCGATTTAAGTATTGGTTCTGTTTCTGACCAGAAATCTATGACCAATCTAGGCACTTTAAAGAAAATATGTTTTAAAAATTGTTTACGTAAAAATGTTATAAGATATTTCTATAATTAAGATTTTTAAAATTTAGTATTAAAATACAATTATATAGATAAAAACTTGAAAAGACTCAAAACAGCCTAACAACACTTAAGAAAAACTTCGAAAGATTGATTTTTATTTATTATTTATTATTATTTTTTTTTGATGATCTTGTAAAATCTTTAAAACCATATAATATAATTTATACAAACTGACTTTTTTAGATGGGACATAAAAAATAACCGGCATAATATTGGTTCTAAGAGAATCCATAGGCCCATAAATTAATACGAACTAATGGGCCTGAATGAATTTTAATTTGTAACGGGTTGAAATGGGCCTTCATGGGTAATTGGATGTTGATTTTTATTGATTTATAATAGGCTTTTAGTGGAATAATTTTTTTATAAAACAACAAAATTATTTTATTAAATACTCCATATATATAAACCTCAATTCTACTTCAATACTATATATTTGTTTCTTCAAGTACAAAAACGTTGGTCACCGATTAGCAAAATAAATGAAGGGAAGAATCCCTATTTTTTTTTTTCAAATTTATTTTCCGTTGTTAATAGATAGTTGATCTAATAGACCTAATTTATTCTCAAATAAAGTTCCTACCTTGTAGTTGTAAGAGTAGATGTTTCAAATCTCGTGATAGTAATTGGAGTATTTTTCTGCTTTTTTTGGCGTTGTTTGTTTTACATAACCGATTTTATGTTCAATAAAGTATAACAACGGTTTGCTCATCTCTATTATTTACTTCGAGCTATTCCAGTTACATAACATCATCATATAACACAAAGATAACTTTGATGAAATCTATTGTTGCAAAAATTATGATATAAAATTTTAGTTAAATATCATTATCATCACAAGTTTTTTAGATCATTTTTCAAAAAAGTATCATAGTAACTATTTTATATGACAATATTTGAAAAAATGTCCTATAAACACAAATGTTCTTTAAAATGTAGGTCTATATGACACTTATCAAAATTGTCCTACAAAATTAGTTCTAATCCTATAAGTTCTTTGCTTATTTATTTTAAACGTCCTATAAACTCAATTTTATTATAATGTATATTACCTTAACAACATATAAATTTGCCGTACAACTTAATAGTGAATCCTTTATTTTGACTTTACCGCAAATTTTATCTAATACAAAAACGTTCATTATTTAATTGTAGCTGATGTTATCTCTAATTTTTCTGATCACGTGAAATAAATGACTTTTCATTCGAAGATATGTCAAATTAAAATTTATTATTATTTTTATAAGATATTTTTTTTGAACGGCATTTTAACTCACACACACACGTTCCGGGGGTATCTGGATCCATACGGGCACCGACTAATCCCCCGCGCCCATGAGCCGACCCGAAGGCCAACCCATGGACTCGCCCCTGAACCGACCCGAAGACCGGTCAAGAGCTGGATACCGCAGAAGAGGTCTATAAGGCCTTGGCCTTTTTTGTACCGAGCGGGGCTCGAACCCGCGCCTACCTATCTTTCAAGGCAAGCGCAAGGATGTTACCTACCACCGCTGGGCTAGACATCCATTGATATTGTTATAAGATATTTGTTACATTTCTTTAGTCCACTAGTTTAATTTTATTGTTATTAGTATATATTTTAGAAATTTGAGTAGTATTTAAAATTTCAAATCAAATCGGATATTTGTACTTGCTTGGATAAAAAAATCAATAATATTCTCTATCCATCCCAATAATTGTGGTAGTGGTGACATGGGGTCGTGATAGTGGTGATGTTGGCATCAAGACAACATTACTAGCGATGACGACGAGGAAATAAACAAGGAACATCAACTAAAAAACCTCTCGAAATTAACAAAAGTTGTGGAAAAGAACTCTTGAAATCAACAACAAAAATTAGTCGAAAAATACCCAAAAAATAAACCAAAAAACTAAAAAAATCTAGAAATTAACCAAAAACATAAAAAAAATATGAAAATCAGCTAAGAAACTTTAAAAAATACTTAAATCAACCAAAAAGTTTTTAAAATGTATTGAAATAATGAAAAATTTACCTATAAATACATTGGTTGACTTTACGGGTTTTTGGTCCACCTTAAAGGTGTAATCATTCAGCAAAAATCTTTGATCCATCATTGAACAAATGATTCGTTCCTTCAACAATGGAACTTTAAGAAATGAATCATATTTCAGTTCCATGTAAATGTAAACCAATTATATGAATTGGATACGGTCAATGAAATAAACCCAAGGTTCCAAATAG
Source organism: Centaurea solstitialis (assembly GCA_030169165.1). Classification (NCBI taxonomy): domain Eukaryota; kingdom Viridiplantae; phylum Streptophyta; class Magnoliopsida; order Asterales; family Asteraceae; genus Centaurea; species Centaurea solstitialis. The sequence goes on from CM058043.1 coordinate 9,560,160, forward strand.
CGCGAGGCGTGGCGTGGCGGCAAAGCCAAGCCTCAAGCCTTGGAAGCCAAGGCGAGGTCGGGGCGTTTTTCAAGGCGTGACTTATGGCGGCAAATCTCTATATCATATATAATATTATACACATTAACATGCGTTTTCCTACTATTATTCAATAAATAAATTATAATAAACAATTTAAAGCAAGTGTATATCATAAACTAACAAATAAGACATTAGAAAGATAAATTACATCAAAATATTGTGTTACAAAAACCGCACATTACCCCATGACGTGCCTCAGGTATAACGTGGCGTGAGACACAAGCCTTAAGCCACGGCGCGCCATGACGGCCGTTGCGGCGAGCTTTTTCGAACATTGAATAAACCACTCCAATTCTTTCTAATTTCCCCAACCAAACATGTCTTCTATAGATAAACATTATGTATAATATTCTCAACATATCATCTATAGATAAAAAATTAATATAATTATAAATTTCGTTTTCAGTAGGAACGATTTTATATTCCAACTTATTGGAAATGAATATAAAGAGGGAGGTCCACGATTTTGACATAACTAAACGAACAAATGAGGATAGCAACAAGGACTAGGCCTTATGCTTTGCATATAGACATCGTTAGGACCATAAATGAAGGTGACAACCTTGTCGGTCCAAAATGGCAAAACATAAACGATAAGTATATAGATGTTTGTTGACGTAATTTATCTAACTTCTCAACTGGTCCTTCCCTCATCTTCTCTTCATGAGTAATAACTTGTTAGAGGTAGAATGAAAGGAGGAGGGAAAAGGTATAGCACAAGTTGGGTATTTTGAGACCAAATGGGTATGATTTGGTTGAATTATCAAGCTATTAACAAGCACTCATATCTAAATTACCAAGGTTGATGTAAGAAATGTGAACATATATGAGTTACACAGATTCATATATAAATCTATTTGTTGATTATTTGTAACAATTACGAAAATACCCCTCGATCTTGCGAGTACATGCAAATTTTGACTAATTAAGTATTGCGGGTTTAACCGGTTAAACCGTAAACTTTGACTTTTCAACCTTGATTTTAACCGTATCAGCGGCTGAGATTACTTCTTTATTTCACCTCTATCTATATGTATGTGTTGTGTGTGTATATATATATATATAGAGAGAGAGAGAGAGAGAGAGGAAAGTTCAAATGTAAACAACTTTTTTATTGTGAACATGAGGACGAATCTCAACCACTCATCCGGTCAAGAGAGAAGGCTTTTGACCGGTCCCCCCCCCCTCCCCTCTTAATAATCTCTACCCTCCCATGAATCGCGTCAATCCTCCGTGACCACGTCTACCGTAACCGCAAAATAAGTGGCTGAGATTGTTCCACACCTTTTCTTAAATTGACATGGTTCTCGTTTGAACCTTCTCTTGTATATATTATATACGACTCCAAACCGTTTCTTGATAAATATAAAATTGTTGTTCTTGATAAATATAAAATTGTTGTTGTTTATAGATAGATAAATGAATAAATGATGGTAGGGCAAAAGGGAAGGTGTTAGAAGGGGGGACAGGAAGACAATAGGAGTTGAGAAATGTCAGAAGGGAGTCAAAAAAGAAAAAGAAGGTTTGAGAGATCTGATCGATGATCGGATGAGATCTGATTTTTGATCAGATGCTTCTTTTTCTCTTCTTCTTTTTTCCATCTACACACCTTCCTTCCTTCCTTCAATATATTCCCTACTTCTTCTTGGGATCTCCACCCTTCAACATCTCTTTCATCACCCTCTCCTCTTTTCTTTTCCCTGCTCCTTGCTTTACTTGATCATTTCTCAATCTCATCTCCCTTTTTTTTTTTACCTTTAATTTTTACCCCACCAAAAAATTGTTGAATTTAAAGTTTTACTTTCAAAATTCAGCTTCTCATTTTCAAAATATTTTTTGAAAGTGAACAAACAAAATATAGCTTTTTCTAAGTTTGTAAAATAACATGAAAAATTTAAGAAACGAAATGAAAAATGTACAATAAAGTGAACATACAAAATATTTTCAAAAGAATAATCCAAAAATTAAGAAACGAAATGAAATTTTTTCTTAGGTGTTAGATATCTATATCCCTTTTTAGCTTAGGGGCCGTTTACTTGACGCTAACCCGGTAAGTACTTACCGGATCAATTTACCTTACGGGATGCATATGACAAGGACTAGAATCTTACCCGGTTAGAGCGATGACATGAACCAAGAGTCTTACCCGGTAAGTGAGATCTACAACTCTTACTTAGTAAGAGCATATCGGTAAATTGTTGCGTACGATACCGTTTTGAGAGACTAAAATATTGTCCGGTATGGTAGGTCATAGTGTTCAATTTTTATCGGTAAGAACTTACCGGGTAAGTGTATGGTAAACGTCCCCTTAGTTTCACTTACATAAGAGCATCCACAATGGTGGTTCTTCCTAAGGTTCTTCATGGTGTTTTTACAAAAACATTCACCGTGAGACAGAGTTTCTTGCCCAGTCATAGGTTCTTATTGGAACCCGGGTGCTTGAACAAGAACCCAGGTTCTTGTAATAGTTTTCTTTTCTGTTATATAATAGTTTACATAAATAAAAATTATATTATAAATAAGAAGAGGGAAGTGAGGTTTTTGTAAGAACCTCCATTGTAGTGTTTTAAGGAGGTTTTTCGTTTGTTGAAATGGCAATGACATGGTAAGAAAAATATAGTAAGTGAGTTTCTTGGAGGTTCCACCACTATAGATGCTCTAAATATATACCCCCTACTATATTGGGTCTCACATGTATATTTACGTAAACCTATCCATATCTCATAGCCAACTTTGAGTTCTTTCTCTTCTTTCTTTTTAGTGTCAGGTTCAAATAAGAACTCATATTTCATTGTGAATATAAGGACAACCAAGAGCATGTCACGTGACATATTCAGTCTGAATAATCGTGTATTATTTAGTTTGAATAATATTGAATGTTGTTTTATTCAGTCTGAATAACATATGATTATTCAGGTTGTCCTCACATTTACAATAAAATTTGAGTTTACAAACGAACTTTCATCATATATATAAAGGGATATAGATAAAAAAAAACCTCTTCTTAAGTTATATATTTCAAAATAAATTATGTATAATTTGTAGATTGTGTAGAATGGTTGGATAAATTACAAGGATATTAGTTTCATTAGTTTTTGACAATTTAAATAAAAAAACAAACTATTTAAACAAAATGAGAGCGATGTTAGTTTTTTAAGAGCGTAGCTAGCAGTCTAGCACATTTTTTTTATGCCTTCTAGCCAACAACCATTATCTTTAAAATACGATCATTCTTTTCTATATTTTTTGTCCATTAGATTAAAAATATATTTTTTCAGAATCTTATATAGATACTATTTTCTTTTCATCCAAAAAATATAAATTTAACTGAGTATACAATTGTTAGAGAACTTCTTTTTACTCAATTTTATATAATAACTTAATATCCTTTCGAAATCTATAAAAAGCATTACCGTTTTAGAAACCAATGTTTTTAACCAAAGTTGACTGAAAACCCTTTTGACTAATATTGACCAAAACATTATGTTTTTAAAATCCAGTAAATGATTTATAAATCAGTATGTTTGTTGCTATTTAACCTTTTAAATTGGAAAACTAGATAAGGTTAATAATAATTTAATGATGAATTGTTATTAATATTGTCCTTATTGCTTTTGTCTTAACATTAGAGATACATAGGTGATTAACTAATTTAAATTGAGGAGCCAAAGACCAAGACGTGATCCACAAAAGATCAACAAATGAAAACATGGCCTAATGATCGTTATAAGTTGTAAGACGGTTTTTTCTTACAATTTTGAACATGAGACTAATCAAATAACATAACATGTTAGATTCCTAAACAAAGTAATCCAGTCACATAATCAAAACTTAAACATAATCAAACGTTCAAAATTGAAAACTTGAACAAAAAAAGAGTCCAATTAAAAAGAAAGGAAATTATAAAAACTATTCTTGAAAAGTTTGTTCTTATCTGACATCATGTCAATGAAACATATGTATCTTCCACATCATTTTAAAACCAGAAAACCTGGTTTAAAAGATAACAGGCCACCCATAGGAATTGCTATAATAGTACATTTTTCAAAATACAATGCTCTAACATAAAATAACTCGAAAATACATTATTGTAATAAGATATAAAAAAATGTACGATGCATAGTAAAAAATTTAATGAAAGTAGATTGCTACTTCATTGATTAAGAACTAAAATGTTCTAATTGAGCATATCAAATATATCCAAGACAAAAAGATAAAAATAAAGACGTCAAATCATAAGTTAGGCATCATTTGACAAACATAAGCTATCGATCTTATTTTTGAGTAATTGTTTGAATCACATAAGCTAGCGTATAAGCTAATTTATTGATAAGAAACTTGAGGTAGTTTATGAGAGGATTTTTTTTTCCAATTTTTCAGATTAAAACCTTGATTAATATTAGTTATTAATTATATATAAATATTAACTATTACCGATCATAGAGCATATTGAAGAATTGGCGTATAAATCACATCTACTTGTGAAGTTACCAATACTCATAATACGTTTCAAGTTTAAGGAAATGTCTGGCGAAGGTGGAAATAAATGATAAGGTGAACTTTGTTGAAGAGCCATAGGCAATTATATATTGAAAGGTCAAAAAACTGAGAAGAAATAAAGAAATTCTATCTGTGAAAGTCCATTGGCGTTTTTATAAAAGTCAAGAAGCAGCGTGGGAGACAGAGGAAGAGATGAAGGTCAAATATCTGAGAAGAAATAAAGAAATTCTATCTGTGAAAGTTCATTGGCGTTTTTATAAAAGTCAAGAAGCAGCGTGGGAGACAGAGGCAGAGATGAAGGTTAAATATCCACAATTATCCATCAATGTAATTCGGGAAACGAAATTCCGTTAAGGGGAAGGTATTGTTATAACTTATAACATTCTCTCTCTTTATGCTACCTTTGTAAAAGCTTAGTTTTGGTTGTGTAAATCTTTCACTCTTTGGGGACTAAAAATGTAAATAATAGCTAGATGAGAGTGGACTCTCTCATTCGGCCCATTAGTCGATCATTTTCCTAAGTTTTGTGTGTGTATGTGAGGGGGGTTTGGAGAAGAAGAGATCGCACCTAGAGCATTTGGCCGATTTGGGAGAAAAGAAAGTGAAGAATTGTCTTTTTCAGATAAGAATCTATTTCTCTAAGTCAAAACCTCCATTTACGGAGTTTTGTTGGTAAGTTGGTAGATCTAGAGCTCCAATAGGTTTCTTTTTGGCAAAGTTATCAAGATCGAGATCTTACCTAAGATTGTTTTCGTCTTCGCAAGACCAGATCGTAAGATCAAGATCGGGATCGTAAGATCCTACTACAACTCACTAATTTTTTTATATGCTATAATATTTTATCATAAGATCCTCTCTCACAAAGTCCTATCCTCCACCGTCTTCCCCAACCCTTCTTCTTCCTTCTTTCTTCCCCTTCCCTATTCTCCTTCAACGACCTCAATTATATCTTTCATTGATTTCCTCTCAGCGATTTTGTAACGCCCCGTTTTCAGTTTTGGAGACTTAACGGAGTTGGTTAGGTTCTTAACTCGTTTTAACTTGAATTGTAGGGTTCAAGGGCTATAGTGGCAAAAGTGAAAGTGCAAGGGAGAGATCAGCAGGTTTAAAAGGGATAGGAAACCCTCAACTCCTTCACTTGGCAGTTTCCAGGGATCGAGAAAGAGTGAGGGGATGGGGAACGAGAAAGAGAAAGCAAGGGGAGGCAATTGGGGCTTGAAATCGATCAATTGGGTTGATGAATACGTCAATTGTGTTAGAGGTATGATTCCTAAGTCAATTTTGTGTTTAATTGTAGTTCAATTATAAGTTTTGGTAAGAAAAGTCATGGTTAGGGTTGTGAATGGAATGATGATCATAGAATCATCATTTGGTATGTAATTGACATGTTTAGGGTCGAATCACTCGCGTGTAATCGCTAGTTATCGACCCTAGTTGTTATGAGAAAGTGATTTTGGAGTTAATAGTCGAAATTTGGGTTTTTGGCACGAAGTTCGAGGCTGGTCGCGATTTTGGCCGAGACTGGGGAAACCCCGCGACCTAGCCCCGCGACCTGAAGTCGCGGGGACAAGCCGCGCAAGTCCCTGCCATTTTCAAAAAAAATTATTTTCTTCTTTTCGGAGATTGGGCTATGGGATCATGTTAGGGATGTTAAGAGAGGATGAGGCCTAAAGTTTGGGGTCAATTGGACTAGTCTAGCTATGGTTAAGACTAGTGTTTCGGTATGGAGTGTCGAGTGGTCCTTTTTGGACTAAGTTGATGTGTTATGTGTTTATGTTTGATTAGGTGTTTGCAAGTGATTGTTCTAGCTTGTGAAGAGTATCGAATTGCTAGCGATTGTCAGGTGAGTACCTCACTTAACTCTTGTTGTTATGTATGTATGGTTACGATTGCATGTGTGATTATGTGTATGTGTTCCTTTGGGGACGTTTGGCAGAGTACCTATGGTGGTAGCAATACCCCTAGGGAATGATGATGAGATGTGTTCCTTCGGGGACGTTTGGAGAGTACCTAAGGTGGTAGTAATACCCCTAGGGAATTTGCAGAGGCCTGGTACCAGTGTCGTTTTCTTCCTTTATGGTTCTGAGCCGTAAGGAAGATTGGAGATTTGCATGTATGTGGTTGCTATGTACTTGTGATTGTGTGTGCATGATGGTAAGTGGTTAAGTGTGTGCTCACTAAGCTTTATGCTTACCCCGTTGTTATTTATCCTTTTCAGTGTCAGCTACGTCCCGGAAGGGAAAAGAGTAAGCTTCCGAATAAGATTCCGAGGTTGCAGCAGTTCAGTCTAAGTTTGAAGTTAACAGATGACGTTGTTGAAAGTATGAGTATTTTCTTGGGTTGACATGTAAACAAATGGATTTGGATAGTTTATACTACGTTCAAGATTTCAAGCTTTAGCTTATATTTTCTTAAACTTATGAATTATCAATGGTTTTTTTTTAAATATTGGTTTTTGGACGAGCTTCCGCTTTTGTACGAACTTGGTTACTTTTCAGTAAGTTGAATGTTTTTAAGATTTGGGATGTTACAGATTTCAACTTTTATTCAAACACCAAAATCAAAATGACAATCAACCATTAACAGATCTGCAAATCTGTACAAGTAAAATGGATGGTGTGGTCGTTTTGGTTCACACAAAAACAGTATCGGTGGTGGTTCACAGAGAGAATAAAGATATATTATGATTCATAAGATTGTATGCAATCCTCTCTTCATACCAGATCTGTCGATTTTGAAGAAAGAAACGAAGCAGGTAGGATCGGATCGCTATACAATCCTACGATCTTACGATCCGATCCTACGATCTCACTTACAATCCTACCGATTACGAACCCATATGTAGGGCTGGCAATGGATAAGGGTATACCCGTTACCCGTTATGTTTCGACCCGTTGGATAAGGGTATGGATAAAGAAAAATTATCCATTTATCCACTTACCCATTACCCGTTTACCCGAAATTTTAGTCGGTAGGATATGGATAAATGATTTTTCTTTATCCATTACCTATTACCCATTATGATTATATATACATGTATAATTATATAAAGTTAAGTATTAAATAGTAAATAATTATATTATTAATATTTTTTATAACATTGTCGTATGTTAATTTGTACTTTATTTTAATATGAATATGTTTGTGGTAATATTTAAATTTTAGTAGAGCAAATTACATATATAAAAATTATTTATGAACTAAGATTTTACTTATATGTTTGAGGTTTAACGATATTATTTATTGATCAAAATAATTTTTTTTGTTTTACCATTTATCCATTACCCGTTTCGTTACCCGCTATTTTTAATGGGTAGGGTAGGGTATGGATAAGAGTTTTTTTAGATGGATAATTACCCGTTTCGTTACCCGCTATTTTAAATGGATTGGATAACAGAATAACCCTTACCCTACCCATACCCTACCCATTGCCAGCCCTACCCATATGCGATCCGACAAGCTTTTTCATGGAAAATCCATTTCAAAAATCTAATGTAAATCAATCGTCCTATTGTGAATCATTGTGGTTTTTGTTTTGGTGAATTGGATATAACGATGAAAAATCCATGAGTGATGAATTGATAATTGGATTGGTGATTTGGTTTATTTATATTGCAATTTTTAGTTAGATTAGGTTTGGAAAGCATTTAGGGAGCTTGACCATGACTTAAGAATCGTTGTGTAAGTCACATAAGCCACTATTGTGGTGTGACATTATCCACTTCCCTTATCCTTTCGAGCAAGGTATTGAAGCATCATTATGAAGGTTCTCTTAAAGATTATAAGATAGACTTTTAGGAGCTTAAGCGGGAATTACGCCCTTGCTATCTTGGTTAATTCAAACTTTTGGTTTAAGCTTTTTAGTTGTTAGGCTAAGATTAATGTGTTTTTATTCTTTCCATTCCACTAATGGATTTTAATGACATTAGTTTTTGAAATTTTATAATAATATATTATTATAAAATACTTATAACGAAGATAGTGCTAGAATTTAGTTTAATCATTTTTAAGCAGATTCAGTATTTTTTTACTATTACAAAGAAAATTATAGAGCACCCTTTGAAGGTTGTCTACAATTCTAATATAAAAGAGCATTTTTAACATATATTCTAAAATTTCTCAAAAATGAAATGAGGAATCAAAGATTTTGTTAAACAAAAATCATTCAAATAAAGTAGTTTTTTTAGAATATATTTTAATAATATTATTAAAACATTATTTATATCTCCTAGACACTTAAAAGTAAAAAATGTTATTTGGAGAATTTACCCCATCTTCCTTATTTTTACTCATTTTTCAGATTGAATACGCCATATGGCACTGTAATGTTCTCAAAACTCGTAACAAGATATTGTTCGCTTTGACCCCCGATGGATTCCCACCTCATGGTTTTGTTCCCGGCATGGACCTAAGTCTATTTAAAAAGCCTCTAAGGTGTTAATAATGCGTAAGAAAAAAGCTGTGAAAAAACATCCACAATGTATGGGTTTTTTTATTAAGTTTTTTCACAGTTTTTTTTCTTATGCATTATTGTCACCTCTACAATCTAATAACCTCTACATATTTTCACTATGTGAAAAACGTCATCGAAAATTTTCAAGGTCCTACCATTTTAACTTTATATTATTTATATTTTTATATATAAAAATAATACGTTAAAATTAATAGAATACATATTTATTCATATCGAGAAAATACAAACATGTAATTCATTTTATATTTTTATTAATATATAATGAAATTTAAATATGAAAACTTTATATAAAAAATATAACTGATTAATACGAGATTTTTATAAAGTTGAAACAGATTAAATACGAAAAACCTCTGAAAAAGCAGGTCGTGCAGTTACGAGCTATGACGCAAAACCTCATGAAAAACTTTACTTGAAAAACCTTTTAACTATGTGAAAAACCTCAAAGTGAGGTTTTGCTTTTGAAAAAGCTCCTAAAAACGTATGAAAAACCTTGAAAGAGTACATTGTGGATGTGGATAACCTCACTTGGTATGAGGCCTTTTGGGTGCATGGACACGGCCCAAGAACAAAACTGTGCGTGTAACCTGGACTGGCTCAAAGCGGACAATATCGTGTCACGGGTATCTGGGGCGTTATACTTATAAACTTGGGCTCGATTAGGTTCGCGAGCCTTTCAATCCAAGTAAGTCAATACTCAAGCTCAGCTCGTTAAGGTACTCAAGTAGTTCGAGCTCGATCTTGAATAATTCTCAAGGATTATAAATGTAAATATTTTGGAGAGTTTTTATTGTGACGAGACGAAGATAATAATAACAAAAATAGAGGTTATATATGGTTGTGTCGGAAGCCATGGTTCAGAGGAGATAGGATAGGGTAGGGAGTAGGGATGACGTAAGCAAAACACAGAATGGTGTGATCCATCGCCGTCGGATCATTCATATTGAGACGACAAGGTTGCATGGGATGCGCGTGATGAAAGAACCTTGTCTTCTTTGCCACGTGGGAATACACACGTGACCTGCCAACCAATCTTTGTCCCACCCCTAGTAAACAATCTTTTTAGAGTAAACTACAATTTTGGCCCCTAGGGTTTATATTTAGCTTTACAAATAGTTATTAAGTTTCAATAACTACATTGAACGTCCATACATAGGTTGTGTTTGACAAAATAAGCTAGCTAAATAATCTAGTCCATCCAAACATGTACCATAAGCTAGTTTTTTGAAATGTTACTTTGAGTAGCCTTTTGGGAGCTTATTGTAGATTTTTCTAATTATATCCTTATTAATATTAATTATTTAATTTAAATATACATTTTTTGGTCATTTTACGTACTCATAAGCTGGCTTTTACCAAACATAATTTGTTCATAAACTAGCTTATTAGCTACTAACTAGCTTATTAGCTACTAACTAGCTTACCAATCAACAACTAGCTTATCAGCTAGTTTGCCAAACATAGCCTTAGTATTTTTCTTTAGAAATTGTCCCTTATGGTTAAATCTGTTAAAAAACTCTGTAAAGATAAAAGAAATCTATGATGAAGGCATGATTTTTTTTATCAATATAATATCAATTGAGGAATTACATTTTTTTTGGAAGAGGTATCCCAGACCACATTGGGCCCAGACTAATCCTCGGCAATTTTGGGCCGAAGCCCGACTGCTAAAGCATGCAACCGGGGTCGAAGCCCCCGTACCTCCAGAATGCGTCCCCCATGGCTCGAACTCGGGTTCATCACTATGTAGTGCCCAAGCCTTACCACTAGGCTAACACTCCTTTGGTTGAAGAATTACATTTTATTTTGACATAATTTAATACTCTATAAAAAAAATAATCCGTCACCGTGCAACGCCCGGGCCTAACTACTAGTTATAAAGAAAAACTATAGCTCTATAAAACAACTGAATAACACATAAATAAACCATTAAAATTTCCCATTTTAGTTACCACCACCTCAATATCTATTTTTTTAAAATTCAGCTAACATTTTATTCAAATGCATTTAATTATCATAATAAATAGAAGTCAATACACTTGTTCGTTGAAAATGACAACATATCCATCACAAGAAGGAAACAATGTCCATGAAAGTGGACATACGAGATCTTAATTAATATTAGTTTGACCACCATTTTTAGTAATTTTATTTAATTAAGGGTTTCCCTTCTTTAACATAAAGATATCCATGAGTTAATTAGAAGAAAACTAATGTAATTAAAGAATTATATAGTTAAATAAGTCAAAAGCTCATAAAGGTATAAACTTATAGGCATGAAGTACAAGTCCAAGATGCATTGAAAACCATTGATAGTTGAACAATGGAGGAAGACATGTGATATTGGCAAGAATAATGGAGGCAAACTTGCCCTACAAAACATATTAATAAAACATTGCTTTAAACTTAAATTAATGCAATGTCTCCTCTTTTGGTGTTTGTGAAAATACGTATAAAACACCCTTTTCAATGAACTTAGAATTTAAGAAACTTTTTTTAAACCAACTTAAATGATAATTTTGATTTAATTTAATTGTAGCCCAGTGACATTTTGATGTTTGGTAAGGTGCATCTTTCCTTGTGGTTATCATTGTAGTTCCGTCATGGACGTTGATGTGGATTTAGGAGTATATAGGTTTAGTGAGTGTGTGTGTATGTTGCCGTTCAAAAAAATGTAATTATAAGACATATAAATCTCTTCGACATGAGTTAGAAGACATCCCTAAGGAACTCACATGGTTATCTCTCACCATAAGAATTTGCTCTTGAATCTTAGGCAGCTCAGTGATTCGAAACCTCTATTCACCGTGGTCTATATTTTGTCATTTGGTGTGCTCCATATTGTTCAAAGTTCAAACCTTACTAAGGTGTCCTTCGTTTTTTAAGAGGTCTGTAGTTTGAATTGAAATCTAAATATAAGAGGTGGATGGTGCACCTCTTAAAATTTTAAAGGACGATAAAAGGTTTTTAGACATTTTCTTAAAAAAGACAATCTTAAGTCTGCTAACCTCTTAATTTTCGGACTTCAGAGGTTTAATAGTTTTAAAAAAAACAGCCCTTAAGTTTATCGTGATTTGGTAACTCCATGAATTCTATCTAAATAGTTTTATTTTATGTGCCGTAATTCCTATGATAACTAAAATAATGAACAAAAATGTTACAATAAATTGATTAATACAACTATGTTTCTTTCGAAAATCTTTGTCCCCTCATGCACGAGTTATCCATCGTGCACATCACTTGTACAGTTGTACTCATTGTTCAACATCTTGTCTAGGGACCACAGACCACTTAAATCATCCCATATAGAATTTCACATTCGGTTTCCATCTAAGAATGTAGTTATGACGATGTAGAGACCATTAATGGATAGATGCATTTGACAAAAAAAATCTGGCATGATACGCATAACATAAATCATCATTTAAAAACAATATTTTTTTCGTTTTTGTACATATCTTATAGCAACTAACGTTTCCATATAAGGTAACATCGATCATATGCGGCAATAAATATAGTTATTTTCTTGAATAGCTTTTTCCACCACATAAGTTTAGAATCTAGAGATGGATACAATATCGATTCCATCTCACGTGTTATCTCACTGTCATAAAAGAGGTTTAGAGATGACGTGACGTTCATGAGTTTCTTCGGTCGCCTTCAGAATTGTTACGTTCTTTTTATTCTGCATATAGTGAAAGCTTATGGTTTCAGACTACGATGTTTTCAGTTTCTCACTTTGGAACTCCTAAAGGTTATTTTATTCCCAAAATTTTCATCCTCTTATAGTCGTACAATCTCCTTAAATCCGGTATCTTTTTGCTAAATGACTATTCTCCAATTGCCAATATTAAAAACTTCCCATATGCAGTACAAAACTAAAGACTTTTATTGACTATGAAATACCACCAGTGGTAATTCATAGGTAAATGCTTGTTGGAAGAAATGTTGTATATAAAGGTATTTACTAGCGGTTCACCGTCGAATCAGAGACAAACACGTGAAAAATCTATAAAAAGGTGTTCGTCGTGGAATACCTTCCATTGTTTCATAAGAAATTAGAAATTACGGTCGTTTTCTAACCATTAGTAATATTCATCGATGTAAGTCAGCTTTCTAGCAGTGACAACTTACTTTAAAATCGCACTTTCTCCCACTTTGAACTGGTTATGTCAATTATCCATATACAATACATACACATATTTGTTTGTTGGTATACTCTAATGAATGGGAGGTGATTTGTACACAACAATTTTTTACCACCCACAACAATTTTATAGCATTAGACAATTATATCCTTTCCATATTTTACTAAACTTTTCAATTAACCCTTCTATCTTTTAATTAATTTTTTCTCAAACCCTACACCATCCCAAATTTCATATTTTCTTTTTTATATTTTTAACCTTCAAATATTTACAGTTTACACCTAGTAGACCTTTCGTTATTTTCTTAATTTCTTGTTCATCTATTTTTTGTAACTCTAAAATTTTAAAATTCTTACGAGTCCCACTTATGTTTTTTAGACTTTTTATTTTTTATTCTAAAAATAGTACACCATCCATTTTTTCTTCTTAAGTTATTTTTCACAAATTTACATCAACTTAAACAATATTGAAAACCAAATAAGATGAACCATTTGTTGCAGAAATAAACTAAGCTTGTTGAAAAATTATAATGACATAGAAATAACGAAACTCAACTCCAATTACGTTTGATGCAGAAAATTAAAAACCAAATAGGATTTCAAAAGGAGAACAGAAGCATGTTTGCCGATATAAATCATCAATGCCTAAAAAAGGGTTGGATATATAGTGGATAAATCATCAATGAAAATTGGGAATTGATGTAGGAGGTTTTAAAAAAGAATTAAAAAGTAAAAGGGGTAAATTGAAAATTTTACAAAAAAAAGGGAAAGTATATAATTGAATTGAAATCTTTACTAAAAAAAAGGAAATGATATAATTGGATTAAATTTTACTAAAAAATGAAAGGATATAATTGTCTAATACTATAAAATTGTTGTGGATGGAAAAAATTCGTTGTGTAATTCTAATTCCATTGGTTGCCCACCCACTAATATGCACTTTCTCCAAACAAGATTCTTCACTGTCTTATAAAAACCCCACCTTCTGACCCCATTCCAAGATCAATCCAATCCTAACTATTTCTATTCTATTCCATTCAATTATCACTAATAACAAACCAGATTTTATGAAAAAAGGATTTTATTAAATCATTTTTTTATTGGTTTTTGAAATTTCTTATAAATAATTAGAATTTTATTCTCAAAGTTGTATATGATGAAAATATACTAAAAATATTTAACACCAATATGGTAATCATTTTTAAGAATTTTTTGTATTTGAGGAAAAATATTATTTTTCATACTTACTTCATTTTAGAATGTAAAATTGGTTTAACATCTTTAACTTTTTTTATTTCTAAGAATTTAATGAAGATGTTTTACAATATTCCTAGTTTAATAAAAGTTTTTGATACAAAGTTAAGAAAAATGTTCATCAATAACTTGTACAATTGTTAAGGAATAGAATAAATAACTTTAGAGAATATATTTTTAAAAGATAAATTATAAATGTATTATTTGTCAAAAAAAATACGATAATAGAGATAACAATAGATGTATTATAGATCATGAATGAACTCACAGATTTTTTTGAGTATTGCACCTTTAAAATAGTTTGGAAGTCAATTTGTGTTGAGTTAGAAGTAAAAGACGATTTTTAGAAATGGAACCGACCTTCATCTTTAAAATAAATATATGTTGTTTGAAAAAAAGATCAAAAGAGACAATTCTAAAATAAATTGATGTAAGGACTAAGGAAGAAAAATAATGATGAAAAACCAATAAATTGAGCAACGGCGGCCAGTTCTCCATATTGTGCCAATTCCAGTTTTGAACTACATATCCATCATTTGAGTCTCCAACAATTATTCCAATAATTACATATCCAATTTGAGCTATGGATAAACGGATCCTGTAGGATTCCCAAGAAATTCCTTGATTTTTTCGGAAGCAGATGAATCAAAATATGTGGGGAAAGTGGCTTTTTTAAAAAATATGTGGGGAAAGTCAGTAAGATGAATCAAAATGAAAAAAAAAATACAAAAATAAAATAAAATAAAAGTTGACTTGTGCACCTTAGGCAAATCTCATATCATCGTGGACATGAAAGATACAAGACATAACACGTTTTAGAGCCACAAGTATGGCAGGTTCATGGAACGCTACAGTTAAACGTGCTAGAGTGGGGACGCTACCAGGGTGGGTGACCCCCTTGGAAATCCTTGCCAGGTCAATAAAAACAAAGCCGCGAGCTAGTGTGGCAAATCGAACAATATTGTGTCGTGGTAGGCTGGGTGTTACAAGTGGTATCAGAGCCGCTCATATGTCGTTCGAGATGTGAGACAAACCTCATCGAGGACAATGAGTCCGTAAGGGGGCGGTGTTTGTAACACCTTAGGCAAATCCCATACCATCATGAACATGCGAAATGTTGAGTTCATAAGTAAAACATTGGCTTTACTAGACACAATGCATTTTGGGGTCACAAGCACAACATGTTCATGGAACGCTGCAACTAAGCGTGCTAAGGTAGGAACAGTACTAGGATGAGCGACCCCCTAGGAAGTCCTCGCTGGGTTGCCAAAAACAAGGTCGTGAGCTAGTATGGCAAAACAAACAATATTGTGTCGTAGTAGGCAGGGTGTTACAATTAATTTCTTTTTCTCTTACAATATTTAAGTAAGCGGGTGCATGAAATCCCGCTCTATCAGAGATATATATTAAAATTGATATTTTTCATATTTATCTATGTGTCTATCTGTTAACTTTTTTATACTTGATTGGCATATGATAAATAAAAATTAAGGATCTATATTCACTTGTTCTACTTACTGGTATTATTTTGGAGAGCATGTCTCAACTTATGCGTCTAGGGGCTTATAGTTTAAAATTTGTCTATGCTTGGAAAAATGCTTGGTTTGTACTGTACATTGTACTATAAAAATGCATCTAATTTGATTTGCGGTAAATATCACTTCTCTACTTCTCATTTTTTTATAAGAACTTAATACTACATATATATATATAGAGAGAAAAGTTCAAATGTGAACCACTTTTTGGTTGTGAACGTGAGGACAACCGAGAGCGCGACACGTGGCGGCTTTGAGTGTGGTCCCCCTCTTTAATTCAATGCCCTCCCATGAATCGCGCCTAGTCATCCGCCGTAGACTTGACGTGGCGTCTAGTCATCTGCCACGTGTCACGCTCTCGGTTGTCCTCACGTTCACAACCAAAAAGTGGTTCACATTTGAACCCACCCCTATATATATATATACACACACACACATATATATATATATATATATATATATATATATGGAGGTTCAAACGAGAAACATATCAGTTTAAGAAAACGTAGAAAGCAACCTCAGCCGATCAACAAAGACGGCTTTGACTGGTCCCCCTTTCAATAATCTCTACCCTCCCATGAATTGTGTCAATCCTCCGTGATCAAGTCCACCGTAACAACGAGATGAGTGGCTGAGATTGCTCCTCACGTTTTCTTAAATTGGCATGTTTCTCGTTTGAACTTGAGGAGCAATCTCAACCACTCATCCCGCGGTTATGGTGGACGTAGTCACGGAGGATTGACGTGATTCATGGGAGGGTAGAGATTATTTAAAAGGGAGGGACCGGTCAAAGCCGCCTTTGTTGATCGGACGAGTTACTGAGATTGTTTCTTACGTTTTCTTAAATTGACATGCTTCTCGTTTGAACCTTCCCTTATGTGTGTGTATATATATACACATATATCTTTATTATTCCAGTTTACAATATACACAAAAGCCTTAAATGCACAGAGCATCTAAAAAAATTAAAATGTCCATATTAAACATATGTTCTATGAGAAACTAAAATAGAAACATAGATACAACAATTATATTTTAGATAGATAGTTAACAACACAAACAAGGGTAATAATGTATTTTCCTCACACATGGGCTTGTAATCATTCAGCACATCTTAAGCACAGCGGTTGGCACTCACCATGCACGCGCGCATCTCTTAACCTCTCTATAAAAGTCTATGTTTCCTGTTCATCTTCTTCATTCACATTCATTCCTTCCTTCCTTCCTTCTCTCTCTACTTTCTCTCTCTACAAAAACAAATCCCACATTTCACCCTTTCTCTCTCTACCCTTTCCCCAATTCAGACTCATTCATATTCAGACCCCCTTAATTAAGATCATGGCAGAAATGTATAACTGGGATAAGAAGTCATTTACACAAGACAAATCAAGAAAATGTTCAAAAAACCCTTCCTTCTCCTCATCTCTTCTTGACGAAATCTACCGGTCCATCGACGGCGGCGACGAGAAATTCGGCGAATTCAAGCTACGGAGGCCGAAATCCGCAAAGAAGCCGAGCGTAAAAAATGGGAGTGCGGTTGAAGACGAAGAAATCGCGAGTTTCCGGCGGGCGGTTTTGGTTGACAAATGGATGGATACGGAAGTCCACGAGAAGGTCTCCACGGGTCGCAGAGTGCCGCCGTCGGCATTGCCGGAATTTGACCGGAAAGCGGCGGCACTCGATAACGACCCGATGTTCTTTAGCTCTGGCTCGAGCTCGTCTGATTCCAGCTTCGGATGGTACTCCGAAGCTGAAATGGTGAAGCCGAAGCCTTCCTGCTTCGGCCCGCTCAACAGGCCGAAGCAGGTGAAGACGAGTGTTGCGCCGCGTTCTGCTTCTTCGAAGCAGAACGAGTTTTATTTGTTTGAGGATGATCAAACAAATAAAACAGACCATTCTGGTCTAATCCGGTCAAAAGCCCGGGCTATGAAGATCTACACAAGTTTGAAGAAAGTAAAGCAGCCGATCTCACCAGGAGGTCGGCTGACTACTTTCCTCAACACCCTGTTCACAAACGGGCACGCCAAGAAATCAAAAGATTCGGGTCCCGAAGAGCGAACTCAATCTCGGACCGAAAGAAAATCAAAATCGACAAATGTATCTACGTGTTCATCGGCTTCTTCGTTTTCAAGATCATGTTTAAGCAAAAATTCTCAAAGCTCAAGGGAGCAAATCAACAACGGAATGCGAAGAACCGTTCGGTTTTATCCCGTGAGCGTAATCGTCGACCAAGATTCTCGTCCTTGTGGCGAGAAAACAATTTTTGACGAAGAACAAGATTTCCGGAAACTCCCACCGACATTCCCGTGTTCGAGAATCGAAAAACCGAAATTCAACAAATTTCCGACAACGTACGACGATGAAAAGCACGATTTCAACGATGAAGATGACGATGAAGACGATGATATGGCAAGTGACTCGAGCTCAGATTTATTTGAGCTCGACCACTTGACCATTTTCAAGAATGAACAATATTTTGAAGAACTTCCTGTATACGAGACCACCCATTTAGGCACTAATCGTGCCATAGCTAGTGGCTTAATTTGCTAATTTTGTTCAATAAATTTATTATATTCATACTTTTTGTGGGAATTTTTATAAAATTACTTATGTTATTTTCTTAATATTTCAAACAATATACTAAACTTTATTAACTTTTGTTAACACAATCCGATTCGGTTCTTTTTTTTTTCTTTTCCAGCTGTCTAATTTCGACCGTAAACTTGTTCTTTTATAAGGGTATTGTTTTGTAAAATTAAAGTAGTTATAAGTCAGGTATATGTTCGGATGAACCATAAGTCAGCTTTTTGAGAAGCTGTTGTCACAACATTTTGGTAACGTATGGGACTTACAAGACCTTTTATTTATTTTTATTTCAAATATACCCTTTAACTTTTTACATTCCCATTTTTTAAACATATATTTTTTTGTCAGTTTATAGTCATAAGCTACCTTATCAGCTAGTTTTTACCAAACACAACTTATTCATCAGCTATATTATCAGTCATAAGCTATTTCATCAACTTATTTTTTATCAAACACAACTTATTCATCAGCTAGCTTCTCAGTCATCAACTATCTTATCAATCATTACTTTATCAGCTAGTTTACCAAACATGACCTAAGTTTGATCACTAAAAACAATTAAAAAATTAGTTAACATAAGAATCAAACTATTGGGCTAGAGAAAAAGACTCTGTATATTTGAACCTTTACTCATAGAGTTACTAGGTTCGTGTGATTTGGGTTGTAAAAATTTATTTTTAATGGATTCAAAGATTTTGAAAAAACAAAAAGTAAAAGGGTTGAAAGAGACAAGTTCTGATAAAAGGAGATTCGGTGGTTGGGAGTATTTTTTGGTTTGGTTGATCCCAAGTGCAAGTGGGATGAAAGAGACAGCAAATGGTGAAAAGAGAAGAGGGGGGTGATTTGTGAAAAGTGAAAAAAGGAAGGGGTAAAAATGAAATATTTTAGAGACAAGGGGGTTAAAGTGAAAGGCAGATCTTCTTCCTTCTCTTCTTCTTCCTTGTTCTTTTGGGAAAGTGAATGCTTTTGCTTTTTTTAATGTCGTTCTTCCCATATTTTCATCCGTACTAAATTGTTTTTTAAAATAAGAAAATTATAAAATATTGGAAACTGTAAGATTTAATTTTAAGATGTAATAAGTTTTAGTTTAAGCTAAAATATGATATTATGTTATTATTATTGATCGTATTATATCATGTGCAAATTACATTGTATGGTTTTTAGAAGAAAAAAATTTTACTGTATTTTGAATGTAAATTATTGAATTACTTTTTAAATAAAAATTCATTAAACTTTCTCATTATAAATGATTAAGTTGTTGAACGATATTTTTTATTGAAAAATGATTAAACTTTCTTATTTTCAATGATTTAGCTAGTAAACGTTTTTTCAACAAAATAAAACATTGAACCTTTGAACATTTTTTACTTAGATTTTCGTTACTTAAAAACATTCTATTCAGTCATGGTAGTTTTTTTTTTTTACTTTTGTTGAAAAGATATAGGTAGCCTAATTTTTAAAAGCTTGACGGTTTATTTATTCAAAAAAAAATAAAATATTCAGGAATCTAATCATTCAAAATTAAATTTTTAATTGGTTTTTCATTCAAAAAGATAGTTTAAAGACTTAGAGGTCGTTTAATATATAGTTACCCGAGTAAGTGCTTAATGATATCACTTACCTTAAGATCATTGTCAATTGAACATAAAAACCACCAAAAATCTTATCCTATAAGTCATAACAAGGACTGAGATTCATACCTGCTAAGTGATCGAAATGATTCTTACCTAATAAGCGCTTATTGGGTTTAAAATGCTTACCGTAACAATTAGTTTGGATGGTGAGAATGCAAGGTTTAAAGTGCTTACCGTAACAATCTGTTTAAACTGTTTACCTTGCGAGAATGTTATACAATAAGTTAAATTAAGATAATATCATTGCGGTAAACACTTACTTGATATTATCTATAATATACAAATGGCAGGCGCACCTGCTCCGACCCGCCGGTGCGACCCGCCCCTAACCCAAAGTCCAAATCTATTTTATTTTTAATTTTACATATTACCCCCCTATACTTATAATATTTATTCATTTTATACTTTTACTTTTCAATATTTCATTTTACGTTTTAGTCATATATCGTATTGGCTAAAATATGTTAAAAACACACGTTTTAATTTCAACAAATTACGCCATTATAATCGTATCGTCGATGCGCTCGAAATGAGCCTAATATTGAATATTTTTTGATGTAATTTTTTTATTAAATACTATATAAAATACGATTATAATAAAAACCATATAATCTTATATCCATTTTCAAATTACATATTAGCCTTCTAAACTTATAATGTTTATACGTTTTAATTTTAACAAATTACGTCATTATAATCGTATCGTCGATGCGCTCGAAATAAGCTTAATATTAAAATTTTTTTGATGTAATTATTTTATTATATACTATATATAATACGCTCCAACCGACCCAAATCCTATACCATTTTCAAATTTACATATTAGCCCCCTAAATCTATAATATTTGTTCACTTTATACTTTTTACCTTTCAATATTTCATTTTATGTTTTACTCATATATCGTATATTTGCTAAAATATGTTTAAAAAGTACGTTTTAATTTTAACAAATTACGTCATTATAATCGTATCGTCGATACGATCGAAATGAGCCTAATATTGAATTTTTTGATGTAATTATTTTATTATATACTATATATAGTACGATTATATGAAGCCAAAACACTCTTCATGAACAACAACTACCAACATTTGGAGAAATTACATTTTATCCCTTAAACTTATAATATTTATTCACTTTATACCTTTTAGTTTCTATATATCATTTTGCGTTTTAGCCATATATCGTATATTGGTTGAAATATGTTAAAGTGTCGGTTTTTACTGTTCATGAACAGTCTTTTGGCTTCATGGTAATTGTTAGTATTATTAAAATCTCCTAAAATTAAATTTTTTGATTTTTTGATTTCTTAAATCTTTTATTTGTTTTATTAAACCTTTCGTATGACAACATTTGTACAAACTCTATGTTTCATATACATTCATGTTACTACTTACGATCAAATCTACCATAGTTTATAACACGACGTGTATCCCGGGCTCTTAATATATAGGTAACTTCCTCTAAAATATTAACATACAATTCATGTTACTACTTACGATCAAATGTACCACAATTTATAAACCCGACGCGAAGCCCCTAACTCTTAATAGGTAACTTTCTCAAAAGTATTGTTCACAACAACGGACCTTTAAAATATTAGCAAAACTCCCCGCAGCAAAGCGCGGGCAAACCCTCTCGTTATATACAAATAACAATTGTTGGTTGAATTTATTTATTATGTACTAAAAGGGAAAATATATCAAAATAGACAATCTTTCGATCCAAATTCATTTTTAGCCACTTTTTAAATTGAATTTCCATTTAGCCGAGCTTACACATCCACTTACGTATTTATGCAAACTATACTTTTAGATTAAAATAATCGATTTTTTTACGCAAATTTACATAAATATTAGATAAAATATATATATAAAAAATTGAATTTAGAAAATGCCTAATAAATAAACTTAACGGCGAGAGTAGCAATTTTGGTCAATTTCCATCAATAATTTCAGCTCCAATTAATGATAGATTTTGATTTCGTTTTTAGAATCTCTTAAGAAAATTTATTTAATTGTAAACAAATATTATTTTTCGAGAATATTTGTTATTGTTAAATATACATAAAATATTTCGTTGACTATTTTATTCATAAACAATTTAAAAACTTCAACCATATTCCATGATGGTGTTTGCTTACATTTTTAATTTTATTATTCAATATATAATCGTTGAGTTTACATGTTTTTGTCCTTTTGTACAATTATTTCTCTATTTATTTTCGATACGTCACACCTTGATATTAAATACTCTCAATATAAAAATATGTTATTTTTGAAAAATTACTTTCTACATTTTAAAAAAAAACATAGAAGTTTTTAAAAACCCCACAAATACACTAAACTACTATATTATGCTTGAACATATACAAAAATATAAATCAAGTAATAAAATAAATAAATAATGATTAGATGCTTACTATGAATTTAAATAATAAGGAATACTTAGGATTGGGGTTAATGATTGATATAAATCGAGAAGCATGCAAAGATTGCATTGATTTTATGAAATAATTTGAGTGTCCCACACAAAAGAATCTATGCTTCGAGCATTATCATATCATTACAACAAATTAAATTATTAACCGAGTAAACTATATTTTTGTTCTCTTATATTTAATGAAATATTTGAAAATGAAACCTCAATTTTGATAAGTCTAGAAATTCTTATGGTTCTCATGCTAACACCAATAGTTTTCTTAGTTAGATGCAAGGGCAATTTCATCCTTTTAAGCTTTTTCTCCCTTTTTTCTAACCAAATCCATTAAACAATGATAACCGTCACCGCCCCTGATAAACTCAATCAAAAACCCTTTGCATTCAATTTTCCTAATCTAGTCGATTATTTTTTTCCTCGTCTAATCCATTCCAAAAACCATTCCTTCCCTCATTTGATCAGAAAACGCATAACTAGGTTTTTGTTAGTGGATGATTAGAATCAAGGAGCGGAATCCAATTGTCAATTTCATCGTGGATGATTAGAACTTAGGAGTAGAATCCAAACGAAGTCTATGGTGTGCTTTCTTCCTTATCACTAAGTTTGATTGAAGAAAAATATATAAGTTTGATTGAATGAGTATGTATAAATTTGGTATTAATACAGTTGTAACATGTTAATCACATGTGCAGGTTCCATTTGAGAAGAAAAAATAATGTGCAGGACCAACAATGTATGGGTTCCCATTATAATACTTGCCTATGTATGTTCCATTTGAGAAGGAAAAAATGTGTAGGATCAACAATGTTCTAGTGATAATTACATAGAAACACAAAACCAACTAACTAGGATAAAAAGTTTGCAAAAATTTACAAAACTAACAATGTTCCGATGAACATTACAGAAATACAGTTCCATTCAACAGGAACACAAAACCAACTATTTTCCATTCAACTAAATGAAAGTTACAAAAAAGAAAAAAAAATTGAGATCACATAAACTAAATCCTAACAAACAGCCGAACCTAGATGAACAATACAAAAAAAAAACCCAACTAAGAGCCAAGAGCATATGAAAATTCCAAAATTTTATTTCTTTGTCTTTGTTGGATTCTTCAAGTCTATTCTTTAATCTTAGTAAATTTGGCATGACATCTTGGTTAGCTCTAGAACACATTGGTGGATCAAACTACCCAAAAAAACCATACTCTTCACCATGTAAAGCGGAAAAATGAAGGAAAATTAGGTTAACAAACGTAAGTCGAAGGATATGTAAATAAATACCCTTACCATTCTTGAGCACGTATAGAATCTATGTCCAAAATTTTTATTTGTTCACGAGGTTAGGTTAGAACCATAGGCAGACCTACGCCATCCTTAAGGAGGGTCAACTGACCAATACATTTATAAAAATTGGAGTTTTTGAGTTATAAAATTTATTTATTTACTTATATATATATATATATATATATTCTTTCGAATTATTATTCCAAAGATTTGGGATTACATATACTTTAAATCCTTCGATTCTCTCAGTCAAATATTTGTATCATCGTAAGCATGTGTTGCAATTGGTTTTGCAAATACTTGTCAAGGTTTATGGTTGATAGATCTGTATATTTCTTCCCAATGTTACCTTCATTTATGATGTTGAAATGTATTATTTGATATTTGAAAGAGAAACTCACATTAATAGACTCACATGGTTCCAAGCTTATTGATGTTAGGATATCTATTATATTCTAAAAAAATAAAAATATGAGACCCTTTTTACTTTTTTGCTCTAACAAATTCTTGCATGATTATCTAAAATAAAGAAAGCAGAGAAAACTTTAAGTTTAAAAGATTTTTTAAATTTATTTTAATATAATTTAAAATTGTTAAAAGAATTGAAATTCGAAGTTGAGAATCTAATAGATGTTTAACTTAACAAAAATGGTTACATTTTATTTTAGTTATGTTGTATATGAATCTTGTTTGGAAAAAAATGTAATTATCAAATGACAACAAAACAATCGAGCATTTCGAGAAAGAACTAAAAAGAAGGGGAGGGGTAGATTTGGTGATCCCAAGGTGTGTTTTCATTAGATCGTTTGCAGCTTTAACTTTCACAAATTCACACTACACAAAAGTAAAAGCAATATGATGATGTTTTGTATCTTCAATCATAAAGGAAAAAGAAGCAATGCATTTTTATGGGGGTAAACTTGTAATTGGTGTCTCATGTTTAACGTTATAAGTATTCGGATCAATTTTAGTAAGTAGATCCTTTGAATGATCGTTTCATTCCCGCTTTCGAAAAAGGAAACTTTGTTTGGTTTATTTGGGAGAGAATCGTTCTCTTTTCGTTAGTGAGAAATACATCCTAAACTTCGGACTTTTGTTAATACTCAAACTAGAACTTCTTTAATTCATTTGTTTGATGCATCATCAGCCATTTTTAACGACAAAGAGTGGCAGATAGAAGAATTGAGAGTTGAGTACTTGTAAAAAATGAATACGAGATAGCAAAATTGTGAACGTCTTTTTTTTTTTTTTGCATTTTGTAACTTGGTATGTTACCACATACTATACAACTTATTTATAGAGTTGGGAAGGTCTCAATAGGCGAAAAAAGCGGTAAAAAAAATCATAAAACAATCACGTGATCGTTGCTAATGGCTAGTTAAGTGTACAATTTTTGAAAAAACCAGATCGAGAGGGCCTAATAATCGGTCCAAGGTTGGCAAAAACATAAATTTTGTCTAATCGGTTATAACTGGCATCTGGCGGTCCCTAAAGCGGTCCTTGAACGGACCAGGCTAGAAAGACATCCTCTAGGTATGAGTAATTGCAATGTTTTTGTTTGGATTTCTTTCAGTATTACCATAATTTTATCGTAAAAGTTATAAGTACATGACTCATTGCTTATACAAACAATTTTGCAAAATACCACAGATAAAGTTAAATGCATGGTGCTCTTATATTTGCTTTTGCTTATGTATTTAGATGCATATATAAACTTAAAAGTTCAAACATAATGACCCTTTTTAAATATGATTGAATTTGTTTTCATAGGCACATTCCTTTGCATACATGAAATCATGTAGCCTTTGGCATCTATAAGTAACTAATGACAAAATGAACTGATTAACAATGATATAAATGATGTTACCAAGGAACTTTGGATGAACTAATGCGAATGGGTGTAAGCCTCGCTGCTCGGAAACACCCAGTGCTGACCACACTGAGAGACACGAAAGCGCACCCTGTAGACCATCCACATGGGGGTGGTGAAGGAAGGGCCCCAATTGGTAGAAAAAAACCCACAACAACCTTTGGTGATGACATTGTTTTTTTATCGCAACGACATTACCACCAAGAAATCTTTAATTTATTATATTGTTATCTTAAAAAATTACGACATTACCAACAACCTTGGATGACGACATCAATTTTTGAGTGATAACAAAATCACTAAATTATTGATGAACACATAATAAAATTAGTACCTTTAAGATTTATTTTCATTTGTTCTAATATTACTTATGATTAAATAAATTGATCGTCTAAAAGTGTTGTTTATTTTTCATAAAACAAATGTAAACTCGATTGAACCCCCTGCATAATATATGTAACAAAATATTTACTTTTTGTTTTATCATTTTGGTTTGAGAGATCGCAAAAAAATAATAAGACAAAGCCATACAAACAAGAGTACCTAAGAAGAAACGTCAACATAGAGAAAATCTAACCTAAAACCAGTAGAAGCAATACACCAAACCAACCACAACTAAAATGCAGACTCCGAATGCTCGTCAATAACCGTACAAGATCCACCAATTCGCAATAATCATCCTCTTGGACTATAGCACCAATCCATCCAAGATGTGATAAAACCCGTTAACTAGCAATCAATATGAAAAAAAAGTTGGATATCAAAAACTAGATTAGATTATAAAGGAGCCCGCGACTTTCTACATAAAACTTCTTGTAGAAGCTTACTAAATAAACCACTTCATAAGCCACTATCAAACAATCATGCTATAACATACATAGGGGTGTAAATGAGCCGAGACAACTCGCGAGCTACTCAAGATCGACTCGGTCAAAACTCGACTCGAATAAAACCCGACTCGAGATACTAACGACTCAACTCGAACTACCTGATACTCGGCTCGACTCGGCTTAAGCCAAGACAACTCGCGAGCTACTCGAGATCGACTCGGTTAAAACTCGACTCGGTCAAAACTCGGTCAAAGCTCGACTCGAATAAACTCGACTCGAGATACTAACGACTCGACTCAAAACTACCTGATACTCGGCTCGACTCGGCTCGTTTACACCCCTAAACATACACAATACACCATATGACACCCATACCACCAAACACAATGATTGAAAAAGAACCCATATGTTGCATATGTCATTGATATGTCATTCTTATTACCAATCAAGCAGAATGTAAAACACAATATGTTTGAAGCCATAAAGACTTCCTCTATTCGATCATTACTTATGTTTTTCCGGTTGCTTAAACATATTTTTCGTTGTTATTAGATTACATAAGTTGATTTATGCATATTTTGCCAAAACTTACAGAATTTATTGTCTGGTCTAGGGACGTAAATGAGTTGAGCCGAGTTCAACTTGTCAAGGATTTATCAGGCTCGGGATCGGTTTGTTTGTCAGATGAGCCTAAACGAGCCTAAGCTCGGGTCGTTTACCTATAAATAAATATTTAATATATTCTTTTTACTTTTTATTATTTAATATGTGTGTGTGTATTATATTATATTAATTGAGGCTTGTTTAGGCTCGCGAGCTTAATCATAAGAGCTCGAGCTTGTTTATCAAACAAGCTTAGAATGAAGCTCCCGGTTCAAGCTCGAATAACTCGAGCTCGAATCAAGCTTTTAACGAGTCGATCCCAAATAGCTCACGGACAGCTCGGCTCACTTACACCTCTAATGGTCCCATCTAGCTAGTTGGACAAGATATGACTTGAGATTTATATACAGATTATGGGTATTTTATGCACCGGTTATGCATATTTATGAAGAAAAAAAACATATCTAAATTTTTAATTTTCTAAAAATTAAATTGATATGTCCGACACATACACCCTCAACGACAGTCAACATATCATTGGTCGACAATCGGTCTATCACGAATCGTTTGGGCAATCAATCTACGAAGAAAGTTTGTCACAAATCCTTCGATCGATGTTGGTTGTTGACGGGCCCTTCAGCAATCCGTTGGAGTTATCCTCCGGGATCCATACTACACGGTACTGCTATTACCAGTCTCGTCCAAGCGTTAAAGTAAGTGAGCAAAATATAAAATATTGGAAGCACGATACGTATAAAGCCATGGGGGTGGCATTCTGGTGTTTTATTAGATTACGAGATTTTTGCTAGAATTCGATTGGACTAAAACCGAGAAATATAAAATAATGGACGAGATGGATAGTTTCAATGTTATACAAGTTAAGACGAAATCAAGATCGTGAATGCCGGCTCGACGGTTCGGAGAAACTCACATAGGATCAATAGGCATTGTGCAGAAAGGTTGATGCTAAAAACAAAACCACC
This sequence comes from Centaurea solstitialis, assembly GCA_030169165.1. NCBI lineage: Eukaryota > Viridiplantae > Streptophyta > Magnoliopsida > Asterales > Asteraceae > Centaurea > Centaurea solstitialis. The sequence goes on from CM058043.1 coordinate 9,588,383, forward strand.
TTCAAATTATTATAACCTCCGCCTATTGCTGGCTGGCTGGCTTTATGGAAGCAATTTTTTTATACTTTACAAACCTGCACATAAAACCACCAGTTGGTTAGTTACAGTTACTTGAAAAAAAAAACAGCCATCGATTATGAGTCGACAACAGCAGAAGAGCATCCCAGTTGCAACTAACGTGTCTTCCTCCCGACAAGAAAACACCGCCAGAAGCTCTCGAAAAGGATTTTGCGGTGATTGCATGACGAAACCGAGCATTGCTGCTCCGCCACCTCGTCAGTCTAACTCCAGACTCGAGCTTCAGGTACTCTACACACATTCTAACATCCATGCTTAAAAGCCATAGCTCAACTGGTAAGACTTTGTGTTTGTTCCCTAGCGGTCACCAGTTTCCACCTCAGGATCACAAGGGGTTCATTCTTTTGGGAAAAAGGAACGGAAACCCTGGGAAGACTTTATCAATAAAGACAATAAATTACGACTCTAAATGGGAATACCCATTTTTACAAGAAAAAAACTACCACCTAGGAAACGTCTTGGAAGAAATTTTGAAAGAGGCCTAACACCACAGCAGAGATCATGCCAAACCAAACTTATCGGCTGCTTGGTTGGTTTTCCATCGAGTCTCGTATGGATAAAGTTGTTTGTGTAAATTAATCTGTCTGTAGTATAAACCGGAAGGTTTTTGTCGGGAGAGTTTTTCATAGATGGGAGAAGCGTGTTCTTTAACTGGGAATGACAGGTTTGAAAAAACTTGGGTTTCTGCATCAAGCTCCTCCCCTAAAAGCTTACTGAATAAGCCACCTCCTATACCATTAAGCCACTAAGCTGTGAATCTCATTAAGTTGCTAACAAACAAGCCCTTAGGCAATTATGTAACAGAAGTACAGAACACAAACACCAGCCTCCAAATCACCAATACCAAACTCTGAGTTTAAGACAATACCCATCCCGACGTTTGTTTTAGATTCAACGGCCATCCAGAATTTATAACCAGACATCTGAGTTGAATACCAGCACCATCCAGACCGTTACTTTGGATTCGATGACCTTCCAGATATTGACATGTATAATCCATACAAAATCCTCCATTTGATCATTGAACTAATAAGAGAAAATTTCATATACGACTGATTAGAATTAAACTCCCGGCCACCTTCAACCAATAAATATAACTGCTTAAGCACTTTAAAAACACAAACAAAAATAACAACAGCAGCCTTTATGTTCTGATCACATAGCAGTAGCCACATAAATGCAACAGCAACTTTCATTACCATCCTTATCACTCCATTGCATAACAATAAAGGCCATAGGAGATTATATAAGGGCATACCATCTACACCATCCCACATATACATTCCATGTATATATAAAGTATATGAAGAGAATAACAGATCCCACTCATGAAAGTTTATCATTACACCAAAACTTTCATAAACAGAACAACCTTCCCCCAGAAATGAATCCGACAGTAAAAGAGAATGTAAAAGAAGGAAAAAAAGAACTCTTCTAGGACTGGTGACACCAAAACAACATTGGATTTTTTTTTGAACAGCAGATAACTCACGCACACGACCCCGACACGAAGTCGACGAGGTATTCGGGATCCATACGGGAACCCGACTAATCCTCGGCGATAGTCGACCGACCCGAAAGCCGACCCATGGTCAGGGTATCGCCCACATGCTCACCCCATGAATCGAACCCGCGTAGACAGGGATGCCATCCACTGTCCCTCCCAAGGATGTTACTGACCACTAGGCTACTAATGCTTTGATAAAAAAAACATTGGATATGACTGGACGGGCAAGAGTGAGGTAGACAAATGAAAGAATTGGGGAAGGTTTTAGAATTTTAAATTGACTTAGGTAGTTTAGTAATTTATAAAGATTTTGCATCTCCCTAGATTTTGTTCTACCCATTTTTTGTGGGAGAGAAAAAGAATGCATTTTTCTCCTAGTAAGCCCTATCCGGTCCAGTCTAGTTATTGCATCAAATATGGAACAAGTTTTTGTTCTATATTGTCCCTTGTACCAAATGCACCACGGAGCTGTTAACTTCAAGGGGTTTCATGCAAGTTGGCCCGAACACCCACGGTTATGTAAAAAGACATTCATACTTGATTCTATGAACTCAGAAGAAATGAAATTCTAAAGTTAGTTTTTGGCTTGTGTTGAAGGTGGAAGAGCTACAGAAAGAAGTGAAGAAAGAGAAAGAAATGAGGTGTATGTACAAGATGAGGTTGGAAAGAACACAAGATTACCTAAAATACTGTCTGCAGGTAGCACAAGACAACGGATTCTTGAATTTTATTCTTAACAAAAAAGATAGCCCTCAAGAACCATCTGTTAGTCCCTCATCTGCCATCATTCAAGCTTCAACAAATCCTCAAGTCCCACCAACCCTCCAGCAGAATACCAATCTTTCAGCCATCATCGAGCAAGCCAAGCTTAACGGATGGTACATTGATCCACACGAGGTACATATATAGACCCATATGCTTAGATGCTTATGCATATGTATGTGTGTGTGTGTGTGTGTGTGTTTGCGTCTGTGTATGTATCTATACGTACAATCTTATGAGATTGGCTTTCTCATTTGGTACAAGATTGAACTGCACAAGAAAGTAGCTCAAGGGAGCACGGCAGAAATATACAAAGCAACATGGAGAGGCCTAGATGTTGCAGTAAAGTGCATATTTCCAGATTTCTTCAGATTAAACGATTGTGGAGTCAGCTTCTTTGCTCAGGAGGTGGAAACACTATCAAGACAGCGCCACACCTACGTACTACAGCTGATGGGTGCGTGTCTTGATCCACCGAACCACGGGTGGGTTGTTACTGAATTCCTAAACATGAATTTGAAAGACTGGCTACATGGTCCTGGTAAGAGGAGAAAAGAACGGGTGACTCCACTCCCTCCGTTCGAGCAGAGATTAGCCAAGGCACTAGAGGTCGCTCAGGGGATGCAGTATCTACACGAACACAAGCCTATGATCATTCATAGGGACTTAAAGCCTAGTAACATATTTTTGGACGATGCTTTTCATGTGAGAGTTGCAGATTTTGGGCATGCTCGGTTCTTAACAGATGATGAGAAAGCCTTTACAGGAGAAACAGGCAAGACTTGCATATTTCTTTCTTCTCTTTTTTTTTGCAAATTAAAGAAAGCATATTTGAAATTCTTTAACAATGTTGAAAGTGCTACACAGCAGCTTGTGACAAAAAGTGTTATTTTATTTTATTTATTTATTTTATTTTTTTATTTATTTATTTTATTTTATTTTTATTGTATTTATTGTATTGTATTTATTTATTTTTATTTATTTATTTATTTTTGGGGTGTGGGGTTGTTAAGATTAGGTAGACCTAACCTTTACCCGAAAGAGTAAAACGGTTGTTTTCGTATTTTCTTAGTTGATATAATGACTGGTTTTGCTTATTGTTCTTCCCATCTAGAGCATGCTATCCACTCCATACGGTATATTATACCTGATCTAATATCAAAAGTTTCTACTTCAACTAAACAGACAGTAGTTCAACATGTGTTCTATGGTTCTAGCTACATATAAAAACCTGATTAGCACACTATTCGATCATCTGAAACACAAAAAGCAATAACTGTATGTTGTTTTCTTCAGGCACATTCGTGTACATGGCCCCAGAGGTGATCCGAAGTGAGCCATACGACGAAAAATGTGATGTTTACAGTTTCGGCATCATACTTAATGAGCTTTAACAGGCCAATACCATATATTGAGACAGACTATGGTCCTCCAAGGTAGTAAACTAAAACATACTACCGTTATTGCAAGTAAAAGTTCTTTTTTTCCATTTATGTTTAGGGTTTTAAACAAACAGTTCGTGTCCCTTGTGTTTGATGATGAACAGATTGCATTACAAGTTGCGGAAGGCAAGATAAGGCCAGCACTTCCAGAGCATGACGACAAGATCGAAGATCTGATTGAATGACTCAACTGGCATGGGATGAAGACCCCGAATACAGACCATCTTTTGCAACGATTACACGAGGTCTGAAAATGATTTATAGTAGATTCACGAATGCTCCATAGATTTCACTTAACCAGCCAAAAGGGATTTCAAATCATCAAGCATTGGAGGACCAAATCGCTCTAGTTAGACCTTGGTGATCTTTTTTTGATCTCAAAACTTCATCCTTATTATGTTGATCTGCTTTTCATCTAACAAAGCTATTCTTTTCTTGTAATGCCCCAAAAAATGATGCTAGATTTGATACATATTTTAAGAAAAATGTTCTCAAGTTGATGGCACGCATATGTGTACCAGAGTTACCATGTAAGCCTCTTTTCACCCTCAAATCTTGAATAACGTTTTTACGTTTGTGAAAACCTTCCCTTACCAAAAACTTACTTCGTGGTTATGCACTGTTTTAAGTCTTCCTTTACTTTGTGGTCATGAAACCTATGGGTCCACATGTAGGGGTTGTAAACCACTCGAACTAGTTTATCTTCAAGCTCGAGTTTACTAACTATTGATCTCAAGTCGATCTCGAACACAAAAATAAAGCTCGCTTAATGTGTCGAGCTCCATAAGACCAATGTTCGACTCGATTCGTTAGAAGCTCGATTAAACTTTACGAGTCGATTTGAGCCAATTTAAGCCATTCAACATACACTTTTTCGAGCCAAACATATTTATATGTTTACATATTATATAATCAACTAACAAAACATCGAGCTTGAGTACTCGAATTCGAGCTTATAGACAATCATTGACGAACTCAAACATTGAAAAGATATCAAGCTAGATCTAACTCGAATAACCTGCTACTCGACTAGCATGTTTAACAACCCTAGTCATACATTAAGCAGGCTTTTGTGCTTACTCTATGATCTTACTATTGTTGCCACCTAATGTCACCTCGTTCTCAACAGAAGGAATATAATCACATAAATTCCCAATGTTTGATATTTATCTATGATCGAACAGATGCTTTGGCTTTAGATAGCAAACACAAACTGTAATTATAGGGGACTAGAACTGGCAGCAACCTGGCCGAAGGCTTGTGTTCTAACCGAAAAAGAGAAGGTTTCCACAAAACTTTAACAGAAAGTAATGATAAAAAGAGAAACTGACAGAACCATTAGTTGCATATGCATGACAGGATGCTAGAAAGTAATTCCTTATGCATCGATGTTAATGAGTATTGTTCATGTACCAAACAAAGTTCAATCATAAGACATCCCCACACTCTGATCACTCATGACAGGAATTTTTTACCATATTGATTACCATGTGACCGATCAATACAAATCAACATATCACAATAAACATGATGAAGTAGATAAACAAGACAGATAGTTCAAGATGAGTACAGTTATCCATCACATTCACAAACACCCATAACCAATTCTGAAGACTTATGAGGATTCCAAAAAAGATAGAACGATTATGACATAATTTGAAACAAATGTTAGATGCAAACAAACTTAAAGATGCCAAATTGTATGTAACCATCTACCTATACGAAACTGTCTGATTGTATTTAGATTACCGTCTTAGGCACCAAACCCACTTGGCAAACTATATCATCTAGAACTTGCTGCAAGTACCATCGAAATCTACATATCACGACAGTCAAAACCACCTCATATGAATACCCTTTAACTGACTTCTATAATTGAACTACTGAGATGCGAAGAAAGCCTAAAAATCACATGACGTACCTGTGAATAGTTCGAAAGCTTCTCGGATGCTTCTTCATTGTTTGATCCAAATAATATCATCTTTCTAGGTTATATACAAAGCCAAGATCAACTGTAACAACCTTAGCCGATTGAGACTCGTCTCATCCATTATTGCCTGGATGATAAAAATGATCACAAGGAACTAAGAGGTAGTGACAAGTAATATTGGATAATAAAACAATTCACATAGAAAAACAAGAGGAAAGCAAATTAGCAAAGATGGTATTTGAAATTTTAGTTGAATAGTTTGCAGGCACGTGGATTGCATGTGGTTGATGAACAAACAGAATAAGTTACAAAAAAAGAAATGACTTAATAGAGGACTCACATAACTGACGTAAAATAGTTTGACATGAATCACAGAGTTCCAAATTCCAAAACACCACTGAGTGAAGTCCAGATGATCCATAGTTCTTTATCAAAAAAGATGGTCCATCTTGAGCAGATAGAGATAAATATTCCTCAAAATAACCCAACCCATTTCTTAAATCTCATTGCAGCCTCCCTCCTATTTAGTTGTGACTCTGTCTGGACTTTGGGGGTCTTCCCCTTGCAGAAGTTTTATGGTACTTCAAGAAAAGGGTACGGTACTTGTATTTGTCCACAAACATTTTCCCTTTATCCATCATCTCCACGACTTCATTAGCTCGAATAAAGAACCCACCTCTTACAAAAGTATAAAGTACAGAATCCAACAATTCTTGATCAAACTTCATTCCATGATAGAAGGCAAGAACTTTCATCTCACCCCAGAGTTCAGTTACCTCGGTATACTTCCCTCCAACAGCGGCATATCCAGTTACTAGAGAATGAAAAGTTTGAGCATTTGGGGCATGTCCTAAACTCCTCATCTTCTTGAGGGCTTTCTCAGCATCTTGCATCAGCCTCTTCCTAGAAAAAAAGTGGATCACATTGTTCCAATCATGGACCCCGCAATCAACTCTCTGCCCCTCCTTGATTTCCTGCAAAAGTTTCGCCATCAGTTTAGCTTCTCCACTCCCGAACATCCTTGAACCAACATATCAAATTCCTGTTGACCAGGTTTATCTAGTCTAGCTTCTTTCATTTCTTTAAATAGATTCAGAGCCCCTTGAGTATCTTCATCAACCACATGGGACTGGATCAGTGCCTCGTAACAACTTGCATCAAGCTGGACCCCAGCCTTACGTGCATCTCTAAGAAGTGACTTTACTTCTGCTGCCCTGTTTTCTTTACAATACGCCTTTAGAAGGGATGAATAAACAGAAGCTCCAGTTTTAACTCCACACAGGCGCATTTCATCAAGAAGATCATGTGCCTGATCCAACCATCCAAGAGAAATGCATGAATTGACAACTTGAACTAAAGGCGAGCAATCAGGAGAAACAGGGGAATCCTCTTTCTCTACCTTGACTAGAAATCCAACCAGCTCCTTTATCTTGCTAGCTTCCAAGAAAGCCTTAACTAATTTCACAAAAGTTGTTTCCGTTGGTTGGAGGATACCATGTTCCGTTGTGATCAGTTTTCCTTGCCTCTGAAACTTCACAATTAGTGTACTAAGTAGTTCTTTAGCCTCTGCTTCAAGTTTTAGGAACTTTCGGTCTCCATAAAGATCTTCATAAGACAAAGTCTGGGTTCTAATTGGCATAGAGCTCTCTGCATCGTCCGATTTTTCATGAGTCAAACTCTCTTGAGACTCTATTTGACGAAATGAGGTGGCTTTATTGTTAATTTTCGCAGCTTCAAACATAAAAGTAGCCGTACCAAGAGAATTTTGAGCTTTCCTAGCCTTCCGAAGCATTTCCAGAACCATGTGGGATGCGGATTCTAGATCCCCAAATTTCAAATGGCAAGAAAGCAAACAATTATAGAACTCCCTGAATTGAACATCGCTTAAATGATGGGCTTCATCAATGTATCTCTTAAGTCTTTTAAGCTCTTCTCTTCGTCCATTCCGTTCATAGATATGGCCCATCATGATCAATAGCGTAATGTCAGCTTTCACACCAATTCGAGGTATCATATCCAGAATCTGCTCCGCTTTCCTACTTATGCCAAAAAGAAGACATCCTGCCAGTGCAATATTTAAGGCTGTTGTATTAGGCTTCATAGCAATTAGGTGTTCATTACTCTTTTTGCGGGGGTCCACCCTTCCATCTTGGAACATAAAACCAATCTCAATAACCAATTCAGCAGCCAAATAAGCACCGGCAGCAGTTTGCGACATGTAAGCTAGTATAGCAGACCAAGCAGTCACTGGAGGAAACTGTTCAGTTTCAACCAACTTCCTCAAAATAGTTGCTGCATTCACAGGTAAAGAACGTCTTGCAAGACATAGTGATAGATATATAAGAGTTTCCTTCTCTAGCAAGTTCTGCTTGTGCTCCTCGATGGCCTTTTCTACTAGATGATAAGCCCTGTCAAGCCACTGAAGCTCTAAACTTTGAGCAGAAGTTATAAGAAGCTTGTTCACAATAGATTTCCTTGGAAACCCTTCCATGTTCATGTGTTGTTCGTTCATGTGCCAAGCATCATCAAGCCTATGTTCATCAAGCGCATTTTGCAACTCCTCACTCAGCTTAGCCGGATTCCTAGCTTGGACGAGGATTGTGCTGGCCATGGATGAAAAAGATTGCCATGGATGAATATTTCGGGGCAAAAAATCAAAGGCGCTAACAGCATTAAAGGAACTACAAGAATACGTTGTAATCTGGTATCTGGGTGCTCTAACAGCATTAAGGGAACTACAAGAAAGGATGCCTTGAATAGCATAAAGAACTTTCGGGTTCCCATATCTCAGTTTCCTTACTAACACCATCTACCTCCGGTTATCTAGTATCTCTAAAAGCTCATTTTGCATGGTAGCGTTGACATAGTCGCACAACCTTCAGAACCAACCTGGCAGAACAACATGTTCACCATTTTAACTTCATACGCTCTACAATTAAGAATGGCACGAGCAATAAGCGCAAAATGACATAGAAGACAGTTCAAACTTAACTTCACATTTGTACCTAGTTTTTTACAACATCATAAAGGGGATTACTTTTTGTAATTTGCATGTTTAAAAATATGAAACTACAATATCCTCATATGACAAATTTGTACCTAGCGTTTAACAACAGTTGGTGTGTGGTTAATTTGTCATGACCCCTAAAATCCTAACCAGACAATTTTGAATTTTTAATGAAAAATTGGACAACAAATCATAGGTGAATTATTACCTTATACTAGTTCGAAAAACAACCCATTCTCCAACAATATCTTGAGTAACTACAATGCAACAATTTCACTTCCATTCTTTTGTGTGCTTCCTATATTGACCTTGATAAATTGTAATTAATATCCTTAAGACGTAAATGCCACATGAACACATAGAAAACAAGTAAAATTAGTACTCTTTATATCAAGAATCAAACTATGTAAACAAATTTTCAGTCTTTTACATTTATATAACACGAATATCACAGAGTCTATATTTCCCAGGCATTTCATCGAACAGTTGGAGGGCGTCATCAACCTTTGTAGCATTATAAGAAATGGGCAACAAATCAAACAAACCCCAAGCATAAAGCAAATACCAATGAAAAACCAAGATAGATACATTAGCAAAATGAACTAATCACCTAACTACCAAAAATCAAGACCACAATTCAAATAATAAAACAAATTAGCAACGTCTTTAATCTAACAAATTAGAAATCATAAACTTACCAGAAGTCTAAATCGGTTGCTTAAGACTGAAAGAGGGAGAGAGTTGGATTTGGAGGGTAGAGGAGAAGAGATGAGAGAATTTCTTGAGCGAGGGAGTTCGAGTTCAATTCCGAAGCTAGCCGGTAGGCAGGTTATCAGCTAGTTGTTAGAAACTTAGAATAATAAGCTACTCAACAAGTTAGCTTATAAATAAATTAACGCTATGTTTGTCAAGCGTAGCTTATAAGCTAGCGGATAGCTGATAAGCTAGCTGTTGATTGATAAGCTTGCTAGTAGCTGATAAGCTAACTGTTGAACAAACTATGTTTGACAAAAAACTAGTTTGTAAGTATGTAAAATGACCAAAAAGGGTATATTAAAATTTAATAATTAATATTAATAAGGGTATAATTCGAAAAAGTACAATAAGCTCCTCATAAGCTACTCAAAGTAGCGTTTCAAAAAGCTAACTTATAAGCTAGCTGATAAGCTAGCTTCCTGGTACATGTTTGGATGGACTAGCTTATAAGCTAGCTTATGCTTGCCAAACATAGCCTAAGTATGATAAAAATTAAAAATGCATAAAAAGATATTTTAGGTATAATAATTAATATTATAAAAATATAATTATCGAAAAACTACAAACATCTCCTAAAATGGTACTTCAACTATTGTTTCAATAAGTTAGCTTGGAGCATCTCTAACAGCTTCTTTATGATATAGAAAATGAAGATTTTGTTGTCTATATTGCTCCAACAGATTCTCTATAATGTTTTCTAAAATAAAAAAACTCTAAATTTAAAGAATTCTCTAAAACTTGATGTTTGGAGAGACAAATCATTATTTTATTCCATCCCACTAATAAAATTATAGTGTTATTAATTTATATAATTTTTTTAAGTGTATTAGGATGATAAATTAGAGAATATTAATATAATATAACTTGTATTAAAATTTCTAAAATAAGGGTATACATCACCCTCCGAGGGTGCCCCATCGTACTGGTCCCACGGTCATCATGAGAGAAGTAAATCATCACATGTATCCTATTGGCAAAGATGTGGTGCACATGGCTTGAACCCTGGATCTCACACATATGGATTACATTCACATCTTTACTGCTATGACAAATAATAGGGGATATAAAAAATCTTTTGGAGATGAATGTAATTCTTTTTAGAGATTTTTTTTCTTTTTGTTCTTTATTATAGAGAAATTATAAAGAACCTCTTAAAAATACTCTATATGATATAAATTTGGATATACTAGTTTATCAGCTAGCTTGTTTTTGCTAAACACAACCTTATACCCAAAAGAACCATGGATCCAGAAACTTTATTAGTAGGGAACATTTATTAAGGGTGTAATTTTTTTGAAATATGGTTTTCGGTTACTATTTGGTTTTCAAAACCCATTCTTACCGCAAGCTTTTAATAATATGGCTTGATCTGTCATTATGTGTGGTGCCTGAAACAATTTTGTGTTCTTCATGTTACTATATCTCTAAAGTCTATATGACAAACTACTGAACTTCATGTTACTATATCTCTAAAGTCTATATGACAAAGTACTGAACTCAATTCCTTACTGGTCTTAAACAATTTAGTTAATCAAATAAATATAACTTATATGGTTTCGTTTTCAATTATTTTATTTTCTATTATAGTTAAACCAAAAACAAATAAGCAAATCTTACATTTAAAAAGTCGAGCAATAGATTGAAGGTCGAGCAACAGATTGGAAAATTCGAGCATATTTGCAACAAAAAACATATTTGGGAGAGATTGATCACGAGAGTAGCCGATTAGAGACATACAAGAGTAGGTGAGGAGAAGCAAATCGGAGAAGAGAGCAGAGAGAAGCGACACCAGATGGATACGTCAATGAGAAGAATGAAGCGAGGGTTTATTTTTTAGGTCAAATAAGCAACACCAATCTAAACACTCTCTTTTGCTTATTTGTTGTTTCAAAACTTGATAAGCAAATAATCACTTTAAATAAGCAATCCCAGACATACCTTAAATTAAAAAATCATTTAGATGATACGGGATTCTAAAATCATAAGGGTAGGCATTTGTTATTATTGGTAGGCATAGAAACAAGTAAAGCACCAAGGGGTATTATAACTAATTTGAACCCAATTAACTAATATTAACATTTCATCGTCAGTCTTGCTCACTCTAACAACACAAATTACTCAAAACTTCTTCCCCATCTCTATAACCCGTGCTGGCGCCAAAGAACAAACAAAAATGGCGGTCACCAACTTCCTCACCGGCAAGATCATCACAGAGATTTTCAAAATGTTAATAAGCATAACACTCTTCTTTAGATGAATCTATAATCTTGTTTATGATTCATGCCGGTGCGTTCACTGATGAATACAAAACCAAATGCCTGTTTACAATTAAATTTACCTAATGAATACAAACAAATGTATATTTACATTTAAATTTATCTAATGAATCTTCACATTATCGTCCACTTCAGCCTTTAAGAACATGATGAACCTTCAAGATCACATGATGAACCTTCAAGAACACATTATGAACATTCAAAAACAAAACTTAAAAAACTCTAATTTTCCAAAAATGATTTCCTAAAATCTTCATAAAAAATGTTAAATTTTGGATATGTTGCACAAATCAAGATTACAAACAACTTTTGTGAAACAACAATCTTCAAAATTGATTCAAACTAACCTAGAAATTGAGGGTTTTAGATAGAAATAGAAAAAACTTACTAGATCATCAGATTTTGTTTGGTAACCAGATCTGGAAGACGGCGGCGGCGGCGGCAATAGACGGCGGTGGCGGAGGCCGTGGTGGTGGTGGTAGACGACGGAGAAGAAGAAGGATTTGCTGATCTGGAAGAGATGATGCAGGTAGAAGAAGGATTTGCGTATCTAGTGGTGGTGGTAAACGATGGCGATGGCGATGGCGATGGCGATGGCGGTGGATGGTGGTTGTAGTGGAACGCCGACGACGGTGGTGGATGTTTGGTGGTAGAGGTTTGGATGTAGAGATCTGGTAGTTGGGGGTAGAGGTTTGGATGTAGAGATCTGGTGGTAGAGATGAAGAACGATTTAGATCTAGTGGTGGTGATGGACGGCGTCGGCAACGGTGGTGGGGTCTAGTGTGGTGGTGGCGGCGGTGGCAGCGACGGTGGTGGCAGCGGCGGTGAATGTTTTCCGGCAAAGAAAGGTGATGGTGGATGAGAGAAAAAGATGTTGAATTGTGAAAAGGTGAAAGTGGTTTCTTTTTTCTTGCTTGATTCTCAAGCAAAATGTTAAATTGTCCAAAATACCATTTTGGGCTATAATCAGGTGTGAGATCATAAAAACTAAAAAAATTGTTACCATGGTCTCCTCATACTATGAACCCTTAATCTAAATTAATTGATGATCTAAGATTGGTTTTCAAGTTCACTGAAATCATATGTTTTATCATTAAATTATAATATGAGATCACATATGATATATATTTTGAACGACAAGCTAACACTCCTAGTGATCGTGGATATTACCACATATATGCTCTTCACGATTTTCGAATCCGACTAGTCAAATATATCATCCACCGACTCTTCCATAGTATTATCTTACCACTGGGTTAGACATATTTTGATAGATCACATATGATATTACATATTATCGTATGTGATTATTGATAATATCACATATGATATTGCATGTTATCATATATGATTCTTGATATTATAATATATAACATTTAATAGGAACTATGAATAGTAAACTTAACATTTATTGTGCATTTTTGGTCCTTACAATATTATTTTTAACACTTTTCATCCTTCATTTTTTTAAAAGTTTTTTTCATTCCTATGATTTTTGTTTTTGTTTCATTTTCATCCATTCATCCAATTTTGTTAAATTAAGTAGTTAACTCATCCAAACAATTACATATTTGGTTTTTATAGTAGACCATTTTTATATTTTTTATTCTCAAAACTTGACATTTATTTTTATTCTCTATGGTTTTTGTCTTTATTCCATTTTCATCTCTTCATCCAACTTTAGTAAGTACTTAACTCATCCAAACGGTGCTCCCCTTTGCACATATACCCACAGCATTATGCCGTTATAACAGCGCCATAACGGTGCTATAACGGCGCTATAACGGCCCAAAATGCCGTTATAACGGCCCAAAACCCCGTTATTTGACTGAAATGTGCATAACGGCCCTTATAACGGCCTTTTAGGGGTATTTGTGCAAAGTGGAGGTAGGGTTTTGTGCATACACATCAATTACCGCATATTTGGTACTTATATTAGACCATTTTTTATAATTTTTATTCTCAAAACTTGACATTTATTGTACAATTTTAGTCACTACAATATTATATTTATAAAACTTTTCATCCTCCATCTTTAAAAATTGTTTTTTCATCCTTACGGTTTTTGTTTTTATTCCATTTTCATCACTCCATCCAACTTTGTTAAAGTAAGTAGTTAACTTATCCAAACAATTACATATTTGGTTCTTATAGTATACTATCTTTATACCTTTTATTCTCAAATTATATAATTCACATTTTGTTAATTTTTACTTTTTTTTATGAATTTTATTAAAGCATTTTCTTTTAGTGGTTAACTATAAACTATAACTTTAATAAAAAAAAATACTGTCAAATAATTTCATTAAACTATTAGTAAGTACATGATATTTTTTTCAAAGCTTTAGGTTAAAATCTCTTATGACAACATATGTACAAACTTTATGTTTTATATAAATCTATGATGCTACTTATTTTAAAATCTATCATAGTTTATAACCCGGTGCAAAGCCCGGGCTATTAATAACTAGTTATCACATATGACATTTAGTATTTAATTCATATGTTTTACTATTATTTAATTACATATGATATATACAAATTCACAAAAGTATATCAAATATGATAAGTAACAGATAATATATTATTTTGTGATTTAAAATGTGAATTTAAGATATTATAAAAGATTTCGATGAAAAAATAACGGATTAGCTTAAGGAAAACTATGATAACACTTTCAATATCATATTTAATAATTTCGATCAATATATTCATAAACAAAATAAGGACTGATAATGAAACTTTTCTCTCTTCAGTCTTCTCACTATATATACGGCATACCTTCCAGCTCCAAACAAACATCAAAAACTTTTCATATAACACACAAACAAACATGGCCGATCCAGAGAGCCAAACGCCGGCGTGTCGGCCGGCCGGCGTAAAGAGCTACGAACAACTGTTCTCGTCTACAACCAGCCGAAAACTCGCCAAACAGAAGCATGACGAAAAGATGTTCTTTTACGCAGCGAACGTACTCCTCGTGGTCATCTTACTTTGCACATTCAGCGTAATAATCGGTGCGATATTTGAGGTAAACAATCCTAAGCTCCGATTAAGCTCCACATCGATACAAAATCTTCAATACGATTGGAATTCGACGTCTCTGAACATCACGATCTCCGAGAAGGTTATCGTCCATAACGAAGACAACTACGGCCCGTACGTGTTTGAGGACTGCACCGCGGTTGCTATGTACGGGAACTCTACAATCGGAAGAGGAGAGATCTCTGGCGGCCGTGTCGAAGCTATGAGTAACAAATCGATTAATGTCGTGATGCGATTGAGATCCGAGGGTTTGAATTTTAGCGAAGTGATGGAGATCAGAAGCTACGCAAAGATGACAGGTAGAGTTAAGAAGACTGTAGATCGGAGGAAAACGATTGAGATGAATTGCATGATGAATCTAAACCTAAACAGAAGCTCTATTACGGATTTGTTATGCAGATGATCGATCGATCGAGATGAGTTTTACCACAGATTAAGGACGTAGAATTTCAATGATATTTACACCTTTGTTTTTATTTAGTTTTATTATTATGTTTCTTTATAGTGTTTAGGGTAGTGATACTAGAATTTATTTGCTATTTAGATGTTGCTTATGCTTGGTTTAGTTAAGGAGATAAGTAGGAAATTGTTCTAAAAGTTTATTTCTTTCTTTATTATTCTTTGAAATCTAGCCAACTTGAATGACCTCTATTATTCAACTTTAGATTATAGATATAATTAAGCTTCTTATACTTCTAATTGTGTACTCGTGCGATGCCACGGGGTATATTTTTTGCTTCAAAAGTCAAGAACTCGAAGCCACAATCTTGATTCGTGTATTCTCCATTCCTTAACACAAATTTAGTGGTCTTATATGGTTTTCAATTACAAATCGAAATAGATATACTAATTGTGTGCCCACACAATATGTGGTACATAAAATTCAACTAATGGGCCATTTATTTAAACACTATCACGTATCATATCGGACAATATTTTAGTCTTTTGAGACAGTATCGTACACATGCAACAATGTACCAGGTAAATTCTTATCGGGTAAGAGTTGTCGATCTCATATACTGGGTAAGACTCTCGGTTTATGCTATCGCTTTAACCGAGTAAGATTCTAGTCTTTCTTATGTTCATCCCATAAGTTAATTAACCCGGTACTCACTTATCGGGTAAGTATCAAGTAAATGGCCCAAATGTAAGGAAATAAATTGTGTAGGTATCTTGAAGACAATGCCACATAAAGTATGGTATGCAAAAATATAGTCTCCAAGTATTTTGAGTTTTGTTTAATCTCAGTCATAATTATCATTTCTTCTCAAATTATATATTAAAAACAACCCAACACCTTACAAAATTATTGTCATAACGCACCATAAGTCCATAACCTGTTATAAAGCAAACCAAAATCTAGAGTGGAGCCATAATTTGGTCGAGCGTGAGTCTTGATGTCATAAGTCATAGCACGTAATAACAACTTATTTATAATCATGATCCTCAGGCCCGTGCAATGGGTTGTGCCATTGTGTTCTATGGAACAGGGCCCCACTTATTGAAAGGGCCCAAATATTTTATATACTTCTATATTATATATATTACATATTAGAGATAAGCCCAACCCATGAATTAAATACCCTATGCTTATCTCTTGCACACCTAATTAACTGGAAAAAGAAAATTAAATCCCTAAAATTTAGAAACTAAATTGATTCCCTCCAATCCTTCATGTCTAATTGCTCGGCCCACTACTCTTCACTTCCAAACTGCAATTACAAATTATGTTCATTGATTTGATCAAAGAAAGGCTAATTCTGATTTATGTTCTATTTCATCAACAACGGCCACAAAAATTCATTATATATTTTTGTCCAAGTTCGAATCAATCATTACTCACAATTGCAAATCACCGATCTGGCGATCTTCGAGTTCAAAATCAAGAAATCTGTACTCATATTTAGTCTTTATCAACAAATTACTTATTGATTCCTCATTTCCTTGGCCACCTATACGATTCCAATGTTAATTTGTAGTAACTAGTTTTTAATTGTAAGTTTTCTATTGTTTGTGTAATTTTTATTTTTGATTGCAGTTACAGATTATCTCATAGCTTCCAACAAGTTTATTGTTCTTTTAAGTTTTCAAGGGAAAAGTTGGAATGTAATGATTTTTTGTCTAATACTCCAATTTAGTTAAAAAAAATGGAATGATTTTTTGTTTAATACTCTAATTTAGTTAAACGACGGACTAGCTTTGATAGCTATTGAGAACGGGTTTTTGGAGAAAGTTGATTATAATGAGTTTATTGAAGATTTTGTTTCCAAAAACGTTAGAAGAATCATTTTATTTGTATTAAAAGTCTTACAAGTTAAAGCAACAATTTTTATTGTTTGGCTTTTTAATTATTTATCTAATTATAAGTCAATAGTTTTGACGTTATCGTAACAGGGCCTCTCAAAAGATCGGAACGGCCCTGATGATCCTAACACAAACAAATATAACACATCTAACATAACTAAACGAAAGGGTGGTTAGTTTTTATTTTTATTTGGACATGCAATTAAAACTTGTACATATAGAGAGGGTCAAGTTCATTTAAAAATCATAACATTAGTAAAAACTAAAAACCGTAAAAACTCATGGTTTCATACTTAAATCAACGAAAACTCTTCGTGGAATTGTTTTATATGATGCAAATATTTCATATAACTCATTTTTCGGTGTTCTTTTTTGTAAAAATGACAAGATTTCATAAGATTATTAAAAATAATTGAAACAGTTTCTTAAAAATAAAAAAGGTGTATGAAACATTTTCATTTTACATAAAAAAAAACACCGATATATGACACAATTTCATCAAAAAATGAATTATGTGAAACATTTGCATCATATTAAAAACTCCATGAAGAGTTTTCGTTGATTTAGCCAAAAAACTATAAGTTTTTACGGTTTTTACTAAGGTTTTGGTTTTTAAATGAATTTACTAAGCCCAATTGTATCGATTAAAGTCCAAATATTTCGATCAAAACCCAATTCGATAGATCAAAGCTCAACTATAATGATTAAAGCTCAATTCGGTCGATTAAAACCCAAGTAGATCGATTAAAACCCAAATATATCGATTAAATCCTAACTAGATAGATCTTATCCCAATTACATCAATTATTAAAAATATTATTAATCTAATGTAATTAATATCTAATACTTTAAGTTAACCGTGTTATCGAATAATTAAAATTAAATATATTATTTTTAAATACAAAAAAATAATTTTTTTTGAAAAAAATAAATACCGTCAAATTCCGTAGGTAACACAAGAATTTTATTTATTAATTATTAAACTTAATTAATTCCTTGGAAATCCGTTGACAATATTTAAAAATTATTTATTAATTATTATTTAATACTTTAAGTTAATTATATTATCGAATTTAAATTAAATATATTATTTTCAAATACAAAAAATAACCCACTTCCCCTTTTCCATGTCCCCATTGCTATGCTTATACACTATGCTACCTTTTTTCGAAATCTCGGCAGTACCACCTACCACTAGTCTTCGGCCGGAGGGTTAATGGTAATCAAACTTTACTGTTAAACTATACAATCTTGAAACTTGAAAAAGAGAAAGACCAATAAAATAAAGTTTCTGAATCAAACCGAAAAACAATGGTCGAAAACTCTCTTTCTTCTTTCGTTTTTCTTTCATTATTATTTGAAAAAAAAATTAAAAACTTCCGGTAATCCGTCGGTAATATATAAAATTTATTTATTTTTTTTGAAATAAATTGATCCTTCAGAAATCTGTCGGTAATAATAAAACATTATCTATTTATTATTATTTTATACTTTAAGTTAATTATATTATTGAATAATAAAATAAATATATTATTTCTAGATAAAAAAAATAATATTATTTTAAAAAATTAAATACCTTCGGTAATATACAAAATTTAGTTATTTTTTATTAAATTTAATTATTCCGTCGGAAACATTTAATTTACTGACGGATTTCCGACACTACTAAAAAATCCTATATTACCAACGGCCATTACTGACTGCTAAAAACGGTCAAAATTTTCCGAAGGCTTACCGGTTGTTCTTTTTTAATTATTTTTAATTTAATTTTTAATAAGTGGTCAGAAACCGTCAAACGGTCTGAAAATTGTCGGTAACCCGTTGGAAAGCCGCCAGTAAATGAAACAGTCGATAAAAGCCGTCGAAAAGCTGTTGGTAAATGAAACAGTCGAAAAGCAGTTGGTAAAAATCGTCGGAAAAAACCGTCGGTAATTTTACCGACCAAGGTTTAGCAACGCTCGTTGCGTCGGAAAATGGGCGGTAAAGCCGATTTCCGACCGTTTCTGCCGTCGGTAATACCTTTTTTTTGTAGTAGTGCGCCGATTTCTTTTCGCCGCTAAATCTTGGATTCCATCGGTAAACAATCGGTTTTTGGTCACAAGTTGGCGACGGATTTCTTTTCCGTCGGAAAATAGGTTTTTTCTAATAGTTTCAATTCTATCTGTATGGTTGCTTTGTGGTGTATCTAAAACTTGCATAATTGTATCCTACACTTTAAGAACACTCACGATCGGGAAAAGGTGATGCAGGAAGATTTGAATCCCGATTGTTCAACGCCAATATGCTCTATTGTTCAACGTAACTTGGTGGTGTAGCGAGAGGGAGAGGCCCTTGTTCTTGCAGTGGCGAATCAAGAACTCAAAAGCACGTGGTTCCCTAATTAAGTTTAGCCGCAAAAATTAAAAGTGTCAACTATACTTTTATCGGGTCGTTAAAATTAAAAATCAAACCTTAAAGCCGTGGTTTTGTTTTTTTTTATTTGGTGTGGCTTCTTTTGTTTGGTATTTGGGCTAGACTTAAAATTGTTGGGCCTTAAATTTTTTATTTGATGTGGGTTCTTTTGTTTGGTATTTGGGTCAGACTTAAAATTGTTGAGCCTTAAACAAAAAAAAATTAAATACTAATAATGTGTACAAAGAGAATTGAACCTATGACCTCCTATATATAACACAAGGTGTTTTCCAACACACCACTTGAGTCTTTGTTTCTCTTATGCTGCTAAATATAATTTTAAGATAGTTCCTCTAAACTTTTTAAGGTAGGTCCCAAAAAACTTTCTATACAACTTCAAATACAAATAAAAAAATTAGGTAGGTCCCGGGACCTACCTAAGCTGACCTTAAATTCGCCCTTAGTTTCTTGGTACACCCCTTGACGTTTTGAAGATAATACGACATCGCCTTCTAAAATGATACTGTTGCGGAAAAATATATAATATGGTGGCACATGTCACCGTGTGCACCAAGCTAGGTCTGTCCGTGAGTCATGGCTCCTGTATAAATAGCTTTTGGTGTTACCTAAAATATTCATTTACATATATTCAGGAAAATGTTTTTTTTTTTTTTTTGAAGGGTGGGGGGGGGGGGGGGGGGGGGGGGGGGGGGGGGGGGGGCGGGCTGGCTGTAGAAACTTAATTAGGGATAGTGACATAACATATAATGAAATGATTCTTTTGTTAGAGAAAACCATTGAAAAACTTTTTGTATCATGGATGGACGAAAACCTAGCTACTATAATAGAATTTAAACAAAATGATTCTGTATAGAAATTAAGCTCGAGCAATTTGGATAGAAGAGGATGATATAATTGTCATGTGAAAGTGGGTTAATTAACAAAAGTTTGTCTCTTTCTACAACCGATAACTAAGATGAGTGTTTCATGAAAATATATATGAAACTTAATTATTGTTTACAAAATTAACGTTTTTTATTTTTTATTTTTGGGAAAGTTTACCTGAACTTTGACCAGACCACATTTTCGACAATTTTTACCGAGAGTTAGACATGCTCATCTGGGATTAATACTCAGTGGCTCTTGGTTGCTCAACCCCGGATACGAACTTGGGTTGGTTGTCACACCTTCCTCAAACGTTAACCGGTAGGCTGCCTCATTGGGGTTAACGTTTTTTATTGCGGATGGAATTGACAAAAAAAAAAAAAAACTATGACTAACACTTATACCTTTAATGTCTGAATTTTGTGTTTTTATTATCATGCAACTAATGGTTATTAGAGAAAGGTGAAGGGTAATAATTGATTGCTTTTCATGGTGAGTTTCTTTTTGAATTCATTTTCTAGACTATAAAGGTTTTTACATCAAAAATGGCAATAGTCTTTATCCTTGCCAGCCACCCCCATCACAGGTTTTCACATGTACATGTGATGAAAGCTCCCAATTAAATCTATAATTTCTTGAAGTATTAATTTATTAGCTAGTATCATTTAGTTAACATACACCTCTTGAATTCACCAAGACTCTCTCACTCCATCATCAAGGGTAAGTTTTCATCCACATGATCATGTATGCTTAATGGATTTGGTTGCACTTACACTTTTTGTACACATTTGGTTTCTAATTAATGGTGTTATGTCTTTTCAAATTTATATAGCGATATCATCGCAAAATGGAGCAATCATCAGCTGAGGCAGAATATGCGGCCTTTGAAGAAAAGGTGAAGAGGACGATTTACCTCGACAACCTCTCCCATCGGGTTACGAAATCTGCTCTACAAGAGGCACTCGGTCAGTTCGGGAACGTTACCGATGTTCACTTCATTCCCGCCTACTTAGCCTCCAGCGTTTGTGCTGCTTTGGTGGAGATGGAAACGGTTAAAACAGGCGGACAACATTATTCGCGACATGGGCGATTCCCCTTTTATGATATCTGGAATGCCAAGGCCCGTTAGGGCGCAAAAGGCCGAGATGGAAATGTTTGATGACCGTCCTAAGAAGCCTCGTGGTAAACCGATCGTATGCCGTTGGATGGACCCGAAAGATCCCAACTTTGAGGCTGCAAAGAAGTTGAAGGACCTGACCAAAAAGCATGCTGCTGAGGCTGCATTTCTAATGGAGGTGTATTATATTATAATATTATATATGCTAATAACTATTTTCTCGATACCATATATATGTTAACCACTTATAGTATCTAGAGGTGGAACCTCTAAGAACCTTACTTACCATATTTTTTTCCTGCCACGTTATTGTCATCTCAACAAACTAAGAACCTTAATTCTTAAAACTCTACAACGAAGATTCTTACAAAAACCTCACTTTCATTTTCTTATTTATAATATAATTTTTATTTATGTAAAGTATTATATAACATAAAAGAAAACTATCACAAGAACCCGAGTTCTTGTTCAAGCACCTGGGCTTCAATAAGAACCTGTGACTGAGCAAGAATATCTGTTCCCACAGTAGAGGTTCTACTAAAAACCCCATAAAGAACCTCATGAAAAACCTCCATTGTGGATGCTCTTATAATATAATTTCCATTTATGTAAATCATTATATAACAGAAAAGTAAGGTATTACAAGAACCTGGGTTCTTGTTCAAGCACATGGGTTCCAATAAGAACATGTGACTGGACAAGAATCTCTGTCCCACAGTGAAGGTTCTTGTAAAACCTCAAAAAAACCTCCATTGTGGATGCTCTTGTTTATAAGTTGGAAAATGAAGTTAATTTTGTGTGGTTTGGTGCATGCAGCAACAACTGGCTGAAGAAGAGAAGCTGCATAATCAGCAGGCAGAGAGATTGAAAGCAAATTACAAGAAGTATGAGCTGATTGATGGTGCACAAAAAGATGGAACAGTTAAGCGATTGGCTGCTTCTTATGAAACAAACCTCAAGGATGATTGATTTTTCTTTATTGTGGTTTTTAGATTCCAAATGATATCTCTACCTTTTCATCCTAGCACGTTATTATCTAATTTCTTAGTTAACAACTTCAATCTATCTATCGTTTTATATTTTCGTTTTAGAAATGATATTATATATCTAATTTCGTTTTGGAAATGATATCTAAAACTGTTTTGAATGGTATATTGTTTTATTGGCCAAATGATATCTAAAACGGTTTGGGTCGTGTCGTTTTTTTTTTCGAGTCGGGTTTGGTCGACCCATTTCAGCCAAATGTGCTCGACGAGTATTCTTTCGGTTTTCGGGTACGGTTTTCGAATATAGTTTTCAAACACGGTTTTTTCTTTATAAAGTTTTCAAATTCCTTGATCGTTTTCAACTTTCGATACGATTAATTTTTTGAATATTTCTCTTCAATTTTGATTTGTATACTAAACTACTAAAGTACCAATAAAATAGAGATTTCGTTATGCATGCTTGTTTATGAACTGCGAGAATTTTGGAGGAAATAAACCGACGTTGATTTTGAGGAGACTCACTAGACCTTCGGTCTAACCCCCCCGTTTTCAAACTAAAACCATTCTCAGGGAGACACTTAACTGATAGAGGAAAAGGCGGGGTGTGATGCCTAGCAGTGAGGAAGACAACACAATAGATGTCCTTTTACTTAGTAAATTCTCAATTGTTTTCAGTTAGTTCTTTTATTTCAGATTGATGCACGGGCTTAAACCCGAAATTTTGTAGTCCAGATCTTGGGAGTTTATTTTATATATCATATGTCTTTATTTACGCATTTTGGGTTGTTACATATATTCAATGAACTAAACCGACATATTCAATTTTTTGACAAATTCCAATTATAATTCATGACAACCAAACGCGTGGTCAAAGATTATTAAATTTCATTCCAATTTTTTCAGATTCCAATTTCAACAGATTTCATTCTACGAACCAAATGCACCTTAAGGGTTTGTGAGCTTATGCGCAGTGATAATTGATAATCTTATTGAGGACTTATGGATAAAACTAATGCAATGGTAATTCTATTGAAGACTTATGGTTAAAACTAATGTGACGCTAATGTACCAGTCCAAAGGCGTTGTTGACAAAAAATTTCAAATGAATACATTTTTATACTTTATAAATACGAATTAATTTCACTTATAAAATATGAAATGAAAAGTTTGGAAAATAGAAAAGACAAAATAAAGCAGGAGACATTTCAAAACTTTGAAGGGGGGAGGAGGGAGAGTAATAAAAAGACAGAGAAATCAATCTCATTATTAAATTTATTGTTTTGAGCAAAATCTTTTTATAAAAGCACTTAAATAAAAACGATGTTGCTGCCACTTTGTTACGCAAACTTTCACAAAATTTGACTTTGATTAATTTCAAAATACCATCTTTCCATTTGCATCCCTTTTCTTTATTCAAAACCCCATTTCAAGTTTTTCATTTAAATCACACTAAAACCCATGTCTGAATTCGAAAACCCATTTGGAATATGCAGATTTCTTGATATTATTTGAAATAATCAGATGGTTGGGATTGGAGATGCAAAGGCGATTACTAAGAACAAGAAGGCTTATTCAAGATTACTTGTAGACATCACTTGCAGATTTGGCACTTCTTCATTCAGAGGTTTTCAATCTTCAATGTCTCCTGCTACTACTACTTCCTCTTCAAATTCCCCCTTTTCTGGTCTTGTTATTTGTGTCACTGGACTATCCAAAGGTAAACTACTAACTCTATTTTTATTTAAATTTATCATTTATAGTAATTTATTTCAATTCCTTATTTTCTTTTGGTTCTTCTTGTTCTTCAAGTATGATGTGTAATGTCCTTTATGTGTTTTCAGTTTTTGCTTTGAATATTTGTGAATTTAATATGAATCTTTGATGTACATTGGGTTATATATATGCTTAGTTTTTTTCCCAAAGAATTGAACTTTTTTAATTAGGTCAAAGAATCCCTTTTGAAATAGATATTTAGCCCTTTGTTTTCCTCTAAACCAACAAAAATGTAATGTAGTATATGCCCTTTCTGTGTTTTCCATTGTGCTTTGTGAATATACCATGAATCTTTGATATATATAGCAATTGACTTTTTTCATTAGGTCAAAGAATTCCTTTTCAAATCGATATTTAGGCCCCGTTCCCCGTTTACCTAACGCTTACCCGAGTAAGTGCTTACCAACATAATTCAACACTATCACTTACTTACCGGGTAAGATTTTACTCCGCAAAAATGGTATCGTATGCAACGATTTACCCAGTAAGTGCTAACCGTGGTAAGGATCGTCACTTACCGGGTAAGACTGCCATCCTTGCCTTCACTCTTACTGGGGTATTGATCCTTGCCATATGCTTCCGGTAAGGTAATATGACTTGGTAAGTGCTTATACGGGTAAGCATTTAGTAAACGGCCCCTCAGCCATTTCTGGGTAATTCAAAATTATCATTATATAATTTGACATAATAATCCTTTGTTTTCCTCTAGACCACCAAAATGTGTGTTAATCTACAATGGTCAAAATGTATGTGTGATTTAGAACATTAAATTTGGATGATATTTCAATTAATTTCATTTTCATTTGCATATTTGATGACAACAAGTCGTGGTGAGTAACTTTCTGTATGATGATGTTGTTTTACAGAAGCAAGGAAACAAGTGATGGATGCAACGGAGAGATTGGGTGGCGAATACAGTCCCCATTTGCATCCTCGTTGTACCCATTTGGTCGTCCAAATATCCTTTAATTTTCTTCCTTTTCTTATCTTGATGTTAATTTTAAATTCTTGTAGTTTGAAATTAAATTTTGAAGTGCAAGGTGGTTGTCGGATCTTAGTTAGTTTGACCCGAAAAAGTCAAAATGTATATCTTTTTTGACTTAACATGGACTTACAACTCTGGTGGACGCAAGTATGAGCATACATTGAAGCATGGTGCCTCAAACGGTCTTTTTATTGTTACGCTTGGATGGTTTGTGGATAGCGTTAGAAGAAATGGTAAAAGTTTAAGTCCATGTCCATCCATGATGATTTAAGTAATACAAAAATATTGATATTTTTCTTATATTTGGTCAGTGAGATTAAGTGAAGCGCTTTATATTGTAAAACGTCTTCAAGAAAATCATATGCCAAAGGACGATCTGAATGTTCTTGTTAGTGGGAATTCGTGTCTTCCTGTTGCCATGCTTGAAAATGCCAAACAACCGAACATGATTGAGAAATCCCGATTATTCTCATCTTCAGAAGAGCTTAAGAGAAGAGGTTCCATTTTTGCGGGTCAATCATTTTATGTTGATGCACAAGTTTCTGCCGAGCTGCAGAATAAGGTACAGTTGGTGTTCCGTTTTCAGACTCTTTTTTTTTTCGGTTTGAATACTAGAAATGCGTATTTGATTGATGAGGAGTTCAATACATCTTAAGCTCATTTGCGAATTGCAATGCCTAAAAAACGACTTGAAACGAGATATAGAATGAGTTTGACTTATATGGATGAAATTATGTTTTTAGTAGGTTGTGGAGGCAGCTTTTGGGCAAGGTGCTTCGCTAGCGGAAGAATGGTTGCCCGGTCACAATGTGAGTCATGTGGTATGCGAAGAGTCTTCGGTTCAAAAGTATCTTGGTCACTCCAATTATCTTGTTACGGTAAGTAAAGATTTACGTGTTTTTTAACATGATGCTTTATAACTAACAAAGTCCCCAATTGCCAAACACGCACTGCTATAAAGTGCCGTGGGGGCTCCTGTGCACCTGCTCACTTGACTATACAAATAGAAAAAGTTTTAGGTGCACCGGTCACTCGATTATTTAATAAATGGCTATTTTATTAAAGAATTTTTAGATTTAGAAAATTTTAAAGTTTTTAAGAAGGGTATTTTGGTCATTTACCAATATTTCATTTCAAGTCCAAAGCCACATTCTGTGAACCAAACAGACATATTCCAATTTCTTAACAGGTTCCATTCCAATGTCTACCAACCAACCAAATAGATGGTCAAACGGTCAAACCTGACAACATTCAATTCCAATTCCTTCAAAATCAAATTCTTTTGACAAATTCCATTCCATCAAAAAACATTCTGCTAACCAAACATCATCTAAAAGTCATTTTCCCATTTTGATTTTATTACTTTTCTTCATGATCTATTTTCCTTTTGCATTAAAAATCCATATTAAAAGTCGTTTTCTTAATCTCATTTTCACGACAACATATAATTATTTTAAAGATCAAGGTTGATTCCATTTGGAAAAATGTATTTTATTCCCCAAATCGACTCAATTGACTTTTCCTCCAAGTCAAACCGCTACTTTGTGGACCCTTGATCGTCCTTGGTTTGGTAAGCTATAAAATATAAGCTATCATTTTTTGAAACACTACTTGAAGTAGCCTTTTAGTAAGATTCAGGGGCTCTTTCCACTTTTCTCTAGTTATGCCTCTAATATTTTTCGAATTAATTGTTTAAACATGTCCCTTTTAGGTCATTTAACGTTGTCATCCAACTTATCAACTAGTTCTTACCAAACATGACTAGCTAACAACTAACTTATGAGCTAGTTTTTCAAACATAGCCTAATTAGTCATGATGTACCTCAGCCTTTATGGGTTCTGAAGACTGTGAAGGAGACAAGGCCACAGAGGCTCGTTCATTTGTCTGCTGACTTGGCACGTCAGATCGGAATGATGCTTGATAATGTTGCAGGTGGCGGTGATCAAAAGGTATCTACAAATTCTCTCCTATGCTTCAATTTTTCTCGAGAAAAGTCTTGTTGAATAATAACGTTTAGAAAGTCAACTTTAACATGCTCCTTAAACTTAGGCCTGGAAAACTCATTGTCTATCGTGTTAGGAAAAAGAGGACATTTGTCAAGTTATCATAAATGATCAAGTTTCATCTTTCTGCTTGTGAGAATATGTAGGACCCCAATTAGATTACTTTCGAGAAGAGCCCTTGAGGAGGAAAGAGAGGTTGTGACATATATTGAGGAGAAATGGTCCAAATTTAGTTGATATATTATAGTGATATGGGACCCTAACGATGTTTGTTTATACCATTTCCCTCCATTTTGCGGGTCCCGCCCCATTTTCTCCTCACATCAAGTAAACGACCTTCAATCTTGTTTTCATTTCTCATTCCAAGATATAAACAGGATATCGAAAGTAAAAATGTAGAATCAATGAAACCAACTCTTTTTAGGCCGTATGATATCTTCATTTTGTAAATACTAAAGGAAGATGTGATTGTGGGTCCATTTACTTGAAGTATGCAAATAATAAGATAGGGTTCAGGATGGGAAATGGAAGAAAATGATATGCGTGAATGTAATTGTTTCTTCTTCTTACTTGATACGTGGAAGCTTGGGAGTAGGAAGTAGATAGTATTTGAAACTAGCTTTATAGGATGCCAAGAATGTCTAAACGTCCTAATAAAATACTTTATAGAACTTAAGTTTATAGGACTGACTACAAAACACCCTATCTAAACATGTTATAATTGGTTTATAGGACATTTTTGGACGTTTTAACAGGTTCTTTAGAACACTTCTTGAATAAAGTTTTGTATTAGCCATTTTATAGGATGATTGGAACCTTTTCAAATATTGTAGAAAATAACTAATACGGAACTTTCAATTTAAAAGCGTCGTAAAAGACTTGTTAAAAAGCACAAAAGCGAATTATAAACCTATTGTAACACTTTTAGATAGGACACCTTTTGGTTTGGTCCTATAAACTTAATTTCTATGAAGCATTTTATTAAGATGCTTACTGCTTAAACATTTTAGGCGACCTATAAATCCAGTTCTGTTAATCTGACGTGCATACATATGTATGTGGTTTGGACAACCTTCTTTTAGTAGGCCTTTGGAATTGACTTGAGTTCTACCCACACCTATTTATCATGGTATCAGAGCAAACTTCTCAAGCAACATGGAAATTGCGTCTATCTGTTTTTTGTTTGGTTGTCCCACTTTGAAAGGTTGTCAAGATTGGTATATGTATATATCTACAGTCTCTACTCTAAAGTTCAAATTATTTATTCTCTACTTTTAGAATAGCTATGTGGCGAATGATTTTCAAGATGCATCAAGTCTTGGAATCAATTCAAACCATGAAGAGAATCAAAATAAAGCAAACCTTGCCAAGAAAGGCGTTAGAAATCGCCGGGGTCGCCAGATGCAGGTAATATTAGTGGGAGGTTCAAGGAAAAACCTTGAGGAAAAATGAAAACTTGAGGAACATCCTGGTAGCTCTTCATCTGGACGGCATGCACTTGTGCATACAAGTAAATTAATAAGTTGTTTTTATGTTTTTAATGCACATCACATGTGCATATGCACGTGTGCATGTTACAAATTACCTGTATGCATAACAACGTAAGTGTATACCGTCCAGATGAAGGGCTACCAGAGTGTTACTCAGTTTTCAATTTTTTGAGGTTTTCCCCTAAACCTGACCCATTATCTGGAAATGCTTCAATTGGTTACTTTATGAATCGAATATTCATTATGAATAAAATTCGGCACTCATCACAGACATGTCAAGCACCGATAAAACCATTAACCCCAAGCATCCTTCTCGACTCAATCTGTTGGTCTATCTCTGAACCATCATCAAGTGCTTCCATCTACACAGACTCCTTCAGTTTTGAGGATGCCAAAACGTCTACATTCGTTGATTCAAGTGAAGATGGGAAAGAATCCGATGCTTCTTTTGTGAACTCTTCACGACCACTTTCAGAAGTGTAATTAATTAATCACCTTTTTTCCATTTGCATTTGCATTCTGAATGTTTTTTAGTTTCTTATTTGGTATTTTTTATGGGCAGGGAGAAGAACGATTTGATCTTCAAGAACCATTTCCTCACCATATTGTTTCCGGTGGACCGATTCTCAGAGATGGGCCCTTGTTCAAGGACGTTTTTTAGCGATTCAGGGTTCACATGTTTGCAGCTCTTAGATCACATCTATGCATTTTACCAGGTAATAAACTGTTTTGTTGAAGACCATTTTATGCCCATCGATCTTAAGGCCATGTTCGGCAACCATAAACTAACTTACGTTTTGAGTTAATTGAAAAGGCCACGTTTGGTTAGCCATAGACTAACTTTTAGAAAAGGTACTTCAAGTTGTGTTCCAATAAGCTCCAAAAGCCTTTTCTACTTTTTTCAAATCATGCCCCTTATACGTTTCCAATTAATTTTTCAACATGTCCTTTTAGGTCATTTTACATTGTCATCAACTAGTTTTTACCAACTGCTTTATCAACTAACAACTTGCTTATCAGCTACTTTTTACCAAACGTGATTAGTTTATCAGCTAACAACAATCTTATCAGCTAGGATTCCGAACATAAGTTGAATGTTAACCTACAATTTTGTGTTGTTGATGGCATATATAGGAGAACATGTCTAAATTGGAGGTTGAGTTGGCCATTCATACGGATTCAAGACATGCGGACAGGCTGCGATCAGTTTACGCTAGCAAAGAAGCTGCAGACCGTGGGTATGTGGAAATGAAGCGGATTGAGTTCTTGGGGAGCCGTAAAAGCTTAGAAATGCTGAAACGTGTTCCAGGGGATAACAATAGTAATGTCTACGAGTTGTTGACCCGGGCCTAGTGCCACCAACATGATAAGCGATTCCGCAACCTCTTGTTGTCGGTTTAAGCAGCCAAGCTTTTCTCATTGCCCACGTCTGATGGAGAGGTGTCTTGTTGAATGCACCTAATTTCCTTTTGGTATGGAAAAGTTTGTATCATGTTGGTCAAAGATGTTTGTTGTAGATGAAGACATTTCTGGCCTCTTGGAAGTTTTGGTGAGTCGGTTTGTTTGATCATACAAAGACTGGTTCGATCCTGGGTGAGGGTGGCCCGACCCTAGTAGTGTGTAGTCGATGATCTTAGGCCGATTTGTTTTAACTATCTAAGACTTATGGTTTAAGGTAGGGAGTCTGAATGAGTTTGGCTTAAATGAGTTGATATTATGGAATCAACTTTGGGTTTGTTTTTTTTATATTGGTCAAACCATTTATAAAAATCTTTATCTTGTGTAAACAATTAATGGTGTTGATGACTTGTAAATGATGATGTAGCTTTGGTAATTCTGAGGTTCCGTTTTGGTGATAAGTTGTGTTAACGTAAAAAGCGTGAAAAATGGATATCAACTACATATGAGATTTGTTTGAGAAACTAGCTTATAAATTAGTTGTTAGCTATAAATTAACTTAGATAATTGAACAAACAGATTTAACAAAAATAAATGATAAGTTAAATAAAAATTATAAAATGATAAAAGACATTTTAAAAAATTACTCAATTATAATGTTTCATTATATAAGTATATAACTAAGGATGTGTTTACTAATGGCTTAATGGGCTTAATAGGCAAAATAGCTTATTTGCACAGACATTCACTAGTGTTTACTTACGACTTAATGATACAAATTAGAGCTTATTCGCACAATAGGATGGGAGCTCTTTCAACCACTTTTTTTTTTGACAAAAATACCCTTCACTATAGAAAAAGGTTTTTAAACAAGTAAAAAAAATACACAACATCCCTTTCAAGCCTCTTCTCAATAATCGACCATAGCCTCTCCTATTTGAAATCCTAATCGTTCCTCAACTTGTTGCCGTCGGCCACTGCTCGCCATTTGTCGGCCGTCGCAGCTACCTGCTCCTTGTCTGCTCGTCGTCACTACAAATATATCCAGACAGATAAATTTATCCTTATAGATCTTAATTGGAAATTTGGTAATCAGCGACTAAAACAAATCCCTAAATTATTATACAAAGAAGATAGTAAGAAAAAAATATATTATTAACTAAAAGAAATTTAAATTGATTATATATTACCCATCCGTCACCATCCACAACACATTAACCAAATAAGAGGTTGTGCCGAATCTTCTTGAGACAACAAAGAAAAAAAGAAAGAAAAAATAATTTTAAAAAAACCTACCATAATTGACTAAATTGAATTGACTAAATTGAATTAATGATACACTAAGATCGCGTTTTGGTTTGCTGGAATCTTTTTGAAGGAATTGGAATCCGATTCCATAATCTGTTTGGTTGGCAGGAAATGGAATTGGAATCCAATTCCACAATCTGTTTGGTTGGCAGAAATGTCCGATGGAATTGAAATTCAGATATGCAAAATAACAGAATTACCCTCCTTTTGCTCTTATGTCGAAGCGGTAGCGGTAGGTCGAAGCGGTGGCGGCGGTGGGTCGAAGCGGTGGTGGCGGTCGGAGGTGGGTTGAAGCGGTGGCGGCGGTCGGAGGTGGGTCGAAGCGGTGGCGGCGATCGAAGGTGGGTTGAAGCGGTGGCGCGGTCGGCGGTGGGTCGAAGCGGTTGCGACGGTCGGCGGTGGGTCGAAGCGGTAGCGGCGGTCGGCGGTGGGTTGAAACGAAGTAGTAAGTTAGGACATCTAATTGAAGGGTAATCTGGTAATTTGACAATTCCCATGTCAATGGATTTTAAAATCCTTCCATGTACCCAAGGATTTCAAATTTCTTCGTATGAGGGATTTTAATTCCTTCCCCCAATTCTAATTCCCTTCTCTAAATCTTACCAAACACAGGAATCCTTGGGAATTGGATTCCAATTTCTTCAGGTTCCCAAGAAATCCTGCATACCAAACGCGCCCTAAAAAACCGCCAATACCATGCTAATCGGATGAGTTAAAAATAAGTAAATAAAATAAATTAACTAAATTACACTAATACCCCTAGCAGAAATAAATGAAAATTAAATAATTAATCTAATTACAATATTTTATGGATGGCCCTAAATTGGTTCACATAAATAAAAATTATGGAGTTCACAAATGGGTATTATCTTATGAACGCTTATTTATAAGAATCATGTAGTTCACAAAATAAAACGACTATCCGATTATATATGCGAAGGATTGTATGAGAAGTTGAGTTAACGGTAAAAAACATTAAAAGTGGATCTGAACGTTTGATCCTTTTTTACCCCATGTCCCCGTGTGAATTGTGTTTTAGGATGGAATTAATCTGCTGCATAGCCTTTCATCCTATTATGCATCTAACATTTATAGCCACTTTTCACGTTAATATTCAACATTTCACCGGAACCCACCCTATATATATAAGAAAGTTCGGTTGTGAACTCAAATTTCATCGTGAACGTGAGGACAGCCAAGCACATGCCACGTGGCATATTCAGTCTGAATAATACATCATTTACTATTATTTAGACTTAACAATACTAACTAGCTTATCAGCCATTAGCTTATCAACCATTAGCTCCCAACAAACTTATTAGCTAAGTTTGTCAAACACAATCATATTCATTTTATTTGGAGGACTAAATCCATATTTCCTGTATAACCACAGGGACTAAATCTTTAATTTACTCAACAGTTAAATTAAATTACAAAAAAGGTCAACATCCAATAACAGTTGAAAGTATAGAAATGTCTAGCACTTGTTTGAAAGTTGGTTGATCAAGAGCCAATAGCAGTGAAGAACTGCACTGGATTGCTTCTTTGCTATAGAAGAAGACACTATGGGTTTGATTTCAATGGAGCTTCTTCATCATATCCATGCTGCAAAATGCAACGCCACTGTACATTCCGATTCCGATGTGGTAACGGTTTCAGAATCAGATTTCTCCTCCCACGTTCTGCAACAACCGGGGCATCGTCTTCACAATCACCATGGTTTCCCTTAATTCGCACCGCCATTTCCCGAAACGACTTGTCGTTTGGAGAATCCGTCCACGCTGTCGTCGTAAAGCACGGGCACACGACATCATCACACAGATTCGTCGCGAATAATCTCGTCAATATGTACGCGAAATGCGGCTCTCTCTGCTCCGCCCGCCACCTGTTTGATGAAATGCCACACAGAGATCATGTTACGTGGAACACGATGTTGGCAGCGTATGCTTCCCACTGCGATTTCCGCATCGGAAACGTGGAAGAGGGTTTGATTCTTTTCAGGATTCTTCTCAGATCGTGTAACGTTTCTTTGACGAAGCTGACTTTTGGCCCGGTTTTGAAGCTGTGTTCTGTGTCGGGTTATGGTTGGGCTTCGGAATGTGTTCATGGGTATGCTGCGAAAATTGGGTTGGAATCGGAGGTGCTTGTTTCTGGTGCTCTTGTTAACATTTATATCAAGTTTGGCAAGGTAAGCGAAGCGAGGTTGATGTTCGATCTCATGGCAGAATATGATCAAGATGCGGTTTTATGGAATATGATGCTGCGAGCATACGTAAAATTGGGAGATCATCAGGAGGCGTTCTATTTCCTATCGGATTTTCATCGTAGTGAGGTTGTAACTCCGGATATTGGCAGCCTGCAATGCGTTCTTAGCGGCTGTGCTGATGATTCTGATACATATCGGAAGTATAAGGAGCAAGTATACGCATACGCTATTAAATTATCTTCAACAGGTGACGAATTCACAAAGGTAGTCTCTTGGAACAAAACTATGTCCCATTATTACCAAATTGGTGATCATCGGTCGGCTATTAATTGTTTCCTGAAAATGAATAGGTCAAACGTAGAGCACGATGATGAGACATTCGTTGTGTCTCTTTCTACCGTCGTGCCATTTGGTGATATAAGGTTAGGGGAACAGATTCATGGTATGGCTTTGAAGTCTGGTTTTGATATAGCTGTTAACGTTTCCAATGGTCTAATTAACATGTACTCTAAGATGGGTTGCTTAACTTCAGCAAGGAGAGTATTCGTTTCCATGGAGGAAAAGGATGTTGTTTCGTTTAACTCAATGATAACGAGTTACGTACAGAGTTGTTTAGTGGAAGAATCTGTGGATTTGTATGCAAGGCTGTTACGGGATGGGCTAAGACCCGATGGTTTCACATTGGCAAGCGTATTACGAGCCTGCTCTTCACTTTCTTCAGGGTTGTATCTAACTGAGCAAATCCATGCTCATGCAATGAAAAGTGGACTTCATATGGACGCATTTGTTTCCGCAACACTTGTTGTTTCTTACTCTCGGAATGGAAGAATAAAACAGGCGGAATTTGTTTTTTCCGACAAAGATGAATTTGATTTGGCATCATGGAATGCCATGATATTTGGATTTATACACTGCGGAAATCGTCTAAGAGCATTGGAGTTATTTGCTATGATGCATAGAAGTGGAGAAAAACCAGATGAGATAACATTAACAACCGTTACTAAAGCCTGTGGATTCCGAGAAAGTTTGAAGATAGGGAGACAAATTCATGGCTATTTTTTGAAACTTGGGTTTGATACAGATTTGTATCTCAGTAGCAGCCTCCTTGATATGTATATCAAATGTGGAGAAATGGTGGATGCCCAAAGAGTTTTAGAAGCGATCCCATTTCCAGATGATGTTGCCTGGACTTGTATGATCTCTGGATGCGTAGAAAATGGAGACGGAGATTATGCTCTTTTAATGTACCATAAAATGAGGCAATTCGGCATACACCCAGATGAGTATACCTTTGCTACCTTAATTAAAGCCAGTTCTTGCTCAACTTCATTAGAACAAGGAAGACAAATTCATGCTAATGCTATAAAGTGCAATTGTGGTATGGATACTTATGTCAGCACTTCACTTATAGACCTTTATGCCAAGTGTGGCAACATTGAAGAATCATATCGGGTATTTCAAAGAACCCATCTTCAAAATATCGTTATATGGAACGCCATGTTGATGGGTTTAGCTCAATATGGATATGGCAAAGAAGCTGTTGCTCTTTTCAACAATTTGAAATCTGTTGGTCCTCACATTTTGCCTGATCGAGTCACCTTTCTTGGTGTGCTTTCAGCGTGTAGTCACTCTGGTTTGGTATCAGAAGTCTATTTGCATCTCCAGAAAATGACCAAAGATTATGGCATAGAACCCGAGATCGAGCACTACACTTGTCTTACGGATGGTCTTGGCCGAGCTGGATGTGTTCAAGAGGCAGAGAAAGTGATTGCATCAATCCCGTTTGAAGAATCCAGTTCAATGTATAGAAGGCTGCTTGGTGCTTGCAGGCTTCATGGGGATTTGGAAACAGGAAAACGTGTAGCGACAAAGCTTCTGAAATTGGAGCCATTTGAGTCATCAACTTTTGTTCTTGTGTCGAACGTGTATGCTGCTTCCAAGCAATGGAATGAAGTGGCTGATGCTAGGAGAGCTATGAAGATGAAGAATGTGAAAAAGGATGCAGGGTTTAGTTGGATATATGTAAAGAATAAAGGCCATATGTTTGTTGTGGATGATAGATGTCATCCAGAACGCGAGATTATATATGATACGGTAAAGGATTTGATGAAATTAATAAAAGCAGATGGACGCATTGCTGATACGGACTATGTGTTGCAAGGTACGTGATATGTGAATATGAATACTAGGACGTTAGGTAAAAAGTTAAGGATACGTGCGGGTATGGATGTAGTGGAATGTTCAAATAAGAAAACTAAATATCATAAGAAGGTAAAAAGTAAGGTTAAAGGAAGGTTCAGATATGAGTCATTGACAACATCTGGAAAATATATTTTTGAAGATGCACAAGTAAACCGATGTTATATAGATCATGGGTTAACATTTCAGTGATTCACGTATGAAACTTCCGTTCTTACCTTCTTACAATATTTAGTTTTGTTATTTGAACCGGTCCATATATAATATATATGTATATATGAGTTTAAAAAGAAAATGGTAAAAGAAGATATAATAGGGAGATGAATTTATCTTTTATGTATGTGTGTATTAAATAAATAAAAGAAATACTTCATTTTATTTTCTTTGTATTAGGGTGTTGAATTGATGTTTAAATAATAGATAAAACAATGGCATTATGGCAAGTAAGAGTAATCATGCATATAAATCTTGATTCAATTTAATGTGTTTAGAAAATTAAAGAGCCCTTAATTTACAGAAATAGGGAAAACATACACAAATGGTTTGGTTTGATATGAGACTCTTAATATACACTAGTAGCTAGCTAGTGTCAATTCACTAAAGGTACTTTATCGTAATCATAGTTTAGCAACGCCATTTACCCGCGTTCTGCTTTTTAGTTGAGTTTGGTGTTCTTCGGCGAGTTGATGCAATTCTATGACTTTAATTCTTCGCTGTCCCTTCTTGTTTTCTGCTTCTTCATACCCTTGATGAAGCTTTCTTTTTGTTGCTTCAAGTTTCTCTTCGATCGAATAATCCATCGTTTTGCTTTCTTCTACATGATCACCCTTTGCTTTTACATCTGAAATTTGAAACTTGTTCCTTTCCATATTCAAATAATGATAATTTGTTGATTGTTTAATCTTCGTCGGTTGCTGTTTGCATACAATGTGCTTAAGCTTCTTGGTTGGATTTGTTATGTTACATTCAGCACTGCCATCACCACCTTCTTGTTGGATTTGTGCATCTGTGTAAATGGTGGTCTGTTTATTATGGTAAGTGCCATCATCTTCTGATACTTGTTTCATTAACTCACTGGAGAGGAGGCTCTCAGCAATCTTGTTTCTCATAATTCCCAACTCATCCTCCATTGCTGTCTTGAATTAATGAAAAAGAGAAATCTTTAGGAGCTATATATATATATATATATATATTTGATGATGTCGATATGTATTATATATAGAAAAGAACCTGCATAAATATTCTTATATATACATTATAGAATCCTTATTGGGATCGAAAAATTGACACCTAGTATAATTAGTGAGGAAGAAACGACATATAAATTATAATTATGAGTCTACACTTTAAAGACTTGTTTCCTAATTTAAATTCTTGAAAATAATCTTTTCATGGATTTCCCTCTTTATTTAGTTTCAAGCCAGAGGGTATTTTTGGAGTTATTTTAATGAATCCTTATTTAGTAAACATGTTCCGTTGTTATTATTAATATAACATCTACCTTATCATTTTATTGTAAATATATTCTTTAATTAAAAATAATATATATATATATATTAGATATATATGTTACCTTAATTAAGATTTATGCGATAGTATCTATCTATACCTGGGGTACTATTAATGTACGTTATTATTTTAAAGCTTGTTTCTTAATTTTAATTCTTGATAAGGTGTTAGTTTGAGTTTTATGAGGTGGTGTTTATTATGGTTTACTTGGAATTTGGAAATCTGATGGAACATTATGAATTCTTTTATAAACATGTTATTCTTAGTATTCTATTGAATAAAAGTATTTCATAATCATCCAATTGTATATCCTCCATTAGTATACTACAGATGCATGGCACCAGCATGTTTCTCCATTAGTATCCTCCTACAACTTATTATTATGATTTCATCATTTAGCTAGAGATAGATGGCAGTCCTTCAAACGTAAATAGCTATACCTGTTCAAAGTATGTGTGTTGCATAGGCCTCCAGGAATCACGAGTTTCACCCCGCAGTTCGGAATACATATTTGCTGTGATCTCAACAAAGTTAAAGTGCATAGAGATTTTGTAAAGAAATTTTTTACAAAATCTCTATATGGTGGCACACGACAAATTTATACGGTGGCACCGTAACTTTTTACACTACGACGGAGGAATTTGGCGGTGGCCCGTGCCACCATGTGCCCCTCTATAAATCCGTCCCTGAAAGCTACTGCGATTGATTTGATGAGGAGACAAGTCATCTTGTACCTTTAACACAAAGACGACACTTGTTGATGTCAGGAAACTTGAGATTCCGTTTACATCTGCTATGGACAAAATGTGGAAAAGGAGTGCTACTGATTCCTCGAGATTCTTCTTCTCCCACATCATTGAAGTCGGGAGTGATATCATCATTTGACACAGATGACTGTGATCTGTTGAGCATTGCTTTCCCTGGTGTTGAATCACCAAAATCGCCGAAACTTGAAGATGGGTTTGTAGACTTTCCGCATGTTGATATAAAGCAAATGGAAGGAACTCTGCAGCATCTGGATTCAACCTTTTTGCCTTTCCTGTTGCACCAAGCTTTTTGTCAATGGCAGAAGCCCCTTTATTGAGCAAGCTCATTCTTTTTGAAGGTAAGAATAATAAAATGAATATACGGGCATGTGCTAGAACTCTAAAATCAAAGCTGCCAGTTGCAACTGCCGTTAACCATAATCTTCAAAATAAATTTTAGACAGCAGCTTTAGAACACGGACATGCTAGTCATAATACTTGACCATCAATGGATTATACGATAAATCACACTTGTCCATGAGGAATTCCTTTTAAAACATAGCTAGCGCAAGCTGTTAGCAAATACAAAGATATTAGATGTACTTCAACAGCTCCTTCTTCGAGTGGTGCAAATGAGTAAGAATCTCCTAATATTTCCATTAGAATGGTCATTACATGTATTAATTTAAGAATAATCATATCGTGAATTAGATTGTGAATAAATGTCAACAAGAACAAAAGTCTGAGGAAATGCTATTCTAACTCCACTAAAGTCTCAAACTTGCCAATAAATAGCTGATGATATGAAGTCTTTTTGATATACAGAATAATTGAAGTGATGTAGCTTAAGGATTACATCATAAAACCAAAACTTTGAGAACCTTAGAATTCTAACTCATCCAAATAGCAAAAAGATCATTCAAATAATGCACTTAACATACTTCTCCATACAAGTTACCACTTTTTTAGTTTAGAGAGACATGAAAAACAAACACTTTTTAGAACAATCAACCACCAATTTAAAACATAGATCATTAGAATAAAAAATAATTAGCATTGAATGTACACCATATCTAACAAAATCACACTTTTCAAGATCCTGATTAACAAATACATCATGTAAACTAAAAAAAGCATAGCCATAACTAACCAAGTAGCAATAATCAGGTCTGGAATTGGGCCCGAAAAACCGGGTTTTGTGAATGTCACCAGAACACCAACAATCTGTTAGCTGAAGGAATCCATTGAGCAATATTAATAGAACAGGACAAGGAGAAGAGAAAGAAAAAAACCAACAACCTTCATACATGAAATGCAGCACCATCCTAATATGAAGTCTATTGATGGCAGAGTGCTTCAAAGAAGTAAATATCTTTTATAACCCTCATTCAGGTAGGCAATAAATAGCTGTTTGAACTCAGAATTAAAGGGATTGAACCAAGAAATAATTCCATTTCTTTCAGCATAACAATTGATCTTTCAGGTCCAACAGTGACAAGATGCAAAGTAAATGAACTACCACATACATCTCTAGAGTATTGGGCATCAGTTGTTCTCTAATTAACTAGACAAACGGGTATATTTGGAAAAAAAAATCTCATTCTAATCTGTCGTATATATGATTAAAGAAACTAACTGATTCGACCTCACCAGTAATCACCACAAGAGCAGATTCCATTGTTAAAGTGATGGAAGCGATTAGCATCTCTGAGAACAATTTCTCTTTGGCATACTTTGGATATATGCTTTATTGCGTTATGGCAATCCCCACAAACCCGAAGGTTTTTTATAACTCTGATTGTTGTAGATGAAGGTGTGCTTATTAGTCCAAAAGCTATTGCTAGCTTCTCACTATGGTAATACAAAGAGCGCTCTTTTTCTTCTTCCTCAACATCAAGCAACACATAATCTGTATCAGGGATGTATCCATCTTCTTTGATCAACTTTATCAAATCCTCCACCTTATCATATATCATCTCGCCTTCTGGATGTGATCTATCATCCACAACAAAGACATGGGCTTTGTTTTTTATATCTATCCAACTAAACCCCGGATCTTTCTTAACATTCTTGTGCATCATTGTTTTCCTAGCATCAGCTACTTTACTCCATTGGTTGGAAGCGGCATA
This sequence comes from Centaurea solstitialis, assembly GCA_030169165.1. Lineage (NCBI taxonomy): Eukaryota > Viridiplantae > Streptophyta > Magnoliopsida > Asterales > Asteraceae > Centaurea > Centaurea solstitialis. The sequence goes on from CM058043.1 coordinate 9,628,616, forward strand.
AATATTGGATAAAAGTACATATGCTGATGAGTCCGATGGCTCCAATTCCAGAAGCTTTGTTGCTACACGTTTTCCTGTTTCCATGTCCCCTTGAAGCCTGCAAGCACCCAGTAAGGCTCTATACATTGAACTAGAAGCTTCAAAGGGCATAGATCTAATTAGCTTTCTCAGCCTCTTGGAGACGACCAGCTCGGCCAAGAGCGTCAACAAGACAAGAGTAGTGCTCGATCTCGGTTCTATCCGTAATCTTTGACCTTTCGTCTGGAAATACGAATAGGCTTCTGAAACCAAACCAGAGTGGCTACAGGCCGAAAGCACTCCAATAAAGGTGACTCCATCCGGCATCATATTACCATAGATTTCAAATCATTAAAAAGATTAAGAGCTTCTTTGCCATGTCCATACTGAGCTAAACCCACCAACATGGCGTTCCACAGAACAATATTTTGCACCGGTCCTTTTAAATAACCGATATGATTCTTCTATGTTGCCACACTTGGCATAGAAGTCTATGAGCGAAGTGTTGACATAAGTATCCATAGCACAATTGGACTTGATAGCATTAGCATGTATTTGTCTTCCTTGTTCTAATGCAGTTGAACAAGAACTGGCTTTGATTAAGGTAGCAAAGGTAATTTCATCAGGAAGTACACCAGATTGCCTCATTTTATGGTATATTAAAAGAGCAGAATCCTCGTCTCCATTTTCTACGCACCCAGAGATCATAGAAGTCCACGCAACATCGTCTGGAGATGGGATCGCTTCGAAAACTCTGTGGGCATCCACCATATCTCCACATTTAATATACATATCTAGGAGGCTGCTACTGAGATACAAATCGGGATCAAACCCAAGTTTCAAAACATAGCCATGAATTTTCCTCCCAAGTTTTAGACTCACCAGGAAATCCACAAGCTTTGGCCATGGTTCCTAATGTTATCTCATCTGGTTTCTCTCCATTTCTGTGCATCAGAGCAAAGAGCTCCCATGCTTTATGACTATTGCCGCTGCTTATGAATCCAAAAGCCATGGCGTTCCATGATGCTAAATCAAATTCATCTTTATCTAGAAAAAGAAACTCTGCCTCGTCCGTTCTTCCATTCCTAGAGTAACAATCAACAAGCGAAGTGGAAACAAAGTGTCGCTATCAAGTCCACTCTTGATTGCATGAGCATGAATTTGCTCAGTTAGATGTAACGCTGCAGAAAGTGAAGAGCATGCTCTTAATATGCTTGCCAACGTAAAATGATCAGGTCTCACGCCATCATGTAAGCTCTATATAAAGTTTCACCGATTCTTCCGCTAAACCACTTTGTACACAACTAGATATCATCGAGTTCCATGAAACCACATCCGTTTCCTCCATGTCAAAGAATACTCCCCTTGCCGATGTTAACCGACCCATCTTGAGTACATGTTAATAAGACTATTGGAAACGCTAACATTGACATCAAAACCTGATTTCAATCCATGCCGTGAATCTGTTCCCCCAACTTATATCACCAAGTACACCACGGTAGCAAGAGAAACAATGAGTGTCACATCGTCATGCTTTATGTTTGACCTTTTCATGTCCAAGAAAGATTTTATAGCAGACCAATGGTCGCCTAATTGGAGATACTGAGACATGGTTTTATTCCAAGAAACAACCTCAGAAAAAACATCATCAGTCAATGATAACTTCATAGCATATGCTAGCACTTGCTCCTTATACTTCCGGTCTCTATCATCACCCTCAGCAAACCCACTAAGTACGCATTGCAAACTGCCAACATCTGGACGTATAACTTCACTACGATGAAAATCCGACAAAAAACGGCAGGCTTCCTCTTGAACTCCCGTTTTTACATAGGCTTTCAGCATCATATTCCACAGGACAGCATCCCGATCACATTCTGCCATGTCGTCAAACACAAACCTTGCCTCCCTTACCTTATCAAACTTGATATAGATGTTAACAAGAGCCCCCGAAATGAACACCTCCGATTCCAACCCGATTTTCCAGCGTACCCATGAACACATTCCGAAGGCCAAACGTAACTCGACATTAAGCATAATTCAAAACCGGAGCAAAAGTCAGCTTCGTCAACGAAACATCTGACGATCTAAGAACCTTAAAAAGACGAAAACCCTCTTCACTTACCTGAAAGGGCGTTGCTGCAAGAAGCGTAGGCTGCTAAAATCGAGTTCCACGAAACAAGGTCTCGGTGAGGCATTACATCGAACAGTTGGCGTGCGGAACCGAGAGAGCCGCATTTCGAGTACAAGTTGATAAGATTGTTGGTCAAGAATCGGTCGGATGCCGTGTGTCCGTGGGTTATGACGAGGGCATGAAGGCTTTTCCGAAAAGCAAGTCTTTTCGGGAATGGCAGTGCGGATGAAGGGAAACCATGGCGATTGTGAAGAGGAAGAAGGGGCGATGGTGGTATAGCCATTTTGGGTATTTTAGAGAGTGAAAGGTGATCGGAGAACGGTGGCATAAAAAGGTCCGTCCGGCGAATGACGCCGGAATTTACAGTGCCGTTGAATTTGCATTGCAGCCTAGTGATTTGTCGAATGTTTTCCCTCCAAATAAGGGCGGAAAAGTATATGGGCCGTTATTAACAAAAAGAGAAAGAATCAATTTCAAACATAATAAAAAGAAGAAAAAAAAGTTATAAATACGTATTATAATAATAAATATTGTTAATTTGTTTTTTCTAATGAAGACTTGTAAAAATAGAGTTGTTTCATGGGCATTGGGTGGTATGGCCTACTAGACCCGGTTTGCTCAGCCTGTTATAAGTGCGGGCTTGGACAATCATTGTCGAAAAAATGGACAGGCTTAGGCAATGAAGAAAAATTCGGACAAGCCAATCCAACTCCAACCTGTTGTTTTTTATAATTGATTTAAAAATGGCATTATTAATTAACAGATTGTAAATTACAAGAAAAAATTATATTAATTCGAATAATAGGTAGAATTAAGAACGGGTTTAGATAACTCTTATTTTCCAAGTAATATGTGTCCCATAAATGATCAATTTATGCATTCGGAAGGGCTCTTTATCCTTGACTTTTTTATTTGAGCAAAAGGTGTACACGTCCACCATTGTTATCATCGATCATCTCACCTCATAGATCTGACAGTTCAAGTCGTTCTTCAATAATTCAGTTGGTGCATTAATATCATGTTCATCTTAATATACGTTGAGTTAACCAAATTATAAGTTCTAACTATTGGCCAATTACAACCAAACTGTGTAGCGTAAATTGGGTCAAATCCACATAGACTCGATTTTAAGTTATTATTGCCTATGCCAGATAATTCAATACAAGAACAATACGATTAATAGCCTAACATACGATTAAAAATATTAAAAATAAATGCAATAGATCAAAAGTCTAACAATAGACTACTTTGATATGGACACAAAACCTATCATCAATCCCAGATACTAACAAAACGGACAAGTCCAAATTGGTTTAAAACCTTGGAAGACCTGAATGCCATGAAAGTATGAAAGCTCGTCTAGTCGTTTGATTGGAAGTTCGACATGAGTGAAAACCGAGCGCAAGAAGCTTGCTTGAAAATCTTACCATACACTTTTCATAAATAACCGCATTTTGTACATCAAGTTGTTGCATATACCGACGAAGGAAAACAACAATAGATAAAAAGAAAGTGAATTTGATAAGGTTAAGTTGCATCATATTTGAAGTATCAAATGAAACAACTCTGGTATACCTTTTACACTGACTGACAACTACACCTGCAATCCAAAACCAAAACCAAAAGGTGGAGGGTAATAATTCTGTTGTTGAATTTTATAATACACAGATACAAATTTTCTTTTCCTTTTTTTCTAATTTCTCTGCCCTTACTTCCATGTACACATACAAGAATTTATATCATTTCATTTGTTTATGTCAAAAAGAAAAAACTCCTATTTGCTTTTCTTTTTTTATCAATATAACACAACTCGGAGGAGTCCTGGTTGGGGTTCGGAGTAATCGAGACCCTCTTCCTCCAGCAGATATCTCTGGACCGCAACAGGAAGTCTAGCAGGCGTACGTGTCCCTTTGGTATGGTGGCCCGTGCCAACACATATGTACACCTGCAGCCGCTGGTCTGTTGACCGCGCAATGTTCCTCAGCACACCCAGATCTCGCTTAAGGATTGAATAGCTTCGCTCACATGTAGCCCGTGAAGATCTATTATCCGTTCTTGTCCTCCTCTTCCATTGCCCTGCTGCATATCTGGACTTACCGGGTTCCTAGCAAAATAAATGATTATTTGTTTGAGTGTAAATATAGTGACGTATGAAAGCCTATGTCTTAAGGAGAGAATGCACTGTAAAAGCTGTTTTATGAAGCTATGTTAACAAAATGCTGGCTTTTTAAGAGAAGAGATAAAACTAACCTCTGATAGTAAATGGATTCTTGAGCCTTTCCATGAGCAGCCTTCATTTGCATGTTGTGCAATTGCCCTTTTACACTCAGTTCTTTCGCTAAAGCCTTGTGGCCAACAAGGTAAGCCTGTCGTGCCTAATTCCATACCAAAAATGCAGTTAATCAAAGATGAAAATAGCGCATTAGGAAACAAACTTTACATTTAGGTATGCAATGTCGTAGTCAGAATGTTGCGACTTCCAATACTTGCGATACACCTAGATTAGGTTCAAGTAACCAAGTCTAGAGCAGTTTGTATAAAATGTCAGCCCACATTTCTGCATTAAATTGAATGAATCTTGCAACTGAAAACCAGACTTATGATTATATATGATCTAAACTTCTCAGGATTAAGGAAGTTTGATAGAAGGGAGAAATGAATGTTTCTGTCACCAGTGCTTCCTCAATGTCACAGACTATTTTAATTTTTTTATGCTTAGTAGAATTATTGAAACTTTATGTTATTGCAAGCATATTAGAGTTACCTTTCTGATGGCACATGGCAAGAAGATATAGCTTATATGAATGAATGCTTAGTTGGGGAATCAGAGAAATGAGACAAACAGTCAACGAATAATGGTCTTTAAGAAGCATATTTTTGGGTTCTGATATTATTTCAAAGAAGATTCCTACATCCATGATGTTCAACACGAGTTGGGTTCCAGTGAGAAGCGCCAAATTTGGTGAGAAGATAACCGTTGGATTAGAAGTGGACGAAAATTAGGATGAGATGCACAGGATCAATTCCCTTTAAAGCCGCAATTCATGGGAGGGTTTAAAAGCACTTCTCACCAAAAATGGCACTTCTCACATGATCCCATGCCTGTTCAACACAATAAATGAGATAAGGATAAAGAAACGATAACATAATAACAACTATCTACATATTCTCTAAAATACCTCCAAGTGAAAATTGGTGTACGGTCACTACACAGATTTCCAGTAGCAAGCACCCAATGTGTATGTTCTAGAGGACAATTTTAGAATTTAGACATGGTACAACCACTTTGTGCAGTACTGTACTGACTGCTGCTAAAAATTTGAGATATATATCCCACATGCTTCTATACTTTCCCTTTCTTAATTCATTCCTATAACAAGCATCAAATTAGCAATTTGTCTTAAATCTTACACGACTTCATGTCGATTTCCTAAAATGTCAATCTGAAATGGCCTAGCTTTAGTGCTTTAATCTAATTTTCATTCTAATAAAATCTCAAAAACTACCTCATATAATACATGGCCGCTGACTCACTTTTTACTTTTACCTTTATACATGTTTGTTACGTATACAACTGTAAAAATGTTAACTTTTTTACTTATGTGTATAAAGGTGTCACCTTTATACATGTTTGTTACATATACAACTGTAAAAATGTAAACTTTTACACATATGTGTATAAAGTTGTCACCTTTATACATGTTTGTTACGTATACAACTGTAAAAATGTAAAAAGGTGACACCTTTATACATGTCTTCAACATGTTTTTTAAAGATCTAGCAGATATCAGATTTTCTAAAATAACTTGATTTTTAAGTTGTAGTTTTGTGCTCTTCCATTTTCGATCCACAGAAATACGAGTTTCAAAGTTGTTTTCCTTATGAAAATAGATCATTTGCTTTTGTTCCTACTTATTATGTTGTCAAGGGCTCTTTTTAGATGAATCAAATGGACACTTATAATGGAACCTAAGGACTATAGGATTTCACTTGCCTTTATCATTCAACAGAAGCGAACATAAAATAGACCTTGAAACTACTGAAAGCAAGGGGCTTATATCATATACCTTGAAACATTAATTTACTACAGATGTATGGCATCAGCATGTTTCAGCATCCTCTCCTACAACTTATATTTATGATTTTGTCATTCAGCTAGAAAAGAGGTAGCCCATCAAACATAAATAACAATACCTGTTCAAAGTATGCGTTGCGTAGGCGTGCATGATCACGAGCTTCACCCCGCATTTCAGAATACATATTTGCTGTGATCTCAACAAAGTTAAAGTGCATATACACAAGCCATTTAATCTAAAATGTTATTTAAGTAGATATGTTTCAACGAAGACATTACCAACTGCATCCCCAGTTTCAAGCCAGACAGGAGCAGAACGGCTTGAACTCCGGCTGGCCAACCTATCCCCATAACTGCCTCTTCCATGACCACCACTATAACTGCTAGCCAACGCAAGAGAGCTTCTACTTGATCCAATAGTGGAATTTGGAGAAGGGTTTCTATCATACTTCCATATGCTCGAGTCCTGTGATGCCAATTTTCTAACTGCAGATGCAAAATCTGTAGCACCTAGAGATGGAGCAGTGGAAGAAGATTTGAACATGAGTAATTCCTTCTCCAGAGAACGATAAGAGTTAACGTTCTGCTGTTGATCATGTCCAGAAAATGTTGGCACCCTGTTCTGGTTATCTGTGGGAGACAGTGCAGGAAAATCCAGAGCACTCAGATTTGGAGCAGACAAGGCCTTGGAGTTCAGATTTTGGTTCAGGCTACCATCTACCTGAAGCTGCAATTAAATATTAAATATACAGGGTAAGCCACTCTTGAACAAGAGGATAGATTATCTCACAATTGCAAACCCTGTTTAAGAGAGTGGCCTTGAAACAAGCTATCCTGTGTATAAATAATCAGAATACGGAGAGAAACGGTAATATTCAACTTTTTCTTGTGCCTAAGAATAGTGTCAAATTAGGCATAATCAAGTAGAGCTAGATCTCATCAAGAAGCTGAAATTTCAGTTCTGCAGGTGAGTTGACAGTGATCTGTTGGCAATGCATCAGTGGCATTTCTTGCCACCCAGACACAACTGCAACATTCAACATTTAGGTGGTAAACAGTACATGAAACAACTTGCATAAAATCCTGTAATGTTAGAATGTGCCATGGCCCTATGAGAAGTGTGCCTGTGTGTTAATCTACTGCATGTATTTTCCATCAACCAAAAAAAAAAACGAATTCCAGAAAAGGGTTGGCAAAATTATGTCATTGTTTCAAATGAGATAGGTATAGCGAACCAAAAAGATCCACCAAACCCCCCATCATTACTATATCTAAATAAATATGCAAGTTAATGGGAACTCCCTTTTCATAATGACACTATCTCTTCAAGAAAGAAAACATAGCGACTTTGGTGGTTGCATTAATGGTTGCTATAGATTTACTCCAAAGACACAAAGTGAGAAGTCAACCATCCATGAGGTGCGACATAAGCTTAAGACAAGAGGTGTAAATGCTCATAGCTATGATATTTGATCAAATAAAGGATGATTAAGTTTATACTAACAACTAAGATAGTGCCTAGTTGATACTACAGCACTTTTAAACAGTCTAAGGGAAAATTAACTACACATAAGTGTACATAACGAAATGAAGATTTTACATCATTGTAATATCATTTAAAAGTCAATGATCCTGTACAGAAATTACAGAACAGCAAGCCACTGTACAAATAAATTGACTGAAGATAATGAGTGAAAAAAATAAGGGAAGGGAAATAAAACCTAGCGAAGTGTTTTTGTAATTGGTACAGGAAACATATTCTGCAGGATGTTGGGCACTCAAGCTAGAATCTTTATAGTATCAAAAATTGTATTAGCATGAGTAAAGAGTATAGAGCATAAAAAAAATAAAACTGTAATTATGCATGAGTATAGAGTTTATACAAGAAATGCAAGAAACCAAAGAGACATTAATGCATGATCTTATCAAATGAAACACCATGAAATATCGACTTCTTCAATTACATGGTCTGAACTCTGAAGCATAATAAAAAATTACAATTAACTACAACCGACAAAATAAAGTAGCAAAAGTATATATCGTTTGCAAAAATGAGTGGTCATCACTCATCAACTTGGCGGTCAAAGGCATGCTAGGCTGCATTCAATTTCCACAGGATATTGCTTTAATAAAATAAAAAAATAAAAAATACAGAAGAGGTTCAAAACTCTCAATTCTCAGCAGCAATAACCAAGCTAGTAGCGCCCATGTGACCATAATATGATAGCCTCATAGAGTATGAATGATAGCTCTAATGTTTCACAGTTGGGAACCTAATTCAAAGTGTACAAATATGAAGTGTTTAGGCTGTCATGTAATTGCCATTAACAGTTAATGATATATTTATGTTTAAATTCAATAGGGACCTTTCATGAAGGTATTAACTAGATTAAATGTATCAACGAATAAACTGAACCCAAAATTTGAAGTTAGAAAATACCTCAAGCTGCGTAAGCATCTCAATGGTCAAATTTAAGTCACACCCATTAGCATAATAAACCTCCGCAAGGCTTTCAGCTGCAAAACCTGGAAATTGGGAAGCTAAAAATCCAAGAGGGTTTACTTCTGTACCCTCCATCTGTTGCTCATTAAACATGTCATCTATATACTCTTGCCCAGGATCACCATTGTAGAGAGGCCCATCTCTAATACCAGCGAGCAACTGATCACCATTCATATCCCAAGGTTTAGCAGGCATTTGTTGAAAATTAGCGGAGGGTGAATTTTCTCCATATGCTGGAAGAGGATATCTCATCTTCTCAGGAAAGCTACTGCCATTGATTTGATGAGGAGACAAGTCGCGTTGTTCCTTTGACATAAAGACACCAGCTGTTGTCGGGAAACCTGAGATTCCATTTACATCCGCTATGGACAAAGATGAAAAAGGAATGCTATTGATTCCTTGAGATTCTTCTTCTCCGACAACATTAAAGTCAGGAGTGATATCATCAGGTAGCTGGTGACGCCAGAACTGGTGGGCCTCATCATCTGAATTATTTGACACAAATGACTCTGATCTGTTGAGTATTGCTTTCCCTGGTGTTGAAGCACCAAAATTGCCAAAACTTGAAGATGTGTCTGTGGTGTTTCCGGATGGTGATCTCAAAGCAAATGGAACAAATTCTGCAGCATCAGGATTTAAACTTTTTGCCTTTCCTGTTGCGCTAAGCTTTTTGTCATTGGCAGAAGCCCCTTTATTGAGCAAGTTCATTCTTCTTGACGGTAAGAAAATAAAATGAATCTACGGGCATGTGCTAGAACTCTAAAATCGAACCTGACATTACCCAAATCCTGCAAAACATATATTTTAGACTGCAGCTTTACAATACAGACACCCTAATCATGATACTTGACCAGCAATGAGAATAATAAACAAAAATTTTACGATAAATCACACTTGTCCATGAGGAATTCCTTTTAGAACATAGCTAGTGCAAACTGTTAGCGAATACAAAGATACGTAGTGGTAGAACTATAGAAGATAACAAAGATGAAGAAAATGTTCAGGGCTTAATGAAGAAAAAAATCATCCTTGCTGCAACATGATTTATAGCACAATAGCATTGGAGTGGTTACATTATAATATACATTTCCCTTTTTATCAATGATTTGGTAACTTCTAAATGCTTCACAAAGTTCAAGAAAGAAAGCATATGCATAAACCAGTAAATTACAAAATTAGTCTCAAGTTCCTATAAATTGGCAATCACTAGCCTAACACCTAACCATGTGCACAATTCAGAGGGTGCCAACTTTGAAGCTGTATAACCGATTCCTGGAAGTGTCATATATATATAGTAAACAATTCCATCTGTTTGCTAAAGTTATATTATATAATTTGCTTGTCCAGTGGCTTGCTTCTTTTTTCTAACTAGTGGTATTTAACTTCTTTCTGGTGAAAGGCTTAACCACTGTATCAACCAGCATTTGACAAAACCACAGATTTAGGTTTCCTCCCTCCCTCTGTCAATCTTTCCATCTGTGTTATATATATCATGTTATTAATTTTATCAATCTATATATCCATGTTTGATTTCCTTATTGTCACCACCTACATTCAATGAGTCAACAAACAACAATTAGATGCCTTTAATGCCTAACACTGAGGATGCTGCCTATATATATATATATATATATATAGGGGTCGTATCCGTTACAAACCGGATAGTTTGTACAAACTATACAAACCAATCACCACCACACATGTAGATGATCAATGGCTTAGATTAATTCATTTCCTAGATTTGCTCTCAACTACATTTGAAAATATTTGAAAATCACCTAAAAGTTAGGAGATAAACAAAATATAAACAAAATCAATGGTTAAGATTAGGTTTGTATAGTTTGCACAATCTACCTGGTTTGCAATGGATACTTCCCCTATATATAATATATATATATATATATATATATATATCCATGTTTAATTTATCAATCTATATATCAATCTTTCCTTATTGTCATTACCCATTACATGTTGTGATTATTTAAGAACAATCATATCCCAAATTAGGTTGTGCACTCATGTCAGCAAGGACAAAAGTCTAAAGAAAATGCTATTCTAACTCCACTAAAGCCTCAAACTTGCTACTAATAATAATAATTGAAGTGATGTAGCTTAAGGATTACATCATAAAACCAAAACCTTTAAGCACCTTAGAATTCTTGCTCATCCAAATAGCACCAAAAAACCATTCAAATAATGCTCTCAAAACACAGATCAAAGAACAAAAAAAAAGCATATTTCACAAAATTCAGCATTGAATGTACACCATATCTAACAAAACCACACTTTTCAAGATGCTGATTAACCAATACATCATGTAAACTAGAAAAAAGGACAACCATAACTAACCACTAGCAACAATCAATGTTAATAATAAATAACTCACTGAATTAAACCCTAAGCAACAAGCAAACACCAAATCAATAAAAACAATTTCCAGCAAACAAATTATAAGCCAAAAACCACATTTTCACACATTTCAGATTCATAGATAGTAACAGATCTCTCAAAAACCAAACAATCAACAAAAATTTCATAAGATCTGATCACGGCAGAAGCTGTATGAGCTGAATTATCACCTTTTCGCAGCTCTATGATTGAAGAAACCATACAAAATCGATCCATTGGCGATAGCTTATAGATGTATCTGAATAGTAGATGATGATAATAATAACAAGTATATATATCAAATTAAAGCAAAAAAAACAGAGAGATTGAGTAAGAAGAAGAAGATTGTGTGTGAATGTTAGGGTTGTTGTTTGATGTTGTTGTTGGTTGACGAGTGTTTATGGTTCGAGTGAGATATGGAATGGAATGGAATGGAACAAACCCTCTTTGACCAACCACCATCTATCCATCCATGTACCCTTCCACACAAACACACACGTTGACACGCTACCACTTTTACACCCACCACCACCCCTATTTGCATTTGGAGGTGACTTATTCCTTTATCATCTTTTTAACGGCACGTAACTCATGTACACGTCCAGACACGAAATTGACGAGGTATTCGGAAATTTTTACGGGTATCTGACTAATCTTCGGTGACCATGGGATAACATTACCTAAATATTTTTGGGATTGCTTTTTGAGGTCCAAAAGTGCTTTTGAGCAAAAGTGTTTATTGACTTATAGCGGTAGGAGAAGGAGTTTTTAAAAAAAGTGTTTGGATTAGCTTATCAACTTTTTGAGAAGGGTTTGTAGCAATAAGTCAATAAGTTATGGTGTTTGGCTTAGCTTATCAATTTTTTGAGAAGGGTTTGTAGCAATAAGTCAATAAGTCAATAAGTCACAAATTGTGACTTCTTGAAAACTCCATTTCACCCCTTGTCAAAACGGAGTTTTAAAAGCACTTTTGGATTACACAAACAAGCTTATCAACTTATTGACTTCTTGAAGAAGCCAATAAGTCAATAAGCAGTTTTAAAACGCAATCCCAAACACCCTCTATGTACTAAATGGAAAGTCATCACCTTACTTATTTTATGGGGTAACATTCTCGATTATCAAAATGAATAGTTGATAGTTGTATCTTACTTGTTAAGTGCTAGTTGGATAAAAGTTTTGTTGTTCACTTTTAATGTAAAATTCTTGATCATTGTTATCTCTTACAGGGTAAGATATGTGGTCCATGTTATGCAAATTCGGTAAGTGTTTAGCAAACAACCCTAAATATTTGTATATTTCATTTTCCTGAATTACAATAATAATTTGAAAATTGCACACTAAAACTCGCCCTTGGTAACTATATTTGTTTTCTAAAAGAGTAACTATGAATTTGTGGGAGTTGTTTTGTTCATGAAATGAAAAATAGTGGAATCAGCCCCAATAGGGCAACCTACCGGTTAAGGCTTGTGGAAGTGTAACAAACAACCCAAGTTTGAATCCGGAGGTAAGCAACCAGGGGCCACTGAGTATTAATTCCAGGGGAGCATGTTTTAGCTTTCGATAAAAAATACCAAGAATGTAGTCTGGGGAAAGTCCAGGTGAACCTTATCAAAAAAATAGTGGAATAGAAATCCATTAACTAAATTGAAGTAATTGAAATGGAATTTGGCAATGCATTTGTTTCATAGGAACTGAAATATGCATGTGTTAAGGTAAGATGACGGTTGTGATGACGACAATGGAGACATAACGAGGGCAAGGTGAGGGCAAGGTACTCGTGGTGGGTGGGTTGCAGTTATGCAATAGCAATCATGAGGTGGTGGTAAGAAATCGGTTGTAGGATGTGGGGTGGTATTGGGTAGCAATCTAATGGTGGTAGCAATCTGATGGTGATAGCAATATCATGGTGGTTGTTGTATGGGATGGGTGTCTGGGGTAGTGGTTGCGACTATGAACAATAGTGGCATGGTCGTGACAACAGGGGATGGTGGGTGGATGTTAGTTATGGTAACGATGGTGGTGGCAATAGTGAAGGTTTTGGATATATGTTGTGGGGTGGTAAGGTTGAGGGCAATAAGGGTAGCAAGGGGTGGTGAGGTTGTAAGTTGTGGTATAGGGTTAATTGGATGAAGGCTTTTGTTGTTTTTTGAACCAAATTGTTAAAAAAAAAAAAAAGTTGTTACATTTGTTATGAGATGAAATTAAAATTCTTCACTTATGCCAATGCATAATCAAATCTCTCTAACCATGAAGTTTGGTGGAATCCATTGTTAAATATTTTTATAGTTCAGGGGACCCTCTTGTATCTTTTGTAGCTATATATTGTTATCAATACACGCAACTCTAATTACGGGTTTTCCACAATCTCACATGGTATCGAGCCACCTAAGAGAAACCCTAAGAAAACCCTAAAAATTTTTCTTTTCTCTTTCAGCAGCCACCGCCGTCGCAGCCGTCGCCGGCAACCACCGGTAGCCGCCGCCGTTCACCAACACCGGTTCTACTCCTCTTTCTCGGTGTCTCATCTCCTATGTTCCTTCCCTCTGCACCGTCGCCTCACCACCACAACGCCGGGGTTGCTTTCTCTGTTTCCCGGTAACCACGAACGTCGCCGTCGCTGCTATCTCAGACCACCGGTAACCGCTGCGTCGCCTGCCGGAAATCACGTCGCCGTCGCTGCTATCTCAGACCACCGGTAACCGCCGCCGTAACAGCCGGAAACCCTAACCTCCGTGCCTGTCAACCTCCGCCGTGTACTAGTCGTTTGCCTAAACGCGTCGCCGCCGCCGTGCTGTGTCGTCTCTGAACGCGTCGCCGCCGCTATGCTGTGTCGCCGCTTGCCTGAACGCGTCGCCGCCGGAAATCGCGTCGCCTGCCGGTAACCGCGAACGTCTGCCTGAAACCGCCTCGTAACAGCCGTTTCATCCACGATCTGAGGAACCACGATCTGAGGAAACCGCGTCGTCTGCCTGAAACCTTCACGGTCTGCGAAACCCTAGCGGTGCCGGAAACCTTTTGAGGTCGCCGGAATCTCGCCGGAACCCTACCGGCGTTTACTGCTCTTTGGTTCACAAATCTGAGTTTGCTGCCCTTTTATAACTCAGAGAGAGAAGAAAAAAAAAACTGCTGTTGTCAGACTGCGTGTCGGTACTTTTGCCGCTGTTTTGCCGCTAGCTACCGTCTCCGTTTACCCGTCGCGTGCAGGGATTGTGGTACATTACTATCCCTCTACCCTCGGTTAAGCTTCACGCATATCTATTTTCTTGCACTTTATTAGTTTTATTTTTTGTGTGTTTTCTTTTTGTTGCAATGTCAACCTCCTCACAAACCAGTACCCTCACTAGCCCCACTGCTAGCCAACTTGTCTTTGCTCTCACAAATGTCTACTCTCAATTTAGTTTTAAACTATCCACCGACGGTTCCAAATACAAACTTTGGCGTCGAATTTTCCTGGACATGTGTAAGGGTGCCAAGGTCCATGTTCACATCACCGGCAAGTCTAAACCTAATGGTGATGATGATGAGGACTGGGAGGCAATTGACTCCCGCATCAAATCTTGGTTCTACTCTACTTGTGATGCAAACCTTTTGCAAATAATCTCGAGTGATAACTGTACTGCTAAAAACCTTTGGGATAAACTTGACGAGTTCTTTCTAAATAATAAGATGTCTCGAATGCTTCAGCTACAAGAGCAATTCCGAAACACCAAAAAGGGTGCCTTGTCCATTACTGATTTTTGTCACCAATTAAAAAATCTGGCTGATGCACTTGCTGATTGTGACTCCAAAATTGATGATATAGAACTTGTCATGCAAATCCTACGTCAGTTACCTCCCTCATATCACAGTATTGTAGATGTTATCACCAACACCAAACCCTTTCCCTCGTTTCTTGAAGCGAAAAACATGCTTCTTCTTCATGAATCTCGTGAAAAGTCTCTTGAACCTCATACAGATCCTCCTCTTACCTCTTCCGCTGCCTTATATTCATCTGCTCAAAATGGAAAACCGAAAAATAAACCTAATAAAGGAAGGAATAATGGGCGTCCTGCTTCCAAAGGGGGCGGGGGTAATACTAATGTTTCCACAAGTTCCCATTCTTTTGCAGGTAACCAGGGTCACTCTCAGGCCTACTTTGGGGCTTCTCCTCATGCTCCACCAGCTCAGCCAGGCCTTCTTGGTGCACCGCCTGTGCACTCCTTTGGGGCAGGGGCTCCTCAGCCATCCCCGACGTTGTTCAGTGCTCCTCAGCATCCCTCACCGCATACTTTTCATCCGTCGCCAGCGCCGTCATTTCCGTACCTTTACGGGCAACATCAGTCTCCACACTTAGTGCCCGCTCCGTCTCCGTACGGCCAGCCCATGCAGCCGTCCACACCTGTGCCACTGCCTCCTCAGCCTTCCTTTGGTGGACATGCCTCTCAGTTCAGTCAGCCGCAGTATACTGATTTATCTTCTGTGTTTCAAGCTATGTCTGTTCAGGCGCCTCAGGACAACAACTTTTACATGGATTCGGGTGCAACAAGGCATATGACATTCAATCAAGGTACAATGCACTCTCTAACTCCTTGTAACTCTAATTTCATACAGGTTGGTAATGGTGCTATGGTTCCTGCCAGATACATTGGTCACTGTACTTTACCCTATTCCTCTTACCCTCTTCTTCTTAACAATGTTTTAGTTTCTGATAAACTCATCAAAAACCTTATCTCTGTTCGTCGCTTTACCATAGATAATTCTGTTTCTGTTGAGTTTGACCCTTTTGGTTTCACTGTGAAGGATCTTAAAACAGGGTCCTTTCTCCAGCGTTGCGACAGCGATCATCATGATCTTTATCCAGTTCTCCCTCCTGCACCTCGGTCTACTCTTGCCTCGGCTAACGTTGCTGTCTCATTTGACGTCTGGCATAGACAGCTTGGTCATCCGGGTGCTGCTATCTTCCAGTTTCTTGTGTCCCGCAAGTTCATTGCTTGCTCTAGTCAATCTTCTACTTTATGTCATGCGTGTCAGTTAGGAAAACATTGTCGTTTACCTTTTTCTTTATCTGCTACTAAAACTTCTCGTGTGTTTGAACTTATTCATTCTGATTTATGGACTTCACCTGTTATTAGTTTGAGTGGTTTTAAATATTATGTTCTTTTTTTGGATGATTTTTCTCACTTCTTATGGGTGTTTCCTTTACGTGCTAAATCTGAGGTGTTTGATGTTTTTAAAACTTTTCGTGCTTATGTTCTAAATCAATTTAAAACGGACATACAGCTTTTTCAATGTGATAACGGTCGTGAGTTTAACAACCAACCCTTCCTGGATTTTTTTAAAACTCATGGCATCAAAATGCGTTTTTCTTGTCCCTATACGTCTCCACAAAATGGAAAAGCTGAATGCACCATTCGCACCATCAACAACACTCTTCGCACGTCCCTCATCCAAGCTTCTCTCCCGCCCAAGTTCTGGGTTGAGGCTCTTCTTTCTTCGGTTCACACCTTTAACCTGCTTCCGTCCACTACCATCCAGTACAAAACACCGTTTGAGGTACTCTTTGGATTCTCTCCTACCTACTCTCATCTGAGTGTCTTTGGCTGTCTTTGCTATCCAAACACCGCACCCACTGCACCTCACAAGCTTGCCCCGCGATCCTCTGCCTGTGTCTATCTTGGGCCAAGCACTGATCACCGTGGGTATCGCTGTCTGGATCTTATCACTCAAAAGGTAATCATCTCGCGTCATGTCGTCTTTGATGAAACGCATTTTCCTTTTCCTGATTTTCAGCCTCGCCCCTCCTCCGAGGACTACGACTCGTTTGATGTTGATGATTCTCCACCAAACCAAACGTTACATGGAATTTGTCATTCTAATTCCATCAAATTCAGTTGAAAACAACTCCTTACGGTTCGTTCAATTTGCACGAATGGAATGGATTTTTTTTATTTTTTTATTTGGTTGGGGGGGGGGGGGGTTGGATTTCAAATCGATTTCATTCCCGTGTTTGGTTTATACAATAGTCCAGATTTGAACTCCTATGATTTCTTTGAAATCTGTCAACCATAGGATTTTGAAATCTCAATGGGGGGCTTCAATTTCAAGGGATTTCGTAGGATTTGTATATAATTATGATTTAAAATATGTCAAAAACTTTTGTTTTAAATAATCAGTTAAATAAAAGGTAATTTCATTATTTTATTAACTTACTTCTCCAAAGACATAATAAGTTGAAGTGTGTAAAAGGCCTTAGTGAAGAATTAATGTTCGTAGCAGTTCTCCTTTACATGAAAAGTTGTAGATATGTCAACAAATATCCGCAAATCCATGCTATCCAATTACGTTCTTCCTTTTTATTTATGAGATATACCCTACCATAATTGAAGTACAACATGAGATATTCAACAACTAAGGTTATGGCACACCAGTAAGCCTTATGGGGGCATGGAGATACACTTGTGAAGACTCCATGCAATTCGTGATAGCCCAAGGGATTAGTTGGTGCGTGTAAGTTGGAATGGAAACCTGCAGTTACCAAAAAAATCGATATCATTATCTTTATTTAACTCTTGAACTATTAATTCATTATCAAACAATACATAAGAATTATAGCATCATATATGGAATTTGTACACAAATGTATGCCTTTTAGTAGTCTAGTAACACAACTTAAAGAGTAAAAAGATAAATCAAGTTGTAATGGCAATACACTTGCCAAATTAGGATGAGGGAAGTATGTGATTAGTAAGCAATGTAATCATAAACTCATAATGAACCTTTTTATCCTTTAGATTTTAACATTTAAATCCATTGTCCCAAGTTCTAAATCTGAAATTTTATGACTTGATACAAGGGTATACCATCAGTAAATGAAACCTCAACAAAATGATTTATTTTTGCAAACCCATCACAGATTGTGTAGCACCACGAAAATTATGACAAATAAATATCTTCCATAAAATGAGGGATGGCATATAATGCCATAGCGTGAGCTCTTCCCATAAAGGAGAAAATAACAATTATCTGTTAATTACAAGTTTTGTAATGTAACGAAACGAATTAAACAACCATCTAATCTAATCTCTAACTAGAAACAAGATTACAAAAGGGTTATCGTTTCTAAGTTCAACAATGGTCCTCACGTCGGTATCCCAAAAGTCCTTTCCCCAAGCCCACTCTAGCCATTTACGCCTTTTTAGAGATGTCGTCACTGGAACCTAAGATACACATAGACACCAAACAAATGTTAGGCGCAAAATCCTAGTGAGTTTGTACAAATAACTTTAACGATATAAATATCATATATACATATATTTCAAATAAATGAATGAATAGTACAATTTAATTAGGAGTCAAAGGGGGAGACCTTTGGCACCAAGCAAGGGCACCTAAAGAGCCGATACACCTTGGATACAAACTTTCATGAGTGACCTGAAAGGCCCGACACATCCGAGGGCTACAACCATGACATTACCTCGAATGACGAAGGTTTAGAATCATATCTGAAAGGTGAAGCCGAAGACTGTATCCTCCTAATGACTACTTGACTTAGTTCCTCCAACATTCAAATAGGCTCAACAAGTTGTCTTAGTCCATGTGGAATGTGTGCAACACCATCATGTGGTAGGATTTTGCATAATACTTCAATGTGCTCAATTTAAGCCAATGACACTCATCGCCGTAAAAGATGGATTTTAACCATAAGAGTGCATTTTACATAACAAAGATCATATTGTCGATGACCAAACCATTCATGACCATCATGCAATTTATGAACATCAAATCTCCAAATTAGATTGAAACCTAAAATGTGTATATTTTCTTGAAATGACTAGATAACGTAATATTTCATAAATCCAAACATAATGGGTCCCTAATGTGCTAGAGACAACATATTGGTTATAAAATCCAAGGGTTCATCACATAAGGATGATTTTATACTTGAAAATGTAAAACTATGTTTATCAAAAGATGGAATAAGTAACAAGTTTTACTAAAATTGTCAAAGCAACCTAAAATTGTTTACAGGATGTACAAATGTAAAATTCATAAGTTATTGATCGATCAATTATACTAAAAATGATTAAATTTATGTAATCGATTCTTCAATAAATATGTTATTTCTAAAGAATATATATATATATATACATACACATACACATATAAAGAGGGTTATATAAATAGCAATAACTAATTATGGGTATTTAATTATATTAAAATATATAATATGTATTGTGTAAATAATAACTAATGCTACTTATATAAAAAATAGGAGTATTATGTAAATTACAATTAATAATAAGCTATGATGTATTAAATCTTTATAGTTACTTTCATTTATGTATATTGAATGCAATAACGGTTTATTATATATATATAAATAAATAAATATTAAATTAACATTATTAATCTTATCTTTTTTCTATCTATATCAATTATAGTCTGTGTTTTATTATATGCAGTTTCTATGTAAATAAGTAAAAAACTACACATATTATTATATTTAAGTGTCACACAAATAAAATAACATTGATTTTAGTATGGGTTAATATTGTTAGTGAGTTTTAAAACTTGAGAGAAATACAAAGGACTAAAAAAAGAACTATAAAATCCCAATAAAAGTTAAAAGAAATATAGATACTTGGGTTAGTCTTCTTGAAACAAACCTAAAAATAAAAATAATCATTGAAAAAGATCATATTAAGTTATAATAAGTTATTATTGTACTTTAGTACCATCTAAACTCTAAAAACACAGTCAATATAAACCCTGGGGTTCCATTATCAAAAACTATAATAAAAATATTGAAGACAAAATCTAAAATTCTAACAAAGATCAATAACGAATAATACGTGAATTAGTATTTTGTGCGTTAAAATGATTAGTAGTATTTAAAACTTGAGAAAAATATAGGAGACAAAAATAAATAAAAAAGTCTACAAACGGAACAAAAGTAAAAAAAAAACGTATATCCGGAAGTTAAATTAGTCTTCTCGAAATGAACCTGAAAATATTAAAATAACCATTAAAAAATCATATTGAATGATCATTAAGGTTATATCTAAGATTGTAATACGTACTTTGAAGCTTTGATTATTGTACCGTTCTTACCATCAAAACACTAAAACTGTTATCAAGAACAAACCTACCGGTTCATTCGAAAAGTGTGTTAAAATGATTAGTAGTATTTAAAACATGAGGAAAATATAGAAAACAAAAATAAGAAAAATTCTCCAATCCGAACAAAAATAAAAAAAGGTATACCCAAAAGTCGAATTAGTCTTCTCGAAATAAACCTGAAAATATTAAAATAACCATTTAAAAAGATCATATCGAAGATCATTAAGATTATATCTAATATTGTAATGCGTACTTTGAAGATTTGATTTATTGTACCGTTCTTGCCATCAAACGCTAAAACTGCTATGAAGAACAAACCCACTGATTTCATTCGAAAACACCTAAGAAAAATATAGTATTCTCAAAGTAAAACTAAAAACAATTTTAGTATTCTCAAAGCAACCTGAACTCACTTTGTTAGATTTAGACTAAATTTAGGTTTTCCCCAGATATTGAGCTTCATTTGAGGAAATCTTTAGATCTACAAGAAATGATCCAAATCCTAGCTCCAAAACACTTCATCTACCTCAAAGAACTTAAAATCTAAGACAAACATGGGAGAAAATGAGTGGAGATGAAAATCACATCAAATCTAGCTTAAAATTGGGGAGATGAAAGGGTTACTCATACCAAATACTCTTGAATCTTCCAATAAACTCTAAATATCTTTATCTAGTCTTGAAGGGCTCGAAAAATCGAGAACATAGCAAAAAGAATCGAGAAAATTAGAGGAGAAATGAGAGAATTACGGCAAAAATGGTGAAAACCCCGATTTGCGGTCTTTTTATGCAGAACCAAGCCTTGGAGCAACTTTTGGCGCAGTTTAGGTCGTGCGGACCCAAAAGTCATGAAACAGAGGGTCATGCGACTTGGGTCGCTGGAGGCCATTTTTGGCTGTTTTTCATCATTTTTTTGCGTTTTTCAAGCCCGATTCAAACCTCGATCATTCCAATTAGTTTGTTAACTAAAATACTTTATAGATTACTGTTTTAAATACCTTTTAACAACGGTTTAGTCCGAAACCAAAAGCTCAAGATTAATGGGTGTTACAGTAAACAACCATATTTTTACTAAAATTAGCACCATGCATTTACATGGTAAGAAGTGGTAAGCGTTTAGTAAACATGCCCTAAATAACATCCTTGTGACGTGGTCCTGTAAGTAATCCAACAGAAAGTAACCAAAGATCCATAAATGACAAAATCGTGATTGCGGCTCCAAAAACAAAACTCCATTGGTCCCTCAAAGATTTCTGCCTCTCAACCTCTACCCTCTAGGCTCTCAAGTCCCACACTCCCCTTTGGATTATTGAATCGGTGCATTAATATCCTCCACAAAATAGTTGTTTTGAATCATAAAACGTGCATTTAAAAAAAACAATGATAATAAAAGGATTTCAAAAAGATATACCAATTACCAAACGTTCTTTTCTTGTTATCCTACGTGCATATGATTGTTTGTTATTCAAACCTTCTGATTGTATTCACCATTATGACATTATCGTTAGTGACATATCCAAGTTTTCCTATTTGAGTGTCTCTTATTGTAACAATTTTTTAGATATGACCATGATAACAAAAAGAAAAAGAATTCATAGTACAAACGTATTTTACAAAACTTTTAAGTTTGGTGAGAGATGACCACATATCTTTGCCCCTAGTCACCATCATGGATGCAAAGAAACATGCAAGAAAATGACACATTAATTTGTGTATATGCGTGCAAGAAAAGACCTAACATCACAACAAAAATTTCATGTCCACAGTACATGCATAAGATTTACTTGTCGATTTTACACAGCTGGCTAGGAAATAGACCTTTTCGTTCGTCTCACAAGCCAAACGCTACTTGATTCTTTTTTTTTTTTTGTAAGCGTCATGTTGGACATTTTTCGACTAAAGCTATGTGTGGTAAAAATAAGCTAGCTAATAAGCCAGTCCATGTTCGGATGGACCATAAGCTAGCTTATAAGCTGACTTATTGAAACACTACTTAAAGTGGTTGTTTTGGGAGCTTGTTGTATTATTTTCCAATTATACCCGTATTAATAATTATATTATTATACCTCAAGATACCCTTTTTAGTCATTTTACATATCCATAGGCTACTTTTTGCCAAAGATGATGTGTTCACAAGATAGATTATCAGCTACCAGCTAGCTTATGAGGCACGAGCTAGCTTATCACCTAGTTTGCCAAACGTAGCCTAAGTTTATATCTCATGTGGATCAATGCAGAACTTTTTGTATTAGAAATTGACATGACTATTTATAAGATATGATGGTATCAATTAGAAGCTGACATAAACTGTTCATAAAATATGATAATATCAAAAAACTCAAAGCCAAATCTCACATTACAATGGATGTATGGATGTTCCTTGCTTAGCCACAATACAAATAAGGGTTGTTTTGCTATTTCATTGCTTACATGAATTTGCTGTTATTGTTAATTTTTAGAATAATTCTAACTAATTTTTGTGACATATAACTATCCTTATGAAAAATCATGATACAAGATTGTCTCGTCACAGAAATATTGGTGATTTAATCATATTTAACCAAGATAGCATGAGAAGTCAACTAGCATACTACAACTTCATTTATTGACATTGACCAACACATGTAAAATCTAAATTGTTACTATTTGTATATGGCATCATGAGTGGTTGCATGTATTCTATATGATGAATATATTTCTACAACATGAACAAATTCTAAGTGTAGTATATATCATTTTATTCACTCTTGATTGCTTTAAGATAGAAAATGTTTAAATACATTTTACAATATGAATATAGCAAAAGTATAAAAAAAAACTGAGTTTCAAGTATGTAATTTATCCTCTGCAAGACTGCAACTAAGTTCAATCATAATTACAACAATGAAGTTAAGCCTAACGTCAGTGTATAGTTTTATCACTAGGTTCGAGCTTGACAACCAAGATATTTCGTTATGTTTTTCAATTCTGGGATTTTTTTTATGTTTTCTTTTCTTGAATCACATTGGGATATTTATTCAAATCGGATTGTACATAATAGTTGTTTGTTGTTCTTGGTGTAAAAATGTGAAGGCTCGATGGTGTTCCAATGTGGGCAAAAATCGGGCTTTTCGGGCCGGGCCGGGCTTTGATCGGGCTTTGAAAAGACCGGGCTTTTCGGGCTTTTGTTTGACCGGGCTTTGAAAAGACCGGGCTTTTCGGGCCTTTGTTTGACCGGGTTTTTTCCAACTTAAAAAACACTAAATTATTTTATAATTTCAATAATAATGATAATATACGATATAAACTAGATTTATTTTATAGTTCTAAAGTCTAAACTATATAAAACAAATAAAAAAATAGATTTATTTCGGGCCGGGCCGGGCTTTGGTCGGGCCGGGCCGGGCTTTGGTCGGGCTTTTCATCGGGCCGGGCCCGGGCTTTTTTTCGGGCTCGGGCCGGGCCGGGCTTTTTGCCCATCTCTAGTAGGGGACAAACAACTTATTAATGTCAATTATGAGAAGGGAGGTTTGGGGGGGGGGGGGGGGCATGATTAGTGCTCAGTTTCAAGAAACCACATGGCCTATGGTAGTCTATTGAAGGCTTAGATGGTGACCATCATCTAATATCCTTTAAGTTTTGCTCACCATTTCTACCATGATGTGGTATAAACACATATGGTTAACTTGAGAAGGTGATGTTGTGGTCATTTTATTATTAGTTGATGAGTCCAAATCAATTCAAGAACTTTAGTAACAAGTTTGTTCAATGATGATTATCAGTTTACATGTTACATGATTTGGGTATGTCCAACATTTATATGTTTTTTTATATTTAACAGTATTGGTTCATACTAGTTGTTTTTATATTGTGTGTTACTTATAAACTTCTATTACATTACTTTTTCTTTCTCACTTTCCATCAAATCTTACATTCTGCTACAATGCAATTGACACATATAGATCCAATAAATTAACATCGAGAAAGAA
Organism: Centaurea solstitialis; assembly: GCA_030169165.1. Lineage (NCBI taxonomy): Eukaryota > Viridiplantae > Streptophyta > Magnoliopsida > Asterales > Asteraceae > Centaurea > Centaurea solstitialis. The sequence continues at coordinate 9,652,806 of CM058043.1, forward strand.
ATAAAACAAAGAATACATGCTTTGTACCGCATCGTTCATAAGTACATGTATAGGAAAGCAATAAAAATATAATCAAAACCCTTGTAATTTATACTTTTGTTGACTTTGACTTTCATTAATAACCAAATATTTTTCAACTTCAAGGTACTCTCAACCGGTGATCACAGATAAAATAGTATTTGACCCAACAAACAGGATAAACATAAAAAAAAATATAATTAAAATTATCATTGAGTTGTAAAAAAAAGTACTTAACTATTATTTTTAAAAATACATTTCATTATTGAAACGTAGATAAATTACATCCCTTTTAAACATAAATTAAATTAAACAAATTTGTAAAAAGTCATTATCGCTTTTTTTAAATTATAGAAAACCATATTTATAAAATCGTCAAAGAATAAAATATAACATTAAAATTAAAGATATATAATATTATATTACAATAATATTAGGTTTAAATGACAATGCTAAAAATTGGAGAAGTAAAGAAGTGAGTTACATCACTCATCTGGTCAATAAATATGGTTTTGACCGTGAAACATCGAATTATTTCTCGCAAGGGCTGTAGGACACGGAAGGTAATTTCATAAATTTTACAAATAGTCCATATATGAAGCCGTTTCCAGCCTGATTGTAACATTTACAAAAATGCCCCTCGTCAACTTTGACGAGTTAAAGATTGCGGCTTTAACCGGTCAAACCCGCAATCTTTGATTAGTCAACTTTGATCTCAACTGTATCATTGGTTGACAACACTTCTGTATTTCATATTTTTTTAGCACTTTCCTTTGAACCTTTCTCCATTACAATATATATATATATATATATAGGGGTAGATTCAAATGTGAACCACTTTTTGATTGTGAACGTGAGGACAACCGAGAGCGCGACACGTGGCGGATGACTAGGCACCACGTCAAGTCCACGGCGGATGACTAGGCGCCACGTCAAGTCCACGACGGATGACTAGGCGCGATTCATGGGAGGGCATTGAATTAAAGAGGGGGACCACACTCAAAGCCTCCACGTGTCGCACTCTCGGTTGTCCTCACGTTCACAACCAAAAAGTGGTTCACATTTGAACTTTCCTCTCTCTCTCTCTCTCTCTTATATATATATATATATAGAGAGAGAGAGAGAGAGAGAGAGGGAAAGTTCAAATGAAAACTCAATTTTGGTTGTGAACGTGAGTACCACTAAAATCGTGCCACATGACAATATTTTATCTGAATATTATGCATTATTCAGAGTAAATATTGTCACATGACGCAATTTTATTGGATCCCACATTCACAACTAAAATTGAGTTCACCTTTAAACCTAACCCTGTATATATTAACATATTTAGGGGGTGCTTGGTTCATTTTAGGGAATGGGAATGGGAATGAAAATGGGAATGCAGGAGAATGGGAATGAAAATGAGCATTGTATTGTTGCTGCTTGGCTAACCCACTATAATCAATGAAAAATTGTTTCATATCAAGAAAATATTTTCCTCCACTTTGAAAATACAAAAGATGCTTCATTTAACATCAAAAGATGGAATGACATATGAAAAAAAGAACTGAGTTGAAAGAAAATTTTCATTCCCCCAATTTGGTCAGGAATGGAAATTAATGAATCTGCAGGAATGATTCCATTATATAATATCAGACCAAGCAGCAGTATTCATTGTCATTCCCATTCCTTCCCAACCAAGCACCCCCTTAATTTATCCATATATTAAAAAACAATTACCTAAATTTCAATTCGTAATAATCACATGATATATTTCAGGACACATCCAAACTATCATTAAATTTTGTACTTTTATTGCTGAAGAGATCACAAATTTTGCAACACTTCAAAGAAGATAAGAAGATGAACTTGAAAGAATAATTTAATAATAATTTTTTTTAGAAACTGTTTTTTGTTTGAATATGATACGTGGTTCTAACAGTTTGTTAACAACACTAAAACTCCAAATAAGTCGTAAACTCTAATCCGATTTGATTATATCAATTTCAAACTCAATTACGGAATGACCTTAAATGAGTTAAAGTCCAAATTTTTTGAGGATTATGAATATGATAATAATAGATACTTTAATTAGGTCTGATTCGAACTTGTTTCATTAAACAAAGTTCTTTTTCGTATACCATTGTGTTTCAAAACTAGACTTAATATTCTTTAAAAACCCAATCATAGTATTTTTGAAGCCATTTTAAAGGTACATAGGAGAAAATTTGTCCAAGTTAAGAAAAATGTCTAAAAGAGCCAATTTAGCTTTAATTCTTTATTTTATAGCCAACTTTTAAACTTACTTATGGATATAAGGATATTATGTGAGCAACATTATACATGTTAATCTATTTTCCGCTATGAAAAAAAATACTACTCTTAAGGCTGTGTTTGACAAAACTAAGCTAGTATGTTTTTTAATGGACCATAAACTACCTTATTGAAACGCTAGTTGGAGTAGCGTTTTGGGTGTTTTTTGTAGTTTTTTTTAATTACATCTTTATTAATATTAACTCTTATAATCAATTAATCAAAGATACTCTTTTGAACCAATAATGGTGGTGGCATACTAGCTTATCCCATCAACCCAAGTTTGAGTCTAAGTGTCAGCATTCTGTGGTCAAGCTTAGTTTCAAACAACCCCTTTTTTTTAAAAAAATTAAAATTGCCAAGGACGTAGTCTAGGAAATTCTAAATGAACTTTTCAATAAATAAAAAAAAGATGTCGTTTTAGTTATTTTACATACTTATAAGCTTGTTTTTACCAAACATAATTTATTTATAAGCATTTACTAGCTAGTTTATGAATACAGAGCTAGTTTATATAAGTTATTAACTATCGACTACCTTATTAGCTAGTTTACCCTATACAACCTAAAATATAGCTTAAAAATGAAGATAGTGGCTTAATGCACCATATTTTTCTCAACTTGACATCAAGTTATCAACTTAAGTTTTTATTTTAATCCAATACTATAGACTATAGAGTAAGGGGCCGTTTACTTGACGCTTACCCGGTAAGTACTTACTGGGTCAATTTACCTTATGGGGAGAACGTGAACATGACTACAATCTTACCCGGTAAGAGCGATAGCATGGACCGAAAGTCTTACCCGGGTAAGTGAGATCCACAACTCTTACCCGGTAAGAGTTTACCGGGTAAATTGTTGCATACGATACCGTTTTAAGAGACTAAAATGTTGTACCACATGGTAGGTGATATGTTCAATTTTACCGGTAAGCACTTACCGGGTAAGTGTTCAAGTAAACGGCCCCTAAAACTCAAAAATCTAATATTTTGTCAAGATATTAATCTTTTTAATATATAAACAGAAACAAAAGAGAAACAAAAAAACCAATCTTTATCTATTGGGGGGACTTCAATAATAAGAGCAGAGCAATACAACAGTGGGACGTAACCCACGTGAATTTTGTTTTTTATTTGCTGACGTGTGCAGACAGTTACAGGTCTTTCAAAACAGCCAAATAAACCAGAGCTGGCAATCCTCTGTCGTCTTCCCCGCCTCTTTTTCGTATATCTACACATCTTAACAAACACAGAATTCCTGAAGAAAAACAAAAAAAAAACTTCTCTCCTCTAAATCCTCTTTTCTCTTCCAATTTTGGCCTCTATTTCTCGAGCCAAACAGGCTCTGAAATGTATATGAAACTTTCGTCCTTCAAGCTGCTGCTAATCGGTGGAGAAGTCGTTGAAGAAGAAGGCGCGTGGGAGAAAGAACGATAAATATTTCTTCATTTTCGAGGAAATTTTGATAGATTTGGAGGAAATTTTGAGAGATTTGGAACGTCAGTCACGAAGATCGGTGAGTTTTGATTTTTGTTTTCTCGAAAACAATGGTCAAATGTTCATTAATTTGGTACCGATTTGAATGATATGATATTTTAGCTATGAGTTTATTTTTGTTTTTTCCAAAACAAAACTTGTCATTAATTCCGTACTGGAATTTGAATTTTTTTTCAACTGTTATATATATTGTTGATTGTGTAGAGAGATCTTATTTCGTTTTTTTTTATTTCTATTGGATTGATTCTGATATTGTACAATAATGGTGAAGAATACGGTTATGGAGGCGAAACTGACGTCTTCTGGTAAGGTCGACGGCGGCGGTGGCGGTGACGTTGAGTGTGTGAAATGCGAGTGCTGCGGTTTGACGGAGGAGTGTACGGCGGCGTATATCGCGGCGGTGAGGGAGAGCAACCAGGGGCGGTGGATCTGTGGACTGTGTACGGAGGCGGTGAAGGAGGAGATGGAGAGATCTTGCTCGGAAGAAGCTTTGGATCGCCATATGAGGTTCTGCAAAAGCTTCCGATCGTCGATGAATTCTTCGAATTCGCCACCGTTGGATCTGATCTCCGCCGTGAAACAGATTTTGATCAGAAGTTTAGATTCTCCGAGATCGCCGAGATCTAATAGCTCGGAAAGTTCGACCTACCACCGGTCGTCTTCGATTGTCCGATCGAACGGCTGTCATTTTAGCATAGATAATTGATGGTTATCGGTTTATTAGGGGAGATTGGCGTTGGTATCCAAGAACCCACCCTCATTTGCCTCGTACCGTTTTCAAGCCATACCTACGTATGTTTGTTAAAGGGTCCGTTAAAATGGTCCCATTAACAAGCCATACCTACGTATGTTTGTTAAAGGGTCCGTTAAAATGGTCCCATTAACAGAGCTACGGGGTATGAGACAAAAATTGAAGAGCGAATGTGTAGGAGGCCAATGGGGATGGGGTTTTAGGCACCACTGCCAATTTCTCGTTTATTAGATTTTCCGTGATCGAGCTTGAATCCAACTACCACCAGTTATCGTTGTCGGCTTAATGCATGTTCGATTGTTAGATCGAACGGCTGTCGTTTTAGCTTAGATAATTGATGAATTTATTGGTTTATTAGGTAAGTCCTTAATTAATTATGAAGAGTTAATCATCTCATAGCTTGATATTATGAAAATTCCCATGGATATCAAGAAATGATTGAATTCAGGAATAAATCTCTCTTTTTACTCAATATGATTACGTAACTGTTTTCCGTTTTGATCGGCAAGTTATCCATCAAATCTTAGGTATTCTACCATCATCATTGACTATGACTAACTCCAACAATTCTTAAAAACATCAATACGTAGAATCTAATATAAAAGTTATATATATATATATATATATATATATATATATATAGCCAACAAATTTTCTGTTATAATAATTGATTTGAGTTTAAGGAAAAATCTTAAATAAATAAAAATTTGTAGAACGGTATCGTAGTCTTTGTGTTGAAGGTTATAATAAATAGATCGAGTTTAAGGGAAAAACCTCTACTAAATAAAAAATTGTAGAACGTTATCGTAGTCTTCTGCATATGGATGAAGACAAAATATGCACTTTGCATACAGGTAATTTATAATATGTAGACTTGCATATACATAAGTATATTATACATTTGTGCTTAAAAACCGAAAAATGATTTAATTTGTTGGTACGCACAAGTGCATATGGTCCATATAAAAGGCTATGAAGGTGTTCCTTGGTTTTTTGTTTTCTTAAAATTTTCTTTTAAACTTCTCTCTATTAATAGGATATTATCATTGACATGTAGCTCAATTGGTTATGAATGAACAGTGTTGTTATTGTAAGAGCATCCACACTGACGGAATCCTTAAGAACCTCACTTTCCATATGTTTTCATGCCACATCATTGCCATCTCAACAAACAAAGAACCATCTTAAAATTCTACATTGCAGATTTCTACAAAAACCCCTCTCTCACTTCTTTTTTCTTATTTATAACATAAATTTTATTTATGTAAATTATTATATAACCGAAAAAGAAAGTATTACAAAAACCTGGGTTTTGTTTAAGCACCCGGGTTTCAATAAGAACTTGTGACTGGACAAGAACATTTGTCCCACAGTGGAGGTTCTTATAGAAACCCGTATAAGAACCTCATGAAGAACCTCCATTGTGAATACTGTAACATATAATAAGATAAGATGTTATTTTTACTATAATAAAAATTTGGTTCTTTTTCATGGTTTCATCTTTCATGTAATAATAAAGAATTTCGTACAATTGTTCTTATGTTTTTATATTTTTTTAACAAAGTTTTGAAAATCTCTTGTACCCTTTTCATTTCACGGGTTAATTGACCGACCTTGATTGCTTATTCGAAGGAAAAGTTGCATAAAAGAAAGTACTTATCTTTGCATTTCTTTCTATTCCTATGTATAGAAGTACTTCTAAAAACTTACTATTGACAAACCAATTCTAAGAACAAATTTTGGTCACTAAATCCTCTATAGGTGACAATCATGGAGAAAAAACTAGCCACATCCCACATACTTTGTTATTAATAGTTAATACTTTGTTTTATAAGATGTCACTTTTTTCACGTTATAAATATTATAGAATAAGTTTGTTTTCGGAGATTGACCAAATAAATTTTTTGAAACTATGTTTAAATATTATTTAATTTTTTTTATTAGCACCAAAAAATCTATATTTTGTTGTTTGTAGTGGTCAAATAAGATCCGTAAGCATTATGAACAAAAATTAAAACATTAACTAATCTTGTAAAAGAGCATATAATATGCTCACAACTTTAACCCAAATACACGATTAGATATTTAGATATTTGTTTTGTATGTTTAGCTTTAGAATCAAATTAATGGACTAACAGACAGACACTGGGGTAGCACTAGCAAAGGGCCAAAGGTGACAAGGTGGTGCCAAAACAAGTTATCTGTACTAGGTTTCTTTAGCAAGTAATAAAAATATGTAAAAGTATAATTACCTAAGCTTTAGTTAAATAATTTTATTTAATACTTTGTATTTAAATATAAATGTATTAATAAACTTATAGAAACTTATAGATAATGTAAAGCTTAATTTGTTTGAATTTAATAACTATTAGATGAGGGCTTTTGAGGTGTAGCTAACTTGACAAGGGATGAGTTCATTTGTAACCCCACTGTTAGCCTTGGCCGTTAAATGAGCAATAAAATGCTCATTACTTAGGTGCCGTAGAAGCAAGTTCTATGTGTAACTAGTTGGGATTGTTGGCAATCAACTTTTTACACAAATAAATATTAAATATGGATAAACATTTAACAAGAAAATCTAACACAGTCTTGTCAGAACAAAAAAAATTCTAACATCGTCTTGCCAACTATTAAATTATTGATGTTCTTACATTTATTTGCCCCTCTATTAATTTCTGGCTCCACATCCGCTATAATGAACATTATCTTTATTAATATCTATGATTGAAATTTCTTTAATTTGGTAAAGAATCTTAAAAGACTATGCATGAACTTAACATAAAGATATCTTTAAATTAAACAAATTGTACAAGAGATTTTCAGATATGAAACAATATCCTATCAATGTTGGTGTTGCTCAAAGGTTTTCTTGATAAACTTTGTAAGATTGAAATGAACCAAGCAACTCTCTTGATTGTAAAGGGCTGTTTGGTTCACGAAATCTAAGGATTTTAATGTAATTGGAATGAAAAATATTTTAGTGATGTTTTGTTTAAAGTCCGTAGAATGAACTTGATGGAATCTTTTAAATTTCTTTGAATTCCACAATTTAAAAAATTATTATTACTTGATTTAGGAAAAATGATTGAATTCCTACCAACCAAACTCAGGATCAAATTCTATCAAATTTCATTCCTTCCGATCCTTTAAAGTCAAATTCTTTTGATGAAGTTAGTCCAGGTCTTCAAGTTCATGAAATATGATAAAAGTCTAATTATTGTTTTAAAAGTGTTTGCAAAACAATGATTAGCAGATACAAGTAGACAATATCAACAGACTTGTATTATTTGGTTATCACTTTGATTAAAATGGTAAACTTTGATCAAAAGGATTTAAACTGAAGATAGGTGATACTTCATTTTTAGATCAGTATTTAACAAACGTTAAATAGATATCATAAAAGTTATTAAAGAAAAGACATTTAATTTTGTTATTATTACAGCGTGTAGTATGAACTATACAAAATTAGTTTCTTTATCACTTTTATATTTTGCATGTTTTATAATCCAGGAATGAAACTAGGTTCCAGTTTTTATTCAAAATATTGTCCGTGACGACTTATCGTAGTGGGAACCCGATAAGGTGTTAAAGTCATTGTGAACTTTTAGGTGGTTATGATTAGTTACTAAATAACAGCTACAAGCGTTGTAGACTAAAAGTTGCACAGATGTTTGATATAGTAGCAAATATCGGACGTGATCCGCAGTTGAGATTACTTCTTGGAATCAGTCATAAGTAAATCTCACAGTGGTTGTCTCTATCACCTGAGGTATCTGATTTGATATCATGAGGACTACTGAATACTTAGTGCACTCAACCGCTACACCGTAACAGGGTGGCTATAAAGAGCGTAACTAGATTCAGCGGAAGCCGTGGTGTTAAAGGCAGATATGCAAGATGGGATTTGCACCTCTTCTTTGAAGAGAGATATTTCTGGGCCCATCTTGACTGACTGAATATACTGATGAAGTGCATGGCCATGCCCAAACAAACTGATTAGTTCTTTGTCGTTTACCTATCAGTAAAAGTCGGATAGTCAAGAAAACAGAATCTTGAGTATTTAGAGTTGACACTTTCCAAGCTCATACTCACAGATGAAATATCGTGATGCAAAGGGAAAAGTCAAGATATACCCAATCCATGAACAGTAGTTCATAGATACTATTTTCTTACGGAATGTTTATATCACCAGTCTGGGTATAAGAGTTCTTGTAACCTGGTTAGCCTAAGTGCCTGTCTAGGGGCCTCCTTAGGTCCGTGTAATCAAGGCGGTATTGCCAACTTGCACAAGTGGGAGTCTGTTAGTGATTATGTGCAGAGTTGACAAACCAAGTGATCACACATCCAATGTTACAAGACACTTGAGGGTCACACCTGTGAGGACCTATAAATCGAATGAGTTATATGAAACCCAGAAATGGAGAGTTAGGATTTATAATAGTCAATTATAAATCAGTTGGGTAATTTCAGTCAGAAATCCCAAATTTGGAGGGTTATTAATTAATTAGATATATTGTATATTTATTTGATAAAATAAATATATAATAGTTAATTAATAGTATTATATATATTAGATAAATATATATATATATATAGATAATTATCATAAGCAAATTCTTTTCCAGTAAAATAAGGAAAAGATTGAGATAATTACACTAAGGAAACTGAATCTTATACAAACTGTATTTTTCCTCCATATAAATAAGCCTTATGGGTTTAAGGAAAATTCATTGAACCAACTTATAATCAGTTTCCAGTTTTTCCTCTCCCTCTTTTCTCTCCAACCGCCGCCGGCCTCACTCCCCGCGCAAAACCAGTTCGGTTTTTCTACTTCTTCGGGTTTCAGTTCAGCTAGAGGAACAATTCGTTTGGTCGTTCATTGGTGGACTAATTCTCGAGCAATCCAGGTAAATTTTTTGAACCTATAACTGTTAGGATTAAATAAAACAACGATAAAATCTGTGGATTTTTCTTGGGTTTTATATCCTATTCGCTTCCGCATTTAATCGAAACAGTGTGTTTTGATCGTATAGATCTTTGACCAGTTTGGTTATTAGATTTGTGGGATTTATCAAACCAGTTAGGTTTCGAAATCCATGATGATCCTCGAGTCAGTTTGACCCAAGGGATCCCATAAAACCCAACACTATGAACCAAATACGCCCTGATGGTCTCATTCTTATATTTGATACCTTTAAGGTCTTTTTTACTCAAATTATCCTGTCTTGGATTTCAATCAATGGTGTGTGTGGTTTGCTAAATCATCAAGAACTTGTTATCCTAGAGGATGTAAAACCTCATTCTTCAATCCTTATATCTAGAAGAGTTCCACGAATAGAATTATGTGATGTTAATTATGAAGCTAAAGAAAACTAAATATCCCGACTTGAATTGTTTATGTGGCTTCTTCATTTTCATATCAACACATATAATATGTTTCATAGAGGTAAATACCATATAATCCGTCTATGCCATATTGAACCACATGATTTAGAGCTTTTACGGTAGTATTTGTATGTTTGGAATTATTTTACTATAATTTTGTTGACTTCGTTAACCACATATTGATCGTCATTGTTCAAACCACTAAAAGTCTTTAATAACACACATCAAAGTTGTCAACAGTTCTGTGGCAGATTGATAAACGCTCAGGGGTTCATAGCGCCCTAACCGAGTTCGAGCCTTCCCGTGTACATGCTTGGGGACATTTAAGTGGGGACATGTTTAGCCCCCAAAATTGACGGGGATTAGTCGGGTTTTGGCCTGGACACCCTTCGAAAAAAGAAACACATCAAAGTTAAGAGTTTAAGGAGAAATTGGCCCTAGAATCGAGCTAGATTTTTTTTTTGATAACTTGAGGTGAACAATGGTTGTTGGTTTGGTAAACTCTTATATGACAATCTATCAAGTTAGAGACTTATTAGAGAAAGTTGATTATGAAGCATTGATAGAAAATTTTGTTTTGAATAATGTTAAAGAAAATGATTCTTTCAATGTGAAGTTTGTGTGTTACAAAGTTTAGATGAACCTTATCCAAAAAAATATTTATATATTTTAAATCTATTTTATTTAACTTCACATTAGTTCTCTTATGTCATGTATTCATCTAATTGATGAACAAGAATCACAAATGAAAATTTAACACATCTGCTTTTGATTCGATTGGGGTGCATACCTGCCAAGGACAGGGTCGTGTATCATAAAGGAGGATCGGGGTTAATTAGTAAAAGGGTACATTAGACGGTTTGGCTTAATTTTTTGTTGCTATATATTTCATTTATAATCAACGTTTTTCGTGAGATTGCCACTACTAAAAAAAAGCCAATTTCCGACGGACGAAATCCGTCGCAAACTTGTGACCGAAAAGCGACGGTAACAAATAACATGATTAAATTAAACTATAAAACTATTAAATATATTAGTATTATAACATTAAATTGTAATTAATAATTTAAATTAATTTAATTATGTTATTAGGTATTAATTAAAAATATTGCTTATTTAAATAAAGATTAAACCGTCGAGAATTCGTCGGTATTTAACTCAAAATATTAATCAATAATTTAAGGTATTTAGTTATCTAATTATATATTAATTACAAATATTAGTTATTAAAAAAATTTAACCGTAGAAAATCCTTTGGTATTTAACCCAAACTATTAATTAATAATTTAAATTAATTTAATTATTTTATTATGTATTAACTAAAAATATTGTTTATCTAAAAAAACCTTAACACGTCGGCAATCGGTCGGTATTTTTCGATAAATATTAATTAGTAATTTAACTTAATTTAGTTACCTGATTATTTATTGGTTACAAATATTATTTATTAAAAAACTTACACTATCGGAGATCCGTTGGTAGGGCTTACGCCAATCTATTTGGTTTGGATCGATCTAGTTGAACATTAATCTATCTAGTTGGCTTTTAATCGATCTATTTGAACTTTAATTGATATATATATATATATATATATATAGAGAGAGAGAGAGAGAGAGAGTCTAGTTCATTTGAAAACCCAAATATATATATATGGGCTTGGATCGATCTAATTAGATTTAATCGATCCAATTAGGTTTAAATCAATCTAGTTGGGCTTGGGTCGATCTATTTAGGATTGGAATGATCTACTTAGACATTAATCGAACTAGTTAGGATTTAGTTTTTATATTTGAGTTTAGATCTTTTTTGTTGGGCTTTAATTGATCTACTCAGGGTTTAATTGTTACATTTAGACTTTGATCGTTCTAGTTGGCCTTATATCGATTCAGTTGGGCTTGGATTGATCTAGTTGATTTTAATTGATATAATTGGGCTTTAATAGATCGAATTAGGTTTGAATCGACCTAATCAGGCTTGGATCGCTCTAGTTGGGCCTGGATCAGTCTAGTTGGGCTTTAATCGATCTAATTGAGATTTAATTGATACATTTAAGCATTGATCATTCTAGTTGGGCTTTAATCGATCTTTTGGGATCAAATTGATATAGGTTTTAATAGTGCTAGTTGGGCTTAGATCAATTTCGTTGGGCTTGGTTCGATCTAATTGGTTTTTATGATATAATTGGGCTTTAATCGATCCAATTAGGCTTGGATCCACCTAACCGGGTTTGGATCGATCTAGTTGGGCTTTCATGGATATTGTTGGATTTAATCGATCCAGTTGAGCTTTAACTGAAATACTTTTATCTGTTGAAAAAATGTCGGTAATTTACACATATTATATAATAAGTATTAAATTATTAATAATCTAATATGAAATATTATATAAAAATATTTATATAACCTATAATGTAATATTATTTAATAATTTAATTAAATATAATATCTAATAATTATTTATCAGATTAATATAATTAATCAAAAATTAATATTTTAAAATAAAATCTAATTTAATCGATCCACTTGAAATGCTATAATTATTTATAAATATTCAAAGGGTGGGAAAACGGTCATGTTGACTCAAGTCGAGATTCACAAGATCTACATGTATGTTTTGTTGAATTGCAAAGAAGTTCAACCTCTCTAGTGGACCTTTGATGCATGGATACGACAAACGAAACCTCATCTTGATGAAGCTGGACGGGATAAAGTTGCACGGGATAAAGCTGCACGAGATAAAGCTCGAGATAAAAGGTTTTCTACATGGTTTAAGGAATACGTAAGTATACAAATATGAAACTTACACATGTAATTTTATACATATGTGCTTACTTTTCTATTTGTTAATTTGAGGTCATGCTTAGATCCAATGAATTCACAGATCAGTTGAAATCCCAAGCACGTGGACCGGGCGAATATGCTTGGTCGCATAAGGGATATTTTGTCAATAGGTATAAGTTCCATACGGTAACACACGTTTCTGTGCGTGTGACACATAATCAGGGCCGGTCCTAAGGTTTTTCATGTCCAGGGCAGAAAAACTAAATAGTGCCCCTAACATAATTAAAAAAACAGTCGAAACGTCAAGCACGTAGTCCATTCTCACGACAATTTATTCATTATAATAAAATTATACATTGTACTCAAATGGAAACGCTAAACAACAAAACATAAACATACGTCATCTAAAACAATGTTTTCATGCAACTTTTAAAGCAAAAATATCAACTATTTTATCATTGTAAACGTTTGCTAAAAACTTATTTACGGTATTAAGAATAATGACCCATTCGACCTATATCTTGAGTTATGATATTTTATAAATAAGACTTTAATAATTTGATTTTATAACTTTAAGATTACACAAAAATAAAAATAAATACAAAAGCATAAAAAATATAAAAGACCTTATTAAGAGAACTTAGAAATCCTAATAGATAAAATAAAAAATAAAAGAACATTATGCATTTTTGCATTGTGTTCTAAATCATATTGTTATACTAGTTTGTTCTTGTTTAAATATATGAAAATGCATTTCATTTTAAGTGGAGGAAAACAGGTGGCGGGTGCTCGTTGACTTGACTAGAATATTTAATTATTTATTAGTGGTAAACTGGTAATGTTTATGCTGTGAACCAAATTCTTATTTTATTTTTCTTCAATATTTACTTCCTCTCACAGACCTATAACTTTTTCATTGGCCATGGTTTCTTGATGCCCTCTCTTTGCTGCTGCCCAGGGCGGTTGCCCTCGCCGCCCTACCTTAGGGCCGGCCCTGCACATAATAGTGGTGTATGTGTAGAGGATCTTGTTATGACGACTCCGAGACTTACTATTACGGGTTGTTAGACGACATGTTAAATGTGGAATATTATGGTATAGGCGTATGTGTTGTGGTTTTGTTCAAGTGTACCTGGTTTGGTAGTCCATTGGGAGTTAGAGTCGATTCTAAACATGGGTTATCTTCATATTTGGAGAACAACTTATTATATCTCAGAGCATCCGCAGTGGTGTAGCCTTCAAGAACCTCACTTACCATATTTTTTATGCCACATCTTTGCCATCTCAACAAACGAAGAACCTCCTTAAAACTCTATAATGAAGATTCTTAGAGCATCCATAGTGGTGGAACCTCCAAAAACCTCACTTACCATATTTTTCTTTACCACGTCATTGTCATCTCAACAAACCAAGAACCTCCTTAAAACTCTACAATGAAGGTTCTTACAAAAACCTCACTTCCTCTACTTATTTATAATTTAATTATTATTTATGTAAACTATTATATAACAAAAAATGAAACTTTTACAAGAACTTGAGTTCTTGTTCAAGAACTCGAGTTCTAATAAGATCCTGTGACTGGGCAAAAACCTCTGTCTAACAGTGAAAGGTCTTGTAAAAACCTCATGAAGAACCTCAAGAAGAACCTCCATTGTGGATGCTCTTACAACAACCTCAATTTCTTTTTCTTATTTATAATATAATCTTTATTTATGTAAATTATTATATAATCGTCTAACCGAAAAGAAAATTATTACAAGAACTTGTGACTGGAAAGAACTTTTGTCCCACAGTAAAGGTTCTTGTAAAAACCCCAATAAAAACCTCGTTAAAAATCTCCATTGTGGATACTCTCATACTTTCTTCATTTGGAGAAAGTTTTAGGCACCCTGTTGGAGCATTATTTAAGTAAAAATCCTTATTTTTTCCATTTATAAAGGGTTTAGTATTTGAAAATGTATCTAAGTTGTCACGTTTTGCTATTGTATGTATCTAACTCTGAAAACTACCATTCAATATACTGAAATTTCAAAATTTTGTTATTGTATATATTGTCACCTTCAATAGCAAGTCAACACCTTTTTTTGTAGGTTTGGTCCCTGAGTTTTGTTAAATCTTACAATTTTGGTCCCCAAGTCGCACCACCACCTTCCTCTACTGCCTGCCGCCGCACCACCATCGCGGGCCACCACCATCACCTGAACCACCACCGCCCACCATCACCAGAAACACCACCGCCCACCATCATCGTAACCACCACCGCCTACCATCACCGTAACCATCACCGCCCACCATCGTCAGACACCATCATCACCGGAACCATCATCGCCCACCGAAACCATCATCGCCCACCGAAACCATCACCATCACTGCACCACCATCGTAGGCCACCACCATCACCTGAAATACCACCGTCCACCATCACCGCCTACCATCACCGGAACCACCATTGTCAGACACCATCATCACCGGAACCACCATCGCTCACCGGAACCACCACCACTACCATCACCGTAGCCACTAACGCCCACCATCACCGCACCACCATCGTAGGGCCCCACCATCACCGGAACCACCACCGCCCACCATCACCTTAACCACCACCGAAACCACCATTGTCGAGCACCATCATCACCGGAACCACCACCATCACCGTAACCACCATCGCACACCATCACCGTAACCACCATCTCACACCATCGCCGTAACCACCATCTCACACCATCGCCGGAGAAGATGATCGGACTTCGCCGGGGAAGATTGTCGGAGTTCGCCGGAGAAGATGACCGGTGGTGGTGTGACTTTGGACCAAATTTGTAACTTTTGATAGATCTCAAGGGTCAAATCAGTAAATTAATCTAATATTTTGGAATTAAAAAAATCAAAATTCAAAAAAATAACCTAAAACCTGTTTTATAGGTTACCAAATACATACAATAACAAAGATTTTAAACTTTAGTATATTGAATGGTAGTTTTCAGAGTTGGATACATACATAGCAAGACATGACAACTTGAATACATTTTCAGATAATAAACTCTTTTATAAAATCTATCGAAGATGCTTTAAACTAGCTTATTTTTGTCAAACATAGCCTAACAGTAACCTACTTATAAAAATAAAAAAAGCTTTTAATATTTAAAAAGACAACACTTCATTGTATGTTTATAATTTTTTTTTCCCTTAAAACGTATCGAATTTTAGAGATTTTACTTTAATAAAATCAACTAAAATTATAAATAAATAAAAAAAGGGAGGTTTGAGTAGTACAAACTACAAAGTCAAAAACCATTGGTAGTACCCCTTTGCAGTACAAATCCTCCTTTCTTTCTCCGCTAACTGTCCCCTTTTCTATAAACTAAAACGCAACCTTCCTTCCATTATTCCCTTCTTCTCTTCTTATCTCTGACGCTAACCACGACCAACCACCAACCAACCACCAACCAACCACCACTTTTTCCGATCAACCTCCCACCACCACCACCGCCGCCACCATGATGCACATGACCTTCTACTGGAGCCGTAACGTCACGCTCCTCTTCGATTCATGGAAGACCGACTCCTGGTTCACCTACTCCCTCACCTTAATCGCCTGCCTCATCTTCTCCGTCTTCTACCAATACATGGAAGACCGCCGTCTCCGATTCAAGCTCCTCTCCTCCTCCTCCACCTCCACCGCCGCCGCCGTCGACGGAGCCACCACCACCACCACCACCACTCCTCTCCTCCAGACGAAGCTTTTCGCCGGAAGCCGGTGGAATCTCGGCAGGTTCGCCGGATCGGCGCTGTTTGGGATCAATTCCGCCCTAGGTTACTTTCTGATGCTTGCGATCATGTCGTTTAATGGCGGTGTGTTTGTTGCGATCGTCGTCGGGCTTGCCGTTGGATACTTGTTGTTTAGGAGCGGTGGAGATGATGAGCAGGTCGTGGTGGTTGATAATCCTTGCGCTTGTGCTTGATTTTCGGTTTTTTCGATCTGGATCGATCGAATTGAGAGGTGAAATTGGGGATCTAGGGTTCGTTCTTTTGATGTGTATTCTACATATGAAATTTGATAGGATTTGAAACGAAAAAAAAGCTACATGTACGTAAGTTTGAATTTATATATATCATATATGATTGTTCTGTATCATCATCATCATCATCATCTGTTCTTGTTTGAATCAATTTGTGAGATTTGGGGATTTGAAACATGAAAAATTAAACAAAACCTAATGAATTGATCCAATATATTCCGTTTCGATATATATCACCAGATACAGATAACTTTCAGGATTCTTGAAGATCCAATAGAGCTTATTCATAGTCTCTTCCATGGTAGATTGTGGTATGCTGTGAAGGAATTGGGATTAATCGATTTCGAATGGAATGATCCAATTTGGGGGATAGATCAAATTGCTCATGATCCGTTTGTCTCCTTGATTATGGATTTCAGGTTCAATCGATTCCATTTCCATTTTCTGCAAATTTCAAAGCATTAGTAGCCTAGTGGTCGGTAACATCCTTGGGAAGGATAGTGGATGACATCCCTGTTTATCGAGTTCGATTTATGGGATGAGCATGTGGCGATATTTGGCTATGGGTTGGCTCTCGGGACGATGGTCGCCGAGGATTAGTTGGGTGCCCATATAAATCTTGAATACCATTGTTGTCAAAACGTGTGCATGAATTATCAAAAAATTCAATTTCAATTTTAAGCGGTTTTGATAGGATCCTAATACCTTGTCGACTTCGTATCGAAACGTGACGTGTGGATGAGTTATCAAAAATTTCAATTTCAATTTCAATTTTAATTTTGAGCAGTCTTGATTTGAAGTTTTGGTAGGTAAGGTTACCTCCCTCGATTATAGTCGCAATATCCATTATAATATTATTTACAAACATCGATATCATCCATTGCAGTTGTTATGAGATTAGTTTATATCAACTAATTATATACTCTTTTGACGTTTTAAGTTTTAACTTTGTTTTTGTTTTTGTTTGTCTGTTTATCTACTTATTATATTATTTTCGTTGATAAAAAAAAATCAAAATATTCCATTTGGTTTTGATTTACAGAAGATTCTGTTCTAGAATGGTATGGTTAGGTTGGGTTTGTGATTTATCATTTTTGGTATCAAAATTGCTAAACCAAATGGGATTGATGAATTTGGAAGGAAATGAAATTGATTGATAGCTTATTTATGAAAACCTGCAACCACCTTTCTTTTAAGGGGTTGTTAACTTGTTATGTTGGTTTTGTCTCTGTTAAAGAAGATTTTTATTAATGAGCGTGTTACTTGAAAATTGAAATGGCTATGTTTGATAAAAACTTGATTTTGTACATAAAACTTACCTTCAAAACCTTACTATGGCCTATGGGATTGTTTTGTTGGTTTTCCGTTAAAGTCTTGGATGGATAAAACTATTGTGTGGATTAATCTGTATAGATTACAAATGTTTTTGTTTGAAATGTATTTTTCATAAATGAAATGAACGAGTTTTTATTTGGGATAAAAAATGTTTGAAACAACATGGCTTAATTTATGCATAAAGCTCTTCTTAAAAGCTTAGTGAATAAGTTACTTTTTATATCATTAAGTCACTATCAAACAGAGATATATATAGCCGATCGAATAAACCGAGTCCCAATAAGCTGCTAACAAACAAACCCTAAGTAAGTATAGATAGTTTTGGGGATGATTAGACCATTCTCAGTGGATTTGCTAGGTGCTAATGGTACCAACTGCCACGTTAACGACATATCAGCTTTCCACTATCTTGTCAACACCTTACCAGTTCATCCACAGTAGCCTTGACTCTCATACCAATCTAAATAATTAATTTAAAAAAAATAAGAAGAGAGAGAAAGAAAAGAGAGATAGAGAGAAAGGACAGAGAGGGTGGGGTAGGATGGGATGGGGTGGGGTGGGGTAGGGTGGGTTAGGCAACCGGTATGGGGTGTCGTATTTCTTGCTTGTGAGCCGGTACCACTTCATCCACGGTGGTGTTGCCACGGCGGTACCATAGTCATGTCGTTCACATGCCGGCCTCCATTATGGATGGTCTTATAAGCAAATGAGTAAATTAGACCGATGTGCCACGGGTTTTTCTTCAAAATCTAGATGTCATTCCTCCAAAATAAGTACATTGGGTGTTCTTTAGGTTTACATTTTGTTACCACAATGTTTTTAACAAAATATGAGAGTTGCTTTGAGTGCTATGGCAGAATATTTTCAAGACGTTAACAAACAAGACGTAATTTTATTTATTGACAATATCTTCCGTTTTGTCCAAGCAAGATCCGAAGTATCCGTCTTGTTGGGTAGAATGCCTTCCACCGTGGGTTATTAACCTACCCTTAGTACCGAAATGGGTTCTTTACAAAAAAGAATTACTTCTACCAAAGAAGGATCCATAACTTCTATTCAAACTGTTTATGTACCTGCAGATGATTTGACCGACCCTTGCTCCTGCTACGACATTTTTTTGTTCGGTCATAGGTTGGTCCAAAGAACGAGGTCGGCTTCCTTAAGTCCGTTGTTCCTCAGTAGCTCAGTGGTAGATGGGTCGGCTGTTAACTGACTGGTCGTAGGTTCAAATCCACAGTTAAATTTAGTTTTGTAACTCAAAGACATTTTAGTTATTTTAACACCCTAGTCTCTACAACCGTATTCAATAGCTGCCCATCGCAGGCGGCCAAGGATATAAAAATGTGTTCTATTTGAAAAAATCAATAACATCAACTAATATCAAAGCATTGGTAGCCTAGTGGTCGGGGGAACATCCTTGGGAGAGACAATGGATGGCACCCTTGTCTGTCTTGCTTTGATTCATGGGGAGAGCAGATGTCGATACCGTGACCATGGGTCAGTTTTTGGGTCGGTCCATGGTCGTTGAGGATTAGTTGGATGACCGTATGCAGTGGCGGATCCAGAAAAATTTGTCGTCGGGGGCACCATATAAAATAATAAATGACTAAAATTTTTTCCTACGTAACGATCTCTAAGCAATTAACAACTTATTTTTCAGAAGCACGAATCTTGTTTCTGGTCTCTACTTCGTATCTGGATTGTTGAGAATTGAGAGATCTAAAACGAATTAACATTTAATAATGAATTAAGGCCTTAAGTTTTATTTTATGGGTTAGATTAGGGATTTCAAGTTGTATTTTGTTGGGGTTCTTGTGTGATTTGTTGGGGTCCTTGTTTGATATTTTTAGAAATTGCAAGTAAAAAGTGAAAATAATTTCTTTGTGGACAACATTTTGTAGGGGCCCAGGACCCCTACACCTTTGCCTTCAATCCGCCCCTGACCGTATGGATCCTGGATATATTGTCAACTTTGTGTAGAGATGCATACATGAGTTATGTGTAGTCAGGGCCGTTCCTAGAGTTTCGGATGCCCTGTGCGAAAATGTAAAATTATGCCCCTATGTCTTTCTATTAAGCAAATGAAACGATACACTGAAATGATCTTTTAAAGGGTTTGGAAATAGCCAAGCTATGTGGCTCATCTCTATGTCGATTTTTATTATCTAAACAAAGAATACAAAGGGGGACATAAGAGAACCAAAACCCCAAATTACAAAAGATAAATATAAGTCACCTAAAACGATGTCTCGATGCATAGAAGGATAAAAAGCAAGAAATACTATAATTAGTTTATACTAAAATGGTAGAGAATAGTGGATTTCATCGTTCTATGGTTACTTCTTAAACGGTGAGGTCTTCTCTATACACCGAAGCCTTAATTAGGTTAAAGTTATTAAAAAAAAACATGCACCTCAGCAAGTCTATAAATGTGAAGATTAATAAAAACAGTAAGATCATTAAAATTGATAAAAAAAAAATAGTGAGTGCAATGGTACAAACAACAACAAATGACTAAATCCTAAATTCCTAAGCATAGGTTGCATAGCAAGTTAATTGATGTTGTAATGCATATATGCAATCTGCCAATTTCTTAAATCCTTTTATTGATGCAAAAACAACTAACGTACATGGATTAATGAAGAATTCCACTAAATCAAAATCTATATAAATTAATGATGTAATATAATACCATACTTGAGAATTGTATAGAGCCTAAATTCAAAAATTATTAAAACTAATTACCTATACTAGTAACATTATATGGAATTTTGATGCCCCTTGAGCTTTGATGCCCTGTGCGGTCGCACGGGCTGCACGGCCCCAGGGCGGGCCTGTGTGTAGTTAAAAAAAATGATTTCCATTCTGTATCAAATTGACTTGCATCAATCTTGTCATTCCATACAAAAGAATGTAAACGTGCTTTGAAACCAACTTCAACATTTAATGAACCAAGCTCTAAAAGATAAAAATAATTAGATGAATGTATATGAAGTGAATTAAATTAAATATAGTGTATTGAATGAAGCTGAACTTAATTGAATGTATAAAATTGACTTAAATAAATATTGTTTATGGAAGTTTGTTCATGATATGCCACATGTAAAGCCGATGTCTAGCATTTTGAAGACGCCCTTAACAACCTCTTTCATTGTAGCATCTTGATATGTTACTATGTAACATGGCTCAACCACCAATCATGCAAATATCTATATCGCTACGTGATTATGAAATATTTTTTCAAATGTTCTTGCATCACTCAAATGGTATTCCGGAATCCACCAATCCTAGGTCTACAACTTAATATCAACACTTTATTTGATCGATTTGTCTACATTGAGTAAAAGATTCTGATCAAGTAACCAAACCCAAGAGTTAACAACATGGCAACCCAAGTGTAAAGATTCTGATCAAGTACCAAACCAAGAGTTAACAACATGGCAACCTACTACGTTAACACCCAAAGGGGTGCTTAACTAATGCTTAAAGTAAAAAACATAGTAGAAGAACAGAAATACTTAAAAGTTACTTGCATTGAAAATAAAGTACAATTTGTTCCAAATGTTGCTATAATCAGGTAAGAACTAAAAAAAATGATAAATAAGCTCCATCTCATGTTTAAAAAAAATATATTTAATTTGATTTTTATATATTTTACTGTAAAATTCCATCTGGTCCGTGTAGTTAATTCCCACTATTAACTCATGTTCCCGAATTCCATTTATTACATCAGTATCGTCGCAGTTGTCATTTGTTTCAGGACTAGAGTAGTCCATCAGTATGTAAACGTAGTTCAGGAGGAAGAAGCTCAGAGTTCCCAAATGCTTATGTTTTTCGATTTTGTAAAGGGTTTTTGGATTCTTGGCTTTCCAATTTTAATTCACCCACATAAAATTAGCTACCACATGAAACAAATTCGAATATTTTTTATCATCTAGTTTATGAAGTATATTGGTTCATGATGGATTTGTTTAAGAAATAAGGAGGAATTCTTCGAGGGGTCACACAGTCAAGAATTATTGGCATTTTGTGAAAGAATTGAAGGGAATAGAATCATAATAATAGTCCTAATAAGGGTGGGTTGTACATTTGCAGCCCACGGCTAAGACGGTGCAAGCTCAAACTACCATCATTCGTGAAGAAGCTCATAAGATTTAATGTCTTTTGGTATTTCATAAATATTGTTTATGTTATGCTCATAGTTTATGCCTTTATGGTATCCCTAAGGAACGAGAGTAGAAGACCATTGGTTCCTATATCTTGTTTATGTTTTTAATCCGTAAAAACATTTTAATATTTGCCTTATGGATCAAAGATATTGGTAACGGTAATTCTTGAACAAATTCATGTTTTCTAGCAGTTCAAGTGTTGCTTTAACCTCGTTATAGATCAACAACCGCATTCTGGCAGTTGATGTTACGGATCAGCCTCACGCTTCAAGCCAGCACTTTGCCCATCGCACCTTAGTAAGCTTTCAGAAAGTAAGGACTATTATGCCGCATCAAGAAAGATGAAATATTCTATTAATACTCTTTATTCTTCTCTTGGAGCAGGCAATAGATTCATCTTGTCCTTGGCTTGTGAAGGGAATGAGGTAGGGTAGCCAAAGCCCCCAACAAGGGGGGGGGGGTCAAACTTCAAATCCAATGTCAAACCGATATAAACTTACATTAGTTAGTTCATCTCCATACTCTTTTGTTATCTCTTTGTAAGATGACATTTAGTGTCTTAATAAATATCTTGTAATGTGTTGGCACTTGATATGCATCCATGAGTTCCCAAATGCATCAAGATATGAATATAACTACTTATCATTGTATTTCTTTATCTTTAGTTAATGTATTATTGAAATATGTTGTGGAGCAAACAAATTGTACTATTTAGACAAATTGACGTTTTAGTATAGAATCATAAGGTTTAGCCATAAAACGATCAAGAGCATGATTCTTTTATTTTGCACCGTCAACCCTTCACTACTTTGTCAACATCATGCAAATAAGGACACTAACAAATAAAAGAAATTTTGCAACACCACCATAAATGAGTTTTGGACTTTTTTTCATTTTTGGTCTAAACATACAGATATAGTACCTCATCTTCTACAAAAAAAAAATATTCTTCCTTGATTAATATAGCAAAGAATTGGACACATATTGCATTTTTTTATCAAATGGTTTTCGTTTAATTCTTTTTACTAAACAAAAATTTTGAAGTATTTTGACTGTTCTAGTACTTTGATATGTGTTTTTAAATAGCTGAACAACTCTTTATTCATAATTATTCGAGATTTGTAGTCGCTACATGAAACAAGACAATAGTCGTGCTAGTGGGATGAGGAATTGAAACATTTGTGATCGACATTTCGAATAACATGAACAAAAGAGATAATGCCTCAGAACAAACATTTGTTGTTTAACTTTAACAAAGATGGTAGGTACATGAAAAAAAAGGTAGACACTGCCATTTGAGATGCTCCTACTACACCAGTCACACAATCATCATTGGGGAGGTAAATTAACATATGTAATTTCATTAGCAGATGAGTGGTAACTAAGTTCGAACCCAAGACCTCATATCTACCATTGCTGGAACAAATCAGCAGAGAGATAGATGGTAGGTACATGAAGTAGTCAATGTAGGACATACAACGTTGATTAGAGAATGGAGATTTTCGGTCATTGCACTTATTTTGTTTATATATAATAATAGTTTTATGTCAATTTTGTAACAATATTTGGTCAATTCCCCATCCATTATTTATGAATGTTTGTTACGTGTTGACCAACTAAAACTTAATGAAAGTTTGGAAAATGATTATTTAATATAGATTTTTTGACGTCTAAAATGATTTTTTGTGAAATTTGTTTAATTGTATTGATTTTCTCATTTACTTTAATATTTGTGAGAAGGGGTAAGTAAGATGTTTTCTATTATGACAATGAAGTTCTAGTTGCTATACGTCGAGACACATATATGCGTGCATGTGCAGCTTCTATTACATAATGTGAAATATTCATAAGGAATTTAGATGTGTTATTCAACGTTGTAACATATTCATCAGAAATGTGTGATTCATGATGAATAATACCTTCATAAGACATTTATACTCATAAATCATAATAACTGTGATTCATGATGAATAACATTTTTGTAGTCACCATGCATACGGTATTCACGATTGATATTCAACCTAAAGAGGGACTTCTGGTTGTGTACAGTTCTTGGGTTCTAGATTAATTTTGGGATCCAAAACAACCGGAACTCCTTGACATATAACACATTTATATTTACGTATTTGGATAGAATTAATATATTGTGTGTGTAACTGTGTATGTATGTGTGCGCGTATATGCACGTCCATACAGGGGCGGATGTAGATGAAGGTTAAGGGGGGGATGGGCCCCCAGTAGAATGCTAAAAATGAGATATTTTTAATGTAAAAACCTAGTATTTGTAAGTTTATAAGTTATTATCCCCCCACTAAATTTTGTTCGGGACCCCATCAATCAAAGAAAATTGCATCGAAACCAATTATAAAACCAAAAAATACTTTTGAAATCAACCAAAGAAACTGTAAAAGTCCCTCGAAATCGACAAAAAAAACTTTAAAGAAGCTCTTGAAATAACCAAAAAGACTTTCTAAATCCTTAATAGGTGGATTTAGGCTAAGAATATATCGGACGACTTTACGGACATTTAATAAACCTTAAAATGTGCCCCCATTAGAAAAAATGCCTAGATCCGCCACTACGTCCATACATACGGAGGTTCAAATGATAATATATCAAGAACACATATGTAATATATATACTAAAGTCTTTTGAAATCAAACAAAAAATTCTTTTAATATAAACAAAAAAGAAAATTAAACTTAAAACTTCACCCAAAACGCATCAAGAACTTCCCTTAGAAATATACCTAGTCATCAAAAATCCTAGAACCATAGGATAATATAGTAATTGACAATCATCCATACAAATGTCACTTTCTTATAAAAGAAATCTACTTCTTTTAAAAAAATATATATACATGATTGATTTAAAAAAATACCATTTAACAAAATTCAATTATGAAAATGGTTTCCACCATTCGTTTTCTTGTATGGATATTTTGTTCTGACACATGAACACGAATGGGCTACGAACATTTTCCCATCCTCCATTATTTTTTGGTTAATAAAAAGGAATTTCATTTTCTTTTAATGTGTTGGTATGTTTGGATTTTCTAATTCTAGTCCTTCCAACTTCTCTCTCTCTCTCTATATATATATATATATATACAGAGAAAAGTTCAAATACAACCACTTTTTGATTGTAAACGTGAGGACAACCCAGAGCGCAATACGTGGCATTTTGACTTACGCGACTTAGTGTTATTCAGTCTGTATTTGAACCCACCCCTATAGTGGTTTGTATTTGAACCCACCCCTATATATATACAGGAGAGTTATTTTGTTAACCAATGAATTTGTGTTAACCGTGTTAACTCATAGTTGCATACGTAAATCAATGAAATTTTTTTGGTGAAGTTGTTTAATACGATGAAAATGTTTCATATACTAAATTTTTTGATGAAATTATTTCATATGAAAGTGTTTTTTACTTAGAAATGAAAAAAGTTTCATAAGAATAAGAAAAGTTTCATAAGAATAAAAATATCGAAATATGAAACAATTTCATCAAAAATTGAAGTTTATGGAACATTTTCATCATATTAAACAACTCCACAAAAAAAATTTCATTGATTTACGTATGCAACTATGAGTTAACACGGTTAACACAAATTCATTGGTTAACAATATATATATATATATATATATATATATAGGGGTGGGTTCAAATGTGAACCACCATTTGGTTGTGAACGTGGGGACAACCGAGAGCACGACACGTGGCGGATGACTAGACGCCACGTAGATCCACGGCGGATGACTAGGCGCGATTCATGGGAAGGCATTGAATTAAAGAGGGGGACCAGACTCAAAGCCGCCACGTGTCGTGCTCTCGATTGTCCTCACGTTCACAACCAAAAAGTGGTTCACATTTGAACTTTCCTCTATATATATATATATAGAGAGAGAGAGAAGGAAAGTTTAAATGTAAACTTATCTTTCTAAAACTTTAAAGTTTTCGTATCCTAAGATAGCAAATATGTATACATGTGACATATACGCGTATATTATTATTTAAAAATATTGAACAACCTCAATTAATATAAACCCAAGGAAAATAAAATATTAACACAAAGTTTACAAAAAGTATAAAACTTGAAATTAAGAAATGTTTTAAAAAGGTAAAAGTACAAAAATAGTCTTGGTGGCACCATAATTTTCGTTAGGTTTATCATTGAATAAGTCTTCAATGGAGAAACTTTGAAAATTGACATTCTTAAATATCGTATGACCAACATCACACTCGAACAGTTGTTGGGTATTAAATAACCATCTCTTATTGTTTATGTTAACACTTCAAACGAATTTACAAAAGATTAGCTTAACGGATGGTATCCTCTGTTGGCTAAGGTTCAAACTCCGCAAAGACGACTTGCTGCGGTACTGAACTCTTGGGCTGGTCCATAGGGCCAGTTCAGGGTTGAGTTCATGGGCCGGTGATGTAGCGTGTATGGGATAAACAAAGATCAAATACGTTGATTCAAAGAATACCATATTCAATCTCTTCTAAGGATTGTTGATTCGTAGAATACCAAACCCTAGGCTTCAAAACCTGAACCCTAATTGAGAATTCAAGAATTGGGGATAAACGAAAATTCTGTAAATTAACTGTCTTGCAAAACACGAAATTACCACCTAAATAAGCAACCAAACGACCGGGCCTGCCCAAAAGTAACAGGCCGAACAATAAAGCCCAAAACAAAAGCCTAAAACGTAAAAAAAAAACACAAAAACGTCCGAAATGACACTAAAACAGTGTTTTTAAGGCCCGAAACGTCCGTAGGCCAGGCGTGCTCCCTGTCGCTAGCTTCAATTCGACAGGTGGATCGTCCAAAACGGACAACCGGAGCGAAAGTTATGCCCTTTTGAAGTTGGACCGATCATGGGCTTCTAGAAACGTCAAAGCCAACTCTTCCACATCTCGGCCCGCAACAGCCGGTTCATGGGCTCAGGGATTAGTCAGAATAATATATAATTTAATTTTGAAAACGTCAATATCGCAGCCGTTATTGTTTATATATATCTTGTAGGACTATTAAAATTTGACAAAATTAATATCACAATTATTATAGAGAAGTAAAAGTCTTTTGACATTGAAAGCGACATTTAAGAGTAAATTTTTTGTTGTTTGTCTAATGGTACATTACTAGTCTTCATGATAGTATTTCGATGATTGACAATCATAATATTCAAACTTAATTAGATCTAGCTTTTAACTTTAATTTTCATCCTAGTGTTTGTCTAATTTTCTTAATTTGATCCCCAGAATTTGCTTACATTAATTTGTCATTGAAGTTGTTGTTTTTTTTCGTTTTGGTCCCTTACCCTAACAAATGTTAATTTTAATTCGTTAAGTGAGAGACAATTTACTCTATTTTTCATTTTTTTTAACAGCACAAATAGAATTTATTAC
Organism: Centaurea solstitialis; assembly: GCA_030169165.1. Taxonomy (NCBI): domain Eukaryota; kingdom Viridiplantae; phylum Streptophyta; class Magnoliopsida; order Asterales; family Asteraceae; genus Centaurea; species Centaurea solstitialis. The sequence goes on from CM058043.1 coordinate 9,680,465, forward strand.
CATCAAACCAAACCACAGTACACACCAAAGGGAAACACCCAAGTCTGAGCAAACAACAAACAAAAGAAACCAGACGGGAGCCACAAGAAAATGTAGGACCTCTTGTTGTGAAGAGTCAGAATTCACTATCTTTACATGCTTTCAATAGTTAGTCTGATTTACCTTGTAAACAATTTACAGTTTTATCGCCCTTGTTTAGAGGTGTGTAACCTCGGGGGCCTTTATCGTACTTTTGTGTAACTTTCTCTTACCTATAAAAGGTAAGAGATGTTAGGGTTTTTATGAATTGAATCATATTACCTTTTTGGGCAATTTCCTCCATTGTTAAACATCTTCAAGCTTTTTATTGATTTCAATCACAACTCTTAGGATTTCCATCCATTTCTTCATCTATTTCATTGTTTTTGGGACAACAATTGGTATCAGAGCCAACCTTGTTGATTCCTTGGTTTTTGTTTTTGAATTTTGATAAGGTTTTAAAAGGTTTTTAAGTTTTGGGTTTTTCAAAACTTTTGGGTTTTCAATCCAAAAGGTGGTTTTAAAAGGGTAAAATTAAGTGTTAAGTGATTCCCCAATGATTTCTAAGCTTTTTCTTACAATTTGGGGGTCTAAACACTGATTTTTAAGAGGTTTTAAGCGTTTTTGAGAAATTTTTCGGAGTTTTCTGTGCAGGTTTTCCGCATCGGAAAACAAGAGCTGAAATTTCAGCTCAAATTTTCCGAGTCGGAAATTGCATCTTCTCCGAATCGGAGAACTCTCCTTTTCCGAATCGGAAAACACTGTTTTCCGAATCGGAGAACGAGTCTCTGACTTGGGGTCTTGCTCCTGAAAAGTCTCTTTTCCAAATTTCCCTTTTTCCGCACCCTACTTTTCCGAATCGGAAAATTACATTTTCCGAATCGGAAAAGGCTGTTTTCCTCATCCAGCCATTTTGAGCCAAATCCGAATCGGAAAACATCTGTTTCCAAGTCGGATTTCGCCTCTTTGAGCCGAAACTCTTGTAGTTTTGTTTCTCAAATCCGACACTAAGCTTGCTTTCAAAACCCTTTACTTTTTCCAAGCTTTGTGTGTCCCGAGGCGCTCAAAATTCCCGTTTTTCAAAAAACCTTTCTTCTGTTTTAAGCCAAGCGAATCGTACGAGGAGGTCTCATTTTTTTGAAATGTCGAAGGAAATCCTTGGGATAGGTTCCGAAACTCGCCCTCCCGTCCTGGTGATGGGCGAGTACCAACAATGGAGACGCAGGATGATTCACTTCCTCGACCTGCTTGATGAAAACCTGATGAAGTCCATTCGAGAAGGACCTATCCGACCGACCGTCACCGTCGCTGCCGTACCAAAGACCGATACTTGTCCCGAACTTCCGGCGTACGTGGTCGAGAAGCCTGTTGAGATGTTCAATCCCGAACAAAGAGCCCGACATCTCATTGACAAGCGTGCACTGACCCTCCTGATTATGGCCCTCCCAAACGATATGTACGCAAGAGTGGACAGTCTGACCAACGCACGAGACGTTTGGTTGGAAATTGGACAACAGATGCAGGGAGGTGACTCTGCTGTGGAGAGTCAGAAGGAAAGTGCTCTCAATGCTTACGAAGGCTTCAAAGCTAGGGAAAACGAATCCCTCATTGACTCTTATCAAAGATTGAACGCTTTCGTCAACGACTTGAGACGGCTCGGGGTTGAGAAGTCTAAGTATGAAGTAAACGTGAAATTCCTGAAGAATCTCAACCAAGAATGGCAAAACATGGCCATCAACATCCAGCTTAGCCGGAATCTGGGAACATTGGGTCTACATGACTTGTTCAGTATGATGGTTCAACACGAAGATTTCATCACCGGCGGACGCTCCAAGAGAGCAGTTGATCCTCTGGCATTGTCGGCCGTGCCATTTGGAGGACCAAACACTGCTCCCGTCCAACCAATGCCATACAACAGCGTCTCTCCCCAGTACTATCCAGAAGAATACAGTCAAGAGTACAACCCGAACTTTGGCTCAACCGTACAACATCCCGACGAACCGGTGATCATCTCCATCTCTGATGATGAACTCTTCCATGTGAATGAGTCCTTTGCCCTTATTTCACACAGCGTACAACGATTGAACGCAAATCGTGGATACAACCGTGGACGAGGATCCGGTTTTCCCAGTGGAGGAAGAATGGGGCAAAGTAGAGGAGGTCATTATCAACCTGAAAGGGGTCAGTACGGAAATCAAGGGAGAGGAAGCTATCAACAAGGGGGTATGCCATCTTACGACCAAGGAGGTTATAGGAACAACCAGGGAAGGTTCAGAGAAGATCAAGGCAGATACAGAGATCAGCCGAGAAGAGACAACACTTATCTTGACTATCAAGGAGGTCAAGGTAGTCAAGGAGATTGGAGAGGACAAGTCTCAGACATCAACTACAGGAACAGCTTGAGGCAATACACTCCGGAATCGGGGTATATTGATCGTCAGGGATATGAGATTGGTTATGGAGGAAGATATGAGAGTGGAAGGCTAGATCAAGGGCCAGGATACGGGTATGAGCAGCATAGGGGTGATCAAAGGCAAGATGAGAGAGTGAATCACGGGAAAGGCATCTACCAAGGAGGCGATTCCAGGGGAAACAGTTCCAAACAGGTTCAAAGGGAAGATCAACCGATTCACAATGATCAAGGAATCCAACGGGCAAATCCTCCCCAGGGTCCCATAACCCAGAACCCCACTCCTCAGCAAACCGCAAGTCCCACTACCACTTGTTACAAGTGTGGAAAGTTGGGACACTACGCTCGAGATTGCTCCGTAAAGTACAAGGATGCTGCATACTTTGAGCGGAAGGCCTCACTGATGAGGAAGAAAGAAAAAGGGGTGGCGTTGATGGTAGATGAAGAGAACTTGGTATGTGAAGAGGAGAGTTCAGACGAGGAAGATCACTTGGTGCAAGGTCCCTGCTTGATGGCTGACTTTGAGGGATCGGAAGCCGTTGGACCAAGCACTTATCAGGACATAGATCCGTCTGAGGTATCCTCTATCCCTGATATAACTGACACTGTGGCAATGTTGGAATCTAAAATTTGTGAATTAGAGAGATGTCTCCAAGCGGAGAGGACTCTCGTCACGAAATTTAGAATCGACAGTGCAATTTATAAAGACTCTCTCGAGGATTTGACCATAGTCTATAACCGTGAAACACTTGAGTCTGGAATTAGAGAGTCCAATTTGGCAAACAAACTTAGTTGTCTTCAAAAGGCCCATGTGGAACTTAACAGTAACCATGGGGAGCTCAACATTAAATTCCAGTTGCTCTCGGAAGAGAGAACTAGGTTGTTTTCAAAAATACAAGAGCTTGAGGACAACAATTTTAAAAGAGGACAATCTGAACAGACTTTAAGTATCCTCACTCACCATGCCAAAAAGAATCCCTTTTACACAGCTAAACCCGGCCTAGGTCTGTCTGAAAACCACGTTTTAGATAAAGCACCTTCTCATCTATACAACTTTGAGGATATGGCAGCCTCCAAGCCCAAACCTGCCATAGTGGGAGGACATGTGACCGAGGAATTTGTTAGGCAGACTGTCACATACACCGAAGTCATAAACGGTGAGACCATAACCACAACCATCAGTCCAACAAACAGCTCCTCTAGCAGTCCACCCACTAGCCCTACTCCCAATAGACCTATCTTTGTCCCGGCTAGTGATCCAACCAACTCCAAACCCACCTGGGAAGGCATTAAGGCCAGAACCCCTAGAGTAGCAATGCCTCCCATCAACTACACAGACCTTAACTCAAGCTATGAGACTAGGGAAATGGAACTTTCAGAGGAGACCTTAGTTATCCCACCCGAGGATACTTCCGCAACTAAGTGTCCCGACCTAGTTAGGCTAGAAAAGGAGGTGTTTGCTCTTAGGTTAAAAGCCATGGATTTGGATGCATGTCAACATCAGATCCTGAATCTGAAGGTCATTGTGTCGGAGAAAGATTCCTTGGTTCGCAATCTGGAGAAAGACTTGCTTGAGGCAAATGCCGAAAGAATTAGGCTTTCTTCAGAATGTGAGACCGCAACCTCAGCTTTCACTGATTTTCAAATCAAGGTTGCGGATCTTCAGGCTCGATACGTTATCCTAGATATCCACTTTGAACTTTTAAAAGAACTTGATCATGATGAACGGATAATGTATCGCCAATCTTTAACCAACCAACGGGTGTCTAACTCCATTTTAAAAAGGAAAGTGATGAATCTTGAAAATCTCTACTTTTCAGACCCAGTTGATGATAAGACTGCTCCAGTCCTCAACCATCCAATAGTCGCTCCCAAACCAAAACCTGTCTTAGATACTGAGGACTATTACTCCATTATATCAGATGATGATGAACCCCCTAACTCACACCATAGGATAGCTGAACCCAAGACTGTCCAGGACCCAAATGTTGAATATCATATGAAGGTGTTTTTAGATGAGGATGATGATCCTTCAGGCTTTATTCCAAAGAAGCCAAAATCTGTTGTTGTCAAAACTGTGCAGTCTGCTGAGTCACGAGCTCCTATTTCTGAGAAAGACAACCCAGAGGGTGGAAAATGTGTAGGTACTGACAAGGGTAAGTCAGTTAAGCCTCACGCACCCAAAGGACTCCAGAAAAAGCATTCAAAGTCTAACGATGCTCGTAACTCAGTCAAACCTATTAAAAGTCTTGAATTTCATTCAAGTTCCTTTGAAGTGGGTGAGACATCTCAGTTACAACCAAATCAACCTTTCAATTCCACTAAACCTAAATTTTCTAAAAAGTCATCTAGAAAAGGTGGTAACTCCATTCCCTCAAAACCGTCATCTAACTCACACCATGCTTTTCATGCAGATGCGAGGAGGAAAGATGGTGGACCGAATGTGAAGCCACCAAGAAAGGATCATCATGGGAGGAACAACTCTTTTTCTGCTTTCCCTAAGAAACACAGTCCTAGCCGTGCGGGTTTAGGCTTTGTTCCACCTAGTGTAGGAAAGAATTTGAACATGTCTGTTAATTCTAATCGCAACTTGAACGATGCTTTTAATACTTTTCGCAATGACATGTGCTTTATGTTTGATAATTTCCTGCGTTATGGTGTGCCTAACTCTTTCTATGCTCCCAACTCTAATGTCAAATCCCGAAAGAGAAGGGGAAGAAAAAGAGGAAAAGGAAAATCCTCCTCGTTAGTGAAGTCTCCTCAGCCTAAGGAGAAATCCGAAAAGGGGACTTCACCGACAGATTTATCTGTATCTAACCCACAGGAACCCATTTGGCAATGGGTCCCTAAACAAGCTTAATTGTCTTGCAGGTCAGTCATGTGTGGTACTTCGACTCCGGCGCATATAGACACATGACTGGTCAGAGATCCTTCCTTTTCGACTATGTTGAAAGGTTCGAGGGATATGTTAAAACAGCCGACAAGACGCTTAGGCCAATGTTGGGTTATGGGAAAATTACGGATGGGAAATACATCATTAAAGATGTAAGGTATGTCGAGGGATTAGGTTTCAACATGTTCAGCTCCAGCCAGTTCTGCGACAACGGATACTGGGTGAAGCAATTTCAACACGGAAGCAACGTGAATGATGAAGATAACAACGTCATCCTCAGTGCACGAAGGAATGGCAATCTTTACTCCACCGTCTTCCGTTCAATCCCTCAGACTCACCCTCAGTTTGCAGCAATTTCTGATCCGAGGAATGCAATCTGTCTGCTCGCGAAGGCTTCAAAGGAGGACAGTTGGTTATGGCATCGAAGACTCTGCCATCAGAATTTCAAAGACATGAACAAGTTGGTTTCGAAAAATCTTGTCAAAGGGCTACCGGAGACTCGCCTTTCCAAGGATACATTGTGTCCTGCTTGCGAACAAGGAAAGATGACACGAAGCTCTCATCCACCGAGGATGGATACAAGTAGCAAAAGTCCCCTTGACATGATTCACATGGATCTTTGTGGACCTACCAGAACCGAGAGCTTAGCCAGAAAGAAATACATGTTAGTTCTCGTTGATGAGTTCTCTAGGTTCACATGGGTTGAATTCCTGCGAGCCAAGTCTGACGCTGCCGATCGAATCATTGCCTTCATCAAGCGAATTCAAGTTCTCTTGGGTCGCCGAGTGAAGAAGTTGAGAAGTGACAACGGAACCGAGTTTCGCAATGCAAAGTTGCAATCCTTTCTTGAAGACGTGGGAATCTCTCACAACTTCTCAGCAGTGCGCACACCTCAGCAAAATGGGGTAGTAGAAAGGAAGAACCGGACGTTGGTTGAAGCAGCGAGATCCATGATGGCTCATTCTGGAGTTCCTCAATCATTTTGGGCTGAAGCAGTATCAACAGCATGCTACACGCAAAATCGGACTCTAATCGTCAAGCGGACCGGTAAAACCGCCTACGAGATGGTCGAACAGCGTAAGCCTAACATCGATTACTTTCGAGTCTTTGGATGTAAATGCTATGTTTTAAACGACCGGGATGATTTGGGAAAGTTTGAACCCAAGTCTGATGAGTCTATCTTCATCGGATACTCACATAACTCTAAGGCTTATAGGGTTTTCAACAAACGGACCCGAACCATCCTGGAAAGCTCAAATGTTGATTTTTCAAAAACCGAAACTTATTCTGTAGCAAGCTCAAGTAATGTACATACTGCCTTTCCTGAACTGTTCACCGCACCACCGAGCACAGATTCTTCCACTAACTTTTCTGCTCTAGACTTCTTAGACCTCGCAGATTATGATCTACCCACACTCACGGGTCCGATTATAGTTCCTGCTCATGCTGGTTCAACTTCTACTTCCGTGACTTCCGATGCCTTCATCACTGAGCCATCTACAAGTACTTCAACAAACTCAGTGTCTCCGGAATCTACTGCGGTTTCTCCCTCTGAAATCTCTTCATCTGCCTCACCGGAACCCTTCCAAGAGCCGACTCCTCAACCTGCTCTTGCTCCCATCCCAGAAGACGCTCCACTACCTTCACCTAGCTCAGCTCAAAGAACTTATGCTCAGGTAGTGTGTGAGCCCCGGTTGGAGGCATCACCGCAGAATAATCCGACGGCCGGATCATCAAGTAGAAACCAGCAAGAGGTCTTTGCCGTGCAAGATGAGAACGACGCCACCAACAACAGACAAACTTATGTCACTCACCCTCACACTCGCAGATGGACAAAAGATCATCCCCACTACCAGATCATCGGGAGTCCCTCACAACCTGTAACCACTCGATCTGCAAAGCACACTGAAAATCTGATCCTATTCGGTGGGTTCTTGAGCGATTTTGAACCATCGGATGTTTGGCAAGCTCTCACCGATCCCGACTGGGTGATCGCCATGCAAGATGAGCTGGCCAAATTCGAGAGAAACAAGGTTTGGCGCTTGGTAAAACGACCATGGGGAAAGACTATCATCGGACTCAAGTGGATACTCCGGAACAAAACCGACGAGAATAATCTCATCATCCGGAACAAAGCTCGCCTGGTCGCCAAGGGTTATCGCCAACAAGAGGGTATCGACTATGATGAGACGTACGCGCCAGTAGCCCGAATCGAAGCGATCCGAATCTTCCTAGCGTATGCTGCACACAAAAACATGACAGTCTATCAGATGGACGTCAAATGTGCCTTCTTGAATGGAGTTCTTCAAGAAGAAGTGTACGTAGAACAACCTGAAGGGTTCGTCGATTCCCGATTTCCGAATCACGTCTACATTTTGGACAAGGCGCTTTATGGTCTCAAGCAAGCTCCGAGGGCATGGTACGAAACTCTCACTGACTACTTACTCGGAGTTGGCTACAAGAAAGGTACAATCGATCCCACTCTGTTTCTCAAGAGGTCAGGTAAAGATTTAATTATCGTTCAGATATATGTTGATGACATTATCTTTGCGTCTACAAAGCCTGAGATGTGCCAAGAGTTTGAGAACACCATGAAATCCCAATTCAAAATGAGCATGATGGGCGAGTTGACGTTCTTTTTAGGACTTCAAGTTCGACAACGCCCTGATGGCATTTTTATAAATCAAGCCAAATATGTTCAAGATCTGTTAAAACGATTTGATTTCGGTGGCTCAAACTCTGCGGCCACACCAATGCCCAGAAATTTTCAACTATCTGCAGATACTTCTGGTAAACCGGTTGACCAGAAAACCTATCGGGCAATCATTGGTTCCCTTTTATATCTCACGGCCAGTAGACCAGATAACGTTTTTTCCACGGGTGTCTGCGCTCGTTTTCAGTGTGACCCACGGGATTCACATCTGTCTGCAGTCAAGAGAATCCTTAGGTATCTGAAGGGCACACCGGATTTTGGCCTTTGGTACCCAAAGGATTCTGGTTTTGAACTAATTGCATATACAGACTCAGACCATGCAGGTTGTAAGCTAAACAGGAAAAGCACTTCTGGTGCCTGTCAATTTCTCGGGGACAAGTTGGTCAGTTGGTCATCCCGGAAGCAGAATTGCGTCTCCCTATCCACCGCGGAGGCAGAATATGTAGCTGCCGCTTGCTGCTGCTCGCAAGTTCTGTGGATGAAAACCCAACTAGCTGACTTTGGACACACCATGCATCGAATTCCCATCTACTGCGACTCCAAAAGTGCGATTCAGATCACGGCAAATCCGGTTCAACATTCTCGGACGAAGCATATCGACATTCGATATCATTTCATCAAAGATCACGTCGAGAAAGGTAATATTGAACTATACTTTGTTGAGAGTGACTATCAGCTTGCTGATCTGTTCACCAAGCCGTTTGACGAGAAGCGTCATTTTTTCCTCCTAAGCAAGTTAGGAATGCTAGACCTCCCCGCCTGAGGTCTAGGGGGAGTCGGGAGTTCTTATAGTGTATGCATGTGTGTAGGGGGAGTCTGTAGGAACTCTGTAGATATTGCATGAATCGAGGGGGAGTACTAAGTCCTGTATTTAATGTTTGGTGTGCTCACTAACATTCTCGGATCCACATCACCTTGGATACCATTCTTATATTCTATTTTGTAGGTGTGGATCCTCACTAAGACTTCTGGTTACTTCAGATCAGAACTCGCGCAAAACCTTGTCGAGACGTACCCGGTAAGTCTCGTTTCTCGGGAGTCGAGTGCTGAACTTGTAAACTTTTTGTGAACTTGAAAGTTCAGGGGGCGGTAGAGTACATGTCTTGAACTTACAAGTTCGGGGACTAACTTTGCCACTTTCTGTTTCTGAAAGTTCGGGGACTCGTTTTGCAAATCTTGTGAAACTTATAGTCCAGGGTCTGTTTTGAAACTTTTTGAAAATACAAGTTCAGGGACTTGTTTGTAAGTTTCCCCATACTTCAAGTCCAGGGGTGGTTTTTGCCAAATGGTGAAAGTCGGGTTAAGAGAGCCAAAAGAAGAGCCAAACACAGTGTTTTTGACCCAAACACAGTGTAAGTCGGTAAAAATATAATATACCGGATTTCAAGATTAACTTTTCACAAATTTCAAATTTTCATCTTTTTCTCTCTGGATTCTCACCCGAACCCACTTCGCGCTCGATTTCGATTCTCGTTCGTTTGTGCTCCGATCGTCGATCTTTTTACATATTCGGATTCCTGGTAAGTAAGCGATCAACCCTTATATAGTTATAACATCTATATCTTATGTTTTAAGGCCTGAATCGAAGCCTAAAGTTTTAAAACTTACCCGAAACCCAAACTTCTTGGAATGGGATTTCGGGGTGTTATTTCGATCCCATTATGCTTCTAAACTTGTCATTTATCGTTCTAAATCTTTCGTAGATAGTTTAGAGTACAAAATCAGTAGTTTCTGGACGGTTTTTGAGCCTGGAATGCGAACGGTTTCGGTTTTCCGACTCGGAAAACTTGAATGTTCAAGTTTTCCGAATCGGAAAACTTGAACATTCAAGTTTTCCGCATTCAAGGACGATGACTGTTCTTGGTATTTTCCGATTCGGAAAACCAGATAAATCCGAATCGGATTATCAGGTTTTCCGAATCCGTCTTGGTCTCCGGTTTTCTTTTTAAGTGTATCCTTTTCCGACTCGGAAAACATGGAACTACCCTTATGGGTTTCCAAGGTTTTCCGACTCGTTTGAGAGACCAAGTCTTGCCAAATTTTTCTTTTAAGTGAGAGACATTTTCCGAATCGGAAAACTATGTTTTCCGAATCGGAAAACCTACGTGTTTTCAATCTCAAAGTTTTCTAAGTGTAGGAGTTTCCCGATTCGGAAAATCACCTTTTCCGAATCGGAAAACTTGTCTTTTTAATCTTGTGCTATCTTTCCTAAGTGTTGAGTTTTCCGAATCGGAAAACACTCTTTTCCGAATCGGAAAACTCCCCTCGTTTAGTTTGCTCGTTTTCCGACTCGGAAAATACGAAATACTCATTATTGGGTTTTCGAGGTTTTCCGACTCGCGCTTAGTCGAGGGTATAGTCTTTTCACGTTACATTGTTTCTAACACTTAATGTCTTGCAGAAATGGCTGATCAACAACCAATTGCTCCTACCTCACCTGTCGCCAATGCTGCTGACCTCGCTCTCATCAACCCGACTGAAATCCGCGAGATCCACCAGAACAATCAGTTCGTCGACCTGGCCAACTTCACGGTCCAAGACGATGTGGTCCTCGAGATACTCCGAGCTCATCCACTTGCATACGCGATGCAAGCCACTGCTGACATCCCGATGATCTATCTACAGCAGTTCTGGAACACTTCACGTGTCGAGAACCGGGACGGGGTGCCAACTATCATCGGCCAGGTGGACCAGACTGACCTGGTCTTCACTATGGAGGATCTTCGCAGAATCCTTCGTCTGCCTGCTGCAACTTCAGAGGCCCCGTTTGACCCTCTCGTGTCTGGACCTGAGCTCTTCAGCGAAGTGCTCGCTCTCGGGGTCCACTACACCGAAAACAACAGGCCGAAAGGAATCTCTCAGATCACTCAGGGAATGCTGCCCCCGATCTGGTATTCTTTCTTCAACATCCTCAACCGCACGCTCTCTTCCAAGACTCACGGCGTGGACAAGGCATCCACCCAGTTCTGGCACGTCATCCACGCGGTCGCCTACGGGAGGCGGATCGACTTTGCCCAACAACTTTGGGCAGACATAACCACTGACGTCAGAGCTGGGTCTGCGCGTACGAAACACACATCCATCCCTTGGATGCGCTTCTTCAGTCTAATTATCCGAGATCACATGAATCAGAACCGTGCTGTCCGACGCAGATCAAGCCATCTCCGCTTCGAAAGCCAGCAGATCGGCCGAGCCAACAAGAAGAATATGAGGCCTGGTCAGGTAGAAATGCACATTCCTGCAAACGTGCTCAACTTGGCAGACCGTAGGTCCATGAGTGTTAGGATGTACCGAATCTCCATAGGCTTAGAAGACACGTCTACGGACTCCTCAGAGCCGAGGAGCCCTGCCCAAGACGTGCAACCCGTCCTACCTAGAAGCCGTGCCTCTGGTACGGCGGGCCAGAGCTCCAGTGGGGGAGCATCTGGCTCGGGAGTGATGAGCGTTAACGTTAGGGGAGGAGAGGGTAGAATAGTTGGTACGTCTGCCACTCCGCACACTTCTCGAGCCGGTGCATATCAGACGATGATCCAGAACCGAGCCACTCGTGCCCGCACTCCTACTGTTGTGGAGGAAACTTCTGATGCCATCCGCACACGCGAGTTCACAAGCCATTTCCGGGTGAAGCAGTACATGGGCGTCCTTCAGCAGTCCCCGATCCATTCGTCATCGGAAGAGCGCAGATCGCCGACACCGCCGCAATAGCCTATTGGGGAGGACGTGGAAGCTTCCCCACAAGAACAAGCACACGTCTCCCCACCATCACTTTCGGCGGCCGTCACTACTCAAGCAGTAGAACCATCCGGCGATCCTTCCGGTGATGACTCCGACGGTCACGAGTCCTCCGAGCACACTCCTTCGGACCGTCGTGAGCCCGATGACGAGGCAACTGATTCAGAACAAGTGGACTACGGATCCGACTCCGAGTTCCAGCTTTCAGAACCACCGAAGGGCGGGAAGGCCCAAGTGATAGATTTGGATGAAGCCACCTCTTCCTTCAATGACGACCGAATCTCCGGCGATCCAGTACTTGCCGAGGACCTAGCATCAGACGATCGGACCGTCGGTCGTGAGGAAGAAGGTGAGGCCGAGGTTGCTACCGGCTGGGGAAGATATGACAGCGAAGAGGAAGAGAGAGAGGGGAGAAAAGGAGAGAGAGAGCAGAGAAAAAGAGACCGAAGACGTTGAGGTCCAGTTAGGCGAGCCTTGGGCTCAATTAGAGGAGGCGGACGTAGAAGTAGAGCCGCACAGGTTAGAATCGGCAGTTCCTCATTCCTTGAGTCCATCCACCACAGAGGCAACCCACACTGAGACTGGGCACCCTACGGTGTCTGGTCAAGACGCTAGCCGCCAACTAGCGCACTTGCACGCCCCAACCGACCACTCGACCATCTCTCAACAGATGGTCGTTTCATCTTCACACGGGGAATTAGCTCAACTTCCACCAACCACTCACTTGGAGTCTGTTGGTGTTGAAATGAGAGAGGAACCGCCCCGCCTCTCGACGTCTTTCCGTGCACCAGTCGTCCTAGAACCACTCACAGAGACCTTTAGGGTCATTCATTTGGATAGGACACTTTTGGATGCATCATCTGCCCGCCCAAGTGGCGAGGCCGGAACGGGGAGAGTTGGCGCGTCGAGTGACGCCCTTCGAGGATCCACCGGAAGCCCCGACACCGTCAACATTATACCAGCGGTGACATCGGGCCGAGAGAGCACCTCGGTAGGACTCTACTCGTCAACTGGAGCCCAAGTGGCACCAGGTTTAGCACTTCCGGGACCGGGTCCGACAGACTCGAGCAAAGTCTATAAAGATGCTCACGCAACATCGGGGCTTCTGAGCCTGACGGATTCTGGTGGAATCCCTAAAACCACCACAGTAACAACGGGACTTGTGAGTCCGACGGATTCGGACGACATCCTAAAAGTCGTCCAAAGCAGGTTACTCGCGGTGGAGGAAGCCAACCAGGCTCGCGATGCACGGGTCGAGGCACTTGAGAAAGCCTTGGCCGAGACGGAGAGGAAACGACTGGCCGATCTTGAGGCGTCATGCAACCTTCAAAGAACCGGGATGCGGAGCTCTACGAGCTCAAACGGAAGATCAAGGGCAAACACTCAGAGGCTGCCCCGTCTACTGAAGCTCCCATTCCCAGGCCATCAGAAGACGTCCTCAGGCTTACCCCTCCAACTTCGGGCGACCTTCCTCCGATCCCAGGCTACGTCACTGAGGTGGAACACTTGATGCTGATCACTTCCTACACCACTCAGAATGACCGCCTGTCTACCCAGGTCAGAGATCAAGAGGCCCAGATCGAGCTACTCCAGCAAAGGATTCGAGAACTGGAGGCCGTGTGTCGGTCCCAGGCTCAGCCTTCGAAGAGGCGGCATGATGACGCTGATGACTCCGCACCAGGTCCTCATGAGGGGGAGGTGCAAGCTGCAAAAAGGCTTCGCACCGACCTCCAACCTGGTTCCGGCTCCGGTTCAACAGCTCCAGGTTCCTCAGCCGCCCCCTCGAGTGCTCCTACAGACTCCGATGCCGCCGAGGCTCCCTATGTCGACTCTGAGACGGAGGACATTCCGGACATGGGGAGTTGGCGATATGAGCGGATCCCGGAAGGGGAGTCAGTACAGTTTCCCCAGATGACGGACACGGCTCAGATTGATGCCGTTCTCCCAGAAGCAGCACCGACGGATCCTTCAGAGTTCCAAATTCCGGAAGCAGCCCGGAAGATCTTGAGGTCGCTTGCTCAGAGTCTCAGGATATATCAGAAGGGAGACGACATTGTCCGGGATTCTGACTACTCCAACCTCTCCGCGGCATTTGTGTTCCCCACTCCAGACACTCCACGAACTGTTCACACCACTGATCCAGAAACCGCCGCTCCAACCGTCATCCAGCTCAACTGGAACCATTCAGTTATCTTCCGTCCATTCCTTGAGGAATCGTTCACCCGCATCTACCAACAAGAGAAGCTGCATGCCTGGTCCCGAAAGGTCTACTTCGGGATCTCTCACATCAAGACCAAGAGACGAAGGACAGCCTACGTACATCAGCGGATGTGCAACTAGGCCACTCATGGACGCCAGAGGATCCGACGTCGCTTTATCAAGGTAACTGCTATGCGCCCCTACAGACATGGCCATCAGTTATTCCTTGAGTACGATGTCCGCATGTACGGCACCGGTGTCCCTCGAGGTGAATTGCAGAACTGGACCTTCACGGAAGCTGATTTAGATCGGGTACATCTAGAAGACCTTCTCACGATCATCAAGTACCTCCAAGGCCCGATTCTCCGACCAGAGCACTACAGAGATGGCACAGAGATATTGAAGAAATACGTCCGTCACGAAATCTCTCTCGCAAGAGTGACGGACTACCAGCTTGCCATCGAAAGCCGCCAGCCGAAAGTCAACTTGCTCAGGCCAAACCTGCTCGTTCCAGGTATCGATGCCTACATTCAGTACATGCCAACCAGGATACCTGAGCATGGGTTCTTTACATCACACAGAAGAAGAGGGAGCGCAGGTTTATGAGATTCGGCAAGCTCTCCAAGTTCTGCGATGGGACCCTTCTTTATGTCTACAATGGCATGCAGAGTAGACTACTGGCGGATCAGGTACCGAGTCGGAGAATCATAGACGGAAAAGGAAAGCTGCTGGAGGCGATGAGGTTGATCGAGAGAAAGCTCAAAGAACGGTTGATGTACAGACGGGCAGAGGCTGCAATGCAAATGAGAGCGCGGATAATCGGCGAGTGGGAAGAATACCTGCAGATGTCCAAGTGGGAGCCTGCTCTGGAGCTTCCACCACCATTCTGACTTCTTCACAAAGGGGGAGATTGTAGGACCTCTTGTTGTGAAGAGTCAGAATTCACTATCTTTACATGCTTTCAATAGTTAGTCTGATTTACCTTGTAAACAATTTACAGTTTTATCGCCCTTGTTTAGAGGTGTGTAACCTCGGGGGCCTTTATCGTACTTTTGTGTAACTTTCTCTTACCTATAAAAGGTAAGAGATGTTAGGGTTTTTATGAATTGAATCATATTACCTTTTTGGGCAATTTCCTCCATTGTTAAACATCTTCAAGCTTTTTATTGATTTCAATCACAACTCTTAGGATTTCCATCCATTTCTTCATCTATTTCATTGTTTTTGGGACAACAGAAAAAGCAACACTAAAAGAAAAGGAGACCCAAAATGGATGACAACCAACTCAAAGGCCACACAACCCATTCCTCACACACTTCATGAAGAATTTCCACAAGCAGAACATAACGAACCACGTCTTCAAGTTCAAAGCTTCTGCAACGTTAAAAAGAGCGCAGGAAGGGAATAAAGCGCGATAGCCAGGGCCTACCCGGATACCAGGAAAATGAAAGACGACTCTCTACCGAAACTAAAACCCAACTTTCCGCCGATTACACACGGACTACTTTGAACATAAATCAACTCCCTTTATCACAACGATCAGGTTATCAGGTTTAAAACTCTCTTGGCTCCCAAAATCCAACCGACCTTTCTACAATTAACGATTGACGACCCTCGACCATGAGTGCGCCACAGATAAACAAGACGCGGATAAATGCGATGCCCCCGCAAGCCAACGTCGACCTTGAGTACTGTTCCACCATTCTTCATTTTATCTTATTTTCTTCTCAAAAAATATTATATTATATACATACACACACTTATGTGTGTAGAATCTTATATATTAAAATAATGATATTAAATAATATAACATTTATATATTAAAAAAGGAATAATCGTATAGATATTATAAAAATAGTTTTAGATTGTATAAAACAAAATTTAAAATGGTGATTTTTTTCTAATGGATAAGGTAGGAGAGGAGTGCCAAATTCTCCAAAATTGAAGAACTTACAAAAAACAACTGATTTAAAAACAAAATGGTTTTTTATTCTTTGTGGAGAATCATTGAAACTAAATGTTTAAAAGAGATAAATAATATTTTATAAATTGTATTGAATATCATTGATAATATAATGGGTTAATTACATGGGTGTATCCAACTTGTCACGTTTTTTTTATTGTATGTACCCAACTTTTAAACCTACCATTGTATGTACTGAACTTTTTTAATTTTCTCATTGTATGTATCAGACGACTTGTTACCTACAAAATGCTGATGTGGAACAGGTTATATCTGACTGGATTTTATTATTTTTATTTTCAAAATGAGTAATTTACAAATTTGGTCCCTAAGGTTTTTTTAAAAAGAAAATGAAAGAACAAGGGGTTAAACTGTAAATACCCTTATATAACCCCCCCTTCGTTTCCACCTAACTGATTCGGCGACTCCGGCGACGTTTCCGGCGACGTCTCCGACGACGTCTCCGGCCACATCCTCCATCCAGATCCGGCCACGTCGCAATCACCTCCATCCACCTTCGTTTCTAGCCACACCCTTCGCAACCACCTCCATCCACGATGTTTCCACCTAACTGATTCGGCGACTCCGACGACGCCTCCGGCCACATCCTCCATCCAGATCCGGCCACGTCGCAACCACCTCCATCCACCTTCGTTTCTGGCCGCGTCGCAACCACATCTCTCTCTCTCTCTCGTTCATCTCTCGTTCATCTCCCGATCGATTTATATAGAGAGACATGGAAGGAATCTGAAATTGGAATCAAATTAATGGCAGCGGTGGTGGGTTTGGTGATTGTGGGTGCAGTGGTGGTGGTGGTTGTGGGTGTGGTGATGGTGGTGGTGTTTGGTGGTGGTGGGTGTGGTGGTGGTAGGTTTGGTGATGGTGGTGGTTTGGTGGTAGGTGGTGGTGGTTTGGTGGTTGTGGTCGTGGTGGGGTGAAATTCTATTACTTTGGCAAAACAGGTCCTTGTAATAACTAGAGGGACGACTTTTGTAATTTACTCAAACATATGATGAGTTGGCATCCTATGTGGCAGCCTATGTGGCATTGTGACCGGTTACCTGCTCAGCAGGTAAACTGATACATACAATGAGAAAATTAAAAAGTTCAGTACATACAATGGTAGGTTTAAAAGTTGGGTACATACAATGAGAAAACGTGACAAATTGGATACACACTCATGTAATTAACCCTAATATAATTCGTATTATGATCTCCAATAAACAGAGTGACCCTTTTCCTTCCTTCTCTATCGACATCATTTTCTGGCACCAACTTCCTCTCTTCGAGACATCACCCCCACCCCCCTTCCCCAACACACACACATATTGGTACTTCTTATTTCCATCTCCAATTGCAATTTCGAATAAACCTTGGTTCCTTCAATTCGAAGATTTGAAATCTAAGTGTTTTTTATTTATAATATATTGGTTCTTATTGATTTTTGATTTGTTACCTCATTGAAAAGTTTCTATCATAAATCTAATTCTAGTTGATTTGATTACTGCAACCTTGATTTGTTTATAATCTATTCTAAGAATGATTAAACACATTGAGAAAGACTAATGAGAGAGTAGGTGGGTGGGTTCCATCCAATTAATGAGCAAAGTATGGTAAAATCATGAAGAGGAAGGGTAGTCATCACATAAGGTGACGAACACCATTTGAGAAAAGGTTGAGCTAGTTACGGGGGTGAGAGATTGCGCAAGAATCAAGATTAGTTAAAAAGAAAACATCAAGTTTTATATTTAGGATTAGTTAAATTGTTTGATTTTTCTGATATAAAACAAAAGAAAAATAGAAAAAAACTAAAATATCGGTCAGTTATCAAACGAAATAGCCAATGATGCGTAGCTCAGTTGGTAATGGGTGGGGGTAGTGTTTGTCCAAAATCGAATGGTCCTGAGTTCGAAGCCTGGGACGTCGAAGGCTCCAATAACCACAACTGTTGAGTGGGTCAGGTACGCCCCCCGTATTACAGAATTGATAGACGATTGTGTGCCGGTCAGGGTTGCAGTATCAACCTTTTGTCCAAAAACGAAAACTAGTTTGTTGGGACGAAAATAGAAAAAACTAAAAACTATAAAAACCAAGAAAAAAATTAACTCTATAATTTATTTGGGCATCTCTAATCGTCAATTAGAAATACACATATGCTTGTCCATTGTCATCATCCTTAAGCCGGCCGTCTCAAATAGCGTGTTAATAGCCACCGCTAAATATAGCGGTCAACTATTAATGGCCGTCATTCCATATGTAATGTTAATTAGTAAATAATATTCAATAAGTAATAATTAATTATTATATTAAGTTTATTATTTCATTTATGTATTCTTAAATCGTCATGTGTAAATATTTTATTTACTTATTAAACATAAAGTTAATTGTTGATCAAAATGTGTATGACTTGATCTTAGTTTTGGTCAACAAAATATTTTTTATTTAAATAAATTAACTAATTATTGTATATTAAATGTTTTCTAATACACGGTTGGGGTTGAAATAAGGTTCAATGTTAATAGGCTTCCATTTTACGGTATTATTGTTTTTTCTAACGGCAAAGTAACCATGTACTAACACGAAAGGAAGTTCAAAGATACACAAACGGATCAACAAAGACGCACAAAGGAAACAACAAAACTAATCTAAACGGATAGTTTACAAGACTTAACTCATTCGAGGACAACCTTTGTTGAACCTTTTTTGTTAGAGTGCGAAACAATCTTAAATGTTAAAAGAAGATCTCTAACCAAGTTGTACAGATAGATATGCTGATGATTTTACTCTAAACAACCAGCATTTTGATTAATATTTTTGTATTTACTGAAGTAATGAAGTATTAATATGAGACATTGTTCATAACCGACATTTTCTATTAGAAAGGTTTTTTTTTCCTTTTTCTTTTCTAGTATGTGATTAAAAAGGAAATGTGTTTTAATGTTTATGGTCCATATTTTAATGATTTTTAGAAGATGGTCTAAATTGTAAGTAATAAATAATAACTCTCTTGTATTTTAGTTTTTTGGATGATAGATAAACACACACGTCCCGACCGAAATCGAAGAGGTATCCGGGATCCATTCGGGCAACCGACTAATCCTCTCGACCATGGAAACCGTTACCAACCCATAGCCTCGCCTAGGGGTGTGCACGGTTTGGTCGAAACCGGATAAACCGGCCGAACCAAACCAATTTTGTCGGTTTGGCCGGTTTAGCCATCATTATTCAGGCCGCTGGTTTTCGTTTTTTATAAACCGTTAATATGGTTTGGTAATTTGGTTTGTGGTTTTAGGGACAAAACCGGCCGTTTAAACCAAACCGGACCGGATATGTGTGTGTATATATATAATTATATATTGTATATGATTAAATATACAAGAGGCAAACAAACAATCAGTCAATTAGATACATTCAACTTTTTTCTAATTTAAAAACCATGGATTACCTTTTTTATCTTTTCAAATTCTTAGGGGATGAGGGAATAACGACTCTTTGTTATTCTGAATTTTGATAAAAGCGAGTCAAACCGTCAAACCGGCCAAACCAGACCGGTTTATATTGGTTTGGTCGGTTTGGTTTGACATAATAATTTGGCCGGTTTGGTTTGAAAAATTATCAAACCGGGGGTATCGGTTTGGCCGAGATTTTAGGCTCAAACCGGCCAAACTGGACCATGCACACCCCTAGCCTCGCCCATGCCCGGTTCGAAGGTCGACCCATGAACTGGGATGTCACCTCCTGTTCCCCCATTCGAATCGAACCCAAATAGACAGGGGATACCATCTACTGCCCCTCAGGATGTTATCGACCGTTGAGCTACAAAAGAATTGACAAATGTCCTTACTGTATTTATTTAAAATTATGATAACTTGTAGACAAATATTCATTAGTTATTGATTTAAATGTGAAGTCGATGAATTTAAAAGAAGTATTAAGAAGGTAGAAAATAGATGTGAACAAGTCAACTTTTAAAATAATATCGTATATCATATTATCATTTACTTAAATTCGAATAAAAGAATAATCACTAAAAATTATCAGGTGGACCGTTATTAACCACTAGAGAATGTTGGTGATTGTGTCCATCAGTTGCAGCCTCTATCCAGGTTTGATAGGTAGATACGCTCTTGGTGCACCTATTATTACTCACACTAAAAATTCGAATGTTGGTTGTGAAATATAAGAAAGAATTCCACACATGTTTTATATTTTTATAGCTTATTTAGAATGAATAGTGTTGTATTATTTCATAAATGTTGTATCATTCGTTATAAATGCTATATTATTTGTATTTCATCATGAATAGTTCAGTAATATCTACCTTCATTATTCTTACCGAATGTAGACGTACACCAAGGACATGTGTTGCACTTTTCTTTGTTCCCTTGTTCACAACCGAAAATCAGTATGTAGTTGTCCTCTCTCTCTCTCTCTCTATATATATATATATATGTGTGTGTGTGTGTGTGTGTGCGCGCGCGTGTGTGTATAGTATTAGGTTCAAATGAGAAGTGTTAAAAAAAATTCGAAGTAGAGAAGTGATTTCCACTACTCATTCGGTTAATAAAGAAGACTTTGACCAATCACCCTGCGTTAATCGCGTCCATCAACGGTTAAGATTATAGTTGACTCTAAAAGATTTATATTTGTTTGAGAACTTATAGGATGCGCAGCCAGGGCGGTACCGGGCCGGTACCGTGCCTGTGCCACTGGTATACACCACCAAGGTGTACCGGTATGGCAACGGTACCGAGGGGTGCCGGTAGCCGAGTGCAGCTCCAAAAAAACAACCCTCTCCTCTTTCTCTCTATCTCTCTCCTCTTTCTCTCTCTTCTTTTCTTTTTCTTTTATTTATTTAATTATTTAGTGGTATGGATAAAGGTGGAATGGTATGGTAGTAGTAAGGTGATGGTAAAGCTGATGTGGCAATCTGTACCACCGTCTGTGGATGGTAGAGCATTTCAAATAACTATACTAAATTTTCTATCAAATCTATTAAAAGCCATAATCTTTAAAGAATTTAGATCCAACTCCAACAACTATTATATTTTAGCAATTTTATAATTAATTTCAATATTAAAATACTCAATATGTTTAATAAAATATTATTTCTTTATCTGAAACACTTATCTTCAATGCTATTGATTGAAGTATTAAAACAATTATTTCTTTTATTATTTATAGACTTTTGAATTTTATCTATCTCTTCTCTAAAAAATATTAAAGTTCTTTTTTCCATATGTTAAAATAGTTATTAAAAACTACTTTATATAACCACAATGATCCAAAAGAAAAAGATGCCTAAAACAGCTTTATTAGCACGAATGTCGCAATAAATACTGCGAAACTTCCCCTTTAGATAATTTAATTATTTCAAATTGTCATTATAATTTAAATATTTTAATTTAGAACAAGAATGGATTTTTGTGTATAAGACAAACCCCACTCACTTAAGTTTTGTTCTTCATTAAATCGATAATTATTATATTACTTATTTATATAGTGAATTATTATATTACGTATTTTAAACGATGTATTAATAAAATGTAAACGTTTTCAAATTGCTTTATAATAGAATATAATAGAAATACTTAAATGGATCAAACATTTTTTGGTTAAAGAAAAGTTAACGTGACTCACAAAGAATGAAAATTCAACCAAATAATTCCAAAAGTCTATAAAATACTTAACGTTATATATACCCTCTAGCTGTGTTTTTTGAACGTTTGTTTTAGGACAACTTTGAGGAAAGATTAATTTACGTTTACAAATGTCTTCAATAAATATTTTTTTAACAATGTACGTAACGGAACATGAATTGTATTCTTTTGTTAAAATTTTGACCAACCCAGTCGAAGAAAAATCATAAGAAACTCAAACCGAGGTATAACTTGAGATGATACAAAATTAGGCGAAATCGTACCAATTGGGTTAGGATAGTTTGAACCAAGCCCAACCTAACCTGATGAATTCAGTGTCTTTCTGTATTATGATTTACTATGATTATAAGTTATTGATTAAGTGGTGGGTTCGTACAAAAATATCAACTATTTATAAAAACAAGAAAAAATCATCTATGTACAAAATCATACATGATTCACTTACAAAATCATATATGAATCACATGACTTTGCCCCGCAACTTAAGACGGGCCAAAGCCATTCGTGTCCAAAATTTTTGACGTTAATGTATAATCACATGTGATTTTGTATATCGATGATTTTCTTTGTTTTCTTATAGGGGGGGGGGGGGGGGGGGGAGTTCAACTGGAAACCCATTTTTCATTGCAAACGTGAGAACAAGCGAGAGCGTACCTTGTGACATATTCATTTGAATAATACAAAATTATTTAGACCGAATATTATGAATTATTAAAGGTGAAATAATACAATACTCAAAATGAATAATATAGAATGTTGTATTATTCAATGTGAATTTTGTATCATTCACCTGGAATAATGCTTAATATTCTGTCTAAATAATCTTGTATTATTTAGACAAAATATGATCTGAATAGGGCACATGGCGCGTTCATGGTTGTCCTCACATTCGCAATCAATTTTGGGTTTCCATCTGATTCATCTGAACCTAACCCTATATATATACATATATATATATGGTCGGGTTCAAAGGGAAAATCTCAAATAAACGATAAACGAGGAACACTCCCATAGCCTCCATATGGATCGTATGCACTCGTTCATACGAGTAACTTTGTGATATGCACATGTGCATAAGAAACCCAAAAAGAACTCAAATTATCCGTATGCACAATTGAATACGTTCAGATGGAGGGTTATACATTTGATCAACCTGTAGTTAGCTATATCCAAAATTATATACAATTTCAGACACAATTTTATTTTCTTATTCATATGAAAGTTTAACTTTTTTGAGTTTCTTAGCTTTTTTTATGTTTTCATTTATCTTTTACTTCATCCAAACGCAAAAGCTTAGCTAGTTTATAAAATGACATTGGAAAGTTTCAACCCAATCGAACCCATGCAGTTTCACGTTAGGTTGGGTTGTAGTTTAGATTGCATTGTGTTGAGTTGAGATTTTTCAAACCACATTCATTGGGTTGGAACGTTCAAATGCCTTCAACACAGCCAAACCGACCTATGCACACTCCTAGGAAAGAGAGATGCAAATAAATGTAGGGGGTGGTTGGGATTGCTTATTTAAATCAACTTATGTTTTTATTTTTTATGTTGTGAAAGTGTTTATCAACTTATGTAGTGTCAAACGAAGTTCCACAAAAATTGTTTGGATTAGCTTATGATGATACAGAAACATAATAAGTTGATAAGTTGGTTTTTAGGGGTGTTTGAGATTGTTTTTACTTGTAAAATTACTAAAAGGCTGATAGGTTATTTCAAATAGTTAGAATGAGATGACTTTCAAAAACGCTTATCTCCTTCTTCGAAAAGGTATAAACAATAATCTTTTTTTCTTATCCAAACACTAAATAGTGCTTATTACCATAGTCACAATGAAATAAGTCATAAGCACATTAGACAAGCAATCCCAAACACCTCCATAGGGTGTGTTTGGTATTCAGACATAATAGAACATAACAGAATAGTTGTTCATCGTTTGGTAAGATAGAAGTGGACAAGACAAAACAAATAAAATGACTAATTACCTCTAAATGAGTTGTTTATATATTTTAATTAATTACTTAATTGATTAATTTTTAATAAAAAAATATTTTTATAACAAAATATAAAATTAAAATATTTTTGTCAAGATGATTTAAATTACACCAATATAAAAGGTTTTAGTTAGTTATCAATTTTTATTTTATATTTTTCTATATATTTTTATTATTATTAACATTTATTAAATTACATAAATTAATTAAAATACAGTAATTTGATATAAATAATAATTTTAGAATAGTAAAGTGAAAGTTTAAATAGTATAAAGTATAATAAATAAAATTTAAAAAATGTAAATAGAAAGTGTATTTGATGTTTTAGAAGAAAAGTATGTTTTAGTTTGAGATTATATTGATAAACATTAGTCTATTCTAGCTTGTTTCAGTTTGTTCCATGGGTTAGGGCCGGTAGAACAAATATGTTCTGTCTGTTTCACATAAAAGTTCTGCCAAACATGATATAATGTTCTTTGTTCTTGTCCATTCTATTCTATCATGTTCAGTGTACCAAACACAGCCTTAGCATGAGGACAAATTGCATACTTAGAGGGTTCTTTTATAGTTAACGAAAATAAATAACCAATTCCATAACAAATGATAACTCTAGGGACCAAATCCGTAACTTACTCATCATTCAAAGAACACTACAAAAAAGAATTAAAGATAAACTGTTGTTGTACCAATATTTTCAACCTCTTTCAAGGCCCATTTTCAGAGGTAGCTTACCAAAAAAATAAACCTCCAATCAGAGTTCGTTGCACTCCCTCAACAATGGTGTCCTCATGCCTCAGCTTCGTCTCCTTGTACGGCTCCTTCATCCGCCGCTCCCTCACCGCCGCCGGCCTCTCCTCCCAACTCCTCGACGTCGATTCCGACACCACAATCCACTTTTGGGGACCGAAACCGTCCGCAAACGGTGATCATCGGAAACCGTCACTTCTTTTACTTCACGGATTCGGTCCTCACGGCATATGGCAATGGCGGCTACAGGTCAGATTATAAAAAACCTGTCAATGTTACTCTCTATAGAGGAATGATAGTGTCTCCACTGTACTGTACCTTACTTACAGCGAGCAGACCTGATATCATGTATTATACTTGTCTTTACAGTTTTTATTGTTTCAAATGTTTTTGAATCAATTGCTATAAATATATCAATGAAAAACCTATTAATGTAACCTCTATAGAGGAATGATAGGGTCTTTGCTACTTATTACCATACAGCGAGCAGACCTGATATCACGTATTATACTTGTTTATACGGTTTTTCTTGTTTCAAATGTTATTGAATCAATTGCTATAAATATATATAGGTGTCGCTTCTGGTGGCTCACTTCGACCTCTACATCCCCGATCTAGTCTTCTTCGGAGAATCCACCACGAACTCCTCAGAACGGTCAGAGATCTTCCAAGCGAGCGCGATGACGAAGCTGATGGAGAAGGTCGGGGCGGAGAAGTACTCGGTGGTCGGGACGAGCTACGGCGGCTTCGTGGCGTACAGGATGGCCGCGATGTGGCCGGAGCGGGTGGAGAAAGTGGTGATCGCGAGCTCGGGGGTGAACATGAGGCGGAGGGATAACCAGGAGCTTATGAACCGCGCGAATTTGGAGAAGATCGAGGACATGATGCTGCCCGAGACGGCCGGGCAGCTACGGACGTTAATCCGTATGGCCGTTTTCAACAGTGGTTACATTCCGGATTTTGTTCTCAACGATTTCATTGACGTAAGTTTTTCTTTTCATAAGTTTTTTAAAAACATGTCGTTTTCATGGTGCGCCATCAATATTGGCCTGTCGATATAATATAGCGTTGGATTTTGTATTTATACAATTATACTTTATATCTATATCGTCGGTCCAATAAATAATCTTGGCTTCTTTATTTAAATACAATATTTTTCAAGAGCATCTTCCATCTTAAAATAGAAAAAGAAGAGTTTTAGCATTTTGTTAATTCGAAGCAATCCTATCGTGTGAGTTAAAACAAAGAAAAAAAAGGTAAAATTTCTATATAAAGGTAGAGAAATGATTATTTTTATAGTCCCACCATTATGATGTATTTAAAATAATTTTTTAGAAAAAAAATGTTGTTTATTGTATATATTAAATATTTTAATAATGTAATTAATGTTTCCATAGAATAGATTTTGTTTTATTTGGGAATGGTCCAGTAAAAATTCCATTAAAAATTTGACTATACTAATTATTTATAAAATGCTTTATATTTTCTATATTTGCTAGAGATTTAGCTACAAAATGTGAAAGATAAGGGCCTTTTTTCAAGGTTGTTCGATGAAATTTTTTTGATCCTTGCTATTAAAATAGCTTGTTAATAAACATGCGTGAACGATAAACACTTATTGCAAGAGTTTTACCCCTTAGAGCTTGATGCTTGCCATGCTTACATCTTAAATAGAGGTGGGCCTAGAAAATTTCTAGTTGGTGGTACAATTTAACTAGAAAATAAGACCTCTTCAAATATTTTATAGCATTAGTATAAATTAGTTGGTTGGTTTTTTGTCATTGCACATAAGGGCCCATGTTTAAGTCCAAAGTGTAATATACTTTTACAATATTTTTAATACAAAAACACCAAAGTTGGACCCTTCATAGGAACTTAGCAACATTTACCAACTTTGCCATTAGAGACTTGCAAAGTTGCACTAAATCTTCATATGGTGGCAACAAAAAGGAAAACAATGGCACCCTTAAAAAAACATAATTTTTCCCCCTATAACAGAACCATATATAAAACAGGGCCCGTGCCACCTTTGAAGTATGCCCCTGCTGGTAAGGTAAGTAACATCCGGTGAACAAATACCAAAGAAAGGTGTGATAAACAACCCTAAACCATTTATAGAGTCGGTCATTGATTATTGTTCTTGTAAAAATATATTAGAAACAACACAATTTGCAAAATCAATGGTTGTGAACAGATTGTAGAAATAGAAACTGCAAAAACACACGAAGATTGTCTTATATTTTAACAGAAAAGTAAGACATGATATATGCATAGTTGGATATCTAAATATAGTGAAGGATAAATTGTTTTAGATAATTTACTAAATTGTAGTAATTGATAATTAAGAAAGAGTGTATATTTTGGTGCAGAAACTGTATGGTGAAAACAGGAATGAGAAGTTGGAACTGCTGAAAGGGCTGACAATTGGCCAAGATGACACCCCAAAGATTGCCCCTCTTCAACAGGTTCTATCAATGCTCTCATCTAACACTATCAATCATTTATTAATTGTAACAACTCATTCATTATAATAGAATATCATATTTTTATGTTTTTTTTTCTATAAGTCTCTAAGTCTTAGGTTGTACGTCACTCATAACTTCCATAACGATTTTGAGTTAAATTCAAAGTTATTTAACCGGTATGTTGCATTAATACTAGAGCCGAATATCGGTCAGACTTGGAACATTTTTTTTGTCTTTAACGTATTTTTGAAAAGTACTTTGATGAAGTTTTACATATATTGCATGGTATGCCCAAGACTCTGACAATCTAGGACATCTGGGTCAGTGGCGGATCCAATATTTTTTTTATAGTGGGGCACCTTCAACTTTAAAGTAGCTTAAATGCGTGCAATCGATATATTTTTAGCCAAAATTAACCATTTTTAGGGAGTTTTAAAGTTTCTTTAGTTGATTTTAAGGGATTTTTAAGTTTTTTTTTTGTTGATTTCGAGAAACTCTTTGGTTTTTTAGTTGATTTTGTGATTTTTTTTTTGGTTTTTTATTTGATTTCGAGACACCTTTTTTTGTTGATGGGCCGAGACAAAATAGTACCCTGGGAACTATAGTAGAAACTTAAAAAAAATTAACATAAATTATTTTCCTTTTTTTTTTTCTAATGGGGACTCATCCACCCTCTAATTATGAACAAACATGGTCTTGGTGTTCATTTCATTTGAGTTTCTTGTTATTTATCCATAGATGTAACTGAATGCAGGAAGTGTTGATCATATGGGGTGAGCAGGATAACCTCTTTTTATTGAGTATGGCAAAAGAGCTCAAAGAGTATGTCTTCCTTCCCTATACTTATCCTAAAATGTTCTATATATACTGATGATTATATGTTTATAAATATATAAGCATGAACGTATCACCGTATATATCTCGTTTGATGCCTTATCCTCTATGAAGGGTTCATGTGACACCACCATGTTTAAGTAAGACTTATGAGACCACAAAATAACATTAAAATTTCGCAACATAACATTGTGAAAGTACAAAAAAAATACCGAACCTTCCTAGAAAAAACATTATGAATGTTTACTTTCTTAGCATTTTGCTGTGAAGGTTGAATGTTATTTATGTGGTCTTACGAAAACAGGTCTCACATCATCCCAAGTCTATCTTCTATTCCTCTCAGATTAAAACTTTAAGATTGAAGTTATTTAAACCTATGGTGAAGGATTTTGTTTCTTATGATTCGATCGATATGACATCTAACCGTTAAAGCGTCAAGTATCATGGTATATACATACAATTTTGTATATGTAAATTGAAGTATGATTTTGTTGTTGTGGTTTAGAATGTTGGGGAAGAATGCATCATTGGAGGTGATTAAGAAGGCAGGACATGTACCTCAGCTTGAACAACCCAAGCACTTTAATAAAATCCTCTACCAATTCTTGTGTGTCTAACTCATCATCTTAGACCACCAATACACATGTATAATTGTACTGTATTTTCTTCGTTTTTATCGAACGTGATAGTTATAACTTCTTCTTTTTATCGAGCGTGATAGTTATAATCTGATGTTGGTTGGTTATCGGTTTCAATTTTCTTTGATGTTGTGAGGGATTAGTGTGTCCTCAATTGTCAAGATATCTTGGTTGGTTTCAAGAACAAAAAGCCAATGTACTTGTATTTCATTTTTCAAAATTTTCTTGTATTAGTAACTTATTAATTTTTTTTAGAGTAAACTTCATTTTTGGTTCATGAGGCTTATGATTTTCTTTGAAAGTGATAACTAAACTTCGATAAGTTAATATTTAATCCTTTAAGTTTGGATTTTGTTTTGAGGGATGTTTTCTGCCATATGTGAAAAACATGAAAAAAAGGGTTGGAGATGCGGGGTATCGATCCCCGTACCTCTCGCATGCTAAGCGAGCGCTCTACCATCTGAGCTACATCCCCTTTTGTATTTATTTTACTACATCACCTATTTAAATAATTTATTTATTTTTCTATTTTTTGCAAAATAAAAATCATATTGTTATAATATTACAGATGAAATAGCTTATAATAAAGTGTTTTTTACAATCGAATGCCAAATTGTGAAGCTGAATTGAACTATAACAACGACATGTACTCCCCATTTAAGCCAAAAAAAAAAAAAGAGCATTAGCAAGCAAGAATTAAATCGACAAAACGGAAAGTGATGTTGGATTTAAGTAGAAACTATTGTGTAACAATTGATGTTTGGTTAGTTAAACTTTTTACAAAATGGTGTTAAATTGGAAACTGATGTTGAATTGGATGCAACTACCAATACAACGATAAATACTAGTTAATGCTTATTTGGTTAAGCAAGCAATATTACTCCTACTGAATTAATATGCTGGATTTTTTTAAATATAATTCATACTCATGATTCTCCTAATTAACAAAACTAAATAATAAGTTTATTGCAAAGCCTCACAACTTTGTTATTGATGATCGGAAATTTGAATGCTTTTTATTGTCGATGAGGCAAAATTTAAGCTGTTTTAACAAATGGAACTTCAAATATAAGTTGTTTTAAGTTGTTTTTATTTTCCATTTTTTGCAAAAAACAAAAATCATGTTGTTATAATATTACAGATGAAATAACTTAAAGGAAAGTGTTTTATAATCGAACGCCAAATTGTGGCTGAAATGAACTATAGCAACGAAATGTACTCCCCCTTTAAGCAAAAAAAATAAGATAACAACAAAAGGGAGTAAGTAAGAATTAAATCAACAAAAAGGAAAGTGATGTTAGATTGGAGATGCTATAATTGGAATGATGTGTAACAATTGGTGTTTTGTTAGAGTGAAATGTTTTACAAAATGGTGTTAAAATTGAAAACCGGTGTTGAATTGGATGCAACTACCAATACAACGATAAACATTATTTAATGCTTATTTGGTTAAGCAAGCAATATTACTCCTATTGAATTAATATGCCGGATTTTTTTAACATATAGTTCATACTCATGATTCTCCTAATTAATAATAAGTTTATTGCAAAGCCTCAGTGCCTCACAACTTTGTTATTGATGATCGGAAATTTGGATACTTTTTTGTGTCGATGAGGCAAAATTTAAGTTGTTTTGACGAATAGAACTTCAAATGCTCAATGCAATTCATATATCGATATCTCATTAGTTACAAAGTGATCTCTATAATTTTCATAAAGTAGGTATTTTTTGACATATTATATATAAATTTAAATCAACCAATGATCAACTTATATAGCTATATGGGATAACAGAGAGGTGAGTAATCCTTGAACAAAAAAGCTAAATGGGT
Source organism: Centaurea solstitialis (assembly GCA_030169165.1). Lineage (NCBI taxonomy): Eukaryota > Viridiplantae > Streptophyta > Magnoliopsida > Asterales > Asteraceae > Centaurea > Centaurea solstitialis. Next base: position 9,710,562 of record CM058043.1, read on the forward strand.
TAGTAATTTGTACTGAAAATGTATTACCAAAAAAAAAAAATCTAGACCTATTTAATTTTTGAAGTACATTTTCTGAAATATGTGAAAAGCAGAAAATTTTATCATTGGTTTACCAAAAAGGGTTTATTTCATAGAATAGTAACTAAGTTTCAAGTTTGTTCCATCAAAGTCACTCATACTTTAAATTCATTCAACAATAATAACCAAGTTTCAAAAGTGTTCCAATGTTATGTAATTTACCTACTACTACAGGTTACCAGGTTACCCTCTTTTATTCCTAGTTTTAATTGATAAAACCTAATTAATTATTTTATAATCTATTTATTATCTTAAAATAATTTAGGCCTATTAATTAATTAATTGATAATCTATTTATCATCAATGTGGGCATGGAATAATCATGTAAATACTAACGTGATATCCATAGAACCATAATCCTACTAATGTCAATCATGTTATTTCACTCTCGACTTTCGGGTTGATAATTGACTTAAAATAAGTTTGTTAGATATACAAATAAATAACTAAGTTCATAATTAACTTTTAACATAGTTTTCATTAGATACATACTTCAATAACTAAGTTTATGTAACACATCATTTTAACATACGATTGATTGGTAATCCATTACATCGAGTTATTCCATAAATTCATAGTCTAATATTTTCAAAACTTAGAATAAATATTCCATCTCAATACGATTAGCATAGAATTGTTTGATACCAAAAGTTTATTACCTACAATTCATGAAGTCAATTAGGAATGAAGGAGAGACTAACCTCTTGATTATGAAATCGATTACCGAACCCATTGATTAGCAATGAATCAGCATATGCCTATTTGCAGTTGGCGGAAGTGTAAGAACACATGAAGGAGACAAACTTTGGTGATTAGGGATTCTAAATCAAATTAAATGGGCTTAAACTATTTTGAGATAATAAATAGATTTTTAATTAATTAATTAGTGGGCCTAAATTATTTTGAGATAATAAATAGATTATAAAATAATTAATTAGGTTTTTAAAACAATTAAAATTGGGAATAAAAGAGGGTAACCTGGTAACCTGTATTAGTAGGTAAATTACATAATATTGGAACACTTTTGAAACTTGGTTATTATTGTTGAATGAATCAAAAGTATGAGTGACTTTGGTGGAACAAACTTGAAACCTGATTACTATTCTATGAAATTTTCCCTAGAAAAAACGCAAATCTTAAATTCAAAACATAGGTTTAAGAAAAACGTGAATTTTAATTTTGAAACTTACATAAATTGGAATTCCTCAAACTTGAGGGACCTTTTCTGAAACATAATATGTTAAAAACATTAAAAAAGAAAAGTTGGAGATGCGGGGTATCGATCCCCGTACCTCTCGCATGCTAAGCGAGCGCTCTACCATCTGAGCTACATCCCCCTTTTTTTTGTAACTTAACTACATTAGATACTTAAATAGGTTTTTATTTTTTCCATTTTTTGTAAAAGCCAAATATCATGCATTTGTTATAATATATCCTACATTCATTCCTACTCATAGAGATGCAACTACTAATAAAGTGATAGGCACTAGTTAATGCTTATTTGGTTAAGCACGTAATATTTCTCCCTATTGAATTAATGTGCCAATTTTTTTTATATAACATGTAATTCATCACTTATGAGTCTCCTAATTAACAAAACTAAATAATAAGTTTGTAGCAAAGCCTCACAACTTTGTTATTGATGATCGGAAATTTGAACACTTTTTTGGATTACGCGAAAAAATTTAAGTTGCTTTGATGAATGGAGCTTCAAATTCTCAACGCAAACCGGATATCAATATCTCATCTGTTACAAAATGATCCCTATAATTTTCTTAAACCAAGTATTTTTATTTTTTGACATATATATAGATTTAAACCGACCAATGATCAACTTATATAGCTATATGGGATGAGTCGATGACAGAAGGGTGAGTAATCCCTTATTATACTGAAAATGTATTACTCGGAATTTTATTTTGTTTTGCGAGTTCCTTCCATAAAACATCTCAAACACATTACAACTTAAACCTCCTTTCTGTTTGAACATTGTAATGATGATACAGAGTAGTAGCCATCCAAGTTTTTTTTTGGAAGGGTGTCCGGACCAAAGTCCGACTGATTCCAAACAATTTTGGGGGCTAAACATGGTAAGGCTTGAACTCATTTAAGGCGCTATGAACCCCCCGAGTGTTAACCAATCCAAGTTTTGTTGACCAAAATCTTTAATGGTATAACAGAATATGACATGATTGAATCAAATAATTATTTAGTGTTTGTTAAGATAAACTAAACATAAAAACCAAAAAAAAAAAAAAACAGTTCAATAATAATATATGTACAAAATAAATAAGTAGTTACCCTTTCAATCCACTCTATTTGTGTAACCTCCATATAAAAATCCTTCAAACGTCTAAGTAATGATATATTCTATAATGTCCTATATATCCAATACACTTAAATAAGAGTGAACTATAAAAATAGCCAAAATTTTAATTAGCATCATTTACATTAAATTGCAACCAAAATGACCTAAGTTGACTAAAAACTTAATTACCAATTTTTTAAATATAGTTTGTGTGAAAAGTCAAAATATTATGTCAACTTTGATCGATCGTTAATTTCAACTTAACAAAGTAAGTTTCTCCCGAATAAAAATAACAAAAAAAATTAAATATTAAACGGACACTAGCTTTTTTTAATTAAACGCAAAAGCTCTCAATTTCATAAAAAAACAAATTAGATAAGATTATATAAGAAGATGGCATGGAGGGATACATATACATTTATACATATTCAGTCACACAAACACACCGACCGAAGTCGAAGAGGTATCGGGGATTCATACGGGCACCCGACTAATTCTCTCGGACCGATCGTTGGTTCTACGTCTACGTATTTGTAAAATCTCACATTTCTTTCACTACATCGATTCGATCGATCGGAATGAATCTTAATTTAGAAGAAGTTGCCGGTGGTTGCCGGACGTCTCCGTTGCCTTCGCCGGAGACTGTGTTTACTAATCATGGAGGAACGATGAACATCATACAAGAAGACTGTAATTCCTCCAGCACTTCCTCCATCGGAAACAATAGCGACAACGAAGAAGACGACGATGATCGCGAAGCAGATGCCGAGAGTCGTTGCATCGGCGATTCGATTCGAGCTCTAGAGGAAGCGCTGCCGATTAGGTTCGTTTTTCATCTTCTGCTTTGTTAACCTAATTTTGTTTGTGAATTTGTGAATAACTGTTCTTGAATGTGATCTGTAATTTGATGAGATCTTTTCATAGCATAGGATAACGAATAAGGTGCTTAATTTTGTTTCTTCTGATTCAATTTCTACATTGTTTTGTTTGATATGATCAATTTTATGCAATATGCAATCTAAAGGGACATACATTTTCATTGATTATGTAAATGGATGAGGATGGAAAGATTTTGATAGATCTTTAGAAATTCATATGTTCAGTACACAAACACCATTTTTTACATTATTTTAGGTTTAGTTCTCCAAAATGTATCAAACCATACCGAAATGTTATTGTGTGTATCCACCTTTCAAAAATGCTTTTTGATGTATCAACTTTATATTTTTGCTATTGTGTGTATCATGACGGTTTAACGGTCAACAACGGTCACGACGGCGGTTCATGGCGGCGGTTCACGGTAGCGACGGTGGTTCGGCGGCGGTTCACGGCGCGACAGTGGTTTCAGCGCGGCAGCGGTGGAGGTGACCGATTGAACAGTCACAAGTCATCTGATAAACACAATAACAAAAAATAAAGTTTGATACATAAAAAAACATTTGAAAGGTGGATCACACAATAACATTTCGGTATAGTTTGATACATTTTGGGAACTAAACCTTTATTTTAATTCATAAATTTGTTTTTAAAAGAAATTAGAAGAGTATAATCAGGTGAGACCAAACTCTTTTCATGAGATCGATGAGACCAACACTTTTAACGTGAAACTTCACAGCAAAACGCTGTGAAGGTTATAAAAAATCGAACAATCATTGTAAAAACATGTAAATGATAACTTTGCGGTGTTTTTGAGGTGATGGTTCGATTTCTTTTTTACTTCACATTTATTTGTTACCTTTACAGTTTTTTGAGCTGTGAAGGTTTCGTTTTTTTACCTTTTCTGGAATTTTTTACTCGATAGTGTTTTTTAGTATGTTTTTACGATGTATGTTCGAATTTTTTTAACCTTCACAGTGTTTGTTATGAAGTTTTATGTAAAAAATATTGATTTTACCGGTTTTACGAAAAACAGCTTGGTCTTATCGAACCTAACTCTTATAATAGAACGTTTTCCAAGTCCCAAGTAAACATTTGGACCTAAAAAGTAAAAACTATTATTTCCAAAGCAACGTGGATCTAATTGTGAAACGTGGGAGAAGATTTTTCTTAGATATAAATCACAACCTAAAATTATATTTTTTTCTTTTCATAGAAATTGCAATAAGTACCAATAAATGCTTAATTTTAACTAAAAAATCAAAGTCAAAGTTATCTATTTATGCTTTATGTTTCTATAAAAAATTTGATAATAATGAAATATAAAATAAAGTGTCTCGCATTAAAACTAGATAGAGAGAGACATGAGAAAGGGACATTGTGGGATTTATATTATCTTGTTTTGTTTATTATGTTATATAAAGTAAAAGATAAGATAAGGGGACCAAAATTAAAACAAAGTAAAACAGCTATGTTTTGTGAATAGGTTCAACTTTTCATTGGGTAGGTTTAAAATACATCCATGGATCATATGTCCACATGCTCTTATCATAAACCACTTGGGTTCAATTTGGATCACAACTCTGAAATGTGGTTTTAAACCAAATGGTTAATTAGTTACTTGAAGAGAACATCATGAGATGTAGACATTAGGATTCATCCCTTGTACATCTGCTCTTTTAACTTGTACCTTGGTGCTTGGTTTGTAAAGATGATAAGGTTCTCTAAACCCACAACCATACCATATCATATCCCATTTTATACATTTGTTATACAGCTAAAGAATAGCTTATTATTTGAACTTATTGAAAAAGTCTGGTTTGATTAGCGTAAACTAACTTATTTGTTAGTATTGTTTCAATACGTATTACATGATATTTGAAATCCCACAAAAAGTCAAAAACCAATGAGTGATGATGGTATTTCGTGGGATTTCGTAGGATTTGTGTTTAATAATGTGTACAAATATAATGAAAACATTTTTCTCCAAATAATTAATTAATAAAAAGATAATTTAATTACTTTTATAAATAAGATTACAAATCCAAATCCTCCCACGAATCGAAATCCCTCTAAACCATTCCATCAAAACAAACGCTCCCATAGTTTTTTTTATTCCAATTATATCTCTTATGTTTTTTCAATTAATTTGTCAAAATGTTTCTTAGGTTATTTTACACTAACATCTAACTTATTAACTAGTTATTACAAAATACGGTTGTTTAATTATTAGTAAACAACTAGTTTATTATAACAATTAACTATTACACTATTAGTCAACTGTTAACAACTAGCTTAGTAGCCAACGTCTCTTAGTTGGCATGCAATTGTAGTAGCAAAGTTACAAAAATTGATGAAGTGAATTTTTCTAACAGACGTGGAATATCTACATTCTACGACGGGAAGTCAAGATCATTCACATGTTTAGCCGATATGTGTACCCCTTTAACACCATCAATAAAAGACATTGCAAAACCAGAGAATGCCTACACCAGAAAACGAAGAAATCTTCTAGCTTCGACTCTTATGACTCCTAAAAACAAGAACCGAGCTTTCCAACTATCAAATATTAGCATAGGACGGATATCAAAGAAACCCAATACCTCGACATTCCGCTTTGCATCAGAATTAACCGAGGATCATGGCTTAAAGGCACAACCTCAATTCAACAAACCAACGTTGTTAAAGAAGCAGAATCTATCATCCATAAGATCATTTTCATCAATGGTCAACTTGCACCGGTATAATTCTAGATTTGGCTTAAATTCCTCTGGGATCGAAAATTGTTAAGAGTTACATAACACCATAGTGCTCAACTGGTCCCGTTTTAAGTGGTCCTTTTTCTAATTTGTCTGGGCTCGATTTTCAGTCGTTTGTGACCAACCCTACTTTGAATGATTGATACGAGACAAATAAAAATAGAATATCGGAAAGGGGGTATATGTGTACACGTGATATTTATCAACCATGTAAAGGGTTTTTTTAATAGTTGTTGAGTTTTTATTAGATAGTATGTATTGTATTTATGTAAATAAATGAAATACTCGTTAAAGTTTTTAGATATTGGTTTGTTCATCATAATTACTTCAAGTTTTGACTAGTTTTATGATACCTAAAACTTTAGAACTTTATTCGGTTGATTTATATAAAAGTTTTAAATTAATTTTTTAAAGATATATAACAAGAGAATTTGTTTGTCTAAAAAATATGATCCCCTAACATTAAGTTTGGACTTAAAAAAGAAAGTATTGCATCAAGCCCTAGCTAACGTGTACATGTGGCACTTCTAACTAAACTACGGATCTAAAACGTGCATATATGTAATTTATCATATAGTTGTTCAAATAGGTAAACCATTTTCAAAAACTCAAAAAGACAACATTCATAACATGTTTAAACAAGGAATTAGGTGGTTTTGTATTATTAAGAAACAACGTTTGATGCTTAATCTTTATTCAAACAAATCTAAAACATTGGTTTATTTGGAGAGGGCATTTTTTGGACATATTATCTACTTCTTTGATGATAGCTTCGTTTAATTCATTTTTGGCAAAACTTAGGGAACGTTTGGTTCACCAAATGAAATTTGATGGAACTAAAATTCATCAATAAAGTTTGACTTTGAAAAAATTGGAATGAAATCTGATAGGATTTGACCTAACATTTGGTTGACATGAATTAGAATTTGCATGGGGTGAGGTTGGCAATTATGACGACAACAATAGTTGTGTGGCAGTGTCTGGGGTGGTGGTCGGTTGAGGGCGCTAGTAGTATGATAATACTAATCGATGGTGGTGGTGGTGGTGGTAGAGATGTTGGCGGTGGGAGCATGCCCCGGTGGGGTGTTGAAGCTACTCAACGGCGTGAGAGTAGCATTGGTGGTTAAATTGGATACAAAATTATTTTTGTCTTTCTAAAACCAAATTATAAATTCTATGAACCTAAGGGGTTGTTTAGTAGGTGTTGACCGGTCAGCAGTCAGACTGTTAACCAATACCAAAATCTGACTGGGATACTATTATACTAAATCGAGATATGACCAAGCTAGCACCAAAATGATGTTTACCCTGGTCAGATTTGATTATTCCATCCCTTCTTCCCCCTCTCTTTCTTTTAACATACAGTTCCAAAAAAAAATGTTTAAATAGTCTTTTATTTTGTTGGTAAACATTTACCAAAAACACATATTTTCTTGAGAACACTCTTACCCAGACACTTACCCCCGGACAATAAACAACCCTGATGTGTACCGAAGCCAACATTATAAGGGGGACCTTATGCTAAATTAATTAAGTTATTTCCTATTATTTCAGTTTATATTTCAGTTTATGTTTAGTGTGTGTGTCAAGGGGTTGTCCCTAAAATAAAGGAGTGCTGATCCATGATCTCTTCCATGTTTATTTTAGTTACTTGCAATTTCCTTTATATGTATTCGTTTGGGTTATTAATGGATTATTCAGAAAATTGTTCCAAACCTCTCTTCCTTAATTTCTCTCTGTTTTTCCCTCTTATATTCTGGTTATGGAATCTGATTGATCAGACCACATTAGTGGTATCAGAGCAGTCGTGATCCAATGGAAACCCGTAACAAGAAAACGCTCGAGCAGTTCCAGCAGGAGACGCACGAGCAATTCACAAAAGTTAACGACATGTTTCAGCAGTTAATGACCGAATTCCAGAGCATCAAGCATGAACGGCCTGACCCAAGCGGCAAACTCATCCCCTCGCGTGATACGACCAAGCCGCACCACAAGCTTCAGTTTCCTCATTTCAGCGGAGGAGACCCAAACGGTTGGTTGTACCAAGCTTCTCAATACTTTGAATTCCAAAGTGTTGCTCCGGAGGAACAGGTCAATTTGGCTTCGATCCATCTCGACGGTATTGCCCTACAATGGCACCGTTGGTTCACAAAACTTAAAGGACCAGTGACTTGGGCGGAGTTTTCTCAGGCGTTGTTGGCACGCTTTGGGCCGACGGAATATGAAAATCCGGCCGAAGCTCTTTCCCGTCTGAAACATACGACCATGGTGGCGCAATATCAGGAGACTTTCGAGAGGTTGTCTCATCAGGTGGATGGACTTCCCGAAGACTTTTTAATGGCATGTTACATTGGGGACTCAAGGATGAGGTCAGGTTGGAAGTCAAGATGAAGAAGCCTCGATCCCTTATCGACGCGATGGGGTTGTCAAGAATGGCAGAGGAGAAATTGGGCCTCGCTAGAAAACAGTTCCAGCCCAACCGTTTCTCTACCACTTCTTCGACGGGCCATTTAACTCCCACCGATTCCGCTGGGATATTAGGCCCACGCCCAACCACCACTTTAGCTTTACCTAGCTCCTCTTCTACTCGCAGAATCTCAAACGCAGAAGCTAAAGCACGTCGTGAGAAGGGTTTGTGTTACTATTGCGATGAAAAGTACTTACCCGGCCATCGATGCACCAAACCTCAATTCTTCATGATACACGATGTTGGGGAAGGCGAAGAGTCGCCCCCGGCCACCGAGTCAGCAATTGCAGATTACAGTGAACCCCAGGCCGAAGTCTCCTTCCACGCCATTACAGGTACTATCCATCCTCAAACGTTACGGTTGATCGGCAAGATTAAGAACAAAGATGTAGTGGTCCTAATTGATGGAGGTAGTACCCATAACTTCATTGACCAGGCATTGGTCGACCGATTTGGCCTCATAATTGACCGGGGAATCACTTTTGAGGTTACAGTGGGAAATCGAAACAAGGAGTTATGCCCAGGCCGTGTTAAAGGACTTTCACTCCTTATACAAGGGTGTACGGTTTCGACAGACTTTTGGGTTTTACCGGTAGCCGCTTGCCCTGTTGTTTTGGGGGTTCAATGGCTCAGGACTTTGGGTACGGTGGAAACAGACTATGAGAAACTCACAATGGGGTTCAAGATAGATGGTGTAACACATACCCTCCAGGGGCTCAAGGCCACAGAACTACAAGCAGTACCCGACCATGAACTCGTAGCCTTGCAAGGGTTAGCTTATCTGTTACAGATTGAGCCTTTTGGTGTGACCGAGAAGATGGGTCACGTTCCTTGTTTGGCCATCCAGGAATTACTTAAACGGTATGAACGAGTTTTTCAGGATCCCGAGGGTCTTCCGCCGATTCGTTCCCACGACCACCCAATACCTTTATTGCCTAATGTCCGACCGGTGAGCTCTCGTCCTTACCGCCAGCCTTATTACCAAAAATCAGAGATTGAGAAACAAGTACGGGAAATGCTTCACCAAGGATTAATCAGACCAAGCCATAGTCCGTTCGCATCACCGGTGTTACTAGTTAAAAAAAGTGACGGGACTTGGCGATTCTGTGTCGATTATCGGGCCTTGAATGATATAACCATCAAAGATAAGTACCCCATTCCGGTCATCGACGAGCTTCTGGATGAATTATATGGAGCCACTATTTTTTCGAAATTGGACCTCCGGTCCGGGTACCATCAGATACGAGTACGTGAGCAGGATATTTGTAAAACAACTTTCCGGACTCATGAAGGGCATTATGAGTTTGTAGTGATGCCTTTCGGGCTTACGAACGCGCCGGCAACCTTCCAGAGTTTAATGAATGATCTCTTCCGTCCCTACTTACGTAAGTTTGTACTTGTGTTTTTTGATGATATCTTGGTTTATTCAAGAACCTTAGATGATCACTTGCAACATTTGTCTGCTGTTTTGGAGATTTTGGCTACTAACAGGCTTTATGCCAAAATTACCAAATGTTGTTTTGGGGTATCCAAAGTCAATTATTTGGGCCATGTCATCTCTTCCTCTGGGGTGGCAGTTGACCCTTCTAAGGTCCAAGCTGTTTTAGATTGGCCAACCCCGAAAACTGCTAAAGGGGTACGTGGGTTTTTAGGCCTTGCGGGGTATTATCGGAAGTTTATTAGACATTTTGGTACCATGGCAGCCCCTCTTCATAAACTGGTGGGACAAACGCCATTTTATTGGAATTCAGAAACCGAAAAAGCTTTTCAACAGCTCAAGCAATCTCTCACGACCACTCCAACCTTGGGGTTACCGGATTGGTCTAAGTCTTTTACTGTGGAATGTGATGCTAGCGGGGTGGGTATTGGGGCCATCCTTACTCAGCAGGGTCGTCCAATCGCGTATTATAGTGCCCCATTAAAAGGGTCCATGATAGCTTGGTCTACTTATGAAAAAGAAATGCTGGCAATAGTCAAGGCGGTCAGGAAATGGAGATCGTATTTGTTAGGGCAACCTTTTGTGGTCAAGACGGACCACATTAGCCTTAAGTATTTATTGGATCAGCGAGTTTCCACACCGGCCCAAGCTCGATGGCTTCCGAAGCTCATGGGTTATGATTTCCGGGTTGAGTATAAAAAAGGGGTGGCTAATATCGGAGCAGACGCATTATCGAGGCAACCCGAGTTTAGTTTCTTGGCCGTTTCACATGTTACAGCGGGCTGGTGGGCAGAGTTGCAACATGAAGTAAAGCGGGATACTTACTATCACAATTTACCGGGGTGTTTTCCTACAAACGTTAGATCTCGCTTGGTGCAACGGGACGGGGTTTGGTTTCGTGGGGATGTGATTTTGTTGAGCCCAACCTCATCTCTTATTTCTAAAGTATTGCACCATTGTCATGCTTCTCCTGAAGGAGGACATTTTGGATTCCACAAGACTTTGGCTCGGGTAAAGGAGAGTTTTTGGTGGACCGGGATCAAAGAAGGGGTGAAAAGGTTTATTCAAGTTTGTCATACATGCCAAAGATTCAAAACCGAAAGTTGCCGACCCGCTGGTTTGCTCCAACCGCTGCCGATTCCGTCTCGAATTTGGGAAGATATCAGTATGGATTTTATAGAAGGGTTGCCTCCTTCTAACGGGTTCACCACCATCATGGTAGTTGTTGACCGCCTATCTAAGTATGCTCATTTTGTGCTGATTAGACACCCATTTACTGCAGCTACGATCGCTAAAGAGTTTGTATCACATGTTGTCAAGTTGCATGGCATTCCTTCCACAATAGTAAGTGATCGAGATAAAGTCTTTATTAGTTCGTTCTGGCAAGCACTTTTTAAACTACAGGGAACGGATTTATGTTTGAGCTCTAGCTACCATCCCCAAACGGATGGTCAAACGGAAGTAGTCAACCGAACCCTTGAGCAGTACCTTCGTTGTTTTGCGGGAGACCGGCCAAAAAAATGGGCAGATTGGCTCTCATGGGCAGAATTTAGTTATAACACATCAGTTCATTCGGCCACCAAAATGACCCCTTTCGAGGTTGTGTATGGCCGTCCACCCCCTCGAGTTCTTACGTATGTTCCCGGAACTTCTAAAGTTCAAGCTGTTGAGGAGTTTTTGATTGATCGGGACAAGTTATTACGTGACTTACGTTCCAATTTGTTGGTCGCTAGGGACCGAATGAAGTCTAACGCTGATTCAAAGAGACGTGAAGTGGAGTTTTCTGTAGGAGACATGGTTTATTTGAAGCTTCAACCGTACAGGCAGTCGACGGTAGCGGTCCGTTTATCGGCCAAAGTAGGCCCTAAGTTTTTTGGTCCATACAAAATTATTCAACGTGTGGGGCCTGTTGCGTACCGGTTAGAGCTTCCACCCGAGGCCCAGATCCATAATGTGTTCCATGTGAGCTTACTTAAGGAATGCAAAGGTGATCCTCCCGTTCCGGTTTCATCCAAAGCCAGTCCAGCGGTCTTGCCACCAACCGGGCCACTACCCGAGGCTGTCTTAGAGGAAAGAGTGGTACAGAAGGGCAAGTATCGGCCAAAGACGGAAGTTTTGGTTAAATGGAAGGAGTTTCCTCGCGAAGATGCTACGTGGGAGACTAAATGGCGTTTTCAGAAGGCATATCCCGACTTTCACCTTGAGGACAAGGCGAATTCAAGCGGTGGGGATTGATGTGTACCGAAGCCAACATTATAAGGGGGACCTTATGCTAAATTAATTAAGTTATTTCCTATTATTTCAGTTTATATTTCAGTTTATGTTTAGTGTGTGTGTCAAGGGGTTGTCCCTAAAATAAAGGAGTGCTGATCCATGATCTCTTCCATGTTTAGTTTAGTTACTTGCAATTTCCTTTATATGTATTCGTTTGGGTTATTAATGGATTATTCAGAAAATTGTTCCAAACCTCTCTTCCTTAATTTCTCTCTGTTTTTCCCTCTTATATTTTGGTTATGGAATCTGATTGATCAGACCACATTAAACCCCTAACAGTTCTTAAGGTGTTCATGAAAATGATGCCCTCCTTATCACCATGACCTATTACTTAAAACCTTTGTTATATACAACTTCAATATCGTGTATTTCTTGAATAGAATGTTATATAGAAATTACAATGCTATTATTTTATTAAGAATTCATCTATATAATAATAAGCTTATTATTTTGTCAAAAAAAAAGCTTATTATGATATTGGCTTTTAGCCTTTCATCAATAAAGTCTATTCTTTTCTTTTTTTTGGAAGGTTCACCTGGACTTTGGCCAGACTACATCCTTGGCAATTTTTACCGAGAGCTAAAGCATGCTCCCCTGAGATTAACACTCAGTGGCCCCTGGTTGCTCAACCCCGGATTCGAACTTGGGTGGGTTTTTCCCCAACACCAAGCCTTAACCGGTAGGCTGCCCCATTGGGGTTAAAAAGGGGGTGCAACACGAGGACTTCCCAGGGATCTATTCTTTCACCTTGATAAAAAGTAAAAACAAATTAAAATACTAGATAAATAAAATGAAAAAAAAAAAACGAAAAAGATAAGATAAGAGAGGGATGATGTTGGTTATACCACTCGTCGTTATCCCAAATTGGGCTTTCATGAATGCCATCCGTAAATACACATTTTAGAGTCGATTACAAAAATAAAACTTTAACTTTTTCGTTTTAAGAAATTCTAATATTTGTCATTCACTTTCAGTATTTGGATCAATAATTTGTGTTTTAATTTTGTTAGGGTTTTTGTTCTTAGCTCTATTGTATGTTAGCCATCATGCTTAAATATTCTTACTTGTTAGTCACATGAAAGATACATTTATCTTTTTGCCTTTTTATAAAAAAGTGCATACAAGCTAAAGCTATGTATATTTCAGAGCGTTAAAAAAACATTTTCCCTTAATTAACTCCCCTAATCATCTCGACCCACATGATTGTAGAAATACATCCCATGCCGCAACTATCAACCTTTGGAGTTTTTTTAAAGGGAGGTCCAAAAAACTGCCAACGAACTATTTCATTTTGAATGGTTAAGTTCATAAACAATTTTTTAAACAAAAAAACCATTAAACTTTCTCATTTTGAATGATTAAGTCACTAAACTATTCTTTTGAATGAAAAAACCATTAAACTTTTTCATTTTGAATGATGAAGTCCCTAAACATTTTTTTCAACAAAATAAATCATTGAACTTTTAGAAATTTGCTACTTATATTTTTTTAACCTAAACTAACATAGTTATATTTTACCTTTAAACCTTCATAGTCAGTTGCATTAAATTTTTTTAATTTTTATTAAAAGGGGGTAAGTAACCAAATTTTGAAAGTATAATGGTTTATTTATCGAAAATAAATTGTTCGAGGATTAATCAATCAAAACGAAAAAGTTTAATGGTTTTTTTCATTCAAAAGAATAATTTATTGACTTAATCATTCAAAATGAGAAAGTTTAATGGTTTTTTTTGTTCAAAAAAATTGTTTAAGGACTTAACCATTCAAAATGAAATAGTTCGTTGGGTTTTTTTGGACTTTTCCCTTTTTTAAAACCAAATGAATGATTTTTTATAATTTACTTATACTTTATTTCTGAATCATGAGTACCTTATTGTTTTTGTGTAATAAATACAAATCAAATAGTTCAGATCGATTTCATTTTTAGGGACTAGATGAACCAGAAATGTAATTCGCTCCAAATATAATGAGCATGGAAAAAGCCAAAGCAAACATCTTAATGCAATCTAATAAGAAATGAGGGACTATTGTGCAATTTCAAATAGTATAGGGAGAAGATTAATATAATGTTTGTTATAGACTTTTATGTAGAAAAGACTAACGCTCTAATTCTTTTCTTTCTTTTTTCCATTTGGTGATGATATAATTTTATCCGATTCATGATTTGTTCAAAAGATTACGAATTCAAAGACAAATACCGAATAACTGATTTGATTAACGAAAAAATAACTTTTGATTTTTGAGTTCTAGGGTGGGTTCAAATGTGAACCACTTTTTGGTTGTGAAGGTGAGGACAACTGAGAGCGCGACACGTAGCGGATAACTAGGCACCATGTCAGATCCACGACGGATGACTAGGCGCGATTCATGGGAGGGCATTGAATTAAAGGGGGACCACACTCAAAGCCGCCACGTGTCGCGTTGTCGGTTGTTCTCACGTTCACAACCGAAAAGTGGTTCACATTTGAACTTTCCTCTTGGGTTTCTATATGGTAAATCTTGATTCATATTTTAAGATCAAAACAAATCTCTAAAAGCATCTTCAATAGATTATTTAAAGAGGGAAAAAGGATTGCTCAAGAACTCCATGAGATGGTAAAATTTTCTAGATTTGAAGAACTCCATGAGAATGATTGCTCAAGAAAAAGAAATGATTTTATAGTTGAATGCAAATTTAGTCTTTGTGGTTTTCTGAAATTAACGAGTAGGGTTCTTAAATAGATTTTAACAAGATGCTCCATTAAGTTATATGGCAAGGCCGTATCGTTTCTCAAAGCATGCCCAAAGACGTCATATCTATACTTAATATTTATGTAGACGAAAGTTCAAATTGAAACTCAAATTTAATTGCGAACGTGAGGACAATCGAGAGTGCACCACGTGGCATATTCAAATATTCAATCTGAATAATACAAGATTATTCAGACTAAATATGAGCCGGATACAACACATGGTACACTCTCGGTTGTCCTTACGTTCGCAATCAAATTTGAGTTTCCATTTAAACTTGGGCCTATGTATGTATGTACGTATATACTTGTGAGTAGTGTTTTAAATAATTCCTTGAAACAATTAAATTCATATAAAGTCATACAACTAAAATCGAACGAAGAATCATTTATTTCATATAGATGATATTAAGAGTGTCAATTCAAAATTAAATCTCCTAAATCTCTACTCCATACTTCGATTCCAATGACTCTTGTTCAACTCTCCACGACACACCAAAACAAGTTATTTAGAACCATGACAAATAGTTGTCAGCTTTGGTGAATCGAATGGACCAATAACCCTTGAGTTAAGCTGGTGCTTTTTATTTGAGATTTGCAGCTGATTCAATATCACATAATTTATTAACAACATAAACTTATGGTTGCATGATGATGTTCAGTTCGTTCCCTTCATATCTCAACATGCATAAACATCTACTAACAAAGCCTCCTACTATTCTATATGTGGTTGAGCCGTGGAAGACGTACGTACAACAACTTCATGCATTTAACCGATACCCACATTAATTAACCAATTAAACTATCAACACATAGAAGAAGAACCTGGCTGCTCTTAAGAAGAAGATTCAACTAATTTGACTTGGTATCTCTCTTTCCATGAAGTTGTAGAAGTAGCGAGTTGCTGACCACAAATATGGAGCTGAATGCCATAAGTCCGCCTATCAAAACAAATATGTATTAGTTAATTCATTTTCTACACTTCTGCAACCGATAAATTCGAACTTTCAAGGTGAAGCATACGTGTTGAACCTCATTCGATTACTCTCTAAAAGACCCTTTTTAAGGAGAGAAGAGATCGAGGTTCCAACATATATACTCAGAACTCAGAAGAATAGGTCCAAATCTAAGCCGATATAGGACTCTTAACACATCCTCTTCAACAGAGACTAGACAAACACATTGATGCATTCACTCTATTGAACACATCAAGAAATTGGTTTCCATCAATTCAAGATGTTGGCTCTCGATACAATTGTCAATTCTCACAACCTCGATTAGTGAAATCACAACTATTTACAACTTCTAACTTGCTAACAACCTCTAACTATAACACCCACTTGCTATTGTTAAAAGACTATTTTACCCCTTACTCACTTTCCTTCTTGAATAAGTCTTGCCATATCTATTCTCATTACACATATTATCTCTAAGTCCATCCTAGAGTGGTAGACCTTGGCTCTGATACTATGTGAGAATATGTGGAACCCCATTAGATTACTATCCAAAAGAGCCTTTGAGAAGAGAATGGAGGTTTCAACATATATTGAAAAAAATAGGTAAGTCTATGGCCAATATGGCCATATGGGACTCTAACAAAGTTAATGCTATAGAAAAGAAAATTCTGAATCACCTGATAGTGAAGGGGTCATTGCGAAATCGAAATGAGGTAGCAGCAATCCAGCTGCAACTGGGATTGCAACCACATTATATGCCACAGCCCATAACAAATTCTGATGCACTTTCGACATTGTTGCCTTTGCAAGATCGAGTGCATCTACCACCTACAACTTTACAAGTTAGTAGGATAACAGTTTCATGTATACATAATGTAATGAAGTAACATTCCACTAAATGCCTTTGGGGGTGGTAGCAGTTATATATATGTATACGCTTACTTGTGAAAGTTTGTTCCCAAGAAGTATAATGGATGCAGCATTAGAGGCAGCGTTTTCCTGTCCTTCGATTTGCATAGCTATTCCAACATCAGCTAAAGCCAAAGAGGGTGCATCATTGATTCCGTCGCCCACCTTTTAGAGATTCAAGTTTGTTAGAATTCACAAGACATTTCACAGTCCTTAAAGATTATGAATATGGGAGGTGGTAATGATGTCCAATTGTCCATAGATGGCCTTTATAAATTTAAGTATTGTTAAGAAGACATTGTATAGCCCTAAATAAATATGATATAATATATATATATATATATATATTGTATATTTGTATTCATGTCCATACAATCAAAAGACATGGGAATTCCCTAAGTTCCATTCAAGTTGCTCTAAATGGTTCAAGGTTTTGAAAGATAAAAATGATAAACCGGATACACATTAATATTCTGTGTTCAAAAATCTTACCATTGCAACACAGTGGCCAGCATTTTGCAGATTTGAGATGGCACCCGATTTTTGTTGTGGAGTCAAGGATGCATTTATAAGATCATTTCCTATTCCCACCGTCTTTGCTACAGTTGCAACTGCCTCTTCCCTGTCTCCTGATAAGAGGATTGTTTTAATCCCCTTCTGCTGTAGCCTTGAAAACATAAGCAACAAAATAAACAAGGAATGTTAGACAGGCAGTCGCCATCGTGTGCTTTGAGGTTGACATGCTATGCTACCAATACAAATGCAAAAGGATTTTAGATGTCGTTAGCTGGAAATCTTGCAGCTGACAGAATAAAAAAGGTCCCAAAGAAGCAACATTAACAATTAATGTTAAAAGGTACGAGTTCAGTAGGCAGAAAAGTTGCAGTTAAAGGGGCATTACGAGTATATGCAGCCAAAAACTTTGGTCTGAATTTGATTTGCTCACTCTCTTGAGCATTATTTACTGATGTAAAAGGGAAAGGGTATTCACATGATCAATAGTTGACCACTGACCTAATATTTTGCAAGATCTTAGTTTAACTAGTCAATTTCTTGCATCATCTATTCACCAACTAATAATTAAACGAGTTATAAAGTTCCAATCTAGCTACTTATATCTTACACTATCATGCTAGCAACGATTAGTCAAGTAGCATGCACAGTGAAAAGACCACAAACAAGACATGTGGGATCAAATAGTTATATTATGAAATTCATTAACCAAGAATAATATGAACCAGTAACAAAAGTTGTTAACTTTCCATTGATGAATAATAGAAGAAGCTTGTTGTTCCCAGAACTTTAATAAGGTGGTTATTAACTACCCACACCATGAGTTGTAGGAGTGATGATGCCCATATGTTAAGACAATGAAGGTAAAAAGAACTAGAAGCTATGAAATGATCCAAGATTGTGCATGCTCCTGATAAGCTCATGTTTTAGGTCCACCACAACTCAAACAGTCAAATAACATACTTCTAACTAAAACCCATAATTGAACAAGAATATCATTAATCAACCCAACATAGAGTTCTATGACTGTTTCATGAAAAAGAGATTCAAGGATAGTACCTTTTCACAGTAGACTCAGCATCTTGACGTAAATTATCAGATATTCCTATAGCACCAATGATCCCCTCTCCTTCCCGACCAATGAAAACAACTGTCTGTGAATGATTTGAAGATGAACGACCTTCAGATGATTTTTGCATCACATCCTGCTCCAGATTTATTATGTCAGAAATGTTTTTCCTGTGATGGAAACGTTCATGAACCCATTTCATAGAGCCAACGGCAATCAAATGCCCATCTACTTCTGCCAAAGTACCAAAACCTGGCTCTGCTAACTGCCTACTTGTAACTGGAATGTTCAGATTTAATGATTCTGCTTTAGATATGATAGCCTTTGCAATGGGATGTGATGCTGTTTTTTCTACTGCAGCAGCCAATTGGAGGATCTCCGCTTCTCCATGACTAAAAGATGCAACAGCAGAAACAGCTGGTTTTCCTTCTGTAAGAGTCCCTGTCTGATAATTGGTAAATGAAAGACAGGTCAGCAATTACTCCACTGTAACTTGAAGCCTACTATGTAAAGCCTAGCGACCAACTAAAGAAAATGAGAAAAATAGCATTAACAAGGGTGTTCCAATACCTTGTCAAGTGTAACAATGTCTACGCCTGACAAGCGTTCCAGCACATCACCTCCTCTGATAAGAAGCCCCTGCTTAGCTCCTGCGGAGCATCCATATCAAATAAGGCAAGTAAAAAGAAGAATTAAAGATATCATGTAAAGTGACTTGGTAACTAGACACCTTAGGGACATGGTTAAAAATATTGGTTCATTTATTTGTTTAGTTAGGCCATGGAAACACAGCAACGAAAAGTTAACCACCTCAAACCTCAGAAACTCTGTCAGTCTGTGTTCAAATCTAGGCGCTGCCAAATCCCTTATTGGCCATGGAGGTTCACCTGTGATGGCTCCATGCTATTCGTGGTCGCTAGGGGGATCAGTCGGTGCGCGTAAGCTGGCCAGGTAACCCATGGTTACCCAAAAAATACTGTCAGTTTGTGGGGTAAATGTAACTAAGGAGATTTCTAACAGGATGGCAACAAGGTACGTTCAAACTTGTATAAGATGGGTAATCCTTTGGCTCTCTCTCGGTGACGTTACATTTAGGAGTAAAGGAAAACACAATACTATTGTTGTTAGCAAGAAAAGCTTTATGTGTAGCCCTCTTTGGCTTAACCATTCTCCTTAGCCACCATGTGTTCCCATTCTCGGATCCTAGATAAGATGGATGTATAAATGAACGAAGCATATTTATAGATATTTGCACAGACTTAAGTTTCAAATTTTCCATTTCAATTACTATTATAGTTTCCATTCCCTGATTGCCTGTTGACCAACATGTGATGGTGTAGAAAAAATAGTGATAGGCAAGAGAAATAATCACAAGATGGTCCCTTAAGTTAGATGGTGTACCTAGAGAGGTTCCAACAAGAATGGCAGTTGGCGTCGCAAGGCCTAGTGCACATGGGCAAGAGACAACCTGAAAAACAATGTTTTCGTAAGCAAAATAGGATGGTAAATCTGCATGCAGACATATCTGCGCTACTTATTTTTTTCAAATCAGGAGCATTAAAAGATGCTCATTTTATAAGTATCACATCAGCTTGGGAAGTATAAAAAGTAAGAATCCTAAGAGCATCCTCTAGTTGGGAGAGTTAAAATCTGTGGACGAATATTAAGTTTTGAGACAACAAGAGGAAATCATGTTGACTGATACCCTGGAGCAATGATAATATCACTTGGTTAATTATGAAGTACTTCATGTTCCCTACGACTCACCAAGACATCAGTGGAAAGCTTTAAGCTCAAAAGCAGTGGATTTCCATCTGGCCCAGAAATGTCATTAAGCAGCACATCTGGAAAAACATTTACCCCAACATAGTACCTTGACAACAAAAAACAAAAAGCAACAAGGATAAGTCAGTAAAGGTTGTAAAAGTAACAAATATACTTGCATATCATGTTGTTATCTTCTAGGTCATCATCAGCATCATCAACAAAGGTAAACTACATAGTTGAAAGATCATGCGAGAAAAAATTATGAACTCTGACCATTTGGCCTATCATGTCATCTAAAAAAAGCCTCTTGTTCGTCTAAGATGTAGGAAATAGGAATGGTGTATTACTCGATCAAAAACTGAAAACTGGACCATCACACACATAGTCAAGCATCAATGGAGGGGAGAAGTACTTTGTCAAGACTGACGAGGAACAGATCTAGAATTGCATCAGACAAACTTATGAAAAGAACTAGCAACAAAGAAAATCAGTGCAATTATTTGGCATTGAGATCTAAGTTCTGTTCATTTAGAGATGGCATCGCAGAGCACATTGACATTGAGGTTTTGCATTGTAAGTTGAAAAACACAGAAACTTGTTTATTACCATATATTACCCACTAATTTGAAGACTCAAATATATTGTAAATGAAAACACAGACTAGAGGCTACTAATGTAACTACCCAAGGGCACAGTTAGAATATCTTGGTGTTGGTCATGGTTAATAGCACTCTGCATTGGGGTCAGTATCTGCTCTAATCTTTTTGCTGATGATTATTAAGCAGGTATGGTTATAGGCGTTCTTCCAAGTCTTTCTAACTACCGAGTACTGACAACTGTTCAATCCCCATATCAGTTCCTTAAACTTGCATTATTGTCGTAAACGATAAACAAGTAGTTGCATACCAGAAGGCAAAGGTTGCGACCGATAAAGTCATAACAGTGTACACAAATGGCCCAGCAATCGAATCCGCAAGCCTCTGTATAGGTGCTTCACGGCCTTGAGCATCCTCTACCTAGAGAAAGTGACAAATAGTGCTTTAGACACTGCAAAAACTTGCAAAACCATAAGGGACCAGTATTGATCAGTACAGAATGGTTTTAGTTGCCATCTTTGTGAAGGTATTTGTCAACGTGATGGCGGGTGGTACTAAAACCGAAGTTTGCTATAATGCAATGCTCCTAGAACCCACAGCAATAACAAAACAAAATGGCCTCAGCGTAGAGGCCAGTTCTCAGGTCACAGACAATTTTGCTTGTCCCTGAGACGATGGTGAAGTTGAACATGCAAAACACATACAGTAAAGAAAGATAGTGCGTGGCAGACAGAAAAAGTGAAAAGATTACCCAACTAACCTAGAAATTATCATCTTGGATGATGATCCAGGACAGGCTAATCCCTGGAATAATAATAGGGGCACATCTGGGAGACTGGAGTGGGTCTTTAAAAAACCGAGCTAATGGATTGAGTTACCATGCTATCGTCAACTATAAACTGAATAAGATAGATTTTACTAAATATAAGTTCCGAATAAATGCACATCAAAGACAAGAACTAAGGAAAAAAAACTTATCTACATTAACATGATATCCTTAGGATTCTTGGGCAAATAAGTAGTGTTTGAGAGAGGTCTTGATGGAGAATTAATGATGTTTGTGTTGTTGTGTGTCAAGGCAAGAATTATTTCTCAATATCACACATAAGTGCATTTGCTTGTTTGTCTTCAAAATCCAATCCAGCGGATCAGGCATCATTACTCGGGATAAAAGGGGAAAATTTAATGAAAAAATTATCTGGAGTAATTAATTCTTATGCACTCGGCTTGAATTCTAGTGAAGACTAGTAGCCAGGAGCACCTTTTGCTCCTGAGGGAAATTAGTTACTGACATACATTGCATAAAATAGATAAATAAACTAAGCATTCATGCTAAAGTCGGGGTAGAAGTCAAATACAAGGCGGTTGAATCACTATTGTCTGGCTATAGATACTGTGTTCACTAAATACCCCAGGACAGGATTGTCCATCTTTTCCCGGCCACATTATCCAGTAATGGCTATGAATCGGTGCCCCACCATCTTAGATTAACCATTAACAAGTCTATGTGTCTTTTAACATGTTCAAGACTGAACCAGAGGTATCATCCACATGAACTTCCTGATAATTGGGATGTGAAACATGGAAATGTGTTTAGTCTGATATTTCATCTAATCAATATGGAAACAAATACTGACCATTTTGACGATCTTTGTTATGGTTGAGTTGGAGCCCGTGGAAGTAGCTTCAACTTTCAGTGGACCATCCTGAAAGACGATCATGAAAAAATGGTCATGGTCAAGCAAGGCCAGTAGAAGAAGCACCACATTCGAAAATCCATCCTTAAACATGATAAAACCTTTTAACTTGGATGACAAAGGAAAATGCCCAGCATGTTAAAATTCCAAAAAATGACATACACACGCACACACATATATCACGGAGATCGAACCTGAAAGTGTCTTGTAATTAAACTGAACTTGATATACTTATGGACCATGACATAGTGAGCTCAATTCCAAGAGGAGATATGCTCACATGTTTAAATCTCTTATTTTGGGAAGGAAAATACTAACAAAAAGAAAGTAGATAAACCTTGATAGCCAGAGAATTACTATCACAACCAACACAAACCATTGAAGCTAGAATTATGAGATCGGCAGGAAATGCAGTTAATTTGACAAAAGCAGCCACAAGGTAGGGTGCTGTTATTTGATGCTTTATATGAGGCATAAGTTAATCTCATATATTTCCTGATTTATTAGCAAAAACTTTAGCATCAAAGCTAGTTGAGTAGTCATAAAAGATCATAATTGTTTTTATGTGATGCTTAAAACTCATAACTAAAACTAGTTGGAGCAGCATACCCAGTTTATCGTTCCGGCTGAGACTAAAAGACCTCCTTCCTTGAAGACAGGAAGGGACTCGCCAGTGAGCATGGACTCATCCACAACACTTCGTCCTGCGACAACTCTACCCTGTACACAAAGTTTAATTTATCATAAGGAAACATGGAATTTACATATAAATCATAACATACAGACAGGGTTTCTGAAAATCTTGCATCACCAAAACTTTCAGAAACTTTATTATCATACTCAACATTTGGCTCCATAAGAGACCGTTTATCATGTTGAAAATGTATTTAAGCTCTATTTGACTTGTCAAGTTCTTCATACAGTGAACTAAATAATTTATGGTTCTAAGGCAAGTGAAAGCAAATGATATGCTATATGATTACTGCTACCACTAAAACTGCTGCGCAGCACACAAAAACTGCTCAAACTAAAGAATGAATTAGGACTTCTCGCTAATAATCACTTGAAAGAATTGTAAGCCTCACAGAAATGATGGTCGTTTCAGAATAATAAACTTGAAAAATCCGTTCACTTAACTTAAGGTTCATTCTATTGACAAATAGATCACCACAACATTATGTGGATACGGTATGCATTAGATGTAAAGAAGTAAAGAACAATGGTTAACATGACAGTTAGCAACACTTACATCTACAGGAATAGTTTCTCCTGGCAAAACCAATACCAAGTCTCCAACTCGAATGTCATCAGTAGGGACTTCAATGCAGATTGAATCAGAACTTAGTATGCTTTCAGCAGACTTATCACTTTCAGAGGGAGAAATCACTAATCGTGACTGTGTGGATATCAGCGACTGCAGAGACAAAAACATGTCATATATTAATATATCAATAAATATACTTCACCGAAGAGCGAAAATCACATGCCAATATATAAAAATGATCAGGTTTCTTGTTCATAGTCAGCAAGTTTGGGTATACGACTAACGTAGACATATTAGAAGGAGGTTTATTTTCTATAGTGACCATGTGCCTTTCTTACATGAACATGATGGACAAAAGTTTATATTTCAAAACTCTCATATTTTTTTTTTATAGAAGAGGTATCCCAGACCACATTGGGCCCAGTCTAATCCTCGGCAATTTATGGCCGCAGCCCGACTGCGAAAAACTCTCATATTTGTTAGTGATGCATTTACAATGTTACAACTTTTTGTGTTTAGAAGGGCACAAATTCATTTTGATAATTGGGTTCATCCATTGATGGGAAATACAAACATTTTGTAGGTGACAATATATCGGAGTAAATATCACACAAACAAATGTCCAGATCTGTGTTATACCCTGGTTACAGAAGTCAATTGGTCAAAGTTGGTAGGCGGTTTAGGAGAGTCGGTTATTGCTTAAGTGGTATAATTTAGAGGGGGTGAGAGGGAGAGGAAAGGTATCGATATAAATTTGTTTATATTATCAAAGAGCAAATAAGGACATAAGGTTGACTGAATGAATGAACTTACTAGTAATTCATTCATGTCGCTAGACGCCCTAAGTCTTGCCCTTTCTTCGAGCGAACGTCCCAGGAGAACAAACCCAAGAAGCATGACCTGCATGCTAAAAGAGAGCATTTTTCAAGAAAATGCTATGATCGAGCAAAACTATTGTCTACTACCCATACACCGACTATGCAAGAATCAGCAAAGAGAGATATTCATTTCTAAAAACAGTAACTGGATGAGTAGAAAGCAAAACAAGATATTAAGCAATTAACATGTGACTGGATGGTCAAATTGAGAAGATGTTAGTAAGTGGTACACAAACCGGCTCATCAAAGAATGTTGCGTCCCATCCAAGCTCAGGGTTTAGAAGCGAGATCTAAGAGACGGAGAATACATTAGTTGTATGAAATGTGTAAAAGATGTAAAATTAACAGCAATAATATGCAAGAGAAGCTCACCGCACTTATCATAAATGCAGCAATGGATCCAAATCCAACAAGAGAGTTCATATTTGGAGATCCCTTAAAGAATGCCTTAAGACCATCAGATAGCAAATCTGAGAAAGGTTTCAGTTAAAGATCAGCTGAATGAGTGACCCTCAGAACACAAAATGATCTAATAATGTCCTACTTTTGTTTTATTTTTTCCAATTAACTCGTTAAGACAACTTAGCTATTTTATATGACTTGTTAAATGGGTAACTGTTTCGTTTTTTATTCTAGAATACACCATATTGCCAACTTGCCATCTTGGGCACTTGAAATATAAATAACCCCAAACCTGAATGGGTTGAAGCAAAATGGGATTATATTCAATGCCAGAAACTAGTTGAAACAGATGAAGTTGACAAGAATCATGCATCTGTGAATAGTAAAGTTCAGTTTTACTTGTATTTTCTCTTGAGTTCCTATAAACCATTTAAAAAAAATTTCCTTGGCATATTATTCTAGTTATTAAAAATAAGGACCAAGAAGGATTTATAATGTGAATCCTGCCATAAATGTGGAACTGTCAGTATTTGAATGTGAATTTCACACCCATCAATATTTTGGACTACTTTCTAAATCTTGTGTGAATGTGTAAGCTTGGGTAGGAAAAATGTGGTTTTGAATGAGAATTTCGATGCTCAAGTTAACGAATTTGGTATGAGAAGTTTATAAATATAATATAAAAATCATTTATAATTTTTAAATAGAATATAAAAATAATGTATGAACTTTTATACATGTAGCAAACCAATAATGTATGAATTTTTAGACATAATAACTTATTTAAGTATTAGTTTATTTGTGTCAATTAGGCATAAACTCGTCCAATCCTGTCTAGTCATACCAAATATCAGCCAGAGGACTAGTCCAGTCGAGTGTGGTCCATGTATTAAATGTATCCTAGAAGAACATAGGTTGAGGTAAATTTGACATGACATCATATGATTTTCAAATTTAAATTTTTATATCTACTTTAAGTCATCTAGTTAGTTACCTTTGCTCGTAATATATGACATTTCTAGAAAAACATAAAACTCCAATCCTTCTATTGGTGCTATTTGGACCTTTAAGTGATTCATCATTGATTATAATCTTACTAGGCTCTCTAGATTTGTAATGCAAAAAGGATTTATCTAGTTCCTTTCTTTAGTAAGTGAAAGAAAATAATGGTACTGATATCATGAGAACAAGTTATATCATCAACTTACATTGCAGAAGTGTCATAATCCACTGTATTAATTAAATATATTATAGAATTAAGTCACACAAGCTTTTCTCTTATGATTGTCCACGGACACTTGGGAAATGATTGTAGCATTTATGTTGGCATACAAGACAAGGCATATATTTGAAAGAGGAAACTTGGATCAAGGTATGAATCTATCTTGTTAATCAGTACGAATACGATCTAATTAACATGTATAATTGATCGAACGGGATAAATCCAAACTATAAAGGCCAGCATCAACTGTTACCAACCTCTTCCAGGTCCAACAAAGCGCCAACAGCTAAACTACCCTTGAAATAGGAGTTGTGAAGTATCTCCATTAATGCGCCTGCAAAGACCAGAAAGTTATATCACTTGAGGTAGCAAAAAGCTGAAGCACTCTACATTATGTAGCTAGCATTCCAGAATGTTTCTGCTTAGAGTGATCAACCGTCGTAACCATCGTGATTGGCTTCAGTTTTTAAAAAGACCGTCATGGTTGCAGAAAGGAATTGATACTTCCACTTAATAAATTGATTCTTCCACATATGTACAACACCCTTAAAGCTAATGTACAAGTTGGTGAACATTCATCTTCTTGGATGAATCAATTTATTATGTGAATATCACCTCCCTTGCGAAATCCAGAGAAAACTTGAATATTTATAGCCATTGTGGTTCAATTTAGCTTTCATAACAAGCATTGTAGTTGCAGAAATTAAGACAAAAATGTTTTAAATTTCCAAGTATAGAACCTTATTAGTGATTCTGCATAAATAGAACCTTCATAGTTATAAAAATGACCAAATGATTTAGCAACTAAACTCAAAAACTAAATGCTTTGAAATGCTATCAATTGTAAGCCAAGGATTATATCATGCCAAGCCAAAATTCAGTAATTCACCACCAAAAAGCACTCAAAAAGCGGGATTCAATTCAAGGTCAAATGATCACAACTTCAGGGGGTAATTAGTACAAAAATTGAAAACAATTTGTTCACAATGAAAGAAATTTACCATGACCGATATGAATGCCGATGGAATGCAATACATGAGAAGCATGTGATCCACAGCACAAAGCAACTAAAGTCCAAGCAAAAACAACCCGATTTCTACTCTCAATCATCAACGCCTCTTTTCTCGCCACCGTCTCCTTCCATTTCCTCACCTTCTCCTCAATCCCTAACCCCGCCGCCCTCCTCTTCGACGGAAATCCACACTCCGTCAACCTCCGAGCAAATTCATCCGCCACACTCACCTCCGCACCACCGGTCAACCTAACCGCCGCCGTCTCGGTCAACATGTTGACCACCACCGACTCTACGCGCTCGTCGGACGACAAAATCGACTTGACGCGTGAGACGCACGCGCCGCACATCATTCCGGTGACATCGAGGAGCACGGAAGGCTGCTTTTTATCTTCTACGAGGTCTTCTCGTTGTTGTTGTTGTAGGTTTTGTTCAGATGAGGTTTTTGAAGTGGAATTGAGATCGACGGCCTTGGCGGCGACGAGGAGGCGTTTGTGAAGGAGGATGCGCGGCGGAGGGCGGTGGCGGTGGCCATGGAGGCGGTTGTAGTGGAGATTGGAGGTGAAAATGCGGTGGTTGAAGGCGGTGGAGTTAGGTGGAAGTGGGAGAGAGATGCGGAGGAGATCCGTCGTCATTTTTTGATTGTGTGTCGGAGAGAGAGAGAGAGAGAGATTTGATCATAACCGTATTCGTTGGCAAATTGGAATAAAATAATTAGTTTTCATTTCAATACCTTATACTATTGTTTTATTTCAAATTTTATCCGTATATTGTTTTTTAACTAGTGATTTGCAATATTTGAAACTAAGTTTTACGGAGGTTTCCTATAAGACCATACGTTGTGGGTTAGTCGAAGGCATCGGCTTGCCTTTGGTTTCAGTAGCATGGCTCAGTAACACCATTTCGTCTCCAACGGCAAACCCCCTTATCCCCTCCCCCTTCGGTTTTTTCGGAGCCGATCGGCAACCCCTCACCCCCGCTCTCATGTTTTTCTCTCTAATTTTCTTTTTGTTTTCTTTATTAATTATTTAATAAAATAAAATTGTGGTAAGATCAGATTGGTATAACTTATGTTTTGGGTAGCTTTGGGTAAGGTAGTAAAAACCTGATGTGGCGTCAATGTGGCATTGGGTAGCATTGGTAAGGAAAGCAAGTATAACTCATGGTCTAAGGGTATGAATAGGTATGTGTGTGTAATGTGAGTGAGCAAGTGGGGTCTAGAGTAGAGAAGATATTGAAATAATGTGAGTAAGAAAGTGGTAGGATGCACCCATTTTGATTTCTAAATGTAGTTGAATAAAGTTGAATATAATGATTTTTCAATATACAAGTACTAGTATAAATCAGGTACGGATGTAATGCATAGATGGTGGGGGATGAGCCTCTACTAAATATTAAAAAAAAAAACATGTTTTCTAGCTTAGATATAAATTAACTTTAACGTTTTATTAGAGTCCCCTAGTATGTTTTCATCTGTGCCCCCACCAACCTACAAACCCAAAAAATACTTTAAATCAATCAAAAAAATATAACAAAAAGTCTCTCAAAATAACAGAAAAAGAGATCTCTTGAAATCAAAAAAAAACTAAAAATTCTTTGAAATCAACAAAAAAAACTTCAAAAATCTTTCAAAACTGTGAAACTTGGCTAATAATCCATTTCCGAACTTTAATCTAAAATGATCTCCTAGGCAAACATCCTTAATCCTTTACTAGTATAAATTATGTTTTAAATGGTTTTGGAGTTTTGCATATAACTTTAGGGGGTAGATTGCTATTTAGTAGCAATATTGAGGGGTAACTGAAACTTTTGCTATGACAAATTACGAAATATATCACGTGGCAATTGACTGGAGCTAGAGTCATGATTAACATGCGGTCCTTATTTTATTACAAACTGGATATATTATCGTAAACTGAAATTTATTTTATTTTTATTATCATTTTATTTGATTTTTATAGAAGTCAATTAAAAATGTGTTAATACAAATTAAATGTCTAAAATTAAAGGGTACATCCAATCGTGGATGTGGTAGGTGGATTATAGATTATATAAAAAGCATTTACATTTTGCCACATGTTCATGTAAAGTTATGTCAACCAAATGTACCTAACCCTTAGATTCAGATCCATTCAATTTGTAGATAATTTTACCTTTTTAGCTATTCAATTTTTCCAATATGATAATGATAGTGTTCAATTTTACTGATAAACATTTACTTCAGTAAGTGTTCAAGTAAACGACCTCTAAGATCAATTAGGAAACCATTCACAATGAATTACATTGAATATTCATTAGAAACTCATTTGAAATATTCAAATGGAATTAACATATTCATCATGGATATAGGCATGATAATTTGTTCTGCCCTAAGCGGAACTCGGTTCACTCACCTCGTTTGGGGCCGAGGATTCCCCGTAAAAAGGGTGTAGGGTATGGGGATCCCTGACTTGTTGAAATTTGGGGCCATGGTTGGGTAACGTATTCCCCAACCCGCCCTATCCTCGTATATAGATATATACATAAGCTAAAATTATATATTTTTTAATATGTACTAGTTAGTGGCCCGTGCAATACACGGACGATTTAAATATATTGTTTTAATTTTTAATACGAATATATATTTGCATTATAAAATTCACAAATATTTCACCTCAAATCAAATGTAATATCTAATTAACAATATAAATATTACTTAGTTAGAGTTAATGAAAGAAACACTAATGATTTAGGTGGTGTTTGGTTGGTGGTATTAAGGGGCCAGGAATGGGAATGGTAATGAAAACTGCTGTTTGGTTTGATATTATATAATGGAATCATTCATGCAGATCCATTAATTTCCATTCATGATTAAATTGTGGGGAATTAAATTTTTATTTGTACTTGGTTCTTTTTTCCATGCATTGTTCCATCTATGGATATTAAATGAAACATCTTTTGTATTTTCAAGTTGGAAAAACATATTTTTTAATATGAAACTATTTTTCATTGATTATATTGGGTTAACCAAACAACATCAATGCAATGCTCATTCCTATTCCCATTCTCCTGCATTCCCATTTTCATTTTCATTCCCATTCCCTGAAATGAACCAAACGCCCCCATAGCCACTTAGGAAATTATATATATATATAACACATTTAAATGACTTTTGTTCCAATCATCTATTCAAAGTTTTATTTGAAATTGAGTAAGTAGAGAATAGTTATTTAGTAAAACATAATTCTTATTAATCAATGATTTAAATGGAAAAAGATTACTTTTGTTTTACAATTAAATATGTTAGTCATCTAATAGTTGCTAAAATACCTGAAATTGAAAATTTATAATTCTTTTGTCGAAAGATTCGGATTTCGTGAATGATTTTAAAAGGTGGAGGGATTCAAAAATAAAATATGTAGTATTTTAAAAAATCATTATTTTTAAATAATGTATAAAAATAGTTATATTAAAAGAATGAAATCTTTAGGTTCAAGAATATCAACAATAGGGTTTTAAATAAAATAAAGTTTTATTATTTATAAATAATCTATAAAATAATCTATAATATTAAAAAGATGAAATCTTTAATATTAACAATATCAACAATAGAGTTGTAATATAATGTAAACAACTTAATTAATACCTATTTTTAATATTTAATAATATAAAAAAATTAAAAAATATATTCAATATTAAACTCATTTTGAAGGTATCGTCGAAACGATTATAATGGTGTAATTTATAGCAAAAAAATATAAAAAATTTAATACATTTTATTCATATATATTATTTACGTTAATATGATAAGGATGTAAAAGTGAAAAATGAATAACTAAGAAATAAAAAGTAATTTAATCAAAAAAATTAAGGATACAAAATGTAAATTTAAGTAGGTGAATTTTAGAAACTATTTTATCTATATTTGTTAGTTACAAAAAAGGTATGTATAGATATTAATAGATTCTAAATAAAAATACAAAAATAATAATGACATCATCATTTGAATTAATTTTTCTAATTAACCAATCAAAAGGCTTAATTTTATAATGATGACATCAGCAAAAACCTTCTTTTAATATATATATATATAGATTATATAGTATATTATGTTTTTCAACCGATTTGGATAATTGTTAAGCTAGTTTTTGTTGAACCGATCAACTAAGGATAAACCGGCAATGGACCAACCCAATTAAAACCGAGAACCACGATTCTATTTCATGTACCCGCTAGGGACCGAAGCCATGGACGAGGATGAGGTAGTGAAACCGGGGTTAGGGTCGGGGGATTGCATTCTCCTCTCCATCCCCGACTCATTGCCATGTCTACATGGATATGTAATTTATGATAAGTAACACCTCCATTCCATATTCATTATGAATATGTTATTCCTGAATATGTTATTTATGATAAATAACATCTTGAATATGTTAATTCATGGTGAATATACATTTTGAAGAGGAACAAGTGACATAGTTGGTCCTCGTGTTCGTAATAAATTTTGGATTCTTAACAAGACTTCCCTTAAATCATATAATATAATATATGATAACTCTTTCTAATATGTTGGATAAAGAATCTAGATATCATACTTATTTGGGTCAAGTATTAAGTGAAAGTTTAACTTTTTGATAAATTAATTAAGTTAATTACTTGTCTCGCTAAGACGCTAACTGCCTATTTGACTACGTTTACATACATTAAATAAAGTTCATTGAGTGTATCATCATAAAATTCATAACTAAAACAATATCCTTGTAAAAAAAAACATTTTACCTTGGTGTTCAAGAGACACAAATTTTCTATCTTTTATAAATATTTTACAAACGACCATAAAACATGAGATATGTAGTAGAAGAAAATCAACAAAAAGAAAACGACTATTGAATGTTGATGCTAACATATTTACAAGAGAGCTTTGAATTTATTAAATGAACTTACAAATAGATATTTTCCATCATATACAGTTAACCCGCCTAAAAAAATGCTTGGACATTAACCTCCTTTAAATGCTTCCTTCTATATTCATGAGTTGCATAAAATTTTCAACCAAAAATGCCAATTGGTAGTGAACAATGCCAAGCATTTGATTGGTTTGAGTTTGAGGTGATCGGATTGCGCTTCACAGTGGGCTGTTTGAGCGAAAGAGAGGAAATTATATGAGTTTGCAGAAGCGTATAATTAGGATTTCTGGTTATTACAAAGATGGCTAACCGGTTATGGCTCGGGATTGGTGGAGGACCGGAACCGGGACGGTTATGGCCCGACCTAGTGAGGGACCGATTTAGGTACCGCCAATTACGATCGATTATGTTTTGGAGCGATTTGAAGGACTATCCTGCCACAGGACCGTTAAGGGATCATGGGACAGGTTAAGGCTCGACCCGTCCAATTTAATAATTTCAAAAAAATATAGCCATTAGTATATGTCAGTGACCTAATTACCCATTTACGTGTTTTAAATTAAAAAATTGTAAAAAAGAAAAAATTTGGCCGGACTAGTTACATATAACCGGTTACCAAATGGCTAAACTGGGCCAACCCCCAATACTCTTGGACCAGGACCGGTTAAGGCACGGCCTGGCCTATGGCCATCTATTTATGGGTAGGGGAAATTCAGCTACTTGACATTACTTAGCGATTTGGTACCTTCTCGGATGTTTTTTTTAAAATCCCTTAATGCTTTAATATCTTGCTTTTTTTTAAATCCCTTGATGCTAAGACTCATTTTGTTTTGTTATATTTTTACGATAAGCGATTTAAGTCTTTGAAAAAGTTGGGGAGTCGCGGAGAAGATGCGGTGGATGACTTGAATACTAAAATCGTTTCACAACTCCCTAAAACAAGAGGTGATTGGTCAGCTTTATTTTTCCAATGACACATCAAATCACAATGACAATTTAAATGTCGTGAACTTTTTCACTTTATCAGGACAATTGAACGTTGGTGTAGGACCCCCTACACGTCTACATGGATCCTCTACTGCATTTTAGAGAAAGGACTTAATTTATTGTTAGTTTTAACAAGAAAAATTTTAACGAACTTTTTAACAGAGTAGTCAAGACTCAAGAGAACGAAAAACGAAAACATGTAAACCACGATGACAAAAAAAAAGTAACTTGTAGAGGCTAGGGACAAAAATGGGTTATAAACAACCCATAAAGATGAAAATTGTACTTTAGTCTTGTTTTAATTACATTATGTAAGGTTAGAATTAAGTAATTCTTCGTCATGTCATTTTAAGTCATTTCAGATTTATAATCTAGCCATCAGCTAATTTTTACCAAACACCATTACTTTATAAGCTAGTTTTTCAGCAAACAAACCAATATCTAGTCTTTCTGCCAATAATTATGCAGTTATCAACTAGGCATGAGATCATGTGATAAATGTCATTGGTAAGAAGTGTGAGAAGTACATTTAAACCATTGATCACTTTTAATCAAACACCCTCCCATAAACTACGTCCTAAAAAGGAATTGATACGGTGCATCTCGATGCATCATATCTCGATGCATCTCATCCTAATGTTCATTCATTTCTCATCCTCTGGTTGATAACCAATTCTCACCAAATTTAATACTTTCTCACTGAAAACCAACCTTATCAACTAATTATCAAACATAATATCTCGATGCATCTCATCCTAATGTTCGTTCATTTCTCATCCTCTGTTGATAACCAATTCTCACCAAATTATACTTTCTCACTGAAAACCAACCTTGTCAACTAATTACCAACATAACTTAGATGTTATCATATGATCATTGATTCATTCAAATTAACAACCACTCTTTCACCACTTCCTGCCCAATTTCCATCACCTCATCTTACAACATCACAAGAAGAAGATCTTATGCAATGTTTGTCTATTGAAAATTAAAATCCATTTGTTTCTATAACTTTCACATCCTTTTCAATCTGGGGATGAGATTACTTTTCATAAAGTATAGTATTTTGACTACAAACACTGCAGATAGCATCCGATTCCAACACTATATGTTATCGTAAACTTTACTAAAACTCGAATCTACGCTCCTTTTTCCCTAATGCTATGAAGCATCCATATCTTCCAAAGGATATTATTCTGTTATCTTTCCAATTGGAATCAAGTTCCCATATATAAATAAAACAGAATAACAAAGAAAAAGCAAGCAAAAAAAACTTGTTAAAATGGAGCACCAAAGCACAAGCAGTAGAAATAGAAGGCACTCATCAACTGAAAAGCTACTGGCAATAAGCTTAGGCCTTGTGGCTGTAGCCTCACCGCTATTTATCGACCGAAAACCACAAACCATCGAGGAGTTGGAACTCGAAGAGCAGCCTTTACTCAGCATTTCCACTTATCTGATTCTAGTTTTGTTACTTCTCATCATTGTCGCAATTTCTTCGTGTTACTTGGATCATAGCCTTACCAGGTTCGATCCTTACTGGATATACAGAGTCGGAGGTTCTTCAGGTGGAATCATCGCCCTTCTATTAGTTCTTACCCTTGTTTTAAAGTGTAGAGCTTTTTAGCCTCCAAATCATAATAGAAAAGAAAAAGAGAGAATTTCATGCATGAATGAATTAATGTATGTATCTATGTTGATGGTAAGTCTAGAAATTTCAATGTCTTCTAATTATGCTAGGAAAATGTAATATAAATGTATGCAACCACGGAAATTACATATAAACTAACTTAACATGTATTTATTTCGTCCTTGATTTTATTATTTCTAGTTAAGATATACTGAACGAGAAAAAAGGTAAAAGCTACATGCCGTCGTTATGGGGAAGAGCAGGAGTCTCGAGTGGGGAATATTGTAGCAGAACTTCCACTGGGTCAAACATATTGACATGGTCCAACACCGAAAGCGAGTCCCGCCCCAAAACGTGCACTTGCGAGTTTGCACGCCCACGTACGAAAGTTTCCGTGATCTGTAGAAACAAATCAACCATTTGGTTAATATCGCATATTGGAAGATAAAAACGCACTAGTCAACAAAAATGGAGTTGACACAAAAAAAGGGTAAAAAAGATGTCACTAAACCATACCAAACCAAAGGAGCATCCCACCCGGAGGTGGGGTCGAAAAAGGTAATAAGAGCGGATTATTATTATTAAGTGACGAGAAAAGATCATATGTTGCATTGTTACCTGGGTACATCCAAAGATTTTGAGCAGCTTTAGTGACGAGCAGTTATCAGTAATAAACCCGAGTGCTTCATCTGTTATTTGGCGGCACCATGATAGATCCAGACTTATTAATTTCCTTGAGAATTTGGCAAGGGCAAAAGCGGAATTAAAGCTAACCTGCAATTGGTTTTTCACAAATCACAACAGTAAGCGATATGTGTTGAAAGAAGTCAAATGCCAAAACCAGTTGGTCTCTAATAAGCTTTAACTATATCACACCGCAGGTGCTTTTGGGTTTTTAAGGCTATGTTTGGCAAACTAGCTGATAAGCTAGCTGTCGACTGATAAGCTAGCTTATAAACAAATTATGTTTGGCAAAAACTAGCTTATGGGTATGTAAAATGACCAAAAAGGGTATATTGAGGTATAATAATTAATATTTAGAAGGGTATGATTGGAAAAAGCTACAAAAAGTTCCAAAAAGCTACCTTATAAGCTACTTTTTATCATCCAAACTTGTACACAAAAAATAAGCTAGCTTATAAGCTACTTTTGGTTTACCAAACAATGCCTAAGTAAAAGCCTACTGTTGCTGTTTTGATTGCAGAATTTAGTTGGTTTCCAAAAAAATTTCATTTAATTTAAAACTACATAAATTATTATTTGTACAAACACGCAATAAGAGTGGGTGGAGGCTGCTATCATAAGATAATGACAACATTGAATACTACTAATACAAGGGAAGAGAGGTGTGGATGTGAGTAACTCATGGTTATCCTTACCTTGCGGACATGATTTAACGAAAGTTCTTTCAAGGACCCTCCAGAAGTTTCCAGAAAAGCAGCAACAACTACATCACTGTCACATAACAAACTTCATCATAATGATATGCAGAAAATAGGAATTGAAATCATCAATTTGCTGTTCTATTTGTGTTTAAAAACGTTGTCATTCTATCAGTATAGCATGTCTTCCACAAAAGAGCATCTAAGAAGACCATCACATTTTAATAATAAAGTTTTCCATCTACAACCATAATAATATATCTTGAATAGTATTTTATTCGCCAAATAAAAATTACAATTTTAAGTGGTTTTTAAATATATCTTGAATAATATAAGCAGAATTGACACTTGCAATACTTCCTGAGAAGACCATAGGGAATATGTCAAAAAAACCAGAAAGAAAAAATGACATAAAAAAGCCATGAGCTTTCCTTTTACAACACAGGTTTCTCTTGAAATACAAAATTCAACAGAAAAAAGGTTGAACTTTCAAATTCTGTTTTCCCTCTTGAATCACTAGTTATTTATAGGGTTAATTACATGGTATGTATCGAACTTGTCACGTTTTAATCATTGTATGTACTCAACTTATAAAATTATCATTGTATGTATCGAACTTGCTAGACTTGTCATTGTATGTATCCAACTTTATCAAACCTATCATTGAATGTATTCTACTTGTCACGAGAGTGTATCGAACTTGAGGTTTGATAAAGTTGGATACATACAATGACAATTTTAGAAAGTTCGATACATACAATGGTAAGTTTATAAGTTGAGTACATACAATGATAAAATGCGACAAGTTCAATACATACTCATGTAATTAACCCTTATTTATATGTTCATTTTTCAAGAAAAGTTGCAATTTTCATGGATAGAAAGGGAATTATTTACCAACATGTTTTATTTTATGTTATTAAGGTTCTTTTATTTGTTCCATAAACCCAAAATGTATCCGACTTTCATAGAAGTAACAGGTGTAAAAAGCATCAACCAATATTTTATTTACTGAAGTCAAAATTATCTCAATAGACAAAACATAAGTAGCTAAATAACATATGTCGATTTTAAAAATTCATCGTCTTACATCAGTTTTTGTAGTTGAAGAAGGAAATGACATAATTAGAACAGTACCTGAAATCAGCACGACTAATATTGAGTGATTCAAGAGACCTACAACCATCAGCAAGATAACACAGACCCAAATCCGTCACATGATGCAGATTTGAAATGTTGAGTGAACATAAAACGGAACATAAACTTCCAATAGCTTGCAAACTCGCATCTGTCAACATCCTGTCAAAAATGATAAGAAAATAAAAAGAACTTAGTCGAAAGCACATAATCAAATTAAGAAAATAAAATCTCACTTAAAATTTACAAAATTCTTACACACAACCGGCCAGATTAAGCTCCTTCAGTGTTCTACCAAATGATGCAGTGATGCCCATAACAAAGTCATCATTGACAGTTGGAATTTCTGCCACCGAAAGAACTTCCAAATGTTTAAACTTCATCATTGATGATAAAGAGCGCATAGCATCTATTCTTGGGCACTGATCTATATATAGCTCCTTCAAGTTTGTCTTCAAAGAATCGGCTAAAATTTCAATGCCATCGCAGGTGAGGAGGGCGGACTGGCCTAAATTGATGGACTGAAGCAAGGGGCTGACACAATAAGATGCTTGAAAGTGTCGTCAGATAAACGGGCCGCACCCCTTAGGGACAAGATGCCTAAACTAGCCAAGCTGTTTGGAGGCAGAGCTAAGGCATTACATATGATGTCATCAAATGAGCATTGCCCACAATTGTCTAGTTGAAGCACCTGTTTTGTAACAAAAGAGAATTTCAGATGATATAGGAAATAGAAACTAAAAAATAGACAGATTTTCTATTAAGAAACAAACCAATAAGGAAACAAGGAAAAACAAGGACACAAACAGAACCCAAGCCTTCTAGAGAGATCTTTATTTGCAATGTAAGAATTGAACGAAAATACATTCCTTTTCGTTTAACAGTTTGCACTTGCACAAAAGGCTCAAAATGATACTACTATTGCAGACTTTAATGCTTCTTTAAGAGCTTCTAACGAAAATAATACTAGTTAGTTTTTAAGATAAATACGTGCCAAAAGAACGTTGTTGTAAAATTAGAAGTTTTAAAAGAAATTATGAAAATGTAAATGTATAAACATTTTATATTGTGTTATGGGTGAACTTGGTATGGTATAAAGTTTTGTATTTCAAAACAAGGAAAATAATAAGTGTGTAGTTTTCTTGCAACAAATAGGTGTGTCATCCACATCAACTCATTAAGCCATATGTAAATTTTCACAAAGTAAATGTATGAAATAAAATAATTTGAAAAATACATTCTTGCAATAAAAGAAGTTAAAAGTACAATTTTATAATAAGAAAAACTAAAGACCAAGACAACCAACCAAGAACAATAAACGAGGACTAAAAAACCCCCCAACAGCAAACATTTAAGGGCAGCCATGCACCAACACTAATAGCGGCCTCCTAAATGGGTTTCCGGTTGCAGGACCAATCTGCCCAAGAAGAAATATAACCTTTTGAACGATGAATTAACCAAAGAAAGGATAAGAGCTGAATGTCGAAAAAGAGATCCTATTGAAACCTAACATATGAGCTTAATCTATTAAAAAACCACTTAACAATAACTGCCCCAACAAGACTCACTCATGAGATGGGTCAATTCCAGTTGTGATAAATGTCACATGATTAAGGCATTGTTTGGTAAAAATAAGCTACCTTATAAGTCACCTTATAAGTCAGGTACATGTTTGGATGGACCATAAGCTAGCTTATAATCTGACTCTAGCTTTTTGAGAAGCTACTCTCATTAGCGTTTTGGTGACTTATGGGACTTATTATTTTTTATTCCAAATACCCTGCTAAGTTTTACACTACCAATTTTTAAACATGTCTTTTTTGTCATTATACAGTCATAAGCTACTTTATCGACTAGTTTTTGCCAAACACAACTTATTCATCAGCTAGCTTATCAATCTCGACTAGCTTATCAGTTAAGCTACCTAATAATACCTTATCAGCTCGTTTACCAAACATAGCCTAAAAAACTCCTCATAACCAAGACCAAGCAAACAAATTTGCTCGTCTAGGTGAAAAAACTTGAATTGTTCCTCAACCTAGGCGAGGAGGATTGCTCCTCTTAAAGTACAACTTAACAAACAACCTAGTAATAGGAGGATGACTCTTCCAGAACAAGCGCATAGTGATCTACCCATCAGGAACCTCAACCTAAAGAATGTATGCCAGCACATTCCCCAAATTCAAGTAAGTTAGCAGTTAAAAATGAAAAATGTCAAACAAAGAAAAGAAAGCTTCAAGATTTCTAGACAAGTCCCTCAACTTTCAGCTAAGAGCAAACACCTTCGTAGACTAATCCAAAAAATAAGGAATGTGTAAACTTAGAAATAAAAAGGCTAGGTTACCCCTGAAATTTAATCTACTGCAGGAAACCCTTAAAGCCTCCGAGAATGCAACAGAAATACCTAATCACATATTAGATGAAAGAAAACTTGTTGACCTTTTACCAACAAGAATAATTTGCTCAGAAATTTTCAATTAGCAACCAACTAAATATATAAGTTTCTAAACGTATGTTACGAATTATGATCCTAAACTGGGTAAATGACCCAAGGCCCAATATGTGAAGGTGGAGTCAAGAAGGACCTAGAAAGGAAATTAGTGACTGGCCCAATTTAGTCTTTTTTTTCATTTACATACGTGTCTAATAAATAGGTGAAATGCCTTTGGCAGGAATCTCGTTCAGGTTTGCTCTTATTCAGTCTGTTAGGGCTCTTAGTTGGTTGCTTGAGAGAGGGATTTCTCCCTGGTTGTTTATCGTTCTTCTATTTGCGTCTTCTTCATTTTGTTTTTCAATTTCTGATAGTAACCAAGGCCATCTACTTCCCCAATTCATTGTTCGGTATTTCTTAATTTCGTTTTCCTTAACACAGTATGTCATAAAAACAAGCACCCTTGACATGTATGTAAAAGGGTCGCAGGTAGTAACTGAAAAATCCATTTTCCAACCAACTCTCGATATATGATAGTTAAGTTGTCTGCATTCAAGAGATTTGAGTTTGTGGTTTTTTTGGGAAGAGGACGGTACCTCTGACAAATATATTCAAATAAATAAAAGAATACACCTAAACAATGTGAGTATGTTCTTCATCATAAGACAGCAAAATGCGAGTTTGGATATCATCATATCCCATAGGCCAAGTACTTCCTCAATTATGAATATATAATAAAATGTGTCCACATACATTCTACACATGAGAGATCATAAAGAAGCAAGGATTTTAATGTACAATAAACAAACTAGAAGACTCTAAAGCTTCAGACCAAGAATACCTAGTATCACTGAAGCATCACATTCGTATCCAAGATAAGCCAACCAACAATAATAAGACTACCGAATTACCTAATAATTTTGCTAAAGCGTAGATCTAGCAATTATCCTAACTGAGCTTAATATTCTCAAGAAGAATGATTTATCATCAAGTAAACATTGAATAAATGGAGTACACTGATATGGCTTATCATTCTAACACTCGTCAAGCTGGAGTATAATTATTAAACATGTGCGATTGATAACAAATAGGACTAATTTGAGGCCCTCACTCGTGTTATCAAAATGTTGGGATTCAAATCTCCATAGTGGACCCAAACTGGCTCAATGCCTACTACTTTCTCATCAACAACATGACAATTAACCTCAATTTGCCATGTGTGAGTCTAGAGGTGCACAAAAAAACCGATTAACCGAAAACCGAAAAAATAACCGAAACTGGTTTTTTTTTTAACCGGCTGAGAAAAAAACCGGATCGGCTTTAACCGGTTCAATAACCGGTTTTAACCGGTTTTTATCCGAACCGGTTAAAAAACCGTTTTTTAAAAGACAAGCTCTTTTCAAAATATTTCAGACCGTTGGGTTCTAGGGAGGAATGTAGCCAAAACCGGTAATGAACCGGTAATAAACCGAACCGGTAATAAACCGAACCGATTTTTTAAAAAACCGGTTAAGAAAAAACCGATTAATAAAAAAACCGATTTTTAAAAAACCGGTTCAGTTAAAAAACCGGTTTTGTGCACCTCTATGTGTGACAATGGAAAAATTGGTTGTTGGGAATGTGCATGAGAGGTTCATTATTCCAGCACATCTACATTAGATTAAGGTGCTGTTCGGTTCAATTTCCATTAAGACCTGTATTATTTACCCTCAAGGTTTATCTTTTATTTTTCTTAAATATTATAATTGTTAAAATCTATGTTTAATTTATATATCAAATATGATTTTAAATAATATAAACTTGATCATGAATGCATATGGATACAATTTTGACCTCTCACCTACCATTAAACCCACCTGCAACAAAATCCATCACCATTATCACTAGAACCAGCACCTCGAAGCACCTCCACTTTCATTCACCACTCAAAGATTCATAACCCCTAAAATAAGAAAAACCCTAAATAACAAAAACCCAAATTCACAATCCCCAAATAAAAACCCAAAATATATGAACCCTAAAATAGAGAACCCAAATTTATAACCCCTAAAATAAGAAAAACCAAAAAAACCAAGAGCATCATGTGAATAGATCAATAGAGAACAAAAAATCAGTAGTCCATGGATGGAGAGCTTCAATTGAGAGGAGCTACTGGTTAAAGAGCTTGATGGATGCAACAGAGGTTGGGTTGTAGATGGAAGAGAGAGGTTGAAGCTGAGAGGTTGAAGCTAAGAGGTTGAAGGGTACTTGGGGAATAATGAAAAATTGAATGGCTGACCACATATGACCTTACTTCTTCAGCTGAGCGAATCAGCCAAAGGCTGACCAATTCAGCCACAAACGAACACCTTGATATGGCTGAGCGATTCAGCCATATCCTCCATACAGCTCATTCAGCTGCAAACGAACAACACCTAAGTCAATCTTGTGCTAGTGATGAACCCGAGATAATCCACAAGCAGCTCGAGCTATGACATGATATTCAGACTCCAAACTTGAGATGAAAACTACATCCTGTGTCTTACTTTACCATGGTAGCAGATTAACTTAAAATACACAATGACAACATTATATAAAGAAGCACTTCTAGTATGTTGACATTCTATCCACAACTAACCATTTTCAGCATAAAAAGACCGTGATCACATGCACCCAAGGTACCTAAAAAGTAAGTAGAACGACATCACTGATTCATATAGTCCAGAGCACATTATTGTGAACATAATGCCTAGTCTCATGACTGTGAGGCGGTTTAGTATTCCCGCTATTCTCCTACTGTTACTTGTAACTCTAATAAGAGCAAACTTCGATACAATATCTTACAGATTTGTCTTTTGGTTCACAAAAAGCTCTCAAGATTGTATATTTGCCAGATTGTTCCCATCATCCAGAAAACTCTGTTTGATCTCTAGAATATCTAAAACACAGACAGGTATCTGCCAGGGGAATCATACTATGGGTAATCTTATTTATGGCTTAATTTCCCATTTGGTGGCATTAATTGTAACAATGCTTCTTCAGTCCAGCATATTTGCCATAATAAGGGTAGATGTCAGTCAACAGAAGTTATAAATAATCAGGAGTCACATGAATGCTTCCTTTACAAAGTCATGTATTTCCTAAACTCAACAATTTAAAGCAAGTTCATAATTGTGTAACTAGTTGTACAGAATCATACTAGAAACTTATCATACATCTCGAAACTATAAACAAAAATATGGCCTGTTTCAATTTGATTTGTAACTGCTTCTTAAGTTCTTATCGATATCGGACAAAGGAATTTATGTGTTTCTATTGTTATCTACTAAAAGCATTTAAACAAACATATCGAGCCGACCTATGACACTGCAAACAAAACCATAAAAATACAGAAGTAAGGTGACAAAAGTAAGAACATGGATACTCACTCTCAAGTTTCGCAAGTCAGATTTCTTAAGCATATCAACAAGTTGTTTTTCCGTCATCCACGAACAATTCTTGACGCGTATCTCAGTAGGAGAGCCTCTAAAAAGCAAGTCCAATATACGAACATCCATTTTATGCACATCACATAGCAAGTTGACAAGCCTTCGCTTTAACCAATCAGGGACATACTCAAACGAAGAAACCACATCAGCATTCCTAGCAAGAACATTTAGAGAAAGATCCAGCAATGAAGGCGCAATCCTAGGCCGAAATTCAAGCCTATGAGCACTCCATTCGATCAAATTTTGAGCCTTTTGTGCAGTGTTTCGATCAATTATAGCCTTAAGTTCAGCAGAAAAGGTGCCGGATACCTTCTCCAACTTCACATCACAAAGATCATCTTTACTACTACTACTACTACTACTACTTGAGGGCAATGCGTAATTTCGAGCCCTTCTTATTCTTGATGATTTTAGCCTTTCTGCTTGATATTCCCTAGCTACTACTGCAACCAGTCTTTGCAAAGGAGCAAAACCCTCACCCGCGTTACC
This sequence comes from Centaurea solstitialis, assembly GCA_030169165.1. Lineage (NCBI taxonomy): Eukaryota > Viridiplantae > Streptophyta > Magnoliopsida > Asterales > Asteraceae > Centaurea > Centaurea solstitialis. The sequence continues at coordinate 9,754,185 of CM058043.1, forward strand.
CAATTCAATATCGCGATCAGCATCCGGTTGTGGAGCCAATTCGATATCGCGATCGGCATCCGGTTGTGGGGCCAATTCGATATCGAGATTGACGTCCGGTTGTGGAACCAATTCCATATCGTGATCGACATCCGGTTGTGGAGCCAATTCCATATCGCGATCGACATCAGGTTGTGGATCCAATTCGATGTCGCGATCCACATCCGGTTGCGGAATTTCGCTTGCAAGTGACAACAGTAACAATTGATCATCATCATCAACTTTTGCCTTTCCTTTTTCTTCTCTCGAGTACGATCTTTTCTTAACACTCACCGAACTACCATCACCGCCATCATCTCCATCATTTACTCCGAGCCGAAGATTAAGACTAGGGCTACATTCTTGACCTAACATTTCAATTTCTTCCACCTTCTCATCATCATCATCATCAGATGAGATGTCAATAACCTCCCTATTAAGATCAAATCCAACTCCAATTCCATTACTTTCATCATCCACTTCCATCACCGAAACATTAAGATCAATCTCAAGCTTCAATTCCTTCCTTTCTTCTTCTTCTTCTTCCTGATCATCATCATTACCATCCACACGAGGTTTCTTAATCACAGTTGCTGAATTCTTCTCACCAATTCCTTCAGAATCCCTCTTGGTTCCAATTCCAAACCCTAGATTTCGATCAGACTCCTCCTCCATTGGCTGCTAAATTCGAAACCCTAACCCTAAAAAGAAGTTGATGTAACAATAGAATCCCTAAATCACTGAATAAACAAAGAAATTGAAAAGATGATAAGGATAGAATCGGATTAACATGATGATAAGATTGAGTTATTAGAGTGATGATGATTGTGAAATCCATAAAAAAGAATCTTGATTGAAACCCTAGTTTGTGATTGAGACTTTTTTGGGGGAATTTCTTAGATGTTTACCTTTTGTTTGTTGTTGGCTTTTTTGTGTATGTGAAATAGAATGGTTTGCTTTCCCGCGTTAAGACTCAAATACAGATTTTGGCTTATCAATTAATACATACATATACAATACTCACAATACAATACATCTTTTCCTTAAAGAATTTTTCAATCAAATATATAGTTTCTAAAGAATACATAGTTTCTAAAATAGAGTCTAGCAAATTTAACATTATCGGTGCGATATCGGATAATATTTTAATCTCTCAAAACGATATCGTACGCAACAATTTATCCGATAAGCTTTTATCGGGTAAGAGTTGTTGATTTCATTTACATAGTAAGATTCTCGGTTTATGCCAACACGACACGACACGACACGAAGATAAACGGGTTTGGGTAACCTGCCAATTTCATAGGTCGTGTTCGGTTGACCCGCACAGGTTGACGTATTGACCCACGAACTCGTTTATCCTCTCACTTACATATTTCACTGGGTCCCACCTCTGGGCCCCGCATGTGCACTCACACCACCAACTCCCACCCCCTATAAGAGGGTGGAGATAAAATTTACCTTAATTAATTATTTTTTATATAATAAAAATAACATTTTTAGTTTTTTACTTTGGTAATTTCGATTTGATTGTATGTTGAACGTTAAACTAGGTTGCTTTTTCGCTTTTGTAATCTAAATTTGGTTGTATTTTTTAACCTTGGTAATTTCGATTATGACCCGTCAACCCATGTTTGACCCGCCAACCCGTGACACGACCCGTCATGGGTTAAGGTTGAAGATTTTGACACGATTAGCTAAACGTATCATGTCACGGGTTGATTTTTTGACCTACCAACCCGTCAACCTGTGACCCGACAACCCGAACGCAACCCGTTTGCCACCCTTACCCCAAATGATAATAATCTATAGAGTAAAGGTATATCATAGGGTGTTTTTGACGATGTTATTTAAAATTTGATATGGTAGATAATACTAATTTAGAAAAAAAGTATAAATTGATTTTATATCTAGGAATACTTCAAAAATGGTTTTATATGAATTATTAGTATTTCTTGAATTTAATGTTATTTTTTATGTGAAAAACAATACATTAATAATCTTTTGCATACTTATGAAGGGCCATTATTTACATCTCACCCAGGACCTAAAAAATGTCAAGAACGGCCTGAAGATCGGTAGCTTGCTATTTGTTCATTTTGCTACAAACTTTATACCCCTAATTAACATTTTTTTTTATCAAATTGCAATGTCTAGTGTGTCTTCAAGGTGAATCAAGATACAAATGTTTACTTGAAAACCCATATCCTTATCATCCCTAGCTTTGTTTATATACATGAGAATGAAAAGTGATTTCTATGGCCATAGTTATAATAGGCAAACATACATTAATGTATGATTATATCTCCCTATAGAAATATAATGAGTTGATTGTATTATAAATTCTATCCCTTTTATCAAGTGATTTTAGACTTGTATATGTGTACACAAGTAACAACAAATGATTCATGTGGTACATGTATGTTTTGGTAACCATGGTGTTGGCATTCATTAGTATCTTTCAACTGAAAACGTTTAATTTTTACGAAATATAACACTTGAAATTTATCTACCAAGTTAATATGATTGTAAACAATCTACTAAATCTAGTGGAATTGTCTTAACCTATATGTCATATATGTTTGAGGAAGATAAACCTAACATAAAAGAAGAATCACAAAAGATAAAACTAAAATACCCGTTCAAGATGGCTTCAACAATCTCAACACTCAAATGCATATGCACCTGCATATGAAGGTGAAAAAAGCGTTGCTGATTAAAGATTTTACCACAATTATAGATATGCTAGAAATGGAAGATCTCATATTTGTTTCAAGTATATACTTACATAAAGATTAGTCGTTTATCTAAGAGCGATTGCATAGACCCGAGAACAAGGACGATTACTTATAAGAGACCTTGTATTAAGCAAATCTAGTGTCGGATTCCTTTAGCAATATAAGCCAAAGGTAACGCAGGTAATGAGCAGGGGGGAGGTAGAGGCGATTGAGACATAAAAGGCGTGTTCCTTTGGAAGACGAAAGAATTTATGAAAACGCGATTATAGCACAATATAAGTTGAGTCAAACAACTAACGAAGGCTATATTTTGGCCCAGAAATCCGAAGTTTTATATTGTACTTAAAAGAACACTTTAACAATATTAATTTTATCATGATTTTCTCATTGACCATGGAGTCCTTCTCAAATACCTATTCTGCTTCAATCCCTAGACTATTTATGTTTAAATACATTTATGTTAATATGTAATTATGTGTATAATTGTGAAAAGATGTGACATATTTATCTTTAGATGTAATTATGTGATTTGTACGTGCACAATATGTGCTTTTTTTATAATGTAGGGACTATTTGTGTAAATTTCAAATTGTTGTTTCTCAATTGAAGAGAAATAGTTTTTCAATGTTTGTTTTCGCCATAAAGTATTCTCTTTAAAATTAAAACGAAACTTAAAAAATTAAAACGTAAATATGTGCACTTATGCAAAATTAATCTAAATTTTAAAGATAAATTTTGCATTAGATATTCCGTTTATGGAATATAGGACACCATGGTCATGACAATATTATTTATTTTGATTTTCTTTTAAACCAATTTATATTCCATTTATGGAATAAGGATATCATGGTAACGACAACAATTTAAACCAATCTTATTTTATACCAATTTCAGCTTCTCATAATGAAAAATTAATATTTAATTTATTTTCTAATATTAACTATATCATTAAAATGTTCAATATATTTAATATCCAACAAAATTAAAAAAAATAGAGTTACATTTAATATCCGACACATTTTTTAAAAATAGGAGAGATAAAAAGAAAAAAAGGAAAACAATTAAAAATACATTTTATCTACCATAACATTAATGATTGCCCAAATTTAAGAAATGATGTTATTATTTATATAATTATAAGTTTTTAATTTATATCTAGTTAGAGCATCTCCAGCAACTTTGTAAAAACTTTTTCTATAATAAAAATTGATAAGTAAAATTTTTAAGAACATTTTGTTTCATCTCCAACACCTTTGATATTTTAGAGAAGATTTTGACCATTTTTGATAAAAATGCATTAAAAAATTATTTCACTCTTCAATGTAGTCAACTATTGGTTGGAATACATTAAAAGTTGTTTCTCTCTCCTAATTTAGAGATTTTAGAGCATCTCCAACAACTTTGCTAAAATAGAAAAAATTGGGTTTTGGTTTGCTAAAATGCTCCAATAGCTATCCCATTTTTTAAAATAATTTTTTTTTTTGAAGAAATCTCTAAATATAGAGATTTCTCTAAAATCTCTAAAAATGTGAGAGAAATATTATTTTAATATCTTCAACCAATAGCATAATTTGAATGTTTAAAAGTTTTTAAAAAATTTATTGGAATAACAAATGTAATGTATATTTTAATAATATAAATAATGATAGAATCTCTATAATAGATAAGCCGTTGGAGATAGAAATTTTTTTTAAAAAATTTTGACATTTCATTTTCTATTTTAGAAAATTTATAGAAAAACTGTTGGAGATGCTCTTAGAGACATCTCTATATTTAGGAAAATCTTCAACTTTTTCTATTTTAGAGAATGATTTAGCAAATCTGTTGAAGAGGTTTAGCAAACAAAATTCCATTTTTTACTATTTTAGCAATATTGTTGAAGATGCTCTTATCTACTCTATTTTACTTACCTCACTTCTTATAAATAATTTTCAGATTTGCACCAAAAGGTCGGATCTCAAGAGGAAAAAAAGCTAGATGAAACATTTTTGGACAACACATGATCGGCTCTTAGATTTTATGGCTTAGGGGATGTTTGGCAGTTGCTGAATGGTTTGGTGTTGGATGGTTGGGAGGTGAGAATGGGCTAACAATTGAGCCGTAGATATGGGCCAAAGGTAGCCGGATGGATTAGATTTTTTAGAATGCCATATTTCGATCCATGGACACCTTCTAAAATAACCATGTATATTCTCTATAAATATAGTGTTATGTTCCAACATAAGGAGACACTCAATTCCATCCATTAGTTTAGTTATTGGTTCTCCCATCTCATGTTCTTAGAGATGATGAGAACTTCATTTCATTAAAACACTTCTATATTGGTGTGGTTTTGATTTAATGAAACTTAGTTTAACAACCATCATCTTCATCTCATCTTCAATCTTAACTTCTTAAGTTAGTCTTGTTCCATTAGTTGTGGATTTGGAGTAGCTACATTATGATCCAAGTGGTTTGTGTAATATCAAGCATCTTTGTTCTCATCCTAGTTCATTAGTTTTTCGTCTTTTGTTTTAGTATTTCTCCAAGGGGCTGTTTACTTGGGTCTGACTGAGGCAACATTGCTGACTGAGATCTGACCAGGTTTGAGGTCTGACCGAAATTTGACCAAGGATCTCACGAGCTCTAACTGAGCCAGCACAAAAATGATGCTTACCCGGGTCAGATTTGATTATTCTATGTTTGCCCCTTCTTTTTCTTATCTCTTTCTTTTAACATCCAACTATAAAAAAGGTTAAAATAGTCTTTCTTTTTATTGGTAAGCACTTACCAAAGACATTTGGTAAACACCCCTATCCGTACAATACTTACTCGGGACAACACTTACCCGAGGCAACGCTCTTACCCGGGTCAGTACTTACCCGGTTAGATCAAGTAAACGGCCCCTAAGTTATTTAACTTTGAGTTGCAATCATGAACTTCATCTTTTCTCTTTTTTGATTCATAGGGTCGATTTTCATATACAATGTAAACACATTATTTGTGTTTACGTTCCTTGAGATTATTTGTACTTTTCTTGTTAGATTCCATATTATTTATTTATGCATCTTATCATTCTTTTACTTTATTTCGCACTATTTATATTATTGCGTTTATACTTCACAATTTAACTTCTTGTCATTTGCTTTCTACAATTTACTTTCTCGCACTTTTAATTATTTACTTACAGTTTTATTTTTAGCACTCGTATTTAATTTCATGCATTTTCCATCTCCGTTATTTACAATTCAAGTCTCTACATCTTTTGCAAGAAGAAACCAAATAAATGCTAGGCTAACAACCTAAGTTTGGGTGTAAAGTGAAGTTAAGACTACGGCCTGTAAAACGATAAAATATGTCTATAATATAATTTAAAGTCTCGTAAAACGATAAAAATGTGTCTATAATATAAAAATGTTTTATTGAAGATTGTTTTTAATCATGTGACAACTAATTACACGTTTGAAAATGTGTTAACTTTTTAGAAGTTACATCAAATATTTAATTCTGAAATATATATAAGACCGCTGTAATATCTTTTTAGCAGGCTGGTTGTTTGTATCTTAACAAAGCTTACACCCTCTTGTCCTTTTACAACTATTATTTTTGTAGTTTTAATCTACCAACCAACCAAAAAGATTTCTTCGAACTTACCATTTGAAATCAACTTGTAAATATTGGACTTTTCGAAAGACTGCGACAACCTTTCCTATGGATTGATATTCAGTATCTTACTGTTATTATTTAGATAAAAGACGACAATGCATCAAATTGTATAATGCGTTGAGGCGTAGTTGCACGTATTTTATGGTTGAGCAAAAAACTAACACATCAATTAACTTCCGAAAATTTTCCAAATTAAAATAACTTTTTCTATTTTTTTTTTGTTTTCTCCCTGTTATATTATTTAAATTAAGATAAAAAAGTCTAGATAAAAAAAATCTTGAGATTATTGGTGATATGAGTTAGGTTCTAGTGAGACCAAACCTTTTTGGTGAGACCGGTGAGACCAACTTATTTTTCTTGAAACTTCACATCAAAACATTTGTGAAGGTAAAAAAAATTGAATATTCATTGTTAAAACATACTAAAAAACACTATCGAAAAAAAAAATCCAAAAAAAGGTTAAAAAACGAAACCTTCACAGCAGTTTTTTTTTGAAGGTTCGCATTATATATATGTAACCTTCACAGAACTTGAGCTGTGAAGGTTTCGTTTTTTAGCTTGTTTTCGATATTTTTTTGCATCGAAAGTGATTTTTAGGTCTGCGTATTCAAGTTTTATGTACATTCAAGGTGTTTTTTTTGTGAAGTTTCATACGTTAGGTATTGGTCTAACGCGGTCTCACGTGATCCTAAGTCTTGGTGATATTTTTACCCACATATTTTCTCTCTTTTCATACCCTATTATTTTTTTTATAAGGACGAAGAAAAGGGAAACACTCAACAAGAGAGAAAAGGATATGAAAAGGGTATGAATGAGAAAAGGGTATGAAAACATCTCCATATATGATATATTTTCTCTATCTTCTTTCAAGTTTGGAGATTTCTTTATTGTCTCTAAAGTTTTTTTTTTTGTTTTTTAAGAAAAAGTTTAACATAGTTGTTGGATCAAACTTTTTATAAAATTTCTATTTTGTTATATTATAGGTGCTCTAAGCTGTGAACAGATTTTGAATTGGTAGTTGTCCCAACCAAAAATCCTATGATCAGTCTAGGCTTGGTTAGAGCATCCCCAACAACATCCCTAAAATGGAGAAAAAAAGGGAAAATGGAGATTTTGAGTTAATTTGGTGTTCCAATAGCTTTCCCAAACTTATCTCCAAATAAAGAAAGTTAAGAGAGTTTTTTTCTCCATATTTGGAGATCACTCAAAAAATGGTTATAATATGAAAGACCTAATAGAAATCCTTGAAAAATAATAATTTGGAGAGAATTACCTTTTTAATAGATTGATAGATTATTTTAATATTAAAATCAATGTTGAAATCTTCAAAATGAAGAAGCTCCTTAGAGATAGATTTAACTTTTTTTTTAGAGATAAAGTTTTTAATTTTTCATCTTAAAGAAAATTTGAGAAAGCTATTTGAGAATTGAGATGCTCTTACTAGTCCCAAATGTTGTCCCGGCCCGACCCAATTTAAAAAGAAATACAAAATGAATGTTATACATGTTTTTATAATTATGATTTATAAAATTTAGCATTGACAAACAATTAAGATAATATATTTAAGCAATACAAACTTGAAAAACTAAAAAAAAAAAAAGAAACCTATGATACAATTTATAGAAACTTAACTTTCTTTTAAAAAATGGGCTTCAACATAACTAGTCCCACTCTTTGGTTGGGCTTTGAAAGTTCCAGTTCGTTGGGCCATAAGCTAAAAAACCCGGGCCCAGGCTAGTTATAATCAGTTACTGATTGGGCCGGCTAAAAACAGTACCATGGCTTAACTAGCTTAACTGGTTAAGCCGTAACCGCTTACGTGCCACTTACGATTAAGGGGTTTGGAGGTATAACCGGTTACATAATCGGTTAAGGGCGGTTAGTTAAAGAGCTTTGGCATGGCCATCACCCTAGCAAGGCGATCCAAATTTATTAACAAAACTAGTGAGGAGCCAACAAGGCAACAACCGAGTACAAGACGATTAAACATAAGAAAGCGGGTTACAACACCAATGTAGGGAGGGGTATGATATTACAAGATATGATATTATAAAATGATGGGTAGCGAATTAATGGATTGTAAAATTCGGGATGATACTTATGCTTATGATTAATGGGTTAAAACAAAAATTATCCCAAACCACAGAGTCTCAAATAACATTTGAAAACGCACAGTACAAAATTGAATAGGAGATTATACGACAAAGACACAAAACTGTATAAAACCATATGAACCAAAGATCCAGAGAGTTAGTTGAAGTAACATGTGGAATGAATGTTTCACCTTTAACCCATGAATGAAATCACAACAAAGGCAAAAAAACACTAATACCAGAAATCAAAAAAGAATGCACCTCCTCATTCTGCACATACTCATACTCAGCTCATACCCCAACTGTAAAAGCAATTGCAGCCAAAACTCCAGCAAACATAGTCAAAATGCTGAGCTTTTGTGACCAACCATCAGCACCACTGCAATTATCATTGGCACCACTAAAGCATCCAGGTCTGGTGATCTTAGCCACTCCTCCCTCCAGCTGAAAGCTACTATTCGATTTCCCATTGCTAAAAAGAAGACACCAGAAATACGGGCCTCCGCCATCTGAACCACTCACACCCGCTCCCACCTCAGTGTGGGTTGTGTTGTAGATTATACTCAAGCTTCGGTTCTTCATGGTTAGTATTTCTGTGAACGCTTTATCGGGAATCACGTATTTGGACTGGCACCCAAGTATACGGCCCGTGATTGGGGAGAGGTGTGGTGGCCACCACCCCACAGTTAGGTGCGAAGGTTTCAGCGAATTCAGAGTCTGCGGGTTTTTTGGCGTTGGGCCCACCGACTTCATCACATTTGCCTTGGTAGGCTTTGATGTATTGCAGGGCTAAGCAGCCTAAGCCAGGATTGCTGTAGAGGGAAGCTGCTTTGTGTGCTGTTCTGTTGCTATTGACAATGGCTACAAGGGCGTCAGCTGGGTTGAGTGAAAGCTTTTCTGTTATTTGAGGAAATAGTAGACTCATTAGAAGGTATCATATCTTCATGATACATGGCAGTCATAAGCCATGGTTAAGTGGAGCTAAAAACATAATGAATGAATTCCGTAAATGGTGCATACCCTAAACCCTAAAAGAAAATAAATTTGTGAAATTATCTACAATGTATAAACATGAAGGTGTTCAAACCAGAAATTCAACTAGCCAATAAGTTTTCTAGAATGAAAATCTATCTAACCATACAGATAAAAACTCATAAACAAGCAAAAATGGATTTCATATGACATCCCTACTTGTTAAGCACAACTATTTCCTTTATTAGATCAATTGCATTTATCAGTTTTACTTTCATGATTTGACCCAAAGAGAGCCTACTGTTTCAGCTGTAACTGATTCATGTTCGGTTTATGAATGGCAAAAGGACGGTTATCTTGTTCTTATGGTTCTCTTCAGCAATAAATTTTGAAGAGTGCATAACTATATTAAGAAGTTCATAGAACTGGCTAAAGCTATAGGCTTATAGCGTCTTTCATATTTCAAACAGAACGCATTGCCCTCCATCAGAGGAGTACAAAATAGAAGAAGAGTCCACAGCCCAACATGATACCCTTATATAATCAGATAAATGCCTGATACATTTATTCTCTGTAATAAGTGAGCTCCTCTCATCTATCTTTTTTCCCATTTTCACTTAAAGGACTATTTCTATTCAACAAGATTTCCTGTTACTCTTTAGCATAGTTGTCGACTTACTATAACCGAATCAGCATATCTTTATACTCATTTAGGAGTGAAATTGTTTTGTAGATTTACTTGAATTTGTTTCACTTATTGTATACTTCTGGAAGATAAGAGAAGAAAGAAGATAAGCATATTAGTGATGTAAGAACCAAAATATATGTCCATTAATCATGAGAACGTTCTTTGGTCTCATCATATACTAGTAGAAGAACACTTCTATTCTTGTGGCTGATAATAACTTTCGGATCAATAAACCTCCAAGGTAATTACAGAACTATATTATACAATTCAGTTCAATGATACAATGACAATTCACCAATAAGATGACAATTCAGAACTCAGAAAGCATTTCTGACTTGCTAATGGGATTGCCTGATTTTGTTTCATGAATTGAACCTGATCATACATCTGATATCTCAAACGGAAAATCATATGATTCAAACTGCAAATCATGCGATATTGACGGCTTCGCATTACCGCTTGATGCACACGAGTTTAAACTTTAAACCGAGGTCAAATATGCCCAATTAGTGGAGACCAAGAGCAGATTAAAATGAGCTACTCTAGATGGATATGAATGACTACCAAGTTCGACAATAGATATTATCTAATGGTACATTATGTTGTGCAAGATCATTTAAGTTGGGAGCAAGTCTGCCTGAGGGTACACTTTGGAAATCCAACACAGGATCATCCTATTGCAAGATCAATGTGATTCAGCATCTATTCTCAACACAAGAAGGCACAAGTACAAGATGTTTAATGGTGTTCTTTTCTGCATTTTTCCTCCTCTTTGAATTCATTTAATCATTTAGATACAACTTCAGATCTTAAATTTTCTGTTCCATCATCCGACACAATAACATGATTAAACTACACCATGCAACTTGCAGTAATGAATTCTACACTCGGATGAAATCCTAAACCAGCAGGAGAGTATTTTTGCTCACAGGAATCTCAATAGGTATTTCCTCGGAGTTTTTCTCACAAACAAATCATCACAAATGGATGACGCTAGCTATTAATGGATCGAAGCATGTCTAAATACAAAAAAAACTTCAACATATATCACAATTGACTACATGAAATCTTAGAAACTGTGGAATCTGCCGATTCAATACCATAGTTAACTAATCGTACTACATTAGAAAATTAAACAAATAATGATCCTCTACTTAGCAGTTTTAATTGCGATTTTATCTATAATCCTTTTCGCTTGATTTTGATATTTCTTACCAGGATATCTTGAAGTTAATACTCAAAAAAAGGTATAACGATCGACAATGAGATTTCAACGATTTATCCGCCATAAATCAGCCTTTTCCTTAACGGACAAGTACAAATCAGGAAACGAAAAAACGAAGAAAGGAAAAGTAACTTCAGAAAGTAAGTACGCACTTAGAAATCAGATCCGAAACAAAATTTGGTGCAATCGCAAAGTTCACCAACTACATTGCGATTTTTTTCTGTGATCAACCAAAACAAGTAGCACAGACGCAATTTAGGTACATGAAAAAACTACTTTCCTCAAGTAGAGATGCTAAATCAGATCACAAACACGAAGCAAGCAAGCAAGCAAACAATGAAGCTAAACATCATAATAACCAAAATCAACTGGTATACGGACCGAATTCAAGTAAATCTGTGTAGAAACTAGAAATGCAATGCGAGATAAGTTAATTTCCTCAAGTGGAGATGCTAAATCAGATCACAGCCACGAAGCAAGCAAGCAAACAATGAAGCTAAACATCATAATAACCAAAATCAACTGGTATACGGACGAAATTCAGGTTAATCTATGTGGAAATGCAATGCGAGATAATAGTATAGAGAAGGTGAACTTACTTTCATCATGAGCAGAAGATGAAGAGATGAAGAGAGTACAGCAGAGGAAGGTGATGATGCAGAGAGTCGTCGCCATTGATGAACGCATTGTGAATTGTGTGTGTGTGTGTGAGAGAGAGAGAAGGAGGTTTTGAGTTCGTTGGAGTTTGAAATTTGTGGTTATGCCCTAGAGAAATACCATAGAGCGGTTAACGATGGTTGGACCTACCTACTCCCCCAATTATGTCTAAAAAGTTCTAGAAACTAATTATTGGATTGTGTAACAAACTCCAAAACTATAATATGATAAAATAGATTTTTATTCATTAAAGGTGATTATATAACACTTTATTTGTTAAAAGAAGTTTTTGGTCGACTTAAATCATCGGTAAGTTAATTTTTCTCTATTGTTAGAGCATTCGTGGTCATGAACTGGTTTATAAAACAATTGATGTGCTACTGTGTTATTATACCGCTCTTTTCAACGTCATCTTATTTTTTTTAAGCGGTTTATAAACCTGTTAAAACAACTGATGCGGATGCCCTTATAGGAGTCTTGAAGGTTTATTCATTTTAATTTTGTATTTATTGTTGTAAAGATAATAAAAGATGGTTGTTTGTTGCATGCTGGCAATGCTATTGCAAATTTGGATACTTTAGTAAGCCTATTTATTGTCGCACAAAACTATTTGTACTCAATTTTTAATGGAACTGGATTTAATATACATTACATTAATTATTTTGGGGTTCTCATTTAATTGTTTATGATTTTAAATGATTATGAAAAAGCAAAAATCATGATCACCCTACAGGTGGGCAAGTGGAATCGAAACTTACCCTATGTTTTCTAGTTTTTTATTATGAAGGAAAAGATGGAAAAGGCAATTAAAATATGAGGGAAAGAAGATCTTGTGTTTTAGAATATTTTTAATGGAAAGAAATGAGATAGCCTTGGTTTTCCTTCCAAACGTGGGAAAAGGAAGGAGAAAGAAAAACAAATAATTTTAAAAAATATTATAAGTTACTTGTATACTTGTGAGTTTACACACTAAAGTAAATAAAGATTTATTTGTAAAAAAAAAACACTTTTTTTTTTCCTTTTTTTCTTACTAAAAAACATAAACTTTTTTTCCTTTTCTTGATTTCTTCTCGATCTCAAGAAACATAAATTAAAGAAATTAATTTATTTTCATTTCAAAATTCGATAACACAATGTTAGGACAGCCTGAGAGGCATAAATAGATTACAAGAGTCCCAAGAGGCCAAGACCCAAACTTATACATGATTAGTACTTAACAGTAAGTTTAAACGTTTACTTTAAAGGATAAGATTTTAATTCCATCAAAATGACATCATATGTAACGATTTACTCGGTAAGTACTAATCGGTATCACCCTCACTTACGGGTAAGCCTCTTGATCCCAGCCAATGCCATCACCCGATAAAGGTAAAATCTAGGTCCTAGTATTCATCCACTAAAATAATATAACTTGGTAAACATTTACCAAGTAAGCATGTGGTATACCTCTTCAGAGGAAGGATATTTTACAAACCAGTGAAAGGTAACAAACCTTACAAACCACATCTCAACCGTTAGATAACTTTCATTAAAAAATTAATTAGTTTTCTTTATTGTGAGGGTAATTTCGGTAGTTTGAACAAATTCGAATTATAGTATTATTTTTTTAGGCTTTGTTTGGCAAGCATAAGCTAGTCCATCCAAACATGTACCAGGAAGCTAGCTTATCAGCTAGCTTATAAGCTAGCTTTTTGAAACGCTACTTTGAGTAGCTTATGAGGAGCTTATTGTAGCTTTTTCCAATTATACCCTTATTAATATTAATTATTAAATTCAAATATACCCTTTTTGGTCATTTTACATACTCATAAGCTAGTTTTGCCAAACATAATTTGTTCCAACAGCTAGCTTATCAGCTAATAGCAAGCTTATCACCAGGGGCGTAGCTAGAAATTTAAGTTAGAGGGGGTTTGATCGCCTAAACTACTACTTTGTTGTAAACTAACGACGATTAATATATTCAAACAACTTAATTAAGTCTTATAATTTGGAAGAGGAGTGAACAAGAAACTTTTAAAAAAAAATAAAGAATCTTACATCTAACAAATAAGCTTTTTCAAAATCAGTTTTTAAAATCAATGATAAGTTAGGGATTGGTAACTAAACGTTTACTGGGTAAACGCTTAATAGTATTATTTACCTTATTGATTAAGCATGAAAGGACCGAGAAGCTTACCCAATAAGAGACTGGACAAAGACCAAGAGTCTTACCCGATAAGTGTGGGAACCGACTCTAACATGGTAAGTGCTTATCAGCTTTAAGATGCTCATCAACAATTCACTTTCATAATTAATGATGTTACATAATAATGTAAATAAAGGTAAGTTTGTTATCAATAAGCACTTACGGGTAAAAATTAGACAAACAACATCTTATCTATTTGACACAAATTTTAAAAACTATATATCAAAGTCTCCAAAAATACTATTTGTCAACTATTTTTGTTATATAAAAGTTAACTTTGTCATCAATTCACTTGAAAATAGTTAACGAACATATATACTTTCCTTATAAAATTCCAAGGATCCAACTAATGGGCGCCAAATGAAAAAATGGGGGATTAAGGGTGTAAAATTTAAGAACTAAATAAAATAGTACATGTTTTGTATAGTTTGAAAACTTAGGAATTGGAGGATTCCACTTAGGTGCTTAATGAAAATGATTTCTCCTGGAAATTGGTTTACATGCAGTTGGGGGTGGCTAGGCACCGGCCTGCCCCCCTACTGCCTCCGCCATTGCTTATCACTCAACAGCTAGCTTATCAGCTATCCGCTAGCTTATCAGCTACCAGCTAGCTTATAAGCTACGCTTGCCAAACATAGCCTTAATAAAAATCATGTGCTAATTTTTAGGGATTATGATAAGTTGTATGTTATTTATTTTATTTTGCCTTTTTGTCTATTATCGTTTTTGCTTCCTCCATCGTTAACATAATGGATGAAGTTAATTATGGGTAAATGAGTTGCATCAAATGAATTCTATTGGTAAATCACTTACTGAATGTGGATATTCGACTTGAGTAAATCAGTTAATCATCATTAACCAACCAGTGGCGGACTTACATGGTTGTTTAGGGGGGGAAAGGCCCCCACTTGGAAGCAAAAAAATGCAATTCTTTAAGTTAAAATAATTTTATTTTTAATACTTCTAATGTGACCGCTTTTATTATGGGACCCCATATACAAAGAAAAGTAACTTGAGATCATTTAAAAAATTAAAAATATTCTTGAAATCAACTAAAAAAACTAAAAGAAACTCTTGAAATCTACCAAAAACTCTACAAAGTCATTTGAAAGCGCCAAAAAAAACTTCGAAATCTCTTAAATCTGCCCAAAAAACTTTAAAATTCCCTTGAAACGGTCGAATTAGACTAAAGATATATTGGACGACTTTGCGGACCTTTAATCTATATCATAAGGTGCCCCCATCAGGTAAAATTCCTGGATCCGCCACTGCATCCAACAATGGTTGATTGTGATGCAAAATCATTGCTTGTATCCGGAAGTAACGAAGACGATTTAACCAAACGCAACGAAATTCAGTTGATGAATAATTTTATGCATCAATTTTTGGTTCCAACATATATCCACATTAAGTAAGTGAAACCAATAATTTCATCAAATGCAGTGAAATGATGTTGATGAAATTCAGTCAATGAATAATCTTATAAAAAGCATTGATTTACTTGAATTGTATGGTTAAGATCATGGTTGCAAGGTTTGTTACCTTTCATTGGTTTGTAAAATATCCTTCCTCTACCTCTTCAACTTCGGTTGAGAGGATTAGTCGGGTGTGCGAATCCCGGATACCTCTTCGACTTCAGTCGGGGAGTGTGTATGTTTAACTGCCGTCCAAAAAAAAGGTAAGCATGTCGTAAACGGGAGTTCAACCACCTGCCACCAATTGTGATTTCTTAAACCATACCAGCTAAGTAATATTTTTTTCTTGTTCATATGACTATTTTGTAGTTTAATCTGATACTTAAAAGTATAGCATACAACGAATATAAGATAATAGACAAATAGAGACAAGAGGGATCAAAACTCAATTATCACCAGCTCCCAGCTGTCAAAACATGAAAACCACCCCACCCTTTTGAACTACTCTCAACAGCAAATACTTGAATAACTTACAGGTTTAACCATGGCCTATTGCCAAAAATTTCAAACAACAAAAGCATCTATTATTTCGGCTATCTATTTTTCGAAAAAAAAACTCACATAAATAAATTATCATAAAACAGTTTATTAGACACTCGATATCTTTTAAAAAAAAATAAAAATTACCCAGAAAGAAACAAAAACAAGCAAGACATTTACAATCAACAATGTAGAACTAATGTTGTCGACAGGTTTGACTTCAAGATGGCACCAAGCTGCTGTATATGCGTTTCAAGCTCGGGCACGCGGTCCGTAATCTCCCACCCATGCTCGCTGGACTTATCTATTATTATTCGTGTTTGAAAACAAAAATCATCAGTTATTTACAACACAATAGTTATTTCATTTTCCTCTTGTAACCCAACACATGTTTTCTTTGTTCTTTCATAAAATGATGAAAAATGTTCATAAACAAATGATGGAAAATAATAACGATATATGATTTGGCTCGATAACTCACCTTTGGACAGAAGCGGACATCCAGCGTCTCTAACATGCCGCACTGTGATATGGCAGATTCCACTTCTTCTATGCAAATGTTGCAAGACTACACAAAAACACACAAGTAGGTATTTTTATACTACAAGCATAATTGGATTACTCTAGGTATAACCCAACAAAATAGTTCTGCAAAATGACTAAAATACCCCTTCCAGAATCGATAACGTACTGATCGTCAGTGCATGAGATTGACCACAATAGTCAAAACTAAAAACACAAAAAAAGGAACAGATGAATTAACAGTGCATACCTGCAGAAACAAGCTAGTGAGTCTTGGGCAATCCAGCTTCAAAGTTTCCAAGGAGCAGCAATTGCTGATAGGTAGTGAAACACAATTAAAATCTTTAGTTGCGAATAACTCAATACTTTATTAATAGAGCACGAAGCCATATTACTCGTTATACCTTAGATTGAGAAAGCACAAATTAGAACAGGCGACGTCAACTTCTTTCAAGTTTGCAGATAAGGAGAGATTTAAGGACGACAGATGAGAAAAACAAGCCATTTGAGGGATGACTACTTTCTTGATATTTGGACAGCCAACACAGTTGAGATTTTGTAGCAAACGATGTGGCTGATCATCCTCAGATGGGATATTCAGGCGGTCGATGGTGAAACTCCAATTCATGTCATGCATGTTTACACATCCGTTTAAGCTGAGATGAGTTAAGTGAGTACATGAAGCGAGAAGCTCTTCTATAGCGGACTGGCATAGCGTCCCATATGACAAGTCCAACTCAAGGAGGGTGGGGAGAGCACCATCTTTGTATAGAGGTTCCAGTGATGAGTTGTTGAGATACTTGCATGCTTGCAATTTCAAAACCTTCATGAGAAAAACAAAAACAAACTAGTAAATCACAAGTAGAAAGACGAAAGCAAGTTAATTTTGGGGCAATAAATGATACCAAAAATACGAGAGTTATATAAACTTTCATCTGACACGACCATTGATGTAGTTTTTTAAGAGTTTCATTCAAAATAGCAAGACTTTTTCAAACGCCATCTATAATTTCTGCTCTATTCAAACATAAATTTCAAATTTTCTTTTTTAATGAGGAATTTCATGAATTTCAATTATGGATTTACCATAAAATCTTACATCATGGTTGTATTGAATGGGTAAACAACTAGTATCATCCAAAAGTATTCATCAAAAAATTTCACCAAAAAAATTCTCGAAAAAACCTATCTACTCCTCGGCTCAGGTAAAGATACGGTCTGCGTAGATCCCACCCTCCGCGGACATTACTCCGTATGGAATTCATTGGGTTCCTTTGGTCATATATACACATACTCTATTACTCTGGATTCAAGAGGGGGCAGTATGTATATTTAGTTCATAGTTTATATTATTATCTTACAAATATGTTAGTATTTAAAGACTGCATTGCATAACGAAATATAAATCATGGTTTACTACACAGGTTACTTTTCTAGTATACAAGTATCTCTCTCTCTCTCTCTCTCTCTCTCTCTCTCTCTCTCTCTCTCTCTCTATATATATATATATATATATATAGAGAGAGAGAGAGAGAGAGGGAGGTTCAAACGAGAAACATATCAATTTAAGAGAACGTGAGAAGCAATCTCAGCCGCTCATCCAGTCAACAAAGGCGGCTTTGACCGGTCCCCCCCTTTAATAATCTCTACCCTCCCATGAATCGCGTCAATCCTCCGTGATCACGTCCAACGTAACCGCGAGATGAGTGGCTGAGATTGCTCCTCACATTCTCGTAAATTGACATGCTTCTCGTTTGAACCTTCCCCTGTATATATATATATATACACACACACATAGAGGAAATTTCAAATGTGAACCACTTTTTGGTTGTGAACGTGAGGACAAACTAGAGCGCGACACGTGGCGGCTTTGAGTGTGGTCCCCCTCTTTAATTCAATGCCCTCCCATGAATCGCGCCTAGTCATCCGCCGTAGACTTGACGTGGCGCCTAGTTATCCGCCACGTGTCGCGCTCTCGGTTGTCCTCGCGTTCACAACCAAAAAGTGGTTCACATTTGAACCCACCCCTATACATATATATATATATATATATATATATTCATCTCTTTCTTTTATATTTCAATATCTTTCCTTTCCATCAAACTTTCTTCACACTTCTGGAAAATTTCACCAAAAATTTCTTTTCTCAAAACCATTATACAAGCTAGGGGTCTTCTTGGAAACAACCTCTCTACTCCTTGGCTCGGGGTAAAGGTACGGTCTGCGTGAATCCCACCCTCCCCGGCACTACTCCTATGGAATTCATTGGGTTCCTTTTGTCATATTTACACAAATGTTATGAATTCAAGAGGCAGCAATATGTACTTTGATTCATAGTTTATTTTAAGTTTTATTATATTACATATAGTTAGTACTAAAAGACCATATTTGATCCTTATAATGTACATGGAATTACGGATTGGGTACCTAAAGAAATATAATATTGCTACTGAAGAGAAAAAACTACAATCCCAGGAACTTCTGTACCTTTTAATATGGTAGAATTAGCCCAAATAACAACATAAAAGATCATAGAAGGGTGATCCCAATGAAACAAAGCTCAATATGGCTATGGATAGGGAAGGAAATCTACAAAAGCAGCCTTCCGGTTGCATTTTGCAAGATGTTAACAACCTTAATGGTTATTCAACTTTTCAAGGCTTGCCATAGAAACAGAAAAAAAAAATCCATATATAATAATAGAAATATTTTTGAAGGGCCTAAAGTTAGGCTAGTAACAATTACCTTCAACTGCAGACAGGAATCAAACACAGGCTGCAAGTCCAGCAAGAAGGTGTAGGAAAGATCAAGCGAACTTAAATGTGGAAGGCATCGCAAAGACAAGAGCCCATCAGAGCCAATAGACGGGCATGACATCAATATTAATGATTCGATAAGAGGGCATGAAGACGTAGTTGTTGATAAGCAGTCATCCTTCAGTTGGCTGCATAGGTAAAAACACACATTGTTATTAGCATCATACTAGAGGATAACTAACAAAAAGTTGAAGCCAGGTAAAAAAAGCAGGGGCAATTGAGAATATATAGAGTGAGGTCCCCATTACCTGCAAAATGAAGCATCCAGAGATTTTAATAGGGGGCAATTAATTACTGCTTGAGATAATACACCGCAACCTTTCAGCTCAAGCAACACCATAGTTGGTGCCACGATATAGAGTTCGTTAAGTTTAGGACAAATTCCAAGATTAAGAGATCGAAGGCCAACCTGGCAATAAAAAAAAGAAGAAAAATTTTCAATCAGGCAAACAATGTCCATACCCAAGAAAAGGTTGCACTAGCTGAATGTAACAAAACGTTTATTAGCTAGTTTTATATTGGCATTTTGAAATGGACATGCTAGGACAGAATGTGACGTCCTTTATCTTTTAGATATTTGTATATTTATATAAACTGGTAGGTCCCATGTAAGATGCCATGCATCATGGCACTTTTTTTCCAACAGGCACATGCCATAACTGCTCTGCTTTAGATGCACCATCCACTTAACAGGATAGAGTGAAAATATGATGTATATGAAGCAAATAACGGTCGAAGTTATGAATAGAGATATCTCAATCAAAAGTTCTTGAAAAAAAATAAATAGAGGTGCATATCAGAATATATTACATAGCAAAGTTGCTGTCTAGGTAAACGAAATAAGAAACATAGCAAATTTAAACCTACATATATTTTTATAACTTACAACAATTATGCCTCCATTTGTTTCAGGTATATTGTATAATGATTTTCAATTTTCTCAAATTCACATTATACTATGATGCACCGTTTAAGACTATTCACAGTTTTACGGTTTGGTTTCCATTTTGTAAAAATATATTCGGATACATGCAGGTGCCGATGAGACTACTATTAGAAATAAAGCAATGAAGCCGTAAAAAAAGCACACAATGGGATAAGAATGCAGTAGTTATGCTAGAAAGGACAAGAGATGAGCAGTATAGTGGTTCACAAGATGAAACTTGAAAGTAGAAAAGGGATATGTGATTTATTAGCTTACTGGACAAAAGGTTGCTTTTTCAAGATGATCACATCCATCCAAAGAGACTTGCTCGAGGTAAGGGCAAGTGAGTTCAAGATCAGTAATACCACGGCAACCAGCAAGAGAAAGACTTGTTAAAGAATGGCTACAGAATACCACCTCTGTTAAACTCTGTGCCAATAAACAATATAACCACACTTAGCAAGTTGATACAAAATTATTTATAATTGAGCAAAATCAGGTCATAAGCAACTAACAAATGATACGGATGGAAAAATAACCATGATGCCACCATCTAGTAGAAGAAACCAAACCAAAAAAAAAAAACGATGGGTAGAGGCCACCATCTAGTAGAAGTAGCATGGATAATGGTTTTGGTGCAAATCACATCTCGGTCATTACCCATCTCGATTTTTTTGTTAGCAACACGGTTGGAACCTATTAAGATATTTCCTCTATATCACAAGTCGGAAAAAAAAAACAACTAAAAGCTAGCATAACTAAACTCTAAGACGGTTTCCATCATAATACCTAGAGAACAGATGCATTGAATTTCCACCCTGCTGCACCACAAGGGCAGTAGGCCACAGTTGCTCACTTAGAATGGAAGAAATTCAACTTTCAAGTCGATTTCCATCATAATGCCTAGAGAATAGATGCATCCTCTTTATTATGTAAAACTCTAGCAGAATTTCTCCATTAATGAATGTTTTGAGGAGTCCAAAATACCATCTATCAAGAACTACTATACCACCTTAATTATTACTGGCACA
Organism: Centaurea solstitialis; assembly: GCA_030169165.1. Classification (NCBI taxonomy): domain Eukaryota; kingdom Viridiplantae; phylum Streptophyta; class Magnoliopsida; order Asterales; family Asteraceae; genus Centaurea; species Centaurea solstitialis. The sequence goes on from CM058043.1 coordinate 9,775,655, forward strand.
AAACCATAGGTCATCAAGGAGGAATATACATGTATATGCAAGATCGATGACCTTTGAGGATGTGGAACTACAGCACAGCCTCTGACTGATAACAAACAAGCTGTGACTATGAAGGGTTCAACCGTTCAAGATGTACATGCAAAAGTAGATGTCACTTTTGAAAATCATACTCCGGCAGACTGACTTGATAGAAATGAATGGCATCCTTCAACAAAATTCTGCCTATCTTGAGCATGACCAAATCCCTCTTCAGCACAAACACCACCCCCACCACCTCGGGTGGGAAAACAAACGTCGCTTCCTATGACCATACTTCAAACCACTTCAAGCATTATGCCTCAGTTTCTCCTAAGCTGTTGTCAACCCCATTCCCATGGTTATCTTAAGTTCTGGTCCTGTGCGTCTTTGGATGAACCAGAAATCCACATCAGACTCTGTTTCTACATGTATGTTGATTTTGGTGGCCCAACGTTGTACCCCCCTAAACCACTCCAATGACATTTGCCATTCAACTTCAATCAGATCGCAAGATCACCTAATTATATGGCATACTACAGCATCTTCCATTTCCCCATCAACGCCAACGAAGTTGCTCCATAATCTACTTCTTAGCATGGCTTTATCTAAACCCTTTACACTCCAAGATTCTGTCCATAACTCTAGATTTACTTTAACATCAGACCAAGTCTCAACAATTAACATGACATCTGTGCGAGCATACACCATGGCTTTACATGCGAATTTTAAAAATTAAAACGTTAAGATACACGATATGTCAGCAGCAAAAGCATAGGAGATAAACTATAAATCTGGAAGCAATCAAAAGCTGATGATTTAAGCATACACCAAGCATCGCCATCACTAAAAACTTCACAGATAAAACTGCTAAATCATAATATTTTCTATAAGCCAACACCCACATGATATGTAACAATTAAACAGTTAAGCTCAACAATAAACCAGCATAAGCATAAGAAGGAAAATCACGGACCTCGCAATTATCAAGAACTAACGATTTAAGCATGGGGCATCCACCGCCATCACTAAAAACTTCAAAGATGGAATTTGTCAGAGATTCACAATCTGTGAGGTCCACTTCTTGTAAACACTTGCATTGCAGCTCTAACACAGTTAAGCTTTCCTGTTTCTGCAGAACTAGTTGCTGCATAGACAAAATAGCAGGAATTCATACACCCAACAACATAAAAGAACAACAAAAACATTGGAACTCGAAGAACTGAGATGACGACAAAATGACATACTTGCAGTGAACTTGACGTTATGTTGATTCTCTGAAGTGAAGGACAATTAGAGATTCGAATGGAAGATAATAGCGTACTTCTTAAACTCAAGTCCGCAAATCTGCAACCAGTTCAGTGTCAGAAATTAGTGATTCTATGATGTCAAAAATCAAATATGAAATAATTCCCCTCATAAATGATGTCTGAACACTGTTGTCAATAACGATATTTAGCGCAAAATAGCGACAGAGATAGCAATAGCGACCATGTACTGCTATCTGGTATATAGCGATAGCAATGGCATTTTCGTTTTACTTTGATAAATACTAGGGTTTTACCTATTATATTTTGTCCTCTAATATATATAATAGTTTAAGACTTAAGACACTTAATATTATGTTTTGTTCTCTAATAGATATAATAGTTTAAGACTTTTAAGGTAATATATTAATATATAAATATATAATTTATCTTTTAGAAGGCTATCGCTAAATGTTAAATAGCGGTCGCTATTTATCGCTATTTGCTACTGACAACTATGTGTCTGATGTATAGTATCGTACTTGCGACAGTGTACAAGTCTGATATTCCGCAGGTAAGGAAGATCCAAGAAGACTGATGTCAATAAGCTGCAATTATCAAGCTCCAAAACCTGTAGCAAGGAACAAACGGCTGAATGAAGGCCATAGAAAAGGAAAGCTAGCAGTCAAAATTCAGAGAGAAGAAAGCGGGTCCACACCTCCAACATATAACTATGTGCTATTGCAGCCATAGAAGCAGAGGTTATGCCTTCACAGCTATGAAGCTTGAGAATAGTCAACATTGGCAACCTTACAGACTACAAAAACACAATAAACGAGGATTATGATCATGTAACTGAAATTATTTTAAAAAGTAAATTAAGGATTTGATCCCTAAGCTTCACTAATTACAGATTTGGTCCTAGTAGTATGCATTTCTGTCGGATTTGGTGCCTATGATATGCATTCTTGTTGGATTTGGTCCCTGTGGTATGCATTTTCTGTTGGATTTGGTCCCTATTGTATGCACTAATTTATTGAATGGCCGTTAGGCCGAAGAACCAAATCCAGAAAAAAATGCATACCACAGGGACTAAATCCGCAATTAGTGAAGCCTAAGAACAAAATCCATAAAATCTAACAAACCACAGGGACCAAATCCGTAATTTACTCTTATTTTAATAACAGCAAACCCACGAAAATTACCTCAAGAGAGATATTTGGGCAGTATGATGCATTCAGGACACGAAGATTGCCACAAATTATTGCTATTTCACGTAAAGTTTCGTCACTAACACACGAACAGTTCGACATGTCTAAGGACTCCAAGAGTGGACACGAAGTCGCTGCTGAGCGAACTGCAGCATCTAGAAGCTTGTGGCAAGATGCCATATCAAGATCACGTAAAAGAGGGCAATTCAGTACAGCATGTGCCATGCTACTTCGCTTTAAGGACAAAGTTTGAAGCTCGGGACACCTGCACAAAATTAAAAAATTTACTTCTTTAAAACAACTTATAATGCAATTTTCTATAACAGTTGTGACCATAGTTGTCAGTAGCGAATAGCAATAAATAGAGACCGCTATTTAACATTTAGCGATAGCCTTCTAAAAGATGAATTATATATTTATATATTAATTTATTACCAAAAAAGTGTTAAACTATTATATATATTAGAGAACAAAACATAATACTAAGTGTCTTAAATCTTAAACTATTATATAATATTAGAGAACAAAATATAATAGGTAAAACCCTAGTATTTATCAAAGTAAAATAAAAAAATAAAACTAATTACGAAAATGTCATCGCTATCGCTACATACCAGATAGCAGTACATGGTCGCTATCGCTATTTTGCGCTATTTATCGCTATTGACAATAGTGGTTGTGACATGTGAAACGAATAATAAACATCACCTGATCGAAATACGGACCATGCGGCATTTCACGATTTGAAGGTGCGTTAACCTATCATGGTATATTGGTATCTCCTGAAAACCGTTACCAAGAATGGCATCAGTAACGATCAAACTCTTTAACATGGTGCAATCAGGTAAAGCTTGGAAAAACGTCTCCCCAAGCTGCCCTTTGCCCAAAGTTAAGAACTCCCAGATTCCTGAAAAGAGACAAATCCGTTATCAATCAGCAACACATAACTGAATGAGAAGAATATTCAAAGGCAGAAATATTAATAGATCATTGCCTCAATGAAGAAAGAGCTTGCATAACAAGTGTATGAATTGCCGGAGAGCCTTTAATGTTCACTTGAGTTGCATTTGGGTATCGACTACACATATCTTCAACTGCAAAGGCACACAACCCATAAGAACAATAACACTCTAAACTGCCATAAAAATGTATGGCAAATAACACAGAACCAGGAATGAAAGAAAAAAAACATACGTGCCTAACCAAAATTACGAAGTAGAAAGCAAGATTATCCCTCAATCTTTATCTAAACCAAGAATAGAGAGGTATCATATTCCATTTTCAGTATCTAATTTTAAGGGGAAAATACGTCAAATACTAACGGATAAATAGTCAAGGATGGTGTATTACCTTCATTGTGTGCTAAATGAGGTCTTTGCAGACAATGTACCGAAAATAAACTAATCCTTTCTCCCACTTATCATAACATATTTGGAGATATGAGAAAACCTGACACTAACCTTTTCCATTTCTGCCTCTATTTGATGTATACTGAAAGAATAAATTTAATGCACAGCCTTACAAGAATGACTCAAGGCCAACTTCAAAATTTTGTGAATATAGGTTGGTGAGTGGATGTTCTTGTCCTTTAATGCAAAGATGGTTGTTTACATGTGTTTTAATACTTTATCTTTGTTATTTTTTCCATGTGAATTCAATACACAACCCAAGCTTGTGATTATTGATCTTTCAATATTGATATTGCAATCAGGTTGTTCAGAAATTTTATATTGACACGTAAATAACTAGTAACAACTTAGAGGGGGGTAAGTGATAACACTCAAATTTTGTGATCATTGAGAATTTGAATACAAGATTAGAGTATGTTAAGGCATTTCTTGGTTATTGAGGTAGCTAGATCTTAAAGGGTCCAGATATAAATTGTTCTCTTATTCAGTTAAAAGAGTCCAGATATAATAGTTTAAACACATAAAACTGCATCAGAATTTCACAATTAGTAAATATGATATTTCCTCTAAAGCTAATGAGTTCATATTATGTCCTTATGGCTCATAGCCTCATACTAGCCTTTGGGACGTCCTTTGACAAATTTGGAGTTATCTCAAGGAAGCATGCAATCTTCCTTACTGACAAGGACACATCACTCAAGTGATCCGGTTAAAACACGATATTGGGAAACAAACTAAGGAAATAGATGGAACAAAAATTGTGGCTCTTTTGGGAATGTTTGTGTCAATGGATCGAGTATCGAGCCAAGGCATGTAAAGTTTTTGATGCTTGGTTTATGAGATGGAAGATTCCTAGTAAACACATTGATTAAAATCGTCACTTTTATTGTGATAACATAGTTTATACTTTTTGACCCCTCTTGTTCAAGTGATTTAAGTGTGTCCATGAGGCTAGATTTTCAACATCTTGACCAAGCTCCTTCGCAAGGGATTGCATTCATCCTATAGGTAATTATTAGTGCATGTTCGATATTTGAGCTCTAATTAAGAAGTGTTATACATATAGACGTATAGTATATAAATATCGGGTCAGGTTCAAATGTGAACTCAATTTTGGTTGTGAACATGAGGACGAATCTCAGCCACACATCTTCGGTTACAATGGACGCGATCACGGAGGATTGACGCGATTCATGGAGGGTAGAGATTATTAAAAGGAGGGACCGGTCAAAGCAGCCTTTATTGACCGGATGAGTGGCTGAGATTCGTCCTCATGTTCACAACCAAAATTGAGTTCACATTTGTACTTTCCTCTATAAATAACTATGTTAAGGATCTTTTTAGCCTTTTTGTCTCCGCTCATTGAAGCATATTATACTCCATATATTTATCGTTCATCTTTCTCTTTGACAAAGTACGTTTTTAGTCCCTTTCATTTTATGATGTTCATATCATTTAAACTTAGTCCAAGTTAAATATTTAAAAATCAAAATGAAAAAGCATATCTTTGATACATAAAGTGAAGAAAGCAGTCCATATGGCTCAACAAACCGAAAACGGGATCCGAGTTTGATCTAAAAAGATTGGTTGTCATTTCAAGTTTGACATCTACGACAATAGGCTAGGAGTGTAAGACATAGAAAAAAGAATGTCAACTTTGAAGCTTGTTGTCTAAAATTCCTACATAATCAACCAAAATAACATAATAATGTAAATCTTACATTGTTGCGGAGATATGTTTCGATCTTCAAAGTTCAAGAACCTCCAGAAATCTTCATGTGTACTAGCTGTGCGCCATTGCCTGCAAACCTTAGCAGCTTTACAAAGATTGATGTGGTCCAGAAAAGAAAATACCTAAGAAGACAAAATTAAAAATATCAGCTAAGACTTGAACCAATAGAAACAAGTTGAACATCAAAAAGATAAAGAAGAAAAATAAAGAATAAAAGAAAAATGAAAAAGAGAACAAATACCATATGCAACAAGTCATCAGTAAGATCCATTCTATTTTCAAGATCATCCATCTCTGGGGACAAGTGATCATCTCCATTGGCTACCAAACTTGTAGAGTCAACAGTGTGGTCATTATCTTCGCTTTCAAATACCTGTGGTACGTAGGGACCCACACTATTTAGCATTCTCTCATATTCTTCTTCAACCCGACCGAAAGGGTTGCCTTCTTGAGCAGGCACAGAGACAAAAGGGATATCCCATTCCCTGAAAAAAGGCGTTGGTAGTCACCATGCAAAACCAAAAGTTAAACCATTGATATTCAAAGATCAAAAGTCACATTTGGATTCAGATTGCCATTTTTCGATTAGCATTCACACCAATGTTCCAAAAATGGATGTATTCTAGTAAGAAACACCAGTGAACAGAAGAACGCAAGTTGACAAACCCTATTACACCAGAGGAGCGCAAGTTGAAGCTTCGCTGCTTCCCAATTTAGGCTGTGTTTGGCAAAAATAAGCTAGCTTATAAGCTAGTAGTACATGTTTGGATGGACCATAAGCTAGCTTATTGAAACGCTAGTTGGAGTAGCGTTTCATGAGCTTTTTGTAGCTTTTTCCAATTATACCCATATTAATATTAACTGTTATACCCCAAGATACCCTTTTTGGCCATTTTACACACTCAAAAGTTAGTTTTTGCCAAACATAATTTATTCATAAGCTAGCTTATCAGCTAGTTTGCCAAACAGAGCATCATTTTCCCAAAGAATACATGTGTTCCTTGACAATGGATAACCATGAACCATTAAAAAAGATGAAAACACATAATCATGCATATAGGAGTAAGCACAAGAAAATTGCAACATTAGCCGAAACAAAAAAACATGAAACATGTCACACAACAGTAGAACAGAAGCATATTGAAGCGAAAAAGTTTACGGAAAGGAGGTCTCACAATGCAAAGGACCGAACTTTGGGACGTTTACAGTGAGTTCCACCGCGATCAAGTCCATCTCTTTCGAGCTCAACCACAGCTGATGAAGATGAAGGCTCTTCTCCTGGACCCAAATTCAAATTAACATCCAACCCCAATTGAACATTTTCTCCACCATCGTTGTCCTCCTGAAACCCTAGGTCCATATCATTCTTTCCCAAAATGCCCTCCCTCTCTCTCATCGTCTCTCTCTTCTTCTTATTGTATTCTTCTTCGTTTTCTTCTTCCCCAAAGCATAAACAACACCAAATCTTCATAAAACACCAAAAATCCCCAAATTTGCAGTTTTGTTCTCTAGACCCTAGGTTAAGATCTCACACATTTCATCGTACAGCCCAAAATTTAATGCGAATTTGATGGAAACCTTAGAAACAAAATACTAGTCCAATCAATTAATCAATTAATCAATCAATCAATAGAGTTGGCATAAAGCAAAAACAATTGTAATCATCGATCAAATAGTTGAACCAAAATTACAATTGAAAGATGGAATTATTTGCATTCCAATAAACAATTATACGATTAGGAATTGAAGATAGAGAAATTACCTACCAGGTGAAGAAGATGTGAATTTGATGAATTATGAAAGTGAAATCTGTGGGTTTTTCTGCCATGGAGATTATTATTGGGTCAGCTCCATGAGAGTAGTAGTGATGAAATAGAAAGGGAAGACGCTCGAAAGTTCCATTTCTGCATTTCTCATATGTTTATTATAAAACCTTTTCTGTTATTTTCTTACAACATTTAAGGATTGTGAATTAATAGAATCGCGTTAGGCCGTAAGGCCATCCACTGTCGACCCTTTACAAACCAATGGTTTCAGCTGCCACATCAGCGCCACATCAGCTTTCCACAAAACTATCCCAAACTACCCATTTCATCCACTGTCGACCCACTGCAACCCACTCCATCAAAATTAATTTTAAAATATTAATAATAAAAATTAAAAAAAATACATTTAAATTGAAAATAAAAATAATACTAACATTAAAACTAAAAAATAAAACGTTACAATAAAATTAAAATTAAAATTGCGTTAAATATAAAAAATTAAGAACTAAAAATCATTCGAGAGTCGGCCATCCGTATTTTCTTCGTAGCTCCTCTTTCATTTGCAACGTTGGTTGTAACGCACCGCCCGAAAGATGCGCATGCGGCGATATGTAAAACCTATAGTCTCGCCGTTGCTTCTTTTCCTCCGCCTCCGATTGACGAAACATCAAATCTCTTTCGCGCAAGTCCAAATCCCTTTGTTTTTGAGCGAGTATTTCGTGCGATGTCGTGTTGAGCGTCGTTAAATGACTAAACAACCCGGAGACGTATTCGCTCGAGGCGGCTCCCGTAGAAGCCGAACCCGAAGCTCTCGCCGCGTTTCTTCCGATGGGTCGTGGACGCTCCTCTTCTTCTTCGTTTTCGTCCTCCTCATCGACATCGATATCGAAAGGACCGTGTGCCTCGGAAGCGTCGGTGGTGGGCGTCGCGGATTCGGAAGTCTTTGATCGTTTGGGACGAGAGGTGGCACCTATGAGAGGTGTGCGTATGTATTTCTCGGACCCCTTGAGCACATCCCAAACATGCTCGTGTTGAAAAGCCTTCTTGTACTCTTCTTTGTAGCGGAAGCGAGCCTTCGTTAACCATTCGTTGTCACCCTCGCCGCTTTTACGTTGCGATTTTACGTTGTTGTAGATGTTGGTAAATTGTTGGACAACTTTGCCCAACCCTACACATTTGCTCCTTATTTGATGCACGGAGCGGTATTGTGGTGGGCATCCCGTGCGATGTTCGAAAGATAGTCGAACCGTATCCCAAAAATCATCTACATCAAAAAAAATAAAAAAGTTCTTAAGTTGCGTTATATTGACAAAATCACACAGTCCATATATAAAATACCTCCGTGACGATTGTTACCTACTACGGAATCCTCCAAAATCGCCACCCATGACATCGCCAACGCGACCTCCTCATCGGGTGTCCACTTTTTCGGCGGCTCCCGGTCGGGGAATTTTCTTTTCCCGTCTTTCGGGGAATTGGCTTTGCCTTTTCCTTTTTTTCCTTTTTTGCCCGTGCCCGATGGTGGTGGTGGGGATGGCGGCGTTGGTTGCGTTTCGGGTACCTCATCAAATTCGGGCGAGCTATCTACTATATCTCGGGGCTCGTTTATATTTGGTCTCGTTGTCGGAGTTGGAGTTGATTGAGACGCCATGGGACTCGATTGAGTGAGCATTGCTGTAAAGGATTGACCCATCATCGGTAAAAAATTACCATGGCTCATGCCGTAAAGGTTGGTGTTATAAAAATTCGGATCGTATACGGCGGCGGATGGCGGGATGACCCCATAAAAATTCGGATCGTATCGGATCGGTTGGTTTGGGTTTGTCGGCATCGGTTGGTTTGGGTTTGTCGGCATCGGTTGGCTTTGGGTTTGTCGGGTTCTTCTTTGTGTCGGAGTGTTTTGCGAATCCATTTGGATGTGTAGTTGAGTTGTGTAGAGAGTTGTGTGTATAGTGTAGAGAGTTGTGTGTATAGTGTAGTAAGTTGTGTGTATAGTTGTGTGTATAGTTGTGTGTATAGTGTAGTATATATATAGTGTAGTAAATATATTGAATTTTGAAAAAGGAAAAAAGAAAAAAAAAATATTAAAATAGCCGTTGGAGGCAACGGTCAAAAAATAATCGGCTTGGGAGAACCGATCTCCTCTTATCCGACGGAGGCCGCGGCGGTGTTCCCTTGGGAACCCGTCGGCTTGTTGCAAATCGAAGGCAACCCGATGGTGAGCCGCTGTCCACTACGGATGGCCTAAAGGTTTCACTTTAGCGCCACATCAGCTTTACCACCACCTTACCATTTCATTTACAGCCGTACAGATCATACCACCTATGTTATTTAAATAACTAGGTTTTAACCCGTATAATACAAGGGGTAATTTTTTGTCAGAAAATTTATATTGCAAATTTAGATTCAGACTTCATCATAGATGAAATAAGACTCCAGATTTCAGACATGTTAAAAACAAACGATAGCTTAGTATCAACAATTCAGAAAAATAAACTATGTTCTATAAAAAACAAAAAAAGTAACAAATTGAAATAATCATCCAAATCATACATTTGCAAGAAAAATGAACAAACTTAATCACTTATTCCATAGCCCCAAAAAATCCAATCTGAAAAAAGTGAACAAAAATAATCAACATTTATGGAGTAAACAATGAACACATAATCAACCCAACATTTGAGAAACAAAGTAAACAATGAACACATAATCAGCCCAATATTTGAGAAACAATTCATCATTGGCAAATTAAAAATATGAAGGGAATGTCAGATTTCTCAAATAGTTGTTAGAGATTCATATACTAGAGGGAGATAGAGATAAAATAGTTTAATACTTGAATTAATAGAGATAGAATAGTTTAATATTTTTAAATTTTGAATTAGTTTGATAGTTTAATGAAACGAAACCTCAAATAAATAATTCTGCAACCAAGGTGCCTACAAAATTCTTATTTTTCATACTTCTAAATTTATAAAGTATAATTTTCTTTATATATTATTAAGTAAACTTGCTTAACTATATATATATATGTATATATATATATATTAATATTATAAAAAACTTCACTTTATTCGTTGGTTTTTACTTTTTTATATTAACTTTAATCTACTAATTTATATAGTTTTTACTATATTTAATATAAAAAATTTAAAATAAAAATAATAGATAATTATCTCTTTAATCTCCCTACAATTATAAATTTGAATTTTATTGACACCGTTTTTATTTTTAATTGATTAATAATTCAAAAAAGATAAGTTAAATGTAGTCATGAAGATGTCTATCTCACCAAATTCAACCAATTTTGAAAGTATTTATTCATTTTATTTTGCCATTTATCCGTTCAACCAATCAAAATGCCACCACCAATTCTAAATATTAAGAGCATCTCCAACAGGATCCCTATAATTTCTCTATAATAGAGTACTAAAAGTCAAAATCTCTAAATAAAACCACAATTCACTCCAACAGATTCTCTATTTTAGAGATTTCAATATCAATTATATTATTAAAATATTCACTATTTTTATGATCCCAATAAATGTTTTAATTTTTTTTATATAAAAAGAATATCAATTGAATTCTCATTGGTGGATTGAATAAAAAAATGATTTCTCTCTCCTCTAAACCAAGATATAGAGATTTCTCTATATTTGGAGTTTTTCCCTTAAATCTCTATTTTAGAGATTGAAATGGGGATGCTGTTGGAGCACTTTAGAGGACAAAATGTGGTTTTTCTCTAAAATAGAGATGCTGTTGGAGATGCTCTAAATTATAATAAATTATTTTCTCCATAAAACTTATAACATATATTTTCAATTTCATAAAAGGGATGTTCATGATATTTTTTATATAAGAACATTGTCTATTTACAAATTCTATAATTGAAAAGAGCAATATTATTTGCATCTCTGTTGATGTTATATATATATATATATATATATTATTACGTGATACAAAATTATCATTTTATTATTTTTATTATATATATGTGAATTAATAGGATGGAGTTTAATGTTCAATAAATTTTGGATGTAAAATAGTTGAATTAATAGGTTGGAGTTATTTTGATAAAGTTTAATAATTTTAAATTTTAAATCAGTGTCATGTGTCAACATATCACACATGACACATATGCATATGATGTGGCAAATAGTGACAAGTAAGCAAAATGAATCTAGACTAAAAAAGTGTCTAGGTTCATGTTTTGGCGGGAAAAATAGAAATTTGGCTCACCAAAGCGCGACACGTGTCAGTCAGTTACTCTTTTATTATATATAGATATATATATTATTTTTAATAATATATATATATATATTTATTTAATAAAATAAAATATAATATATATATATAATAAAATATATATACTTAATAATATATATATATATATTTAATAAACCACCACCTATATATATATATTAATAAAAAATATATATATTTTATTTAATAAAGTAAGTATAATATATATATTTAATAATATATATATATATATATATATATATTTAATAAAAAATATATATATATTTAATAAATATATATATATATATAGGTGAAAGTTCAAATACAAACCACTTTTTCATTGTGAACGTGAGGACAACCCAGAGCGCGACACGTGGCAACAAATTTTATGAGACGCGCGACTTTTCCCGCGACCTAGTGTTATTCAGTCTGAATAACACTGAATAATAGTGTTATTCAGACTGAATAACACTAGGTCGCGGGCTTTTTGGTTACAAGTCGCGCGTGTCACTCTGAATTTCGGCGACTTAGTGTTATTCAGACTGAATAACGCTATATTCAGTCTGAATATAGCGTTATTCAGTCTGAATAACACTAAGTCGCCGAAATTCAGAGTGACACGTGGCGCGCTCTCGTTTGTCCTCACGTTCACAATGAAAAAGTGGTTTGCAATTGAACCCACCCCTATATATATATATATTTAATAAAATATATATTGTGTATGTATATATATACGTGTGTGTGTGTTTGGGATTTGTTGTGAACGGTGAGCTCTCACCGCTCGGCTTCCATACCGGTCCCATACAGGCACACATCGGCGGTGTTACCGCCGGTATGGGGACTATGCAGACGGTGAAACCGGTCAGCCGCGGATGGCCTTAGGATCAGGTGAGAACTAACTGTTTCTGTAAGATCGTGTGAGATTAATATCTAACGTATAAAATTGCGTAAAAAAACATCGTTAAAGTAGATAAAACTCGACTACACAGACCTAAAAATCACTTTCGATGCAAAAAATATCCAAAACAAAGTAAAAAACGAAACTTTCACAATTATTTTGATGTGAAGTTTCATGTAAAATATGTTGGTCTCACGGAAACAGTTTGGTCTCACCAAAACTTAACCCTTAATAGTATCCTTTTAAATTTATAACAAACGGAATATATTAGTTTTTACATAAAGATAAATAATTTTACCGTTCTACCTGATTATTTTTATTATAAAATACTAGTCCAATACCCGCGCGATGCGGCGGGTGTAAAAGTTAGTGTAGATCAATAACATATAAATTAGCAACTCAAGAGGGTTGTAAGCAACTAAGCAATATAGATCCCCCTGGCTCTCTCGTAAAAAATGAAAAAGTAATAGATTGAATGTAAATTAAATTAATTAATCATACGGGTATTAAACGTAAGTTATAAATTAAAAATGATAGAATGAATATTTAATAAGGGAGCATCTTGAAAAATTGAATAGTCAATCTTGAAACTTGAAATAAAGTTATTACCTTTATATAATAGAATATATAATATAATTGCATAAAAAATATTCAATATTGGGCTCATTTCGAAGGTATTGACGAGACGATTATGATGGTATAATTTGTAAAAAAAAGAAACGCAATTTTATAATATTTTAGTTCATAATATATGATTATTTAGATTATATGACGAGGGTTTAAAATAAAAAATGAAAAAGTGAAGGACTAAAATAAGATTTAATAACTAACTATAGGGATACAAAGTGAAAATGTGTAAAATCAGTTTTGTTGAACAAAATAACCAACATTATGAGATATTCTCTTTATATAATAGTATAGATACGTTTCATCATGCATACATATTTTATAAGGGAAATTATAAATGGACCCCTTGTGGGAGGAATGGATAGGGTCATGTGAGTGTACAGATAAGACAAAGTATAAGGGAGTTTACTTTTATACGAGTGGATCGATGGCTAAAAAGGGTCCATATAACAACACCAATTTTTTAATCGGTCACATTATATACTTTTCTATTGTATATTTTTTTAATTAGTCACATTTATCTATTAATTCATTTATTTTTTAGTTAAGGTTGTATATGGTAAAAATAAACTACCTTATTTTTTAAGTACATGTTTGGATGACCATAAAATAACTTATAAGGTAGCCTATTGAAATGGCGTTTGAGGAGCTTTTTGTGACTTTCCAATTATATTCTTTATGAATACTAATTATAGTAATTAAAAAAGTTAAAAAGATAGAATGTTGTTCGGATACCACTTGTTGGTCCAAATAAAGTCAGCAATGGTTATACAAGTTTGTAGAGGATGGTTGAGTACAATTATACAAACACCACTATCTTTTACTTTAAAAAATGTTCATTGACTTTAATATATTAACAGGTACCTTTTGTCAAGATGAAGCACAAGGTAAAATTATGTGCAATAGAGGATAAGACAACAACTTGATACGCAAGATATTGATCCAATGATAGAAAGATCGTTGAGGACTTCTTTAGGTATTGTTAATATCTTGGATCAAGTTCACATTTTTTGTGGATGGCTTTGTATCACTAAACATTGCTTCTGATTACGATTTGTCCATGTGTTCCTTTTGCTAGTCCTTAACATCCTTGAAACTTTACTTGGATGAGAATGTTTTTATTGAATACTTAAGTTCTAACTTATTAAAACTAATCTTGCGGTGATCATTGGAAAGAGACTTAGTGGTTGAACATAAATGAAATTAGAACTTAACTTATCACAAATCAGACTCGGTGATGCTATAGAAGGTTCATCATCAAATCACTGAGAGGATATGAATCAACAATATCGAGTATTGGTACGTGAATCATCTTGAATATTTATGTTGTTGGTATTGAGTTGCAATTTCTTTGTGTTTTTTGTATGCAATTTTTGTGATAGTTAAGAAACAACAAGCAACTGTTTGATTCTCCAACTTGATAATGAGCAAAATTTGTTTCAAGGCCGATCGAATGTGAAAACCCATATGTGATCCGATTCATATATATTTTGATAAGTTGTACTTTGTTTTAATTTACAAAAAAAAGTGTGGATGTATCGTTTGAGAAAAAATATAACAGTTTTTGTTACGGCTCAACATTTAATCTATAATATATATTTATGTGTTTAAATTGAAAGTGTCTAATAATTATTTGGCATAACTTGGATGATCTATACTTGGTTTGAGTATGGTTTAAACTTTATTGTGTGTTCAATGACACATGTAAAAGTTCTTGTTGTTTCAGTATTGTACAATGGTTTATAGAATTGCGTTCTGTTGTAGGGAGTAATTTTTGAGCATTTGGCTTAAGTAAGTTCATTATAATGAACTAGTTGCACAAATGATCAGTAACACTTTGTTTATTCATTTAAAGTCGTAAAATAGTAGTAACCTCTTCAAATGTCTACGGAGGGTATCATAATCCATGTCCAAATTAAGTCCTTGGAAGATTCATTAGTTCATTGTATTCAATAGTTTTTCAACCAGTTTTTTGACCCATTCCACAATTATTTAATTGTTAACTTTTACTTATTATATATTAACTATTCATACTTCACTATTATTAACTAACTTCTCTTTTCTTCCAAAAATTAACTAGTTTTGTGTATTATATGATATTGAGTTATTTTGTTTAATCTATAACTATTAGTCTATTACTTTATTATACTATTATAGATTTAAACGTGCTAAAGTATAAAATGGTTTATCTTAGTCCATTTTCTTGAGATCAGGATTATGATTTTTTAGCATCCAACGTTATACTCTAGAGTTTGAGTTTGAGTTTACTTAATATTTTTGTTTGAACCTTCTATCTTGCGTAGGAAATGTCTACTAAGTGCTATGTTCTTTTTATTTATATTTATCTCATTGGATTATCATAATTTCTTAAAGTTTTGTTTGTTGGTCTATTATAAACAATTTCGCTTGCTTGCTTGAAAGGTTTGTTGGTTACATTGGATACAAGTGATTCATATTTTTGTTAAGTTAAACATCAAGTTAAGGTTTTACAAGAGGGATATCAGGATATCTAAACTCCTCCATGCTACTGATCGTCTTATATTTGTGAGTTTGGGACTTATTTGAATTGCGTTTTTTTAGGTTTTTGCTATTAAGTTCATTATTTTGATATTGCTCATAAATGTGTTTCACCATTTCAGATTTAAGTCTGTAAACTTTGGTATAGTTGAAAAAGAATTGCATCAGAATCTGGAAAGACCTTGGATTATTGGGTTTCTCAAATATTAATTATTTGTTTCATCATGATCATTTTGCTTGATTTTGAGTGTGTTCTTGCGATTACGGTTTCGATTTTGAGATTAGTTTATGTGATTCGATGACATATTTTGTTTTTTTTGTTGTTAAAATACAAAAAGAAAATATTAAGACTCTGAAGGAGAACTCGTCACGTTTGATCTCTTAAAGTGGCTAGGATCAATTCATCTAATGAAAAACAACAGTAGATCCCATAATTTGTAGTCTACCATATATTTGCTCTTTTATGAGAAACTTCTTAAAAGTAGGTATACGATCAAAATTCTCTTGCGAAGTACTAAGGCTTACATACCTTTGAACTAAAAATGTTGCCTTTTATGACAAGTATGCATCTCCTTAACATGTTTTTCTTCTATGTTAGCCTTTATAATGTTAGGCATTTGTAGGGATCACTGTTTTTGGGAGGTTTATGGTGCATTGGCAGGTTAAAGTGGCATCATAGTCTTCCTGAAAATGTAAGATGGTTGATTTCAAGCTCTATCTATCGGCCTATCTTATTTAAACTTTTAACTGTTTGTTATGATTCGTAGTGGAATGTGTTTGATAATATCATGTCGAATTATTATGCTTCTTTACTTGATTTCCCATCAGGCATCAGGTAAGAGATAAATTTCCTCATATACAAGATTATAAAGCCTTTAAGGTTCCTACGACTTTGGATGCCAAGACTATACTCAAAGACCAAATGGTTGTTTATTTCTTTGATGGTGAAGTTGTTGGGTTTTTCTGTGATCCCCGAATCAAACTGATACGAAGAACACTAAGTATGCGGAAGCGATTTTGGATAAAAACCCGAAAACCACGATCGTTCGTTCTAATCTATTTAAACATTTAAAAGGGTAAGACTTTTACCTGGATTGCTTGAGTAATAATCCACCGGTGATCAACCCTACGAGCGTTCCTCTAGTAGAACTCAAAAACCCGAGCAACCGGAAAAAACCGAACTGGTTTTGGAAGTGGGCGGCGCCAAAAGAGAGAGAGAGAGAGGAGGGAATTTTTGGTGGAAACTATTTAACTGGTAATTGATTGAGACAATAAACCATGGACCCTAAGGCCTTTATTTATAGCTAATCAGATGGAGAATCCTTATCTGATTCAGTTTCCTTAATAATTATCCTTTCTTTTCTTTTTCTTTAAGAAAAGACTTTCTAGATAATTACCTTAATTAATTAGATAATCTATTATATATTTATTTTACTAATAAATATATAATTATTTTAATTAATTTAACAACCCTCTAACTTTGGGATTTCTGACTGAAATTACCCAACTGATTTATAATTGACTATTATAAATCCAAACTCTCCATTTCTAGGTTTTATTCAACTTACTCGATTTATAGGTTCTCACAGGTGTGACCCTCAAGTATCTTGTAACATTGGATGTGTGATTACTGGTTTGTCAACTTCTGCACATAATTCCTAACAGACTCCCACTTGTGCAAGTTGGCAATACCGCCTTGTTCACACGGACCTAAGGAGGCCCCTAGACAGGCACTTAGGCTAACCAGGTTACAAGAACTCTTATACCCAGATAGGTGATTTAAACATTTCCGTAAGGGAATAACATTTATGAAACAACTGTTCATAAATTGGGTATAACTTGGCTTTTCCCTTTGCATTACGATATTCCATCTTTAAGTATGAGCTTGGATAGAGTCAACTCTTAATACTCAAGATTCTGTTTCTCGACTATCCGACCTCTACTGATAGGTAAACGACAAAGAACTAATCAGTTCGTTTGGGCATGGCCATGCACTTCATCAGTCTATTCAGTCAGTCAAGGGGCCCAGAAATATCTCTCTTCTGAGAAGAGGTGCAAATCCCATCTTGCATATCTGCATTTAACACCACGGCTTCCGCTGAATCTAGTTACGCCTTTTATAGCCACCCTGTTACGGCGTAGCGGTTGGACGCACTAAGTATCCAGCAGTCCTCATGACATCAAACCAGATACCTCAGGTAATGGGGACAACCACTGTGAGATTTACTTATGACAAAAATCCAAGAAGTAATTCTCAACCGCGGATCACGTCCGATATTTGCTGCTCTATCAAATATCTGTGCAACTTCTGGTCTACAACACTTGTAGCTGTTATTCAACCCCTGATCATAACTACCCAGAAGTTCACAATGACTTTAATACCCTATTGGGTTCCCACCACAATAAGTTGTCACGGACAATTTTCGAATGAAAGACTGGGAACTAGTCTCATTCCTGGATTACAAAACATGCAAAATATAAAAGCGATTTTAAGAGACTAATTTTCGTATAGTCCATATTACACTCTGTAATAATACTAAAATTAATAGCATCTCTTAAATACCTTTTATTGTGTTTATTCAACGTTTGTTAAATACTGGTCTAAATGAAGTATCACCTACCTTCAGTTAAAACCCTTTGATTAATGTTTACCAGTTTAATCAAAGTTATAACCAAAAATATTACAAGTTAATTATCTACTGATATTTTATACTTGCATCAGCTAATTTTGTTTTGCAAACACCATAAAACAAAAATTAGGCTTCACTTTACCATATTACCCTGAACTTGGAGATCTGGACTAACTCTGAGTTCACTGAATATGTAAAGGTAAATTGCAACTTTTCTTAATTGCTGTGTAGATGAATGATTTCTACCTGAAATCGGATAAAATTTCCATTTACCAAACAGGCAAATTTCAGGAAATTTATTCTAGTGTTTTCAACACCTTTTAGTCTAAAAGATAATTACTATCTTTAATAACTATTCCAACACATTTTAATTATTGATTTTTCTCGAAAGTCAAGTATGACTTTTTTTTGTTTCAAAGTCTTTGAAACTTCCGTTCTACCCTTTTGACTGAAAAAGTAGATCATATATCTTATGAATTTACATCCTACCTGGATCATGAATTCCGAGATATACTAAATCAATAATTTTATCTTTTATTCTTTATCATAGACTAGATAGAGAATAAACTGGGCTCCCACTAACCTATATGAAAACCAACTATTACTTAAAATTAACTATTGACTTAATCAAAACTTGATTATTTAGTCAATTCTATTTTAAGTAATGAACACGAGAATTTTAACATTTATAAAACTTAACTGGACTTTATTCAAATCCTAATTCCAAAACTTGGAATTTTCTCTAGTTTTATAAATACTGATATTATCAACGATATCTGAGATAATATCCTAAATTCCTTAAAACATATGAGTAATCAATTCTGATTAGAAAATACTTTCATAATCCTTTACTCATAAATGTTTTATTCAAAACACATTATAGTACTTTGTGTGTTTTCACAGTTTTCATATACATTACTTTATTTAAATAAAGTAATACTGTTAGTGTAATAGGCAACATGTAGGATCTAATTTTGAATCAAGTCTAACTTGACTTATACAGATTCAAAATATCATGCATAAAGATATTTAAATCAAGACTATAATTTTAAATTTTAAAACCGATAAACATTTAAAACCCAAAAATCCAAATTTTGGAAAAACAAGATTGTCATAAAAATTGTCTTGATAATATCTAAAAGTAAACTTCTATGTTGATCCTTGTAATTTGGGCACTTCACTTTTAATGATCACCTGCAATTAAACATTTGCTTCTAGGTGTCAACTCATTTGTAAACTAGCAAGCGAAAGTGATAAACTTAAGCAGTCACGAATACCTGAGGTGTTTATACCTGCTTCGTAACGCTTCGGGCAGTTATGCCTCCAATGACCGACTTCATGGCACTTAAAGTATTAATTCTCGGTCATTACTCTGTTAGGTTTTAACTTTCTTGCCCTAGCCCTTGCCTTTGCCTTTTTCACGAACCTTGGGTGCACTCTGGGTGGTCTGAACTGGACCTTTTCCCTTGCTGGTGCCTCCATGCCCATGCTTCTTCTTTACTTCTCCGTCCATCAACACATCCTTGGTTTTGTTCTTGGTCCCCATATTCAACTCAGCAGTCTTAAGCATGGAGTGCAATTCGGCTATTGATTTCTCCATGTTATTCATGTTATAGTTGATTACAAAAGGCTTGTAATCCTCTGACAGTGAGTTGAGTATAGTATCCGTTGCTAGCTGCAACGGAACTGGGTGACCGAGTCTCTCCAGGTGATTCATATGCCGTTTCATTTTCATGACATGGTCACTCACTGAGGTCCCTAGAGGCTCTTCAATGACATACCATTTCCTTTCGTGTCCGAGCACAATTATCAGATTGCGCTCCCAGTCAAGGAAATTGGAACCGGTGAGTTTATCCTTCTCAAGGATGGAGCGGAGGGAAAGATTGTTTGTGTTGGTTACTGTGTTTGCCATCTACATTTTAAAACTTTGGTTTTTAACAACTGTGAATAGACTAATTTCCAATAAATATCAATAAACCCTTAAATGATCATTTTATTGGACTAGGATCCTTATTTCATACGCCCTGATGTGCGTAATGTTCTTGCTCCACCAGGCCCACGTATTATTTCGGTAGGTAAGGACTTTTACCAATCACATCTAACTGACATGACTCCTAGATCTTTTCGGGACAACGGTAATTATCCGTACATGTTTCAGTCCCTCTAAGTGCTTTTTGGCCCGGTACCACCCGGTAAACTTAACAGAACCAAAACAGATCTCACCATTTCGGGACTTGGACACTTTACTCTGGCCGGTACCACCCGGAGATAATTCGCAGAGTCTTGTTAATCCCCTCCAGCTTCGGTTTGAACGCGGTCGTTCAAGGTATGTTCTTCTTAGAACGCCCGCGTACCTTACGCCTGAGGTGCCCCTAGATGGGTTGCACTACTGATCTATGATTTATCAGGGTTTTTAAATAATTTTTGAAAAACCTTTTAATGTCCAGTTATTTAGAAAAATTGTAACTTTGGAAAACTGATTGTTTAAACAGAAAAGAAACCGATGTTTAAACTAACTGTTTCAAACATACGCTGTTTTAAAACTAACTGTTTCAAAAGACTCTTGCTAATTAAAACTAACTGTTTTAAAAGCACACTTGCTAATCAAAACTAGCTGTTTTGATGGCATGCTAGTTGCCCAAAACTAACTGTTTTATCAACTTGCCTTTAAACAATCTATTTACAATTTTATAGGTTTCAAAATAAAATCTACCGTAAAAGGTTTTGGAAAAAGCTGGTGACTTTGATTTTTAAAACCTACTTGATCTCGTGATTTAATCTAGTTTTAAAAACTCTCTCCTATTTTTTAAAACATATTTGATACTATCACGATTAAAAATCAACCACGCAGTTAATAATTATAAACACACAGATAATTATAACAACCACGCAGTTTAAAGCTAATTAATTATAGGTTTGCCAACTTTTATTCCTAAGGACCAATAATGACTATTTTTCTAAAGGATTTCTAACACCTCGCGTAGCTCCCACTGGCTCCCCGGTATCTTCGTTAGGACTCCAGAAAAGAAAAATCGGGTTTTTCTTGCGTAGCTCCCACTGGCCTTCGGCATTCTTGATGGAACTCCAAAAAGGAAAAATAACTATCCTATGGTCATTATTACAAAGGGGTTGTAAATGGCACGCAGGCCTCCCCAAAGTTAATCCAAAAGGTCTAAGTTGGCAAGCCCTATAATAGATATATACGAAAGCATATATATACTCAAGCAACCACGCATTTATATATATTAAACAATATAATAATGCGATAAAGAAATCCTAGATCCGTTAAAAATTATCTTGTTCCGTTTATCGCAAAACTTGGTTTATAAAACAAACTGTTTATAAACCGAAACTAATATTTTGAACTGAAAACTGTTTTTACTTGAATTATAAAAATACTAAGATTTATAATCAATAAATCTATTTATAAAGCAAAACCGATTTTCTAAAATATTTGCTTTTTATCTAAAAGTTATATCAAAACCCGGTCCTCGAACAAACTGGTCGGAAAAATAAACATTGGACCGTAAACTGTGTCGTGGTTTGACCAACTGGTCAAATCATGATACTAGACTTATTTGACCAAACGGGTCAAATAACAGGTTTGATAAAACACAATTTTACTCGGGATAATTATTAACTAAAAATCCCTTAAACATAATTTTATAGTATAATGTAACTGGTTTTTATATATATAAAAAAATATATTATCTAAATAAAATTAATTTGGGTCAAAAAGCTTAAAACCCAATAAGTCTTATTGGGCCAAGAACGTGGCCCAAAAATTACATGGTTTGGGCCCGTTATCAGACTGATAACTTTGGGCTCGAAAAAGTGATTGAGATTGGATTCTATCGGAAACTGTTGCAATCATCGAATCATGCCATCGATCACCTCCAAACTGGTGGCGATTTATGAGTGGTCGACGATCCGCGATCGAACAACAACAACACCATTGTTGCTACCGACGTGACGACAGCAGTAGCATAAACGCGCCACCACCATCACCTCCACCTGTCGACGTCAGCAGCAGCAATACGCCACCGCCACGCCGTCGTTGCCGGCGATTAAAAGAAACAAACGCTGCCGCCACCTAGGGTTTGCCCCAAGGCGGCTGGCGGTTGCCGGGAAGAACCACCCCTTTCAACTGCCGGGAACAACCACCGCCGTCGACCACTGCCGCGACAGCGGCTACTGGTGGTCTCACGACACCCGGCCAACCACCGATCTGGTGGTTGTGCCATGGTTCGGTGCTGATTGAGCCACGGTGCTGTGGTGAATCAAGCCTTGGCCTGGTGGTTGTCATGCCATGGTTCGGTGCTGATTGAGCCACGGTGCTGTGGTGAATCAAGCATTGGCCTGGTGGTTGTCATGCCATGGCTCAATGGCTGATCAAGCCACGGCCTGATGGTTGTCGTGCCATGGCTCAGTGGTTTGAACAAGCCACGGCCTGATGGCTGTCGTGCCATGGCTCGGTGGTTTGAACAAGCCATGGCCTAATGGCTGTCGTGCCATGGCTCGATGGCTTATCGAGCCATGGCCTGATGGCTTATCGTGCCATGGCCTGATGGCTGATCAAGCCACGGCTCAGTGGCTGATCGTGCCACGGCCTGATGGCTGTCGTGCCATGGCTCGATGGCTTATCGTGCCATGGCCTGATGGCTGATCAAGCCACGGCTCAGTGGCTGATCGTGCCACGGCCTGATGGCTGATCGTGCCACGGCTCAGTGGCTGATCAAGCCATGGCCTCAGTGGCGATCAAGCCACGGTTCGGCCATCGGCCCATTGGCGGTTCGATTGCGGTTTTCGGTGGTGATAAAAATCCGATGATTAGAATAACCAACTAATAAAAAACTTTTATTCTAAGTAAGTTTTTGATAGAATTTACACAAAATCTGATATAAAAATTTTTATATGAATCTGATAAAGATCGAATTTTTATCTAAAATGATAAAAATCTAATCTTTATACCAACTGATAAAAAATCGGATCTTTACACCAACTGATAAAAATCCAATTTTATACAACCTGATAAAAATCGAATTTTTATACCAACTGATAAAAATCCAATTTTTTATACAACTAAAATAATTTTATAACGGATCTTTAAACAAAATTAGATAAACGATAAGTAAACCTGTGGCTCTGATACCACTGTTGGGTTTTTCTGTGATCCCCGAATCAAACTGATACGAAGAACACTAAGTATGCGGAAGCGATTTTGGATAAAAACCCGAAAACCACGATCGTTCGTTCTAATCTATTTAAACATTTAAAAGGGTAAGACTTTTACCTGGATTGCTTGAGTAATAATCCACCGGTGATCAACCCTACGAGCGTTCCTCTAGTAGAACTCAAAAACCCGAGCAACCGGAAAAACCGAACTGGTTTTGGAAGTGGGCGGCGCCAAAAGAGAGAGAGAGAGAGGAGGGAATTTTTGGTGGAAACTATTTAACTGGTAATTGATTGAGACAATAAACCATGGACCCTAAGGCCTTTATTTATAGCTAATCAGATGAAGAATCCTTATCTGATTCAGTTTCCTTAATAATTATCCTTTCTTTTCTTTTTCTTTAAGAAAAGACTTTCTAGATAATTACCTTAATTAATTAGATAATCTATTATATATTTATTTTACTAATAAATATATAATTATCTTAATTAATTTAACAACCCTCTAACTTTGGGATTTCTGACTGAAATTACCCAACTGATTTATAATTGACTATTATAAACCCAAACTCTCCATTTCTAGGTTTTATTCAACTTACTCGATTTATAGGTTCTCACAGGTGTGACCCTCAAGTATCTTGTAACATTGGATGTGTGATTACTGGTTTGTCAACTTCTGCACATAATTCCTAACAGAAGTAACTCTTATTATAGGCTTTTAATGTTTACTAGATCACTTCATATAAATAAAATCCATACAACAAGAATAACAGATAAATAAAATGAAATATACATAGAAAAAAATCAAATCAAATAAGTAGGTTTTATGAGGCAAAGTGGCATGGAAAATCCGGCCTGTGACAGAATCATTTGGTTCATATGGTCGGCTCGTGGCTATCATGTTAGTAGGGCCTCTATCTAGATATGTGGCCGTTTGGGATAATAGTTGTGACAAACAAAACTGACTGAAGATACAGTTCATGCTAGCATGTCAGTTCTGCGTTTATTTTGTTGATCATCGAAATAGTTGTTTGAGGAAGCGAATTTTTGGATGAGACTACGGTTGTCGAAGTAAGGCTCGTGGTTTCTATTTCGGTTCTATCAAACTTTTTATTTCAAGTTGGGCAGCAATCAGAATTGGATGCAATGGTTCGATCAATTTTGGTATCTGTCTTGGCTTTTTTTGTCGAACGACTTAATTCTGCGTATGGGTTTGGCCGACTGCAATTTAGAGATGAGGTGGCTTTAGAGACATTCAGAAGTGTTGTAGAGGTCATCATTCTCGTGCAAAGAAGTAGCGGCAGCAGGCTTTCGAGGGCGTCTCAGAGATACATGTTGGTTGCGTCTTCTCACAGCCATCCATCTACGAAGGTAAACATCTGTTTTTTTTAAATCAAATTCCATTACCAACTTACCAAACCTTAGCAGCCCATGGGCCAAAATTGGAGCCCAAACA
The DNA here is from genome assembly GCA_030169165.1 of Centaurea solstitialis. Taxonomy (NCBI): domain Eukaryota; kingdom Viridiplantae; phylum Streptophyta; class Magnoliopsida; order Asterales; family Asteraceae; genus Centaurea; species Centaurea solstitialis. The sequence goes on from CM058043.1 coordinate 9,800,577, forward strand.
CGAAAGAAAATAAGGAGATATGCGGGATCCTAAACACAGCACATGAACAAAATAAAATTAGGAGATATATACAAAACCATCAACGTATACTTACTACCAACACTTACTACAAAATCGAAAATCAGACTTTTAAACCGCAAAACTTTCGATCAATGAAATTTGTAATCTCCTCTGGTTTTTGGGTCATCGGTTAGGTTTGGAGAACTCTGATTGTTGCCAAAATACGATCAGGTATCTACGTAATTCATTTTCCATAAACAACTCATTATCATTTTCCATAAAGAACTCATATTCATTTTCCATAAACAACTTATGTCTAATATTCTGTCCATAAACAACATTGTATTTCTATATGCTACAGTGAAAAAGAGTTGTTTTCGACGAGACGTTTTGGGGGTTTTTCTTGTCGGCAGCAGTACTTCTGGGAATTGTGTTGTTGAATAGGAGTTTTTTGATATGAACAGCGGAGGGAATTTTTTCATATGATGTGGAATACTATTCTCTTCAGTGATCTACTTGCTTACGCAGAAGCTGACATGACGACAAAATATGAAGTAAACAGGCATTTAGAAGAGAAGGTTTTTGAAATGAATAATGGATTAAGCCCTATAACCCCAAACAAGTCTGAGCTAAGACTCAAGAGCTTGGAAAAATACATGAATCATGTGAGTTCGAGAGCAAAACGTAATATAAATTTCTCATGGAAAGCTTGTGATAACGACTCTAACTGCAGTACCAACGGAGGGTTTTTTTAATATGATGTTGAATATTATTCCCTTCAGTGATCTACTTTACGTAGAAGCTGGCATGACGACAAAATCTGAAGTAAACAGGCATTTAGAAGAGAAGGTTTTTGAAATGAATAATGGATTAAGCCCTATAACCCCAAACAAGTCTGAGCTAAGACTCAAGAGACTGGAAAAAGACATGAATCCTGTGAGTTCGAGAGCAAAACGTAATATAAATTTCTCATGGAAAGCTTATGATAACGACTCTAACTGCAGTACCAATGGAGGGTTTTTTTAATATGATGTTGAATATTATTCCCTTAAGTGATCTACTTTACGTAGAAGCTGACATGACGACAAAACCCGAAGTAAACAGGCATTTAGAAGAGAAGGTTTTTGAAATGAATAATGGATTAAGCCCTATAACCCCAAACAAGTCTGAGCTAAGACTCAAGAGACTGGAAAAAGACATGAATCCTGTGAGTTCGAGAGCAAAACGTAATATAAATTTCGTATGGAAAGCTTATGATAACGACTCTAACTGCAGTACCAACGAAGGTTTTTTTAATATGATGTTGAATACTATTCCCTTCAATGATCTACTTGCTTATGCAGAAGTTGGCATGACGACAAAATCTGAAGTAAACAGGCATTCAGAAGAGAAGGTTTTTGAAATGATACGGAGATTTCACTCAAGTTTAAAAAATTCTTAATTCAGGCAAATAAAACACCTTTAAAATCATTTTCACCCACCGCATCGCGCGGGTAAATTAACTACTATATATATACCTCTTCCCTTTCAGATTCAAATTCAGATGTTCGACAGTTTACAATAAACAAACAATCTTTTAAGATTCGGTTTCAAACTTCAACACCACCACTTAAAAATCAAAAGCGGAAACAGAAAAATTTAGAGTTCAACACCACTTAACAAAACATCACCTTAGTATCACATTAGTTCATTTTAGTACCACGTTTGACCGGCCTGTTTTTAAAACACTACATCTCTCCCTCCGTTGAATGTTACTCTCTCTGGCCGGACGAAATCGACGTTAGTCTCCCTCCTCTCTACTCTCCACTCTCGTTTCTACTATCTACAAGGTAAACACAATGTTCTCGTTAATGTTTAATTAGATTATTGTCGGTATTATGCATTATATGTGCTATTGGATTTGCCGTTGCGTAGGGTTTGGGCGCGTCCTGTTGAAATTGATTAAAAATGAGCCTGGATCTGTTGAGATCGTCGTTAGGATCTGTTTATAGACCTCCATCGGAAAGTGCTTCCAATTCGGAGCTAAGTATGTACTCTTGAGTTATTGATTTATTTTAATGTTTTCAGATAAATTAATTTTAATTTATGTAACATAATTCATTCAGGAATTGGAACAAAAGGTTGCTTCTACGAAACCAGACGTTCATGTAGAGGTACGATGAACGTTCATGTTGGGCCATAGCCTAGAGGACAAAAAATTAGAGTTTGTCTTTGGACCAAATCCATTCATAAATAGGAACATGTACTACATAAAACGTATCATTTATGAGTACATGAGTGAAATCAAAGTATACTGTATCTTTTCATATCTTGTGTTCTTTTACATTCACAAACTAATTCTTGTTTTTTTATCACAAAAATGTTTAAAAATCATTAATTTAGGCAAATAAAACACCATCAAAATCATTTTCATCCATCGCATTGCGCGAGTAGATTAACTAGTATATATACATAGAGAGAGAGTGTGTGTGTGTTGGATCCCTTTTAGTGATCATAATACTAATTAGCACAAAAACAATATTCAAAATTAATATGATGCAGCGGAAGAACTAGATTTGAGTATAGATTGTGTGTGATGTAAGAAACAATGAATTAATTAATGCAGACAGGTAATCCTATCAACTGAATATAGGTTAGAATGAGTCATTAGTTATTACAAACATGACCAAGTTTCACCTAATGTGTCTCATTGTAACAAATAATGACTCATTCTAACCTATACACACATAATGTTACATAAGTTATATGTGATGCATACGTATAAATATTATACGATACTTTAAATAAAATTTTATTTAAACTTAAATATTAACTAAATATATAATGAAATTAGTAAATTGTAGCTCATGACTTATTAAGGTAACTAACTATTCTGTTTTATAACATTTTACCAATGAACTTATTTTTATACTCAATATACCATTGAATTTTTTGTTATTCGTTTGAGAACCATTTTTTAAATTTTAGCATAAAAAATAAACTAAATATGATAATTTTTTATTTTTGTTTGTTTGGTTTTAACACTCTTAATCAATTTATGTCTTTTTTGTTTTTGAAAAAAAGAACCATTTTTTGTCTATTATCAATAATGTTGTATGGTATTAAATTACTAAAAAATACATCAAGTAATATTGGTTATAGTTATTTTTGAAGATTTTTAGTTTTGATTTATAAAATAATTTAATATTACTGTGATCATTTAAACAATATTATTATTAAATCATGTAAATAAGTTATTGATTATTGTTAAATAGGAAACATATATAGTTGGAGCAACTAACACGCTGCATTCCGTATACCGTTTTTGTCCACCATTTCTTAGGCTCAAACTACCTTTCAAGAAAAAAAGTAATATTAAGGTTTATATTTAGCAAATTAGATGATAGTTGATAAATTAGTTATTGACTAATAAGTTAGTTAGAAGTTGATAAGCTAACTTATGAATAAACTAGGTTGACAAAAACCAGCTTATTAGTATGTAAAATGAACAAAAAATGTATTTCGGGGTATAATAATTAACATTAACAAGTGTATAATTGAAAAAGCCTACAAAGCTTTTAAAACGCTGCTTCAAATAGTGTTTCAATAAGATAGCTTATGGTCCATCCAAACATGTGCTAGATTATAACCTAGCTTATTTCTACTAAACACGGATGTATATTTATAAAAACCGTAAAATTTAGTTTCATCCATCCTTTTTATTGATTAATGGTCTTAAGGAAATAAAAGTTAAGAGTAAATTACGGATTTGGTCCCTGTGATTTGATACTTTTTACGAAATTGGTCCCCATACTTTGATAATTATGGATTTGGTCCTTGTGGTTTGAATTTTGTTTTGGATTTGGTCCCTAGCAAAGATGTCGTTTGTTTTCTGCCGTTAACTCACCCCACGTGCATAACACGTGAGGGTAAACTCGTCCATCTCTCTTTCTCTTTCAATTTTTGAATAAAATGCCCTTTACAAAGCCTCATTGAATGACAAGTGTCCAAGAAATTAAAAATGGAAAAAGCTACACCTTTTTGACCAAAATGATGATTTACCCTCTTCCTCTCCCCCCTATTCTTCTATTTCGAACTCCTTTGACCAAAAAGCTAAACCTTTGGGTACTAGGTAGGGAAAAACAATCGAATGACTGATGGTGGTACAGGTGGGTGGTGGTGCGGCGGTGTATGTGGGTGGTGGTGCGGCGGTGAAGGTGGATGGTGGTGCTGCGGTGCAGGTGGGTGGTGGTGCGGCGGTGCTAGTGGTGCAGATGGATGGTGGTGCAACGGTGCTGGTGGTGTAGGTGGGTAGTGGTGCGGTAGTGTTAGACGGGTGTAGGTGGGTAGTGGTGCGGTAGGTTTCGTCGGAGGTGCTCCGGTGAGACTTTCACGGTGGTGGGTTTCCAGACGAAGGCTTTCACCGACGTGTATATATATTGTGTATTATATTGGGTTTTTCATAATGGTGATGGTTTTAGGTGTGTATGTGTGTATATATATGTGTAGAGATTTAAGTAAGGCTTTAGATTTGTTACGGTGCTGATGGGTTTTCTCTGTTTCAATAGCAAATCTTGAAGAAGACTAAATGGGTGTTCTTCATTTTTGAGAAATAACAAAACAGGTCCTTGAACAATTTTATTGTTTGCCACTCAAATTTTCAATATATATACAATTTAGCCCATAAGAGAGATGGACGGATTTGCCCTCACGTGCTATGCACGTGGGGTGAGTTAACGGCATGAAACAAATGGACATCTTTGTTGGGGACCAAATCCAAAACAAACTTCAAACCACAGGGCCAAATCCATAATTATCAAAGTATGGGGACCAATTCCGTAAAAAGTATCAAACCACAAGGACCAAATCCGTAAAAAGTATCAAACCACAGGGACCAAATCCGTAAAAAGTATCAAACCACAGGGACCAAATCCGTAATTTACTCAAAAGTTAATAACAAAACCTTCTCAAAAAACCGTTGGAAATAATTGTCCCAAAACCCATCCTAAAATGATTGGTTGAAATTGGATTTTACAGTTATCACAAACTATCGATTTTCAGATTCATCTCTAGAATTTGTAAATTATTGCTACTCCTCATCCTTTTACAATTTATTGTTGTTTCGGTACTTGTGGTTTACAATTCTTTACAGTTTTTGTCCCCGTGTGTTTGTTAAAAATTTCGATTTTTGTTCATATGGTCTGTAAATCATTATTACTCTCATCCTTATGATTCAAAATTATTGTTGTTTTGGATCGATTACAATTATGTACTATTTTTGTCCCCTGTTACTTAAATTTAGAATTAAATTCCTAGGAACGAAAAAAGCAACAAAATGCAAGCTATAGAGACGAAATAGGCAATTACTAAACCACAAAAATGAAAATTTGAAATTTTTAAAAAACTACATGGACTAAAATCACAAATTACTCTATGAAAATTAATTCCTGGAACGAAAATAACAAAAAGAGTTAATTACATTTTTGGTCCCTGTGGTTTGGTGATTTTAACACTCTGAGTCCATTTTGAAAATAATTATGGATTTGGCACCTGTGGTTTACACTTTATAACGCTTTGGGTCCAAAAATCTAACTCCGTTAAATACTTCTGTTAAATGAATTAACTGCAGGGGTATTTTAGTCTTTTAATACTTTCTCTATTTATGTATTATTTTTTCTTTTTTGATTTGATTCTTTCATCTTCTTTAACAGGTACCACCACCACCACCACCATCCATCCATCACCCCTACCAACACCCACCAGCTACCACCACCCATCACCACCACTACCAACTTGGAAGCTTTATATGACCTGTATCAAGCAAAAAAATATATCTCAAACCCTAAATTGATGAAACCACCCTTGAGCTCTTCTTCCCCCTTTTCCCTCAATTTGCGTAAAATCAAAATCAAGATTTCGTCTAGATCTGAAACACGCCGGGTGGGAGGGGAAGACGCCGGAGGTGAGGGGAAACGCCGGAGGGCGGTGGTGACGTGGGTGGAGGCCGGTGGCGACGCTGGTGGCCGGTGGCTGCTGCTAGGGTTTTGTGGCTTTGAATCTGGAAGGAATATGATGAAATAAGGGATATACTGCATTCGTAGAGGCGAGTCTGGTGGTGGAGACGGGTTTGGTGGTGGGTTTTTGTCGTTGGTGGTGGTGGTGAGCTGTTGGTGGTGGTGGTGGTGGTGGGTTGTTGGTGGTGTTGGGTGGTGGGCAGCGGGTGGCGGTGGCTGTGGGTTATGGTGGTGACGGGGGATGGTGGGTGGTGGATAGCGATGGTAGTGGGTGTTGGGAGGTGGCCGGCGGGAGGCAGTGGAGGTGGGCGGCAGGTGGCGTTGGCAGTAGGTGGTGGTGGCAGTGGGTGGAGGCGGGCATCGAAGGTGGTGACGGTGACGGGCTTGTGGTTTCTCCGGTGGTGGACGGCGGTGGAGGGCTGGTGGAGGTGAGCGGCGATGGAGGGTGGTGATGGTGGGTGGCAGTGGAGGATGGTGATGGTGGGAATACTGGATTAAAAGAAGAAGAAGAAGAAGAAGAAGAAGAAGAAGAAGAAGAAGTAGAAGAAGAAAAAGAAGAAGAAGAAGAAGAAATTACATCCTTGGTCCCTGTGTTTGGTGATTTTAAATGAAAATAAAAATATAAGTAAAAAGACCAAAATACCCCTGTGCTAAATTCATTTAACAGAAAAAATTAACAGAGTTAACACTCTTGGACCCGAAGTGTTATAAAGTGTAAACCTCTTGGACCCAAAGCGTTATAAAGTGTAAACCACAGGTGCCAAATCCATAATTATTTTCAAAATGGACTCAGAGTGTTAAAATCACCAAACCACAGGGACCAAAAATGTAATTAACTCTAACAAAAATTAACTATAGGGACGAAAAATGTAATTATGGGAAACTCCAAGGACTAAAATCATAATTTATTCCAAAAACTGATACGACGCCTGAGAGATTCGAACTCTCGCGGGGAAACCCCATGTACTTAGCAGGCACACGCCTTAACCACTCGGCCAAAGCGTCTTTTGTTATATGCTTTAAGAATTTATTTTATTTATATATAAAATAAAGTATTTTATTTTTAAAACGTATAAACCCTCTTTTTTTCGCTCTCTCGCTTCCTCTCTCCCTCGCTCTCTGTCTAGGGTTCCGCCGTTCGACGCTCCGGCGACGGTTTCCACCGCCGTTCGACGTTCTCCAGGTATATATATATATACTATATATATATATAGTATTAGGTTCAAATGAAAAATGCTAAAAAATGAGAAGTAAAGAAGTAATTTCCACGGTCAATAAAGGTGGCTTTGACCGATTACGATGGACGTGATCATGGAGGATTGACGCGATTTAATGAGAGGATGGAGATTACGGACTGGTCAAAGCCGCCTTTTTTGACCGGATGAGCGGTGGAAATCACTTTTGTACTTCTACTTTTTTTAGCACTTCTCACATGTGTTGGTTGAATTCAGGGTACTGATTTTGTAAAGGCTACTGATTCAGATTCAATCTATAGTTGTACATAAGTTAATTTGTTCTTTTATTTTTTCATGAATTTTGAAAGGTGATGTTTTTGACCTTCTGACATGATTTCTCAGGAAACAATGGAGGGTTTAGACAATGGCTCATATTCATCAAGGTAAAAATAGGAACATGTATTATTTTATTACCAACTAATCTGCAAATGACCACAATCTTCAAATTTTTTAGTGCTTCACTTACTTGTAGCTTAAATGGAGGAGGAGGAGATGATAGCAACATGATGATCTTGATGCAAAAGAAAAAGAAAAATAATAAAGAGAAAAGTTCCAAACAGGTATGTTTTTTGAAATACTTAGGTTTGAATCATCTTTACTGTGTCTTTCTTATACAAAGTTGCAACTTTGCTTTGCTTTTTTTCATTTTGTCTTTTGAAGGGCCCTCTGAAGTCGTCGAAGAAAAGGGAGAGATCATCTAAACCAAGCAACTCCCAGAAGAGAAAGCTGAAGAAGCTTGATGTTTGTGTCTTTCATCCATCCATCCATCCTACTTTAGGCTGTGTTTGGCAAAAATAAGCTAGTGTACATGTTTGACGGACCATAAGCTAGCTTATTGAAACGCTAGTTGGAGTAGTGTTTCAGGAGCTTTTTGTAGCTTTTTTCAATTATACCCTAATTAATATTAATTGTTATACCCCAAAATACCCTTTTTGGTCATTTTTACATACTCGTAAGCTATTTTTGCCAAACGTAATTTATTCATATGCTAGCTTATCATCTAGTTTGCCAAACACAGCCTTAAACTTTGTTTGGTTCAAAGGTGACTGATTTCTTATCTTTGCAGGAGGAAAAGGAGAAATCGGTTCTCTTATCTAAAAGCCTGGAGACATTAGAGTATGTGAGCTTCTATTTGGATACATGCTTTCACACATCATGTGCGTGTTCTATTTTTTTTTTACACCAATCATTGTTGGTTTTAACTTTTCAGGAAGTACAAAATTCAAGAGGATGCATATTCACTCATGTGGTCTTCACGCAATTTGGGCCAGGTTTGGCTTTCGTTTAAATCGTTAAAACAACGCGGGTGGGATTTGTATTCATGTGTAACAGCTAACCATTCACAGGTTGAAACCGCCCGTGAGAAACGAAGAAGAGAAGTTCAGTTTGCTAAGACCGGTTTGGTACTGCAGCATAGCGATCGTCCTTTAAAAAGAAGGGCTAGCAAGATGGATTCTTGTGACATTGAACCCGCTTCAAGTGAAATTTACTCGAGCGAAGTTGACACAGAGGATGTCTCTATCCAGCCCATGAACACAAATATCAAAACCGCAAATGTCAAACCTTCTTTGAGTTCTTCTGCAGAGTTACCATGTAGCAAAGTAGCTGAACCCATTGGTGCATTAGACCCTCCTTTGTCTGCTAAGAAAGTTGATGATAACGAGCATATCGACACATCCATGGTAGACGATCCCAAAGCTTCATTGCCAACATCTAGCTGTAGTAGAAGCATGGCCAAATCAGTGGTTAGCTTTATTTTTCTAAATGCCTAAAAATATATCTTGGTTTTGATCTTATTATAAAGTAATGTGAAATTGTGTAAACCATGCTTTTTTCTTAATATGTTACAGGAGGTTGGTTGTTGGTCACCGAAACGTGTAGCTGTTCCCACGGTGGTTCATGTATGTAGGCCAAAGGAGGTTGAGAGCAATAGGACGGATCTTCCGATAGTGATGATGGAGCAGGAGATAATGGAAGCCATATATGAGAATACGAGTGTCATCATATGTGGAGAAACAGGGTGTGGTAAGACTACACAAGTTCCTCAGGTGAGTTTATTTAGGCAAAACACATCGGGTGTGGTAAGAGTAAGACTACACATTGGTCTGAATGGATGTAGTTTTCTTGACTTGATTCTTTTTTTGTTGCCATGTTGCAGTTTCTATATGAAGCTGGATTTGGTTCAAAAGATAGTAGTAGTCGAAGTGGCATTATTGGTGTCACCCAACCGCGTCGAGTTGCTGTGCTTGCAACTGCAAGGAGGGTGGCATTTGAGCTTGGTCTTCGTCTAGGCAAGGAGGTTGGTTTCCAAGTTAGGCATGACAAAAAGATTGGAGAGAGCTGCTCCATCAAGTTTATGACTGATGGAATATTGCTTCGAGAATTGCAGGTTTGGTTGCTTTTCCTTATGATCTTACTGTAATTTGCTGAAAATATTAATTGAAAATTTAGCATTGTTTATATTGAGAAGGAACCAGTAACTCTTTGTTTACAAGTTAATTTCTTCGATCCATTTTTTCATATTCATTATCTGTATATGTTGCAGAATGATTTTCTGTTGAAGCGATATTCGGCAATCATATTGGATGAGGCTCATGAAAGGAGTCTTAATACAGACATACTTACTGGGATGCTATCTCGCATTATAGTAGAACGCCAGGTGGGAGAGCTTTAAACATGTCCTATTATCTTGGTTCATTATGCATTTCATATCAACTAGTAGACTACTGACCTGCCATGTAAAGGATGAAAATGAGTTTTCACTTCAAAATATTTGTTGGAATGTTTCAAAATGTATGCTCATTAAGTGCCCAAAACCTTAAGTTATGTAAATGAATACTAATATATGTTCATGACTTGTGATGAAGACATGATGCTGTAATTAAGTGATATTATATGTTTAACTTTTGCTATGTTCGTTTGCTTTTGCTGTTTTATGTATGCCTAGACACATCCATAGTCGGTGTTCACAACTTTTTCTGTATTTCCAGAGTAAAATCCATATGCAGTGTCATTCTTGGAATGATAGCAAACATGCCATGGCTTACCTTATATTTCTAATATTGGCTTAACTAGTAACCAAAAACATCATTCATTTTTTGTTTGCTAGTCTAACTTTTATAGGTGCAACTACATGCTATGATGTTACTTTTGCGTTTTTTAACAAAGTCGAAAGATGTCATGAAGATATTAAAAGAAATACTACCTAGTAATGCCTGACTTATTTCATATGTGATTCCCAGCTTCAAGCACTCAATGGTGCTGAAACTGGCAAAGTACTTAATGTTTCTCATCACTTTTGTATTCCTTATTTTCTTACTTCGCTTACGGTTTTGATCTTATGTTTAATGACAGAAAATACATGAGCAACAGAAAGCATATGAGGTTTCAACCGGAAAGATGATCAGCCCTGAAAAGAAGATCTTTCCATTAAGGCTGATATTGATGAGTGCCACCATGCGGGTTGAAGACTTTGTGTCGGGTGGTAAAATCTTTGCAAATCCACCACCTGTAATTGAAGTTCCAACTAGACAATATCCAGTAACTACACATTTCTCAAAGAGAACAGACATCGTGGACTACATTGGCCAAGCCTATAAAAAGATATTGTCCATTCACAAGAGACTTCCATCTGGTGGAATACTTGTTTTCGTCACAGGGCAAAGGGAAGTAGAATATTTATGTCGTAAGCTGCGTAAAGCATCTCTTGAGATGACAAAAAGGAAGACCAATGAGGTACCACCAGTTGTGACCGGTACTCTTTTAGAATATGACATGAAGGAGATTGATGAAGCTTTTAAGATCGAAGAACAATCAAGCCACCAATATGAAGATGATTGTGATTTATCAGAAGAAGATGAATCTTTTTCTTCCTTCGAATCCGATGATGAGAGTGATGTGGAGACAGTTGTCGATAGTGTGTTGAAGCCTGATAATAACGTTTTAGGGGAAAATGGAAATTTTGCTTCACTAAAAGCTGCTTTTGAAGCTTTGGCTGGAAAAACAAGTTTGGATGATCCTATTCCTACTGCTCCAGCTGATTTAAAACAATCAGATTCTAATTCCGATTCCAAATCTCCTGGTGGATTGTGTGTTCTGCCTCTCTACGCCATGCTTCCTGCATCTGCACAGCTTCTTGTGTTTGAGGATATTAAGGAAGGGGAACGGTTAGTAGTTGTTGCTACAAATGTTGCTGAAACCTCTCTAACAATCCCAGGCATAAAGTATGTGGTTGATACCGGAAGAGAAAAGGTTAAGAATTATAATCCTTCGAATGGAATGGAAACGTATGAAGTACAGTGGATAAGTAAAGCATCTGCAGCTCAGCGAGCTGGAAGAGCCGGAAGAACAGGGCCTGGCCACTGTTATCGTCTCTATTCTTCTGCTGTCTTCAATAACATATTTGCTGACTTTTCAACGGCTGAAATCTTAAAAATACCTGTTGATGGCGTGGTTCTTCTCATGAAATCCATGGGTATTAATGAGGTAATCTATTCTACTTTGGTCATGTTTCCATCTCCAAGGCGTAATCAAATTTATTACTTCATCCTAGAAAACGCTACACTTTTCATTTTGGCTGTCTCAAAAAAATGCAACATTTTTTTTCTTCTTTTTGCAATGTTTTCTGTCCTAATTTTCTTTTTCGCCTGTTAGTAATCATGAGGGAGGTTCAAAAGAACGGAAAACTAAGGAACAATCTCGTAGCCCTCAATCTGGGACTGTATGCACTTGTGCATAGTAGCAAGTTAAGTTGTTTTTTATGCACATGTGCATATTACAAATTACGTCTACACACAAGTGCATACCGTTCAGACGGAGGGCTACGAGGGTGTTCTTCAGTTTTCCATTTTTTTTGAGGTTTTTCCTTGAACCTGACCCTAGTAAATCATAACTTAGGGTAAGTAACTTGATTTTCTGCTGCATAAATCCTAAGGCTTGACCAATGTTTTTAGTTATATATAATCTTTTTTTTGGTTTAAATTGATTCAGATTACAAAGTTCCCATTTCCTACTCCGCCTGAAGCTAAAGCCTTGTTTGAAGCAGAGGTTTGTTTAAAATCTCTCGAAGCAATTGATAGTGACGGGAGATTAACACCTCTCGGGAAGGCCATGTCACATTATCCAATGAGTCCTCGCCATTCCCGGATGCTTCTCACAGTCATCCAAATCCTAAACAATGGAAAAGGCTCCGCAAGACGAAACTTGATTCTCGGATACGCCCTTGCGGCTGCTGCAGCTTTGAGCTTGTCAAATCCTTTCGTATTGCAGTTTGAAGGAGGGCCTGCTGATAATGACACCTTGAAGCAGGATCAAGACTCGAATGTTACCAGTAAAGACGAAAAGAAGAAGAAAAGGAAACTGAAAGAAAACTCCAAAACATCGCGTGCCAAATTTTCAAACCCGACCAGTGACGCTTTAACGGTAGCTTACGCCTTGCAGTGCTTCGAACTATCGGAAAACCAGGCGGAATTCTGTGACGAGAATTCGTTACATCTTAAAACCATGGAGGAAATGTCGAAATTGAGAAAGCAGCTTCTGCATTTAGTCTTCAACCAAAGCACGTGCAACACACAGCAGGAGCTCGTGTGGACTTACGGGAAAATGGAGGACGTAGAACGAGCATGGGCGGCTTATTCCAATAAGCACCCCCTGATGCTTAACGAAGAGGTGCTTTTGGGGCAAGCTATATGTGCCGGCTGGGCTGATAGAGTCGCTAGACGTGTTAGAGGGGTTTCGGGATTATCAGAAGAAGACAGGAAAGTGAATGCAGCCCGATATCAAGCTCACAAAGTAAGTGAAACGGTGTTCCTTCATCGCTGGTCGTCTGTTTCGAGAACAGCCCCCGAGTTTTTGGTTTTCAGCGAACTTGTTGACCGGAAACGGCCATATATACATGGTGCCACGAGGGTGAAACCGGAGTGGCTGGCTAGATATTCCGGGTATCTTTGCAGTTTCTCTGCTCCACTTACGGACCCTCGACCGTATTACGATCCTCAGACCGACCAAGTCTATAACTGGGTGAATGCAAGTTTTGGCGACCATTTATGGCAGCTTCCGCTACATAGTTTGGCTGTGAAAGACGAGAAAGTTGGGGTGACGGTTTTCTGTTATTCGTTGCTCGAGGGAATTGTGTTGCCATGTGTGAGACGAGTGCGGAAGTTTATGGCGGCCCAGCCGGGCACCGTTTTGAAGGCAGAGACTTCAGGCCATAAGAGATTTGGGAAGCTTCTTTATGAGTTAAGAAAAAGGCATGTCCAAAGTTGTGAGATGCTAAGGAAGGTGTGGGATGAGAATAGAGCAACATTGTATCAGGAAGTTTTGGATTGGTTCGATAACGGATTTCGTGGTGATTTTGATGAGTTATGGGAAAATATGCATCGAGAAGTACGTTTAGATCCCGAACAACGGTTTGCGAAAGTAGCAAAGAAAGAGAAAAACAGGAGTTGATGGCTTATGTTTAACAACACTCAACAGATTTGATTTTTGAACCTAGATACAAATCTGAGAGTTTATAATTGAGTTATGTAATATTTATTATATTATGAGAAAGGAAAGGAAAGGCACTTGGATTACATACATACTATTTTTGTTGCAATAGGAAATAGATGATGTTTTTGTAGTCAACAAGTTATTGTTATTATTAAGTTGCTTCCAAATACATACCGAAAAAGATGAATCCCTTATTAAGTTACTACCAAACAGGGCCTAATTAACTCCTTATAACATCCACTACTATTCATTTACCCAATAAACACTTGTTAACTACTTATTCGTAAGTCTTCAAGTGCTGTGGTGAATTGGTTATCACTTGGGGGTTCATATCGTCCCAACCGAGTTTGAGTCTTCCCGTATGCATGCCCGAGGACATTTAAATGGGGCTATGTTTAGCCCGCAAAATTCCTAGAGATTAGTCGGGCTTTGGCCCGGAAACAACAAAAACTACTTATTAATAAAAAAGATTAAGCGACAAAAGTAATCGCTTATGGGAAAAATATAAAGGAAAAAGATTGGAAAAACTTTTATTTGAATTCAATACATTTAACTTTCTTAGACTGTAATTCTTAATAAGACTTAGGTTTGCGTGAGACCAAACTGTTTCCGTGAGACCGCATGATACCAGACCTAACGTATATAACTTCACAAAAAAACACCATGAAGATAAATAAAACTCGAATACGCATAACTAAAAACATTTTCGAGGTAAAAAAATCCAAACAAGGTAAAAAGCGAAACCTTCATATCTCAAATGCTGTGAAGGTAACAAATAAATTAATAATGCGAACCTTCACAGCTCAAATGAGGTGAATGTATAAAAAAATCGAGATTTGACATCAAAAAACACTGTGAACGTAATATTTACATTGTTTTTACTATGAATGTTCAATTTTTTAAAACCTTGACAGTGTTTCGATATGAAGTTTCATGTAAAACATGTTGGTCTCACTGAAACAGCTTGGTCTCACAAGAACCCAACTCTTCTTAATAAATATAATACTTCCGTTTGGTAGGAGAGACAATAATTTTTTATTTCACTTGATACATTTACCTTAAGAGTAATTACAAATTGTTTTTAATGCGAATTTGTACATTAATAATTGGTATGATATCCTTTTACCCATCAACTATCCTCTTAACCTGTTGCCCATCCCGGCCCCTTGATTGTCGCATCTGCATACGATATGATTATCACCTCTAGTTAACGGGGATACAACAAAATCGGACGTATAGGTTGTTAACAATGTTTAGGTGTTCTAATAGACCAATTTATAGGACTTATACTTATAGGACCAAACAATAAAAACCTTATATAAAAAGTTGTAATAAGTTGATATGATGGTTTTGTGTCTTATGAAAATTTTAAGACATCTTTAAAATGAATCATCATATTAACAATTTTACAGGACAATTTTGATAAGTGTCTTACAAACAAATCTTTTTATATAGGACACTTCCTTACAAGACATATTTTCAAATAGTGTCGTATAAAACAACTAATATGACATTTTACTACTATAAAATATCCAATAAAGTTTGTTAAGATGCCTAAAAACATCCTATAAAGTCATTACAACACTTTTGAATAAGATGATTTATCAAAAAATTGAAGTCTTATAAAGCAGTTATCGAGACAATGACATTTTGGATATCTCGTAGCTTAATTTTGTCGTACTATACCGATCATTGATAAAAATACAAAGAAAAAATTGTATGGGCTTTGTTTTATTAAAAGTTTAAGCATGTTTGTTTTAACTTTTAACCATAAATGATAAAAAGAATTATTTAGTTTAGTGTTTAACGTTTGCGTCCCTATTTAGGGAGAATTGCACCTATATCCTTACAAACTTAAATAATTACACATATATCCTTGCAAACTTTTAAACTACATCTATATCCTTGCAAAACTTAAGTAATTACACATATATCCTTATATTTATTTTATTAATTTTTAAACTATTTTAAAATCATTAATAAACATCTTTAATATAATTTAAATGTTAAATCCCTAATATACCCTTCCCCTTCTAAATCAAAATCCCTTGTCCTCCTCTTTTTCTCTTCAAATCCCTAACCCTAATCCCCATCTCAAAGATAAACTATGTCCTCATAAGGTTTTATTCCAGATGCCTACGAGTGCCTTAGATTAATTAGTTAAATAGGGAAATGTAAATGTTTGCAACGCTGGGCTTCCTTTCTCCTCTATTTTTTTTAATTTTTTTTGCCAACCAAAATTATCATCATTATCA
Source organism: Centaurea solstitialis (assembly GCA_030169165.1). Lineage (NCBI taxonomy): Eukaryota > Viridiplantae > Streptophyta > Magnoliopsida > Asterales > Asteraceae > Centaurea > Centaurea solstitialis. Next base: position 9,816,549 of record CM058043.1, read on the forward strand.
AAAGCTAAAAAAATCTTTAAAAACACCATTAATGTTGGACCAGGCTTCATCATCTCACCCCATACTAAAACACAGCAAAAGTTTCAAAAAGAAAACACCATTAATGGTGGATCTAATCCTTAACCTGTTCCATTACACCATTACCCAAAAAAAAAGATCATAAAAAAAATCAGGGCCATGAAGAAACAATGATAAAAGGTGCATCATTCCAAGCCAGAGATAGAAACCCAGAATCTTGGTTTAGAAGGATGAACCCATATTGATAACATAAACAAATTACAAATTTCCTTCTGAAAGAAGCATTACATAAAATCCAAAAAGAGTAAATTAGGGGTTAGGGTTGGGAATTTGAAGAGAAAAAGAAAAGGATAAGGATATATTGGGGATTTAACATTTAGATTACATCAAAGATATTTATTAATGATTTTAAAATAATTTAAAAACTAATAAAATAGGTATAAGGATATATGTGTAATTACATAAAATTTGCAAGGATATAGATATAGTTTAAAAGTTTGCAAGGATATAGGTGTAATTACTCTAAGTTTCTAAGGATATAGATGCAATTCTCCCTTCTATTTAAGTTCACTTATTTGATATGTTGTTTGCCTTGCTACCTATTTTTGGTCATCATTTTAAGCAAATATTCATTTAAAGGAAATTTCGAAGGATAACAATAATATTATTTTTAGTGATTTTGGTCTTAACTTCAAGTGCAAAGTTTGGTATTATTAGTTATTTTGTAGTTGATGTGTCTATTTAAAACTTAATACAAATTATACTTATACAATTATATCAATTGCATTGTTTTAATTTGATATTTATTATATTTACGAATATAACTCTTTAATTTGGAATGTGATTATGAAAAGCAAAACATTTGGTAAATATAATGTTTTAATTTGATTTTTATTATATTTACCAATATTTTATGTTTGATAATTTGAATGTATCGAACAAAAAAAATATACAAAGCTTATAAAATGGATTGTTGGTCTTGAAAATGGATTGTTGGTAAACACTTAAAACCCGATAACCGTTTACTGGGTACAAGCCATTTCCCATACTTACCGTGATAAAAGCCTTGGTTTTTGGTTCCCTGCCTTGTTTCTTATCAAGTAAGCTTCTCGGTCATCGTCATGCTTAATTAAAAGGTACATGACATTGATAAGTGCTTATCTTAGTAAACGGCCCTTCAATAGAACTTAAATTTACTTTCTTTGTTTTTAAAAAAAAAATTCTAACATTGAATACTCTATTAAAAAGAAAATACTTGTAAGAAAATTTATATTGTAAAAGAGTTTACACACACATAATTATATATACATAACATCGTTGATTTTTATAAACTTAACTACAAGGGCTATTAAATACTCTATTAAAATGAAATTACTTTATTATTTTATTATTTTACCATATAAAGATATTGGATCTTCTTTAATTGAAATTATGACATTTTTAATGGGTTTTAGAATTTCAACATGATCCAAGAACAATTTTTTATGATCTACTCTATGAAATTGTAGGTCCATAATTTAAGACAACACTAGGATATGTCACCTTGGATCATTACATTCACAAGTTATTTTAATTAATCTTGTGATTATTGATGTTTAATGTATGATTATGAGGAGATTATATGTAATTGTTTGCCACTATACTTTAGACAAACAAACATCTTGAGTGCCCTAAATTTGGGAATAACAAATAATTGAAGCCCATAAAGGTAAGTTTTTTTGCTTGATACACAACATAAGATGGTATTAGGAGGATGAGTCAGGTTATAAGTTTTTAATCTATTTATCTTTGGATGTATGTTTTTTCTTTGGAAGGGTGTCCGTGCCAAAGCCTGGCTAATCCCTGGCAATTTTGGGAGATAAATATGACTACACTTAAATGTCCTCATGCATGCGCACAGGAAAACTCGAACTCGGTTAGGGCACTATAAACCTTCCGAGCGATAACCAATCCGCCACAACACTGGAAGACACATCTTTGGTTGTATGTTATAGAAGACATCTATTATTTTTTGGAAGGGTATCCTAGGCTATGCCTAGACTAATCCCGACAATTTATGACTCTAAGACATGAGCCTCTGATAACTCAGTGGACGCAATTGTTGCGTACACCTGGTTTCGAACCCTAGGCAGATGGGAATTCCACCACATCCCCTAGGGCCTCCACAAGTACGCCACAACCACAACCATTGTGGTTTATAAAAGACATCTATTTGATTCCAACGTAAATAGCAATATGGATTTAGTCGACTATAGGTTGGATATTCGGTTAAAAACTACCGAACACAATTTTAATATGACTTTAATTACAGTTATTTGAGTGGAAATATTTGCAAGCATTGTTAGGGATATGCATAGACTGGTTTTAAACCATGAAGTGCTAGTGAAATTGGTAAGTTCAATTTTACATTTCTATAGCTGATCCAACCAAATTAATAGGCTTTGTTGGACCTATTAAATCAACAAAAAAAATGTTCATTTTAATATTTATTTTGTAGTTTGAGCCGAAATATGAAATGAAGGGCAAAAACACCCTGAAAGTTTCGAAAAAAGGGAAAGAAAACATAGTGTAAGTTTTAATGCTAAAATCTAATTATTTATTAGTAATTTTAATATGGATTAATATAGGTGGTTATGTTAGAGTGATATGACCTGTTAGATCCCATTTTAGGCAAAGAATTGAATAACTCCATAAATTGTAGAGAAGAGATAGAAAATTAACGAATAATAATTATCAAATCATTAAATCATCATCTCATATGCTTGTATTCAACATTATAGGGTAGACTTGTACATAATACAACCCTAGGAATTTGATCGACTCCAATTAGTTTGTCTATGTAAAAAATGGATTCTCTCCCAAAACTCAAATAATAAAATGGCCCAAGACACATAATTATAGTGCTAAATTCAGATACATTTACCAGTAAAACATTCATCAAATTGGGGCAATTTTGATCTAACATTCTCCCCGCAATGTTTTACAAAGAAAACATCACCATACAAACCCCCCTTGATTTCTTTAGAACCTTCGGTGTGCCCCTCTTCAAGTCTTCATTGAATTCCAAGCTCCTCCTCAAATGTAGGCTCATATTCTTGAAAAACTGAAATAAATAATCTTTCTTTGCGACTTTCATGTGTGAACTTTAGTGCTAGTTTTGATCATCAAGGAGCCTCATTGAGAGAAAACATAAAACATGCACATTGAACCCAACCTCTTAGATTTTCAACAAGCTTTGACTCATCCATCTTGGATGAAAACTGAGTGAGTGGTGCAAGTTTTCTCTTAATTGCGCAAAGCGGTAACATAAAAGTTGACTTTTCAAAACCGTTGAGTAATCGTTAAGTTATGAGATTTAATCTTGAAGGATAAGGAGGGGTTGACATAAAATATGTCAACTTCGTGTTGATTATTGGTCCATCTTCGTTTGCTATGGTTCTCATCATACACAAAAATAGCAACAACGTTTTTCAACAACACTCCTATATTTGGCTATATAGCAGTAGACAAAACAACAACAAGACTAGAGCTCAAACTAGAAATTTGTAGCCATGATTCTTCGTAATTAGAATTCTGGTTTGTCAAAGTTTTTCCTAGTTCAGCAACTAACAACAATCATTGATCAACAAATAAATCAAAAAGCAAAACTGTAGCCCTTTAAACAACTTGATCGAAATCCGTTGTTGCCAAAACTACCATTTCTATTCTATACTTCTGTGATGCATGTCAACACCATCTTATTCTGCATAAGTTGGTTGTCAATAATAATTTAGATTCCATTTTAGTCAAAGAATTGAAGAACTTCATAAATTGTAGAGAAGAGATAAAAAAAATTAAAGAACAATAACCATCAAATCATCATCTCATATTCTTGTATTGAACATTTTGGAGTGAACTTGTAGAGAATACAACACTGTGAATTTGAATATTTGATCGACTCTCATTAGTCTGTGTGTATAAAAACTGTATTCTCTCCCAAGATTCAAATGATAAAATGGCCCAAGACACATATTTATATTTATAGTGCCAAGTCTGGGTCTATTTACCAGTTCCAAACCATTCCATTACACACTCAAAAGGCCTAAATAACATTCTTTTTAATAAATCATTCAATAAATTGGGACTATTTGATCTAGCATGTCAAACTTTTTACTTTAGATTAGTAATTTTTTTACTTCAGATTAGTAATCTAACCATAATAAGTCGGTTTCAAAACTTTAAACCAATCAACGATTTAAAGTCATCATCAAACTTATCAAATTGATTTTATTCAATCCCTTTACTTAGTAGTCAGTCTATATAAAAATAATCATTCCACACCCGAAATATATAATTTAAATTATGAATAATTCTAAAAAATAATTAAATAACATAAATATTTGTCATAGTAGTGTTTAAAGATAATAAAAAAAGAAAAAAAATTACATGGAGAAACTCCATTTGCATTTAAGTGTTATTTAGGCCGATAAGGTCGTCGACTTTTATGGTATGTAAATTTTTTTATTTGTGTTATTAGCATAGTTTTCGAGTCCTCTTTTATTAATAAAAGAGAGTGGGAAAAAAATAAACAAATTAAAGAGAAAAAAATGATCTAATGTTTCTGAATTTCTTTTTAAAGGAAAAAAATATAAGAAAATAATGTTTACTTTCCTTCCAAGTGGAAGAAAAAAGGAAAAAGGAAGAATAATAGAAGTTTTTATAGAATTATACATCTATACATTAATTACAATCCCTATAATTAGGTTTTATAAAACAAAATTGGATTTGCATTTTAGGATTTAGGGAATAGGTTTATGTTGAACTATAGAGACCGATAATATTGGTCTGAGATCCTTTCTCAAAGTTCATAAACTTTGGTGTTTAAATTGAATAAATTTTAAACTTAGAGATGACCGAAGAAAAAAAGATCACATACAATGTAGGTTTTAAATTGCTTTTTGTCCAAATTTTTTGTTTTATAACTAGGCTGAAAGGTCTGACAAAAAAATAGTTAATAACTTGTCCTGACAATGACCCGACTTTACAAAAAAACAAATGTTATATAAAGTTTTAATAGTTAAGAACTTTGAAATGAGTACCAAAATAAACTTTAAATATTTTTACTTGAAATAAGATTGAAAAACTCTCAAAGATTTTAAAATCTTATATTACAATTTATAGAAGTATTTAAATATTAATTTTATATAAAATATATGGTATATGCGTATTTGGTCCTCGTCCTAGGCTGAAAACATCATCATTTTCCCCAAAAAAACTCATGAATCCTCAATCATTGGGCCATAACCGATCGCAGTTAATAGGTCACGACCTGCTCAAGCCATGTTTGGCCATCTGTATTTTAAAACATATATGCTCCTATTACAGTAACATTGAACACAAAAATATACTCGAATGTGTCATCTTGGAAAGACCCTTCTCCACCCATCCTTCCATCGGGCTATGTACGAGTTACGAGTCATGGTTAGAATCAACACTAATGCGATACATTAAATCGATGCCTATAAGAAGTACAATTCATGGATGTAAAGATTAAAATTAATTAAAAATCAAAATCATTTCTGACTCTACTCATATTAATTCTTTTTCTTACATAAATGTATATATAAAGTTAATGTTATTATAATTTTTATCAACTCCAATGCCTTTATTTTTAATTAAATTTATTTAATAATCTAATATATATAAAAGTTTTAATAATTTTGAAAAGGAAATAGAGAAACAAGAAGGGAGCAAGAGGGGGCCAATATTTGTGGGCAATTATGAGTGATTCTTATCATGCCCACAACCTGTAAAGTAAAATTGCCAACTTTTTTAAGCCAGAAGAAAATTTTTGATTTGTTTTTTTAGGGAAAGAATATATTTGAGCTCATCATATATAAAATATATTTTTTTGTCATTTTCAACAAAAACAAATGCTTTTTCCAACACTGTATTTCACGTTTCGCTCACTTTTTATTTATCAGTTCTATATATTTTCTAGTCAGTTAAATAAAACTACTAAATAACATATATAAGTATTAAGGCTATCCATAGTGGTGGTGGAATTGAAGCGAGACTCACTTCAGCGGGCTTATAGCATGGGCGGGCTACGATACAAATTCCGGTGGGTTGGCGGGCTAAGGTGGCATCCCCATATTGCTCTAGCCGTTCGTCTCTTCTCTCACATTTTTTTCTTCTTTTTATTGTATTAGGTATTTGGTTTGATTGGTTCGATCGGGTACTAAATACTAATAGAGAGGGCTCAGAGGGTTAATTATGGGTTTATAGAAAAGCTGATGTGACGCAAATATGACAGTGGGGCATAAAAGGGCTCAAAGGATTCGGGTACTGATAGCATAAAGGGCGAACTTATTTACAATTTGCCAACTTGTATTTGTAAAGTAGATATATTGAACAAATAAGTTTTTTTTTTGTTTTTCTTTTTCTGATTAGGAAGTTAATTATGATTTATTATAGTAGCTATCAAACAATGTTTGTTATTTACGTAACATTTAAATAATGGTTAAAAATAGTTAAATTGGATAAGTGTTTTGTTTTTTGGTTTTTAGTTCTTATTTTTTTATTTATATCTGAATCGATTAAAAATAAGGCAATTCAAGTCGTTCTTTTTTTTTTCTTGTTTTCTTTAGAGTCTCTTAATGTTCTCTGATAATTTAAGTGATAAACTAACTACTTAATTACCTCTTATTTCTGTCCAACATCATTCTTTTGATTTCAACGTCAATTTGGCCTAGATGCACAATAGAATTTGCAAAAAAAAATATGCAAAACACGAAGATTGTAAATCCATGTGTTGGATTTCCAGAACATCTTGAATCACTAAAATCAAGGATTTTTCGGTGTATGAGAGATATGATTAAAACTCCACAAGCTCACAAATATGTCAACATATTTTTCTCCTTCCGTCATTGTATCATCGATTCTCTTTCAATTGACATATTTAAGTTGAAGTTTTAAAGGAGTAGTTATATAATTATAATAAATACAGATGTTTGTCAGTTTATAAAAGCAAACACTTTATTAATTCAAATTCCAAACTCAATTCATCACCACCTCTTAGAAGTTAAAAGTGAAATCAGATTTCAACAATACTTAAAAAACAAAGTCCATCTTAATATTTACATTTATCTATCTTATTTCCATGTAGATCTTAATAGGATAAAACAAACAACCCCTACTAATGATTTTCTAAATATATTGTTATCATCTAGTATTAGCTAGTATTGCTATACGTTAAAATAACAAGTAGTATATATAATACTACAAAACTTTGGCATCAAAGCAAAGTGTGTGCATCATGGAATCGTGGGGTGAAAATTGAAGAAGCCACATTGTCGTATTTTGATATATGTCTTGTTGTTACTACTTACGTCGTCATCATATGCATGTGAACGATAGTGATGCAAGATGCTCTTGTCATTCTCATCAAGTATACATCGTCTAGTTACTTAATTTGGACAATACTTTAACAAGTTAGAGATCAACAACCTTTTCAATTTAGCTAGACAGATGATCAATCCATAACATTTTATAGCCGTTTAGGTATGGTTTGTTTGCAACCAGGACAAGGACAATCGGTTGTTTGCCTTGCATTGGTAAGCTGGACAAGATAGAAGAGAATTGTATAAATACCAAATTGTAAATAAAATTGTCATTTTAGGTTGTGTTTGGCAAATATAAGCTGTTCGGATAGACATAAGCTAGCTTATTGAAACACTAATTGAAATAGCTTTTGAGAAGCTTTTTGTGACTTTTTCCAATTATACCCCTCATTAATATTAATTGTTATCAATTATAAATAAATATTAATTATATATTATTAACAGAAGTAATTTATAGTAATTAAAAAATAACCTAAAATTTACTAATTAAATTAAATTATATATTATATAGTATTTATTAATTATATTTATTGATTATTTTCAATTTATCAAAAATATTAGTTATTATTTAATATGTTTAGTATTAGACTAGGATATACGTTCATGTAAATTATGTAAATTATGCATAGTTCGAGGTATCTAAATGTAATTTGTATCTTTATATAATGAGATGAATGAGAAGGGGAAAACCCACGATTTACCTTCTATCATGGTATCAGAGCGCTTAACCTAGCCGGCCCTACCTACTTCCGCCTTTTTCCTGATCGCTGCCCTAATCACAGCTCCTCCCCTTCTTCCTGATCGCTGCCCTAATCAGCTCCCCCCCCCCTTCTCAATCTTGAGTATTCAATCTCGATTCTCTCTTCTCTCTTTCATTCTTTTTCCGATTCTAATCCTCATGGCCGGCGACGATAAAAATATCATCCAGCCACTCCACCCTGCGACAACCGTAACCAACATCAGGAATCAGATCCCTATCACCCTTACCACTGATGGCAACACCTACAATTCCTGGGTCGCATTATTTAAAGTGCAGTACACCGTTTGTAAGGTTTTGGATCACATTATCCCGGATGCTACCGCTCCCTCAGACCACGATGAAGAATGGAAGCGTATAGATGCAATCGTGCTGCAGTGGATTTACAGCACTATATCCACTGATTTACTAACGACGATTCTTAACGTTGACAACACGGCTGCGAAGGCGTGGTCTGCTCTTGAGCGCCTTTTCCTGGATAGCAAACCTACGCGTGCCTTGCATCTTCAGCAGGAATTTTACAACACCAAGCAAGCATCGTTTCCGTCTGCAACAGCTTACTGTCAGGAACTCAAACATATTTCTGATCAGTTATCGAATGTTGATGCTCCAGTGACCGATCAGACCCTTGTCCTTCAGTTGATATCCGGCCTCAGTCCCGAGTATGACAATTTTGCAACCACTCTACAACAAGCTGACAAGTTTCCATCTTTTGAAACAGCCAGATCCAAACTCGTTCTTGAGGAAAACAGCAAGGCCAAACGACTTGCTGATGCACCGACTGCCCTACACGCTACCGATCATACCTCACAGATTGATGATGCTACCCCGGAACAGTCCCAGACTCGCTCAACTGGTAGGGGTTATGACAGCTCACGGGGCCGTGGACGTGGCAACAAGGGCCGCGGTGGTCGAGGTCGGTCACGGGGTCGTGGGTCGCATCCCTTTTATAACCCTCCTGGTTATTTGTCTACACCACACGGGTACTCTCCTATGTCGCCATGGTTGCCACAACCTCCATATAACCCATGGTCAATGAACCAGTGGGCTCCGCCTCCCTGCCCATACCCCACGGCTCCACCGCACCGTCCTCCGGCAAGGGCTGCCCCGGGCATTCTTGGTGCGGCTCCATCAGCAAACTATGCCTCGTCCGAGTATTCAGTTGCACCAACAAATATAGAACAAGCATTGCACACCATGTCTCTGAATCAGGACCAAAACTGGTACATGGACACCGGCGCTACATCTCATATGGCTCACACCCCAGGTATGCTTTCCGCTTATGTTAATAATAGCAGTTTGACACCTATTGTTGTTGGTAATGGTTCTCCTATTCGGACATCCGGTATTGGCCAAACGACCCTCAAACCGCCTTACCCACCTTTAAAACTGCCCAATATTCTTGTTTCACCCTCTTTAATTAAAAACCTTCTTTCTGTTAGACGTTTAAACCACTGACAATGATATCTCCATTGAATTCGATCGTTTTGGTTTTCTTGTGAAGGATTTCCAGACCAAGCTCCCCATCTTTAGGTGCAACAGCTCCGGGGACCTTTATCTGCTCTCTCTTCCATCGGCTGCATCTTCTTCCCCTTCAACTTTTGCTGCTCTCACTCAAGACCGTTGGCATCAAAGATTGGGTCACCCGGGCGCTTCTTTATTACGTTTATTGCATAAACAAAATTCTATTTCTGTTTCTAGTTTGAATAATGACCGTTTGTGTCAATCTTGTGTATTTGGAAAACATATTAAACTGCCATTTAAAGATTCTGTTTCCAATACATTATTACCTTTTGATTTAATTCATAGTGATTTGTGGACCTCACCCGTTACCAGTACGGGCGGTCATCGTTATTATATTTTATTCTTAGATGATTATAGCAATTTTCTGTGGACATTTCCTTTGGCCAATAAATCATCTGTCTACCCCATTTTTTTACAGTTTCATACTTACATTCGTACTCAGTTTGGCCGTTCAATTAAAACCTTTCAATGTGACAACGGAACTGAGTACAACAACCAACTTTTTCATAATTTTTGTAAACAAAGTGGCATGTCTTTCCGTTTCTCGTGTCCTTACACCTCTCCTCAAAACGGCAAAGCCGAACGTAAACTTCGTTCAATTAATAACATTATTCGAACCGTTCTTACTCACTCGTCTCTACCACCATCTTATTGGCATCATGCTCTTGCCATGGCCACGTACATTCTCAACATTCTTCCGTCTAAAACCAAATCCCATCTCACTCCCACTCGTATTTTATACCATAAATCTCCTACCTACTCTCATCTTCGCGTCTTCGGATGCCTCTGCTATCCTCTTCTCCCTACTACTTCTATTAATAAACTCCAAAACCGATCTTCACCTTGTGTCTTCCTTGGTTATCCTCCTAATCACCGAGGATACTTGTGTCTTGATCTTTCCACCAAAAAGATTCTTATCTCCCGTCACGTTCTTTTTGACGAAATGATCTTTCCGTTTCGTTCCTCCGCACCTACCCCGTCTTATGAATTCCTTCACAAGAACATCAATGACGATCCACATCCCTCCATTCACCATTACTACCATCTAAATCCCTCCCCACCTACTTCCGAACCTCAACAACCACCCTCCACTACCCAAACCCCAGCCTGGTTCGGCCAAACTTACTCACGGCACCGAACCAAACACACTAACACCGAGCCTCACTCGGTCCATCCCCCACCCGAAACCGCACCGAAACCTACGGTTCCCAGTGTTGCACCTGCATCACCAAATCCCCCGCCACCACTGGCCCGCACCATGCAAACCCGTAGCATGACGGGCCACTCCAAGCCACGGGTACCTTTTTCCTTTCAAACCTCTACCGCAATCACACCCCTTCCCAAAAACCTACCGGATGCCTTAGCCAGTCCGACTTGGAACCATGCCATGCAAGAGGAGTTCTCTGCTCTTATTGATAATAAGACGTGGGAGCTTGTACAGCGGTGCCCCAATATGAATGTTATTCGGTCTATGTGGATCTTCAAACATAAACTGAAATCAGATGGGTCGTTGGAAAGGTATAAAGCTCGGTTGGTTGGGATGGCCGAACTCAACAGGTAGGCGTTGATTGCTCTGACACATTCAGTCCTGTGGTTAAACCCGCAACCATACGGACCGTTCTGTCTATTGCTTTGCATCATCGTTGGGATATCTCTCAACTTGATGTAAAAAAATGCCTTCCTACATGGTACACTTCATGAGACGGTCTACATGCATCAGCCACCAGGATTCAGGAATGCTAATTTTCCACATCATGTATGTCGGTTAAAGAAGTCTCTATACGGTCTCAAGCAGGCACCCCGGGCCTGGTACCAGCGGTTCACGGATTATGTTGGTACCTTGGGTTTTCGTCTTAGCTCTAGTGATAATTCACTTTTCATTTTTCATCAGGGACAACATGTTGCCTACATTCTTCTATATGTAGATGACATCATCTTGGTCACCTCGTCTCCAGAACTGAAGGCCTCTTTCATGACCCACTTGTCTACCGAATTTGCCATGAAAGACTTGGGCCCTTTATCTTACTTTCTTGGCATCTCGGTACAGCGGTCCCCCGATGGTCTATTTTTATCACAGGGACAGTATGCTCAAGAAATCCTCGAACGGGCCAAAATGGACGATTGCAATCCAGTATCAACTCCTGTTGACACAACCGGGAAACTTAGCGCCAGTTCTGGCGATTTGCTTGATGATCCCACTACGTACCGCAGCCTTGCGGGCGCGCTCCAGTACCTCACCTTCACACGCCCGGATATTTCCTATGCGGTACAGCAGGTCTGCATGTTTATGCATGCCCCCAGGACTGGTCATTTTAATGCTCTTAAACGGATTCTAAGATATGTCAAAGGCACACTTGGCGTTGGGATCATGATGCGACCGTCTTCCTTATCTACCCTCATTGCTTATACTGATGCTGACTGGGCAGGTTGCCCGGATACTCGACGCTCTACATCCGGATATTGCATTTTCCTTGGTGACAATCTGATCTCCTGGTCGTCCAAACATCAAACCGTTGTCTCGCGCTCCAGTGCTGAAGCTGAGTATCGAGGGGTAGCTAATGTTGTGGCAGAGTTGTGTTGGATTCGTAATTTACTACTCGAACTTCGTTACCCCATTCGTCGTGCCTCGCTTGTCTACACTGATAATGTCAGCGCCATGTACTTGTCTGGTAATCCGGTTCAACATCAACGGACCAAGCACGTCGAGGTGGATATTCATTTTGTTCGCGAGCTCGTCCGCAGGGGCTGCGTTCGAGTCTTGCATATTCCATCTCGGCATAATTTTTCAGACATATTCACTAAAGGCTTACCGAGGGTTTTATTTGAGGATTTCCGCTCCAGTCTAAGCTTACGCGATCCTCCACCTTAGACTGAGGGGGTGTATTACATTAGGATATACGTTCATGTAAATTATGTAAATTATGCATAGTTCGAGGTATCTAAATGTAATTTGTATCTTTATATAATGAGATGAATGAGAAGGGGAAAACCCACGATTTACCTTCTATCATTTAGTTATCAAAAAACAAATATAACAATCTATAAAATGTTTATGTAAGTTACATAGAATTAACTTTATTCTTCCTTTTAAAAAAAATAATAAAGTTATTCTTATTTTCATAGATAATTAAAACATGCTAAACATTTTAATAAAAATATCTAATCTTATTATTAATTATATTTTTTCAAATAACTAATTACTTAGGACATGCGAAGTAAATCAGTTTTATTTTTATTATATGTAATAATAATTTGATAAAAATTTATTTTAACAAGTTTATAGTGTGTGTGTATATAATGATCATTTTTATATTTTTTTAATCAAGATACTATATTATTTAATTTTTTTATTATCTTATTTTATTAATAACATATTATACTTTAGAAATTTATTTTAATTACATTATTAGAGATTTATCTTATTTATATTATAAAATATTAGGTAAATTACATATTTGATCCCTGTAGTTTACATTTTATTGCACTGTTGATTCTTATTTTGAAACAATTATGGTAAAGACCCATGTGGTTTACATTATATTGCACTGAGCTTGGTTGGTTGGTCGTTTGAGATTGCTTTTTGGACTCCAAAAGTGTTTTTGGTTAGAAGTGTTTATTGATTTCTGGTGGTGGTAAAAGGAGTTTTTAGAAAAGTGTTTAGATTAGCTTTTTGGTGGCAAAAGTCAATAAGTCAATAAGCTAAAAAGAGTCGGGGTTAAAAAAATAGGTTTATGTGAGAGACAGAAGCCAAAAGTCAAATAAAAAAGCCACACTTTACTTACTTTCCAAAAACAACTTTTTCCTTCATAACAAAAAGTTATTTTGGAAAATGTTTTTCAAGTTACCAAACATTATTTTTTATTTATTGACTTTTGAAATTCAGTAAGTCAGTAAGCACTTTTGAAATACAATCTTAAACACCCTCTTGGGGGGAGTTTGGTTGGGGGTATTCGAGGAGGGGGGGGAGGGTCAGGAATGAGAACGATAATGAAAACTGTTATTTGGTTTGATATTAGAATGAAATCAATCCTGCAAATCCATTAATTTCTATTCCTGACTTATAAGTTGAGGTAAATGAAAATTTTATTTCTACTTGATTTTTTTTCATGTATTGTTCCATCTATGGATGTGAATGAAACATCTTTTGTATTTTCAAGTTGGAGAAACATATTCTTTTTAATATGAAGCAATTTTTCATTGATTATATTAGGTTAACCAAACAACATCAATGCAATGCTCATTCCTATTCCCATTCTCTTGTATTCCTATTTTAATTTTCATTTTCATTCCCTTTCCTTGAAATGAACCAAACCTCCCCTTAGTTGAGAAAGGTCTATGCACCCATTCACTCGATTAATACAACATAATAAAAAAGTGCACTTGCTTAACTCTAAAATGTGCTCTTAATGATTCAGAAACGAGGAACAAAATCAAAGTTAAAAGGCTGGCATGATGGTTGATGAGGTCTTGCTAAGGTGCTTGGTTAGTAGGAGTTCCAACGATCGAGCCACCTCTTAACATTGAGTTTTCTAATTTTTTTTAAACTAAAAACAAATTTAGGATAAAAGGGTCTAAATATTTTGATGCTATAGGAACTAAAGTGGAATTTTTTAACAATCTTAACAATGTTTTTTTTTTCCTTCTCATTTTTGTATTTCAGTGACCAACTATGATGAATCGTCCATGTCTCATATGGTTCTTATTTTGTAAGCATAGTATCTAGTACTATTAATTCATTATTTATTTGTCTTATTTAGCCTATATTATGGTTTGCTCTAAATTAATTGTATTTCATTATATATCTATCCTAATATTTATGTTTGTTTTAAATCTAATTTACACTAAATCTATGTAGTCATTTTTCAATTGCTTAAACTCTAGTGTTATTTTAGTTTGGTTAGTTAATTTTTAAGATTTTAAAGTATCATATTTAATATATATAATCTTTGATGCATAAAAATCTCAAAAAGGGATAAAAGGACAAACTAGAAACTAACAAAAAAGTAAGTATAACGACAATCAAATCTAATTTGAAAAAATTTGTGAAATCATCAAAAAACGAACAATGTCTTTGAAATGACGGAACTCGGCTAAACACACATGTCAGACTAAGATGTAGTTTTGGTTATTGCTCAAAAGGTTGGTTTTATTTGAAAAATGTCTTGTTTTCCAAAATCGCCACAATTGATGTCTTTCGGGTCAAACCGTGTTAACTTTTCTTAGGAGAGTAAACCGCATCATTACAAGCATTTGGTCCACCTTAAAGGTGCACCCATTGAGAAAATTCCTACCTTCGCCACTAATAATATCACTATAGATGTGTTTATAGAAGAGTTCATGTCATCTAAAAAACCAATTTATATAAAGACAGAATATTCAAACTCAAAATCACAAGGCTTGTGGCATAGCGGTAAGGCATGTGAGGGACGTGGATGGTATCTCATTCACCTCAGGTTTGAATCCCCTCGTGCACATCTTATAGTCAGGCTTGGTCTCAAAAGGCCGAATTTTCTTTCGTTAGCGAAACTCAAGAAAAAGTAACCATAATTATCTTCAAACTTTGGTTATTACTTATTAATTAGTATCCCTTTGACATCCAACCACTCCAAGACGAAGGTCATTTCATAGTCCATGGGTGATGATGATAAAAATCTTTAAAGGGTAAAAAAGTAAAAAGCAAAGTTAATAAAGCAAAGTTGGTTGTTTGCATGGCACAAATACCAAGTCTTTAATTTGCATGGGGAAGAAAACCCATGCATCGTTAACAAATCATCATCTTATTATCATTTGCTTCTTTTAACACATTATATATGCTGACATATATATATAAAAATTAAAAGCAATTGCAAAATTCAAGGCCATGCATCTACGTACATACCAAAATCCCAACATTTAATTATCTTTTATTTTATTCCAACATAACCAATGCCATATCGATCCTTCCAAGAAACCAAAAGCAATGGGAAAATGTAAGGTGTACTTTAGTTATAATATAATAAATAGTTTAGATTCGTATTTATTGACTTAATAGGTATTGCCAACCAAAGAAAAGTTAACAAGTACGGTTACTTTGTTTTAATTATAGTTTGTAAGTAATTGATATGCTTAAAAAAAATTGAACCGCAAGTTAACACACACTCACTCCAGCGGTATCCGGCCTCCACTTGGGCAATCCCACTAATCCGCTACGCCGGCCCGGCCAACCTATGGCTGAACCCGACCGGCAGGGAAGTGGATTTCATAGACTGGATCCTCCCATACTGGCTCGAACTGGCCCAAAAAACCAGATCCAAAGTTTGGATATCTTAGAAATGTCGTGTTTTAAAACTATGGATTAAACAATTTTTGCCTAAAAAGCTTTTAATCAACCAAAACATGATAATTATAAATTAAGAACTCAATGCTAATTGCTACCTATCTAACGTTGTATAATTATTTCATATATTTGTTCTCGTCTTGAAAATTTAATTTTACGTATTCTCCAAAGTGAATCAACCTAAACTTCATCAAATGCATCGTGATTATTCTTGTTTTGAATTAAAGGAAATGTTTTGTTAACTTTAATGAACATAAAATTGGCAAACATATAATAGTGTTTTCTCCAAAACCCTTAGAAACCTACTTTTCAAAAAGTAAAATATATATCTTCTTATCTTATACACATATATGTGTGTGTATGTGTGGAAAAAACCAACCAAACTTGAAGGAAATGAAAAGGGAAAGGGAAGAACAAATTCCTTTACAAAAAGATAAACTTTAATTACATGCACAGCTTTTTGTAGTTTTGATGGATGAAAAGAGAGAATCTGATACCCAAATACTTGTAATTAAATAAATTCCATGCATGACTTCCTATCTATCAATATTGACTCATGTTTGACCAATCCCATAGCTAGGCAATATATAGGGGAACATGTATCAAGGAACCTTTCATGCATAAATAAAGTTTGACCAGAGAATTAATGACATGTCTTATAATTAACTAGGTTTCTTTAAAATAAAACCATCATAAGATTATTAGCTAACTATTAGTAAATGAAGTCACTATATTTAGTTTCTCTTACATATGAGTCACAAAGCTCTCTTAAGTGTGAATTTATGGAAAATATATATATGTATTGAGACGGAAGTTTAAACGAGAACGTTAATTATTTAGGAAAACAAGAAAACTTTGCTCATGATCTATAAAATCATATGTGATTTTACATTAACGAAAAAACTGAATGCGGGAGACTTTGGACACTACTTAAGTCGCATGAAAAGTCGTGTGAATCAATCATATATGATTTTGTATGTAAATCATATGTGTAATTTTGTATATTAACGAAATTTTTCTTGTTTTCTTAAATAACTAGCGTTCTCATACAAGGTAAAAATCAAGGGAAGAACCCCAGGATCAACATGAAATGTATGAAAAAATATGTTATAATGAATGTCAAATTGAATATAATAAAATCGATTTTTTGGTGTAATTTGTTTTTGTCTAACTTTTATTACAATTTTACCATTTTTTGATTTAAAAAATAAGGTGAGGTATTGTTATTTTTTTTTTTTACCAAAAGTAGTTATAATCACCTTCTTAGCTATAGCCCTTGGATCATGTTAATCTAACGGCTTGAACGACTTCTTTGGATTTCTCTTATGGTTCTCTCTCGATCTTATTCCCACACACACACACACACGTATATATGTGTGTGTGTGTTTTATGGACTGCAAAAAAGCAAAAAATTTATTGCGACAAGCTAGCGAGGAGCTAGAAAAGTATAAGGAAAAACAGCCGTAAGTGGGTTACAAACCTAGTTCTCCCAACCAAATGAGTGTTAGCCTAGTGGTAAGGCTTAGGTACTACATAGTGGTGAACCCGAGTTCGAGCCCTGGGGGACGCATTCTGGAGGTACGGGGGCTTCGACCCCGGGCTGCATGCTTTAGCAGTCGGGCTTCGGCCCAAAATTGCCGAGGATTAGTCTGGGCCCAATGTGGTCTGGGATACCTCTTCCAAAAAAAAAACCTAGTTCTCCCAAGCTAACAAGTTACCTACATTATAACGACTCCTAACCGACTCAAAGGCAGAGAAATGAATACTCTCACATATCTCATTTTCCTTCAACATAGGCCCATTGAACACCTTGTTTCGTAACTTCCAAAGGGTCCAAAAGAAAGCCACGCCAATCACTTTCCTCATCTCTTAACTTCAATTGTCATCGTCAATTCTGCTAATTGCTGACCTGATCGATTCATTGACCGGTTGAGCATTTCATCTCGTGAATTACAAATCCGACACTCCTTGGACTGCAAAGCCACTCCTTGTCTCGCTAGGTTGTCTTTTGTGGCAAGGCGGTTACAAATATCCTCGATAGTAGAATATTTAGCTTGCTCACCTAATCCAATCTGTTTTAGTGTCCATTGTCAAAAGTGAGTAATTGTCGATGAGCCTTCTCAATAAATGATCCATGTAAGATTTAGTGGGGTCTAATTGTCATTCCTTAGTCGTTGGCGTCTTCATTTTTCTACATTAAGCTAGGAAAGTCGATCCCAAGAGTTTTAAGGTCTTTGTCAATGCTTTTAATATCCGTCCAAACACTCCGATTGCTATCATTAGTGACTAGAGAGGGGTTACAACCGTTCACTACCAATTTCCACATTGCATTCAGTTTATTACGTTCTCTCCACCACCATTTACCTAACATAGAGAGGATAGTGCACGTAAACTTCCAAGTGTTTATACTTTCTAGTATAGTTTTTTCATAATTATATGGGGGGGGGGGGGGGTTGTTCATCCCTTATTTAGAATTAATATTTGATGATGGACAAACATGGACAAAACACTTGGTCAATATTGAGTTATGTTTATAATATGCCTTATAGGCATTGTCATTAATAACTAGTCGCTGAAATTGTAGCTTATCACTTCTTTGGTGATCCATTAAACCTGTAGTGCTAGCCGATAACAAACAAAAGTGGTGAGGAACCGATCGAATAAAGAAGAGATGAAACTTTTAGAAAGTAAATGTACATAGTCAATGGACTTCTTTTTTTTTTTAGCTAAAGATAGTCAATGGACTTCATCTTCATGATCAAGTCATTAAATGGTTGAGCTTGATTGATGGTTTATCCTTATTTGCTAAATAAACAAACATCTTTAAATAGATTAGCCAATCCATATGGGACTTCTTCAGTTATATTTCTAGTTTGGTCCTAAATGCTTGTTAGTGTATTGTGTATATACCAAAAGTCAAGCATCGTATGATTATGTTTGGACATTATGTTATGATATTTATTAAATTAAATTTGTTGTCCAATTATTGTGGTGTTATATCTAACATAATAAAAACGTTAGAATGATGTACTGTAAAGTATCCCTCGTCAAATATTAATACAAATACCCAATAGTAACATTAAAGTTCTTACAATTGTACCCGACAAGATTTTATACCTTGAAGGAATTGTTTGTTATGGCGTTCTTGATTCAACAAAAGAAGATTTAAATACTTAAAGTTTTGATTTTGATTTTTGAACAAACATGGCCCTACAATTGAAAATCAGATTGCGAATTGCGAATTGGAACTCAAATTGCCAAGTCGAAGTTGACACTCAGCAGAAGACAGGATTCAAAGTCGATTTCAAGGAGATGAAACGTCGATCTCTATTTGGCCGATAGCTTATTTATTTATTTTTTCTTATCTTTATCGGATATCTGCTGGGTTCTTTTTCTTATAAATTAAATTGTTAGACCTAAAAAACCAATAAACATTTTTTTTTAAAAGTAATAAAACTTGGAGGGCAAAAAGTATCGCACCCCAGACCTTCCTATACATAGCACAAGGTATTATCCAACATGACACTAAAGTGTCAGTTTTTCTTAGGCTTCTAAACAAAATTTTAATGTAGTTCCTAAAAGTTTTTTTGGCTAGGTCCCAAAAAAAAATTCTATATAACCTCTAAGTAAAAGGAAAAAATTAGGTAACCTACCTACCCACTACTTAAATTTACCCTTGTAGCTTGTTTGATAAGTGTAGAATAGAAAGGACGAGTATAACTTGTAAGTTATAAGAAGTGAGGACAAGCATGCCTTTAGAAGATATGCGATCTTCAAAAAGACATAGACCACTATTGAATAAAGGTTACAAACCAAGATCATTATTCACCAAAAAAGAAACTGAATAAGGGTTACAAACCGAACCATAAATTAAATTGTGATTATAAAGGGTTAAATAACGTGAGGTGTGGTGTGGCGTGGCGTGGCGACAAGGCCAAGCTTCAAGCCTTGGAAGCCACTACGAGGTCATGGCTTTTTCCAATACATGACTTATGGCGGCAAATTTGTATATCATATATACTATTATGGACATAGAGAAAGGTTCAAATGAGAAGTGCTAAAAAATACGAAGTAGAGAAGTGATCTCCACCATTCATCCGGTCAATAAAAGTGGCTTTGACCGGTTACGGTGGACGCGATCACGGGGGATTGACGCGATTCATGGGAGGGTAGAGATTATTAAAGGAGGGGACCCGGTCAAAGTCGTATTTATTGACCGGATGAGTGGTGGAGATCACTTCTCCACTTCTCATTTTTTTAGCACTTCTCATTTGAACCTAATACTATGCACATAAACATATGTTTTCCTACTATTACTCAATGAATAAATGATAATAAACGGTTTAAAGTAACTTATATATCAAAAAACTAATAAATAAGACATTAGAAAGATAAGTTAAATCAAAATATCATTGTACAATATAACTACGCATTACGACATGATGTGGCTCAGGTGTAACGTGGCGGCGTGAGACACAAGCCTTAAACAACGGCGGGCCATGGCGACTATTGCGGCGAACTTTTTCAAACAATGCACTTGCACGTGTCTCCAATTCTTTTTGCTTGATCCATGGAGCAAAAATGGATGTGTTGAAAAATTGGCCATTGCGAACATTTGCATGAATTTCCATGGGCGATTGCAATGTAAAGCTTTTCCTGTTTTTTATTTTTTCATGTCACTTGCTTCAACAAAAAAAAAGGTTAATAGAGAATATGAATAGGGAAGATGAATAAAAGAGAGAGTGAATGGTAGGAAAATGGAAAAGGAGTGGTATTTTTGGAAGAAAATGAAAACTACACATTTTTTAAGAGGAGGCAACATGAGAGCATATTTTGGATTTATGTGGTGGATACATTAATTAGTGAAGAAATTAATGATGTTTGGTTCGTCAAACGAACTTAATAATCCTTTAAATACCACATTTTAAGAAATTCTTCATTCCTTGGTATAAGTGAAGAAATTGAATTTTTACATATTAAATGCGTGATCAAATTTAATCAAATTTTATTCCAATTCCTTTAAAGTTAAATTCCATCAAATTTCATTTTGCAAACCAAATGCCCCTAAAGGAATATCATTTATGACTTTTCTTCTATGATTATGAATGGGGAGACGGAAGGTCAAGGTGAAAGCGAGAGGGTATGTGTAACAACATTTTTAAAGGTTGTTTTGTTCGTGGAATTCAACATACTAGAGGTAGTTGGAATGACGGATTTTTTTACCAAATTTCTTATTGATGTTTAGTTTGCGGAATGAACTTGATGGAATCCATTAACTTCCACAATTAAGGAATTTATCATTTTTTTGACATAAGTGAATGAATGAAATTTCTACCAACTAAACATGTGGTCAAATTCCATTCTACTTCCTTCAAAATCCATTTTTTCTTAAATTTCAATACTATTAAATTTAATTCTGTAAACAAAATGTCCTATTAACTTTTTTTTTGTCATGTTGGAAAGAGAGTAAACGGAATAGGTTTTTGGCGACCATGGGGATGGGGAAAATTAGATATGTTTTTATTAAAAATTGCTTTAAATTTACATCATTTATATAGGGTTGAAAATTTAAAATAGGTATTTGGTCTTTGAGATACGAATTCTAGAAACTTCGTTAAGTTGATTAGCATTTTCTATTCATTATTACCCAAAAGAATAATATAAACAAAATTAAATAAGTTTTCACCTAATTTATCCAACGATTAAATAAAAAACCAAACATTTTATAAGATTATATTTACAATCAAACATTGCAATTTTATGAAAGTAGCATGTAAACAATGATCAAAATTGGTTGCCCAAAAGTATTCATATACATTGGTTGCTTGAAATTGCTTCTTTCCCCAATTGAACACGGTAAACTAAAATAGGAACAAGAGTCGACAACAAAAATAGAAAATTTGTAAGAAACAAAAATAATTGTACAAGCCTACAATCATCGACTTCAATTGAATGAATATTATTCAACAAGATTGGTGTCTTGTAAAGATCTTTTGTCCGGGTGCAAGAATAGCCATTGGATCATATCTTGATTTCATCTCCACAAACCAAGACCATCGATCCCCAAAGTGTTGCTTCCACCCATCCTCGGTATTGTAATGCGGAAGGTACAACTTAAAATCGAATCCTTTTCTAACACAAGTTTGGACGATCTCGTGATTTTGTAAGACAAGATCGTTGACGGTTGGAGACTTTTGATACGGGTTTGTAAAGCGAAGCAACGCGACGATATAAAAGATATCTCCTTCGGGTAACACTACTGATGTACGCTCGTCCCACCTAATAGAATATAAAACCAAATATTATCTAAACACGATATCGATTTGATCTTTAAAAATGAGGTGGTCCAAAACAAACAAAGGACCACAATGAGATGTACTCAATGATGAGGCAAGATGGACTCAATATCAACAAAATAATTTATCAAATGTTTTTGTAATTTTTACAAACAGGGACATTTTGGTTAGTATAAAAAAAGAAATAAAACCATACGGTGTCACTAGGTGGGCCAAACCGGTTTGCGTTGTCGTTTCCGATTCGCTAGAGACTGCTCCGATAGCTACACCACTTGGGAATCTCGTTTTCCATCTAAAGATAAAAACCACTCCCCTCCATCCACAATTACCATCTTGCCCTCTCTCTCACCCAAATTTTATTCTGTTACATTTAACACTTTCTTGGATACCATTTTTACTTAAATTATTTGGACAACAGTATTTGAGTTATCGGTAAAACTCAACCTCAACCTTTATATATATAGTTATTATATATATATTTCAAAGGATGTGAATGGTTGGACGGCAAGATTTTGGAGGACTTTTAAAGGAAATGATAAAATTAAAAATTAAAAAAAAAAATCAGGCGTGAAGAAGTACATAGACATATGACCTCATTTTTTGTTGAAGATCTTAACCACCACCCCATATATATAAGCAAAATAGTCAACATATACCATATCATATTCATATTCCCAACCCCACCCTGGGTCTATTTTTTCACCATGGTTGCAATCACAATTGCCACGTAGGATAGTGTAGCCCATCCTCCACGTGACTATGATCACTGCACGCGTGGCTTTTTTTTATATACATGGAAACTATTTCTATCCCTCCCACAACAAGTTAAAAATCATGGGTCCAATTATACACCATCACAATTGAAGCTTAAAAGGACCTTAGAATCCCACCTTTATTTTCAAATAATAATGATAATGAAAAGGAAGTTAATGTTCAGTTTTGAAAAGTTTTTCAAGGAAAATAAAAACTTTTGTTTTTTAATTTCTATGTAAATTAGGAAACGGGATTTAGTAGTTTCTAAATGCTTGTCTAATTTTTTAAAAATGAAAAATCCACCGTTCAACCAAACAAGTTTTCTAAAATTTTCATAGAAAACTGAAAATGAAAACTTAACTCCATTTTCTGAAAACGGTTTCTAAGAAAAAGAAAACAGTTTTCTACAATCAAACGCACCCTAAAGGTATTATCTTTAGTTTCCAGGAATGGAATAAATTTCTAATAGGATTTAGATTTTAAAGGATTTGAATTGTAGAATTTGGAATCTTTTTGCCTCTTTGATTTGTACGATGTGGAATGAATTTGAATCCCATTGTTTATGAAAAATAATAAAATTACCTTTGTTGAATGATTATTTAGAAAATAAATATTTTTAACATATTATAAAGCAATACTATATGCACATCCTACAAAATCCCCTGAATCCCTAAATTTATTCCATTTTTGCAAATGAACGGACTATAAAAGAATATGTATTCTACTTACTTGTTTCGGAGAATCGGGTAGACGAGCATAGGGCCACCGATACCATCTTTCAAGATCTTGTTGAACACGCACCGATTGAAATCCGCAATTGAGCTTTTGGAGACGAAGAGATTAAGCCACGGGTGTGGAGCATCCCATATGCCATTGGCCTTCGCGTGTTTTTCCGCTTCCTTTACACGTAGTAGGAAATCCATGTACGTGAGGTCCACCTGGAACTGTGTGTCGTCCATAAATCTCAACCGTCCAAGCAGCTTCTGTACTACCTATGGTTGGAAAAAAAAGAAGCAAGCGTACGTTAAAGATAGATAGACTTAAATAATGGTGAAAAGTAAGGTCAAAAAGGTCGTTAAAAAAAGTAGATTATAGTGTACGACAAAACTCATAAAAAAAGTAAACTACAATTTTGGTCCTTGAGGTTTACAAAAATAAACAAAAATGATCCCTAAACTTCAAAAACTACACGAATGGTCCCTACTATTTTCATTTTGCTTTAAAAATAGTCCCTCCTCGTTAACTCTGTTAAAACTTTCCGTTATCTTAAGGCATTTTTGTCTTTCTCATTTTTGCCCTCTCCGTCGTTGATTTTCCGACGACACTCCATCTCCGGCGATGAACTCGACAGCATCCTGTTGCCGCCATCGCCGTTGTTTCTGTCGCCATCGCCGCCACCGCCTTCTTCCAGCGATGGCGGCAACAGGATGCTGTCGTGATCCTGGCCAAAGAGGTGGGGTCGCCGGAAAATCAACGCCGATGATGACAAAAATGCCTTAATTTCACAGAAAATTTAAACAAAGCTAACGAAAAGAAACCATTTTTAAAGCAAAATGCAAACAACAAGGACCACCCGTGTAGTTTTTGAAGTTCAAAGACCATTTTCGTTGATTTTCATAAACTCAAGGGAAAACCCAAAATTGTAGTTCACTCTAAAAAAATATAAGAAATAAGAAATTAAAAATAAATAAAAAATGATGGGTATTATTGGGTAAGGTTTAGTAATAGTAGTAGTGGGGGGACCAAGAAGCGTCAGCCAAAATCTGAATGACCAGCAAAACGACACCGCACTGGGAAGGCTTACGGTGGAGAACATTAATGAACACAATATGCTCTTCTCACCAGTGCGGAAAGTACGGGTGTCAATCTCGTAAATATGACCAAATTCCATGGTCGTTTTTGCTCCAAATTGTGTCAGAGAATCCAATGGAAGATACTGTAGTTGCCTTATTGTCAGTTTCAAAAAAGGTTTTTCTAATAACAACCGTTCGCTGCTGCCTGGGGCCAATTTGGTAATATCACCCTACCCTCCTATTTGCTAGTCAAAACTTCCCAAATTGACCTCCATTTTTACAACACCTAAGTCAACTTAGTCAACTCCATTATTATAATCTTTTTCTTTTCTTTTCTTTTAATCATTATCTAATAAAACTCGAAAGTTAAAATAATCCGGCCAACAAAAAAAAATTAATGTTTTAAATGGTTGGTTTTTCATCAACTTTTGATCGTAAAGCTAGAGCATCTCCAACGGCATCTTTAAAATAAAAAGAAAAAAAGTTAAAATTATAGCATTTTTCATTGATATAGAGTATAAAAAATCATTTTTCTCTCATAAATAACCAATTTTGAAAAAATTCTTTAAATTTGGGGATTTTCATCTTCTATTCTCAACTTCTTTCCTGAACTTTTTCCATTTTAAAAAAGGTTTTAAAAAATCTCTTAAAACTTTTAATTTAAAAATAAAAAAATAAAAGTTGTAGAGGTTTTATTTGTGTAAATTTTTTTTTTTTGTATAGATTGAGAAATTTCTTATTTAATACTTAATAGAGTTTTTTCTAGATAAAATGTTTTTTAATTAGAAAAAATACATAAAAACCTTAGCTTTTTTACTTAAAATACTCTTTAAAAGCTTAATAGTTTAATAAATAAGCCGGAAATCCTACTAAAACTTATTGAACTATTAACCAACAGATTTTAGTCATTTTTACCCAATAAAAACCATTAGTAAACGCCCGAAAAACGATAAATTTGAAAAACAAAAGTCAAAACATTTATAAGCAAAATTAACCCAAAAAAATATAATTAAAAGTGACATCGGAATGGAGAAAAGTGGACTAGGTCAATTCTTTTGATATCAAAAAAATAAAGCAGGAGCACTATAAAAAAAGATGAGGTGCGATGCATAGGATCAAGAAAAGGCAAAGAAGCGGGAAAAAGACAGAGGCTTACTGTATCGACTGTTGCAGAGCAGTTTCCCTTGCTGTAATGTAAAGCGACTTCTAGGCAATACATCACCGGGTTAACGGATCGGGTCACGAAACTCGGGTCGAACCCTTGCTCCGTCGGGTCAAGCACCACCGATGGCCACCCGTTTACCGGGTCGTCGCTGTTCACGAACACGAACCCTTCCACGTAATCGAACGAATCCCCCTCGGGTCGGGTTATGAGCGACTCGGCGTCCTCGGTGAACTCGTCGAAATCCGAGTATACCACCCTTATCCACCTCACCTAATTAAAAAATACGGGTACAAAAAGGGTTATTTAGGAATTTGACATCAAAAAGTGTTTTTAATTAAATTCATTACGTCCGGTCCTGTCCAGTCCGGGGCCTAGTATACAGGACCAATGAATTTTATTAAAATCTCATTTAAGGTCATATACCTAATTCACTAAAAAGGGGTCAAATATACCAACCATATCCGGGGCGGGTTGAACCACGACCCGAGCCCGAGTTATGATCCCGAATTGCCCGAGTCCGCCGAGGACCGAAAAGAAAAGCTCCGAATTTTGCGATTCGGAGCAGATCACGGTGTCTCCGGTTCCGGTAACGACTTCCAATTCCGTACATTCGACGTCTGGGGACCGTAACGGAACGTCTGTCCGCTAACGCCGCCGTTAGATAGGGTTCCGCCGACGGTCAGCCCTAGGTAATCCGTCCACGACCGCGGCGAAACCCCGAGCTTCGAAACGCACCGCCGTAACACGTCCTCCCACAATGCTCCGCCGCCGACGTCGACGGCGTATCCTCCACCACCGCCGCCGTCGCAACCGCCGCCGACGAGTTCAATTGCGGAATCGTTCGAGTTCGAGTTCAATTTCTTCATGTCGATTACGATTCCACCGTCGGCCATGGCCTGGCCGTTGATCGAGTGGCCGTTCCCCCTGGCCGCCACCGTCAGGTGCGGCGACTGCGACGCGAATCGGACGACGGTGGCGACGTCGCGGCTGCCGGAAGGCGGACGACGGCGGAGGGAGTGGTGGCATGCAGGCCGCCGAAGTCTTTTCCGGCGAAGGCGGTGGAACAATAGTCGATGGTGCCTTCGAGGTCCATGATTTGATTTTGGGCGTCGTCTGAATGATTAAGCAAGGGTTCTGAATCGTTCTCGTGAACGAAATGCTCCAAATAAGCTATCATCTTTCAATTCAATTCACCGGTGAAAGAATTGTGTTGTGTTTCTCTCTCACACAGTAAAACACACAGTAAGTAGTTTTTTTCTCTCTCTAGAAATGAAAAGGATTGGATTGGGTAAGAAAAGAAAAGAAAAGGGTTGGGTTTGCTGCTACAGAATCTAAAGTAATCTTTTTTGTTTATCTCACTCTCGGGTGGAGTTTCTCGGGCTTAAATAGCGGCTGATTTGGATTTCAGAAAGAATAAAAAAAAACATATATTCTTTATTAATAATTAATATACTTTTTTTTTTCTTAAACAGAAATATAATATTTTACTTTTCCAAACATCAAATTTTGAGTATTTGTTTTTGGTATTTGTTATAAAAAAGTATTCCATACAGGGGAATTCTTTAGAACGCGTCTTTTATGTGAGTATACATATGAGCGTCTTTTATGTGAGTATACATATGAGATACAGTATAAAGAGGTCTATTTTTATGTGAGTAGTGTATAAAAAACTAAAGGAAGTTCGTATAAAGGAGGTTTATGTTTAGATATTAAAATTGCAATCAATGATGGATTTTTAAACAAATGAACAAGATAAATGTTTACATTATAAATAAACAAATACATGTGTGCTAGTTTTTACATAGATAACGACCTTGTGCTCATCTATTATTGTTGGTTTAATTGTGTTTTTGATTTTATGGATAAGAAAAGATGGCACTTTTTAGCTAATGTTTTGATTCACAAGTGGAAAATATGGCTCATGGTTTTAATGTTGTCATGTTGTGTGGAGGGGCTACTCATTTTAAATGTGTCTAATGTCATTTTTATTAATTGGTGATGTGAGATTCGTCTGAGATGTTATCGACACCTATCAGTGATTCATAGCTGTTCATTGACGATAAGAGATTCCTCTAAGATGTTAACATCCCGTTTCACAGTTGGTATCCGGTTAAACTTCATCTAATACCAAACATGACTTAAAAATGCTGAAACCAGACTTGTAATCTTGTAGAGAAAGTCTCTACTGAAGTTCAATTCTTTCTTTTCAGAAGACAATTATGTTAATTCGCAATATCCTAAGTTACTATTCCTTGTATGGAATGACTCATCACTTTTATTTGTTAATAATTGTATGACTATTATGTCATAGTCATATGATATGCATTCTTATCATTTAGTTTATGCTCATTAAGTTTGTAACTTTTGTCAAAAATCATAAGGCGGTCGATATGATATCAAGTATAGAGTAAAAAATATGTCATTTCAAAATAGCATAACTTCTTAATTTTGATTCATGATAAAATAAAACTTCATGAAATCTCAACGTCATGTACTATGTGGGCCTAACGTCAATCATACCCTTAATCATGCCATTGTTCATACTATTAATCGCCACATATAGAGATATTCCTAGCAATACATGCAGATGTCATATATCATTGTAGTTTTCCATCATAAATTCAATGTTTAGGAATACGGCCCACATGTACATAAAAAATATCATGTATATTTTTCGATACATGTTTCCGTTCCATATATCATGATTGAACTTTAACAACACATGTAGCTTGTAGAATACGTTTGAATATGTAGACATGTAACAAATTTTAAAAGTCACATGAGGTTCATTTGTCTAAAGCCTTTCTAATTTACTTGCAGTTATGGAGTAGTCACATTATTTCTCTAAGATTTAGTTTGATTTCCAAATTGGATTGAATTTGAAAGGATTTGTAATGGAATATCATTCCAATTCAATGTCTGGAAAGGACTGCTCGAACTTGAAATCTTGGGATTTCATTGAAATCCCACAAACACAAAATTTTTGATATCCTATAAGGTTGGTTGGTATTTTATGGGATTTTATGGTATTTGTACGTAATAATAGTTTGTATATATGTAGTAATAAGGAGTTGTTTGACAATTGCTGAATGGTTTGGTGTTGGATGATTAAGCGGTCAGAATGATTAAGAGGCTCTTATGTTATAGTGCAAGATGAACTATGGTTGTTTGGTAATTGTTGAGAATAAAATCAGAACGCTTAATGGTTAAGAGAGGTCAGGATACAAAACCATTCAGAAGGTTTTAAAACCATTAAGAGACATCTTTTTTTTTTTTGCCAAATAGGATTTACCTCTTAACTATTCAGAGACCGCCTCTTAATGGAACTGTTAAGAGGTAAAGAAATAACCCTTAGTTCAATTATATTTATAATTTTTTTAATTTTTTTGTGAAGAATATAATTTACTTCCGTTCCAAAACCGTATAAACCAAACATATCAAAGTTTCCAGATTCTTCTATTTCCAAATTCAAATCCTTTCACCAAATCCAAATATCTCAAAATCATTCCGTCAAACCAAATGCAACCCATGAATACTCTTGTTGAAATCTACCATTCATTCGGTCAACAAGGTCATATCAAGCTCTTTAACACTCAGGACAAATCTTAGGTTGATCACATATATAAAACCCATATTTTTTAGTCTATGTCAAACAAACTACTTGATAATTGATAAATTAATTGATAACTGATAACAAGTTGTAATTAAATAAACTAACTGATTAACATACTATATTTGGAAGAAAAAAAAGCCTAGCTTAAAGGCATGTAAAATTACCAAAAATAATATCTTAAAAAAATAGTCAATTACAAATGTCTTATACTACACTTCAAAATTTTCAATATAATTAACACAAGTTTCTACTAATATAATATACTAATTAATACAAAAACAGTACAATATTAAATAATATAATATGTTAATTAAAAGATTTGTATAAAACAATTTCATCAAGTTAAATAGTTTCATGATTTATATTTTAGGATTATTTACCAAATTTTCTATCAAGTTCTGTATGAATAAATAAATTTGATTGTGTAAATAAATTTGTCTATCTAAATAAATGGTTATTATTAATTAGATGGTGTTTGAGATTGTTTTTTGGACTCTAAAAGTGTTTATTGACTTACGGTGACAGAAAAATTAATTTTTAAAAAATATATTTGGATTAGTTTTTCGGTGGTAAAAGTTAATAAATCAATAAGTTAAAAAATGTTTGAGTTAAAAAGTGAGTTATGTGAGAAGTAGAAGTCAAAGTCAAAACCCAAATTAAAAGGCCACACTTTACTTACTTTTTAAAAACAACTTTTCCCTTTATATCAAAAAACCATTTTGAAAAGTGTTTTTCAAATTACCAAACATTATTTTTAACTTATTAGTTTTTTGAAAAGTCAATAAGTTTATAAGCGCTTTTGAAACACAAACCCAATCGCCCCCTTATTCTTTAATTTGAATCAATAGTTTGAATGATAGAATTAACCAACTTACCATTCAAAATAAAGTCAACAATAAAACTAAATATTCACCAAAAATATTTAACATATTTTAAATACTTATGAAATAAAATAAGGATTACATTAATTATAATATATAACATTTTGCAGGAAGTTATGAACAGTAGACTTTACAAAATTACAATTTTAGTCCTTGTGGTTTGATAAACTTTACAAAATAAACTTCACAAAATTACAATTAGTCACAGTGGTTTGATATTTTAGGATGAAATGGTAAATTTTATAAAACTACAACTTTAGTCCCTGCGCTTTGATTTATAATATTTTTCATCCTAGAACTTTAAAAACTACTTTTTTCATCTCTATGGTTTTTATTTTCATCCCTCCATCAAATTTTGTCAACTTAAATGGTTAATTCATCCAAAAAAATATTTGATTAAATTACATACTTGGTTCTTCTTATAGTAGACCATCTTTATTTACATAATTCACATTTTATTACTTTTTACTTTATTTATTTATTTTATTAAGATATTTTGTTCTATTGGTTAATTGTAAACTATTATAACTTTAATCAAAAAAATAATCAAATTATTTCATTAAACTATTAATAAGTCCAAATCTTTAGGTTAAAATCTCTTAAAACTAAATTTTTATATTGATTGATTTATTAAATGTTTTTATTTATTTTATTTAACCATTGGCACACATTATCTAAATGCTAACAGCCACATGAAATAGACATCAACTGCATTATATACCTCTTTTTTTTTGTAGGCACGGAGTTAAATACAATGCATGAAGTCCGTTATACTAACCTTTCGTATGCTAACATACCTACAAACTTTATATTTCATATAAACGATAAAATCTATCACAGCTTATAACCCGGCGCGAAGCCCGGGCTTTTAAGAACTAGTTTTTATCTAACTTACACAAATACTTCTATAAATATTATATTTTTCCGATTAAATATGTTAACAATAATTAAGTAAATAATTGATATTATATATATATATATAAATAATTGGTAATTACTATTAATATACAATGTATAATTAAAATAAATTGACAACTTTTTATTAGTTTTAATTATTGAATTAATACTTATTTGTAATTAACAATTATTAAAATTATATTTGAAAAATATATAAGAAAACAATTAATATAAACAACTACTTAAAAAACAGGCGGACTTGTTCTTGTCCAAAAATATCTTTGACTACAAACACTTAGGAGCCGTTTATTAACCTCTTAATAATTCTATTAAGAGAGAAACACAAAGAGGTAAATTTTGTTTGTCAAAAAAGATGATTGTTTTTTAATGGTTCTAAAACCATTTGAATGGTTTTTTTATATCTTGGGTCTCCCTTAACCATTCAGTACCCTGAATTCATTATAAACATTTATCAAACAACCATATTTTATTTTGCATTATATTATAAGAGCCTCTTAATTTTTGTGAAAATTTAATAAATTATCACCAAACTATTCAACAATTGCCAAAGAATACCTTAAATAAATCAGTTTCAAATGGAAGTTACCATTCAAGTGCTTGGCATTGTACCCTTTTATAAGTACATGATTACAGCTACCTTCTAAACTCGCTGAACCTTGATGACACCTCAACTTTTTTTTTTTTTTGTAAGTAACCCAATATTTTTATTATTATTATTTTAATATTTATGAGAGAGTGAGAGAGAAAGAGAAAGAAAGAAATAGGAAGAGAGAGAGGAGGGAACTCGTCAGGTGACAGGTGTGCAGACCTGAGGGCCTCACCCTCCGGATTTACCTGAGACCGGGTACCGATTTTCTGCCTCATCCGCCAAGCTCGAGACCCAACCCGAGCCCCTCACCCGAGGGTGTTATATTATAAACCTACGGATCTGAATTTTATATAAGATTGTAATGTCTTTTTTGTTTAGTCATGAATTTGAATTTTTTACTAGTTATGAATATATGGATTTTTAAACGTTAGTAAGAGATGAGTTATTTGCTTCATAATTTGATACACCGTACACAACTAGCATACTTATAATTATAGACAATATATTCCAAACCATTCCTTCGCCTTTTTGCGACAAAACTCTGGTGCCTTTCCTGATTCCCCCTTCAATTCCTCAGCCACCATCATCACCATATACAAACATATTATATAAATAGTGAAATGTAACTTCTTACAATAATTATCATATGTTTTCTCTAAAGTTTCAAGCACGTTTATTTGTGTTTCGGTTGTGAAATGGATACGAAGGACATAGACGTTCATGAAGTGTTTATTGTTCATACGTTAATGAAATTCGTAGTACATTTCCCATGGGACTAATCTTTGTTAACTTGTCTTTTGTTGAGAATCCCACACAAACTTCCCTTGGATGATTTTCAATCCCATCATGAAACACACATCAAATTAGTATCTGACCTTCCTATTATAAATACATCTCTACAATAACTCCAAAATTATGACCATTCAAAAAGACTAAAACACACATGAATAGTTATCATAGTCACCATCCACTTTCTATCATGAACCATTCAAAAACCCAAATTATTGTTCACTCATTTGACCATCTTTTTCTTAACAAAAGAGAATTTTCATATTGCAACATAACTAAACACGAAATATAACCTTAGTAATGTTTTATGTTTTAATGTTCGACAGAATGTGCCATGTGGTGTTTTTTTGTCTTTACGTTTTCAACGGAAAATGAATTTCTATTTAAACCCTTCCTCTTTCTTTGTGTCTATATATATATATATATATATATATATATATAATAAGACGGGTTTGCATGACACGTGTCCTATGCATACATTCGCTTGTTATTTATCATGAATAATATATCAATTATCATGAATGATGTGTTATTTATCACGAGTTAGCACCATATTATTTCTCATGAATGTTTCACAAATTTTCGGCGTCATTATTCATGATAAGCGTGACCACCTAAAAAACATTACATTACATGTCACACTCTTATTTGTTCTCGAATTTATAGTCTAAATCGGTTTACAACCAAACTTTTTTCTCTGTATATATATTTCACGAGAATGGTACAACAAGAACATATCTCATTAGGATTACCAACCAAACTGTAGCACCAGAAAAAGGGATGCATCTTTCATACAACATGTGAGAATCCGAGGCCATGATATGATAATGAAATGATATAAATTTGGTGGGGTGATGCCAAGATGCATAATGTCTTTTTTCCAATTTATGTGTATCAACATCTTTTTTTCCACAACCAAATTACAAAGGGAATATATGATGGAATAAAGGTGGGGATCATGTGTTATTTCGGGTAAGTTAGGTAATATATTCCGAAAAAATATTATGGTAATCTTTTATCATCAACTCAACTGATTAATTAAGTAAGATTTGACCTTTCTTTTTAATGAAATTATGATTAGTTGATGATCGTATAGTAAGAGATTTTTATGTAATGTTGTTTAAATCCAACAGGTAAAATCTAATACGATGACCTCAAAGTCTAAGTTAAAAAAATGAAATTATTCTAGAAGTTATTTTTAGCAAACAATTTGTAGCTTATAATAAGAAACTTATAATCCTGGTATTAATTTTTTTTAGATAAGGTTTCACCTGGGTTTGCCCATACTACATCCTTGGTAATTTTTACCGAGAGCTAAAGCATGCTCTCCTGGGATTAATACTCAGTGGCCCCTGGTTGCTCACCCCCGGATTCGAACTTGGGTGGGTTTTTCCCCTTATAATCCTGGTATTTTATTGACGAGAGATGATTTGTTAGGCCATCCGCGGCCGGCTGTGAAGGGCTCCTGCACCGTTCCCTTGCAGGCGGTAACACCGCCGAGGGTGACCTGCAAGGGAGCTGCAACCTCGCCGAACGGTGAGTAGTTGCAGCCCGACAACAATAAGGTAACACACACATGTATATACATACAATATATATATATAAACATTATATTTTATTATTTAAATAATACAGGTGTATGAACTGTACGGCTATGGATGAAATGGTAAGGTAATGGTAAGGTGGTGGTGAAGCTGATGTGGCGCTGAGGTAGCAGCCTGTACAGGTGGTATGACCTGTACGACTGTGGATGGCCTTAGAGTTTATGAGGATGATTATTATTTGTGTCATGGTGTTAGTTAATGTGGGATAACTTATTAAAAACTGAGATCCCATATTCTCAGTACTTGTAAGGGTTAGTTGTGTTGGAATATTTTAGTAAAATAATGATTTTTTACTAATTTTTGGACGCAATTAATTATATATAAATGTGTTATATATATATATATAGGGGTGGGTCCAAATGTGAACCACTTTTTGGTTGTCAACGTGAGGACAACCGAGCGCGACACGTGGCGGATGACTAGGTGCCACGTCAGATCCACGGCGGATGACTATGCGCGATTCATGAGAGGGCATTGAATTAAAGAGGGGGACCACACTCAAAGTCGCCACGTGTCGCTCTCGGTTGTCCTTACGTTCACAACTAAAAAGTGGTTCACATTTGAACTTTCCTCTCTCTCTCTCTCTCTCTCTCTCTATATATATATATATATATACTAGTTAATGGCCCGTGTAATACACGGACAATTTATAACATATTGTTTTAATTTCTAATAAAAATAGGCATCTACATTATAAAGTTCACAAATATTTCACCTTCAATTAACAATATAAATATGATTTAGTTAATAAAAGAAACATTATTGATTATAGTTTAATCATAGCCATCTATGAAAACTTTTGTTCCAATCTTTTATTCAAAGCTTTCTTTGAAATTGAATAAGTAGAGAATAGTTATTTAGTAAAAATAATTCTTATTAATCAACGATTTAAATGGAAAAAAAGAAATTACTCTTGCTTTATTACTAAAATATCTGAAATTGAAAATTTATAATTCGTTTGTTGAAAGATTCGGATTTCCTAAATGATATTAAAATTGGAGGGATTCAGAAATAAAATATATAGGGTTTTTTATTTGTAGGGTTTTAAAAAAATCATTATTTATAAATAATCTATAAAAATAATTAGATTATAAAGATGAAATCTTTAAATTAAAGAATATCAATATAAGGGTTTTAAATAAAATTAATTTTCATTATTTATAAATAATGTATAAAAATAGTTAGATTAAAAAAGATGGAATCTTTAAATTTCAATAATATCAACAATAGAATTGCAATAAAATGTAAACACGTTAACTTATATCTATTTTTAATATTTAATATTATAAATAAATTAAAAAACTATTCAATATTATACTCATTTTGAAGGTATCGTCGAGACGATTGTAATGGTGTAATTTGTAGCAAAGAAAAACAAAAACTTAATATTTTTTAATTCATATATATTATTTACGTTAATATGATAAGAATGTAAAATGAAAAAAATGAAAAACTAAAGGATAAAAAGTAATTTAATAAAATAATTTTAAGGATACAAAATGTAAATTTAGGTAGGTAAATTTTGGAAAATATTTTTTCCATATTTGTTAGTTATGTATTTATACGTATTAATAGGGCACTAAAAAACAAAAAATAAAAATAGATTATGACATCATCATTTGATAGATTTTGTTTAATTGACCAATAAAATCACTCAATTTCATTTTGATGACATCAGCACAAACCTTCTTTTAATATATATATAGATAGGGGTGGGTTCAAATGTGAACCACTTTTTGGTTGTGAACGTGAGGACAATCGAGAGCACGACACGTGGCAGATGACTAGGCGCCACGTCAAGTCCACGACTGATGACTAGGCGCGATTCATGGGGAGGGCATTGAATTAAAGGGGGGACCACACTCAAAGCCGACGTGGCGCCTAGTCATCCGCCACGTGTCGCGCTCTTGGTTGTCCTCACGTTCACAACCAAAAAGTGGTTCACATTTGAACTTTCCTCTCTATATATATATATGAGAGCTTCAAATCAATATATTGAGTGTCCAAAACGGATAATGTGTGAATGAGATATCGATACTCAAAGATGAGTACTTGGGATGAAAATTTGGGAAAAAAAACTTAAATGGGTGAAACTTGTCCCACATAGGCGGGAAGACAAAAGTTGGAGAGGTTTATAACTATTAACTATGGACTAGAGAAGAGCTTACAAGCTTTTATCCATGTTTTACTCCAACACCTACCTGTGCGCAGAGGTGTTGAAACATGTGCGTGAGCGCGACCTGTGGGCTAGTTTTTGCCCAAATTCGTTAACCAGAATTAATTCGTATCAGACGTTTTTATCACGAATTAAGGTTCGATTTCGTTTTTTTTCACTATATATACAACCCTGCAGCTCATTCCAAGACACACTGCAATCAGCTCTCTCTTCTTCTCTATATATGCTCTTCTGGCAATCGTTTTCAGGCAAGTAACTATCCGGCAGCTTCAGCCGTTGTACCCTGGACAGACGAAAATTCTGTTTAAGGGAATCATGTCAAACACAAGCCTCGGCTACCAATTTCTCGGGTCATCTCGGACCATTTACTGCATGCACAAACAACTTCTGTTTTTCTACACCTTATAAAGTTCTGGAGTTCATACTTTCATAATTATATTACTTAGAACGTTTTCATTTAACTCCAAATCAACTAAAACTATGCAACAATAATTTTTATAACGAATAACACTTTCTTAATTAAATATTCAAATTAATTATTCTCTCATCAAGTTGAATATTTTACTTTGGAGAATTTTTTAGGAGCTCGCATTTCTACTAGGGAAAATTTGGGCAGTCGAGGAATTATTTTGAATTCTTCGCTTTGTCTAACGTATTTGAAGGTTCTAGAGACTATTGAGCACGTTTTTGCAGGGTGTAAGAAGACTGATGGTGTTTTGGACGTTATGACTCCTTATTCTTGTTCGGTGGATTCATTGATTAAGTGGGCGGACAACATTCCTTTTTCAGCTACCGATCGAAAGTGTTTTGTTGTTGTAATGATCATTACAACTTTTTTGGGTGATATACAACTTTCGTAATGCGCAGATTTTTTAGAATAGTGAAACCTAAGAAAACAGGTATCTTTGATAATATAGTTGGTAGATCATAGTTTTGGATTTACAATAGGAGGAATAATTGTAATTTGAATTGCGGGTTTGGCTGCAAAACCCTGCCTTGACACAATAATTAAACGGGCAAGGTCATGGTCAAACATATCAACTTGAAAAGGACCCAACTAACCCGTTTATACATGTGTGTGTGTGTGTGTGTGTCAAATACAATGTGTGTGTGTATAGTTTCATTTTTTTTTATCTTTTTACTAATTTACGATTTACCTTATGGGCAATTCAGCTAAACTGGCAACTAAAAAAATAATTAAAAGCCTAAAACTTTAAAGTCAAAATCGTTTAACCTTAGTCAACCTATGAACGAACGTATCGCTATGAGTTTCCCAATTTCAATTTATGTTTTCGTTTTATTTGGATTTTTAATAATGGATTTGACATGAACTTATAAGTTTGAATTATAAAATTTGAGTTCGTAATTTCTTGTATGAGTATTCGAATTATATTTTCTAATTTTATAAATGTTAACGGGTTAACCCCTTTATTAAATGGGTCTGGTTAGGGTTGATATTTTTGACCCGTTTATTAAACGGGTCAGGTTACGGTCAAGCACTCTCAACCCGATTAACTTTGAACCTAACACGAACTTGATACGACACGATACGTTTGCCAGGTCTACATTAGCCAAAAGTTTTTGTGTCCACAAGATCCAAAAAGGAAGTTGTTTAAACAAAGGCAATAAGTTGGAAGAAAGGATGTTAAGCATGCATTTGGAGTGGTTCAATCCTGTTGGGCTATACTAAAGGGCTATCGCGATTGTGGTATAAGGAAGAGTTAAGTGATATTATGTGTACATGCATAATTTTAAATAGGGGATAGTTCTCCGAAATGTATTGAACTATCCCAAAAAATCTATTGTGTGTATCCAACTACCAAAAATGCTATTGTGTGTATCAAAGTTTATTTTTTTTTTGCTATTGTGTGTATCAAACTTTTTTTTAATGTATCAAACTTTATTTTTTCTTCTATTGTGTGTATCAGTTTACCAAAATTACAAGTCATTTGTAACACAATAGCAAAAAAAATAAAATTTGATACACACAATAGCATTTTTTGTAGTTGGATACACAATAGATTTTTGGGGATAGTTCAATATCATTTCGAAGAACTATCCCCTTTTAAATAATATGATTGTTGAGGATGAATGTGACATGATCAATTGGATCAATGAAGACGTAGATAACTCGATACAAATATTTCAATGTTCCACTCATAATTCCAATAACATCTACCAAATGAGTGATAGCCTAGTGGTAAGGCTTGGGCACTACATAGTGGTGAACTCGAGTTCGAGCCCTGGGGACGCATTCTGGAGGTACGGGGGCTTCGACCTCGGGCTGCATGCTTTAGCAGTCGGGCTTCGGCCCAAAATTGCCGAGGATTAGTTTGGGCCCAATGTGTTATGGGATACCTCTTCCAAAAAAAATTCCAATAACATCTTCAAAGAAATTTTGAGATACACTTAAATGAAATTTATCATCAACTCCACTCCGGCTTGGGTGAATATATTTGCTCAAATCAAGATTACGAGTGATTTATATTACTATAAACTATGTACTAATATTTTTTTTAAAGATTAATATTTCTGTAATGTTGCATTTTTTTAAATTATTATATAGAATTATATTCAAGTTTTAATTGTTTTTTATATATGTTAATAAAATATATAGATTGAAAAATTAAAATTAATATAAAAGTAAAAAATATTAAATTATATTTGAATTTGAAGTTTTTAATATGAATTATTTAATAATATAAAAATGAAAAAAAATACTAAATTATATTTGAATTTGAGTTTTTAATATAAATGTATGTAGTGAAATTATTTAATAACTGATAAATAATAAAATAAAACAAAGGTTTTTATAATTACATCTGTTGTAGAGTTTTAAGGAGATTAATTTTATATCATTGAGATGACAATAATATAACAAGAAAAATTATGACAAATCAGGTTTTTAAAGATTCTACCACTATAAA
This sequence comes from Centaurea solstitialis, assembly GCA_030169165.1. Taxonomy (NCBI): domain Eukaryota; kingdom Viridiplantae; phylum Streptophyta; class Magnoliopsida; order Asterales; family Asteraceae; genus Centaurea; species Centaurea solstitialis. The sequence continues at coordinate 9,856,050 of CM058043.1, forward strand.
TGCTCTTAGATAATTCCTCCTCATGGTTTCAACGAATATGTTAGAAATCAAATCTTCTCGTAAATAAGTCATATAAAATATTCTTATTATATGATCATAATTCCTTGACATGACATACGGATCTTCATTATTGTGTTCATTTTGAAATTGAACATCAACCATCAATGGACGTGCTTGAAGGTTTACCGTTACGTTTTGAATTACATTTTGATTTTCTTATATCAGAACTAATAAGATGTATGATTGATGTATGTGGTTTCATATGTGTCTAGATTCAACTAAAATAATGATTCTTTTTTTGAAAAACAAGTTAACACAAACACATTGTCGAGACATCTAGGATCCACTAGGATCAGCGAGCAGCGACCTTTGTTCGGTGATCAGAGACTTGTATTTGAAGATTTTCACATTTGTCTTATTATCTTAAATGCATAAAAAGGACAACCATGATTTTCTGACCCATCAATACACCAATCCACCAATCCGTTTATTTTTCGGGTCGTGTTCGGGTTGATATATGGGTTTGCGCGAGCTGACCCATCAACCTGTTTATCTACTTGTAATATGTTTCCTTATATATTTTTTATAACAAAACTTTTGTTCTTTTAGATTCCTCAATCCGTTTATGACCAGCCAACCGTGAATCCGTATAATTAAACAGGTTACAAGGGCCATTTGTGAGTTAAGCGTATATGGATTAGGGTTGATAAACACGACACGATTAGTTAAACTAGTCATGTCTGTATTGAGTCTTTCTAATCCGCCAACCAACCCGAACATGATTTCTACCCCTACTTAGGATTGCCATAAAGTGGGGTCAAGGGGGGGTCAGGCCCCTAGCAGGGTTTCAAGGGATACATAACTCTTGAAGGTGTATGTTTAGACATGTGTTTTGTATATAAGCAAAGTGTTTCGAAATTCAAATTTTGTTACAAATAGTCTTTGATGTTATCCCTTAACGTCTATAACTACCCTTTGACAATCTTATCCGTCAACAACTGTAATAGGTAACCGCTATTAACCGTCGTTTTCTCATTTAAATATTTAAAATGAGAATATGTGTATATAAATCTCTATTTTCACACTCTTTGAAACGAGAGAAAACTCAAAAACTATCCAAATACGAATTCAAAATTCGTGAACTTAAGACTAACAGAGTCGAATTATTGTATTTAGAAAGTGTTTTTCAATACACGATTCTTGAGAAAGTATTTACTAGCTTTGTAAATGACTATGTATTTATAACTAAGTACACAAAAAATATTATGTTTGAGTTCTCTTGTAGAATATGCTTATCTGCCTAAGCATATCTATTATTAGTTGCATTTTCACATAAAAAATTAAAAAATAAGCAGAATTGCGTGATGGTGTTTGTGTTTTCAAACCAAAGCATTGATCTCCAAAATCTGTTCCATATCCGAAAATTGTTTTAATACTTTAATTAATTAATTTCTTTGGCATGATTAATTAATTTGAAATATACTAGTTTTCTCCAAGATTTTTGGAAAAAGAATGCAATTTAATAAAAAAAATACAAAGTCGGTCTTGATTCCATTTCATTTAGTCGCCACGATTTTCTTATTCATATATAAGGATATATTACATACTGTAATTTATTTTTAACAACAAAATGTGATGTATTTATTTTGGATGATGATAATTTGGAAAATCTATTTTAAATAATGGCGTAATAACAAAATCTCAAAAAGAAAATCAATAAAAGGAATTTTTAACAAAAATCTAAAGAAAAAAATCAATAAAATCTATTTGAAATGTTGACGAGGATTTAAAAGGTAGGATAGTAGTAGAAAGTTGATGTGACAACGAAAGATTGTAGGTTCAAATATATTAGAAGGGTAAGAGCATCTCCAATGCTAGGTTCTTACAAGCAAAAAGTGCAATAGCTTGTAAGAACTACCATTGTGGAGAGTTCTTATAAGAACTCATTTGCTTCTAGGTTCTTATTTAAGAACCTTGGTTCTTACCTTGATTTTTGGTATGAAGTGACATATTACTAGTTTTTATTTTTTCTATTAACTTTAAAATTATTAAAATTATGTGTTTAAAAGATGCATGGGTCCCACAAAAAGAGGTTCTTGTAAGAACTACCATTGTGACATTTAATAAGAGTTCTTGTTTTAATTAGGTGGAAATGAGGTGGCAATAAAAAGTGCAAAAAGGAGGTTCTTATAAGAACCTCCATTGGAGATGCTCTACCCCCTCTACCCTATGATATGACACTGTTTCAAACTTTTAGGTGATTCTAGCCATAAGTAAAATGACTTTTTATTTAAAATTATATATTCTCAAACTTCTAGGTGTATTTAATTGGTCTTATAGAGTAGAGGGGGTGTTGGTAACAACACCCAAATTTATGAACTATATGAAGAAATAGAATAAGTGCATTACACATGTCAAATGATTAAATGAGTATGATGATGGATAGGTTAAAAAGATAGAAAGAAATATAACTTATCCAAATATATATATGCTACTCATCGCCTTAGGCTATGCGCAGCACTCCTTCGGGCTGGCAAGCGGGCTTGCAAGCGGTTCTCACCCCAACCCGCCGGCCTCAACGGGTTGGGTGCACAGCCATGGTAGCCGGCGGGCTAAGGGTTAAGCGGCGTGGGGAACCCGCTGCTTTTGTGCGTGTCTCTTGTGTGTGTGAGGGTTGAGAGAGTTGGATACGGGTTATAAAGAGTTATGAGAGGGTTAAAGAAAAGCTGGTGTGTCAACTGATATAACATGTTAGGTTGAGAGGGTTGGGAGTGTTGGCTGCTGATATCCTTATGTGATCCTTTGTTTTTTTGTGAACATTTATTTTTCAAGCAGCAAAATTTTGTAAGAAAAAAGTATACGGAAAAAAAAAACATCATCAAATTTCTTTTCTAGAACTTGATAAACAAATAATAAAAAAAGTAATTTTTTCAAACATAACCTGTTAAATATTTTTGTAGCCCATATTTTTCAATCTGTTTTCACACCCAAATATCGTAGTCATCCCATAATTATATCTGTAAATAAAAATTGCTATAAATTCATTAATATTAAATCATTCATGGTTGAGTCATCTGTTGGATTTATTTCAATAAATTAATTGATGTGACCATCTAGATTTAGGTTTTATTAGACAAAACAAAGTATGAATTAAATTATTAGTCGTAGTTGTTGAGATGTTACACATAATATTTTTCCAAGATTTTGTATGTATAGTATCAAATCTTTGAATTTTGATAGTCTTTCTTTATCTATGTTTTATATTCACAAAAGTTAATTAGTTTTTGTTTTTATTTAAGTTAATGACTATTATAACCTAAAACTCATGAATCTTTGAACTCAACTAAATTTAAACTTAGTTGGTGACGTCTTTTCTAGGATAAGCTTCGGTGAGTTCTTTTTGGATTCTTTTGCTCAGTAAAGTTTGCATAGTCATTCTACTAGTTTTCAAGAGTTAATTTATGTGTTAACTGTGTAAGTTCAGACCAATTTACGTACATGTTGACTAATATTCTTATATGACCCTTTTCTTGGAAAGGTATCCGGGCCAAAGCCCGACTAATTTTCGGCAATTTTGGGGGTTAAACATTGCCCCAAATAAATGCCCCAGGCATGCGCACAAGAAGGTTCAAACTCGATTAGGACGCTATAAACTCCCCCGAGCAATAACCAATCTGCCACAACGCTGGAAAACTATATGACCCTTAAGTTAATAGCCAAACAAACCCTGATGCGACTTGCACGAGTGACTTCTAGAATGTAACCCCCCACAAACTCTTACCATAGATGAAGAGATGAGAGTGTGAAACTATCATATAAAATCTAATAATTTTATTGGTTGATTTTTCTATGAGTACAATATTATTTTGTAAGATATTTTAGAAACAAAATAAACATATGACCAAGCTCTTTTTGACTCTAATGCACGTTACGACCTCCACCCAAAATAAAGATTTTATTTTGACCAAGGATAAGATTCTCACAAAATCTACACTTTCATAAAGGAAGAGGGGATGTTGTAAATCATTTGAATGTAATAGTTTTTTGATCATGAAAGCCAATGTCAATTTATTTTGAAAAGGTTTTATATGATAGGTGCATTTAATGTTAATGATGTAAAAGTTTAAAACAGTAAACTTTTCAATAATGTTATAAATTTAATTTAAAATCACAATAAAAACTATTACTAGCTTACAACTAAGGTCGTGTTTGGCAAAAATAAGTTAGTTTATAAGGTAATCTATCCAAACATGTACCATAAGCTAGTTTTTTGAAATGCTACTTTGAGTAGTTTTTTGTAGCAAACATAATTTGTTCATAAGCTAGCTTATCAGCTACTAACTAACTTATCAATCAACAGTCAGCTTATCAGCTAGTTTGTCAAACATAGCGTTAGATTTGCATATCTCACTTTCCATTTGATTTGATTGGAACTACAATACCTTCACAAATACCATTTTTAATCAACGTATACTGATATGTTGTCATAGATAATAATTGATTTTAGTTGCTACAAATATGCAAATTTTGTAATTTTGTAAATCACATATAGCTTTTATCCTAAAGGATGTTATTACTTATTATATATAGGGTTTATTTCCTGAAAAAATATATACAAGGGTGTAGGGTAAAGGAAGGGAAATTGAACTTAAATTTGGTAATTCTCGTTTTAAGAGCATTCATAGTGGTGGAATCTCTAAGAACCTTACTTGCCATATATTTTCTGTTACATTATTGCTACCTCAATAAAATAAGAACCCCCTAAAACATTTACAATGGAGGTTCTTATAAAAACCTCATCTCCCTTTTCTTATTTATAATATAATTTTTATTTATGTAAATTAGTATATAAACAAAAAAGGAAAGAACCTGAGTTCTTGTTCAAGCACCTGGGTTCTAAGAGCATCCACAATGGTGGTTCTTCTTCAGGTTCTTTATGGGGGTTTTTACAAGAACCTCCACTGTGGGACAGAAGTTTTTGCCAGTCACAGGTTTTTATTGGAACCCAGGTGCTTGAACAAAAACCCATGTTCTTGTAATAGTTTTCTTTTCTGTTATACAATAATTTACATAAATAAAAATTATATTATAAATAAGAAAGGGGAGGTGAGGTTTTTGTAAGAATCTTCATTGTAGAGCTTTAAAAAGGTTCTTAGTTTGCTGAAATGACAATGACGTGGCAGGAAAACATATGGCAAGTAAGGTTCTTAAAGGTTTCACCACTGTGCCTCTAAGAGCATCCACAGTGGTGGAACCTCTAAGAACCTCACTTTACAAAAACCTCCATTGTGGATGCTCTAATTAGAACATGTGACTGGGCAAAAACTTTTGTTCCAGAGTGGAGGTTTTTGTAAACCCTATAAAAACCCTTCATTATAGATGCTCTAAGAATTCCTAACTCTCTCTTACCACATATATAAAGGTTGGAACTTATATTTCGAGGAAGTGATGTTTTCCCTTTTAAAACATGGAATATTTCACCTAAAGGTAAGTATATATCAAAAAGGTGAAATTGTTGTATATGAAAAATCCTTTTATGATACATAAAGTGGACAAGTGTGATATTTGAAATAAGTTATTCCATATTTTTAGAATAAATGATGGTAAAAAGTAATACCAAAGGTATAATAACATGTGTAAGACCTTGGAGCATGACAAACGTATTCATATGGTTATAAACTAAAATTGAATTTAGTATTTCTAAAGAGTTCTTCCACCTTCTATTTGCATTATCTATTTCAAAGGATGCATACTAATAAGATAATGATGCCACATAAGCCAAACTGATTAAAGTAGAATCACTCAATCTTAACTTGTTTAATTGAGTTTTTGTATTTAGTTGATGTGTTTTGTTGTTTTTAAGGGATAGGAGGAAGTTTGTTGAAATTTGGTGGCAAATAATTGAAAATTTGGACTTTTAAGTATTGTGTTACAACTTTAAGATCAAGGGAACTAACCACAAGGCTTGTGGCGTAACGGTAAGGCCTATAGGGGATGGGGATGATATCTCATTCACCCCAAGTTCGAATACCAGCTTCGTGCACATCTTATGGGTAGGCTTAGTCTCAAACAACCGAATTCTCAGTTTTAAATTGCCAACGGTATATTCTAGACGAAGTCTAGATGAACCTTATCCAAATAAAATCAATGGAACTAAATCAAATAATGAAAACTCAAGGGTTGTTATTAACTTCTCAAATTATGTGTAGTTTTATTATTCTGTTTTGGAATAAATTCTTCTTATTATACTTGGTATTTTTTCTCTCTATCACTCTTTTTCATATGAGAGTTTCTAGGGATTTTCTATGTTCGGCTCATATGCTTCAAGCAGTTTATTACTTTATTCAGTATTTCTTTTACATGTTTTGCTACTTCAATAAATTGAGTTTATAAGAGACTTTAAATAAATAAAAAATGTTATAATAAAGTGCTTTATAGTAGTGAGTTTATAGACTCAAACACGAAAGCATCCTATCTAAAAGCGTTGCAAAGAGTTCATAAGACGTTTTTGGGCATCGTAACAAGTTTTTAGGACATTTTCAAAATAAAGTGTCGTATTAGCTAATTTTATCAAATGCTTTTGAGAAATGTCCTATAACAATAATGTTTATATGACACTTTTCAAAATGTCCTATAAAATTAGCTAATAAAACACTTTCTTTTGGAAATGTCCTAAAAAATTGTTACGACACCCAAAAACTTCTTATAAATGTATGGTAACGCTTTTAGATAAGACGTTTTTTGCGTTTGATCCTATAAACTAGCGTCCTATAAAACACTTCATTATGACATTTTTTTTTATTTTAGGCCTCCTATAAGCTCAATTTTATATTTTTATTGTAATATTACGTATGAAATTATTTTGGTTATGTATTAGATTAGATTGGTCTATTGTATGTGTTCGGTAAATGTCAAACTTCCTTACATTGAAACATGCACGTATAAATAGTGACAATACCCCTAGCTTTTAAATAAGTTTAAAACAGTAAACTTCGTTACATTAATTGAGGTCGAGGCGGTGGTCTGGCCGTCAACTTTAAGGAGAAGGAGTGAGAGGAGGCAGTAGAAGGCGGGACGTTATTGAGATCTCGACGATGGTGGTGGCTAACAGAAGTTGAAGGAGGGAGAAGTAGACTTAAAATTGGGTTTTGGGATGGAGACGACAACAAATATGGAGAGGTTAGAGGTTATATATGGTGATTAAAAATGAAGTTGGACTTTTAAAATTGTAATGGGCCAAAATTTCCCTTTTTGAAATTTACAATATAACTTAAAAGTTATAGCTACAACATTTTTTAGTAAAAACTTAAATACATATATACAGGTTTTTTCTGAAAACCGGTTTGAAAAAATTGGGAACCGGTTCGGATCCAAACCAGCAAAAAAATATGAAAAAAATCTGGTTGGTGAAAAAAAATCCGATTGGATGACCGGTCGGGAGAAAACCCGACCCGGTTTGAAAAAAAATTCAGTTATGAAAAAACCGGTTTCGAATAGTTTTTGATTAAAATCGGATAATCGGATTTTTTGTGCACCTCTACTCTTAGAACATATCATTAAGTATTGAATCAAACTAAAAGGAAAAGAGGAAGAATTATCACCTAAAAAGTTATAATAAGGATGACTTTTAGACCTCCAACACCAATCTCCGCCGTTGAGAATATAGATACAGATGCTAAATTCTCTATCCAAAAATATTCAACATTTACCTGAATGTGTAGCCAAACTTTTTCTCTTTTATCCGAAACTTTTGTATTTTATGGACTCTCTCTTATGTTATACAATCTTAAAGAAAATATATAACTTGTATTGGACCGCTACTATTAAGTTGTTTATTTATTCCTCATGGACCATAAATAAATAAATAAAATTCAACAAATGAATCATTAAAAAGGAAATTCTAGAATTTATAGGAGATTTTGAGTACTAGTAAGTCAACGTGTATGTTGTGTTTGAATGTGTTAATCAATTACAACGTGTTTGGTCAGATGTGTTAGCTAGTAATTAATAAGAATGAAAATAAACGAAATTATTTAATTTTATATAATATAATAAATTCATTTCTAACAAAAATCAATTAAGATTAAAGTGAGAGAATAAAAAAATCATTCTTATTTTCATTTCTTGTCATTATTTATTTTTATTTTCATTTCCATTTTGACTCCAATGCTTGAACCAAACATTCCCTAGTATTATAAAGTAAAATTTTGAGAAATTATATGTATACAAAAATAATTGTAAACTTGAATTTTTAATAAATTGTAGATTACCAAATAGTATCTAATATTTAACAAGTTGTTTTTAACCGCCTCTTTTAAATACTACCATTTGATATTAGTAAGATAAACTAAAAAGTATTTACAATAACAAAATTACGATTTATGATATTTTAAATTAAATGGCCAGCCACAATTGAGAATGAAAGGGAGAATTGTATCCCTTCTAGATTTATGCTACTATAGAAACATGTGATTAAATAGATATATAAAGATCGTTTGATTCCATGTCAATAAAATCTCATTGTTTGATTCTACCGAATTAAGAATATTTTAATGAACTTCTACTTTCTAATAACTAGTACATATTTTTTAATGGTGAAAATAAAAATAAAAATAAAAACTAAACAGTTCAAAATCGACGGTTAGAATTAAGTTAAAAATAAAAATGATTCCAATGGTTAGTCCAGTTAAAAATAAAAATGATTTAGATGGCTAGGATTAAGTTTATAAATTCATTCATAAAAAATAATTCACAAATGAAATCACCTCTATTAAATATTTTTTATTTAATTTTATTATTAAATGTTAACCATGTATAAGAAGTAATATATATTACATTTTCTTATGTTTTCATTTTCTATTTTCATCTTTATCACATTAAAAATACATAATAATAATAGATTAATTAAAAAACATTTATTGGCTCTTAATAAATTTTACCATTACAATTTCAGATTTAAGAAACTCTGCGTATTACGTAGAAATCAATCAATCAATATATATCTTAAAATCAAAACCCCAAGATCCTATGTGGCATCCTCTAAGGCCAAGAAAACTATTATTATTTTTTTCTAAGATTTTTGATTTTTTTAAATATTAGATATATTAAAAGACCTTTCTATCCCTATGCTTAAAACATTAAGTTCATTAAGATAGGGGTGTTTTGGTCATTTTAAAATGTATAACCTTCAAGTCCTTTCATATTCATTCTTGAAAATGAAACCTCCAAAAATAGTTATTTCTCATTATTGAAGTTAAACTTACAAACTTATCATTTGCTCATATGTTTGAATCAATCTTCTTGAAATAAATTTGAAAATTAAAAACACCCATTTAGAAAGAACATATCCATGCTTGTATAATCTAGTAAGCCATCCGCAGCCGTACAGGTTGTACAGGTTGTCACCTCAACGTCACATCAGCTTTACCACCACCTTACCACTACCATACCATTTCATCCTTACCGGTACCATTCATACCACCTTACCACCAAAACATTATCTTTATATATATATATATATAGATTGTATGTATATATATGAGTGTGTTTGAGATTTTTTGTTGAACGGTAAGTGGGTACCGGTTGCCCTTGGTACCGCTAGCCTACCGGCACACATCGGCAATGTTACCGTCGTTACAGCCGCGGTACAGCCCGATGCATCCCCAGGTGCGGATGACCTTAAATATAATGGTTTGTAGGGTCAGGTTATACACGTGTCACATACATTACACGTGTGACTTGCACCCTCCCCCCAATTCCCCCCAATAAATTCCCGTTTTCACGCCTTTCGTAATTTCTCTTCCTCCCTTCTTCACGTCCTCTTTCTCTCCATCTCCAAAAACCCCCAAATTCACCACAAATTTCATGCATTTCTGTTTCAATCATCATCCTTGCATGAATTCATAAACAAATTCGATCTCACTGAATTCAATCAAACTTGATCGATCAAATGTCCATAAGATTCAAATTCAGAAGCTCCGTCAACTTCGACACCCTCGAAATCGACGGTGATATGCCCTATATATCGTTGGAAGAACTAAGGACCAAAATTATGTGCCAAAAAAACCTAAATACCGTCTCCAATAAGGACTTCGATCTTGTATTCTTTGATGCAATCACTGCTCAAGGTATATATAATTTGGAAGAAGATATCTAATTGAGTTGATTTGGATATGCTTTTTTTTATTTTTGTTTTCCTTTTTTTTTTTTTGTGTTAGTAGAGTATAATGAGGACGGATTCGAGATACCTAGTGGTTCAAGCGTGATCGTAAAGAGAGTGCCTGTTGAACCAGCTGCTACAGCTATGTAAGTTTTGTTCAATTCTTTCTTGTGATTTCTTTTGATGTAGACAGCCAACATTGCAATTAGATGAAACTAGTTTAGTTTGGTGAGCTGGTGTTAATCACTAAAGGAAGGTCCTACTAGGATAGGAGTGACTTTTCACTACAATAGAACTTAGTATGCAGTGAGAAATCATAAGGCTAATCTCTTATCAGTGGCAATAGAGTGGAATTTCCTAATACTTATATGGGATAACCACCATCTTTGTAGGTGTATACATAAAGATGAAATTTAAAGGTCTATAATATAAATATATATAGTATTAGCTTTATTGACCGGATGAGTGGTAGAGATCACTTCTCTACTTCATATCTTTTTAGCACTTCTCATTTGAACCTTTATCTCTCTCTCACTCTCTCTCTCTCTCTCTCTCTCTAAGGCAAAACTTTTCAGTCATGTAATTTGAGCAAACACGGTTAAGAAGGGTAGTGAACCCTAATCAATGTGACGTTGGCAAGTTTTTTGTGCACACATGATTCAATGTGATCTAACGTATTAGATAGTTTTGATGCAACTACGCATTGCAATTGATGCGTGAAGAAGTTGTCTTTGTTTGTTTTGTTTCCGGTAGGTTTCAAACTTTCAATATGCATAAATGCTAAAATAAATTTTGGTTCATTTGGGTAATGTTTTCTTAAATCTCCGCAGCCCTTTAATTGGTACGTACGTCATTTACCCATTTTCATGCAACTTATCTTTAACTCTTTATTGCCCTCAAAATCTCTTACCACTGTCGTACATGTTAATCGAACCGTATATTTATATCTCATCCGTTGTGCCTCATAATGGTCATTATCTAACCAAATAAGCATTGTATGTCCGAAAATGGTCATTCACTACATAAATGTTACAAGTAGTAGTGTTAAGGGATAGCTGAAATAGATTGCACGTGGATTGAGCAAGTGCTCGAACTAGGTGGCAGGAACCGACAGGGATTGTGTTTATATGCCAGTGAGACTTGTGCATAAAAGATTGTAGCTTTGCAACTTTAGAAGCTTGCATGGTAGGTTTGGATGTAAAAGTTGGTTCTAATAACAAACATGGAACCTAGAGATATATATCCAGTGAGAACAAGAGATGCTAAGATATCAGCGGGTTGGTATAAAGCATTGTTACTGGAGTTGGTGGCACCCCCATGGAGCAAGGATCGATAAGTGCATGAAGGTGCTTGTCTGCTTGATGAATATGACCCCATGGGGGTCAAGTCTATGTACATCCCACCCCTCGATTGCCAATCTCTGGGTAGGATATAATATGCTCATATGTTTGGTTTGGTTTAAGATAAAAACAATTTAGCATATTTAGTCATTTTATGTTCAAAATTTGCATTTCATTTTTAACAAATAGTTGCATTAATTTTCCATTATTGGTTTACTTTATTTTACATGGTAACCAAAATCTCTAGATGAAATGAGAAGGTTGAATTGGTTAACTTAAGCGTTAGTAGTTCCCTTTAGAATACATGCATATAATGTATAAAAATATATAATTTGGTGCCAAATATGTGAAACGATATGTAGTGATGGCATATTGTGACAATCTTTTGTGATTCATCAGCAATTATCATGGTTGGATTTCTTGTGCATATAGCAACGATAGCAAGGCAAAGCTGTCTCGACTCTATAGTCTATATTCATTTGTTTGCTTCGATATTTTTCGGGCATTCTGGGGTGTTTAGGATGTAAAGTTGTAAATAGATGGCATTTTCGCTGTATGTTTCTTTGTGATTCTCTTGATTGTAGGAGAGAGAGGTTGATTAATCTGGATTCCTACATGAATGGCAGTGTGAGCTAGGATACATGTTAAAATTGAGCGAGGAAGGCTTATGAGAACGAAAAGGACATCTAAATTGAACATTCCATTTTGTTCTGCTCCACAGGAAAGGTTTTACTTCCTCATTTTGGACAAATATTGGATTTAAATGTGAAATGCGTAATTCTCCAACAACTTTGGCCTTTGTTGGTAACACTGGAGTTCATTTACTGATGAACTATGTTTGTTATGCACTAGTGTTCTATTTAATGCTAACATGCAATTTACTTTTACCTTTCTTTAACGAATAAGTTTTTGTTAGCTCTAAATCCCAGCTGGACCTGCTGCCTTTCTTTTTTTCTCACATTCTGTGTTTTGATTTCCATTATTTTCATTGCTCTATTAGTTGGTGATTTTTCCATCTTCGTATTCCTACCTTGAATTTGCAGTTGATACTTTTTTTTTTTTCCAGGTTAAAATATCAAAGGCTTGAAGCAAGTGATCTTTGTGATGACATTCAAAAAGGTGGGATACTATTTGATGAACTGGACTTGAGTTCTATTTGGTGGTTCTGATTGTGGATTACTTCATTGTCGATGTAGGTTTGGATCAGAAGAAACCAGAGAAGATGGTTCTAGAGGAGAAGCTAGAACCAGATTCTGAAAAACAAATAAAGTTGGAAAAGTAAAAAAAACTGTCCTGCTTGCTTTCTTTATGTTTTTCATGATTATGATGTTTCATGCTATCTGGCTAACTTTTCTTTTGTTTTCCTTTTGTCATGACTGACCCCAAAGTGTGGCTGATTCAAATTCTATGGATCTGCTAAGTGCTGGTTTGCCACCAGAATTAAGATGTCCTCTTTGCAACACGTATTTCAAGGAGGCTGTGATGATACCATGCTGCCAACGTAGTTTTTGTGAAAAATGTAAGACCTTTGATCATTGATGTTGTATAGCAACTACCAAGTTTGTCAGTAGTAATAGAAGATCTCTTTCTCTCAAACACTGGACATGCAAGTATATATGAACCAAATGAATGTTGTCATGGAAATTTAGATTAGCAGTAGATTTAAATTTCTAGTGGTGTACAATCTAGAGGCAGAGGGGGGGGGGGGGGGGGAGGGGGAATGGGTTGTTTGACACAAGCTCAAGTAATACAGAAATTTAAAGAGAAAGGGCAGAGAGATGTAACACCCAACATATAGTGGTTTAGGACCTTGTCACTGACATCCATTCCTTAAAACTCTCAAGAGTTTGAGTCCACTAAAACTGTATTCCAGTGTTGCAATAGATGACAAATTGAGCCAATGATCAATGTACAAAGTGCACAGTTTGCAACAAATGATCGCCTTTAATATGTGAATTACAAACTTGAAGCTAAAAGTGATCAATAGAGAGTATCAAAGAAGAGTATCAAATGCTTTAAATGACTCTTGTTTGTTATTGCCGGTGAATATTAATGTCTCAAACATAAATTGCAATAAATTGAGAAAAATCACTGTAGACATAGCTCAGCAAGCCTAAACAGAAATTGCATTAAATGCATGACCATTACCCTAGGAAGTATCCCTTACGTTTGCTTGCGGATGTCTGTGAACTGTGATGTGTCCCTTTAATGCCCACGTCATGCGGATGAAGGTCCTTTGACTTTTCAATAAATAATGAAGATTTGAAAGTTTGATTAAAAATTCAAATCTAATTGTTTCAATATCGAAGAAGTCATTTTCTTTGAATTCGATATTCTCCCTAAATATTTTGATCACTTGAAAACACTTGGAATAAAAAAAGGGAAAATCTTTTACATGATCTTTGATGATCAAAAACCTTAAAGAATGTTTATTAGTTGGCATGCGTCTGAAGGCAGAATCCTAAGCTTCACACTACGATGTAAGCCTAGCTTGATGGACAATATATCACTTATAAGCCTACAACATCCTTCCTTGGCTTGTTACATTTGTTAAGACCGATTTGTTTGTCGTTCTCAGAACATGAGGGTGTAAAGTGCAATTTTTAGTATTTCTGTAAGAACTTTTACACTTGCCCCAACATCTAGTAATCAGCATGCATCATTTTCATCCATTCTTCTGTGATCAATTCTGGCAGGCAAGAACCTGACTTCCTGCTCCTTTATTCTTTCTTCTTGCTTGCTTCCTCGGTTTCGGTAATGGTATTCTGGAGTTTCTATTTGTGTTCAAGTCCCATTTGCACATAATACTCTTCGTCCTTGAGATGTGGCTTTGGGAATATGTGGTTGTTAATTGCTTTGCTGAAGCTTGAAAGGTTGTAGTAGGGTTTCATCATGCTTAGTTATAGAGACTTTAGATTAAGATATCCTCATACGATAATTTATATTCATAGAGCAATGATAAAAAAATTACCCAAAAAAGGGTACTTGATGCTAATATGATTATAGGATTAACTAAGGTCGATTTTGTAGCGAATAGTTTATTAAAAAGAAATAAACTTAACACAAAAGCAGAAAAAGAAACAATAGTAACCTGGTCCCGGGAATTTATTAAACATCAGCATGTCAGTCTTGCTGATATGAGATCCCCTTTGTCTTGCTCTACTGTCTGAGGTCCTACCCCTTAGTAATCACTTTTATTTAGCTGATAAGAACTGTTTGGGTGGCATATATGCAGAGGGTGCTAATATACGGACATAGGTTGAGAGGAGAGTTCTTAGACCTTGACCCCTTCATGTAAATCCATTTTGTAGGGCTGAAAGTCGGGTTTTAAAATATATCAAAATATAGGCTTAGTCTTGCTTTCTTTGAATTTTTTTAAAATTTGCACATGATCGCTGAATTCTGTTGTTCCATAAGATTACATAATGGTTGCTCTACATCGATTCGACATTTTAGCTAACGGTAGCATGCAATTTAGTCATTTAGAATGCATAGAGTGACTTGATTGTTGATAGATTACTTCCAAAATAGGAAAGAGGGTCTTCAGAGGTTGCTTCATTATTATAAGGATATACACATATACGCCATTTTTCAGTTTCAAAGTAGTAAATTTACCTTCTTAACCAAATCATGATTTGTTCATGCCTCAGAAGGTGTATCCTCAATTCCTCATGTCACATTCAAGTACTTGAGGTGTAACAATTAAGTGTATATCTATGATGTGTTGGTTGTTAAATAGAATCTATAAATGATTTTATTTGGATGGATAGTATCTCTAGCATCCATATCTGATATGTGTTTTCTGGATGATCAGGTATTCGTGAAGTACTTGTAGTGCACGGAAGTTGTCCTTGGTGTTCTTCTACCAAGTCCAGAGTAAACGACTTGCTTCCAAACTTATGTCTTAGGCAAGCTATAAAGCATTTTTTAGAATCTCAGATTCTTGCTACTGCTCCAGAAGATGATTTGCAGAAATATGTCCCAGGTGGTAATTTTGATCATTAGCTGATGTTTTATCCAAAGAGAGATTACTTAATTTGCACCGATGCATGTTCGAAAAAACTTAAATGCAGATGGAGAATCTGGTATTCAGGGGAAAGATATATCTTCTGCTGCCCCTAGTAAAAGGAAGATGAAGAAAGGATCAAATGAAGACATGGCAGAATCTGCGGACGAGTCTCTGAACATGAATTCTTTTTTGGAGGGTTCAGGGTACCATAACTCAAATGCAACTGGTCGTCTGAAGTCAACTTCTTTGCTTCAAGTAAAACAGAATGATAGAGATAGAGATAGCGATAGACCTGAAGGTTTGGCACTTGCTGCAAACTCTCAAGATATATATCAGCCTCTCAATGTGCCCCAAGCTCACATGCCTGTTTCAGGTATTTTACATATTCTGTGTGCTTACAATTTAAAAGAAACAAATTCTTAACTGTTAATTAATTTGCTTCACCTCTATCAGGAGAAACACATTATTATCTTCCATTTTTTGTCTTTTCAGGTGATCAAAGGTTAACATTTGGCAGTACAAACAGAAAGGTAATTCTATTTCTAGATGATGCTTGGTTTTTTATACACAAGTACAATCATGTGCTTGCTTATTAATTATTTATAAGCTTGATAATTTTGGGTTCTTAAACTTATAATTAATATTGCCATACTGTTCTAACATGGATTGGTCTGCCTTCATTTATAGCTTTGTTCATGATGGTAATTTGAATTGAGAGCGCATAAGGACTATGTGTTTTTGTTTGCCTATTAGGAAAAGAGGCATGATCATTACTTCATTAGGATGAGTGCAAAATGAAAAATTGCAACATAATATATGATATGACTAGTTGTATCAGCTCTTCACAAGTTAATGGACGAGGAAGCCACATGCACATATGAATATGATGCTTAATATTCTGTTGTAGGCTGCCTGTCTACTTTGGAATTTGGATGCTTTTCTTTCACCAACTACTTCTTGTTGGTAAATGGCTACCCTCTTGATGTGTAGTAATTGATGTCACAATCTTCATATTCCAATTCTTGATATATGACACATGTCAAAATTTTAAACACTTGGCACAAGAGATGCTAGTTAATGTAAGTATTTGTGTACGTATATATCACAAAGTTTATTTAGCCAAGCAACATTACAACCTGAAAATGGCAGTAGAAATAAAATGCCGGTTATAGAGACATGCATAGCACTGCTTTCTCGTCATCTGATGCAACCATTTACCATGTTGATTTTAGGTGGACCGTACTTGTTACGTGTGTGGTTCTCCAGATCATCTAATAAGAGACTGCCCTATTGCTCCAAACCGACAACCTATGTCTCACGCAGGTACATTTTAGCTGCTTGCATGAGTTTTAAAATTGTGTCAAGATGATAAGATGTATTTATTATCACATCATTTTTGGGTGGATCTTCAGGAAATCATATGTTTCAAGGAGGTATGCCATGCTATGCCACACCCTATTGGAGTGGTGCTGCTTTTCCCCTCATCAATCCTTACATGAATATGTATGGAAGCCTAGGGTTCATGCCTTTTGGTGGAAGTATGGTTCCTGTTACACCTTATCGAGTTCCATATTATCTTCCATCTGCATATAGCAGCTTACCTGTCCCTAGGTACGGTGGTTGTATATCCTCAGACTTGTTATCATTTTTCTTAATTATTGTTTTATCCCTGCTATACTCATTTTATCTTACTTGGATTGCAAACAAACTTGCAGTGGAACTATGATGGGCGGTCTGGAAGCTCTTCTGGAAACCAGATCTGAACAACAGTTAACCCATTCAGAAATTTTGGAGCCTCGGCTTCGTGATAACAGAAGGAACTTTTCAGATGAAAGGAGGTATTCAGTTTTAATCATACCAAGCAGATGTCAGGATCAAGTGTATTAATCGATCTGTTAATGGATGAATCAATACGATTAAATACATGTTCCCAAAAATAAAAGTTGCCCATTCATGATAGAAAAGCATGCTTGCCGTAACATGAAAAAAAAATATACACAAGTTTTGGTCATTACGTTTTCATAAGCTATCCCCTTATGTCTTGAGAAATTGAAGGCCTTCCACTTATTTAGCGAACTGCAAACTGTATGCTTGATGTTGCCAAAAGTAGCCTTTTCAGATTTTACTTATTCGATATGCCTGGTGTTGATTGTTTAATAGACTTCAGAGTTCATCCTGTTCAAACTTAGTTGTTTCATTCTTGACACTGAAGGATTATGATTTGCTAATGTATAGGTACTGTCATTTTCTGCCCATCCTACATTATGTGTTGCAAGTGTGAGCTTTTGCCTGTCTCTAATATCACTTCGCCTCCATCCTTCTTATTCTCTGTCTTTATCTCTGTCTCTCTGTCTGTCTGTTTCTCTCTCTCTCTCTCTCTCTCTCTCTATATATATATATATATATATATATATATATATCTCACATGCAAGCCATATATGTTTTCACTACAAAAATTGCACCTTCTAATTACTACTCTTTTCATCATAAATTGATTTGTCTTGTAGGTTGTAATATGGACTTCATTACCCCATGGAACTACTGTAGATCTGCTTAGTTTCTAAGTTACAAGGCTTGTTGAAAGGCTTTTCTGTAGTGTGGCTTCTGATCGTGTTAAGATTTCCTTTTTTCATCATGTTGCTGTCATTTATTGACCATATTAACTTTTAGATTCTGTATTTCGGCTGGTTGATATACTTTAACAAGTTCTGACCTGCCCCCTCTTTCTTTCCTGTCATCTTCTTGTTCTAACTTCTTGTCTTTAGTTCTTGATTTGTTCTGACTCTTACTTTTGCCAGGGAGCGTTCTTTCGATTATGAAGATGATGTCTGCTACAAACGACGTCGTGTTGATGAACTATATAGATCAGCAGAGTATATACCCTATAGAGAACGGGGAAAGACTCCAAGCAACTCTGAGGAAAGCCATGACCGGAAGATGCGAAGGGAACATCACTTTAACAAACATCTAAACCAAAAAGTCCCATGTGTTGAAGAAAGACATGAAAAACATTATCATTCGACAAATGCTGGAAAATACTGGAGGTCATATCATACAGATAGATCAATTCTAGGAGTAACCAATGTGCAAAATAATAATGATAGATATGATGAGGCTAGGCGTAAGAAGCATTATAGACACTCAACAAAGCATCATGAGAGAAGGGAGCAGTCAGGCAGTGATTCTAGTTGGAGCCACCATCAAATCCAAAAAGAAAGGGGTGTTAAAAGGAAGGTTGGGTCAAATGCGAATTTTCAACATAAACATATAGTTACCCATCTGGCTCAGAACCATCTTCTTCTGGAGATCAGAAAAAGCGGTGGAAAGACGTCAACCCTGGAGCTGTTTTCAGGGAACCTAGTGAGAGAACAAAGCCCCTTGCTGACAAGTCCTATAGGGACGGACGACAGACGGTCAAAGTTTCAGACGAGGACTGCATAGAACGCGATCATCACAAAGGTAAGAAAATAAGGCACTAAAACAACAAGAATGCGTCAATGGTAAACATGTAAATGAAGCTGGACCATGTCGACTTATCCGATCTACCTGGTACATTTCCATTGCCAGTAGGTTTTTGTATCAACCTGGTTTTAAGTTAGTTTATAATCTTATATGAAACTATCTAGGAAATGGAGTTGGCAACAAATACAACTATCTAAACCATATATAGGTCTGTTGGTATCTGACTTGTTTTGCTTTGCTGATACAGATCCAAAAGAGTGGTCGGTTCTTGGATTTTTAAGTCATGATTAACTTTCTTTATTTTTGCTAACAAATGTTGGTCTTTTCATATCTTAACTAAGAAGTGTGGCTGAGCCAGAAAAGTGTAGCCAGGGAATCTGGCTAGGTTAAAGTGGCATTTGGCTGCTTATGTGGGCTGATCAAACGTGCTGATAGAATTGCTGAAGCTGATTGAAGTAACCCTCTTCATATCCTTAACATAAACTGTGGAAGATAAAAAATATTGTCCAGAAGAGACTGGATATTTTGCATAGGGGTGGCATCTTGACTGCTTGAACATTCTGAGAGGGTCATTGGAGCTGATTGAGGTATGTTTTAATTTAACTTAATTATAATGCTTGTTATTTTTGGATATATCCAGTTTAAGCTTAAGAAATACTCTAGATCCTCAAAGTTAAATGCCACCGCTAGGAAAGGCATCTTCTTGAGAAAAGAGAAAGGATGCCAAATCATAGTCATCAAGGTTGTAAGAACTTGTAGATGTTTCTTTTAAGATCCTTGGCCTTTTCTTCCTAATTCTTCTTTCCCCCTGACCCTTCCATAAAGTTGTCCAATTGACCGATGATATGTTGACGTCGCACTATGACTCGTCGTATTGTCTACTGGCACAATTAGTTAAAATGTAATTTAAAGATTATATTTACAAATCAAAATTGAAAAGGGTACTGGTGGAGCACTATTTGGATTTAGGGCGCCACATTAAGCATGTAATTGAAAAAAATATGAAACTACAATCACATTTTATCTACTTCGAATTTATTTTAAATTTAATTTAATGTTAACTAGTGTAGCTACGTCGTTATTGTGCCATATGGATAGTAGCATGAATCATAGTGCCACATGTAAGTATTTAATATTTCTCAAACCAAACCACAAACGATCCTTTAGGTCCCAAAATACCAGAATCCAGATGTCAGTAAACCACTAACAACAAATGCAGAATATTTCGGGTATAGCAACAGGTAAATGGCTATCCAAGTGTTAAATCAACCACAAGATAAATCTGAAACAATATAACCATAGACAAGCTAATGTAGTAAAGAAAGTAGTGAGACATGAGATTTGCGTGGTTCCACTATCGTGAGGTAGCGTATGTCCTCCAGGACACAGATAGATCACTTAGGTAATATATGCCAGATGGAATATAAAGCTACAATGGAGATTGATCACAAAACTAGATGAATCCAATGGAGAAACCTCTCCTCTATTCTCTCCAGTTGATGGAAGAACAATATTATGATCCTTAGATTAAATGAAAACAAAATATGGGTATTTACATGGTTAAGGAAGGCAAAGGGGGTAGGGGCCAAATGCAATTAAATTGTCTAAATATGTCAAGGAGAGGCAACCAAGAGAGAGGAGGGGGGGGGGGGGGGGGTATGCGATCTTGCTGCACAAGTTGCTGAGCGTGTACAACTTTGCCTCAATCAGAAAAAGTGTACAGAAGCTCTTTGTCATATGTTATCCTGGCTAGAATAGCATGGATCACATGTGGCCTCTGTGAGTGTGTGATCCTGTTTGAGCAGCACGAAACTACAACACACCTTGACATTCGGTTAGTCAAATAGGTGATGACGTAACACAAAGTAATGTCCTTGATATGTTTGACGGAGTGTAAGAATGTGGTTGTTAATTCTTTTTGTTCGAGTAGGAATTGATGAAAGTGTAAGTATGATGATGCTGTATCTATTTTGCCGGTTGTATTTGACACTAGTTTTGACTTTTGACCTACTACTCTCTTTGGATACAGTTGATACAATTGGAAGCTGAGTTTATGGGCAAAGTTTAAATTTTTAACTCAGAAAGAGTTACCATAGAAATGACCTAGGCTTGCGAATTTCCACATTGGTTTAGGTTTGAAAGCTAAAGTGTATCAAAAGGTTAGTGTTCTTACAATAGCTATTTATGCTACGATACTGTTGATAACGGATCACAAATCGTAACAACGCAAAAAGGTCAATTTTGCGTGGAAACTTGGTAGTCACTGAACAGACCCATATATGCAATGCTACTTGGTTGGATACCTAACAGGGCATCTTCTTATCCACTTTATGGAAGGGCCTTGCTTAGCTGGGGATGCTTTTGGACTTCTGGATTTATTTGACTTGTTAAAAAATGGGGTAGAACAATGTGGGCACAAGCATTCTCTTTCCAGTTCTTGTTTATACCTTTCATGCTATTTATATTCCCAGTCCAATGGACGAAAAAGGTTTTCAAAATATAGAGGCTTTAGTTTGCAAGTTGTGTTCAAGTTAGCTATCCATGTGTCACTCTAACTTTTTGCTATTCTCAAGATTCTACTCACCTTGTTTAGCCTCTCCATCCATGTGCTCATTTCATCGTTTAGAATCCGGTCTATATAGAACATAAGTAGATTTAACATGGAAATTAGTGTCCAACTTCATTTAATACCAAAAGTTCATAGGAATTTATGTTCTATATTCCTTCATTAGTGTCCAACTACTCTATGTTTGATCATAATACATGTATATTTGTTTTGAATTAACTCAGAAGTTGTTTTATGGAGAACACTAGCTCATATCTAGTTGTTGATTAAGTGGATTTTGTCTTTCTTCTATCTAAATATGGTGTTTATCTAGTTGAATCGAGTGGAAAGATGTTTGAAGGAAGACATGAGTATAAGTATGTAACTCCTCCCTTAATAATACCGGTTCTTGGAAAATGGTGTTGGAAATAAGAAATCTGAGATTCTAAAATAATATTAGCAGATTATCAATATCCACTAAGCTTTTAGATTACATGCAAACGGGTAGTTACATCGCCCCTTGCATAAGGTTGCTGTACATCCATCCTCCTTTATCTTTTGGAAGAGGTATCCCAGACCACATTGGGCCCAGACTAATCCTCGGCAATTTTGGGCCGAAGCCCGACTGCTAAAGCATGCAGCCCGGGGTCGAAACCCCCGTACCTCCAGAATGCACATCCTCCTTTATCTTGGCACCCTGGGAAAGGCTATGTAAGAAGGCATGGCAAACATGACTTCTTGTCTTGTTTCTCTGGCATCTTTTACAAGATTAAAACATTTCATATATGCATGCATAGGCAGGCTCATCTGTCGAGTCTGACATTTTTGCAAGAGGATTTATCACGTCATAGGAGCTGACTTCTATCATTTCGTTAGGGTTTCACATTGCTATAGTTTACGAGTTACACTTTTAGCCTACCCGAAGGTCAAATGCTTTGTGATAGAACAACCATCAATGGTGGTTAAATACATGTTATGCAAGAGATATAGGAGGCAAGGTGATGCAGAATTTTTTTTTCCTTGATCTAACATTTGGTAAAACAAAAGCAAATTATTGCGGATAAGCGCTTACTGGCAAGAGATTCACCTTCATTTACCTTATCGTGTAACATTCTCGGCCATGAAAATGGATTGTGGGTAAGCAACTTCAACCCGATAAGTGCTTACTGAGCAAGAGTCGTTTCCCACACTTACCAGGTAAGACTCTTGATCCTTGTGATGCTAATTGAATAAGCTAATTGGTATCGGTAAGTGGCAAGTGTTCAGTAAATGGCCCCCAAGACTGAAGCTTAAGTATCTTGTTTTCATATTTAATGTATGGATCATGAGAAAGGTTCATTTGTTTTCATGTTGGCCCATATATATCTGTGTTTATATCCTTCCAAGTTCTGAGATAGATTGCTAGCCAAAAGGTTCATTGAGTTGCTGATAGGTTCCAACCTTCCCAAGGTCAAGGGTTCAGCCTCATAAAAGTGAGGAGTGTGTGTCTTGTTGTATAGAAATATACTATACTAAAATAGGTGGTTAGCTTATTTCAGTTTTATATACTTGCTGAGGGTTTTGCTTTGATGACTATGGGTGTCGGAGCGAGCAATGTGCTAAGGCTTCGACTGGTCCCATAAGGCCCTAAAGATTTACAGTTAGGTTAACTCATCCTGTGTGTGAGGTTTGGGAATAGTGGTCTTGCATCAAGTCCCATTTAGGATTAGATATAGAATAGTTGTTTTTTTTAAGTTTACATACGAGGCGTAGCACCACTATTGTGGACACATGGTGATTGATTGATTCTAAGACCATCCGTAATGGTAGACTATTTACCCAATGAACTCAATCGCCACATCAGCTTTCTATTAGGCCACACAACGGTGTAGCCGATCAACCCGAAGGACCCGATGGCATTGGGTAAGCCATCGGATAGACCATTACGGATGGTCTAAAAACAAGCAGGTTTGGCTACTTTTACTTTTAGGCAGCTATATTTTCAATGTAAAGACCAGCTACATCTCCCACAATCACTTTATAATGAACAGAAAAGAAGTTGGATTTTCATAAAAATTACAACCATGATAAATTCTTAATTTTGGAGATCTCAATCTTAATTTATTTCTAAGATATTTAATAATTTAACATAAGAACATCCACAATAGAGAGGTTCTTCTTGAGGTTCTTCTTGGGGTTTTTACAAGAACTTCCACTGTGGGACAGAGGTTCTTGCTCAGTCACAGGTTCTTATTAGAATCCAGGTGCTTGAACAAGAACCCAGGTTCTTGTAATACTTTTCTTTTCTGTTAAATATTACATAAATAAAAGTATTATTTATAAATAAGAAAATGGAGGTGAGGTTTTTGTAATAACCTCCGTTATAGAGTTTTAAGGGGGTTCTTTCTTTATTGAGTTGGCAATAATGTGGTAGGAAAAAATCGGCAAGTAAGGTTCTTAAGAGTTTTAAGGGGGTTCTTTTCTCTAACAAGTTTTTCTCGTTTTCATTTATTTTATTAGCTAGTTGGAGGTGATTACCCCAAGAATAACGAAGTTTTTGAAGAACTTTCCAAATTTGAATGAAATTTTATTTCCTCTCATATTTTTCTTATTTTCGGAAAAAGATAATTGAAAAGTTCTTGGAGCTAAAAGAAAAAGAACCTCAAAAATACTTGTAGTGTCTTTTTCCATTTTTGGGGGAAATTGACGGTGGTGTCCAAAACCCCACGCCCTCCCCATCGACCTCCTTTCTATTCACTCTTCGATTTTTGCCTCGTGCTCACATATGTCCGTTAAAGAGTCTGTTTTAGTGTCTTTTTTTTGTAATTTTGTGTTGGGTCGTCAAAACGAGTCTTTTAATGTACTTGCATGGGTATGAGGTGTTAAACGATAGAGAACATGGGCTTTGGGTACTACGTACTAGCGCAATTAACCCATTTTTGGACGTATTTTCAATAACGCATCTCATGATGATTATTTTGTTTTTGTTTGATTTATGTCAAAATAAAAATGAAATTTTGGAATAAAGTTAACATTGGAGCTTAATTTTGTTAAGGACAAACATAAGCTAGCTGTTTTTCAAGTAATTCATTAAGTAGATATAAGCTAGCTTATTAAAACATTAATACTAGAGTAGTGTTTTAGGAGCTTATTGGCACTCTTTTGCAATTACAATCCTGATTATTTCAATTATTATTTATTATTATATTAATAAAACGTAATTATTATAAACATTGGTAAATGTTAATTTATCGTAATTAATATTAGTTATTATGTAATATTAATTACTTATTGTTTAAAGTTGTTATTGGTCATATCAATTATTTTCATATTATTATTGTTTAAGCTAATATAATAATTCTAAAAAAAATGTATATGTAAATTTATAAAAAATATAGTTATATTTATTTTATTAGATGAATAACAAAAATATGCTAAATGATTTTAATGGTATATTTTATTTAATTATTAATTTTATTCGTCAAAAGATTATTAATAAATCAGTTTAATAAATTTTATTTTTATAAATTTTTTCTGAAATTTATTTTAACAAATCTAGAATTTATAACATATAGTAGTTAATTTGAAATTTTTATTTAAAATATAGTATCATTAAGTTTTATGTACTATAGTTTGTATTAATTATTATATTATTATTAGGTAGGGTTAAGTTATTTTGTTAACCCAATAATTTGTGTTAACCGTGTTAACCATATAACCACCGTTGATCATTTCAATCAATGGTTAAGATTGATTTTCTAAATTAGAGGGAAGTTAATCAAATCCCAAAATAAAGGAGGTTGACCCACATATGCAGGAAAATAGGGAAAATAAAGAAATCCTATTGGTTCATTTTGGTTAACACGGCTAACACAAATTCATGGGTTAACAAAATAACTCTCGTCTTATTAGGTATTATATTATTATTAGGGGTTTGGTTATATTATATTATAAAATGTTGTAATTAACAAATTTTGTAAGATATCAATTTTGATCATTTTACATCTTCCATTTAGATTATCATCTAGTTTTGGGCTTATTTATTTGTTCATTAACTAGTTTATCTACCAGCTAATTAATTAACGTATCATTAAGTACTCAATCACGGAATTTTAGGGAAATTAGCTCAAATAGTCATTTAAATTGGTCTCCTATATCTTTCTTTCTCATTTTTACCCAATAGCATCTGTGATTTATTGACTTGGTTAAAAGACAAAAGAACCATTTGGTTGGTTTTCTACAAAAAAGTTATTTGGATTAGTAAAAAGGATTATTTTTTTAGAGGAAAAATTCAAATGTGAACATGAGGACCCCTAAAATCACTTCACGTGGCATATTCAGTTTGAATGTTATGTGTTATTCAAACTGAATAACACTGCATTCAGTGTTTTAGTGTTATTCAAGTTGAATAACACTGAACGCAGTGTTATTCAGTTTGAATAACACATGAATATTCACTGAATATGCCACGTGGTGCGTTCTCGATTGTTCTCACGTTTACAATGAAAAATACATTTGAACCCGACCCTATTTTTTTAATGGGTAATTGATCAAATTTGTTTGTTTTTTTCCTTTTTGGTATGTTACAGATGTAGTGATATTTACGTAAAAGTGAAAAAGAAATGGTTAGGATATCAATTTAATTGTGTGTTTTAGCTGATTTATGACAACTTTTAACTTTTTACATTGTCTCTTTGTGTGTTTCCTCATTCCAAACATTTGGACGTAATTTTTAAACTATCATCTACTTTTGAAAAGTCATAACTAATCCATGATATTATATTTAAAGCATTTTCAATGGAGATTTTTATAAAAAGCTTTTTTTTTAATACTTTTTGTTGTCTCTAACTCATGAAGCCAAGAGTTAGTTCTTATATAAACCTCTTTTTCAGATTTCACTGATTTTTTCAACATCAGCAATAATTATAAAGTCAAGAAAATAAAATAACAATTATTGATTCCGTCACTTCATCAAGGTGCCAAGAGATGAAATTCTTATAAGAACTTTCTATAATAGTAGTTCCTACAAGTTACTTTAGTTTTTGTTTGTAAAAACACATAATTTTGTATGAGAGTCTATTTGGGTCTAGATGAAATGTATTTGATGGTAGATATTGATTATATAAACTCGACTGATCAAAAGTAAAACGTTTTTATAAGTTGATCCTAATCTGGATAATGGAATATTTAATGTTCAAAATTTTAGAATGAAAGAGCAAGAATGAAGAAAAATATATATGTGAATTGATATTGATGTTACATTTGCAATAAGAAACACCCACAAACCTAATTAACGATTGAATACAACAGCTAATGTAAGAGATAAGATTATCCAAATGAGAAAAAAGTATCCTACAAGTCTTGTTGGTCCCACATCTTCAGGCTCCTGTAACCAATTCATAAACACCAACAAGTTAACCAACTACACAAAATTCTCAATGTCATAGCAATCAAACACAAGACCATTTGAGACTTCGATAATAGTCGGAATCCGATACCCATCTAGCATCGTTATGTTAGATAGGAATCGGATTTCGAGTATAACAAAAGTGGCATGAAAAACATCCATCCATCAAAGGATCATTCTTTGGTTTGCCTATCTTATTACAACATATAATTGATCAAAAATTCACAAACACGATTTGGGAATGAATATTCCCGTACTGACCGAAGATTTAGCAAGAACGAAAACAGTTTGAAATGGGTAACACTAAATCTTAAATAATCTATATGATCTTTGTATATTTTCTTATTGGTGTAAATGAATGACTGTTTAATCAAATTTGGTGCAAGATTAAGATTTTGTTGAAGTAATCTAATGTCAAAATTTTATATTGGACATGTTATAACTCAAGATTAAGATTTTGTTGGAGTAATTTGATGTCAAATTTTGATATTGGACATGGTAAAACTCAAATGTATCATGGGGAAGTTGAGCTAATAAAGTGCCAACCTAACCCGAAAAAGAATCCAATGGCCTAAATACATCCTATGTTGTCGAAAAGGTTGTAGCAAAGAGAAGGATAGATGGAGTACCCCGGGTGGAGGAGTCTCTGGTGATAGGAGTGGAGTTACGTCAACCTCAAAAGGCCAAGCATATCGATCTGGGTTCCCGTTCCTTGCCAAGCTCCAATCATACAACCTTCGCTCTTGGGGCGATGACAAGATTGAGTACGATTCCTGACAACAAACATAAACACACATTTTAACAAACACTTGGTCTACAATACTTGTGATCACGAGACTGGACTGTTTTTATCACATCTGTAAGACGAGATTGTTTTCATGACATCTGTAAGACGAGACTGTTTTCATGACATCTGTGAGACGAGACTGGTCACACATGAAACCTCACAGCAAAACACTTGTCACTTTCACGGTGTTTTTTCTGTGAAGGTTTAGATTTTTTTGCCTTCTTCAGAGTATGAATTTGTTGTGAAGTTTCAAGCGTAAAAATATGGCATCAAGTGAACCTAACACTAACTCAAAACTTGTTAGTTGGAGCATCTTATACAAACTTTTAGGAGGTCTAGCTTCTTGGTTAGCTCCTCTTGTTCCAATCCTTGATTCATTAGCTCCTGAAGCTTTTGATCATATGCAACTTTAACCTGCCATATCAACAGAACTCTCTAGTGATGGATCTTAGGTAATTAATTAAAGCTCAACAATGGAGTAGATTTAATTAGGAAAAATGTTAATGAACCTGGTCATATGAACATGTCTTTTTCAGTCCTAATATCCCATAGTGATCTACATCTGTAATGGCTGCATACTAAATACAAACTTCATCAATAAAATCATCTATTAACCTTTCTTATGTTTCAAAACTGCACAAATCATCTGAATTATCTGAAACTTCCAATTCCATCCGATTTTGTGTTCGATTGAAGAACATGAAACTGAAATCAATAACCAAATTGAATGGGGGGGAAAAAAGAGTACCAATTCCACGAAGAGCTTTTTCGACGTTAAGAGCAGAGATTAAAGAAGGAGGTCCTTTCGGTACTTCAATTTGACTCTCCTCCGTTCCTTCAACCTCCGTGGTGGCTGCCGCCGATGACGACGACGGTGGTTCATCGGCGGAACTCCTGACGGAAAACCTAGGCGTCGGTTTCCTGGCGAAAGTGAGGTAATTAGTAGAGCAGTTTCTTCTTCTTCCAAGGGAGAGATGCTGATAGGTGGTTGCAAAAGTGGCGGTGGAGGTGGTGGTTGCTGCCATGGCGGCCATGTGTTGGTGGTGGTGGAGAAGGAGAAGTTCGGTTATACGGTTTCATTTGTCTGTCTGTCTGTGGAGCTTTTTCATTAAGCCAAAAATGGTGGAGAAGTAGAAGATAACGTTAAGGGTGCGTTACCACCAGTCGTTTTAGCATAATCTCTATAAATAATTAAAACATAAAAAATAGAAAATGAAAAATTTTGGTTTTGCTATAGTGGCAAATGTTAGGTTTTTAACATGTGTGAAGATATAACATTTTTTTTAAAGTTTCAAATGAATCACATTCTTGGTCCTTGTCTTTGCCATTTATACCAAATTACAGATTTCGTCCTTTATTTGAAGGGTTGTTTCGTTTGTAGAATTCAAATGAACTTGATTGAATTGGAATAACAAATTTATTTGATCAAATTCCCTAGTAATATTTTGTTGAGTTAATTACACCATTGGTCTTTTAAAGTATACTGAAATTGTAAGTTTAGTCCTTTATATTTTTGTTGCATTTATGTTCCTTTAACAGAAAATAAGTCACATCGAAAGTCCTTTACTCTAACGTTCGTCAATTGCTAACAGAATATAAGGGGTAAATATGTCTTTTAGTTCATAATTGATCTTTTAAAGACTTACTAAAAGTTTATTGTGAAATATTAAAAATAATATCTATTTTGATAATATAAATAACGATGGATTCTTTAAAATAAAATAAAAATGGTTGAAGTGGGAATTAATGACTTATGTAGGTTTCCTGGGAATAGGGAGATCTGCGAGAACTCTTACCTATATCTTACCATTTCTTCGGAATTGTTCGTGTTCATTACATCTTATTTAGAAAAGGGAAAATTGTCATTTTTAACAACATACTATTCACTTTTTTCAATTTTTACCAACATTCTTTAATTTTTACCAATTACATCATTAAACTATCAAATTGTTTTTCAATAAAGCCAAGGTTTAGTTTTTTTTTCAATAGTTTCTACCCCAAATTAAGAGTAAATTATATTTTTGGTCCTTATGGTTAATACTCATTATCAACTTCGGTCTCTCTTTTTAAATAATTAATTTTTTTTTGTAAATCATGGTTAACTATTTATTTTAGTTTTAGTCCATTTAAATAAATTTAATTATAAAGGTTAGTTAGTTTAAGGTTATTTCTATACTTGCAACTTTTCTTTTGTCATTTCTCATTGTTGTCTTATTAGATCACATAAAATAATTAAAATAATAGATCAATCTTAAAATAATTGCTAAAGATACTCTAAATGCAAACCTGTTAGCTCATTAATTGAGCTAATAATAAAAGTTTTATACATACAAGCTCAAATTGTAACGTTTGTTTATTATTATGTATTTGGGCTTGTAAGTTGTTTGTATGGGCTTGGGCTTAGGGTGGTATATAAGGGAATGTCTTGTGCTTTGATTAGATGAATCCTCCATTTTTCATATGTAATTGTTGAAGATATTCAATGAGAGTCGATTTCTAAGCCTTTGAGTGTTCCTTTTAATTTCCTCTCTTTTACATTCAATAAGATCGATTCTCTTCATCTTCAATAATTGGATTGTTGATTTCAAACAAGCTTTCAATTGGTATCAGAGCCGGAGCGAATCGTTTGATTCGTTTCGATCCTTTGAAATCAACAATTCGAGGTATTTTTCTGGATTTTCGAAGTGTAATTTGATATTAGAAACATATTTGGTGATTGATTGGTATAGATTTGGATGATTTATGAGTAAGATTCAAGGTTAGATCTTCTGATTGTTCACACATTATGATTCTGCACTAGAGGTGGGCAAAAATCGGGCCGGGCCGGGCTTTGACCGGGCTTTGAAAAGACCGGGTTTTTCGGGCTTTTGTTTGACCGGGCTTTGACCGGGCTCGGGCCGGGCCGGGCCGGGCTTTGACCGGGCTTTGAAAAGACCGGGCTTTTCGGGCCTTTGTTTGACCGGGCTTTTTCCAACTTAAAAAACACTAAATTATTTTATAATTTCAATAATAATGATAATATATGATATAAACTAGATTTATTTTATAATTCTAAAGTCTAAACTATATAAAACAAATAAAAAATAGATTTATTTTCGGGCCGGGCCGGCTTTTTGCCGATCTCTATTCTGCACTCAAGTTGTTTGATGAAATGCCTCAAAGAAGATTGGATTTCGTTTTGATTGTACAAAGCCGGATCTGAAAGTGATTTTGGATGTTTGATTACTTACAATCAAGTTTCTAAAATGATAATTTAGAAATTTGGTTATTTGTAATTTTCATGGAGATCGGCTTATCATTCATGGATGAAGATGCACGCAAAATCAGCTTGCTGACAGATTTGCGTTGCTGTAGTATTTTGGTCATATCTCATTCATCCGAACACCAATTGAATCGATTCAAAAGGCCCTGGTTAGAAAACAGATGGATCTACAAGTTTCATGTTTTGAGTTTTCTTTGATTCGATCTATACAATGCCCAGAAATGTCTATAAAGTTGGTAGTAGCTCGCTGTTGCAGAAGCTGTTGACAGATCTGCGTGACTGTAGTAAAACAGGCATATCTCACTCGTCTGACATCCAATTTAAGAGATTTCAGATGTTCTGGAAAGATAAGAGACGGGGCTACAAGTTTGTAGTTTTGAGATTTTATAAATTCAGAGTGAATATTGGTCAAAATAGACCTTGAAGTCGTAACAATGTTGCTGGACAGAAACATTGTGTGCTGATTGTATATTGAAGACGACAAGAGGCAAACGAGAGAGGTTCTTCGGAATTTCATAGAGGTTCTTCGGGATGTCACAGAGCCTCTTCAAACCATAGAAGGTGCTCACAGAGGGTGCTCACAGAGGGTGTTCACAGAGCCTCTTCGGGATGTCACAGAGCCTCTTCAGATCACAGAGGGTGTTCACAGAGGGTGCTCACAGAGGGTGTTCACAGAGCCTCTTCGTCTCATAGAGCCTCTCCGGACCACAGAGCCTCTTTGGATCTTCATAGAGCCTCTCCGGACCAAAAAGCCTCTCCGAACCATAGAGCCTCTCCGGTCACCTTAGGACCTCTGTTGTGCTTCAAGTTATAAGACGACCTTCTTGTCATTCTGCTCAACTTGACACAAGCATAGCTCACGAATCTATTTGCTCACTGCTTGCTCTCGTTGAAAAGTTTTGCAAAGGGTAAACTTATGCATTTGATTGCAGAGATTCTTCGGGCTTCGCAGATGCATCTACCAACAAGTGAATATGCGGTGTTGAAATGTCACAGATCTTCATGCAAGTTTCGGTTTATGTTCACTTCGAATTTCCCGGTGCTTAACCCGACAAGTGTCATTTCCGTTTATACGATGGAGTTTATCGTCTCAAAAGCCCGTTGATGAGCCCGTCGATCCCCTAGTGTTTGTTAGTAATTATGTGCAGAAGTTGGCAAACCAGTGATTACACATCCAACGTTACTAGACACTCGAGGGTCACACCTGTGAGGACCTGTAAACCGAATAAATAAGATAGTCCCAGTTTGGAGAGATTAAGGTTTATAATAGTTAATTATAAATCAGTTGGGCATTTTCCGTACTAAATCCCAAAGTTAAAGGTTTGTTAGTAATTATATATTTATTAGATAAATAAATATATAAGTTTATTAATTATTGAATTATATATTTATTAGGTAAATAAATATATAATAGGATAATAATTAATAATACAAATAATTATCTAGTTATTTTTCTTTGAGGAAAAGAAAAGAATATTTGCCAAAGATAATTATGAAACTAATTATGGAAACTGAGTTGTATGGAAATTCCTTCATATAAAATAAGCCTATGGCTTATCAGTTTTCATAATTCATTCCACCAAGAAAAACAAACCAGAAAATTCTCTCCTCCCTCCTCCTTTGAAACCGGCGCCGATCCAAGAGCAAAACCAGTTCGGTTTTTGGTTCTTTGATTAATCCTTAGCTGTTTTTCATCGTATCGGGGACTCATTCCTGCTAGAGGGATCTTCGTTTGGTCGATCACGGGTGGATCTAACTCGAGCATTCCAGGTAACACTTTAACAAATCTATTACTATTATAATTGAAACGAAAAGATCTGTGGATATTTGGGTTTTATATCCAAATCGCTTCCGCACGTATCAAACCAGTTAGGTTTGATTCGATAAACTTATTGATCAGTTTGATCACAAAGTTTTGTCGTGTATCTCATCCAGTTAGGATTGAAATCCACAGTTTTCTTCGTGTCAGTTTGATACGAGGAACGCATAAAAACCCAACAGTGGTATCAGAGCCACAGGTTTATTCGTTTTATTCTTTTTAACTGTTTAAAGATCCGTTAAAAATTGTTTCTTGCGAATAAAGTTTTATTGATAATCGTTTCGTATAAAAATTCAATTTTAATCAGTTTGGAAAAAAATTTGATTTTTATCAGTTTAAAATCTTTTTCAGTTCCGTATAAAGATTTAATGATTATCTATTATAACTTTTCAGTTTTATTGTTTTATGTTTATCGTCGAAAAAGCTATCACGGAAAAACCCCACAGGGTAGTGGGAATCGGTGGCGGAACTGCGGCAGATAGCCGACCGAACCACCCACCGATCGCCGACCGAGGCTAGAGGCGGCGGTACGGCGGCAACAGCCGACCGGACCGCCAGATGGTGGCCGAACCACCACCAGGCCGTGGCCTGACTCGCCACTCGGCCGTGGCCTGACTCGCCACTCGGCCGTGGCCTGACTCGCCACTCGGCCGTGGCCTGACTCGCCACTCGGCCGTGGCCTGACTTGCCATCAGACCATGGCTTGATCAGCCATCAGACCTTGGCCTGATCAGAATTCAAGCCGTGGCTTGAGTCGACACTAGGCCGTGGCCTGATCAGAGTTCAAGGCATGGTCCACCAGCTTGGTTGGCCATGGTCTATACCCAAATCAAGCCATGGCCCGATCCCTTAATGCACCAAGGCGGCGCTCGGCCGAACCAGCAGTTAGCGGTGGGCCGAGAGGAGTGCGACCACCAGCGGCCGCCACGACGACGATGGTCAGTGATGGCACCGGCGGTCAATCGCCACCAGGCGGTGGTGATCGACGGCGATGTGAGCGGCGATAATATCCCGGTTGATCGTAGGTAGCGGTTGGTTTCAAGCGTTTCTCAAATTTTTTTATCTTTCGGGGCCCAGACTTATCAATTTGGTAATGGGCCGAAACCATGGTATTTTGGACCAAGTTTATGGCCCAAAAAGGGTTTATTGGGTTTTAAGTTTTTTGGCCCAAATTAATTTTATTTAGATAATATATTTTTATATATATAAATCAGTTACATTATATTATAAAATTATGTTTAAGGGATTTTTAGTTAATAATTATCCCGAGTAAAATTGTGTTTTATCAAACCTGTTATTTGACCCGTTTGGTCAAATAAGTCTAGTATCATGTTTTGACCAGTTGGTCAAACCACGACACAGTTTACGGTCCAATGTTTATTTTTCCGACCAGTTTGTTCGAGGACCGGGTTTTGATATAACTTTTAGATAAAAAGCAAATATTTTAGAAAATCGGTTTTACTTTATAAATAGATTTATTGATTATAAATCTTAGTATTTTTATAATTCAAGTAAAAACCGTTTTTCAGTTTAAAATATTAGTTTCGGTTTATAAACAGTTTGTTTTATAAACCAAGTTTTGCGATAAACGGAACAAGATAATTTTTAACGGATCTAGGATTTCTTTATCGCTTTATTATATTGTTTAATATATATAAATGCGTGGTTGCTTGAGTATATATATGCTTTCGTATATATCTATTATAGGGCTTGCCAACTTAGACCTTTTGGATTAAATTTGGGGAGGCCTGCGTGCCATTTACAACCCCTTTGTAATAATGACCATAGGATAGTTATTTTTCCTTTTTTTCTGGGAGTTCCATCGAGAATGCCGAAGGCCAGTGGGAGCTACGCAAGAAAAACCCAAATTTTCTTTTCTGGAGTACTAACGAAGATACCGGGGAGCCAGTGGGAGCTACGCGAGGTGTTAGAAATCCTTTAGAAAAATAGGTCATTATTGGTCCTTAGGAATAAAAGTTGGCAAACCTATAATTAGTTAGCTCTAACTGCGTGGTTGTTGACATATTAACTGCGTGGTTGTGATTTTATAGTTATATCAAAATGTTTTAAAATAAGAGGATTTTTTAAAACTAGATAAAATCACAAGAGCGGACAGGTTTTATAATTAAAATTACCAGTTTTATAAACCTTTTTGAAACGGTAGATTTTATTTAAAACCTCAATAATAAGATTGTTTTGTATGAAAAGGCAAGTTGATAAAACAGTTAGTTTTGGTCAACAAATATGCTATCAAGGCACGTAGTTTTGATTAGCAAGTGTGCTTATTAAAACAGTTAGTTTTTAATTAGCAAGTGCTCTTTAAAACAGTTAGTTTTAAAATAGCAAGCATGTTTAAACAGTTAGTTTAAACATCAGTTACCTTCTAAACAATCAGTTTTTCAAAATTATAGATTTGCAAAAATACTGGAACTAAAAGGTTTTTCAAAATTAATTAAAAACCCCGAAAATCATAGATTAGAGTGCAACCCATCTAGGGGCACCTCCGGCGTAAGGTACGCGGCCGTTGTAAGTGAACACACCTTGAACGACCGTGTTCAAACCGAAGCTGGAGGGGATTAACAAGACTCTGCGAATTATCTCCGGGTGGTACCGGCCAGAGTAAAGTGTCCAAGTCCCAAAATGGTGAGATCTGTTTTGGTTCTGTTAAGTTTACCGGGTGGTACCGGGCCAAAAAGCACTTAGAGGGACTGAAACATGTACGGATAATTACCGTTGTCCCGAAAAGATCTAGGAGTCGTGTCAGTTAGATATGATTGGTAAAAGTCCTTACCTACCTAGTTAGTACGTGGTCCTGGTGAGACGTGAACACACCGGTCATCAGGGCGTATGTAATTAGGATCCTAGTCCAATAATTGATCATTTAAGGGTTTATTGATATTTATTGGAAATAGTCTTTCACAGTTACTAAAACCAAAGTTTTTAAAATGTGTAGATAGCAAACACTATTACCAACACTGATAAACTCCCTCTTCGCTCCATTCTCGAAAAGGACAAACTTACTAGGTATAATTTTTCGTATGGGAGCGCAGTCTGATGATTGTGCTCAGACACGAGAGAAAGTAGTATGTCCTAGAAAAGCCTCTAGGTGAAGGCCCTTCCAGCAAAAGCTACTGTCACTGTCAGGAACGCTTATAGAAAGCATTCCGATTATTTGCTGGACGTAGGCTATCTTATGCTTGCGACTATGAGCCCAGCTTTTCGTACGAGGCTCATAAACACAAATGCCTATAACATGATCCGCCAGTTGAGGGACATGTTTCAGACGCAAGCACGCACAGAGCGTTATGATGCCAGTAGAGCACTGAACGCGTGCAAGATGGCAAAAGGGGACCTCAGTTAGTGATCATGAAAATAAAGAGGCACATTAATCACCTAGAGAGGCTCAGTCGCCCAGTTTTGTTGCAGTTAGCAACAAATACGATACTCAACTCACTGTCTGAAGATTATAAGTAATTGAGTTGAGGATGGAGACCAAGACCAAAGATGTGCTTATGGTCAAGAATGGTGAAGTAAAGAAGAAGCGTGGGCATGGGAACACCAGTAAGGGAAAGGGCCAAGTTCTGGCTACCCTGAGTGCACCCAATGTTTATGATATAGGCAAAGGCAAGGGTAAAAAGGTTAAGCCTAACAGAATAATAACCGAGAATCAATACTTCAAGTGCCATGAAGTCGGTCATTGAAGGCATAACTGCCCGAAGCGTTACGAAGCAGATATAAACACCTCAGGTATTCGTGACTGCTTCAGATTATCACTTTCGCTTGTTAGTTTACAAGTGTGTTGACACCTAGAAGCAAATGTTTATTTGCAGGTGGTCATTAAAAGTGAAGTGCCCAGATTGCAAGGATCAGCATGCAAGATTACTTTTAGATATTATCAAGACAATTTTAAATTTTTAAAACAATCTTATCTTTCCAAAATTTGAATTTTGTTTTTTTGAATTCTTATCGGTTTTAAAATTTAAAACTATTGTCTTGATATCTTTATGCATGATATTTTGAATCTGTATAAGTCAAATTAGACTTGATTCAAAATTAGATCCGAGATGTTGCCTATTACACTAACAGTATTACTTCAATCAAAATAGTTTGAAGTAATGTATATGAAAACTGTCAAAAACACACGAAGTACTATAATTATAGGAATGTGTTTTTAAATAAAACATTTATGAGTAAAAGATTATGAAAGTATTTTATGATCAAAATTTATTACTCATATGTTTTAAGAAGAATTTAGGATATTATTTCAAATATCATTGATAATATCAGTATTTATAAAACTAGGAAAAATTCCAAGTTTCGGAATTAGGATTTAATATAATCCAGTTAAGTTTTATAAATGTTAAAATTCTCGTGTTTATTACTTGAAATAGAATTGACTAAGTAATCAAGTTTTGACTAAGTCAATAGTTAATTTTAAGTAATAGTTGGTTTTCATATAGTTTAGTGGGAGCCCAGGTTATTCTCTATCTAGTGCATGATAAAGAATAAAAGATAAAATTATTGATTTAGTATATATCTCGGAATTCATGATCCAGAAAGGATGTAAATTCATAAGATATACGAATCTATCTTTTAGTCAAAAGGGTAGAACGAAAGTTTCAAAGTCTTTGAAACTAAATAAGGTCATAATTGACTTCGAGAGAAATCAATAATTAAAATGTGTTGGAATAATTATTAAAGATATTAATTATCTTTCTAAAAGTGTCGTAAACACTAGAATAAATTTCCTGAAATTTGCCAGCTTGGTAAATGGAAATTTTATCTGATTTCAGGTAGAAATCATTCATCTACACAGCAACTAAGGGAAGTTGCAGTTTAAACTTTACATATTCAGGAAAACTAGGAGTTATTCCAGTGTCTCCAAGTTCATGGAATATGGTAAAGAAAAGTCCAATCTTTGTTTAAAAGTGTTTGCAAAACAAAGATTAGTAGAATCAAGTAGATTGTATCAGATGATACAAAACTTGTATTATTTTGGTTGTTACTTTGATTAATACGGTAAACATTAATCAAAGGGTTTAAACTGAAGTTAGGTGATACTTCATTTAAATCAGTATTTTAGTAAAACATTGAATAGACACCGTAAAAGTAATTAAGAAATGCTATTAATTTTGTTATTATTACAGAGTGTAATATGGACTATACAAAATTATTTTCTTTATCACTTTTATATTTTGCATGTTTTATGATCCAGGAATGAGACTAGTTTCCAGTCTTTCATTCGAAATTTGTCCGTGACAACTTATCGTGGTGGGAACCCGTTAGGGCGTTAAAGTCATTGTGAGCCTCTGGGTAGTTATGATCAGTGGTTGAATAACAGCTACAAGCGTTGTAGACCAGGAGTTGCACAGATATTTGATAGAGTAGCGAATATCGGACGTGATCCGCGGTTGAGACTACTTCTTGGATTTTGTCATAAGTAGAATCTCACAGTGGTTGTCCCTATCACCTGAGGTATCTGGTTTGATATCATGAGGACTGCTGGATACTTAGTGCGTTCAACCGCTACGCCGTAACAGGGTGGCTATAAAGGGCGTGACTAGATTCAGCGGAAGCCGTGGTGTTAAATGCAGATATGCAAGATGGGATTTGCACCTCTTCTCCGAAGAGAGATATTTCTGGGCCCCTTGACTGACTGAATATACTGATGAAGTGCATGGCCATGCCCAAACGAACTGATTAGTTCTTTGTCGTTTACCTATCAGTAGAGGTCGGATAGTCGAGAAACAGAATCATGAGTATTTAGAGTTGACTTAATCCATGCTCATACTCATAGATGAAATATCGTGTTGCAAAGGGAAAAGCCAAGATATACCCAATTTATGAACAGTTGTTTCATTAATGTCATTTTCATATGGAAATTTTAAATCACCTATCTGGGTATAAGAGTTCTTGTAACCTGGTTAGCCTAAGCGCCTGTCTAGGGGCCTCCTTAGGTCCGTGTGATCAAGACGGTATTGCCAACTTGCACAAGTGGGAGTCTGTTAGTAATTATGTGCAGAAGTTGGCAAACCAGTGATTACACATCCAACGTTACTAGACACTCGAGGGTCACACCTGTGAGGACCTGTAAACCGAATAAATAAGATAGTCCCAGTTTGGAGAGATTAAGGTTTATAATAGTTAATTATAAATCAGTTGGGCATTTTCCGTACTAAATCCCAAAGTTAAAGGTTTGTTAGTAATTATATATTTATTAGATAAATAAATATATAAGTTTATTAATTATTGAATTATATATTTATTAGGTAAATAAATATATAATAGGATAATAATTAATAATACAAATAATTATCTAGTTATTTTTCTTTAAGGAAAAGAAAAGAATATTTGCCAAAGATAATTATGAAACTAATTATGGAAACTGAGTTGTATGGAAATTCCTTCATATAAAATAAGCCTATGGCTTATCCGTTTTCATAATTCATTCCACCAAGAAAAACAAACCAGAAAATTCTCTCCTCCCTCCTCCTTTGAAACCGGCGCCGATCCAAGAGCAAAACCAGTTCGGTTTTTGGTTCTTTGATTAATCCTTAGCTGTTTTTCATCGTATCGGGGACTCATTCCTGCTAGAGGGATCTTCGTTTGGTCGATCACGGGTGGATCTAACTCGAGCATTCCAGGTAACACTTTAACAAATCTATTACTATTATAATTGAAACGAAAAGATCTGTGGATATTTGGGTTTTATATCCAAATCGTTTCCGCACGTATCAAACCAGTTAGGTTTGATTCGATAAACTTATTGATCAGTTTGATCACAAAGTTTTGTCGTGTATCTCATCCAGTTAGGATTGAAATCCACAGTTTTCTTCGTGTCAGTTTGATACGAGGAACGCATAAAAACCCAACAGTGTTCACGAGACTCGACGTTAAGCTGGTTTTGTTCATGCAATTTGGAATGTCGGTAATTAACTTCACATTTGGTTGGATCATTCAGAAGCTTGACGTTCGGCATTCAGATTTACGGAGTTCTATTAGATGGATTATTCCTCTTAGGGTTGGAGTTGAATTCTCCTTTGGATGCTATGCTCGATGGATGGTACACTCTTCTTGCTCTCGACTCCAAACCATCTCATCGTCATAGAGGTTCTTTTGTGATCCGGAAATTTGATTGTTGGTCGTCATCCATCTGGCCAGGAAGACCGAATCGGGATGCGATTGTCTTTACTTCTGAATGGCTTTTGGAAAATGGCTAAGTATGGACAGAAGGAGGTGCATGTTTCTCCCGGTACTTCGATTGTTGATGGTGTTGGTACGAGCTCGCTTTAAGGGGGAGCTCGAGATCATTTTGATTGACGACATCTACTTTGCTTTATAAAGAAAGCAAGGGGGATTGTTAGCTCATTAATTGAGTTAATGAGCTAAGGGGGATTCAACATGCTTTATAAAGAAAGCAAGGGGGATTCAACATGCTTTATTTATAAAACTTAGTGGGAGATTGTTAGCTCATTAATTGAGTTAATAATAAAAGTTTTATAAATACAAGCTCAAATTGTAACGTTTGTTTATTATTATGTATTTGGGCTTGTAAGTTGTTTGTATGGGCTTGGGCTTAGGGTGGTATATAAGGGAATGTCTTGTGCTTTGATTAGATGAATCCTCCATTTTTCATATGTAATTGTTGAAGATATTCAATGCGAGTCGATTTCTAAGCCTTTGAGTGTTCCTTTTAATTTCCGCTCTTTTACATATAAGATCGATTCTCTTCATCTTCAATAATTGGATTGTTGATTTCAAACAAGCTTTCAAAACCAATACTATAATTTTAACTAGGGGTGAGCATAAAAAGCGGGTATCCGCTTTTGGAACCGGAACCGCTTTGGAACCGCAGGTTCCAAAACCGGAACCGGTGTGAGTGGTTCCGGTTTCGGTTCCTAAAATAGGGAACCGGTCAAAACCGGTTTCTGTTCTGGTTCTCAAAATTTTGGAGCCGTTATCCGGCAGGTACCCTGTATTTTTAAATATATATTTTTTATATTTTAAATAGATTACTTTTTCGCCATTTTTTGTATTTATTGTTAAAACTTTACGAGTAGTTTTTATCGGAAAGTTGGTACTTTATATTTTGTCATATTTATTCGTTAAACTTGGGGGTTTATTACATTTATAATGTATGCTATGTTTGAAAAAAACTAAAAAAAATAGGTCACTGGGTACCTGGTATCGGAACCGGTTCCAAAAAATTAAGAACCGCTCTAACCGGTTCCGGTTCCTATATTCCAGGAACCGCCGGTTCCGGTTCCGGTTCAATGAAAAAAGCCGGGTACCTGGTTATGCTCACCCCTAATTTTAACATAAAACTCTGATGAAGGCCAAAAGATGCAGAAAAATGATTTAAGATACAACTTTAATCTTTTCGTAAAATTATTTATAAGCTTCTAGTCATTGGGGTGTGGTTTCTAAAGACATATTAGCTCTAAATTGTCATATATTCAAGCTAAAAATAAAAGCGACTTTTATATCGAAACGAACTAGAGATAAAAGAATTTATCTTTCAAATTTGGGGTTTTAGGTAAACATTTGCTTTAATGTATTCTCCAAATTGGAAAATCTTTAAAAAGTGGTAACATTTCAAAATGCAAATGATTCCTCAAAATTATTATCATCATGAATGAAAAATAATTTTTTATTATATTTTTTTCTATAAAAAATCTTAAATTTAAATATTTACAAGAGATAAATATAAA
Organism: Centaurea solstitialis; assembly: GCA_030169165.1. Taxonomy (NCBI): domain Eukaryota; kingdom Viridiplantae; phylum Streptophyta; class Magnoliopsida; order Asterales; family Asteraceae; genus Centaurea; species Centaurea solstitialis. The sequence continues at coordinate 9,897,530 of CM058043.1, forward strand.
TAAATAAATTATTATATGTACAAATTATTTCAATGATATAATTAAATTGTATTAGGGAGGCTAGTAAGCTATTGTGTTTGTCTCTCTTTGTAATAGGTCTTGCGTTATTGACTTTATATTTTGTTGTGTAAATCTTTGTTTGTGGTAAACTGGTAGCAAAGTTTTGCTGTTTAATAAAATGATATAATTAATTTTGTAGTCTCTGAAAATATGAACCCATTAAAGATAAAAGTATTATGGGAAAATTATTATAACCTTGATTACCAAATATGTAATTAGTTTTAAAAAATGATCAAAGTTGATAATGAGTATTAACCATAGGGGTCAAAAATGTAATTTACTCTTAATTTGGGGTAGAAACTATTGAGAAAAAAACTAAACATTGGCTTTATTGAAAAAAAATTAATATTTTAATGATGTAATTAGTAAAAATTAAAGAATGTTGATAAAAATAGAAAAAGATGAATAATATGTTGGTAAAAATGATAATTTTCCCTTTTAAAAAATATATAACTAACTTTTGAAAAAGTCTTAATTAATAAACGACATGAAGTAACATAACTTACTCTAAAGTAGCCAATAATTGTTTTCAAATTCGAAATTAATACAAAATGTTTGACTAATTGATAAATGATTCAGTTATTGTGATTGTGATTTTGGGATAAATCATAATTAATCTAGTTGAAAATAAAAATATCATATATCCATAAAAAGACTCTAAAATCTGAAATTAGGAAATTATTGTTGACTATTCATACGAAAAAAAGGCTTATGAAAATGGGTCTTCCTTCTCGCAAAAAAAAAAAAGTTGGTTTATCCAAAATATACAATAAGAAAGATTAGCCAATTTTTATTTACTCACTTGTATATATCTCGGATTAACGTATATTAAATACTTTTACTAATTAAATATATAGATTGCAACTAAAAGGAAATTAAATAGAAATAAACAAAAGTAAAATTAATAAAAAGTAGAAACTTTTTACGCAAGGCATTAACTTAAACTATAGTTGTTATCTGATTGTGTAAGATTTGATTTGTATCTAGCTATCTATCTGGTCCTAATTAAGGTAACAAAATAATCTTGTAATGAAATTAAATGAGATATATAAGAATCATCCTTAATTACTTTGCAGAAACCCATTTGAGTTCATCATATCAAACAAACACTTTCTTTCTTTTCTCCTTGTAGTAAGTTCTCTCATTATTGAGATTCTTTGTTGGTGGGTTTCCAATTCCAGATATAATGTTATACATTGAGGAGGAGTTGAAGAAATCTGAGGCGGAGATAATGGACGAATGGAGGAACAACTTGCGTAGCATTACTCGCAATGGAGATGTGTTCGAGTTGATCAAGAGAGCGATCATGGTGGCTGCTTTCGATCACCCAACGGAGTTCTTGATCAAGAGAGACGAGATTGCTCAGATTCTGTTTTCATCTCATCATCAAGAAAACAACATTGGTTGTGAAAACAAGATGCTGAAGGAGGACAAAGATGTCAATAATCATGATGGCATTATTTACGATGGAGATTTGGTTCATGAAAACCACATGGTTGCTACTACTACTACTGATGATGATGAGGTTTTAAGGATCAAACACATTCTTGACGACGCTAAATTACGTGAATCTGACGAATCAGTAGTGTACGAGTCATTATCGAAGCTTGAAGAGATGGGTATGTGTTTCAAAACCCTGGAGGCAACAATGATTGGAAAATCGGTGAAAGGTTTTCAAAAGCACGCGTCCATGGACATCCGCCAGATCGCAAGAAGGCTGATAAAGAAATGGAGATGCGTTGCGGATGAATGGATAGATGCTTTAGAAAAGGCGTCTTCCTCTTGTGTAGTTCAACAAGAAAAAGAGGAAGAATCAAAGGCTGCAGAGAAACAAATGGTGGTGAAGAAAGAATCAAGCGGTGTTGTCGAGTTGAGGATTACGGAAAGCCCTATTTTCGAGAAAGCACAGGTGGAGGAGAAAGAGGAAGAAAAGAAAGAAGCAAAGGTTGCACAAAAACAAATGGTGATGATGAAGAAAGAATCATCAAGCAATGTTGTCAAGCTGAGGATTATTCCACAAGAAAAAGCAAACATGGAAGAAGAGAAGAGTGCAACTATTGAAAAGAAACTTGAAGCAAGCAAGAGAAAACTGCATGAAAGATATGAAGAAGTAGAAAGTGCAAAAAGACAGAGAAAGATACAAGTCATTCAACCTTATCAACTCACCAAGAAGCAGAAGCAGGGCCTCATCCTCTCCAAATTAACCAAATCCCAAAACAGAAGAAGCTTCAAGATATATAAAGGGGAATACTAATTAGTTAATGATCCAATCCCATTGACCCTTTGTTAGGAATGTTTTTAGTGTCAACCAAACAATTGTATATACATTTGATGCTATTAATTACTTCCTTATCAGATTAATTAGTTGTAACATAAATCACTTGTCATTTCACCTGCATATATATGATGCTACTTCCTCTTCTTATTACATATATTTCTATTCTTGTTATATATTTGTCACCTGCATATATATGTTACTTACTTCCTCTTCTTATTACATATATACTTCTGGTGTTTTTACTTTCTCACTTCACTAACTAATTAATCTTCATTTGTGACAAGGCAGTGATAGAAATAATTGTTTGAATACACACACACACACACACACACATATATATATATATATATATATATATATATATAGGGGCGGGTTCAATTGCAAACCACTTTTTCGTTGTGAACGTGAGGACAGCCCAGAGCGCGACACGTGGCAATTGAAATCGGCGGGTCAAGGCTTATTCAGTCTGAATAAAGCGTTATTCAGACTGAATAAAGTGTTATTCAGACTGAATAAGCCTTGACCCGCGGATGACCCGCGGCTGACCCGCCCGCGTCCAATTGCATCAGAGTGCATGTTAGTGTTATTCAGTCTGAATAACTAGTCGAAATTTTTTCAAATTGCCACGTGTCGCGCTCTCGTTTGTCCTCACGTTCACAATGAAAAGGTGGTTTGCAATTGAACTTTCACCTATATATATATATATATATAAATGACTCAAGTTTAACCATGATATATATACACAATAAGTGAAGTGATAAGGTGTGATAGAAATTTGATTAACGTGGTTTCACAAAAACTTAGGGTCGTTTACTTGAACAGTTTACCAAGTAAGTGCTTACTGGTAAAACTGAATACTATTGATCACTCACTATATCGGATAACAGTATTGTATGCAAAAATTTACCCGGTAAGCGTTTACCGGATAAAATTTGTGAATCTCATTTACAGGATAAGACACTTTGTTAATGCCATAGTTGTTACCGGGTAAAATTCACCCACTATACACTTACTGGATAAGCGTGAAGTAAATGACCCCCTTATTTAATTTTGGTCTAGTCAAGACATTTCTCATGACCGATCGTCTATATATAAGCATTCCTTTTTTTTTAACGAAAAACAAAAGGCACTATACACACAATGAGATTGAGAGCTTAAGCACTTTCCAATCTTTGATTGGGGGTATAGAATAGATATAACACACACGCTTACATACAATTTGAGGAATATGAATGTGGAAGTTCAAATGTTTTACGGTTTTCATTTCTCATGAACTTGAAAGAGCAAAAGAACGATTAATCGTTAGGTGGATAAAATGATAGTGGCGGAAGTCCGAAATGCTTGTACAATGAATGTTCAAAATCCTATTGACATAATTTTTGAAATTGTCTTAAAATAATAGCTTGACAAAGTTGGTTTATTTTTCCAAAACTTAGGTGATGGCAGTGTAAAACGCTATAATTTAATCACCGTAAAACATATACATATAGACTCAGACACATACATATACTTATGAGGATGGTCATTTTGTTTGAATTATATTTTCTGTAAAATTATGCTTGATTTTTAGATTGTGATAAAGGGCTAAATCACATGTGATTCTAGAGCAAAATCACATTTTGATACAACAGGTTTAGAAGGCGTGACTAATCAAGGTCGTGTGAAAACTTGACATGCAAAGGCTAGTCGATTGGACGTGTGTGTATCACATGTGATTTTGATCTAAAATCACATGTTACTTGGTTTTTCTCGTAAGTTCACCATCTTATATCGTTTAAGCTCATCATGTGTGTGTGTGTGTGTTCGATGGATAAGCATGGAATAAATCAAAATAAGCAACTTTGTGTTAAAGATTAATGTATGCGTATTGTAAATTTGTATAGGTGAAAGATGGTGTGAGAAGTTGAGGTTTATGTGAAAAGCATGAAACGTTGATTTGAACCGTTCTTCAGTTTTAATCTCATGTCCTCCCATGCATTGTGTTTTAGAATGAAATTGATTTGGCGCATTTCATCCTAATGTGCATTCATTTTTTATACAACGGCTGACAATCACTTCTCACACTAAACTCAACCGCTCACCAAAACCCAACATTTTATATAAACTAAAGTACTAAATCTATGTATAATATACTTATAAATCGAAAAAGAGAGTGAGTGGGAGCGACTAAATGATATTCAAAATGCGTACAAACCGTGGAGTTCATCACCCACCACTCTCAAGAACGAGTGACCTTTTTTACTTTGTATAAACTTTTTTAAGGGATGAGGGTAATCCTGGGATCACCCTCATCCCTTAAAAAAGTTTATCTAGGTTAACATTGGCTCCTCCTATGATCGGAACCCAAATGATGCATGCATCAGAGGGGTTTTATCCCCTTACACATTCCGAAAACATTGTATACAAAAGTTCATGATACTTCTTACGTGACTTTTTAAATCACTAAAATATTTATATCCTTTTTTTAAGCCAAAAGAAAGAAAACCAAGACGAAAAATTCCGAAAACAATGTATTAAAAAATTCATGATACTAACGTGACTTTCTAAATCACTAAACTATATATCTTTACTAGCACCAAACACGCTATTGATAAACTTGCTTCCCATTTAACAACCAAAACAGAAAAAGGGTAAAGGGAGTAAAATTAACCATAATCAAATATAAGATAAAACCCCCATTTACCAAATATTCATAATAAAATATAACCTAGAAAGAAAAATCCAATTAATACTAGTTTCAACCATTTTCATCTAATATCCCTAACATAAAAGTTATCATCATCAACAAATAATGCAAGCGTTTTCATTGGGGTCGGGATCGGGATCGAGAGTTTGTTCACCTCGATAAACAAACGAGTGACGGTGTGTGACGCAATCACACGTTGTTGCTGGTCCGACGGTGAGCATTTCTGCATACTGACAATGCTTGCGAAGCTTCTTCACCACCTCGACAGGATCAATCCGTCCTATCACGGTCAGTTTCTTCTGCGCCATGTCGACCGCTACAGAATCTACACCTGTAATTAATGTAAAACAAATTAACTAAACAAGATTTTCTTTATTAATTAACTTCACTCAAACTCAAATAATGTACATATGTACTAGACAATGTTTATATAATAAAATGAAATCAAAGTACCTAAAATGCCTGAAAGTGATTTGAAAACCATTCGTTTATCGTGATCATCGTGAGCGTTGATGAGTTTGATAACAACTTTCTACGGTTGGAGATACGATTCAAAGAAACAGTTAATAAGAAAACAGATGATGATGAATTGAAGATAGTATTTAAAATAGAAGAAAAATAACAAATTAAGAAACTTCTTCACCTTGGTTTCAGCTTCAGCCATGATGATGATGAATTGAAGGTGTGTTCAACAGATGAAATATGAAAAGAAGAAGCTGAAGATGATCTCAGATGATTTCTTGTAGAGGTATAATGTGGCTTTTTGGATATTTCTCTCTAGGTATTTATTAGTGTTGATGCTCTTTTAGTTTCTGTGTGTGTGTGTGTTATTTGTTCTTCCCCTTTGGTCTTTTGTTTTGGTTCTGTTTTGGGCAAAAGGTAGTCTGTTTTTGGTTTTGATATGATGTTCTTAGCTACTGCACTTCATTTGGTTTATTTTTAGGTAGGTATACAAATAAAAACAAGTGTACACTAATTCAAAGTACTAAATATATTTATATAATTGAAATTATATACAAAATAAGTGGAAAGTTTAAAATAACACATTAATTCTTAGTCCTCCATCTAAACCATATGTACTTGTGCTATTGTGTATAACAGTAAGTTAAGTTGTTTTTGATTTTTCATGCACGTGTGCATATTACAAATTACGTGTCTATGCACAAATGTATACAGTCTAGATACATGGATATAATATAATTAAGGTTTAAGGTAAAAGTAAAAGAGAATGTGAGATATTATAAATTAAAATTGGCTAATCTTCTTATTATATTTTTTTGGATCAACCAACTTATGTTTTGCAAAAGGTTTCGAGAAACAGAACCCATTTTTAAAAGCTTCTTTTGACTTTTGTACAAGTAACTTCATAAATTATCAACAATTTAACGGGCTAATTACAAATCATGTCTAGCTCAGTTGGTCTTTTTAAGGGCGGTAACATTTTGCAAGGGGTTGTGGATGGTAACTCTGTTAACCCGGGTTTGAATCTAAGGGGAGCCAATTTGAGGCCATGAGAAGTACCGAGTCCTTGGGCTGGTCCAGTCCTTGGGCTGGTCCAGTCATAGACTGGGCTGCCTCCCCAGCCCAGTCAAAGACTGTGATTGGGGTCTAGGTCCAACTTAAGCTGGATCGGGACAACGGTGGATTAGTGGGCTGTCCTTGAATGCCCAATACCGTCGGGGAGGCGTGTGTGCGTGTGTGTGTGACCATGGTAAATATTCATTGGTTCGATGCCATTATGCCTTAAAAAATAACTTAACGGGCTAATTTTCTCATTTTAGGTCTTCAAAAATCTTTTTATTTTCGTTTAAGTATTGGTGTTAAGTATCCATATATAGATGATTTGCATATATAAATCCGAAAATGATTGTTGTCTTTACTTGGTTTTTACATTGTAGATAAATATGGAACTTTTAATAGCTTAAAAACCTTTAAAGTTGTATATAAATCTTTTAGTTATTTCCATATAATCTTTATTTGACTTCATATATTGAGTGAGAGATATATTACCATAGTTTGAGAAGTTTAAAGTAAGTCATGCTTCGGTTTTTTATATCTATATCTTACCTTTGTCCCGTTAAAAGTATGTTTTAGACCATTTCCTTTGTTGCTTCATTTTTAAGTGAATGTCTATTACCTACATACACATTGAAATCTAATAAATTTTAGGTCTTGAAAATAACTTATGCTTATATGAAAAAATGCTAATCTCTTTTTTGGAAAAATTAAAGTGGATTGCCTTTTTAAAAGTGACTTTTCTCTTCCAAATACTCAAAACAACTTCTTTGCTTCCCCAATGAAATAAGTCAATAAGTTGTTTTCAAACGCAATCCCAAACGCCCCTTTTAACTTTTACTAAACTTAAAAAGTTAGAGTTTTCTCTACTTTTGAAGTAATTTGTTTTGAACCGCAGATAACTCAAGTGCACGTTTCGACACAAAGTCGACGAGGTATTCGGTATCCATATGGGTACCCGACTAATCCTCGACGACCATGGATCGACCCGAAAGCAGACGCATACTCAGAGTATCACCACATGCTCACCCCATGAATCAAACCCGGATAGATAGGGGGATGTCATCCACTATCCTTCCCAAAGATATAATATGTTAAAATAATTGGTAAGACAATATAACATTACTTTTAAATTGGTTAATTCATCTTTTAATTTCAGTAAGAAACAGTTTTAGATGGATTGTCAACTAAACCAAGAGCGAAGTAGTAATTGAAATGGGGACCAAATGATTTACCTTGATTCACTTTTGGTTTAGAACCAAATAGTTGTTTTAGCTAATAATTATTTTGCAACCAAATAAAAAATTACAATTCATGTAATCTTTATTTATTAAGATTCGTATTGATTCTCTAAATTAATTTACCTAATGAAAATAATATGCAATTAATGCAAGTAAGATTATTGCAACCAAACGGCCTCAGGCGCCTAGCGGTATTGGAGTTTTGGCCTCCCAGAAGGTCGGTATAAACCTAAGCAATTGTGAGAAGGATATATAAGTTTATTTGTTGCATTTAGTGTATATAAATATTATATAGTTAAAAAAATATTACTATATGAAACAAATAAATAGTATGCCAAATATAAACCACCCCTAGGTCAAACATAATGGTGTCATCTCAAGTAAAAAAGATAAAAATTCAGTGTGGTTCCAATTTGTTGTTTATGAACTGAATAACCAACAATTGGTTTTTATTTAACAAAATCTTGGGAAAAAAATGTTTTTTTATTAACCGTTCGATCCAAGTTCCATTTTTTTATTCTGTTGGTTAGGCTGCTCGCACCGGGCCTTTGGCTTCGCAGCGGGTTGGAGAGAAGGAACCCGGCGGCTTCTTTGGGTTGGGTGCATGGGCTGGGCAAGCCGGCGGCTTGGGAGTTGTTTGGGTTGGGAGAGCCGCTGGCAAACGGCTCTCTCAACGGTAAAAAATCTAATTTTTTTTTTTTACATTTTTTTTTTCAATTTTTACTCCTATAAATACTCATTTAATCCAACTTCTTTTTTCACACAAACAACCTTCAATTCTTCAACTCTTTTCTCATACAAACAACCTCCAATTCTTCAAACCTCTCACTCTTCAAACGATGAATCCAAACGATCGAAACATCGCATCACGGCGCGCGAAATGTAAACGTCGGGCGGAACCCGAGACCCCTTCGAAGCCCTCTTTCAAAGTCGACGTTACGCATACCGGGTTCCCTCCAGAATATCCACCCGATTACAATGTCGACATTTCGCCGAAAGGTTTTTGTATCACAATTACTCATCCTCAAGTTCCTCAACCCGGGAGCTCTTCACAACCCAATCAACCCGGGAGCTCTTCACAAGCTCCTCAACCGTTTCCTTATCAACCGTTTCCTCCACAATTTCCTCCAATGGATTTTGGTTCTCCTTATCAACCACAATTTGTACCCGGTTACCAACCCAATTACCAACCCGTAAAAGAGGAAGACACTTCCGATGAGGAAGAACTTTCACCAACGACCCAACAAGAGAGAGACATTATGTTTTTGACCACCTCGCACGGCCATCTCCGGGGTAAAAGGCTCTTCGATACTATCAACCGAAAAGAGGAGATCAAAAAAAAATATGGCTTGTAATTTTTAGTTTATTTAATGTTTTAGTTTATTTTATTTAATTATGTAACGTTTAATTTTAATTTTTAGTTAATTAATTATTAATCTTATTATTAATTAATTAATTACATGTTTTATTTAATTAATGTTATTTAATTAAATGAAATAAATAAAATAAATTGAAAAGTGAGAGGGTTGGGAGGGTTGGGTGTGTGTTGTAGAGGGTTATGGGAGGGTAAAGAGAGGGTTGACCAAAAGCTGATGTGGAAGCTGATGTGACATTCAAAAAGTGAGTGGGTTGAGAGGGTTGGAGAGTATGGGTGCGAGTAGCCTTAGAAACCAGGTAGAGCCCCATGCGACTATTTATAGAATGGGCCCCACTAAAAGAGAATATTTTTAGGTGAAATTTCTTTTACAGTTCTATCATAGGTCTTCTTAATGTTTTTTCTATTTTTTTTTCCTATGTATCTATCAAGTATCAACTAAACAAATTAAAGAAAGTGCTTTAAAAACAATCAAAAAATAAAAAATCTCGAAGAAAATGTCTTCAAATCAACAATAAATTTTAAAAATCCTTTGATATAAACTAAAAAACTTCAAAAACATTTTGAAAACATAAAATTAGGCCAAAAATACATTAGATGATTTTAGTGACCGAACAGTCTTGCTATGAAAAAGTTTGGATCTAGAACTAAGATTTAGGTTAAGCTTATTTTATTAAACTACATATTAGATTTCAAAAGGAAAATCTCATATTGTATAGTATGTATTGGGCTTTCAATTAAAATTTAACATGACCAACTGTAAATCCTTAATTCATTCAAACATCCATTATAAATTTCTTACTATAGTTATTGGAATTAAACTTAGGTTGTGTTTAGCAGACTACCTGATAGCTGATAAGCTATTTATTAATTGATAAGCTAGGTAGTATAGTAAGAAATATATTTTGGCCGACTTTCGGGTCAGTCCATAGTTGCCGTGGATTAATCGGGTGCTCGTATGGATTTCGAATATCTCGTCGACTTTGTATCAAAACGTGTACTTGAGTTATTTGCCGTCAAAAAAAGAAAGATAAATAGCTTGTGTAACAAACTATTATACATTTAGACCATTGTAGTGAAAGCAGTTCCTCTGGGATTGAACATTAATACACACTTGGTGGTTTATAGGAAAACATAGGATTGTGTCAAATTATATAAGAAAATGATTTTTACTTTTTCAGTTACCTGATCACCATTTACTACTGCTTGATTCTTTCTTCACCATTTGTTTCTGTGCAGAATTAATTATTATATATAAAGAAAATGCCATTTTTTTATTATATAAGGAAAATGCTATTTTTTTTAATTATATAAGGAAAATGCCATTTTTCTTGTATATCATCAATCAACCTCATCAGATATTTCTTACCTAATTAAGGACCCACATACAAATCTTACAGATTCCATATAACCAAGGTTCAGAGGTATAGTTTAATTCAAGGGAGATGATATTGCCACTGCAATTTTGATAGAATTACCTCTTTACCCTCTCTCTTTCCCCAACAATATTCCAATCACCCTAGTTCAAGATTTATCATTTATGAAACAAACTAATGAAAAAAAAAACACAAAACATAGATGGACCTTAGGTGAATTAAATCAAAGATCAAGTAAAAGAACTCTTGAATCTTGATGGTATACTTGCATGAACACAAACCAAATTACCAAAATGCAACGGACAATGAGAGAAATCGACCTTTTGGCATGTTCAAAATGATGAATCAATCCTTAGGTTGTCATTTTAAGTGGGCGTTTGGTTTGGGGTATTGAGGGGTCAGGAATGAGAATGATGATGAAAACTGTTGTTTGGTTTGATATTATATAATGAAATCATTCCTGCAAATCCATTAATTTTCATTCCTGACCAAATTGCGGGGCGGGGAATGAAAGTTTTATTTCTACTTGGTTCTTTTTTCCATGTATTGTTCTATTTATGAATGTTAAACGAAACATATTTTGTATTTTCAAGTTTGAAAAACATATATTTTTTTAATATGAAACAATTTTTCATTGATTATATTTGGTTAACCAAACAACATCAATGATATGCTCATTCCTATTCCCATTCTCCTGCTTTCCAATTTTCATTTTCAATCCCAAACCTAGCTAGTAACTGATAAGCTAGCTGTTGACTAATAAACTAGTTAGTAGCTAATAAGTTAGCTTATGAATAAATTATGTTTGACAAAAACAAGTTTAGGAGTATGAAAAATGACCAAAAAGGTATATTGGGGTATAATAATTAACATTAATAAGAATATAATTGGAAAAAATTACAAATTTTTTTAGAAACGCTACTCTAATTAGCATTTCAATAAGCTAGCTTATGGTACCTGTTTGGACGAACTATTTTACAAGCTAACTTATCAGCTAGTTTATAAGCTAGCTTATTTTTGTCGAACACAACCTTAGTACAGGTACCATTTTATAAGTATCGACGAAATTTATCAATGATATAGTAAAAGTAATTAATAAATAAACTAGTCATATCTATATGATTGAATTTATATACTAAGGTTGGGTTCATATTTGACCAACCTGTTTTCGTAAGACACCTAAAACCATATTTTTACACTTAAAATATCACTCCAAAACATTATGAAGGTAAAATATATTCAAACCTTCACACCAAATCATTGTGAAATCACATAACAATACTGGGTCTCACATATGCACTCATATCACCAACTCACACCCCCTAATAAGGTGTGGGGATAGAATTCACCTTTGTGAAATCCAATATTTTTTCCTGAACACTTTTAAGATAGATTAAAACTTCGTAAAGTAGTCTGATGTGTTTTTAGCTTAATTTCAAAGTTTTAAAAGATTCTTTGAGTTTTTTTTATTTATTTTAAGGAATTTTTAGTTTTTTTTCTAAATTTTGAGAGACGTTTTTGGTTTTTTGTTGTTGATTTAAAGACTTTTTTTTTTTTAGTTTCTAAGGTATTATTTTTGTTTATGGGCTAGACGAATTTGGTTGGGGGAATTAAGCTAAAACATTAATTTAAAAAAAATTGTCTTTGACTTAAAAAATGTGGTTTTCCGCGTATTTTAAGTGGTCCCATCCCCCATTTTGTTGAACCATACACACAAAACAACTTGATGTTACATAATCTTATCCCAAGTCCACACCACTAATACAATAAAGGTATTTAATATAAGTAAAAGAGATATGAGATATAAGTGAAATGTTTATAAAGTAAATTTGGCTAATCTTCTTATTATAGTTTTTGAATCACCCAACTAATTGTTTTGCAAAAGGCTTTGGGACAAAAAAAAAACATTTCACGAGCCTTTTATTTATAAATAACTTCATAATAATCAACAAATTTTCAATAATTTCTAATTTGATATTAAAAAGAATCTTTTATAGATTGTACCCTCTCCATAGATTAATTAATTATGTTTACCCCAAAATCTCCATGACAACAAATGAGTTTAAATGATTAATCAAACTTTTTGTATTAGATTTTGAATTTGAAAAGCAATTTTCAGGTATTTTCTTTTCAATAAGAGTAAATTGTATTATCAATGTATATGGCCAAGGCCAAATGGCTTGTTGAAAATTATATCGTTCTTATGCTTTTAAAATTACAATGTTTGTCTATGTGCTCTATAATCATCATGTCTTCGTTTTTTCTAAAGACAATATGTTAAAAAAAAATCTAGCTTTTATGCTTTTAAAATTACAATGTTCATTCATCCATGTGACTTGTAATTCATCATGTCTTTGTGGTTTATAATTCACTATTGTTTACGTCCCTGTGGATTACAATTCATTTATTTTTAGTTTTTCATGCTTAATAGTAAACTACCGATGCAGTTCACCTCATAGGGAAGAAAACTTCAATTTTCATAAGGCAAATCCTAAAGACGAAAACTGTAATTTTAAAAGCACAAAGATAAAATACACAATTTTTAGCAAACCGTAGTAGCTATAAACGTTGTTTACTCATACAATAATAACTCCTAAAAACAACATACATTAAGTGACCCAGTCATGCTCCAAAAGATCAAGTAGCTAAATAAATGTCAGAACTAATAGAAGATGGGTGGCATAAAAATAATAATAACACTAAATAATCAAAATTAACAAATGAAATTTTGTATCTAGGACTACAAAAGTAGAAGGTTAAAAAGGAAGCATTGCTTGTTAGTGACCATGATGAATAGACATTGAATAGCAAAATAGAAAAATAAATTAAGAATTCATCATTTTGGGTTTTAATTTAATTTAACAACAAAATGGAAAACTAAAATATCATTAAAATAGTTTGAAAATCCAAAAATGAACCGCATGATAAAAAGAAGAATTATCTTTTGCATTTGTTCGTCTTATCACTACACTACATGAAGATTTCTTCAATCTATCATATTAATTGGTTTATATTTTAAGTGTATTCAAAAAGTATTTGGAGGCCTTCGCGATCAATTCACAGACTCTATGCGGTAGCACTTGAAACAATCAAGGCTGGCCCTAACCTCTTATAAGTTTTTTCTTTGTTCATAACCTTCTTCCAGTTTTATCTTTTTTACTTGAGAGCTTTTCTTCAATAATTGTTGATTTTATAGTCCTTTAAAATAGTTGAATTTGTCGGATTTTACAAATTCCGCTCATTTGATTTTTAAAAATGTTGATTGTTGCTCCACCTGAAAGATAGTTTGGCGTGTTTACTTCTCAATCAATACTATATTTGAGCTAATGGTCATTGGATTTGTCACCAAGTTACAGGATTTCCATTATCATTGAGGTAATTAGAAAGTGTAGATGGTTTGTGGTGATGTTTTGTGATGGTATACGATTTTTTGGTGTCGTCGAACAAAATCTTTTGTAACATTCATCCATGAATGCAACAGATTTCGATTATTATATCAAATTTTTGTATCGCTCTAGCCCCTCGCTAGTTTTTAATAAATTTCTCTTTCCTTGCGGTCCAAAAAAAATTATATCAAATTTTTGTAGATTTCAATATTAGAAGGAAACAACGAACTCCCAAGTTAATCGAAATGTAACTTCAACTTTCTAATATCAAAGAATGTTAGCTTAATTGTATAGGTAACATCCCTGGGGGGTGTGTGGTGAAAGCCACACTACCAAGGTTCGAATCCCACATGTGACATTTCTAAGATATCCAGACTTGGATCTGGTCCTTTGGGCCAGGTTCGGGGCCGGTATGGGATGATCCAGTTTATGTGATCCACTTTCCTACCGGTTGGTGTCAGCCTAGGTTGGGTCGGGTCGCAGCAGATTAGTGGGATTGCCCAGTTAGAGACCCGATACCGCTAGAACGTGTGTGTCTTAACTTGCCGTTCAAAAAAATATAAAAAAAAACTTCAAATTTCTAATAATATGTGATGGTCATTATGAAAATAATATAATTTTAAAATAAATTAATAAGTATTGGTGTTAAGTATCCATATATAGATTATTTGCATAGGTAAATCGGAAAATGATAGTTTTTACTTGGTTTTTACATTGTAGATAAATATGGAATTTTCAATAGCTTAAAAACCATAAAGTTGTAAATCTGTTAGTACGTTATTTTCGTATAATCTTTAATTGACTTTATATATGCTATATTGAATGAGAAATATATTACCATAATTTGCAAAGTTTAAAGTATCCAATAGTCATGCTTCGGATTTTTATATCTATATCTTACCTTTGTCCCGTTAAAATTATGTTTTAGACCCTTCCTTTGTTGCTTCATTTTTAAGTGAATGTTTTTTTTTACGGCAATAAACTCATACACGCACCCGCGGTATCCGGGCATCCAATTGGGCAACACCGACTAATCCGCGATGACCCGGTCCAGTCCACATAGACTGGACCCGCCTAGGCATGACTAAGCCCGACCTATGGCCGAACCCGCATGCCCATAGACTGGCATGCCTGTTACCTGGACCCGAACCGACCCAAAGGCCGGCCAAAGTTTGGGTATCGCCGAAGTGCTACTCCCATGGTTTGAACCTGAGACCAATGGATACCATCCACTAGCCCGAAGCCTTTTTGCCACTTGAGTTACACCTCTTTGATTTAAGTGAATGTCTATTACCTATGTACACATTGAATGTAATAAATTTCTATCAAATCCTACAAATGTCAAGTCTATATGTACGTTTTTTAGAGATTAAGATCTAGTGTTTTTACGTTGGCGTCACTTGAGTTTTGAAAAAGTAGACCAACAACGGTTATGAAGCTATTTTAGGAATCAATTTAAAAAATTATGTCAATAGAATTTTCGTGACTATAAATTGGGTCTTCACCTAAACCATTTCCATGAAGTACTCTACTACTCTTCCATTAATGTTCTCTATGGTCTTTAGCATCTACTTTTTTTTTTTTTTGCTCTTTCAAGCTCATTATAAACGAAAATTGATACACACTCATTCGATAGATGTTTGAACACCATTTGAACTTTCATTTGATACTCCTCAAATTGTATGCTGTATGTGTTATATCTAATCTATACGAAACCAAAGATTGGAAACACTTTTTGTTCTTCCTTAAAAAGGAATGCATATAGAGGATCGGTCATGAGAAATCTCTCAATAGGGCGGAACATACGTAAACAAGTTTTTGTGAACCACGTTAAAAAGTGTCGTCAAATTCTATCATTCCCTATATATGCATTGAATCAATTCCCTTATAAAACGTAATTCATGGGAGGAGATGAGATTAGAAGTGATCAACGGTTCATATCCGCTTCTCATGTTAGTGTCAACTTCTCAAACGATCCACCACTAATAACAAAGAGTCAATGATAAGATATTCTGTTTTTGTAGTAATTTTTTCCAAAGATATTTGTCAAGGATAAACCATTGATACATTTTGACTATTAGTCAAACTAGTCATTATAAGCTAGAGTCAATATAATTACGTACACTATTATATTGTTTAGGAGGAAAATGAAGGATTGAGTGAATTGAAATTATATGATTTGAAAAGGAATTCTTTGGCCTAATTAAAAAGGCCAATTTTTTTTTTTTTTTTTTTTGGGAAAAGAAAGCAAATATATAGGCATATATCAAAGATTCATAGTATATTCACATCTATTAAAGCAAAATGGAAAACCCAGAAAGGGCAACAAAGAAAGAATCCAAATATGAGTACAAAACAAGAATAATTTTTTTAACAAAATGGTAAGAGATGTACAAATGAAGATGGACTTAATTAATTAGTCAAGTGAGACAAATAACAACACCAGAAATATGTAATAACAAGAGGAATTAGCATATATGCAGGTGATATTGATTGAACAAGTAACCAATTTACAACTGATTTTTTACAATTAATCTGATAAGGAAGTAATTACTTGCCATCAAATGTATATACATATGTTTGTTTGAAACTAAAAAACATCCTTAACAATGGGATTGGATTATTAACTAACTAATAATTACCCCATGCATCCCTTATATATCTTGAAGCTTCTTCTGTTTTGGGATTTGGTAAATTTGGAGAGGATGAGGCCCTGCTTCTGCTTCTTGGTGAGTTGATAAGGTTGAATGATTGTATCTTTCTCTGCCTTTTTGCACTTTCTACTTCCTCATATCTTTGATGCAGTTTTCTCTTGCTTTCTTCAAGTTTCTTTTCAATAGTTGCACTCCTCTCTTGTTCCATGTTTGCTTTTTCTTCTGAAATAATCCTCAATTTGACAGCACTGCTTGATTCTTTCTTCATCACCATTTGTTTTTGTGCAACCTTTGCTTCTTTCTTTTCTTCCTCTTCCTCCTCCACCTTTGCTTTTTCGAAAATAGGGCTTTCCGTAATCCTCAACTTGACAACGTTGCTTGATCCTTTCGTCACCACCATTTGTTTTTCTGCAGCCTTTGATTCTTTCTCTTCCTCTTGTTGAACTACACAAGCAGAGGATGTCTTTTCTGAAGCGTCTATCCATTCATCCGCAACGCATCTCCACTTCTTTATCAGCCTTCTCGCAATCTGGCGGATTTCCATGCACGCGTGCTTTTGAAAACCTCTCACCGATTTTCCGATCATTGTTGCCTGTAGGGTTTTGAAACACATACCCATCTCTTCAAGCTTCGATAACGACTCGTACACTGATGATTCACATTCATGTTTATGATCAAGAATGTGTTTGATCCTTAAAACCTCATCATCATCAGTAGTAGTAGTAGTAGTAGTAACCATGTGGTTTTCATGAACCAAATCTCCATCGTAAATAATGCCATCATGATTATTGACATCTTCGTCCTCCTTCATCTTGTTTTCGCAACCAATGTTGTTTTCTTGATGATGAGATGAAAACAGAATCTGAGCAATCTCGTCTCTCTTCGTCAAGAACTCCGTTGGGTGATCGAAAGCAGCCACCATGATGGCTCTCTTGATCAACTCGAACACATCTCCATTGCGAGTAATGCTACGCAAGTTGTTCCTCCATTCGTCCATGATCTCGGCCTCTGATTTCTTCAACTCCTCCATATATAACATTATATCTGGAAATGGAAACCCACCAACAAAGAATCACAATAGGGTGAGAACTTAATACAAGGAAAAAGAAAGAAAGTGTTTGTTTGATATGATGAACTCAAATCAAATGGGTTTTTGCAAAGATATATATACATATGTATAAGAATGTCGGTGGTAATTAAGGATGATTCTTATATATCTCATTTAATTTTATTACAAGATTATTTTGTTACCTTAATTAGGACTAGATAAGATACATAGATACAAATCAAATCTTACACAATCAGATAACTATAGTTTAAATTAATGCCTTGCATATAAAGTTTCTACATTTTATTAATTTTACTTTTATATATTTCTATTTATTTTCATTTTAGTTATTATTATTTATCGATGCAATATATTTATTTTAACTGAATTTATATACCAATTCAATAAAGGTATTTTTAATATGCGTTAATACAAATACACGAAAAATATATATTATAAATAAAAATTGGCTAATCTTTTTTTTTATTATTATATTTTTTGGATCAACCAACTTTTTTTTTTTTGCATACGGCTTTGAGAAAGAAAACCCATTTTCACAAGCCATTTTATGAATAGTCATCTAATCAACAATAATAATTTCCTAATTTCAGATTAAAGAATCTTTTTATGGATTGTATGGATATCTTTATTTTCAACGGCTATGTTAATAGATCATAATTATGATTTATTCCAAAATCACAATCACAACAAATAAATCATTTATAAATATTTTTTTTTAGTTTTAGAAATTGAGATAGCAAAGTTGTAGTATTTTAGCAAACAAAAACCATTTTTTTCTACTTTAGCAAAGTATTTGGCGATGCTCTAATTCACCATGTTTTTGTCCTTGTGGGTTACAACTCACTGCTCTTTACATCCCCTGTGGCATAGAATTCATTTTTGTTTTCAGCCTTGTGGTTTAGAACGATGATTTGGTGTCGACCATTTATCTTAATTTCTTCCAGGTGGCACTCGAGGGGTCTTTTCCATCTCAATTGATAGCATTTCGAGTTAATTGTTGGATTCCTCACCATTTGATGGATTTCTGTTTATTATCAACATTATAAAAAATGTGTGCATAGCTCCAAGTTCAGTGAAGTTGCGTGATGGCAAACAACTCTTTGGTGCGAGCTTTCGAGAAGTACTATATCTCTTGTAACAATCATGCATGTACGCAACGAGCATTGAGTAGTCATCTTATGGTGGTCCATTTTAAGATCATTTAGAAATCAATTAACTTCTTAATTAATCGAAATTTATAACTTCAGATAAAATGTGATGGTAATTGTGATATGTGGAAATAATATATAACAAACTAATTAGTCTTGGTGTTAAGTATATATTCATTATAGGGATGACTAGCGCACATACAAATTCGAAATTGATTGTTGTCGCTTACTCATTTTTAGATTGTTTGCTTATTTTGTGTTCTTAAAATGAATTTTTAGTGGAGAAAATAATTAATATACCCATTTGACAACAACCATTTAACCTCTTACCCTTTCTCTCCCACTTATCACCAAAATACCCATCCGGCCGCTCTCCGGCGAGTTTCCGGCCGCTCCGGCGAGGTTTCCGGCGATATTTATTGAACAAAATATCTCTGAGCGCACAGGGTACTTACGGTAGGCCCGCATAGCTTCTAACCAGAGCCCTCTTCTTCTTCTTCTTCTTCTTCTTCATCATCGTTCTCTGATAACACACACACAAAACACACACACAGAGATAGGGCACTGAATCGAGAAATGGGCATGGCTCTCCCTAATATCGGCGGCTCCTTCTCTTCCCCCACCGCCGCCGTGGCTCCGCCGTCGACGAACTCCTCCTCCTCATCGGCGGCCGATGACGCTTCCAAGAAGATCCGGAAACCCTACACCATTACCAAGTCCAGAGAGAGCTGGACTGAACCGGAGCATGATAACTACACCCTACACCATTGATTGTTTCTGTTTCCAAGCTGTCATGGTTTTTGTGCTGGTGATCATCGTAAAAAACGATGCAACTCGAGGGCGAAATGACTTTATTGTTTCATAAGTTCGCCGGCCGGAAAACTCACCGGAGCGGCCGGAAACCTCGCCGGAGCGGACGGAAACTCGCCGGAGAGCGGCCGGATGGGTATTTTGGTGATAAGTGGAAGAGAAAGGGTAAGAGGTTAAATGGTTGTTGTCAAATGGGTATATTAATTATTTTCTCTTTTTAGTGTCATATTAATCTAGAATACTCTTTTAACAATTCCATTTGCTTACACTCTTGCACGCAATATAAAGGTTGGTTTAAGAATTTTGGTGATAAGTTCAGAATTTTTTGTTTCATCATTTGTTAATCAATAAAACTTAATTTTTTTAAAATTTTGATTTGTTTTTTTTTAGTATTTATGTTCTTTCGATGAAAAATGACAACTTATAGTATAAAAATAAATCACAAGGATACTTGGGTTGCGATATTAAGAACCGTAAAAGACTATACAACCAGATTCAAATTAGTAATAGCGTCAACTAGCATACACATATGTATGTGTACTATGCATATACTATATAAACATGCATACATGCAACGACGCAATATTAATAAAAATCACCTTTACACCTTCCTTGTAAATTTTTATATAATTGATAAAACAACTTAATAATCAATATTTTTCCATCAAAATAAAACAATTAAGGACATATTAGAAAATTTATTGTTAGCCATCAATCATAATCCTAACAATTAATACATAAAAATGAAAAAATTATTATTAACCATAAATTATCGGGTCAAACCATAATAATATTCCTTTTAAAAAACATCGGTGTCAACTGAGACCATCGGAAATTCGGAAGGCATAGGTCGGTCGATCTTCTGTACTTGCACAAGCAGGCTTTTCATCAAAACATATATTTTAAAATTAAAATTAGAAAAAATAAGTTAATATTTTATTTTAACAATTTCTTCAAAGTTATGTCTATAAATTATAATACCATATTGTTTGGTAAAAATAAGCTAGCTTATAAATTAGCGAAAAAATAAGTTAATATTTTATTTTAACAATTTCTTCAAAGTTATGTCTATAAATTATAATACCATATTGTTTGGTAAAAATAAGATAGCTTATAAATTAGCATATAAGACTATGTTTGGCAAACTAGCTGATAAGGTAGCTTATGACTGATAAGGTAGCTGATAATAAGTTACGTTTGACAAAAACTAGCTGATAAGATAGCTTATAAGTTATGACTGTAAAAGGACAAAAAAAGACATGTTTAAAAATTAGTGGTATAAAACTTAGCAAAGGTATATTTGGAATACAAAAATAAAAAGTATTATTAGTCACCAAAAGGTTAGTGAGAGTAGTTTTTCAAAAAACTAGCTTTTCAAAAAACTAGCTTATAAGTTAGCTTATGGTACATCCAAATATGTACCTGACTTATAAGGTTACTTATAAGCTAACTTTTAAGTTAACTTATTTTTACCAAACAATGCCTAAGTCAGCTTATAAGTCAGATACATATTTGGATGAACCATAAGCTAACTTATAAAACTAATTTTTAAGTTAACTTATTTTTACCAAACAATGCCTAAGTCAGCTTATAAGTTAGATACATGTTTGGATGTACCATAAGCTAACTTTTTGAAAAGCTAGTATGACTAGTGTTTTGGTGACTTATGGGACTAATTATTATATTATTCCACATATATTCCTGCTAAGTTTTACATTACCGATTTTTAAACATGTCTATTTTTGTCATTTTACAGTCATAAATAATCTTATCAACTAGTTTTTGCCAAACGTAACTTATTCATCAGCTGCCTTATCAGTCACCAACTTCCTTATCAGCTAGTTTGCTAAACATAGCCTAATTAGAGTGAATTACATTAGTGGTCCTGATGGTAGTATAGTTTGCTCAAATACTGAATTTGATCTTTAATTAAAAACAAACTATTTACATGAGTGATCTTCTACTTTTCTTTTTCATAACATTTACGGTCTAGATTTTTTGTTCATAGTAATTTTTTAACTTCTTAACGTATTGTTTATTATGTAATATGTATTTTGAAACCAAACGTAAAACATTATATTTGTTTGGATCACTACTATCATGTAATGTTTGATTTTATAAAGAATTTTTAGTGTTAGAATTATTAGAGCATAAACATAAATGCATTAAGTATAATCCACATAATGCAATACATTTTTTTACAATTTAACATAATACACTACAGTTTATCAATTTAAAAAAAAAATTCAAATCAAATATGCAATGAGTTTAAGGTTTAATCCAATACCATTGCTAATCCTTTATACACCCAAAAGTATTTTCAATCACAAAACTGTGAAATCATACATGTTACCATGTGCATATATATCATAAGCAATCCCAAATTATACTATTTATCAGAATAATATCTGCTACACATAAACCCTTTTATAGAAGCCCTGAAAATGATCACCAACTACTATCCATATCCAAACTCGTATATATAACATGTATAATATATAAATATATATAGATATATGTACTTACTGATTCTTTAGTTGTACATTATATCATCTTCTTCTTCCATGGAACACATAATATTTTAGCATATAACACAACCATTGGGATTTCCTTCAACATTATGAAGGTAGCTATGGTGTGTCATGCAAGCATGATGGTAAACATCACATGCTGGTTCATTCTTCTTCTTATCGTCTTCTTTCGAGGGTCCCACCGTCACGATTTCCGTGTGCCAACGCTTCCTAAGTATTTTGACAACCGCCACGGGATCAATGTCTCCGATCACCGTCAGTTTCTTGGCGTTCATATCCATAGCTAACGATTCGACCCCTTTGTAAAAGAAAACAAGATTTTCTTTAACTTGAATGACTCAAATATGTATTATTGTTATATAAAATGAAATCAAACTCCATATTAACCTAAAAAGCTGGAAACTGCGTGCAAAACCTTCATTCTATCTCTATTGCCATGAGCATCCACTTTAAGAACCACTTTCTGCAATGATATATACATAAATTACAGTCGTAAATGAAGATTAAACTAGGGACCAATAGTGTAATTATGTGTAAACCACAGGGACCAAATATGTAATTTACTCAAACAGAAAAGAAAGAACGAAAACACAAGTTCCTCTTTGGTGTGTGTGATTTTGCAAGTGTTCAAGAAACAGAGGAGGTGAAATGTGAAATTTTCAAGAAACAGAGAAGGAAAATGAGACACAATTAACCCATGATAGTATTGAAGATTGGTTACTTGATTTTGAGAATAAACCAAAAGAAAAGTGAAAATTAGGGGAAATTGTGAAGATCTTGAATTCATTTAGTGTTTACAATCTATAAAATAGAAAAACTAAAGAAATTTCACCTTGCTTTCAGGCATGATGATGATGATGGTGATGATGAAGAAGATGTGTTGAACAATTGAAAATGAAGAGAAGATGAGGAATTGAAGGTGGTGGAATGGTTTTATAGGGAGAAAAAGAGAAAAGTTAGAGCATCCACAATGTGGTTTTTAAGGTTTTTTAGGTGGTTTTTGGGAGGTTTTTTAAAAAGTCTTTTAGGTTTTTCACATAGTGGTGAGGTTTTTTATGTGAGGTTTTTGGGAAGGTTCCGCGTCATAGCTCGTAACTGCATGATCTGTTTTTTCAGAGGTTTTTCGCATTTAATTAGTTTTAACTTTATAAAATTTTATAAAGATCTCGTATTAATCAGTTTTAACTTTATAAAATTTTATAAAGATCTCGTATTAATCAGTTTTATTTTTTAATCAGTTTTATTCCATATTTAAATTTTATTATATATTAAAAATTATGCATAATTAATGCAATAATATTTTCTCGAAATAAATAAATATGTATTTGTATTAATTTTAATGTATTTATTTTTATAAATAAAAATATAAATGATATAAAGTTAAAATGGTGGGACCCTAAAAAGTTTGAAAAACCTTGGATGAGACTTTCACATGATGGAGGTATTTAGAGGTTTTTAGATTGTTGAGTTGGCAATAATGTATAAGAAAAAAGCTGTGAAAAAAGCTTGCTGAAAAATCACAACACCATGGATGCTCTTGTATAAACCCATGATTACTTTTTGATTTTTTAATATACTTGAATTGCCAAATTAACTTTTCTAGTTTTGGATGTTGAAGTATACAGTTGTGACCAAAATACTAGTAGTTCTATGGTTTTTCTAGCATTATCATACACTTGCTTGGTATCTTTGTTTTATGCTCAAATACCTTAAAACACAAGGATGCACATTTATTTTTCCTAGGCATCTTGAAATCTCACCAATACCAATACCAATACATTGGGCTATTCCTCTAGGCCCATGTGGGTAACGCTATATTTTCCATAGAGTCATAATCTTATGGCTTTATTAAATCTTAGATATAAACTTTTAAAACTTATAACTATTTCAATTCTCCACCATAACTTATTTCAAGCTATAAGATTATGCCGCTAATGAACTCTACGTAAAATTGTCAAACAATTCCCAACTAGGAGATAGAAGCAAATGATCATAACCGAAGCATTCAATACTTAACACTATCAACCAAATATCCTGAGTTGTATTTACATGAAAATCAAGAAGTTCAAATTTTAATAGATACAATAACAACGGACTTACTAGTTTTTCTGTAGGTCATGAGTTACAAAATCGTGACCGAACCAATGTGGGTACTTGGAACTTGGACAGTCTTCACATGCACTTCTTTTGCTACTTTGGAGACACCCATGTAATGCAGACAAAAAGAATTTCATCACATTTTAGACTAAAAAGTAAGATAAACAAACGATAATTATACAATATATGTTGTATTACCTGAAATTCATCCAAAACTTTCCATTTCACGAACTCATCTTATTGTGATTGGCCCACATGCTCTTGATATGGTCCAGCTACAACTTTACATTTCATGGATTTACCTATATTCAGCTGAATATACTCTTCGTACAATTTTTTCCTAAAGTCCCACAATCGTGCTAAGATGCAACATCATGTCTTTTCTCTTTGACTCGTGAATTTATAATAATGCTGCCATAACATTCAATCATAATTTAGTCATATGTTCTTAATTGAATCCCATTACTTGTTTTTCACCCATTTTGTCACCTTTTTGCATTTAAAGCGACTAAACCCAACATCTCTTCATACCAAAACACCTAATGAACTAGTGAACTCCAATCTATGTTTCCTGATAGCTCTACCTCTCATTAAATTCTAGTACATGTTTCTCCCCTTTAGATGCTTCAAAATCTTTGAACAGCTTTGCCAATTTGTTGATGGGTTTTGTGCCAATATCAAGGGTTGTTTGATGTTGAAAACCTTAGAGGCTAAATTGAAGAAAGGTATTAGTTGAAGAAAATGTTAGAGATATGGGAAACTGGAAAATGATTTTGATGATGATAAGCAAGTTTTAGATTGTTTGTGTGGAGGATATATTTGACGTTTGAGTGTGAGAATGGAACCTCTCATATTTTATCTCTAAACGACGACGCCTTGAGGAGAGAAGAGAGGTTCCAATATATATAGTGAAGAATTGGTCCAAGTCTAACAGAGGTGTGACTCTAACATTGAGTTTGTTAGCACAAAGACTTTCTTCTAGGCCAACTTCAAAAATCCATATTTTATACTAATATTAGTTAGTGCAGATACTAGTGTTGGATCAATCACTGATCTTGTTGAAATAATATGAGAATCACACTCTTTGAAATATGAGAAATCACTCTTCTTTTATTAAACCTGAAAATTACTTGAGAAATGTCTGAATCACTCTTAGAATCACTCTCTGAATCACTCATGTGTATGGGTATCGATACATATATACAGTCTGAAAGGGTGTCATTGAAGAGACGTGATGGTTCGCCGGTGGTGGTTAATGGCGGTTTTCATAATAGCCTTAAACGACGCCTCCTTTCTTGAATCGACACATGATTTCCTATTTACTTTTAGATACTCAAACTATCTACTAATTATAATTTTGCCACTAAACTATGTTTTTTGGGGTATGAACGGGATTAACCCGACAACTACATCATCTTATAGTTTATGGTATATGGATATTGGTGGCATTTTTGGAGGGACATCTTGGCCTTTAGAGGATATGTTCTTTTGACAGGATTGGTGAACTTATCTTCTTAGAGACTTTTTTTTTGGACGACAGTTAAACACACGCACACGCCCCGACCGAAGTCGAAGAGGTATCTGTGATCCATTCGGGCACTAGACTAATCCTCTCGACCATGGAAACCGTTACCGGCCCATAGCCTCGCCCATGCTCGGCCCGAAGGTCGACCCATGAACTGGGGTGTCGCCTCCTGTTCCCCTCCGAATCGAACCCAAGTAGACAGGGATACCATCCACTGCCCCCTTCAGGATGTTACCGACCATTGAGTTACAAAGGAATTGACAAATGTCCTTCAGTATGTGGATGAGGGGATTAGAACTTGGGTGGGCACTATGTACCCTCCAAGCACTAACCACTCCACCACAACACCTTGGACATCTTCTTAGAGACTTCGGAGATCGTTTTGGGATAGGACGAAGGTTGGGTAATTATGTAACAACATCATCATAAAGAGCATGTAGCTATGTAACAACAACACTTGCAGTTTCAGACTCACAAATCACACACTCCACTCAAAGTTGAAAATAGAGAGCATTATGTAACAACACCATCGTAAAAAGCCCCCTTCTAAAAAAATTCTAATCAGTCATGGTAGTATTTTCCTCGAATAACTATAGAATGACAAAATCAAAAACTCGATTTTTGTAAAATAGAATATCATGTTCTCCTAACTAAGGGGCTAACTAAATCAAGTAAATAATTGATCAATTCACCTGAGAAACAACAATAGTTACTTGGACTTTGAGCAAGGGCCGAGTGGTCGGAGCGACAGTGGTTGACGGTGGCGTAGAGCCATGGACAATTGGCGTCGGAGGTCGGAATAATATATGTCTATACGCAAACTCTATTTAAAGAAATAATGATCAACCATCCATATCCAAACCCATATATAACATACACATGATATCATCTAGAAGTAGGTTAAAATAAGAACAATTGCAATTTGTAGGAACAAATGAACTAATTAGAATCACATTTGATGTGGTCCCACGTGGGTGCCACATATTAAAAAATCATATATGATTCAAGTGGGTCCCACAACTAAATTATATATAATTTTTTTAATATGTGACTAATATTTGTTCCTTTGTTCTTACAAAGAGGTATGGTTCTTGTATGAACCTGCCACCATATATATATATATATATATATGAATATATAGGGGTAGGTTCAATTAAAAACTCAAATGTAATTGTGAGCGTGCGGACAGCCGAGAGCGCGACTCGCGTCCTATTTGGCTCCTACTCGGTCTTAATAATACATCATTCAAATTAAATAATATCATTCAGTATTATGCAGTCTGAATGTTGTATTATTCACCTTAAACAATGCATAATATTTAGTTTGTGTAATCTTGTATTATTCAGACCGAATATGTCATGTGATGTGCTCTCTGTTGTTCTTACGTTCACAATTAGACTTAGTTCTCATTTGAACTTTCGTCTATATATCTCTAGCCATATGTTAAAATGAGAAGTGGGAAAAAAATGTAAAGTGGAGAAATGATCTCCAGCTGTTCATACGACAAAGATTTCTAGTCGCTCATACGACTAAGATCAAATTTTACGGCATTGACTAGCCAAAGATTGCGCTTTGACCAGTCAAAACACACGGCTATGTAAAAACTAGAGGGGTAATTGCGTAACTCTTACAAATAGGAAGAAAACATATTCATATATGAACCTATGTAATTCATATATTAACTACTTTTAACTGATTCATATATGAACTTGTATAATTCACACATAAACTATTTTTAATCGATTCACATATGAACTTGTGTAATTCAAACATTAACTATTTTTAACCGATTCACATATGAACCTATATAATTTACATATTAATTAGGGTAAATTACATATTTGGTCCCTGTGGTTCACTCTTCATTGCATTGTTGATCCTTCTTTTGAAATAATTATGGATTTGGTCCCTGTGGTTTACACTTTTTTGCATTGTTGGTCCCTGTGGTTTACACTTTTTGCATTGTTGGTCCCTGTGGTTTATACTATATTGCACTGTTGGTCCCTATGCTTAACAGACTGAAAGCTAGGGACAGGGACCAACAGTGCAAGAAAATGTAAACCACAGGGACCACATCCATAATTATTTCAAAAGAGGGACCAACAATGCAATAAAAAGTAAACCACAGGGACCAAATATGTAATTTACCTTATTAATTATTTTTAACAGATTCATATATGAACTATACATTCATACATGAAACTGTATAATTCATATATCAATCACAAGTGCATTATGAACTTTTCTGTCATTCATTTAGAAAAGTTACGAAACTACCCTTCTGCCTTCTACAATCCATGTGAGGAATTATTTGGTGATTAACAGTCAAAGGTGTAATTGTTGACCGGATGAAGGGCTAGGGATCATTTCTCTCTGATTTACATTTTTTTTACTTCTCACGTAAATCTCCCTACATGTATATATATAACCCCTATATATATGTACTTACTGGAACACTACAATATTTCAGCAAATAACACAATTACTGGGATTTCCTTCAACGCTATAAACATAGGGGCTGTTGGGAGTGCTTATTTGAGCTAACAAACACTTTTATGTGTAAAAATGCTTATCAACTTATGTGGTATGAAAAAGGAGGTGCAAAAAAAAATGGGACTTATTACTTATGAACCCAAAATCAATTCCCAAATCAGTGAAACCCTACCCCTAGAATCACGTATGCAAAATCGACGCCAAATCAAGGAACCCTAGACTTACAAACCCAAAATCGGAGAAGATGATGCTGTTGCTGCCCAAATCGGAGAAGATGATGCCTTCGATAACCAAAATCGGAGAATGATTGGAGACGCGTTCTCAAGAAGTCACTCCTAATCGACTTTTCAAAAACTCCGTTTCAACAACCTGGAGACGCAACTTGCAGTCCATTCCCAAACACCTCAAAAGTCCTTTTCTGCTTCTGTGGAACGCGATAAGGAGTAACGGAGTTCTGGAACGCACTCCCAAACACCCCCACAGTAACTATGTGTCATGCAAGGATTGTAAGCACCGGCCACTAGTTTACACCGTTCTTCATTAATTCTTCTCCTTCTTATCACTATTTTCGTCTGCCAAATGCTTTCTACGTTTTTTGACCACATCCACCGGATCAATCTCTCCGATCACCGTCAATTTCTTGTCTTTCATGTCCGTAGCTAACGAATCAATCCCTGTAAAGGAAACAAGATTTTCTTTAAGTTCACTCAACCGTATATTGTATTATATAAAATGAAATCAAACTCGATATCAACCTAAAACACTGGAAAACTGCCTTCAAAACCTTCTTTCTATCTTTATCGTCGTAAGCATCCACTTTAATAACTACTTTCTGCAATGATGTGTAGATAAATTACAATCGGCTATGAAGATTAAACTTGAATTAAAAGCATAAGAAAATAGATCTTTTTATTGTTTCTGTACATGGGCATGGTTAAAAAATTGAGATATTTTTTGTAAAATCTTTGATAAAAGTTAAATATGGCTTTTCTAGCATTATGATACAACCAGGGGCTGTATGTTTCTTTTTTATTCACAACTTATTTATTAATCAATTACTTTTTTGGTTTGATGTTTTTAAAATAAGGCCTTGTTTTTTCAGTAATTCAGACCCACTTATCACTTGAACTTATCTGAAACAAAAAGTGGTACCCTAATCACTTTCAACTCCAATGTCAATTTCAGCTCAACTGTAGGCCGCATTGGTAGAAACTCAGGACTTAAAAGTTGTTGGTCCATTTGTTGTACTTCTGCAGGATCTTGAATCGCTTAAATTGGGGTTGCGATGAGTGAGATATGATTTAAGCGGCACAACCACGCAAATCTATCAGTATCATTCTTTTGTTTCTTTTTCTTGTTCCGTCCTTCGATCACCTAAACACTTGTAAATTACATTACACCATCTTCATGCTCAAGATGCTGATACCTACATGAATACAAAAAATGCAATATCAACGCATCAATGTCCCATTGATATCGAGTACATCTTTTAATTATCTATTAAAAACAATAGTTTTTACAATACGATCATTTACCTCTTGATATTTCTTCGAGTATTTGACATCGATAAATGTATTAGCCACCTTCTTAATCTTATTCAAATTTAAGTCCCTACAGAAAATATGCAGAAATTAATAATCATGGTAATATATATTTTAAAAAGGATATTAACATCTACTTACTTACCTCTTGTTGGATGGTGTTTATAAAGGAGTTGAGGTCTTCTTCCCTTACTAATTCACATCTCCCAAAACTTGTATCTATTACTCTCAACTCTGGAGTTGCCAAATCTCCCTTTGTGAAAACACTTATTTCCGGGCATCCAGTGATCTTCAAGGTATCCAAGGATGGCCATGAAAAAGCTTCTTTACCTAAGCAAAATCCCTTCAAATGTCGAAGGCTTTCGAGTGTTAAGGACCTTAGATGAGGTAACCTAATAATCTCATGCACTAATTTTGCATCACATTCTTGCTCTTCTTCCTTAACAATTACCTCCAATGCAACACACCTACTTATACATAGCTCCTGAAGTTGCAATAGACTACCAAACATGGAACTAGTAAATACATGTTCTAAATGGTTGCAAACATTTATAGACAATTTGGTTAGGTTTGGAAACTCAAGTACCATTCTTGAGTTGTTTTTCCATATGTTCTTGAGATTCCATAACCACTCTAATTTCACTTCTCTTAGCTTTGGGATTTTCACAACAACTGATTGTAGCTCACTGCTGCTGCCTATCCCTTCCGATGCTTCAAATACCTCCTCTAGCAAGCTACAATGCCCTACACGAATCTTTTCCAGCTTTTGCAGTTGTAGCAACTCATTGGATGGAATGATGTTTTTAGCATCATTTTTATAACTCACATCAATTTCGATCAAATTATGGAAAGACCAAGGTGTCCCTTTTGAAGTAGTAGCATATGAGTTTATAGTGTCTAAACTTGATGATGATATCTGCAACTCCAAAAAGAAAAAGCACAAATAAGTCATATGATTGTATGACTATGTCATTTATGAGATTGGAAGAGTAACAATCAGTAAAGGATGATTATTGATAAGAGAATTAGTATTATTATTATTATTATTAGTATTAGCCATTATAAATTATCTCCATATATGGGCACCTTGTTTTTGGATACTTTCTTCCTTGAAATTAAAAAAAGTTGATTCATGGTATAATTGTGAATATATTTCTATGCACAACCTAAAACTTTACTTAAACTAGTATCAATGTGTTTGATTGCTAGGATGATATCTTAATTAGATGATGAAAAACTAAAAGCTTGAAAACATACCTTAGGCAAAGTGGTTGCCATATCAGGAAAGTTAAGGCCACATTCAAGACTATGCTTGCCTAAATCTGTGTGTATGTACTTGAGCTTTGGCGTAATAGAACAACCATATGTGAACACCCTCATTTGTGGGCAACAATCAATAGAAACATCTTCAAGTAACGGCCACTGGAACTCATTCTTCCCCAAAAAGAAACCTGTGAGGTTTGGTAATTTGCATAGTGCAATGGATTTTAGACGAGGAAAGACCACAACCTTGGATGATATCTTTATCTGTGCTTCATTTTCTTCCTTCACAATCACTTCTACCGCCTTGCAATAGCTTATCCCCAACTTTTTGAGTTGCATGAGGCTTTCAAGCATGGAAAATGTGAACACATGTTGCATAAGGCCACAATAACCGATTTCCAATTCCTTTAGGTTGGACAGTTCGAACACATTAATAGTTTTTCTTCTTGGATTTGCCATTGTGTTGTGAATAGTGCCACCATTTCCTCCATCAGTGTTAGTAGCACCATAACCACTGATGTTAAACCCTTGAGTTTCACATACCTCCACCAGTGAATCACAAAACATAATTATCAGGTTTTCAAGCTTTTGCGTTTGTCCTAGCGCATAGAATGGAACCACATATGACAATTCTTGACAGTTACTTATATTCACCGCTCTAGCATATTGGCATAAGGACCAAGCAACATCATTCACTTGAGGTAACTGCAGTATATATGAAAATTGTATCAACAAATCTTAATTGATTGTAATTATCCCACATATACAAGACATACTTTTTTGTAAAAAAACTAAGACAACATAATGAATTTTATGGAGCAAGGGAAGTTAAAGTTTAGAGGTATTTTAGTTTTATGAACGTATTAAGTACGAAACAGACACACAATCTTTCTGCAAGTATTGTGCATGTGAGAATATGTGGAACCCCATATGTAATCTTCAAAAGAGCCCTTGAGGAGAAAAGGGAAGTTCCAACATATAAATGAAAATTTGGTCCAAGTCTAGCCGGTGTGGGACTCTAACAGTGCACAAAGTCATGCAAAATTATCTCAAACTAAACGAGTAACAAAACTGTAATTCATAAATAGTTGTTGCTTTAACAGATTTATTTGTTTAAAAGAAAAAAGAAAACAAATTCAGAGCATCCAATGGTGTAGCCCTTTGACTTTGAGGGAGCTTTTCAAGAATAAAATGAGATCTACGTTCTGAAAGTGTAATGTAATTTTACTTGGGATTTCTCTAGGAGCGCAACAAGCTTACTGTTTGCTGATATTATTGCATATTGTTTGAAGTTTTAAAACTAATAACGCACAGTTATTACAACCATGTCGTCTAGCTCAGTTAGTCTTCCTAACGGCGGTAACATTCGGAGGGTTGTGGATGAGATCCCAGTCTACCCGATTTCGATCCCAAGGAGAGTCAATTAAGGGCATGAGCAGTACCAAGTCCTTGGGCTTGGGCTTGTCCAGTGATTGGAGTGGCTTTTCTCAACACTATTTGGAATATGAGGAACAGCAAGGTGTACAATGGAGAGATTAGCAAGGATTTGGAAGTTGTAAGGTACATTCAAAATGTGGCTTTTTAATTGGGTGAGGTGTCGTTCGCAAGGGGGTAAGTCTCTTAGTTGGGAAATTTGGTTGTGTAACCCGGTAATGGCCGTGGACTCTTGTTTTGCTCTAGCTCCTCGCTAGTTTTTAATAAAATTGTGCCTTGCTGTTCAAAAAAAAAAGTATTCTAAGAGTAAAAAGGTGGATATCAAAATTTAAATTAAACAAACATACCTTAAATTGATCATGAATGGAAATACTTGTGGTGGTATTACTGAAAACTTCGTTAGTCCCACCTTTGGCTCCACCGCAACCAATTCGCTTGAGATTCGGCAATGCAGTAAGAGAGAAATAATCCAAATGAGGGAACAAACCGGGACTTGTGTTGATAGATGCAATGAATCCTTCATCTTCATCGTCTCTGTTTGAAACAACTTCTTCAATAACATCACAATCATGTAACGTAACTGTCTTTAGGTTGGATAGAAGTTTCGCCATGAGAGGTGAAAATAAGTACTTTATGTTTTTGCATTTTTCAATGGATATGGTTGTGAGGTTGTGGAATGATGAGGAGGATTCATGTTGTTTCTGATAAATTAAGAATTTACTCCAATTACATTTCCACACATGATGCAGACACTCCATATCCTTCAACCTTAAATCCTTGAGGTAGGGAAGTATTGGCCATTGTTGAGTATTCTGATGAGTTGTTACTAAATCTCGGCTACATGGACTCTCAATCTCAAACACCACCTCTGCTTTCTCATGATTTTCTATATGAAGTGTACGGACGTGATGAAAAGTGTGAATGAGATTGGACGAAAGTACAACGTTAGAGATAGCATCACCAACTTCGGATATCTCTTCATTGGATGTAACATTGATCTGTATAAATATGCCAACCATAAATGTAATTAATAATTTTCAGTAACTAAAAGTTGAATTGCAATCAATTTCCATCCAACAAAAGGATTTTGAAGATCAAAAGAAATGGATAGCATTTATGTTAGTTCTAAATATACAAATTAAGATGTAAAATAATTTCATTAGTAACTAATCTAATTAATAAACAAAAGTTAGTTAAATAGAAATCAAGAGCCATACGTACCTCTTTCTTTTGGCTACTTTTAGGCAATTCATTGTTTCGCTCGATTTCTCCACAACCACGCATAAAAACTTCTGTAAGTGCTCTTAAATCAAAACTGGTTGTCGTAGGTGTGAATAGATGTCTAAACCTCTTACATCTTTCTATCCATAACGTTTCAATGGCTTGAAAGCCACTAAATGCGAGAACACCATCATTTGCACCATTTATTCTCCATATTTCTCTCAGATTTTCAACATTCCACACTCGAATGCTTCTCAAGCAACTACCAACTTCCTCCATATTACCATCACATCTCAAGTCGATGTTGAATAACACTTCAATGGAACCACAATGGCCAACCACAAGTTCTTCTAGATGTTGCAGCAACGGAATTGGATTGCTCGACCATATATCCTTCAACCTCTCCATCCTTATAATCTGTAATTTCTTCAACGGGGGAATCACAACCTACATAACAATCAATATTATATACTTGTTTATCTATTAGAATGATTAAAGGATATTACTACTACTTTTATGCAACTCCAATTAAATTTATGTTAACGTAAATGTACCTTTTCATTTAGGAAAGGTTGCATCGTAGAAATATCATTCGACAGAGAAGATGTTGTTGATTGATAGTTCTCTGGATAAACACTAGTGAAATTTGGAAGGGTATCAAGTTTCAACTCCTCTAGTTGTGGAAGCTCAATTACATTGACAGCATTGGACAAACTAATGAGCTTTGGTAGATCACACAAATATAGAAACTTTAGCGCTTGAAATTTAACCATCCCAACTCCATAATTGTCACCATCTACTAGTGTTTCAAGAACCTTGCATGATGAAACTTTCAGGCGCTCAAGCTTTGTAAGACCATTGGCCACCCAGACTGTGAAGAGATATCTCAAATTTTCACACTCACAAATCTCAAGGACTCTTAGATTGTAAAATGAGGATCGTTGATGATGCAAAGACTCCACTAAAACATCTCCAAGATCGTTTATGTCATTCACTTGGAAATGCAGCAACTTTGTTTTTTCAAACAACTCATTCATCCTAGAATTCAATAATTCACATTTGTTGGTGACCAATATCAATGTATTTTCATACGAGTGATGCCTATTTTGGCCATCAATATCAGATAAAGAACATCCCAAAGAGATTTTGAATCTTTCAAGTTTTCTAAAACACATATTCTTCGGCAGAGCATGGGTATCAAAGAACTCAACTTCTAACGCGAAAAGATTCTTTGAAATCTCTACAAGTTCATTACAGATGCTATCTGTGAACCTAATGGCCTTTATAACAAAACCCATTTTCCTTACGGAAACTTTCATATAAATCTCTTCAAGCTTGATCAAATTTGTGAACACACCATCATCAATAATAAGATCAGTACAACCAGTTAAATCTAGTAACTTAAGCTCCTTTAAATTTCCGATTGTGGAGGGTAACTTCTGTATGCTACAATGAGCAAAGCTAAGCACTTCCAAATTCAAAAGGTTGCCTATAGGAGAACAATCAAACATCAATAAGCATCGATGAAGACAAAGTGTTCGAAGGTTAGTGGAACATTGAAGTGATCCTGAAAGCAATGGATACTCCAACTTGTCATATGCTATAACTTGAAGTTCTCTCATTTCTTCATAAAAGTCTTCTGGAAATGTGAGTGACTTTTTTCCATGCATAAGTTTCAAGAGCAAGAGATTTGGGTACTTGCAGCCTCTTGTAAACTCAAGCATATCAGTGCACTCTAATGAAATTCTTTTGCAAGACTCACTCATATCTTTTGTAGGCCACTTTGACATATTACCCACAATGAAAGAATTCTCACCTTTGGAACACTTGTCTAGAATAAAAGCACGCACTAGATCATGCATCTTGAAACACCCAAAATCTTCGCTTTGAATCAATAAATTTGCATCTACGAGTCGATCAATGCATGTGTTCAACCTATCCCTTGCTTCTCTTATAGTATACACTTTGTGAAATAATTTCAAGCCCCAACCATACCTCATCACATCCTCTTTAGGAGTATCAAAGTCTTCAGGAAATAAGCCACAAAGCAACAAAGTTGATTTAGTCTCTTCATTATGGAGATTGTTGTAGCTCATTTCAAAAATTTGATGTAAAACTTCATCAATGTCATGGTTCTTTAATCTAGAAAGTGTATCTTCCCATACATGCTTGTTGCTTTTATCTTTTAGAGCATAGGCAATGGTTTTGATGGCAATGGGCAAACCATGGCATCTGCTTGCAATATCATCTCCGATGCTACGCAGATCAAGATCAACATCATCTGAAAACTTTACAAATTGGCGAAAGAAACTTTGCGCTTCTGGTGCTTTTAAGACATCTACATTAAGAATTGAATCAACTTCAACTCCCATCATTGTGCAAACACGCCGGTTTCGTGATGTCATTAAGACCTTGAAGTGAACACCTTGATTTGGCAAATGACTTAAACCAATATCATGCAGATCAACAACTTGCCATATGTCATCCAATATTATTAGGATCTTCTTTCCTCCACCAAAATGAGCCTCGAAGTTTTTTTGAAGCTTAGAAGCCCTAGCTGCTTTAGTTTTCTCTGTTAGATCTACACTGAGAAAGTCTGCTACAGATTGTTGAATAGAAATCGGGTCCGTCTTTTCCCCTACAGTTGCCTCAACAATAAGATCAAACATTTTCTTTTCAATCACAACCTTCTTCAGCTTTTCCATCATCGTGGTCTTCCCCACTCCACCCATCCCACATAAGGCTATCATATGTGATTTGTGGTCCGGTTCAAGTGCTTTTAGTGCTTCAGTAAAAGTCCGCTCTCTTGATTTGAAGTCATTACGGTGACTTGATGGTGTAGATGTGGAGGGCTTCATGGAATCTACTTTTCCAAGAGGAATTGGATGATTAGTCCAATTAATGATTGAATTCTCATCGATGACACGGTTGATCTTCTCAATAATCTTGAAGGCTTTCCTTCCGAGTTTGTGCCTACACTTGAGATTGAAACAACTACCAACATCGGTAGGAATACTTTCCACTTGTGCATCGATCTTTACTACTTCTTCTAACCAACCGTTGACCTCAGGTGGAACCTCAAGATTGTTGCTTTTGTTCCAGTTCAATTGGTTTTCAACACCAAGTCTTTTAGCCTTTAACAGATGCATTTTGGTACCCATATCTCGCACGTATTTTGTGCAAGAAACCAGATAGCCTATGTGTTTCTTAATGGGAACCATGAGAGACTCAACAACGGGAGTGACAATGGCAGTAACAATCTCCATTGTCCAATACTTTGGCTAGCACCTACATAGAATTAATGAAGGGAATTAAGGGAAATATGAGAATATCTACATATAAGAGCATCTCCAACAGTTTCTCCAAATTTTTTCTAAAATGGAGAACTAAAAACTAAAATCTCTAAAAAATTTCCCTTCATCTCCAACAGCTTCCCCATTTTGGAGATTTCTTAGGGGTGGCAATTCGCGGGTTGGTGGGTTGGCGGGTCACGGGTTCGCGGGTTGGAGGGTCGGAAACCTCAACCCTGACCCCACTCATTTAGCTAATCGTGTCGAGTTCTTCAACCCTTACTCGTGAAGGGTCGTGTCGTGGGTCGTGTCATGGGTTGGCGGGTTGGCAGGTCAGTGGTGGGTTGGTGGGTCATAAACGGGTTGACGGGTCATAAACGAGTTGACGGGTCGTAAACGGGTTGGTGGGTCATAAACGAGTTGACAGGTCAAAGTTCATACTTCATACAATTCAAATAAAAACAAAGTCCCAATACAATTAAGTTCAAAAGCAACCAAATATAACCAAGTTCAAAAGCATCCAAATACAACCAAGTTCAAAAGCAACCAAATACAACCAAGTGCCACGTTCAAAAAAGCAAGTTTAAAGTCCAAAATACAAATAAACTTAACGTTTGTTAAAATTATGGAATGGTGAAGCGTCAAGTGACAGTAGTCTGGAATGTGGTGAAAGCGTAAAGCGGCTAGAAGTTGGAACTAGGGTTATTAGGATTAACGAATTTGATTTTTTTAGTTTTTCTAATTTTTATTATATAATATATATATATATATAATAATTAATTTAAATATAAACGGGTTCACGGGTCAACCCACCAACCCGGCGGGTCAACCCTCGAAATTTGGTGGGTTGGCGGGTTGGCGAGTTGGCGTGTCAAAAACCTTAACCCAAACCCTTTTATTTTCGTGTCGTGTCGTGTCGGGTTGACGGGTCGTGTCAGAAATTGCATCCCTAAGATTTCTACATTGATTTTAATATTAAAATATTTATTAATCAATTAAAAAATTATTTCTCTTTCTCAATTATTACTTTTCATGGATTTCTATTGGTTGCTTCCAATTGTAATCATATTTGGAGTGATCTCCAAGTATGGAGAAAAAATCTTCTCTATCTTAACTTTCTCCATTTTGGGGATAGGTTTGGAGAATCTGTTGGAGCATAAATTAACCCAAAATCTCCATTTTCCCCCATTTTCTCCATTTTGGGGATGCTGTTGGAGATGCTCTAACAAGATCAATTTGCATTAAAATTCAGATTCAACATGTAATCATAAAAAGAGGTTGTGATAATTTAAAAATGAATATGAAATGTTAAACACTAGCTAGCTATTATATATGTAATACTTTCTATGGATTTGCTTACCTGAAATTTGGCTCTGGTTACACCTTCTCTTGCAATCTTGTTCTCTGTAAGGGTTTTGGAGAATTGAGAATATGAATTGTAATGTGAAAAGAAAAAATAATGAGGATGAGAAGGTGGAGTAGTAGCAGTAGGTGGTATGTCTTAATCTTTTTAAATTAAAAAAAGTTGCTTTATAATTTTTTACACCTTCCTACTTGCCTCTCATTGTCTTTTTCTGAATCTTCTATAATAAATAATGATTAGCATGGAAATAAGGTATTAGTGGAGAATCTTTTTTTTTTATATAATATTCATTAATAGGACATGCAATTTATTATTTTTTTAATAATTGGTTTTAGAACTAGCCGACTAATTTGTAGGTAGCCACGGACGGATATATGGTTTAGATTCTCCATAGTCATAAGGCTGCACGCACCGGTACGTGGGTTGGGTGCGGGTAGGAGGAAAGTGAAGCCGGCGGCTTGAAGGGGTTGGGTGCGCAGGGCTTGAAGCCGGCGGGTTGGCAGCAACAACGGGTTGGGAGAGCCGTTGTCAAACGGCTCTCTCCAACGGATAAATTTTTTTTTTTCTTTTTTTTCTTTTTTTTTCTTTTTTTTTCTTTTTCATTTAATACCTTCTATATATATATATACCCTCTATACACAACATATACGCATACCCAACCAAATATTATTACACAAATTTCTTCATCCTCCAACCATATTTCTTACACCACTACTCTCTTCTACATACATCCACAATGGCACAACCCGGTTATTTGAACGATTCATCATCCACGGATACCGACGAAGACTGGGAACAAGATGCGCAAATCTTTGCGCATCTTGTCCAACAAGCAAACGTATCATCATCGATTTGTCGTTCGAAGGCCCCTAACATAGACAGGGGTCGGGTAGAAGCTAACGCAAGGCTAATGGCGGACTACTTTGACGATAACCCGACGTACCCGGAGAAGACGTTCAAGCGACGTTTTAGGATGTCGAGAAATCTATTCACACGAATAGTCTATGATTTATACACACGGTACCCATATTTCCAACAACAGTACGATGCTACGGGGTTGCCGGGTTTGTCCACACACCAAAAGTGTACGGCGGCAATTCGGCAACTGGCGTATGGAATAACCGGTGACGCATGGGATGACTACGTCCGCATGGGAGAGTCAACGGCACGCAAGTGTCTAAACCACTTCGTTGAGGGAATTATACAAATGTATGGAAAAGTATACGCAAGCCGACTTACGAAGATATTCAGCAGTTGTACGCCGCGCACGAAGACCGTCACAGATTTCCCGGCATGCTCGGTAGCATTGACTGCATGCATTGGGAATGGGCGATGTGTCCGGTTGCATGGCAAGGTCAATACCATCGAGGCGATAAACCGCATCCGTCAATCATTTTAGAAGCGGCGGCCTCCCAAGACGCATGGATTTGGCACGCATTCTTTGGTTGTCCCGGTGCCATGAACGACCTAAACGTGCTCAATCATTCGCCCATCTTCGAAGATGTGTATAACGAAAGAGCACCCGACCGAACTTTTCAAGTAAATGGGGCCACCTACAAGCACGGATATTATCTCGGGGATGGGATATATCCGGAATGGGCTACTTTTGTCAAAGCGTTTTCCTATCCGGAAGACGATAAACGAATTAAGTTTAAGGGAGCGCAAGAAGCGGCACGTAAAGATATCGAACGAGCTTTCGGCATTCTCCGTAAACGTTGGAATATAATCAAACAACCGTCTCGCTTCATGGAGATACCTACGATGCGCAAAGTTATGTACGCGTGTATCATATTGCACAATATGATACTCGAAAACAAAAACAAGGCCATTTGTGTTGTGCCGAACGATATTCCGGATCCACCTAACCCGCAACTCACTGAGGAGCAACGTATGGTGAATATTTTCCAAGTGAGAAACTCAACTATTCACCATAATCTTCGGGCGGATTTAGTGGAACATATTTGGAACCTCGATATTGATTTTTAGTTTTTTTTATTAATGTTATGTAATTTTTTTTATTAATGTTATGTAATTTTTTTATTAATGTTATGTAATTTTTATTAATATTAGAATTTTCAAATTATTTTTAACAATATTATTTATTTAATTATATTATTTAATTAAATAAAATAAATGAAATAAATAAAATAAATTGAAAAGTGAGAGGGTTGGGAGGGTTGGGTGTGTGTTGTAGAGGGTTATGGGAGGGTAAAGAGAGGGTTGACCAAAAGCTGATGTGGAAGCTGATGTGGCATTCAAAAAGTGAGTGGGTTGAGAGGGTTGGAGAGCATGGGTGCGTGTAGCCTAAGGACTTCATCGGTATTTGGATTTGAATATAACCTAGATAAGATTTTTCAGTGCATCGTTAAAACTTTATTAGTTAAGCCATCTTTTATAATACCTGTGGTACCTGTCATACCTGTTGTCACATCAGCTTTTCATTATCTTTACCACTACCTACCAACTCCATACCTTTCATCCACTATGGTACCCTTCATACCCTTCATTTTATTTTTTTAATTTATAGATAAACATTAAAATTAAAATAACTAACATTAAAATTTAAAATTATATTAAATAAAAAAAATTTACATTAACATTAAAACTAAAAATAAATTTCATAATTAAAATTAAAATTACATTAAAATAAAACTTAATAATATTTTTTAAACCCCCATTGTTCGCGTAACCGGTCTTTCTCTTCCAACATGGCCTCCAACTCTAAACCCCCGAGCCCGGTGTGCGGTGTCATGTATGTCTTGAAGTCGATACTTATTTGTCGTGCGGCAAGCGAATCGATTAGCCTAGTGTTCGTGGCCGCGAGGGAACCTAATGAGCTCGCGATGTTCGACACGCTATCGGATGACGCGGGTGCCGTAGAGGAAGACGCCGCACGTCTTGCGGCGTTTCGACCCATCGGTCGTGTGCGCTCCGTTTGTGAGGGGGGTCGTCATCGACGTTCACGTAATGAGTGCGAGCATCGGATTCGTTGGAGGAATCAGTTGGGGTTTCGGACGTTTTCGACCGTTTATTTTTCGGCGCGCCTATGTACCTTGGGTCCATCATTAAGACCGGGTTAAACTTAGGAGAGCCTTTCACAACTCTTCAAGCGTGTTCGTGTGGAAAACTTTTGCTGTGCTCGCGATGGTATCGGTCTTTGGCTTTGTTAAGCACAATAACGTCATTTTCCCTGCTACCTCGCGAGTTCGACGCATTATTGTAAATGCAAGAAAACTTCGAGACGCTAGCTATGCGCCCTCTCACCTTGGTCGGAATGGCGTCGCCGGAGCGGACTTTTGGGTCATAGTTCATGCGTATGTCGAAAGAAGCTTTGATCGACTTCCAATAGTTATCTAATACAAAAAATAAAAAAGTTAAACAATGTTAGTGGATAGCTTTATAAATGAAAACGGTTTTTTATATACCTTTTTTTTATAGTTACCTATGTCCGGATCCTCCGTGACTTCGACCCACGCTTTTGCTAATTCGACCTCCTCATTCAACGTCCACGTTTTACATTTGGTTTTACCCGTCAGGTTCGCACTCGTGTCCGTGTCCGTGGCCGCACTCTTACCCTTACGTCCACGTTTGTTTTTTTTGTGGTGGTGGTGGTGGTTGTTGGTCCCAAGTAGGTGACCTTCAAGTAAGGATAGTGTTTGGGATTATAGAAGGGGGGGGGTTGAATATAATCACACAAATTTCTCACTTTTAAATTCTTGTTTTATAAACAATATGAATTTACAGATTGTTGCGGAAATAGAGAAGACAATTAGTCTAAACTAAACAATCTAAGTTCTTTCACTATGCACTAAGTGAGAAGAGAATAAAGAAAGAAAATAGAGGGGAAAAGAGAGAAAGGACTTGAGTATTTTAGGATGAAGAAGAAGTATGGAGAACATCTCTTCACGTCCTATTTATACTCCATGCATTAAATGCATGCAGACCTACTATTGTGACGTGTCACAATGTGAGTGGTCTGTTGTACTATTTACTATAAACAAATACTCTTTGCATGGTGTGCAAAAGAGGATGTTTGTAAACAGTTGCCTTATGGTCTGATAAGTACGGAGGGAACAGTAAAGTAACTGCCCTTATGTACTATTGTGTCAGAAAAGGCGAGTAATCCTTTTGTGCATTAGACTAAGACATTGTTCTAATCCTTCAGGATCAGGATACTGATCAGTGACTAGAGTCCTGAAACTGGGGACGTTCAGGGTCACGTGTATCCTGATGAATCTTCAGGATGTCATACGATAGTGAACAGACTGCTATCACTGAGTTCCGTCTTCAGATCACGAGCATGCTGTTCCTGTCATCAGCTATTTCTTCGACGTCGCTGATGGTTCTTTGTGTATGATCTTAATGTCTTCAGGAGGAGGTCTTCACTTCAGTGGACAGGATCAGTAGACTGCAGAACAGACTCGTTAGTCTCCTGATCCTGATCCTGATCTATAAAGTTAAGTTACAGCATAAGTAACATGGAATAACACTGAACAGACTCAGTGATAATTCCTCAAGCTGTAACAGAAGTAAAAACCTATTCACTAAGTAAAGATTCAGGATCATTATCATTTCATCAGGTCTTAGGAGAGCTGGATCAACAATCTCCCCCTAAATGATAATGATAAGACAACAGAGTAATTGTCTTAATCTAGAAAGGTTAGAAATAAATCTAAGTCTAGAACTAAACAGTAGGAAATAGAACTCATAAAGGTATATGTCCCATTTACTGTTTTGAGGGATCTTTTTCAGTACTATGATGGAATGAAGTACAATGCACTGAATTGCATTCTCATTAATCTCATTAAAATATTACAAGAGTAAGGAAAATACAATAGTACATGATAGAAGTACTGAAAGAAAAAATTACAAGACAACTAACTATCAGATTCTTCGCTAATGTATTCAGTCTTGACACAAACAGGAACAGGAGTTTCGCTGAAGGCGAGTCTGTGATCAAGTATAGCTCTGACAGTGCGGATGATCTCTTTGTTGTCTGGATTTTTCTTATCTTGTTGTGCAGTGAAGAGAACTGTCAAAAGATGTTCATAGGGCGCTATGTGTAGCTCACTGAAGAGTTGAAAGCGTAGAATTGAGTTATTGCTAACACATATGCCATGAACAGGTTCTCTGATTACTTGTCCTTCAGATAGAGAGATTTCAGGAGGGAATGAAAGATCAAGCATCGAGAGGTCCAGAGGTTTAACAACCATTCTGGGAAGACAGGGAGTTGGTCTTCTTGTAGAGGTGCCTGCGGATCTTCGAACAGGCTGCTGAGATGAGAGTGGAGAGTGATGGAGCAGGTCATCAGGTATTTCGGTTGTCCTTCTGATGCGAGCAATAAGTCCTTCAATGACTTCTTCTACTTCAGCCCGATAGTTCTTGTTGGCTTTGGGAAGTAGGGATCTGATTTCGTTCCACTCTGACAAGTTGTAGCGATCTAACTTGTCCAGAGTGTGCTCTACGTCCTTCACTCCAGAGCGTTTGACTGTGATCCAGGTTTTACCAGGATTACCTTTCTTGCCTCTTGATCGGCGAAGATGGATACCTGAGATGGCAGCACCATGCTTTCGGAGGTGTAACCGATCTCTGCACCAGTCAAGCTCAGCATTTACTTCTCCAGTCTGTGTTTCAGCATTTTTGTTGAAGACCTTCAGAACAGCCTTCTGTGCAAGGATAGGATCCGCACTTATTTCAGCATCTTCATCTACAAAATCCGATGCAAGCCTTCGAGCGGCTTGTGCAGAGAGGAAAGCTTCCTTCTGCTTCTTATTATGCTCTAGTTGAGCCTGTACAGCCTCGTTGTACTCCTCCTGCGAGAGATAGGCGAA
Source organism: Centaurea solstitialis (assembly GCA_030169165.1). Taxonomy (NCBI): domain Eukaryota; kingdom Viridiplantae; phylum Streptophyta; class Magnoliopsida; order Asterales; family Asteraceae; genus Centaurea; species Centaurea solstitialis. Next base: position 9,941,717 of record CM058043.1, read on the forward strand.
CTCAGAGTCACAAGAGGTACGAAGAGGAATTTTTACTCTTGTACTCTCGAGTCGCTCTATCACGGCGTCTAAGCGCCCATCCCTGTCAATGGCAAAGGAACTGTCAGGGTAGTTTTCACCTTCAGATCTAGGAGAGTTTGAGGGAGGTGATTTGGGTGAAGAAGCAGGGGTAGAGAAGTCATCAGAGATGAATTCATCATCTGATGAGAGGCATATGGTTTCAGGGGTGGCTCGGATTTCAGGGTTTCGGGATGAAGAGGCTTCTTGGTTGAAACGGGTTGTAGGACGGGTAGAAATGGTTTCTTGGTTAAGGGGTGTGATCCTGAAGGTCATTTTAGCTAGTTCAGCTCTGGTCTGCTCATTGGGACTATTCTCCATTAGGCGAATAATGTCACCAGTGACAGAGCCAAAGTTGACATCGTGAGTTTCAGGATCGGCTTGGTTAAAGGGTTCAGGTTCAGTAGCAGAGGTGAGTTCAGGAGAGGGTAGTTTGGGAGGTTGGTAGATGACCATTTGAAGGTTATTAGGAGGGGAGTTTTCAGGTGAGGAGTCTAGGGTGATGGTTTCAGGGGTAGGTTTGGTTTTAAGAAGAGAAGATATGGGTTGGTTATCAGAGGAAGAGGGAGAGGATGGTGGTAGAGACGTACCAGAGGCATCAGGGTTCTCCCCCTGAGGTTGTGCGAGCCCTGGAATGGGCGCAGAATCAGTAGGGATCTTCTCGATGAAGATGTCATCGTCAGCATCATCATCATCTTCATCATCATCATCGTCGTCTTCATTATTCCCCCCGTCTTCAGTGGTTCTCCAGTTGGTGGAGGGGGAATACGCTGAATGGTCTCGGGGCTGTCTCTCCCCCTCAGCAGGTGCCTGCACTAAGGCAGCTGTTGTAACACTCCTTTGGAGGAGAGAGGCCATGTTACCCAGGACCTTGCGCTGGATGAAGGACGATGTGATCAGGGACTGTAACACGTCCCTGTCCGCCGTGGTGAAGGACGGAGGCGGCGCAGGAGCAGTGGTGAGGGCGTTGACAGCAGTGGAGAGCCCTTGCACCTGCTCCTGGATGGCTCGGAGAGCAGCTTCCTGAGCATCCAACCTCTGAACCACCGTTGTTTGAAAGGTGGTGAGAGAGTTGGTGCTGTTGATGATGTCGGTGGAGAGCGCAGGGAGTGCCGTGGCCTTCAGGTCATCAATTGATGCCTGAAGATTGGTGGAGGAGGAGGCAACTTGAGACACCTTGTCATGGATATTATCCAGACAAGGGATGGAGAGGGTGACGGCCGTGGGCGGCGGAGTCGCGGCGATGGCGGCAGCAGTGGCACTGGCGGCGGCGGCTTCAGCAGCGGCTGCAGCAGCTTGGGCAGCAACAAGTTCCTATTGGAGGGACTGGAGCTGTGCCGAGTGCTCGGCCTCCTTCTGCTGGAGGGCAGTGCGGGCCTCAAGCAGGTTCCTCTCAGCGGACTGCCTGCGGAGTTCAGCTGTGTTCAGCTGATGCTCGGCATCCGTGAGGATGAAGTCGTTGAAGGGATCATCTTGGTGCCCTTCAGAACCTGCTCCTAAAGAACCTGTAGACATAGTAACTAAGTGAGCACTAGAAGACTCATTAGTTTTCATAGAAGAAGGAACAGTAATATATTGCTTAGAAATATTACCTGAGGCTTGGAGGGTATCAGGATGATTACCCACCAGATTCTCTGAGGGTTCGAGTTGAACCACCTCAGGTTCTTGTGTAACAGGGGCAGATGTAGAAGTATCTGCAGTGGAAGAACGTTTAGATAAAGGGGAAGGTTTATTAAAGAGCTGGGGCAGGGTAATGTAATATTTCTTACCAGCCGCCTGCGTCTTTTTCTTTTGCGCCCTTGCTTTGGCGCGTTTTGTAGGAGGTGGAGGAGTGACAGAGGATGGTTGGGGGCGCTTCTGGAGCGCAGAAGATGTGGTTGCAGCTGGGGAAGTCAGTATGGGGTTAGCTACTGACATAGCATGCATAGAAGTAGAAGAGTGTGGTTTGGAAGAGATGATAGAAAACGTACCTGCAGTGGGAGCGGTGGATGGTTCAGCATCCTCCTGATCCTGATCCTGAGCAGGTTCAGGAACGACCAGGACGTCGGAGAGAGGGACGTCCTCAGGATGATGAACAACTTGTTCCAGGAACCTGGGTCCTAGAGAGTAGTTGTTGGAGTTTCCAATCTTGGGGTAGTTTTCCCCCATATGCAGCTCCAGGACGGCCGAGAAGAACCTTGTGAAGGCAACGTTGGCGACCCGATTCTTGCTTCGGACCTTCCTTACCATGTCGTCCCAGATGGAGCGAGCATAGTCGAACTCACGATTCTTGATCGCAGAGTAGACCATCTGCTGGATGACCATCGGGAACTGCTCCGTGCTCCCTGTTTTGCCCGATAAGCACAGGCCAAACGTGTTCCATATGTAATAGAACACGGCGTTGAGTCCTGACTTATGGACAGTAGCTCCTGTCTTCGGTAGCAGGACGCCTTCCTTATTGACAGGCCATCTGTAGCCGATGGCGTCCAGGAACTCGACGATCTCGTCGGAGGTGGGGACAGGAGGGAAGCGCTTCTTCTTGGGGAAGTTAAGCACGTTCCTGAGTGTTCCGAAACCGAAGGAAATGAGGTTGTCCCTGATTTAGAACTTGATCACCTCGCGCAGGACGCCCTTGGAGTTCTTCTCCTTGGTAACCATGGCTGTAGACCACAGTTGTTGTAGCATGGGCTTGTTCGGCTTGGGGTCCAGGGTGAAAGCCGTCTTCAGAGGGCTTCGTAGCAGGAAGTCCTTGGCAGGAATTAGATATTCCTTGTCTTCAGGAATGTCAAACAGAGCAAGAACGTTGTTCTGTTTGAATTGAACGTCATGCGCAGGGATGACGATCGGCAGGCTTTCAGATGATTGTAGTGGAGTAGCTTCGGAGGAGAGTTGAGCGTCCAGAGAAGAAGTAGTAGCAGCCATCCTGTTAGAAACATAAAAATAACATATATGGATGATTAAGAGTCCAAAATATGCATTTTTCTTCATTTTTCAATGAACACAAAGTATGTTCATAAAAATGGTGAAATCCTTTATACTTAGAATAGATTAGATACCAAAATACACAAAAGGAATGTGTTTTGGTATTAAAGTGAACTTCTATTTTGATGAAAAGATATCAAAATAGGAGTTTATGACTGTTCTTAAAAGAAATAAGAAAAATCATGCTAAACAGTTTAACAAAAAATCTTAGAAGATTTTGGGAAAACTAAGATCAAACGAAGTGATCTTAGGGTTTTTGGAAAAACGTTTACCAAAATAAGTTGTTTTTAAGGAAGAATACCAACTTAGATTGTGGAAAGAACAAAGAACAAAAGGAAACTTACGTTGATCTTGTTAAAGAAGTGGTAAGTGTGTGTTCTTGGTGTTCTTGAGAATGCAGATTCTTGCTTTTACTTGCTTGAATGCTTAGAGAGTAGTATGTGAGCGTAAAGAGTGAAAAGGATTACGAATGAGGTTTTTATACCTCGTGGTAGGAGAGAGAAAAAGGATGAGAGAGAAAAGAGCGGCTAAATTCAAACGTTATGATGAAAAAGAAGCTCGACGCGCGTTCACGCGCCTGACACACGTAGTGGGGAACAGGAAACGTCCCATTACGTGTCAGTGCAGATGAAAGGTTTGTTTTATTAGAAAAACTAAAAACCACCTTTTCAGGGGATGATTCCAATTTGGTGAAAGATATGTTTTATGGGAATCAGAGTACTTATCAGATAAGTACTGTTTTGGGAAAATCCTCTTATCACATTTAATGCGATAAGGTTTCAGTAGCAGAGGGAAGAAATACTTACCTGAGAATCATCAGTATTCGGATATTGAACAAAGATTTTGTAAGTACTGAATAGAGTCATCCTCTGAAGAAGAGTTATTCAGGAGTTGTTAATAAAAGAGGTCCTGAGAGAATATAAGGACTTTAACAACTGTTTGTCCTGAGAACTTCTATTCTTCAGGATTTAACATCCCAAGTTCACTGAGGAGCATATTAAAACGCGTCACATCCAGTGGTTTGGTAAAGAGGTCAGCAAGCTGATATTCAGTAGGGACAAAATGGAGTTCAATATCACCATTCATCACATGATCCCTGATGAAGTGATATCTCACTTCAATGTGCTTTGTCTTAGAGTGTAATACAGGATTGTTAGCAATGGCTATTGCTGAAGTGTTGTCACAGTAGATAGGAATTTTGGAGAGTTGTATGTCATAGTCCTGAAGTTGATTTCTCAGCCACAGGACCTGAGCACAACATATTCCTGCTGCAACATATTCAGCTTCAGCAGTTGATGTGGACACAGAGTTCTGCTTCTTGCTAGTCCAACTCACCAACTTGCCACCTAATAGGTGACAGCCACCAGTAGTGCTTTTCCTGTCGATCTTACATCCTGCAAAGTCACTATCAGAATAAGCTGTTAGATCGAACCCTGAGTCCTTGGAGTACCAAAGACCCATGTTAGGAGTTCCCTTCAGGTATCTGAAGATCCGCTTTACAGCGGTCAGATGGGATTCTTTGGGTTCAGCCTGATAACGAGCACAGAGACATGTAGAGTACATGATATCAGGACGACTCGCTGTAAGATACAGCAGTGAGCCAATCATTCCTCTATAGAGAGTCACATCAACAGGTTTCCCTTTGGAATCCTTGTCAAGAGACAGAGGAGGAGCCATTGGAGTCTTCATCGGTGTACAGGATGTGAGATCAAATTTCTTCAGCATCTCATGTACATATTTACCTTGATTGATGAAAATTCCCTTTTCAGATTGCTTGATCTGAAGTCCTAAAAAGAATGTTAGTTCGCCCATCATAGACATTTTATATTCAGATTTCATGAGCAACTCAAACTTTTCGCAGAGTTTGGGATTTGTGGATCCAAAGATAATGTCATCGACATAAATCTGGACAAGAAGGATATGCTTAGGATATTTCTTCAGAAATAAAGTGCTATCAATCTTTCCACGAACAAAACCTTTAGAGAGAAGAAAGGTTGAGAGGGTATCATACCAGGCACGAGGAGCCTGTTTTAACCCATAGAGAGCCTTGTTTAACTTGTAGACGTGATCAGGGAACTTAGGATCTACAAAGCCAGGAGGCTGAGCCACATAGACCTCTTCATTAAGTTTTCCATTCAGAAAGGCATTTTTGATGTCCATCTGATAAACTTTGAAGTTCATATGTGCTGCAAAAGCTAGGAAGAGTCGAATTGCTTTGAGCCTAGCAACAGGAGCAAAAGTTTCATCGTAATCAATGCCCTCTTCCTGCCTGTATCCCTGAGCCACAAGGCGAGCCTTGTTTCGAATGATTGTACCAATCTCATCAAGTTTATTTCGAAAAATCCACTTGGAACCAATGATTGTACGTTTTCGAGGCCTAGGGACGAGAAGCCAGACATTGTTTCTGATGAACTCTGCTAGCTCTTTCTGCATGGCTGAGACCCAGGCAGGATCACGCAAAGCATCATCTATTTCTTTAGGTTCATTTTCAGAGATAAAATTTACATAAAGACAGACGTTACCAGCTTGACGTCTAGTTTTCACACCAGAAGAAGGGTTTCCAAGAACTTGATCAATGGGATGATCTTTGGTCCATCGGAGAGCAGGTGGTTGATACACCTGTCCTGAAGTAGATGCTTCATTGGATGATGGATCAGGAAGAAGATTTGTAGGAGAGGGTTCACTAACAGTGGTTTGAGAGAAGTCTTCACTGTTAGTGGGTTGATCAGGTTCAGGGGGTGTGATTTGAGTGATAGGGGTGGCATTTATGAGAGGAGGAGTGGTTATATCAGTGGGTGGTAAAGGATCTTCTTCAAAACCATCAGGAAGGTCTTGAGGAGAAGGATCAGCAATAGGAGGTTCAGGGACTTGAAAGAAAGAGTCAGCCCACTGATTGATTTCAGTATTATCATTTGGGTGAGGAAAGGTAGGACCCGATTCATCAAACTTGACATGAATCGTTTCCTCAATGGCTTGTCTTCGTTTGTTGAACACACGGTAAGTTTTAGAAATGGAAGAGTATCCGAGGAAAATTCCATCATCAGATTTGGAATCAAACTTTCCAAGATTATCTTTGTTGTTCAGGATGTAGCAGACACAACCAAAGATATGGAGATGTTTGATTGATGGTTTCCTGTTACGAAAGAGTTCGTAAGCTGTTCTTCTGAAACGCTTGACAATCAGAGATCTGTTCTGAGTGTAACAAGCAGTATTTACAGCTTCAGCCCAGAACTGAGTGGCAAGGTTGGCTTCACTCAGCATAGATCTAGCAGCTTCGATCAGCGTCCTGTTTCGTCTTTCAGCAACACCATTTTGCTGAGGAGTTCTCACAGAGGAGAAGTTTTGAGAGATACCTTTCTGTTCAAAGAAAGATTCCAGGGTACTGTTTTTGAACTCAGTCCCATGGTCACTTCTTATTGAACGAACAGTAAGGTTGTTGAGTTTTTCCATCTTCCTGACGAACAGGATGATTTCTTCAGGAGCATCACTCTTGGCACGTAAGAAGAAAACCCAAGTATATCTGGAATATTCATCTACGATCACCAGAGTATATTTCTTTCCACCAATGGATTGGACATTAACAGGTCCAAAGAGATCCATGTGGAGAAGTTGTAGAGGAGAGCTGATGGAGGAAATCTGCTTAGACTTGAAGCTAGCCCTGGTCTGTTTTCCTTTCTCACATGCTGAACAAAGAGATTCCTTTGTATAGCGAAAGTCAGGAAGACCAATGACCAGGTTGTTGATGCAGAGTTGATTCAGCGTCTTGAAGTTGAGATGAGAGAGACGCTTGTGCCAGAGCCAATTCATATCAGTGGAAGCACGTGATACGAAACAGAAGTTATCAGTGGAAGTATTCATATTGATGATGTAGATATCTGCATGTCTAACACCATTGAGAATGACTTCCTTTTTCCTGTTCTTGACTTTGCACTTTTTCTTAGAGAAAGAAACTTTGTGATTCTTATCACACAGTTGACTGATGCTCAGAAGATTATGCATCAGGCCTTCAACATAAGCAACTCTTTTGAAAGTAGTTACTCCGTTGGTCAGAGTGCCATACCCTCGGGTTTGGCCTCTACCGTTTCCGCTAAAGGTCACAGCAGGACCTCTTTCTTCACGGTAGTTAGTGAGGACAGATTTAGAACCAGTCATGTGTCGAGAGCATCCACTGTCCAAGTACCAGATGCCCTTATCCTGAAAAATACAGAGTTTAAGTTTTCTTTGGTACCCATAGAACTATGGATCCAGAAGTATCAGTAGGACTGGTTGAATCAGTGTCAGCCTTTACTGAAGTATCAGTACAGGAGGCTGGAGTCTTGACTGAAGGAACAGTCTTGACAACCTTCTTTCCTTTGACTGATTTCTCAGTCTTGGGAATCTTCTTTACCTTAGCTGATTTTTCAGCTTTGGTAGCATCAGGACACTTACTCGCAATATGGTCATTTAATCCACAGTGATAGCATTTGCGATATTGAAAGCGTTTAGTGTGGTCCAGAAAGTTTTTGAACTTTAGGTGAGCAGGACCTGCACCAAGTATGCCTTTAGCATTGGACATTGGAGGAATTGGTTTCTTCTCCTGAGTCTTTTGCTTCAGGTCAATCTTCAGTCTAGGAGCAGGACTCTGAGAAAGAGACTTAGTTCCAGAGACTGAAGGACCACCACCCAGAACTTTGTTCTTGGGTTTAGGACCCTTGGTCTTTGAAGGTGTTTCAGTTTTGGATTTATCCTTAACTGTATTCTTTTTGCTCTTAGGAGCACCTTCAGGGTGGGTGTTAGAAGAAGAAGGGGTGTTTTCAGAGGCATTAGGAAGAGGAATAGAAGAAACAAATTTTCCAAATTTGAGCATGGAACTATCAGACTTAGTTTCTTCTTTCTTGTATCCACGAAAGAATCCAAGACCTCTCTTGCTTTTATCAGACCTCCCTGAAGCTAATATTTCATCAACTTTTTCAGAGGCGTCACTCCATCCTTTGATGGTGACTTTTTCAGCATTTAATTGGGCAAGGGCCTTCTCTTTGGCAGCAAGAGCCATTTCTCTTTCAATACAAAGAGTTTTGTTTACAGTGACCTGATCCTTATAATTTTCTTCCACAATGGTAAGCTGTTTTAATTTTTCTTGACATTCTTTGAGTTGTCCTCTAAGGTCAATATTCATTTTTTCAGCAGAGGTTTTACCATTAAGGGCTTTGTAAAGGTCGAGAGTGACTAGGTCTAACTGTGTTAAGCTTTCAAGATGGATGAGAGGAATAGGTACCTGACTGGAAGAATCAGTCGCAGAGGTGGAAGCTTCAGGAGTTGTGGAAGAAGAAGCTTCAGGATCCTGAGGAGGAATCTCTTCAGGAACCTCTTCTATCTTAGCCATGAGAGCTAAGGTAGGTTCCTCAATAATGGCCATGAGTGCCACTTGAGTATCTTCCTCATCAGACGAGTCATCAGAGGATACATCATCCCAGTCGCAGTCTTCTGCGATTAAACCTTTGCCTTTACGCTGAGTTTTCATCTTTTTGTACTTTTCCTTCAGGCGTTGGTATTTGGGGTTCTTGGAAGAAGATTTTGCAGAGGAGGGAGCAAACTGACTTTTTCTGTACCTGCAATCATTAGCAAAGTGTCCTTTGCCCTGACAGTTGTAGCAGATAGCAGTAGCCTTGTCAACAGAATCTGACTTAGGCTTGTCAGTAATAGAAAGATGTTTCTTTTTATGGAAGTTTCCCTTTTTGGCAAACTTTTTGAAAGATCTGGTTAAAAGAGCAAGAGACTCATTGAATTCAGGATCTTCTGACATGTCAGAGTCAGAAGATTCTAATTCAGTAATAGTTACTGAAGAAGAAGAAGCAGCAACAGGAGGAACTGAATCAGAAACCAATGCAACAGATGTGCTTTTGGATTCTTTAGAATCTCTTATGAGATTCTTTTTCAGTTTCTTCTGTTGTTCACGGTTCAGAAGAATACCGTACAGCTCACTTAGAGTGAGTGTCTTTATGTCCTTTGACATAGTTAAGCAGGAGGTGTAGATTTCCCAATGTTCAGGAAGAGCTTCCATGAACTTGGTAACCACCTCAGAGTTAGAGTAGGTAGTACCGATGGTCTTCAGATCAATCAGAAGACAGTTGAATCTCTGATGTAGCTGGGAGAGAGTTTCATCCTTCTGATGAATAAAGCTTTCGTACTGTCGAACCAAGAAAATCTTTCTTGATTCCATGAGTACGGCGGTACCTTCATATTGAACACAGAGAGTGTCCCATATCTCCTTAGCAGAGCGAAGGTGACAGACAGAATGGAATACATCGTCAGGGAGTGACATGGCGATGAGAGACCTAGCCTTGGTGTCAATGTTGACCAGGCGTCTATCTTCATCATTCCAGTCAGTTACGGGCTTTACCAGTTCCCTTTCAGGAACAGCAGGTTGGCCACCAGCAGCAGGAATGGGGTGGACGGTTTGTGTAGGCACATGTGGTCCATTTTCCAGAAAATAAGGAATCTGGGGATCAGAACCAGAGAGGAAAAGTTCCATCCTGGTTTTCCAAAGAGAGAAGTTGTCTTTGTTAAACCGAGGAGGCTTTCCAGCAGAACCGGTATCAAAGTAGTTATCCTTAGCTTGAAGAGCCATAGAATAAGAAGAGAGAGGATCACAAGATTTTTCTAAAGAAGAAAATGAGAGCTTGTATCTGCTCTGATACCACTTGTTGGTCCCAAGTAGGTGACCTTCAAGTAAGGATAGTGTTTGGGATTATAGAAGGGGGGGGGTTGAATATAATCACACAAATTTCTCACTTTTAAATTCTTGTTTTATAAACAATATGAATTTACAGATTGTTGCGGAAATAGAGAAGACAATTAGTCTAAACTAAACAATCTAAGTTCTTTCACTATGCACTAAGTGAGAAGAGAATAAAGAAAGAAAATAGAGGGGAAAAGAGAGAAAGGACTTGAGTATTTTAGGATGAAGAAGAAGTATGGAGAACATCTCTTCACGTCCTATTTATACTCCATGCATTAAATGCATGCAGACCTACTATTGTGACGTGTCACAATGTGAGTGGTCTGTTGTACTATTTACTATAAACAAATACTCTTTGCATGGTGTGCAAAAGAGGATGTTTGTAAACAGTTGCCTTATGGTCTGATAAATACGGAGGGAACAGTAAAGTAACTGCCCTTATGTACTATTGTGTCAGAAAAGGCGAGTAATCCTTTTGTGCATTAGACTAAGACATTGTTCTAATCCTTCAGGATCAGGATACTGATCAGTGACTAGAGTCCTGAAACTGGGGACGTTCAGGGTCACGTGTATCCTGATGAATCTTCAGGATGTCATACGATAGTGAACAGACTGCTATCACTGAGTTCCGTCTTCAGATCACGAGCATGCTGTTCCTGTCATCAGCTATTTCTTCGACGTCGCTGATGGTTCTTTGTGTATGATCTTAATGTCTTCAGGAGGAGGTCTTCACTTCAGTGGACAGGATCAGTAGACTGCAGAACAGACTCGTTAGTCTCCTGATCCTGATCCTGATCTATAAAGTTAAGTTACAGCATAAGTAACATGGAATAACACTGAACAGACTCAGTGATAATTCCTCAAGCTGTAACAGAAGTAAAAACCTATTCACTAAGTAAAGATTCAGGATCATTATCATTTCATCAGGTCTTAGGAGAGCTGGATCAACAGTGGTGGTGGCGGGGACGGCGACGACAAAGGTTGGGTTTCGGGTACAAGGTCGTCGTTGTCGTCCTCCTCCTCCTCATCTCGTAGTGCCCACCTTCCCGTCAGCGGGTTTTGGTGCGAACCGGAAGGTTGGGGATATGAATGTGGTGGTGGTGGTGGTGGTACAAGTAAGTGCGCGTAAGCCCAAAAATCCGAGGAAGGTTGGTGATACGGAATGTTCGTAAAACCGGTTGGGCTCGGCATTTGGGGGAAGTATACACCCGTTTGAGGAGGCGTTGGGGACGTTGAGGATGGCGGAACCGAGAGATTTGGAACTCTCGGGTGAGTACGCCTCGAACCGGAATCGTTACCGTATGGATCCATGAGATTAAAATGGGATTAAGAGAAATTATATAAGAGATTAAAAGAGTAAAAAGTAATAAAGAAGAGAGTAAGGAATAGATGGATGAGAGTAAGGAATGTCGGAAGTTGTCAGGGTATGGAACGAAGAATTTCGCGGCCTACCTGACGAGGACAAAGCGCGCATAGCGCTTATTATGATGGTGGAGTATGTGTTTCTAGGAAAGCAGGCAAAGCAATTTGTTTCTGATGAAGTTATCTGTGCACTCGAGGATATCAATGGGTTTTCTGAATATCCATGGGGATCGTTCGTATGGGACTACACATATAAGCAAATGAAAGGCGCTTTTAGCAGACGGAACCCAGTTGGCAACAAAATGTCACTATCTGGATTTTTACTCGCTTTTAACGTAAGTTGCATTAATAATTTGACTTATATTTATTACAATCGTTTTTCTTAATACTTGTTTTAGACTTAGATATTTTTGTTTCTATAACTACAGATTTGGATTTTAGAGATGTTCCCTGTCTCAGAAAGGTGTTTTAGTAGGATCGATGATAGACATCCTAGGGGAATTCGTTGGCAGAGAAAGGTTAGGAGTATGCCAAATAAACAAGTTGGTGCGTATTTTCGCTTTCCATCGGTATGTTATACTGATATCTACTCAATTACGAGAAGCTTTTTTAAATTAGAGTTTGTTTTATTATTATGTTAATTTATCATGAGTTTATTTCCCATACTAGCGGTCGAGGCACCCACACCAAACGCTTATAGCTGATGCGTTCGAGCTTCAGCAGGATTGGTATGCAGTTAGCATTGATTGGTTTCGTAACCCTTTGAGCATTCGGCCGTCAAAGAGGCTTAGAGTATCGGATGTGGAGCCTTCCGATTATGATGATGGTGATGGTGATGATGATGATGGTGATGGTGATGGTCATGGCGATAATGGTGGTGATCCTCAACGGGGGGATGCGGGGGCGGGTCCTAGTCATCAGTACCAGTCCACAGATGCGGGGGCGCGTCCTGGTCATCAGTACCAGTCCACAGATGCAGGTCCATATGTGGACAATTTTTTCCAGGATAGATGGACTGAGATGGATGACCTAAAGAAAGATGTCGGGTTCATCAGTGAGGAGCAGTGGAAACAAAGGGCTGATATTGATAGGATTACGAGAGATATCGAAGAATTGAAGGTAAACGATGAACCAAATTTAAAGCTTTCATATAATCTTATTTGTTATTGACTGACACATACATTTTTTAGATGTCTGGACGACATTCGTATTCTGCACCGGATCCATATGCATGGGCTGGACAATATTCGTATTCAGCACCGGATCCATGGGCGTCGTCGTTGTTTACGGACACGGCCTACCCCTACACACCGGCCAGCCGTGTTGGTCTTGTAAGTTTTATATGCGATTCATATATTAATTTTCTACGTTATACGTTACTATGTTTTAATTGTATTCAATTTTTAATTTCAGGATGAGTCATGGCGTTACGTTTTTGACAACGCGGTCCACATTCTTACTTCTCCTGCGTATCCTGGCGAGCAGGAGATTCAGCATGTCACGCCGGTGGCCAACCGTGTCTCGCCAGACATTCAGCATGTCACGCCGAAGGCCCACCGTGTCTCGCCGGAGATCAAGTTAGTAATTAGTCATTTCTGTATACAATTACAATTAATTATTTCCTTATTTAACGATTTATATTATGCTTTCAGCACATCGACGCATGGGTCACCCGCATTATGGATGTACGACCCAGATCAGCCGATTGGGCTGTAATGATGTCAGGGTTCGCAGGATTGATGAACCTCCAAGGGGGCAAAGAAATGGCGAAGTTGTGCGTCGGGGGGAGTGGCTCATACGTAGGATGGGACACGTTGGTTAGGGTAAAATTTTGTGCCTTATATATATTATCTGAAATATTTCTAAACCTTACATTTAGGATAAATTACCTTCCTCATCAGCAAACCCTCGTTCTCAAAGAATGTCTGGAAACCCTCGTTCCTCTCAATTTGAAAACCCTCGTTCTCAAAGAATGTCTGGAAACCCTCGTTCCTCTCAATTTGAAAACCCTCCTTGTACTCAAATAATGCCTGGAACACTACGTAGGGAAATAGCAAAAAAGGAAGGGGAGATAGCGGCGATACAAGAAGAATGGGTGCGTAAGCGTGGGGAACAAGATATAATTGAAGAGGAGATCGAAAACAAGAAGAAGTTCGTTAAAGAACTTCAAAAGGAGATTCGAGCACAAGAAAAACGTGTGAAGGAGGAGTATGTACCATGGTATCCAAATATGCAACAACATATCAAAGCTAATGAAGACTGGATTGCTTCGATAAAACAACTCTATCCGAATGATAACTAGTGGATCTCAACTATGTTAGATCTGTTGTACTTTGGTATCCCACTGTTATTTGTTATTGTTGTTGTTGTTGTTGTTTCTTTAACTTTTGTGTCTCAACTATGTTATCATGCTTTCAGTGAAATCAATTAAGTTTTATGCCGTTTTATGTCTACTGATTAATGTGTCAACTATATATGTATCAGTTAATTATTAATGCAATACAGTATTGTGTGTTTGTTCTCCTCTTTGTTACTAAAATGTTACATGCTAAAATAAGATACGTTTTATTAATGCAAGCAAAAACTAAAGACATTGACATGGGTTACATATTAAACGGCTAATTAAGATCGACAGTTCCTATTGGCTCTAGTTGACTGCTTCCTCTAGCGGAATTTGGAATCCACAGACACTGTGAGCTTATATGTCTGTATTCTTCACACCTAGGACACTTCTGCTATGAACGACTTTCACCACGAGATGGACGACGTTTGTTGCCTTTCGGTCTTCCAACTGGTCTCTTTATTATCAGTGGTGGAAGTACGGTGGGTAGAGGGTTTTGTGGATAGTGCCATGTTTCTGCAGGTCCGACTGGCTTAATTACACCATGGTATGTTGCCTTGTACAATTCGGTCATGTAATAAGGCTGAGTAATCAAATAAAATACATCATTTTTACCCAATCTTTTTGCAACTGTTATGGCATGACCGCACGGCAACCCAGACACCTGCCATTTGAGACATGTGCAATTACGGTGACGCATATCAACTTCAGCGTTATACCCGTAATCGCGGACCTCCCATTTGTCATAGCCAATTCCATGAGCAGTCCATGTCGCGGACTTTACAATCCTTTTATGGATCTTCTTTTGGGCCCATTCTATTAGCTGGTGGTTTAACTCTTCTGCAAAATATACAATATACAGTTTTAGAAAATAGTCTATCCGAATTATAAAATAATCATACGTAAAACTAAGATATTGATATTTTCCAAACCTCCTTTACGTCGACGAATAAAGTACCACTCTTGTTGGAATTCTCTAAAGTACTCCATGAGTCCGACAATAGGTAGTTTACGAGCATTCCTTGACAATGCGTTGATGGACTCTGCACTGTTCGATGTCATAATGTTAAAACGTTGTGCAGGAAAGGGGCCCTTGACCACCTCTCCACCCCAACCTCTTGCATCAATTGAGCACCTTCGGGTACGACAACTTGAAGAATATTCATCATTCGGTCAAACACTCGCGTGGTGTAAGCCTTGCAGGCCTTCCAGTATGGGGTCTTGAATTGTTTTATCCTTGGCGCTCTTGATCTAACGTTCATGACCAAATGTCGACAACACAGGGCATGATGTGCATTTGGAAAAATGGCGGTAATGGCTGCGTTTATAGAAGCAGCTCTATCCGACATAAACACCAACTCTCTTGGCTCGTCGATACATGTTTTTAACTTGTTCAGGAACCATGTCCACTCGTCCGCTGTCTCGGACCTACCGACTCCAAGTGCAACGGGCACAATGTTGTTGTTTCCATCCATGGCCACAACCAAAAACATCGTACCCAAGTATTCCCCCTTCAAGTGCGCAGCATCTATTATAAGGACAGGTCACAGGTTTTGCAAGAATGTATGGATCTGCAAGAAAATGTGTGTGTTTAGATACTGTATGAGCTAACGAAAATAATAAAATGTTTAATTTATAGAATTTTAACGTACCGCTACACCAAGGGCTACGAAACACTTCGCAAAACGCCCGCTAGAGTCTGTTCTTATTGATGTTATCGTACCTGGATTTGCACGCTCCAGGTTATACAAATACATGGGGAGCCGAGTGAATGACTCTGCATGGCTGCCTCTGATTAACGTTATGGCCTTCCACCTCGCACGCCACGCGGTGGCGTACGGGATCGTAACTCCATACTGTTCTCGAAAATCTTCGGCCATGTCTTTTGGCGTTAGTACTCTGCGGGAATTTCTAAATTTAGTTTTAAAAAAGTTACCCAGCAACCTTTGGTTGGCTTGACGGTGGTTGGGGTTCAACTGGGTCCTTGAACACTTGTGTACATCAACCAAATCTGTTACCATAAACATACCACCACCTCCAGCGGCTTTCGCTTTCATGCTCCACTTACAATGATCGCGGGCACATGCAATCTCGTACCTTTTGGTGCAAGACTTTTTCGTCTTATACTCAAATTGTTCTTCTATAAATTTCATTCCGACCTCCAAAATCAATTTCTCTTTCGTATCAAAAACTTTACCAATACTTAGCCTTTGACTACGTCTATAAGGTACGCCTTCATTGTCTTCCGTCGAGAAATCTGGGGTTGGAATGAGAGGAGGTATTCCAAAATAATCATCTAACCCTGGTCGTAACTTGGAGGGTTCCACACCTTCTTCGTTTTCTTCATCTTCTTCGTTTTCTTCATCTTCTTCGTTTTCTTCATCTTCTTCGTCTGACAAACTCGTGTTCAAAACATGGGATTCATCTTCTGCACATCCGAAGAACTTTCTACGCTCGTCTTCATCTTCGTCTTCCTCTTCCTCTTCTTGCACTTCTTGTTGTTGATCTTGCTGCGTCTCTGGGACAACTTCTGGATAACTGTCACTAAGACCATATCCAAAGTCTGCACGATATGAGGTTTCGTGTGACTGTTGGATTTGGGACTCAGTATCCAAATACATTGGTTCTTCGTTTATAGTGTTTGAAGTACCTGCGCCATCACCCTCGCCAGAAACGTATACATCAACGTAAAGTACAGGAGGATCCTCTGACCCTTTTGCAAATTGCAAAAATACGCTAACATCTTCATCGTCGGTTAACTCATACATTTGGCCCTCGTACTTGTAGTATAGATGCAGTTGGCCACTTGATCGGTCGATTTCGCATTTCCAGCTACAATAATTAAGCACATTTTAAATGTACTGTTTAATTTCATTCTAACACCTTTTCTCACGGTTGCTTCAACGTAATCCCATCCGTCGGCGCCTTCAGTCCATTTCCCACCGGAACAAAGGTATAACCTTGCTTTATCGTCACCGGAACTCATTTTCAGAAACAAATGAAACTTTGTGAAGGAGGAATTTAACAAGACGGAGGAAACTTTGTGTTTTAGGAATTTTCAGAAACAACGGAAACAACGGAAACAAAGGAAACAAAGGAAACTTTGTGTTTTAGAATTATGCATCTCCTTCGTTGAACAACTATCCAATTTAAACAAATTTTTGAAACAAAGTTCACAGACACAAACAGTAAAAATTGTACTTCTTATAACTTTCTTGTGAAAAACTGTCAAAAATTGTACACAATCACGTGAATTTTCAGCTGCTTTAGGGTTAAAGATAAAAATCGTACACAATCACATGTGTCTAGGGCTGAATTAGGTTTAGGGTTTTCAGCAAATCAATCCACGTGGACGAATGGAAAGCCGCCACGTGGGCTTGGTCCGCTATTCGCGGCCAGGTGGGTAGCGGACCACGTGGCGGGTGCGGCTGAGGTGGCGGTGACGAGGCGCTGAGGTGGCGGTGTCGTGGACCAATCACAGGCGGGCCGCGGATGGCGGGTGGATTGGTAGCGGACCGAATGTTGTTTCGCCGGAATGCTTGGTTCTCGCCGGAGAGCGGGCCAAAATGGGCTGGTAGCGGTCGGCGGTAGCGGTCCGGTGTCTATTTTTGTCACCGGCGGAAGAGATTGTCTAATTTAATTATTTGTGTATTTTTTTTGTCTAATTTAATTATTTTCTCAAAAATCAACCAAGATTAAAAAAGATGTCTTAAATTCATCAAATAATCCGAAATTTTATAAAAATATCCATTTATAAAAATAAAAAATAATAGAAACACTAAATAATGGAAGAGAGTTAGGCTATGTTTGGCAAGCGTAACTTATAAGCTAGCTGGTAGCTGATAAGCTAGCTGTTGATTAATAAGCTTGCTAGTAGCTGATAAGCTAGCTGTTGAACAAATTATGTTTGGCAAAAACTAGCTTATGAGTATGTAAAATGACCAAAAAGGGTATATTTGAATTTAATAATTAATATTAATAAGGGTATAATTGAAAAAAGCTACAATAAGCTCCTCATAAGCTACTCAAAGTAGCGTTTCAAAAAGCTAGCTTATAAGCTAGCTGATAAGCTAGCTTCCTGGTATAAGTTAGCTTATCAGCTAGCTTATAAGCTAGCTTATGCTTGCCAAACACAGCCTTAAAAGGGGAGCGCTATTGTTGGAGAGACCATGAATAACAAAATCTATATATATATTAAAAGAAGGTTTTTGCTGATGTCATCAAAATGAAATTGAGTGATTTCATTGGTCAATTAAACAAATCCTATCAAATGATGATGTCATAATCTATTTTCATTTTTTTTCCCAAAATTTACATACCTAAAATTTCTCATTAATTTATTAGTTTCCCTTTTATAATTTACATTTTGTATCCTTATAATTATTTGATTAAATTACTTTTTACCCCTTAAATTTTCAATTTTCACTTTACATTCTTATCATATTAAGGTAAATAATGTATATGAATTAAAACCATTTAAGTTTTTTGTTTTTCTTTTTTATAAATTACACCCTTATAATCGTCTCGACGATACCTTCAAAATGTGTATAATATTGAATATGTTTTTTAATTTATTTATATTAGTAAATATTAAGAATAGATATAAATTAAGTTGTTTACATTTTATTACAATTCTATCGTTGATATTCTTGAAATTTAAAGATTCCTATTTTTAATCTAAATTTTTTTATAGATTATTTATAAATAATAAAAGTTTATTTTATTTAAAACGCTATTGTTATGTTCTTGAAATTTAAAGATTCAATCCTTTTAATCTTACTAATTCTATAGATCATTTATAAATAATAATTTTTTTAAAACCCTACAAATCAAAAACACTATATAATTTATTTCAGAATCCCTCCCGTTTTAGAATCATTCACGAAATCCAAATCTTTCAACAAAAGAATTTCAGATAGAGTGAATTACACTTTTGGTCCCTGTGGTTGTCACCTTTTTTCAACTTTGGTCCCTAAAACAAACTAATATCAAGAATAGTCCCCGAGGTTGCCACTTTGTTTCAACTTTGATCCCTCGAACTAACTTCTGTTAAAATGGTCCGTTAGCTTCAAGGGTATTTTTGTCTTTTCAGTGTTTTTACTTATTTTAACTTAAAAGTATTATTATATGTCTAATGGGACCCACCATCACCACCTTTTATTAATAAATTGACATGATTAATGGGACCCACCACCACCACCCACCAACACCACCACCACCGCCACCCACCTCCACCCACCAGCAGCACCCACCAACACCCACCTCCACCTACCAACACCCACCCCATCCCTGCCGGTCATCTTCTCCAGCGATCCCTATCCAACTATGGCCTTCTTCTTTGATCAACGGATTACAAGAAACATCAAAACCAACAACGAAAAAAAACTTGTAAATGGCAAACAAAACCATCTCCCATTCTCGATGAATCCCCATCCCAATTTCCCATTCTCGATGAAACCACCAACTTTTTCCGGCGCTAGCAGGTTGGCGGCGGTTTCCGGCAACTAAGAAACCACCAATTCCAATGTGGGGTTTCTTCAAGCCCACCACCATCACTCGCAGACGAAATGGAGGATTGGGAGAGCGTGATGTCGGAATCCGGTCAAGAACAGTCCATACCGCCACCACCATAACATCTCCCTTCTCCGGTCACATCACCACGCTGCCACCTGCAAACGTCCACCACCACAAAACATGCAAATCCTAAACCTAACTTGCAAATCGAAAAACAACCCCTAACCATAACTTGCCAATCGAAAAACAAACCCTAACTCTAACCTACAAATTGAAAAAGAAATCCTAATTAACCCTAACTTGTGAAATCAAAAACCCCCAAGAAGAAGATAGATGGAGGGGAGAAAGGGAGGGTGGTTGCAGGTGGTGGCGGTGGTGGTTTGGAGGTCGCAGGCGGTGGCGACGGTGGTTTGGGGAAGATGGGAGATGGGAGACGGGAGATGAAATTGATGGTGTGGTGGTGTGGTTGTGGTGGAGATTGTGGTGGTGGTGGCGCTGTGGTGGGTGGGTGTGGTGGAGATGGTGGTGGTGGTAGAGGTGTGGTGGTGGTTTGAAGATGATGAAGAAAAGAGAGAGGGAGAAAGGTAGAGAAAGAGAGAGAGAGAAATGATTAAGAGAGAGTGATGGTGGGTCCCATTACATATATATTAGGTTAAAGTACATGAAAACACTGAAATGACAAAAATACCCTTGAGTTAACTGACCTATTTAACAGAAGTTAGTTCGAGGGACCAAAATTGAAACAAAGTGGCAACCTCGGGGACTATTCCTGGTATTAGTTTGTTTTAGGGACCAAAGTTGTAAAAAGGTGACAACCACAGGGACCAAAAGTGTAATTCACTCTTTCAGATATTTTAACAACTATTAGATGACTAAAATATTTAATAATAAAGTAAGAGTAATTTTTTTTTCATTTAAATCGTTGATTAATTAGAATTATTTTAGTAATAATTCTCTACTTACTCAATTTCAAAGAAAGCTTTGAATGAAAAAGTGAAAGAAAAGTACTTTAAATGTTATATATATAATTTTCTAAATAGTTATGATTAAACTAAATCATTAATGTTTCTTTTATCAGTTAACTAAGTCATATTTATATTGTTAATTGTATATTACGTTTGGTTTGTGGTGAATTATTTGTGAACTTTATAATGCAAATGTTAATTCTTATTAGAAACTAAAACAATATGTTTAAATCGTCCGTGTATTACACGGGCTATTAACTAGTAGAAAAATAAATTAAAGAATTCATAATTTTGTGTACGGATTTAAAACAAAATGAGAAATTAAAATATCATGAAAACGATATATACTTTAAGTTTGAAAATCCTAAAATGAATTGAATGTGAATTATCTTTTGCATTTGCTCATCATACCTCACATGGAGATTTATTCAATCTATTGTATTTGTTAGGGCCGTTTGTTTATCTTCTTAACAGTTCATTAAGAGGCAGCATTTGAATCGTTAAAAGGTAAATCTTATTTGGTAAAAAAATGATATGTCTCTTAATGGTTCCAAAACCGTCTGAATGAGTTAGTATCCTGGTCTGCTATTAACCATTAAGCACCCTGATTTCGCTCTTAACAATTACGAAACACACATATTTCATTTTATATTATATCATAAGAGCTTTTTAATCATTCTGACCGCTTAATCATCCAACACCAAGCCATTCAACAACTACCAAACAACCCCTTAGTTTATATATTAAGCATATTCACCATAACATCCTCAAGACCAACCCTGATCTTTTTGCTTAAGCTTCTCTTCAATAATTGTTGATTTTATAGTTCTTCGAAATAGTTGAATTTGTTGGATTTTGCAAATTCCACTCATTTGGTTTTTACAAAATGTTGATTGTTTTTCCGGCAGAACCATAGTTTGGTGTTTCTGCCTCATAATCAACATTATATTCGAGCTAATAATGGTTGTTGGATGCCAACTGGGGCTAGCCCGGTTGGTAGAGGGGTCACCCTCTTGGAGTAGAAGTCCCGGGTTCAAACCCGGGCAAAGGTGTATTTAATCTAACTGGGGTGTTTACTAATAACTAACCTGCCGTTCAAAAAAAATAATGATTGTTGGATTTCTCATCAAATTTACAGGAATTTCATTATCATCAATGTCATTAGAAATTGTAGATGGTTTGTGATACTGTTCTGTGATGATATACGACTTTTTAGTGTCTTCGAACAAAATCTTTTGTAACATCCATCCTTGAATGCGGCGAACTTTGACTATTATATCATATCCTTGTTGATTTCAAGATTATGAAGAAACCAATGAAATTCTAGAATAATTAAAAAGTATCTTCAAATTTCTAATAAAATGTGATGTCAATTATGGAAATAATATAAAATGAAGTGAATTACACATTTGGTCCTTGTGATTTAGTGGTTTTAATATTCTGGGGTTCAAATATGTAATTCACTCTAAAATGAATTAATGGGTCTTGCATATATAAAATGGAAAATGCTTGTTGTCTATTACTCGGTTATTTGAATGTTGATAAGGCTATCAGTAGCCCAACCCTATCAACCTTTCCAACCCTCTCAACCTTCCCAACATCCCAACCTAACTGCCACATCAGTTGAGACATCAGCTTTTCTTCAACCCTCTCATAAGCGCTCTGCAACCCGTAACCCTCTCAACGCTCTCACACAACACACACAACTCACGCGGGCCTTGGCGGTGTGACCAACCCGCCAAGGCTGGAGCCCGCCGGCTTCAAATATGGTGTACCCCAACCCGCTGCCAACCTAGAAGCCCGCCGGGCTGGGAATGAACCCCCCCCCCCCAACCCGCTATGCGCTACGCATAGCCTAAACATCAAATTTTCAATGCTTAAAACGTTAAAGTTGTGGATCTTTTGGTTATTTCTAGCTAATGTTCAATTGACTTCATAGGTGTCACATTGAGTGAGATATAAATTACCATAATATGACATAAATTTAAAGTAATCAACGGCAAACGTCCATCTTTTAGCTTTCTTTATCGATATCTTTTCATTGTTCGATTAAGTATGTTTTAGAGGTTCTCTCTAGTTGCTGATCATTTTTAAATTAAATTTTATCACCTACATATACTGATATACATCAAAACGTAATAAATTTGCATCAAAACCCACAAATGTCAACTTTTATATGTATAGTTATTAAAATATAGTGTTTTACATTGCCATCACTTGAGTCTTGAAAAAAAAATAAACCAACAATTATCAAGCTATTTCAGGAATCGATTTTAATAGAGTAAATTATGGATTTGGTCCCTGTGGTTTTCGTTTTTTTATTACTAAGGTCCCTAAACTAAAAAAATTATGGATTGGGTCCCTGTGGTATTCAATTTTGCACTACTAGGGTTCCTCTCCTTAACTTTGTTAACGGAGACTCCGTTAACTCAAGGGTATTAAAGTCATTTTATATTAATTTTTATCTTAATTTTTTTAAATTTTTTTAAATTTTTTTTAATTTTTTTTTAATTTTTTTTTTAATTTTTTTAATTTTTTTTAATTTTTTAATTTCTTCTTTTTAATTTTTTTTTCTTTTTTATATAATAAGGACTTTCTCTCTCTCTCTCCTCTCTCTCTCTCTCTCTCTCTCTCTCTCTCTCTCTACACGTATCATTACCTACAACCTCATGTCTACCGTCATCGTCATTCTTCAACCCTCAAACAATTGTTGAGCTGTAGTGCTTTGAAGAAGCGTAGAGCCTTTGTCCCAGAATCTGTGTCGAAGAATCTTCGAGGATTCGTCGAAAATTGCAAGCCGGTTGAGTGTTTGATGAGAGAGAGAGAGAGAGAGAGAGTTGTCACGAGTCTGGGAAGACGGGGTTTTCAGATCTGCAGGTTCCTTTTTTTTTTTTTGCTCTGGTTTGAATCAGACAGGGTGTCAAGGTAAGGAAGTGAGGGGTCACGGTGATAAAGACGACCGGAGAATGAGTTGAAGTGTGGGTTGCCATCGGAGGATGGTTGTCGCCAGAGGGTAGGTTGAGGGTTGAAGGATGACGATGATGGTAGACATAGGGTTGTAGATAATGATACGTGTAGAGAGAGAGCAGATAGAGAGATGAGAGAGAGAGAGAGAGAGAGAGGGAGAGAGAGAGTCCTTTATTATATAAAAAAAGAAAAAAATGAAAAAAAAAGTAATTTAATATAAAAATAGATAAAATAACTTTAATACCCCTGAGTTAACGGAGACTCCGTTAACAAAGTTAAGGAGAGGGATCCTAGTAGTGCAAAATTGAATACCACAGGGACCCAATCCATAATTTCTTTAGTTTAGAGACCTTAGTAGTAAAAAAATGAGAACCACAGGGACCAAATCCATAATTTACTCATTTTAATAATTATGTCAATAAGATTTTTTATGATATAAGTATTACGGACGTCCGCAACTTTCGTTTTATTGGATTTTCGTGACTATAAATTGGGTCTCCATCTAAACCATTTCCACAAACTCTTCCATTAATGTTTTCTATGTTCTTTAGCATCTAATTTCTTTTGCTCTTTCAAGTTCATAAAATTGAAACACTCATTCAAGAGATGTTTGAAAACCATTTGAACTTCCGTTTAATATTCCTCATATTGTAAGTCGTGTGTTTTATTCTATACCCCAACCAAAGATTGGAAACGCTTTTTGTTCTTTCTTTAAAAGGAATGCATATAGAGGATCGGTGATGACTCATGAGAAATCTTTAATAGGTCAATATAACCAAGTTTTTGTGAACCATGTTAAAAAGGGTTGTCAAATTCTATCATGCCCTATGCATTAGATTAATTCCCTTCTAAAACGTGATTCATGGGAAGAAATGGGATTAGAAGTGATTAATGGTTCATATCCGCTTCTCATGTTAGCCTCAACTTATTAAATGATCCTTTATCTTTCCCACTAATAATAAAGAGTCAAAGATAAGATACTCGTTTGTTGTTGGTATTTTTACCGAAGATATTTGTCAAAGATAAACCATTGATACATTTTGACTATTAGTCAAATTAGTCATTATAAGACTCGATATACCATCATTCTAAGTACATCAGTAGTACATCGATATACTCATTGCTAATTGGTTTTGAGTTGGAACCTCACAAAGTTACATGGTATCAGAGCAAGGTTCACCCGTGGTTGGTCAAAAAGCCGCACGGACTCCACGTAACCCAAAGTATCCACGTGTTAGGCAGAAAGAACGCCACACGTGAGGGGGCGTGTTGAGCAATGTCCCACATCGGACACAAAGTGAACTTGTAATGTGCTTATAAGGGTCCTGGGCTACTCCACTCATTGCCAATTGGTTTTGAGTTGGAACCTCACAAAGTTACACATAGTATATTCACATCTATTCAAAGCAAAATGGAAAACCCGGAAAGCGCATAATACGAATTAGTTAGGGGCCGTTTATTTAAACACTTACCCAGTACACTATCATATACTATATCGGACAATATTTTAGTCTCTCAAAACGGTATGCGTATGCAACAATCTACCCGGTAAGCGCTCATGATTCGTCAATCTCACTTACCGTGTAAGACTCTCGGTTCATGTCATCGCTCTTACCGGGTAAGATTTTAGTCCTTGTTATGTTCATCCCGTAAGGTAAATTCACCCGGTAAGCACTTAATGCATAAGCGATAAGTAAACGGCCCCTTACTTGAAATCAAGAAAGAAGAATCGAAATAGGAGTAAATAAGAATAATTTTTTTTAAAAACTGGTAAGACACAAATTGGAGATGCATGGAGTTAAATTAACTAGTCCAGTGAAACAAATAACAACACCATAAATAATAACAAGAGGAATTAGCATGCAGGTGACATTGATTGAACAAGTAGCCAATTTACAACTGATTCTAATCACAATTAATATGATAAGGAAGTAATTACTGCCATCAAATGTATATAACTATATACAATTGTTTGTTTGACAGTAAAAAGATTCCCAAGAATGGGATTGGCCTGAATCATTAACTAGTTACTAATTACCCCTTCCTTATATCTTGATTCTGATGAGGCCCTGCTTCTGCTTCTTGGTGAGTTGATAAGGTTGAATGACTTGTATCTTCCTCTGTCTTTTTGCACTTTCTGCTTCCTCATATCTTTGATGAAGTTTTCTCTTGCTTTCTTCAATCTTCCTTTCAATAGTTTCACTCCTCCCTTCTTCCATGTTTGGTTTTTCTTCTGAAATAATTCTCAACTTGACGACACTGCTTGATTCTTTCTTCACCACCATTTGTTTTTCTTCAACCTTTGCTTCTTTCTCTTCCTCTTGTTGAAATACACAAGAGGATGCCTTTTCTGAAGCTTCGATCCATTCATCCGCAACGCATCTCCACTTCTTTATCAGCCTTCTCGCAATCTGGCGGATGTCCATGGACGCATGCTTTTGAAAACCCTTCACCGATATCCCAATCTTTGTTGCCTCCAGGGTTTTGAAAGTCATACCACCCATCTCTTCGAGCTTCGATAACGACTCATACACTAGTGCTTCGTCAGATTCATGTAGTTTAGCGTCGTCAAGAATGTGTTTGATCCTTAAAACCTCATCATCATCAGTAGTAGTAGTAACCATGTGGTTTTCATGAACCAAATCTCCATCGTAAATAATGCCATCATGATTATTGACATCTTCGTCCTCCTTCATCTTCTTTTCGCAACCAATGTTGTTTTCTTGATGATGAGATGAAAACAGAATCTGAGCAATCTCGTCTCTCTTCATCAAGAACTCGGTTGGGTGATCGTAAGCAGCCACCATGATCGCTCTCTTGATCAACTCGAACACATCTCCATTGCGAGTAATGCTACGCAAGTTGTTCCTCCATTCGTCCATGATCTCGGCCTCTGATTTCTTCAACTCCTCCTCAATGTATAACATTATATCTGGAATTAGGGACGAATAAAAAAGAAGAAATTAAGCTTTTGTTTGATCTCAAAAGGGTTTATGCGCACATATATTTTAGAAAGTCGGTAGTAATTAATTAACCATGATTCAATCTCATATTATTTTGTTACCTTAATTAGGACCAGATAAAAATCTTACACAATCAGATAGATAAACTAGGTTCAAACCTATAGTTGAAATTTTAAATTAATGCCTTGCGTTGAAAGTTTTAATTCTATTTCCTTTTAGTTTTTAGAGTAAACTACACTTTGGTCCCTTATGGTTGTAGTTTATTATCAGGTTTTGTTCTTTGATTGACTTAATTACACAAATAGTCACCGAGGTTGTCAATTCATTTCAATTTTAGTCCTCTCAGACTAACTTCAATTAAGTAGGTTGGTTAAATTCAAGGGTAATTTGATCTTTTCAATATCTCTTTTTTTTTAAATTAAAATTAAATACATATATTATTATTGTTATTTAGTAAATTATATAACAAGTATATTATTACTAAACTAACAATATTTTGAAAAAACCTTTCATTTGTTGTCTTCTTCACAGCCACTTCGATGGTCTTCTTCGACACGCTGCCCTTTCCAAATCATCTTCTCCGACCAAATCCCATTTCAAGATCTTGAAACCAAAATGAATTAAGTCTAAATCAAAATCAAACTCAAACTCAAACAAATTCACAATGAATTAAGACCCTCGAATCACATAATCAAAATCAAAACCTCAAATCTAAATCTAAATCAAACCCAGATTGAGTAAACCTAAATGAAACTCAGATTAAAAAACCTAAGTCGAACTCAAATTCGTTGGAAGCGGTGGGTGGGAAGACTACCATTCAATTCCTATTTTGGATCTTTCCATTTAACAATATAATAATAATATTTTGTTTTATAATGGTATAATTGTTTTAAATTAATAATAATATATTTGATTTATAATACGATAATAGTATCTTTTTTAAAATTTTAATTGCGAATTGAATGAATAATAAAATCACGAAAGTGCCCCTAGAGCTAATGGACCCTGTTAGAATATGTGGAACCCTTAGATTAATCTCCAAAAGAGCCCTTGAGGAGAGAAGGGGGGTTCCAACATATATAGTGAACATTTGGTCCAAGTCTAGCCGATGTGGGACTCTAACACGCCCCCTCCAACAGAGGCTAGATAGAGAGCCTAGAAGGGTCACGAGAGGACCAGGAGAGGTGGGACTCTAACACGCCCCCTCCAACAGAGGCTAGATAGAGAGCCTAGAAGGGTCACAAGAGGACCAGGAGAGGGTCAAGAGAGTGCTGGCATGTGAGTCCGTAGAGTGGTAGACCTTGGCTCTGATATCCATGTTAGATTGTGAACATTTAGTCCAAGTCTAGCCGATGTGGGACTCTAACACGCCCCCTCCAACAGAGGCTAGATAGAGAGCCTAGAAGGATCACGAGAGGACCAGGAGAGGTGGGACTCTAACAGACCCTTTTAACAAAAGTTAACCCGAAGGACTAAAATTGAAACAAATTGGCAAGTTTGGTAACTATCTGTGCAATTAATTGAATCGATAGACGGAACCTGATAATAAGCAATAGCCATAGGGACCAAAAGTGTAATTTACTCTAGTTTTTATAGTTTATCGCTGCAATATTACATTTAAGCTATGTTTGGTAGACTAGCTGATAAACTAGCTATTGATTAATAAGGTAGTTGGTAGCTGATAAGCTAGCTTATGAACAAATTATGTTTGGCAAAAATCCAAAAACTAGCTTATGAGTATGTAAAATGACCAATAAAAGTATATTTGAATTTAATAATTAATATTAATATATAATTGGAAAAAGTTACAAAAAGCTACGAAAAAACTACTCAAAAAGCTAACTGATAAGCTAGCTTATAAGCTACTCCATCTAAACATGTATCATAAGCTAGTTGATTTTTGCCAAACACAACTATAATTGAATTTATATACCAATTCAATAATGATATTTATTATACTTTGATAGAGATACAAGTGAAGAGGAAAGTTCAAATGTGAACCACTTTTTGGTCGTGAACGTGAGGACAACCGAGAGCGCGACACGTAGCGGAGACTAGTCAATAAAGGCGGCTTTGAGTGTGGTCCCCCCCTTTAATTCAATGCCCTCCCATGAATCGCGTCTAATCATCCGTCGTAGACCCGACGTGGCGCCTGATCATCCGCCACGTGTCGCGCTCTCGGTTGTCCTTACGTTCACAACCAAAAGGTTGTTTACATTTGAACCACCCCTACCAGTGAAATACTATAAATAAAATTTGGCTAATCTTTCTTATTATATAATTTTTTTTTTTCGAAGAAAGAAGACCCATTTTCACAAGCCTTTTTTTCGTATGAATAATCATACTAAATTACCAATCAACAATATTTTTCCAGTTTTCAGATTTTAGAATCTTTTTATGGACTTTATCTATATGCATATCTTTATTTTCGACGGGTATATTAATAGATTAGTTATGATTTATCCCAAAATCATAATCATAATAATTAATGAATCGTTTATAAACTAACTAGAAATTGTCCGTGCGTGATGCCGCACAAAGCATTTAAAAGAAGATGGATAATTGATCATTATTTTTTGATCCATGTGAAAAATAACATTTAAGATTCTTTTTAACATATTTTTGTTCATATATGATTATTTATCTTAATATGATAAAGATTTAAAATGACACATGAAAAAATAGAGGATTAATAGTAAACTAAATGACTAATCATAAGGGTATTAACTGTAACTTCCAAATTTATAAACAATTTAACATTTAATGTAAAAATATATCAACAAATTAATTCATATGTATTTTTAATATTTAATAATATGATTAAAATCTAAAAATATTCGATATTGGACTCATTTTGAAGATATTTTCGAGACGGTTATAATGGTATAATTTGTTAAAAATATAAAAAAAAAATTTAATACATTTTACGCAATTTACATTATTTATGTTAATATAATAAGGGTGTAAAATGGAAAATGAAAAAGTGAGGGGGTAAAAGTAATTTAATTAAGTAACTATAGGGATATAGAGTGTAAGTTATCAATTGAAATATGAATTGAAATTGAAGACGTTGGTGGGAGGAGTTTCTAATTGATACATTACATAGTTGTACTAAGGGTATTAAGAGTTGTAATATTGGTGAAAAACAGTTTTGCTTAAAATAACTGATTAAGAATCTTATATATATAGTATAGATTAGTTAAACATTTTGTATTATATTTCGAATTTGAGAAAGCAATTTAATTCTTGGGCATTTTTCTTTTCGGTAAGAGTAAATGGTGTTTTTCTTGTAGGTGGTTTGTTAAAAAAAAAATGGTTTTTGTCTTGTGGATTACAAATCGTTGCTCTTTACGTCTTGTGGTATACAATTCATTTTTGTTTTCAGACTTGTGGTAAAGAATGACGGTTTGGTGTTGACCGTTTATCTTTCTTCTAAGTGGCACTCAGGGGGTCTTTTTCATCGCAATTGATAGTGTTTCGAGTTAATTGTTGGATTCCTCATTATTTGTTGGATTTATGTTTATCATCATCATAAAAACTGTGTGAATAGCTCCAACTTTGGTGAAGTTGTGCAATGGTAAACGACTCTTTGGTTCAAGCCTTCGAAAAGTACCATATCTCTTGCAACAATCATGCATGTAATGCAACAAACATTGATTAGTCATCTTATGTTGGTTCATTTCAAGATCATTAAGAAACCAAACAACTCCTTAATTAATCAAAATATGAATCTTCAGATAATTAAATGTGATGGTGATTGTGGTATATATGTGGAAATTATATGTAATGAAATTATAGACGTGACTTACATATACAAATCCGAAATTGATTATTGTTGCTTACTCATTTTTTAGATTGTTAGCTTATTTTGTGTTCTTAAAATGTATTTTTAGTGTCCTATTAATTAATCCGAATACTCTTTTAAAAATTACATTTGCCTACACACTTACACACAATAGTTGGTTCTCAAATTTGGTGATAGCCTAGCTTGGAATTTTTTTGTTCATCATTTGTTAACCAATAAGACTCAAATTTTATTAAGTTTTGATATGCTTTTTAGTCTCTAAAGATGAAAATGACAACTTGTAGTATAAAACAAATTCACAAAGTTACTTTTTCTGAGGACAAATTACATACACAAAGTTACTTAGGTTGCAATATTAAAAACTACAAAAAAATTACACAACCAAATTCAAATTAGCAACTAGCACACACACATACATATAGTATGCTAATATTATACAAACATGCATACATGCAATGATGCAATAGTAATAAAAATCACCTTTACACCCTCATTGTAAATTTTTATTTAATCAATAAAACAACTTAATAATTAATATTTTTCCATCAAAATAAAACAATTAACGACATCTTTAAAAAAATTATTACCGGACATCAACTCATAATCCTAACAATTAATACATAAAACTGAAAAAGTGATAACTAAATTAACTAGACTTTAGATTATATAAAGGAATATTATCTTTTTAACTTTTTATATGGTTTGACCCCATAAACAGTTTAAGCTAAATTAACCTTTTATGCAATGAGTTTAAGGTTTAATCCCTTACCATTGTTAATCCTTTATACACCCAAAAGTATTTTCAATAGGGACAAAACTGTGAAATCATACATGTTACCATGTGCATATAGATATCAAAATCCCCAAATTATACTATTTATCTGAATAATATCTGCTACACATAAACCCTTTTATAGAAACCCTGAAAATGATCACCAACTACTACTACTATCCATATCCAAAGTCCAAACCCATACAATATAACATGTATAATATATATATATATATATAGATATATATGTACTTACTGCATCTTTAGTTGTATATCACTACATTGTATCATCTTCTTCCCCCATGGAACACTGCAATATTTCAGCAAATAGCACAACCATCAGACGCGGGCCGGTCCCACCGTCACGATTTCGGTGTGCCAACGCTTCCTAAGTTTTCTGACGACCGCCACCGGATCAATGTCGCCGATCACCGTCATTTTCTTGGCGTTCAAGTCCATAGCTAACGACTCGACCCCTGTACGTAAAAGTAAAACAAATTAAACAACATTTTCTTTAACTTCTTCACTCAAATGTATATTATATCATATCATATAAAATGAAATGAAATCGAACTCGATATTAACCTAAAACGCCGGAAACTGCTTGCAAAACCTTCATTCTATCTTTATCGCAATGAGCATCCACTTTAAGAACAACTTTCTGCAATGAAATTTAGATAAAAGATGAAATTTTGCAACAATTAAAACCCATCAAGAAATAGAGATGGAGATTGTAATCACAAGAAGAAAAAAAAAACACAAGTTCTCTTTGGTGGTGTTTGTGATTTTGCAAATGTAAGAAACAGAGGAGGGCAAATATGAAATTTTCAAGAAACAGGGGAGGAAAATGGGACAAAACCCATGATAGTATTGAAGATTGGTTACTTGATTTTGAGAATAAACCAAAAGAAAAGTGAAAATTAGGGGAAATTGTGAAGATCTTGAATTGATTTATGTGTTTACAATCTATAAAATAGAAAACTAAAGAAATTTCACCTTGCTTTCAGGCATGATGATGATGATGGTGATGAAGGTGTGTTGAACAATTGAAAAATGAAGAGAAGATGAGGAATTGTAGCTGGTGGAATGTGTTTTATAGGGAGAAAAAGAGAAAAGTTATATAAACCCATGATTAGTTTCTGATTTTTTGATATACTTGAATTGCCAAAATAAGTTTTCCAGTTTTGGGTTTTGGAGTATACAGTTGTGACTTATAGTTCTATTGCCTTTTTTAGCATTATCCTACACTTACTTGGTATCTCTGGTTGATGCTCAAGTACCTTAACCACAAGGATGCACATTTATTTTTCCTAGGCATGTTAAAACTTAACCTCACCAATAAATACATTGGACTATTCCTCTAGGCCCATGTGGGTAAGGCTATGTTTTCCATATATTCATAACCTTATGGCTTTATTAAATCTTGCATACAAAATTGTAAAACTTTAACTATTTCATTCTCCATCATAACTTATTTCAAGCTAAAATATGCTGCTACTAACTCTATATAAAATTGTCAACAAATATCCCGAAGTTTAAAGTTTCCAACTAAAAGGTAGAAGCATATTAGCATAAAGGAAGCATTCAATACTTAACGTTGTTAACCAAATATCCCGAGTAACATTTATTTACAAATCAAGATTTTTAGATCGTAACAAATACAATAGGACAGTGGACTTACGAGTTTTTCTTTAGGTCAGGATTTGCCTGGTCGTCTCTGAACCAATGTGGGTACTTGGACTTAGAGGTGGGCAAAAATCGGGCCGGGCCGGGCTTTGACCGGTCTTTGAAAAGACCGGGCTTTTCGGGCTTTTGTTTGACCGGGCTTTGACCGGGCTCGGGCCGGGCCGGGCCGGGCTTTGACCGGGCTTTGAAAAGACCGGGCTTTTCGGGCCTTTGTTTGACCGGGTTTTTTCCAACTTAAAAAACACTAAATTATTTTATAATTTCAATAATAATGATAATATACGATATAAACTAGATTTATTTTATAGTTCTAAAGTCTAAACTATATAAAACAAATAAAAAAATAGATTTATTTTCGGGCCGGGCCGGGCTTTGGTCGGGCCGAGCTTTGGTCGGGCCGGGCCGGGCCGGGCTTTTCATCGGGCCGGGCCTGGGCTTTTTTTCGGGCTCGGGCCGGGCCGGGCTTTTTGCCCATCTCTACTTGGACTTCACATGCACTTCTTTTGCTGTTTTGGACACACCCTTAATGCAAACAAAGAGAATTTCATCAGATTTTAGACTAAAAGGTGAAGATAAACAAACGATAATTATACAATATATTGTATTATCTGAAATTCATCCGAAACTTTCCATTTTATGAACTCATCCCATTGTGATTGGCCCACATGGCATAAATTACCATAATATGACATAAATTTAAAGTACCCAACAATCATTTTTCAGTTTTCTTTATCGATAAGTATAAAATGGATTGGACACATACCTTCCGCTGTCTCGAGAAGTATAATTTAGGCATTTTCCCTTATTGTTTCATTTTTAAGTTAATGTTTCTCCCCTACATATACATCAAAATGTAATCAAATTGCATCAAATCCAACAAATGTCGAGTTCTAAATGTATATTTTTATAGTGACTAAAATATAGTGTTTTACATTGCCGTCACGTGAGTTTTGAAAAAAAATAAACCAACATCGATTATTAAAAGCTACTTTAAGAATCAATTTCAAAAACCGTTAATATGATTTTGAAGTAACATTCATTATATAAGCATTTCGAACATCTACAACTCCTTTTGTTGTGATCAAATTTCATAAGAGATACCCGTTTGTTGTGATCAATTTTCATAAGAGATACCCGTTTGTTGTGATCAATTTTCATAAGAGATGCCGTCCACGAAAAAAAAAGATACTTGTTTAATTTGTGTTCTAGACCATTGATACATTTTGACTATTAGTCAAACTAGTCATTACTCAATATAATTAGGTACACTATTATGTTGTTTTAGAGGAAAATAAAGGATTGAGTGAAACTATATAGAAATGAGTTTCAATCACCCAAGTAGCAACAACAGAAGTACATCAGTGGCATGCTATTTGCTATATATATATGATTTGAAAAGGGTTTCTTTGACCTTATTAAAAAGGACAATTTAACTTTTCGGGAAAAGGAAGCAATTATATAGCCAAATATCAAAGATTCATAGTATATTCAAAAATTAAAATAGAAAACCCAGAAAGGGCAATTATATGTATTACATTACTTACTTGAAAATCAACAAAGAAGAATCCAAATATAAGTAAATAAGAATAAATTATTTAACAAAATGGTAAGAGATATACAAATGAAGATGGAGTTAATTAATTAATTAGTGAAGTGAGACAAATATACCAGAAATATATGTAGTAAGAAGAGGAAGTAGCATCATATATATGCAGGTTACAACTGATTTATCTTACAAATTAATAATCTGATAAGGAAGTAATTGATGCCATCAAATGTATATACAATTGCTTGTTTGAAACTAAAAACATTCCTAACAATGGTCAATGGGATTGGATCATTTACTTCTAATTAATTACCCCATGCATCCTTATATCTTGATTCTTCTGTTTTGGTATTTAGTCTTGGGGAGGATGAGGCCAGTCTTCTTGGTGAGTTGATAAGGCTCTATGACTTGTATCTTCCTCTGTCTTTTGGCACTTTCCGCTTCTTCATATCTTTCATGTAGTTTTCTCTTGCTTTCTTCAAGTTTCTTTTCAATAGTTGCAATCCTCTCTTCTTCCATGTTTGGTTTTTCTTGTGAAATAATTCTCAACTTGACAACACTGTTTGATTCTTTCTTCATGACCACCATTTGTTTTTGTGCAACCTTTGCTTCTTTCTTTCCTTCCTCTTCCTCCACCTTTGGTTTTTCTAAAATAGGACTTTCAGTAATCCTCAACTTGACAACGTTGCTTGATTCTTTCGTCATCACCATTTGTTTTTCTTCAACCTTTGCTTCTTTCTCTTCCTCTTGTTGAACTACACAAGAGGATGTCTTTTCTGAAGCTTCGATCCATTCATCCGCAACGCATCTCCACTTCCTTATCAGCCTTCTCGCGATCTGGCGGACGTCCATGGACGCATGCTTTTGAAAACCCTTCACCGATATCCCAATCTTTGTTGCCTCCAGGGTTTTGAAAGTCATACCACCCATCTCTTCGAGCTTCGATAACGACTCATACACTAGTGCTTCGTCAGATTCATGTAGTTTAGCGTCGTCAAGAATGTGTTTGATCCTTAAAACCTCATCATCATCAGTAGTAGTAGTAGCAACCATGTGGTTTTCATGAACCAAATCTCCATCGTAAATAATGCCATCATGATTATTGACATCTTCGTCCTCCTTCATCTTCTTTTCGCAACCAATGTTGTTGTTTTCTTGATGATGAGATGAAAACAGAATCTGAGCAATCTCGTCTCTCTTCATCAGGAACTCCGTTGGGTGATCGTAAGCAGCCACCGTGATCGCTCTCTTGATGAACTCGAACACATCTCCATTGCGAGTAATGCTACGCAAGTTGTTCCTCCATTCGTCCATGATCTCGGCCTCTGATTTCTTCAACTCCTCCTCCATATATAACATTATATCTGGAATTAGGGACGAATAAAAAAGAAGAAAGCTTTTTGTTTCATCTCAAAAGGGTTTATGCGCACATATATATAAGAAAGTCGGTGGTAATTAATTAACCATAATTCAATCTCATATTATTTTGTTACCTTAATTAGGACCAGATAAAAATCTTGTACAATCAGATAGATAAACTAGGTTCAAACATATAGTTGAAATTTTAAATTAATGCCTTGCGTTGAAAGTTTTTATAGTAAATTACATTTTTGGTCCCTGTGGTTGTAGTCTATTATCAGGTTTCATCCCCAATTGATTTAATTACACAGATAGTTATCAATGTTGCCAATTTATTTCAATTTTAGTCCCTCATACTAACTTTTGTTAAGTAGGTTGGTTAACTACAAGGGTAATTTGATCTTTTCAATATTTCTTTGTTTTCAGTTAAAATTAAGTACATATATTATTATTATATTATATAACAAATACATTATTACTAAACTAACAATATTTTGGAAAAACCCTTCATTTGTTGTCTTCTTCACAGCCACTCCGATGGTCTTCTTCGACAAGCTACCCTCCCATCAACCATCTTCTCCGACCAAACCCATTTCCAAATCCTGAAACCAAAATGAATTAAGACTCTAAATCAAAATCTAAATCAAATTCAAACAAATTCACAATGAATTAAGACCCTCGAATCACATAATCAAAATTAAAACCTCAAATCTAAATCTAAATCAAACCCAGATTGAATAAACCTAAATGAAACTCAAATTAAAAAACCTAAGTCGAACTCAAATTCGTTGGAAGCAGTGGGTGGGGAAGACGACCATTCGATTCCTATTCTGGATCTTTCCATTTAATAATATAATAATTATATTTTGTTTTATAATGATATATTTGTTTTAAATTAATAATAATATATTTGCTTTATAATACGATAATAGTATCTTTTTTAGAATTTTAATTGTGAATTGAATGAATAATAAAATCACGGAAGTACCCCTAGAGCTAATGACCCTTTTAACAAGGGAAAATTGCCGAAAAAGGTAACATAAATGTCCAAAAAATCCAATCAGGGGAACGTACATTTTTTTTGCAGAGAAAGGACTATACATTTAATTTTGTCAAAAAAAAGGGAAAGAGTAACCGGTAACTTGTACAACCGGTTACTCTTCCCCATTTTTTGACAAAATCAAATATATAGTCCTTTCTCGGCAAAAAAAAATATACGTTCTCCTGATTGGATTTTTTAGACATTCATGTTACCTTTTCCGGCAAAATCAGTAAGTGGTGGTGGGAGTGGGTGGCAGGGAGTGGTGGGGGCGGTGGGTGGTGAGGAGTCGTGGGTTGCAGCGGGTGGCGGTGGGTGGCAGGGGACAAGGGTGGTGGGGGGTGGCGGCGGACGTGGGTGGTGGTGGTGCTTGACTCGCCTACCTCATCTATACGCAATTAGATGTTGAATTCTAAGAAAGAAGGGGGATGGGTGGTGGGTGGCAGTCGGTGGCGGTGCATGGCGATGGCAATTGATGGTTGTGCGTGGCTATGGCAGTCGATGGCTGTGGGTGACGATGAGTGGTGGTAGTGGTGGTCAACTCCGATCAACGCTGATCAAAGGTGTGATGGTGCTAACTGGACTATCACTTGGACAAATTAAACACGTCACCTGGTTACCCGCTGGCTAAGCAACCATCAAGTTAAATCATGTCACGTTCCTTTTTTTTTTGACAAAATCAAATGCATAGTCATTTCTCGGCAAAAAAAATGTACGTTCCCCTAATTGGATTTTTTTGACATTTATGTTACCTTTTTCGGCAATTTGATGGTGCTGACTGGACTGC
This sequence comes from Centaurea solstitialis, assembly GCA_030169165.1. Taxonomy (NCBI): domain Eukaryota; kingdom Viridiplantae; phylum Streptophyta; class Magnoliopsida; order Asterales; family Asteraceae; genus Centaurea; species Centaurea solstitialis. The sequence continues at coordinate 9,978,559 of CM058043.1, forward strand.
CACTTGGACAGACACGTCAGCAGGTTACCTGCTGACTAAGCAATCATCAAGTTAATCAGGTCACATTCCCTTTTTTTGACAAAATCAAATGCATAGTCCTCTCTCGGCAAAAAAAAATGTGCGTTCCCTTGATTGGATTTTTTTGACATTTATGTTACCTTTTTCGGCAATTTTCCCTTTTAACAAAAGTTAGTCTGAGGGACTAAAATTGAAATAAATTGGCAACTTCGATAACTATCTGTGCAATTAATTCAATCGATGGACGGAACCTAATAATAAGCAATAGCCATAGGGACCAAAAGTGTCATTTACTCTAGTTTTTATTGTTTATCGCTACAATATATACATTTAAGCTATGTTTGGTAGACTAGCTGATAAGCTAGCTATTTGATTAATAAGCTAGTTAGTAGTTGATAAGCTAGCTTATGAACAAATTATGTTTGGTAAAAAGCCAAAAACTAGCTTATGAGTATGTAAAATGACCAAAAAAGTATATTTAAATATAATAATTAACATTAAGAAGGGCATAATTGAAAAAAGCTACAAAAGGCTACAAAAAAACTACTCAAAAAGTTAACTGATAAGCTATTCCATCTAAACATGTATCATAAGCTAATTGATTTTTGCCAAACACAACTATAATTGAATTTATATTCCAATTCAATAAAGGTATTTAATATACTTTGATAGAGATACAAGTGAAATATTATAAATAAAAATTGGCTAATCTTTCCGGTTTCAGATTTTAGAATCATTTTATGGACTTTATCTATACGGATATCTTTATCCCAAAATCATAATCACAATATTTAATGAATCGTTTATAAACTAATTAGTCAAACATTTTGTATTATATTTCGAATTTGAGAAAGCAATTCTTGGGCATTTTTCTTTTCGGTAAGAGTAAATTGTGTTTTTCTTGTAGGTGGCTTGTTGAAAATTGTATTTTATTCCTATGATTCATTACTCCATGTAATTTATTAAAACAATTTTTAAAAGTTGCTCTATAATTTTTCTTAAAATAATATGTATATTAAAAAGTCAAAATCTAAAAATATGTTTCTTCTACCTCAATAGTTTTTTTTCATTTTAAAGAATCCATAACTACTTATTTCAATAAAACATACAGTATATTTAATATTCTGCAATAAACTTTTAATAATTTTTTAAACAATCAATTACGATATTAGTTGAAGATATTTTAAAACAATAGTTATCTCTCTTTATTTAAGATTTGAAAGAAGATTTTCTTCTTATTTTTTTATTTTAGAAAATAAGATAGCAAAGTTGTTGGAGTATCTTAGCAAACAAAAACCATTTTTTTTATTTTAGCATAATTTTTGGAGATCCTCTAATTCACCATGTCTTTGTCCTTGTGGGTTGGTTGCAGCTCGTTGCTCTTTAAGTCTTGTGGTATACAATTCAGTTTTATTTTCAGCCTTGTGGTAAAGAATGACGGTTTGGTATTGACCATTTCTCTTTCTTCCAAGTGGTACTCGGGGGGTCTTTTTCTTCTCAATTGATAGCATTTCGAGTTAATTGTTGGATTCCTCATTATTTGTTGGATTTATGTTTATCATCATCATAAAAACTGCGTAAATAGCTCCAACTTTGGTGAAGTTGTGCGATGATAAACGACTCTTTGGTTGGAGCCTTCGAAAAGTACCATATCTCTTGTAACAATCATGCATGTATGCAACAAACATTGATTTTTCATCTTATGTTGGTTTATTTCAAAATCATTAAGAAACCAATCAACTCATCAATTAATCGAAATTTGAATCTTTGGATAATTATATATGATGGTGATTGTGGTATGTGGAAATTATATGTAATGAAATTATAGGCGTGACTTACATATACAAATCCGAAATTGATTATTGTTGCTTACTCATTTTTTAGATTGTATGCTTATTTTGTGTTCTTAAAATGAATTTTTAATGTCCTATTAATTAATCTGAATATTCTTTTAAATTTTACATTTGCCTACACGCTTACACACAATGGCGGATTTGAGAATTTGGTGATAAGCTTGGAATATTTTTTGTTCACATCGTTTGTTAACCAATAAAACTCAAATTTTATTAAGTTTTGAAATGCTTTTTTAGCCTCTGTTTTTTGATGATGAAAATAACAACTTGTAGCTGGTATAAAACAAATCACAAAGTTACTTTTTTTTAATAGAAGATTTCACACACAAAGTTACTTAGGTTGTAATACTAAAAATTGTAAGGCCATCCGCAGGCGGGAGTGGTACGCGACCGGTATCGGCGCGGTACCCCTGGCAACACCGTCGAGGATGACCGGCACGGTACCCCGTGCGGTACACGGCCACCGGTAGTGAACACTACCCACCCCACCCTCTCTCTCTCTCTCTCTCTCTCTCTCTCTCCTTTCTCTCTATCTCTCTCTTCTTTTCTTTTATTTTTTTAATTAATTAAATAATTGGTATGGAATTGGTATGGGTGTGGATGAATTGGTATGGTGTTAGTAAGATGTTGGTAAAATACTGGAAAGCTAATGTGGCGCTGAGGTGACAGCTATACCATTGGTACCGTACCAATGAGGATGGCCTAACAGATTACACAACCAAATTCAAATGAGCAACTAGAACACACTCACGTACATATAGTATGCGTATATTATACAAACATGCATACATGCAATTATGCAATGATGCAATATTAATAAAAATTACCTTTACACCCTTATTATAAATTTTTATATAATTAATAGAACAACTTAATAATTAATATTTTTCCATCAAAAATATTAAAATCCCAGGAAGCATGCTTTAGCTCTCGGTAAAAATTACCATGGATGCAGTCTGGGCAAAGCTCATGTAAATCTTATAAAAAAACATATTTTTCCATCAAAATAAAACAATTATTGACATATTAATTAAAAAAAAACTATTATTGGACATCAACTAAGAATCATAATCCTAAAAATTAATACATAAAAATTAAAAAATAATAACTAAGTTAACTAGACTTTAGATTCTTTATGTATAGAGGAATATTATCTATTTATATGGTTTGATCCCATAAAAAGTTTAAGCTAAATTAACTTTGTTATGCAATGAGTTTAAGGTTTAATCCCATACCATTGCTAATCCTTTATACACCCAAAAGAAGGCCAAAAGTATTTTCAATAGGGACAAAACTGTGAAATCATACATGTTACCATGTGCATATACATATCAAAATCCCCAAATTATACTATTTATCTGAATAATATCTGCTACACATAAACCCTTTTATAGAAACCCTGAAAATGATCACCAAGTACTACTACTATAGTACTATCCATATCCAAAGTCCAAACCCATACAATATAACATGTATAATATATATATATATATAGATATATGTACTTACTGCATCTTTAATTAGTTGTGCATTGTATCATCTTCTTCCCCCATGGAACATTGCATCAGACGTTGGCCGGTCCCACCGTCACGATTTCGGTGTGCCAACGCTTCCTAAGTTTTCTGACGACCGCCACCGGATCAATGACTCCGATCACCGTCAGTTTCTTGGCGTTCAAGTCCATAGCTAACGACTCGACCCCTGTACGTAAAAGTAAAACAAATTAAACAACATTTTCTTTAACTTCTTCACTCAAATCATATAAAATGAAATGAAATCGAACTCGATATTAACCTAAAAGGCCGGAAACTGATTGCAAAACCTTCATTCTATCTTTATCGCAATGAGCATCCACTTTAAGAACAACTTTCTGCAATGAAATTTAGATAAAAGATGAAATTTTGCAACAATTAAAACCCATCAAGAAATAGAGATGGAGATTGTAATCAAAAGAAGAAAAGAAAAAAAAAACACAAGTTCTCTTTGGTGTGTGTGATTTTGCAAATGTTCAAGAAACAGAGGAGGTCAAATATGAAATTTTCAAGAAACAGAGGAGGAAAATGGGACAAAACCCATGATAGTATTGAAGATTGGTTACTTGATTTTGAGAATAAACCAAAAGAAAAGTGAAAATTAGGGGAAATTGTGAATATCTTGAATTGATTTATGTGTTTACAATCTATAGAATAGAAAACTAAAGAAATTTCACCTTGCTTTCAGGCATGATGATGATGATGATGGTGATGAAGGTGTGTTGAACAATTGAAAAATGAAGAGAAGATGAGGAATTGAAGATGGTGGAATGTGTGTTTTATAGGGAGAAACAGAGAGAAGTTATATAAACCCATGATTACTTTCTGATTTTTTGATATACTTAGAATTGCCAAAATGAGTTTTCCAGTTTTGGGTTTTGGAGTATGCAGTTGTGACTTGTAGTTCTATGGCCTTTTTTAGCATTATGATACACTTAGTTGGTATCTTTGCTTTATGCTCAAATAACTTAACCACAAGGATGCACATTCATTTTCTTAAGCATGTTAAAACCTCGCCAATAAATACATTGGACTATTCCTCTAGGCCCATGTGGCCAACTAGCTGATAACGTAGCTTATGATTGTTAAATAACAAAAAGAAAACATGTTTAAAAATTGGTATTGTAAAAAGTAGCAAGGGTATATTTGGAATAAAAAATAATGTCCCATAAATCACTAAAACATTAGTGAATTTATGGGACTTATTATTTTTTACGGTCCACCAAACATGTACCTGACTTATAAGCTAAGCTAACTTATTTTTACCAAACAATGCCTAAATCTTGTATATAAACTTTAAAACTTTAACTATTTCATCTCACTACCATAACTTATTTCAAGCTTTAAAATTATGCCGCTAGTGAACTCTACATAAAATTGTCAAACAAATATCCCAAAGTTTAAAGTTCCCAACTAGAGGTAGAACGAAATCAGCATAATGTGTGAGAATACGTGAAACCTCTCATATTTAATCTCCAAAACAACCCTACCGGATTGAAGAGATGCTCCAACATATATAGTGAAGAATTGGTCCAGGTCTAACCAATGTGGAACTCTAATATTGAGTTTGTTAGCACAGAGACTTTCTTCTAGGCCAAGTTCAAAAATCAATATTTTCTACTAACATTAGTTAGTGCAGATACTCCATCATAAAGTTTATGGTATATGGAGATTGGTGAAATTTTTGGAGGGACATCTTGGCCGGCCTTTAGAGGATATGTTCTTTTGAAAGGATTGGTGAATTTATCTTCTGAGAGACTTCTGAGATCGTTTTGGGGTAGGGCAAGGATCGTGTAAAAAGGTTGAATTAACAGTGAGAAGCATGATAAGTAGATGATAAGTGGACCTAAACCTGTGATCTCTTTTAATCTCATGTCTTCCCATGACTTGCGCTTTAAAAGGGAATTGATCCAGTGAATCTCATCCTAATATGCATCCATTTCTCATCCAATGGTTGATAATCACTTCTCACCATAAATTCTACTTTTCACTGGAACCCAATCCTTTAACGGCTTTCGGATATTTTGATTTTTGGGGACGACTCTGTTTGGGTTCTATTTTGAGGAAGGCATCCTTGGTTTATTTTGGAGTTCCAATGGGACATAATTAAAAGGGGTATGGTTTTGATAATTTTAGTTGTTGTGTTTGTTTGGTTTATTTATAAGCATACATACAAACAAAAACCAATATCTTTTCATCTATATAACTATGTACAAATATGTTTCCTTAGTTTTTTATTTGAATTGCACATGGTGGGTAGGGCTAATATCCTAATTAAAGTATCAAACACACATGTCAACAACCATATTGTAAACTTTCTTATAGAAGCAATGAGGTTACTAGTTTTAGTTTTAGCGTATGAAAGATTTGGTTTAGTTTTAACCAAATACATAAGTATTCTAAGGGCAACAAAACAAGTGACCGGAACCAAGTATCCAAAAACCTTCAACATTTATTATTCAATATTCCAATTTGGAGATGGAAGCAATACAAATCTGCAAATCGATATTCCAATAACACAAGTTCAAAGATTAATGAATCTAACAAATGATCACCAACAAAACACAGAACGTAAATGGAATGGTGACATCGAAGTCATGTGCTATGTGGTTTTCACTCCTTGGAATTTGGAAATGTGAAGAAAAGGAAAAAGGGCGGGAATTTGACAGGGTGCAACAAGAATGATACAATCCTCGTATTGATGTCAATGATGAAGGAAGTAGTAGCAATAATGAATCACAAGATAGCACAAGTTCACGTCGTAGGAGTGATGATCTAAATATGAGTGCAGAAAAACCGAGTAATCGATCTAGATGAAAATCTATTATGAGACGGTCTATTTTTGTTATTTATAAAATTACATTATAAATGATGTTTTAATATATTATTTTTTGAAAGATTTTTTATTTCTTTGTAATAAATTATCAATTTAATTCATATATATTTGTTATTCTAATATTCTTTTAGTAGAATATTAATATTATAAATTACTTTTTAATATAAATTATTTGTTTAATATAAGTTTTTGTCAAAGATATTTTAATAAATGATGAAAAATAAATCGTTATTAAAAAACAAATAACTTATTAATATAAAAGAATGCCCTTTTAATTATTTTACGCAAATAAATAAAATTTTTGCCAAACATTAAATATAACTTATCTTTTTTATCACGTTCTATTATAATAATAAGCTAATTTAGACACACCCTAAATAATCTTTTATTTTGTAATAATAAGGTTTAACTTAAAATGTTTTGAGTATAGTCGATTTCAATAATGTTATTAGTTTTGTAATAAAAACTTTATTTTGTAGTATTTTGTCATTAATTTCTATTTCATGTAATTTAAAAAGATAATCACCATCTTTTGATGGTGTTGGGATTGTTCTGACAGCTTATGTTTATGTTAATGTAAGATAAACATGTTTTTTTTACATGAGATTATATTTTTATATTTATAATTTCATAGTAAAAAATTATAAAGGTAAAAAAATCTCAACTTTTATAGTAAAAATATTGGAAAAGAGTAACTTATGCTAATTTACACATTGGAATAAAAGTTAAATAAGCTATAAGGAAGTAGTTTATCAACAACTCCTTCTCACGAGTTTTAAATTAGGTAAATACTTCTTCTTTTTTTCCATTCAAACACCACAAACTCTCTTTGTTACCAGTTCTACGTCGGAATAAGTTAATATACACTTTAAATTAGCAATCCCTAACAACCCCTAATATTATTTGTATGCATTTATTAGGAAGGAAATAACTTAATTAGTAAAAAATATATATATATATATATATATATATATAACACAATTAGATGCTTAGATTTATAAGAAATGAAAATAACCTCATTAATATGGTTTCAACTGTTTGGGCTATAAACTATGCCATGTTGATGTGAAGAGTTTTTCATAACACATTGAATCATGTGAATATATCATCGTCAAATAGCTTGTATAACTTCACAAATCGTAACCCATTTTGTAAGCAACATACAATAGAGATTTTAAGTGCATGAGTCTTCTTATATCTTATATATGTTTTATCATTCTTAAATGGAACACGGTTTATTCACTTGCCTATATTTACAATCTCTACTTGACAGCCCATTTGGGTTCTAATAGACAACGATACATCATATTACGTTGTAATTTGTGATAATAGGTCATATATGATTGTAATGATTTGACTATAAGGGTTCATATTAGGATGTATGGAGTCATATTAGGTTCTAATAGTTGACAAATCTGAAATACTCATTTTCAAATGATATCCACATTGTTCACAAAGATTCATTTTTTTATTTGAAAAACGGTCTTCTTGGGTTGTAACAGGTGACATAGGTCATGTCGGAACATAATAGTTTCTATTGGTGATAACGGGCATATTGGTTCGTAATGTATCAATATTATGTTGTATTGAGTCATATTGAGCTCCAATGGTTAATAATGATCATTATTAGATTGTGATGAGATGAGTGAATACGGATTACAAGAGATCACCTTCGTTCCCAAAAACAACGACGAAAGAACAATCTAAAACGGTTTTAAACTTGGGTTTATGAATACAAACAAAGATCCCCTCGAGATTTCAATTCACTTAAAACTAAATTTAACGTTACCTTTTTTTGTAAGTTCGATTTGGAAATTAGGGAAGAAGAAGATCCGATACAACGGAGAAGAGAGCCGAAGAAATCAATCAATAATCAGGAAAAAAAGATGAAGGGGTAAAATTACTAAATTACCCCTCATGTCTTCGAAACACGAAATATAGACCATCAATCTATTTTACATGTTACATTAAATACACACATTTAATATTTATTTAAATCAAATGATAGTAATAAAGGATAAAATAGGAAAATGACATGTTTTTTTGTTGGAAGAAATAAACAAAAAGGTAAAATAAGATTTTTCTCTTTTTCATTGGGTTTCTGGAGAAATCTAGACACCTCTACTCTCTTCAAAATAAATCTCACAGACTCCATTATTATCATCATCTGCAAAAACTTAATACCAATTGTGTGTGTTTTTGATCCAATTTCACCATTGTTAGGGTTTCGTTAGGGTTTTGGTGAAGAATCATCCAAATATCTGCTTAATTATACAATGGAAGAAGCTTATTTTCCGGCCAAATTGAAGAGGAAAGATCTCGATGAAGTTAACGATGACTTCTGCGACTTCTCCCTTTCTTCTCCGGCTAGGAAAATCCGTCGTCTGGTATGAAATATGTATACTTCTCTGTGTGTGTGTGTGTGTGTGTTACTGTGTGTGATTGTGTGTTCTGATATGATATGAAAATTTGTTCATGTTTCACCTGTAATTAGCAATTTCGCATTCATTTCCATTTGGATCATCCAGAATTCGAGTGGTAGCTGGTTAAATTTTTCGTTGTATAGATTAGAATTGGATTTTCCACACGAAACCTAGAACTTTTGATTAGCAATTTAGTGTGTGTGTGTGTGTGTGTTACTGTGTGTGATTTTGTTTCTGATATGAAAATTTGTTCGTGTTTCACCTGTAATTAGCAATTTCGTATTCATTTCCAATTTGATCATCTACAGTTCGAGTAGTAGCTGCTTAAATTTCTGTTTGTATAGATAAGAATTGGATTTTCCACACGAAACCTAGAACTTTTGATTAGCAATTTAGTGAAGTTTTTGTCAAATTAGGTCAGGTGACGAGGTTGAAATTCAGAAATTGTGCCAGATCACTTGGAAGCCTGTGAAATTTTGGTCACCAGCTAACAATAATGGCTATGTGCATGTGTATTTTAATCCTGTTATAGATGCTGATTGTTGAATTTTTTATTTTTTTTTTTTGAATGTTTTGCTTTGCTTAATGCAAACTTAAGGACAGTGATTCTATGTTATAGAATCATAGAAACCTATTATTTTTGAGTTTTTGATTAATGGAGTCTGTATGTATTGTGTTTCCATTTTATAATGAAGCACTTATTGGCTATCTTGTTAGGATGCTGAATTGCCCCCAATAATTGAGGAAGAAGAAACGGTGAATCCGGTGGTATTTGGACAACCGGTGCCCTCTCAAGATAATTTTGCAGAACAAGTAGTGAGGGATAGTCATAGTCCCATTGCTATTCATGAACTGAGTGGTAGTCTGCCGTTGAATGAAGAGAGGGCTATCGTTCTGTTTGATCCCAAGAATAACATGCTACCATTGCAAACTCAATCACCCTTTTCTATTTCCGTCAATTCGGACTTCCTTTCAGGGTTTAAAAGTAAGCTTTCTAACTCCATGTCTATGTTCTTTTTTTGTTCAGTTATTACATTAATATGTGTAAATAGGTTTAGGATTTTGTCAGGGGAACTGGTTGGAAGGGAAATTAGATGCTTAAAAACCCTTTGTGTGCTTTGCATCTGGGTTTGTAATCATCGGTTTAGAACAGTAGATCAAGGCGAGAATGAAGCACTTCAATTCATTATGTTTGATCTTGTTTCCACTAATATTTCCACTTATCAACATTTTGTGTCAAATTTAGCTGATTAGAGTTTAGAACTTAGTGCGTTCTTGGGGCAATGAATAAAAGAATGTGGTCTATCCATATATTCCTTTTAAGTGGCATGCTGTTTTGGCAATCTTATTATCTATAAGTAACATTTGTTCGTTCTAGTCCTTCACCTGTTGAAAGCAGACTTATTATGATTTATGAAATCTGATATGTTCGGCAAACTAGTGGACACGCTTGGTAAGTAGTCATGTTTGGTAACAACTAGCTGATAAGCTAGTTGACAAAGTAAAATGATCTAAATTGGAAGGACATAATTGGAAAAAGAAAATGGAAAAAAGCTCCTGAAGCTTATTGAGTATCATTTCCAAGAAGGTAAACATATGACTGACCAAAGGGGTTTTTTCAGTAAGGTCAAGAAAAGGTAGCTTAATGTTGCCAAATTTGGTCCAAGCATGTGTGTCCATTGTAACATATTGACCATCATTAGGCCTTTTCTTGTAGCCGGTGCAGTCTAGAAACCAAGTGATCCTTACGGTTGGTTTTATTGTGTACAGATCCTGTTTCATGGTCAAACCAGTCAAACCTACTTAAATCACTAAGTGGCAAAAAAGAGAAGCATGACGATAACTCTGAGCCAATGAATGGCAGCCTGGCAGTTGTACCATGGGTGCCAATGCATTCACAACAGCGAGCAATGGCAGAAGTGGAAGCTCCTCGTGTGGAAGTCGTATCTGAGACTGAGATGATGGATGCGGATGATATGGATATTGAAGACAATTACCCCCAACAAAAGCCTGGAGGCGTATTTGGTTCGGTGAACGGTGGTGAAGATGTGAACCAATGGCAACAACATTGCATGATTCCACAGCCTCCCCCCCATAACTTGACCACACCAATTGCTTGGTCAGGTACAGGTGCTTAGCTCATTCAGCCACTTTTGATTCAGGAAGGCTGGTGTTAGTTAGAAAGCTAAGATGGAGAGATATATAGCTTGTTGTTTTGGATGGTAGTCCCATGTAAAGGGTTCTTGAGGGGTATTAGTTTAGATAAAATGTTAGGTTGGAACAGGTTTTGTACTTGCATCATCTCTGCAACAATCAAACTAGTGTTGTACATTTTGTAAGACAAGAGTTGTCAAGTCAAAGGGCCTGTTCTGTAAATTTTTTTATGCATCTGGATTTCATGAAAAGATATGAATTTGTTAGGATCTGAAATATTTGGTGTGTTTTGATTTATATGATTATGGAATTGAATTCCATCCGGCTTGTAAAAACAAATTTTAAAAAATTATGGAAGTGATAAAAATTATCTTTTTATTAATGTTGAGTCTAATACCACTGCTCTCTTGAAAAATAAATACTGCTGATTACCACTGCCGGCATTGGAAGGTTACTACTGCTGATGAAGATTGAAGATTACCACTGCCAGTATGTGATGAATTCTTGAAGATCAAAGTTACCACTGCCATTACAAATTACTACTGCTCTTGAAGAGTACTTTTGCTGATTTTGTGGTTACTACTGCTGGTGTACAGTTAACACTGTTTTTGTCTTTGACACTGCTATCAGAAGACGATAAGGAAAGGATTGTGATGACTTGAAGATATAGACAAGATACGATATGCTTGGAGATATTTTAGAGATTATCTTGTAAATCTAGTTTCCTTATTGTAATCTGTTAAGATGTATATATAGCTGTTAGGTTTTCATTGTTAGATACGAGTTTTTGATAGCTATTGTATTAGAATTAAGAGCCTCAAGATTGTTCTTGAAATCCCTGCAATAGAGAAGTATTGCACGTCTGTTTTGAGCCTGTTCAAACAGATTGGGGCTTGTAGTTGTAATCATTAAGCTATTAAGATCAATATACATAGTTTGTTTGAATTCATTGTTCTGTTTTTAATCAAAGTATTATTCCGCAAACTTCTTTGATTAAGTATTCTGTTCTTGATATTGAGATTCAGATCCTGTCAAGTGGTATCAGAGCATTTTTCATGTTCCCAAGATTTGTCAAGTGGTATCAGAGCTTGTAAAAACTCTAAAGTCAAAACATTTTTCATGTTCCCAAGATTTGTCCAAGAAGTAATTACAAATGAATTGACGGCTGTACCTAAACATGGAAACATCTATAAGAACTCTGCTCTTGGTCATAAGTTGTTCTCCAATATGAAGAGACCTGCAGAAGGCTCCAATGACCAATTCACTCCATTGTTCTCTACAATGATGAGAGTGAACCACCCACAAGGTGAGGCATCAGGCTGGCAGCCTACACAACCAAGCATTCCCTCTGATGACCTACCCACACCTATCACAGATACAATCCCTCAGTCCTTTGACAAAACCCCCACCCCCACACTTCAAAAATATCAGAGAAAGAACAGAGGAGCTCCTTCCTCCTCTGGTTCTAAACCCCAAAAGCCTATAAGCCAACAGTTGGAGCACTCTCCTTCTGATTCTACCCAAAGGGATACCCCTGGAGTGCAGCCCCACTCAAGTATAAAGAAGGTGCCCTCTAAGGAGAAGGATGGGCATGTGGTTGGTGAGGCTCAAACTACTGATGTTGCACAAGATGTGCATCAGGCCAGTTTGAACATAATTAAGACCCCCACCACGGCAACTCCTAGTGAGAAATCACATGGAGGACCCAGGTGCCAAGAAACCAAGGGGGCTTCTAGTGCTTCAGCAAGGCTGAAGACTAAAGTCAAAAAGCTCAAAGATCCAGTAATGGAGGTTAACACTTCTAAACCTGGTGAGGGCAGATTTACACATGAAGAATTGATGGAAAACTTTCGTACCATTGCCAAAGATTTGAAGGCCTTTGAGAAGAACTTCTTTGTTCATGATGAGAAACATGGCTCTCATGCAGCAAGACTTGATACATTGGAGGAGTTGGCCACTGCACAGCATGATATGCTCAAGCTGCATGAAGCACAGTTGGTGAAGCAAGCAAGGGTCATTCAAGCTCAGGGTGCTTCCATTGCCTCCATGAAGGGTACTATTCGAGCTCTAAGGAAGAAGTATCATACGTTGGTTCAATTCACAAAGGGGGAGAGATCTGGAGTTAAGGGGGAGTCTGTGCATGAAGAAGATGTTGTGAATGAACAAGGTGTTGAAATGGAGACTGAAGTCAAAGGGGAGGAACAGAAAGAGACTGGAACAGTGGCTGAGACTGTTTTGGAAGAAGATGAAGACACCCAGGTTGCAAATGAACCTGCAGTTATTAGTGCTGAACCTGAGATCAATGAGGATGATCTAACTATTGCTGAGTTGCTAGTAAAGTTGCCTGAAGTAGTCAAACCTACTAAGGGTGTAGTTATCAAAGAATCAGAGATTGTGAAGAAGAATGATCTTCCTGTTGTTGATCCTAAAGATAAAGGAAAAGAGAAGATGGTTGAAGAAGCAGAGTCTGATTCTGATTCTGAGATTGATGAGGCAAAAAGGAAGATAATGGAATATGAAGCTTCAGAGGCTCTTGCCAGACAGTTAAGTCAGGAAGAACAAGAAAGAGTGAACAAGGAGATAGAAGAAAGAAAACAGAAAGCTGATAAGAGAAAGCCTGTGAAAAAGACTCAGAAGAAGTCAATTTCAAAGCAGGAAACTGAAAAGAGGAGGACTATGGTGAGATTTTTGTCTACTGCTCTTGGAAAGCCATTTCAATTCTTTTCCAGGTGGACTCTGGATGAGATTGAGAAAAAGTACAATGTCACCAGAGAAGCCATGCATTTGGAAGCAATGGAGGATCAACAGGTTGAAACTGAAGAGGTGTCATTGGTTCAAAGAAAGAGGAAGAGAGATCAGATCAAAGAACAGGTTACCACTGAAGGTAAGCCTGAACAGGATAAGGAACTTGTGGTGATTCCTGAGCAACAAAGTGTTCAAAAGATTGAAAAGAAGAAGGCATTTGTAAAGAATGATGAGGTAGTTGAGAAAGCTGTTGTGAAGGAGGTTGAGGTGTCTAATCAGAAAGAGGCACAATCATCAAAAGCAATAAGGAAGAAATCTGTTGCTAAAAAGCCTAAGATGAGTAAGGAAGTGGAGGAACCTTCAAACATCTCCATGTGGATATACTTTGATAATAATCAGATAGATTATTTCAAAATATTCAGAAGTGATGGAACAAATGAAGTGTTTGCAAGTGAGATTGGAATCTTCAGAAAGCTGTCCAAAGGTGATTTGAAGAAAATGTATGAGATAGCTTGCACCAAAGAAATTGAAGATTTTGAGGAAGCAAGGATGCTGGTAGAAGACTTGAAGATTATGTTTGCTTTCTCACAGACAAAAGCAGAACTCAAGAAGAAGAGGAAGAGAGATCTGGATGATAGCATTGGTGAAGGAAAGGTTATTTCCTGGAACACCTATGAAAATAGGGTGTTTTCAGTGAATTTTGAGAAAGGAAGAATGAGTTTCTTCCTAATGGATAAAAGATATGACTTTGAGCCAGTTATGATGGGGAGCATGCTGGAAGTGAAGAAGAAATCAGAGAATTTGTCTGAACTTGATAAGGAGTTGATTGGGAGATTAAGAGAACAGCTGCTAGAGTTGAATGCTCATTATTTTGATGAAGAAGTAATTGAGTTAAAGCAGAAGAAAGTTGTTGGTTGGGGAGTTGATCAAGATCTGAGATATGTTGTCCAGTTTGATGATGGATCAGATTTGTATCATGCTGAATGGGAAAATGTCTTGGATGAGTGCACAAGGGAGAATTTAAAGGAGATGTATGAACAAAGATGCACTGTGATCAAAGTGGCTGTGAATGACAGAGACAATCCTGATCAAGCCAAGAAGAGGAAATTTGCACTAGAATGTTTGTTTTGGTTATTTGAACCTTTCAGACTTCTAGGTGTAAAGAATTCGAACTGTGAGGAGATAAAAGAATGGAGATGGTTTGAAAAGTGTAGGGTATACAGCTTGAATGTCAATGGTCAAGAAATGGAGTATTATTTTGAAGAGTGTGAAACTGATGCACTTGATATTCAAAGGCTGCAGTGTATGATGAAGGTAAGTCTGAGTACAAAAGGTGAACCTACAAGAGCTGCAAGGTTGTTAGTAAAGAAGATTGAAACCTATTTGAAGAGAAGACTCAGAAACTTAGCTCCTCATGCTGAGAAGTTAAGTTTAGGGGGAGATTGTTGAGTCTAATACCACTGCTCTCTTGAAAAATAAATACTGCTGATTACCACTGCTGGCATTGGAAGGTTACTACTGCTGATGAAGATTGAAGATTACCACTGCCAGTATGTGATGAATTCTTGAAGATCAAAGTTACCACTGCCATTACAAATTACTACTGCTCTTGAAGAGTACTTTTGCTGATTTTGTGGTTACTACTGCTGGTGTACAGTTAACACTGTTTTTGTCTTTGACACTGCTATCAGAAGACGATAAGGAAAGGATTGTGATGACTTGAAGATATAGACAAGATACGATATGCTTGGAGATATTTTAGAGATTATCTTGTAAATCTAGTTTCCTTATTGTAATCTGTTAAGATGTATATATAGCTGTTAGGTTTTCATTGTTAGATACGAGTTTTTGATAGCTATTGTATTAGAATTAAGAGCCTCAAGATTGTTCTTGAAATCCCTGCAATAGAGAAGTATTGCACGTCTGTTTTGAGCCTGTTCAAACAGATTGGGGCTTGTAGTTGTAATCATTAAGCTATTAAGATCAATATACATAGTTTGTTTGAATTCATTGTTCTGTTTTTAATCAAAGTATTATTCCGCAAACTTCTTTGATTAAGTATTCTGTTCTTGATATTGAGATTCAGATCCTGTCAATTAATTTTCTACGTGGATTTCATTAATTTTCTAAGTGATAAAATTTCATTATGGAAGTGATAAAAATTATGCTCTGTCAAATTTCATTAGAATTCTAGGATTCGAGTTTGGGACCGGCCTTGAATGAGACTGATATGATCGGGACCGGTTATTCGGTTATGTAGTGTGATTGTAAGGATGAAACGAAAGAAGCCATGATTGGGTAAGCAGGTAGACAACTGAAAGAATTGTGTGAGATTTATCGTATAATTTGATAGGGGAGGTTATTTACAGTAGAGGAGGTGAGACCTCCGGCCACCTCCACCATTGACGGAGGTGCTCTTTGGAGGAGGTTGTCGGAACACTCATCTCCGTCATTGACGGAGAACATAACTATTTTAAGTGTCTAGGGAGAAAGTGGTTAGAAGGTGTTAGAGAATTTAAAAAATGTTAAAATAATTAACGAACTTCAAATTAAAATTTTAAATAATAAACTTTAAATTAAAGAGTTTCTAATATTATATCAATCATAAAACAAAATTAGTTTGATTGTAATAACTTTATTAACCTTTTAACACATTCTTATTTTTAATTAAGTGAATTTAAATTTTATGATCTTTTATTCATGTAGCTTTTTTTTTAGCTATTATAATTCTTAATTTTTGTCTTTTAATCATAACAAGTCATTCCTAACCAGTGTTATTTTTATTATTATAGTTTCTTAAATAAAGGCAAATTCTATCCAAAGGCAAATGCTATCCAAAGGAAAATTCTGTATGTGAGTCTTTGGATGGGTCCAGAATAGAAGGTATGGATTATGTAAATCAAAAATGAATAGAAGGAGGTACAAATATATCCTTGGTAAACCATGGACCAACCCATATTCTTGACTACAGATGCTCTTGGATGTTAATGTCGCACTTGTAGACGTATCGACTTGGACCGGTGGTTAACGATAAAGAAATGGGTACGGTCGGTACACACATTAAATCAAAGAATGATCGAGGGAAATTGTACTTTAAGTGCTGAATTTACATCTGATAGTCGAAAAAAACACCAAAATTGCTTTACAGAAAGGAAAAAAAGGATGAAAACTGATTAGTCATGTGTTCATATATAGATATGATCACAACAATCTTACTGACTGAATCTATGAATTTGTTTGAGTTTTTACAATAAACAATACAGAACAAAAAGGTAGCATCATCAAAGAGGGCTGCACCACAACATTCTGACTAGAGAGCTACTTTCTTTACTTTTTCTTCTACTGTCAAAGTATAGGCATCACAATGTTGGCATCTCCATCTCCAATCTAAAAACACATGATGGACCAAACCCTAATCCCTCATTTTTAGTCACCCGATATATATTTTCTCTCCTCATAGAACTTCTTCTCGCTAGCTTCCTTCTTTGCATTCCGTTTCTGCACAAGTTGCGCTAAATTCAGTCCCAACTTCCAACATTTCACATCTTAAACCGTAACTAGTGTTTGTCACTACAACTTGCAAAGCGAGAGCATTTGAAATATAAAGATACCTACCTCATAGATTTCATGATTGGCCTTAATTCGTTGAGCTACGGAGGTGGTGGTGATGTTTTTGGGACTCTCAAGCAATTTGAAGATACCCATGCTTTTGGGGACTGAATAAGGATCTAGCTTGCCCTGTAGTAGTAATGGAAAGAGTTAGTGTATTGGACTCGAAAACTTAAGAAAGTATGTGAATAAAAGATGTGTAACTTACATTGACAGAAGATTTGCTCTCGGAAACTGTTCCGTGCACAACCAATGAGATGTTGAAAGTTGCAATCTGATCAAGTCAATGAATTTGTAGTCAGGCACTTAGTGACATAGATATACGATATATCCTTTGTTCTTGATTAGCTCTTAACACTTAAAACAGAAGGAAACAAGCAATGACATACCATATCCTTTGTGATCTCCCATGGAGCACCAATGATAACTTCATCCACATACCGACAGGCCAAAACACTAAGACTGCGTTCATGCAGATGCATAAGTGGGAAATCAGCCCCACGCTGTTCGCTGCATCAAACGCATGCTTGTTATTTCTAGTCAATCCTACTCCGTTAACTAATCGCCAAAAAGGAATGAGAAGAGTGTGTAAGATCTAATATATCGTATTTACCTCACAATCTGATCAGTATAAATACCCACTAGCAGAAAGTCTCCAAGTTGTCGAGCACGCTTCAAAATCTAAATACATAAAAAGCCATTACCAAATTAACAATCATCGTCAATGCCGCTGAAAGTAGCTATCGTAGAAACCCACGAGGTTGTATGGCAACAATAAGCTGCTTATTTTTTGAGCTTATTGAAAGAGCTTCGTCTGATAACTTCAGATAGATTTCAATAAGCTCCGAGGGGCTTTATTCATTTTTTCCAGTTATGCCCCTTATATGTTAGAATTGAGTAATCTTCTAACATGTCTTTTTAAATTCAGGAATTTTGTTTAAACCAAACGCAGGATTGGAACGGAATCCAATTCCATATCCCACCAAATCCTACAAACCAAATGGGTTACGGATCCTTAGTTTCCCAAAAATTGTGGCCTAGACTTGCACCAATCACCTCAAATAGTACACGGTTTATTGGACTCCATCTTCTTTTCATAGCAGTGTAGGCCGTATACAAAATCAGGGTTATAGAGGAAAATGTTAAAAGGGGATACCCAAAATTTAGAAACTTAAAACGAGAAGGCTATAGAGGAAAATGTAAAGAGGGGATGCCTAAATTTGACCAAAATTAGAAACTTAAATGCTTTTAATCCGTTTATTTAAATGAACACTGCAATAAGAACTGAGTGTTTTGTCATTTATACTCAATTACTCCTCGCTAACATTTCTTAGATGTAACTATCAACTTAGGCATAGTGAGTGGTAAAAATGCAACACTTCTTTGGACATCTATGGCATCTGTAACACATTTGTAACATCAATAACTTATCTAAAATACAAAAACAAAAGCATCAGCAGATGAAAAGATCTCGCAGTTTTATGCAACAATGATAATGGGAGTCGGGAATAAGCAGAAATGTTATTGGGGCAATACAGAAGCAGCAGGTGCTTTTGTATATGATATGATGATGACAGACAAACTGCTGATCATATCATAAGGTGGTAAAGGAACGTTCAAATATAAAGTCAAAATAACTTAAATAATCAATACTTAGGGCACAAAACAGGAAAACAGCAAAACATCCGATGTAGCCACATACCTCAACATGCCCAGCATGAAAAAGATCAAATGCTCCATCAATATACACCACACGTGCATTTGGTCCAGGCCCCTGAAAAATGAAAGAAAATAAAGTAAACAACGGTTTCTTAGAATATATCTTCAAATTTGTAAGGAGAAGAATGAGTGGAAATGAATAGCATAGCTAAAGTGGTGGTGGAGCCTAGAGTAAAGTATGTCCGACGATTGAATGACTAAAGAAGGGCCTCAGGGTATCAGTTGGAAGCTACTAAAATACAAAAAAAAAAAAAAAAAAAATACATGGCAGCATGCATCTAGAAGTTAGCAAAGAAAGTAGGCATCAAGCTAAAGACACATTTGGTGGTGGAATGAGGAAATACAAAAGGTTATCAAGGAGAAACAGATTCAAGAGAAGTACAAATTAGCGAAAAGAGAAAAAAAACATATAAGTTGATTAAAATAAGTAGATCTATGCTACATAAAAAATGCACCTAGAAATGAAACCAAAAGGTTTTAAACTTTGATGACAAATGACATGATTAGAGAACAATGGTGAAGTTATAAGTTGTTCAATGGAAATAGTGGCAATTAGAAGATCAATTTGGTTTAATGGCAACACTATTTGTGGATTAGAAGACTCACGCAAAGTTATTAAGATGCATTACATACAATGGATTTAAATATGTTTATCGATCTAGAAAGTATGTATTTGATGTCAACGGAAGTGACATGGCAAAAGTCTTGAAACATAAGAAAATACCTACAATGCATATTCATATTAACTTTGTTTAGCATATGCACCATGGCATTGAAACAAGCATGAAAGCATGTGCTAGTGAAATAAGCGCTTAGCCTATTATTACTAGATCAGTTTTCAGTCCTCACATTTTTGCTTTAGTTATAGATGAGCTTGTGCATAAAATACAATACACAATGGTGTTCTTTTCGCTAATGACACCATTTTGATTAATATAGGATGTGATGTGTCCATGAAAAGTTTCGAGGCATGGTGAAACAAATACTGGCATCTTAAAGGTTTTACATGTAGTGCCTATGTTACTACCTCCTTCTGTAATCCCCATATCAGGTGCTTCGGGACTGGAGTTACCTATGTGGTGTTTGACTATATCCCCAAACTGTTGACCACGGATTCATAGGGATAAGAAAATGGGGATAGACAAGTAACCGTTTTGGTCCTTTTATACAAAGAAAAGGTGATATTAGTTTACAATTCGCAAAATGAAAAACAAAAAGTAAATGAAATGAACTTCAGCTTTATGATTGAGAAAAAGAAAAGAGGTGATCAACAACTTATTTTCTTTGATAATTTGAAGTTTGAACTAATATGGATACACTAGTTAACAGTTACAAGATGATAAGACTTAAGTTTAGCAATTATTTTTCTTATATATTTAATTAATGAATAGACTTTCATTCATTTGATTTCCATTAGTGTGTGTGCTTATACAAATACACATAAGCACACCAATATATCCACATTTTTTTTAATATTCCCGGTATCATGTATCATGCATCCCTCCCATATCCTTCCAACACAAAGCATTGCCCAAGTGAATACTCCAAATACCCTCCAATTACAGCAGAGCTTATTCTAGAGCATAAAGAATCCTGTGGTTGTCACCTAGCTGTAGATATGCCCTTAAAAGCACCATGAGTAACATGTACAACAAATTATTCCAATTTTATAATATCAAATTCCATGATTTGTTTTATTTCAGCCACAATTTTTAAAGGCTGTATATCCCCTTGAGGGGGTATGGATAGGTTTATGTGAGTGCACAGGTGGGACCCAGTGTAGAGGGGTATGGATTTATGTGAGTAGAGAGAAGGTAGGAGGGGGTATAGATAGCAACACCCTTTCTAAACATAGTTGGTTGGCAATGAGTGTATTGTAAATTTGTAATAGGTATATAAAGTAATCAACCCAATGATCATAGAAACTATCACACTTGACTTTTATTTGGGTAAGCTACTGAATTTGACAATTCAACTGAATAGTTACGCAAAACTATAAAATGGTGAAGCTTATTTCAGATGGGAATCTAAACCATCCCTCTTGTTCTTCCTCTGAAGTGGATCCTATTGAAATTCTAAATACAGGCTATATATTAGATGATAATCTAGCATAACATACTTGAATTCATGCAAGTCCCATGGAAGGTATATGGACATGAACAACAAAGTAAGCAAAAGAATAAGCACTAATCAAGCTCGAGACCAGAATTATGAAGGGGAATAGGTACCTTGGCATTTGAAAACTGCACAATTCTTCTTGATGTAGGCAGAAACTTAGAAGCGTGTTTAGATTTTGATAAATTTTCCCCACTTTTGTTCATTGGTTCCCCGTTCTGTGATGATTCCTTTGGAACTTGAGATACTTCCTTATCCTCCATAGAAGCCAGTATTCTTCCTGCATTATAAGTGAAGATGTTTTACAAGGAGCACACAAATACACATTGAATGAATTCAAAATTCAATCAATAATCAAGATACATCATTTCCATAAAAAGTAAGAGGCATTAAAATCCTCCTTTTTCTACTAATGAAATTTTGCTGGATGCGGTAAAAGTTTGTTGCAGTACCTACAATGTCTGTGCTGGAGACACCCTCCGTGCGTTTGATCTGCTTGTACCGACCAACTTTCTTTGCGAGGGCATATGCATCACTTCCATCAGGAAGTAGGCAAGGATCATCACCATGTATAATATAATCAATCTTATGCTCATTAAAGAGACGGTTCATAAAATCCTCAGTAATGGCATACGGTGCATTAGCAATAACTTCATCCACCCACTTCAATCCACTAACGAGAGCCAGCCTACAAATAATTAACATCAAATCGTAAGTAAATGAATTATCAAAATCAAAAGGCCTAAGAGTGTGTGAGAGAGATTTACAATGGGGTGAAGTATTTCAATATAATGGCAAGAAAGTATATATATATATATATATATATACATGTCAAACAAAGGGTGTATACCTCTCTTCCATAGATAAAACAGGTGGGCCCTTGTTCGTTACGATCTCCTCATCACTTACAAGCCCAACCACCAACTCATCCCCCAAAGCTTTCGCTTGCCTCAAAGCATTAGCATGACCATAGTGCATAAGATCAAAACACCCATCCATGTAAACCCTAATCCTTTTCTTTCCTCCTTTTTTCTTCTGAAGATCCTCAAGTAAGGTAACATATATGGCAAAGTAGGAAACCCCATTATACCACCAAAATAACTCGTCGATAAACCAAGCAATGCAGCTGTTAGCATAATGCCACCAAATAGATGTGGGTAGTAGTATACCCCATCCCAAGTGGAACTATTGCTTTCATACTCCATATTGGCTCAATGCTAAGCCTTTCAGGGCCTCTAAAGCCCTTTTTCTAATGCTGTAAGAGGAGACACAAACCCTGCAAAACAAAGGAATCACTCAATCACCACAACTGTACAAGAATATGAAATCAAACAAGTGAATTGCCTAAATCAATCAAATAGGTTTCAATTTCAGCCATCTTAGAGTGTGATCCCTAATATTAGAATGCAGAATGAATCAGAAATTTCAATTTAACAAATTGCATGCACTAATCCTTCAAATTCCATCAGAAGAAGATGAATTCATCAGATTAGTATCAAATAGATTCAAAAACACATCCAGATTCTCAAAAAATACGAACTTTTTTCATGAAATTAGCTGAAATCTAAACGACAAAACAAACAAAATAATCATCAAATATCGCAAATTCGCAATCCAAACAACAAATCACATACTGAAATTCATAGAAATATCAAAAAATAAACACAAATCAGAGATAAAAACAAGTACCGAATTGCGATCTCAAATTGAAATTACTACTGCAAATTGAATCAAAAAAAGGTGAAATTGAGAGATTCGATTGAGATCGAATCTGAAGAATGAATGATTGATTACCTATTTGGCGTTGGAATTCGTGTCTCCTTGTGCAATTTCTCTCTCTATCTCTCTGTAATTCTGCCAGTTGGGGGTTGAATGATGGAATTGAGAATAGAAAGAAAAAGGGGGATTCCTTTTAATAGAAGAAAAAAGAGAAGGGAGATTAGAGTAATTTTAATAGAAGAAGAAGAGAAGGGGTAGGAAAAAAAGGGATGGATGATGCCTTTAATTTTCTTGTCATTTTCAAACTAAATATATAAAACTTGTGAACTAAGAAAAGCTTTCCACATCAAAGAAATAAAATCAAGGAGTAAGTTGAAAATTGAAATATCTTGGACATATGAAAAATATGTAGTTTTGTTTATTCAATTGTTTAATGTATTTTGTTGGTCTTATCTTTGACTTGGTAATTGGTTTTTTAATGTTGTTAACATTGATTTAAACATGTTTAGACAAAAATTAAATGAGGTGTATATTATATTAATTTTGAATTTTTTATTCTAAAATTGATTTGAAGAGCTAAGAAGTTGATATTTGATGTTGGTTAAACTTAAAATCTATGTATTTATTTTTAAATTTACTTTTAATTTAGAATGAGTTAATTACATTTTTGGTTCATGTGGTTTGGTGGTTTTAACACTCTGGGTTCATTTTTAAAATAATTATGGATTTGGTACCTGTGGTTTACACTTTATAACGTTCTGGGTCCATTATTTCTAACATCGTTAAAAAATTATGTTAAATGAATCAACTATAAGGGTATTTTAGTCTTTTAATAGTACAGGGACTAAATACGTAAAAACAAAATAAAGAACTATTTATAACACTTTTTACCAGATTTCATTCTTACAAAACCCTAATACACCACACTCACTTCCACCAACCACCAACCATGCCCACCTCCACCGCTACAAACCACCACCACCACGATCGCCGACCACCACCACCTCTACCATCGCCGGCATCCACCACCACAAGAGCCACCTCCACCACCACCACCAGACCCGCCTCCACCACCACCAGGTGTGTGTGGATATATATATATATATATATATATATGGGCGGGTTCAATTGCAAACCACTTTTTCGTTGTGAACGTGAGGACAGCCCAGAGCGCGACACGTGGTAATTGAAATCGGCGGGTCAAGATTTATTCAGTCTGAATAAAGCGTTATTCAGACTGAATAAAGCGTTATTCAGACTGAATAAAGCGTTATTCAGACTGAATAAGCCTTGACCCGCGGATGACCCGCGGCTGACCCGCCCGGGTCCGAATTCATCAGAGTGCGAGTAGTGTTATTCAGTCTGAATGACTAAGCCAAAAAATTTCAAATTGCCACGTGGCGCGCTCTGGTTGGTCCTCACGTTCACAATGAAAAGGTGGTTTGCAATTGAACTTTCACCTATATATATATATATATATATGAAATGAGGGAGGTTCATTTGTAAACCACAAAAAATGTGTAAACCAATTATAGCCGTTGATCAAAAAAATCAAAGAAGGATATGGATTCATAGAAAACATGGAAATGTGAATTATATGGTAACTCATTGATTATTGAAGATGAAAATATGAAATATAGAAATGTTTTTTGAAAATCAAGGGTGTGGATTGGTTTGCACGGTTTACACATTTTTTGTGGTTTACAAATGAACCTCACATAATAAAGATATATTATATAAATTCAAATTAAAATAATGTATTAATAAAATAATAAGGAAACTACTAAAAGACTAAAATACCCCTTAGTTAATTCATTTAGCAGAGTTTTTTAACGGAGTTAGAAATCATGGACCCAAAACGTTATAAAGTGTAAACCACAGGCACCAAATCTATAATTATTTTAAAAATGGACCCAAAGTATTAAAACCACCAAACCAAGAAGACCAAATATGTAATTAACTTTTTTACAATCATCACTTGATATTAGATATTCTAAGATTTGTTATAATTATACAAATCAAATTTAAAATATTATATATATATATATATAAATAAATAAAATTAAAATCTATATATATTCTGTTATTTAATTTTTGTGGCATCTAGATACTAGGAGAGTACAAAAGACCCCCCATGAAATCCAATCAATCAAACTCACTAACAACCTAATTAAACCCAACCCACCAACAAAGTGTTAATTAAAAGGGTTCAAATTGGGTTAGGAAAACTCAACCACACAAACAGCATATGCCCAGCTAATATACATTATTTTAATAAATTTATATATATTTACAACCCAAAATATATCTATATGTTAGTCTAATTTACAAGATTGGAGAGGTCCAACTACTTGCGTAAACGATACGAGACAATTTATGAGCTACTCGAGATTGACTTCGTCAAACCTCGATACACTAGACTCAAATAGGATTGATTATCAAGTCGAGTCGAGCTACACAATACTTCACTATAAATCGTTAGAAACTCAATTATACATATATAACTAGATATGTACGCGCGCGATGCGACGCAAAACATCTTAAACTATGAGCACTTCAATAAATAATCTTGTTTCGGAATATCTAGTTGCCGCTAGAGTGTATGTTCAAGTGCTTTGTATGAAATACACGCTTACCGATTTTGAGGTACATTTGACCAAGTTTGAGGTACATTGACCGATTTTTGAGGTACATTTGCCCCATTTACATGCTCGAACCAAACATATTGAACTACAACATTGTTTTTTAAGGGATAACGTTCAAAAAGGCTAAATCAGGCTTGGAAAGGTCGATTCCAAAGATAATTTAGCCGATATGTTAACTAAAGCCCTAAACAAAAATACGTTTTCCAAACTAAGACTTGGTTTAAGTATGCTTGAATATAAACCTTAGATGTTATGCATATCTTCAAGGGGAGCATAGCGTCTTTCGTGACCCTTTTTGCTTTGACAAACAGGGGAGAGAAACCAAGTATGTTCTCTCATGTTTAACGGTTGTGTTTGTCATCATCAAAAAATGAGAGATTATTGGTGCAAGTGGGCTACATATCTATAATGGTTTTGAAGATTACAAACAATCTGTATTATATTGTTTCAGTTTTTCATATATATATTTATATAGAGAGAGGGGGGAGGGGGGATTTTCTTTTGTGAACCATGTATATGGTGTGAACTTTGTGAACCATGGATGACCAATCAGATTTTTCCATGCAACTACCCATCACAACTTCACACCGTATACTTGGTTCATAAAAATATAGAGAGAGTTTCAATTGCAAATGAGAAAAAAAAGGTTCAAATGAGAAGTGTTAAAAAATATGAAATAGAGAAGTGATCTCAACCGTTGATACGGTTGAGATCAAAGTTGATTAATCAAAGATTGTGGCTTTCACCGGTCAAGACCGCAATCTTTGACTAGTCAAAATTCGCATGGACGCGCTTGAACAAGGGGTAATTTTGTAAAGGTTACAATTAGGCCGGAAATGGGTTCATATATGAATCAACATATATGATTTGTGTAATTCATATCAAGACTATTTGTAAAAATTACAAAATTACCCTCCGTGTCTTATAAACTTTGTGAGAAATTATCTTATATTTCGCGGTTGAAGTCGTCTTTATTGACTAGATGAATGATGGAGATCACTTCTCTACTACTCCAATTTTTAGCACTTCTCATTTAAATCTAATACTATATATAGGGGTGGGTTCAAATGTGAACCACTTTTTCATTGTGAACCGTGAGGATGAATCTCGGCCATACATCTTCGGTTACGGTGGAAGTGATCACGAAGGATTGACGTGATTCATGGGAGGGTAGAGATTATTAAAGGGGGAGACCGGTCAAAGCCGCATTTATTGACCGGATGAGTGACTGAGATTCGTCCTCATATTCACAATGAAAAAATTGTTCATATTTGAACTTTCCCCTCCCTCTCTCTCTCTCTATATATATATATATATATAATTATGTTCAAATATGAACTCAATTTTGGTTGTGAACGTGAGGATCACTAAAATCTCGCCACGTGGTTATATTCACTTTGAATATCATGAATTTGGGTTGAATATCTGAATAATGCATGATATTCAGAGTAAATATTGTCATGTGGCGGGATTTTAATGACCCTCACGTTCACAATGAAAATTGAGTTTTTCATTTGAAATTCCTTCTATATGATGGATTTAGAAATTTAGACGACTAGGGTCAAACTTAGAAGCATCAAAACTTGTTCGAAACCAAATAACCTACTCGAACCAAAATGGTTTCGGGTTAAACAGTTCGATTCAGTTATTTTTTACTATTTCGGTTAAACCAAATCGCAAGTTATACCATAGTTTTATGTATTTGGTCTATGGGTAATTGGTTTGGGGCTTTCGGCTTTGACTATGTTAAGTATTAACACTTGATAAACCAACTTATATTAAAGCTAAAACAATAAGATATTAATAAAATAATGATAGCTAATATCGAAATGGATTTAACATAACAATACATAAGATATTGAAATGATTTTTTTTAGTTTTGATGGAAAAGGTTTAAATGTAGAAGATCTTGTAAAAGTTGAATGAGTTATTTGAATATAAAACTAAGCCATTTGTTAAAGATAAAAAAAAATTGAGTTAAAATTGATTGGGATCAAGAGACCCCATAACGTTGTATGTGTGTCTTGCCAATGCACTCAACACAACAATTTTAGAGAATACTTTTAGGACCTTCTCACAATTCACAAGTTTATCTCCTTAAGAAATTTTAAGGGCGTATTTGATTATGGGAAAATTTTCAATTTTTTAAAATTTTTTAAAATAATGAAAATTTCAAAAACACTTTTGATTCATCTATGTTTTTAAAAGTTTTTCATAAAAATGAATTTTTTTTTTGTTTCTAACTTTTATGTAAATTAGAAAACTAATTTTAGTAGTTTTTAAAATTTTACGCGTTTTTTAGTTTTTTAAAATGAAAAATGAAAACCTCGTCATTTCAGCCAAACACGTTTTCAAAAATTTTCATAAAAAATTGAACTTGAAAACTCAACTCCATTTTCCAAAAATGTTTTTTACGAAAATGAAAATAATTTCCCACAACCAAATGCACCATAAATCTTGCATTTATGGTGCATTTATTATAATATTCTTGAATGTATCATCCCAATATATTTTATATGTAAAATAATAAAAATCTAATCTTATTGTGTTAAAACCTTAGCTAAAGAAGCCATCTTATTAATTGTTACAACTTTTGTTAAAAAATTATTTTAAGAAAGATTTTAAAGCAAAAACAACATTTTCTTCAAGTTTGTTCTAACATTCTTATAACACTTCCTACCTTTTTTGGTGTCAAATATGACTTTAGGACTTTAGAGTTGCTCATGTTTCTTTGATTATGATACTCTCTTCTAAGCTTCAAGGAACGCAAATGGCAATGTGTTTCTATTATTACTGATTTGGAAAACTTACTTCATCCTAACAACTTATTATTTCGTAAGGATATAACTTGTTTGGTTTCAGAACTCTAGCATAACAATTTGTTATAACATCTTTATATAAGATGTATAGTTTGATCCAATCTCCAAAGATAATGTTGGGAATCGCAGACAAAAACATGCACAGCGGAAACTAAAAACGATTCCCAATCGAGGATCCAATCCTAACCATAAACAGATACAATTTAGCGAGGTTTGACGATTTACCTCTTGAGAATAAAATTCCAGAAGGCTTGTAGGGGGTACACCGCTACTGACACGTCTCGAGGAACAGTTGCTAGACCACCAAGGATTACTATTCAAAACGAGAAAATTTCGATTCTCGCCTTCTTGCTTTTGGTCGCCGGCGGTAGAGAGAGAGAAAGAGAGAGAGAGTGATTTTTGTGAATTATCAAAATCAGTTATCATTCAATCAAACCTTATGCCTTTATTTATATTAACTAATAAGGCAGTGTTTGATACCATATGAAATACCCTTATAATTATCAACCTGATAATTAAATATATTCCATATTTATCTCTTTATTAATTAATTCATCTGATTAATTAATTTAAATAAATAATTCAGCTAATTATTTATTTCCTTCTCTCTTCTTTTATAATTAATAAACGATTAATTATTTCTCTCAACCAAGTAATCCAAACATCCTCTTGTTTAGTGTGCAGCGGTGTGACCTACTAGTGTCTTATAACATTGGATACGGTAACCCTGTTACTGTCTCGCACATAATCCTAACAGACTCCCACTTGTGCTAGACATGTAACTATGTCTGTTACCATTAGCCTAAGGAGGTCCCTAGCCAGACACTTAGGTTAACCAGGTTATAAGATCTCTTACATCCAGAGATACAATTCTCGACTGAATTCGTACACAGGTTCATTCCTTTTGCACACGATATTTCTAAAGTGATTTAAGACATGGAGTGGAGGATTCATTTCTTAAAATCAAGTATTTCTTGACTCTCATTTCGATTGCCTGCAGTAACGGATATTACTAAATAACCCCTGTTATTCTATCCGAGCGTGGCCACGCGTTTTCTGCCAATCTTAATCGTCAAGGGGCCCGGAAATATCTCTCTTTTGAAAGAGGTGCAAATCCCTTCTTGACTACTTGCATTTGGATCCACGGCTTCCGCTGCATCTAGTCACGTCCCGTATAGCCACCCAGTTACGGTGCAGCGTTAGTACGTGCTAAGAGTACAGTGGTCCTCGTGTTCCCAAACCAAGTATCTCAGGTCTAAGGACAACCTATCAAGTCAGTGCCTATGACTAAGGCTCCATGAAGCAGACTTGATTACTGGTCACTTCCAATACCCAAACACTCTGATGAGTATCTACAAATACTTGGTCACATCACTTGTGCTTTTATTCTCTGCTTTGAATAAATCATCAAGTATTTATAATAGCGTTAAACTCCCTATTGAAATTCCCATTTCAATAAGTGGCTACGGAAATTTAGATTTCATACAAGGCTTTGTAGAATCAAGGATACGTTAAATATGCGAAAAATAGTTAATTTAGAACAATCATGAAATTAAAACCTCCATTTATTTCCAACACACTGTGAAATAAAACTTTACATGATTACATTGTTTCTAAATTAGACTATAGTAATAATTAATAAACTAAGTACTAGCTACTGGCTTCCAGGTACTGCATCCCAATGGAATTCGCATGTGCCTCATGCTTTGCCCTTGCTAGTGGCTTTGTCAGCGGATCTGCGACATTGTCTTCTGTTGGAATCTTGCATATTCTTACATCTCCTCTTCCAATGATCTCTCGGATGAGGTGATACTTTCTGAGCACGTGTCTCGACTTGTGATGCTCTCTAGGTTCCTTTGCTTGCGCCACGGCTCCTGAGTTATCACAGAATATATCTATCGGTCTCGAGATACTGGCAACCACTCTGAGATCCGATAGAAAATTCCTCAGCCAGACAGCTTCCTTTGCCGCATCACATGCTGCAATGTACTCTGCCTCTGTAGTTGAGTCTGCAATCGTGTCCTGCTTCGAGCTCTTCCACGAGATTGCACCTCCGTTTAGGGTAAAGACGTACCCTGACTGTGACCTGAAGTCATCTCTGTCGGTCTGGAAACTAGCGTCAGAGTATCCTGTGACACTAATTTCATCCTCAGAACCTCCAAAGACCAAGAACATTTCTTTCGTTCTTCTCAGATATTTGAGAATGTTCTTGACAGCCACCCAATGGGGCTCACCTGGATTCTGTTGGTATCTGCTCGTAACACTTACTGAGTAAGCAACATCGGGCCTAGTACATAGCATGGCATACATAATCGATCCAATTGCAGAAGCATATGGGACCGATTTCATTCTGTCCTGATCTTCACTAGAAACAGGACTCTGTGTTTTACTTAACACTATGCCATGTTGCATTGGAATGAATCCTTTCTTGGATTCATCCATCCTGAATCTTTTCAGGACCTTGTCAATGTATGTACTCTGACTAAGTCCGATAAGCCGCTTAGATCTGTTTCTGTAGATCTTTATACCTAGTATATAAGCGGCTTCTCCAAGGTCTTTCATCTGGAAACATTTACTTAACCATTCCTTAACACTCTGTAAAGTTGGTACATCGTTTCCTATGAGTAGTATGTCATCTACATACAAGACCAGGAAGGTTACTATGCTCCCACTGAACTTGGTGTACACACATGGCTCGAACTCACTTTTAGCGAAACCAAACTCTTTGATTCGCTCGTCGAAGTGTAAGTTCCAGCTTCGAGATGCTTGCTTTAATCCATAAATAGATTTTAGCAGCTTACACACCTTATTAGGATTCTTAGGATCTTCAAACCCCTCTGGTTGTTCCATATAGACGTCTTCTGTTAACTTTCCATTCAGAAAGGCTGTCTTGACGTCCATTTGCCAAATCTCGTAGTTAAAGTACGCTGAGATGGCCATCAGAATCCTAATTGACTTTAACATGGCCACTGGTGAAAAGGTTTCATCATAGTCGATACCATGAGTTTGTGTGAATCCTTTTGCAACCAGTCGGGCCTTGAAGGTGTGTACATTTCCATCCATGTCGGTTTTCTTCTTGAAAACCCATTTGCGTCCAACAGCCTTACAGTGTTGTGGCAAATCAGTCAACTCCCAAACTTGGTTGTCATACATGGATTGCATCTCGGCCTTCATGGCTTCCTGCCATTGTTCAGACTCACTGCCTGACACAGCTTCTCCATAGGATGTTGGTTCATTTAAGTCTTCACTGACTTGAGAGACTAGGAACCCAAGATACCTATCTGGTTCTTGT
Source organism: Centaurea solstitialis (assembly GCA_030169165.1). NCBI lineage: Eukaryota > Viridiplantae > Streptophyta > Magnoliopsida > Asterales > Asteraceae > Centaurea > Centaurea solstitialis. Next base: position 10,010,038 of record CM058043.1, read on the forward strand.
CTTACCCTACTGGATCTGCGAAGGTCCTGTGTTTGCACTTCCTCAACCGGCTCTGGTTGAGGTTCAACATTGTTATGTTGAATATCTGGCTCAACAACTGGTGTAGTGCTTTCTTCGTCTACTATCTGTAGATCTACATCCTTTCTGGTGTTCTCTAAACTGAGAAACTTTTCTTCCAGAAATTTTCCATTTCGAGCAACAAACACTTTGTTCTCTTCAGGGTTGTAGAAATAATATCCCACGGTGGTCTTGGGATATCCAACGAAGAAACACTTGTCGGATTTGGGTTTGAGTTTTTCTGAGGTAGGTCGTTTGACGTAAACCTCACAACCCCAAATTTTAAGAAAAGATATGTTGGGTTTCTTACCCTTCCACAACTCGTATGGAGTCTTTTCTACCGACTTTGTTGGCGCTCTGTTCAGTATGTGTGCTGCTGTTTCGAGCGCGTGTCCCCAGAATGATACTGGCAGCGAAGAATGACACATCATCGTTCGTACCATGTCTAGTAAGGTACGATTTCTCCTTTCTGATACACCGTTCATCTGAGGTGTATACGGAGGTGTAAGTTGGGATACAATCCCACATTCCATCAGATGATTGTCAAACTCATCACTGAGATATTCGCCACCACGATCTGACCGTAAGAACTTGATCCTCTTGTCAAGTAGATTCTGTACTTCATTCTGATATTCCTTGAATTTCTCAAAGGTTTCAGATTTATGTCTCATCAAGTAGACATATCCATACCTACTGAAGTCGTCAGTGAAGGTAATGAAGTACCGGTATCCTCCTCTTGCTACATGACTGAAAGGTCCACATACATCTGTGTGGATTATTTCAAGCAAGTCAGTAGCCCTTTCATTCTCACTGTTGAAAGGTTGCTTTGTCATTTTGCCAGATAAACAAGATTCGCAATTATCAAAAGGTTTGTAATCGAAATTGCCAAGAAAACCTCCCTTTAGGAGTAGTTCAACGCGTTTCTTGTTTATATGGCCCAAACGACAATGCCAGAGGTAAGTCTGATCCTCAATATCCTTGGATCGCTTACTTATATGATAGATTTCACTATTGTTGTCTTTAAGATTTACAGTGTATAGACCATCTACGGGTGTAGCTTTAAAATAGAAAATATTATCTTTAAAAACCGAAATCATTTTATAAGAATATTTATAGTAAAAGCCTTGGTCTACCAACAAATCAAAAGACAATACATTCTTAATCATATTTGGAATATAATAACAATTATTCAGTTCCAAAACTAGACCCGAGGGTAAACTAAGACTATAAGATCCCACGGCTTCAGCAATCAACGGAGTGCCTTCGCCCACTCGTAGGTTCGAACGGTCCTTCCTCAGAGTCTTTCTTCTAGTGAATCCCTGTAAATGATTACAAATGTGGTTACCACTGCCTGTATCAATTACCCATGATTCATAAGAAGTGATTAAGCAATCTATCATAAAGATACCTGGAGTATCGGGTAAACCGATATCCATCTGGTCGATGTTCATCGAGTGCTCGCAAATATCCTCGCTGCCGCACTCTGGGCAACTCAGATCTCCCAGCTCATCTATTATGTCAGTGTCCATGAGATTCGCAGGTTCGGGTACTGGCTCTAGACTGGCCAGGATATCTTCATGAACTTTATCCACGTCGCTCTTTGGTTCCTTCATGTAGGCACTAGCTGTGTCCTGAACTTCCTTCGTGAGGGAGAACCACATGAGATACACTAACTCTTCCTGAGTCATCTTGTACCCCAGACGTGATAAACATTTAAAAAGCCTTCTCATATCAACAAGATGGTTTTTAACTGACTGACCCTTCTGTAGCTTCAGGGAGAGAATCTCTTGCATGATCAATAGCTTTCCCGTGTGCTTGTAGAGACCTAGCTGGTTCTCCACATCTCTCACAACCTCATGACATGATTTAACTCTTAAATCTCCCGTGAACTCGGGTGACATAGAGAAAATCAGAATGGACATTACATCCGATTCATCTGTCAAGTATCTAAAATACTCAGCAAATTCCTCTTCAGGGGCATTGCTTTTAGGTCGTGATACGGGTTTGTTGATCACATAAAGCTTATCCTGGGCACATAAAACATTCCTCAAGTGTAACTTCCAAACTGGAAAGTTATGGCCCGTAAGCTTCCACTTGCCCATAATAAGGCGAAGTGACTCTTCAGGTGAATAAAACGGAATACTAATTTGAGACATCTACAGAAGAATATAAAATTCCAGCTTTAGTTTATAATTATATAATTCTAATAAATTATTACCCTTAAAATAAATTTATTAGACTAGAATCCATATTTCACATGTGTCGGGAAGCATGTGATCATGTCATACCGACTCATGCGATCTATGGTAGGTAACACTATACCAATCGTATTCCCTATCTGAAAATACGACTTCTAGATCGTCGGGACATCGGATATTAATAATCCGTGCATATTTAGTCCCTCTAGTGCATTTTGGCCTGGTACCACCCAGTGAATAAATAATTACCAAAATAGATTGTACCACCCGGGACCTGGACAAACTCTGGCCGGTACCACCCGGAGATAATTCGCAGAGTTTTATCTCCTTCCAGTTTTGGTTTGAACACGGGCGTTCATAGTGTGTGCACTTTCAACGCCCTATGTACCTTACACCGGAAGTGCCCCTAAAGTGGGTTGCACTTACTAATCTATGATTCTTAACAAGGGTCTAAATTGCCAGTTTTCTATTTTCAAAACTTTGAAAAACTGGATCCAAACACTAGCTGTATTTGTATCCTTTTAATTTTTAAACAATCCGTTCAAAAAGGGGCAATTTATATTTAATAATAATTACGTAAATTAAACAACCACGCAATTTAAATATAAACAGCATAGTCATAGCTTAAACCCTTAAACTAATGTTGTTTTGTGAGCCAACACAAAACAACGGTCTCAATCCCTAAGTGACAAAAGTCTTCAACTTCTGGCACTCCCACTGGCTCCGAGATCCATGGTCGTCGTCTTGTCTCCGTCTTGATGTAATTAAAAAAATTATTACAAAAGGGTTAAAATGGCACGCAGGCCTCCCAACTAGTCTAATAAAACATTAAAATTACAAGAGGGTTGTAAATGGCACGCAGGCCTCCCAACGAATAAAACGGATAAATAAAATAAAACACAACCACGGGTCCAAAAGGGTTCAGCTATGACTTATCATATAATTAAATAAATTAAAACACATCTGAATTTTAATTTAATAACCATATAACTAATAATTAATTTAAAACAATTAATTATAACTTATCCTGAATCGTTTTAACCTAATCTGATTAAAAACGATTCCTTTTTCGAAATCTATCCGGAAACAAATCCCAACTGAGACTTGTTAACGATAAACTATCGGAACGAACTATGACCTCGAATTATCACCGACCCGCCAAAACTCGGTCAACGATCGGCGGTTTTCAATGCCGGCGATGATGATGACTCGATCGCCACCACCACCGCCCGGACTACCACCGCAACCGCCGCCGGCAGCGGCGACTTCGATAGTCACCACCGCCGCGGCACCCACCGCCGTCACTTAATTCAACTGGCGACGGCAGCAGCTAAGGAGCCACCACCGCCGCCTACCACAATAACGATCATCGGCAACAGCAGCGGCTGGAAAGCCACCGCCGCCGCCGCGATCGATCGAAAAAGAAGCACTATCGCCGCCACCACCACAAATCGGTGGTGTGGCGGTCGATATGGAGAACGACGACAGCAGTAGTAGCTTCTACCACCATCGCCGCCTCCGGCTCTATGAACGAACACCACCACCGTTTGCCATCTGCGGCTACGGTGGTTTGGACCACAACCGCGTCGCCACCACACGGCTGTGTGGTGGTCGATTGATCTAACAGCCGCCGCAGCCACCGCTTGGCGGTGCAGCGGGCCTCGGTGTTATGGCCGGCGACGATCGACACCACCACCACCACAATCGGTGGTGTGGTGGTGGCTTTGTGGTTTTACTTCGGCCGACGCCACAACCACCAAGCGGGTGGTGTGGCCGGCGACTATCATGACGGCTGGTACCGCAGCCACCAATCGGGTGGTGCGGCCGGTAGAGAATCGACGGCGATTGGCCTGGAGGTCCAGCCGGCTAACTGCCGCCGTTCCGCCGCCAATCGTCGTTTCGTTAGGTTTACAAAAACAGATTTTTAATGATTTATAAAACCTAATTAATCGAACAAACAATTTAAACCTGATCTGTTAGGTTATAGGAAGTGGCTCTGATACCACTGTTGGGAATCGCAGACAAAAACATGCACAGCGGAAACTAAAAACGATTCCCAATCGAGGATCCAATCCTAACCATAAACAGATACAATTTAGCGAGGTTTGACGATTTACCTCTTGAGAATAAAATTCCAGAAGGCTTGTAGGGGGTACACCGCTACTGACACGTCTCGAGGAACAGTTGCTAGACCACCAAGGATTACTATTCAAAACGAGAAAATTTCGATTCTCGCCTTCTTGCTTTTGGTCGCCGGCGGTAGAGAGAGAGAAAGAGAGAGAGAGTGATTTTTGTGAATTATCAAAATCAGTTATCATTCAATTAAACCTTATGCCTTTATTTATATTAACTAATAAGGCAGTGTTTGATACCATATGAAATACCCTTATAATTATCAACCTGATAATTAAATATATTCCATATTTATCTCTTTATTAATTAATTCATCTGATTAATTAATTTAAATAAATAATTCAGCTAATTATTTATTTCCTTCTCTCTTCTTTTATAATTAATAAACGATTAATTATTTCTCTCAACCAAGTAATCCAAACATCCTCTTGTTTAGTGTGCAGCGGTGTGACCTACTAGTGTCTTATAACATTGGATACGGTAACCCTGTTACTGTCTCGCACATAATCCTAACAGATAACACATACATATTTACCTTATTTTCCTGCTTTCTTTTAGATTAACTAAAATCTCAAGAAATCAATCCTTCAAGCCATAATATGTCATGCTAAGACTTCCTTGGTCCACCTATGTAACACTTTCTTTCCTTAATGTTTAATATGATTATTTCATCTTTATTATTATTATCTCAAAAAGGTTTATAACCGACGACCGTTGAGTTAGCCACAATAGGGTGAGCACCGTTCGGTTTTTGGAAGAAAACTGAGCCATTAGGTTTTTGAAGATTCAAACCGTTTGATTTTCGGCCTTTTATTTTGGTTCATTTTTTTCTGTTTGGTTTTAAAACCGAATAGGAAAATGTTTTGGTTTTTGCTTTTTTATTCTATATTTCTTCTTTATTTATAACTTGTCAATTTGTTTTAAGTTGTTCAAGAATCATGTATAACTTTTAAAAAAAAACTTGTAGAATATAAATATAAATCAAAAACTATAAGTCTATAACAAATTAATGAAATTGAAATCAAATTGAAATGTCATGACACATATCAAATTATTTATATAGAGGTGGTTCATATGAAAACGCTAACGCTAACTAATTAAGAAAACAAGAAAAACTTCATCGATGTACAAAATCATATATAATTCACGTACAAAATCATATATGATTTACGCGACTTTTTCCGCAACTTTAAGTCTCGTCCAAAAAACATTTTGTTAGTGTCAAATCACATGTGATGTTGTACATATGTGAAGTTTTCTTGTGTTTCTTAATTAATTAGTGTTCCCGTTTGAATATTTCTATATATATTATAATTTTTTTTAACATAATATAATACAAAACAGTTCGGTTCGATTCTTTCGGTCGGGATGGAAACTGAAACCGAAACGAACCGTTTGGATTTTCGGTTTTCAATTCGTTTTTTTCGATTTCAGTTTCTCGATTTTTTCGATTTTGTTTCGATTTTTGCTCACCCCTAACCCACATCCTCCGGTTAGCATCGAGACAAATCAAGTACACAACGTCCTGATCGATGGTTGTCTTAAAAGTCCAAAGTCCAAAGGAGCTCAAATCCCCAAAAGTAAACTATTTTTAAGCAACATTTTTTTTGAATGATAGATAACACACGAATACATCCCGACATGAAGTTGACGAGGTATCTGAGATACATACGCGTATCCGACTAATCCTCGACGACCATAAACCGACCCGAAAGCCGATCCATGGTCAGGATACCGCCACATACTCACCCCATAAATCAAACCCGAATAAATATCACTATTTATCGTCCCTTCCAAACATGTTACCAACCACTACACACTAATTTCAGTTAATTTTTCTAAAATATATCTTATATAGTTTGTCAAATTTGACTTTGAACAAAATTCTAATATAAATAAAAATTTTCTTATTGCAATTTAAAAAGTCGATATCTTTTCTTTAGGTTCGTGGCTTGAAGGTTCGTTAGGTTGGTTTCCCCTTATGCAAGACACCCTTTCGTTCATATAAACATCCCAAATCGAAACTAACAAATCAAATTCATCAATCAATCAACATTTGTGATTTATATCCAAAATTGATTTAGGGTTTTTCATTTCCACAATCGAAAATAGCAAGCCATGGATCAACATGAGGATGAATTGAAGCAGAAATTGCAGGATTTACAGAAGCAGCTTGGAAAAAAGCAAATGTTTGAAGAAGCTGTGGCTTCAATTCGATCTCTGCTTCATCAATTTTACCCTTCTGCTTCCCCTTCTCTTCGTAAATCGGTATAATTTCAGCAATTTAAATTCTTTTTCTCTATGTTTGTTTCCAGAATTAGGTTAAAATTCAGTTTACATGATTGATATTCTGATGATGATGATGATGATTAGGGATTTTTGCTTTCTGTAGTTGCAATCTGTTTAATGAAGTAGATCAACTTACTGTTTGTGATTTATTGATGCAATTATGTTGTGGCTAGTGTTAAATTCAACTAATGATCATTACCTAAACTTGCAATTCCCTTTGCTTGCTTGTAACAAGGGTTGATCTTTGTCCAAGTTTTAAGCAATTTTGATGGTCCAAGTTTATTTGCTTATCCCTTTGATATTTTTCATGCCTGACTTTTAGTGATGATTTGAAAGTTTTTTTTGGTAGCCTTCTTTGGGGGGTGTTTGCTTATTAAAACTGTGTATTTGCTTATTGCGGTAAGCAATTTTGAGTGTTTGGATAAAATGTTTATCATGGCACCAACCAGCAAATAAGGAAAAAAGGTTTTAACTTTTCCAACCAGTAATAAGCAAAATAAACAGATAAGCATAAGTTATTTTAAATAAGCAATCCCAAACACCCCGTTGGTTACATGACACATTGCTTAAACGAGATGTGGTCAATGAATAGAAATCACCAAGGGTTAGGAATAGCTTAGAATGCCTTTTGTAGATTCCTATACAGGTCTGGCTTGAGAGTCCAATTTGAAAAGTAAATTTGTATTGATGTGTCACCGGACTTCATGAAGTATGAGAATTATCTGGTATGCCCATAGAGTTTAAGCATGCTACATGGTTACGATCCGTTCTAGAGGCTCCGGTCCTTGTTAAGCTTGATTTCCCTTAGTATTAGTCTGTTACCTAGCTAAGGGCCTAAGGCTTCTTAAGGAGGTCCTAGTCCTTTTTAAGTAGATTTTTTATGAGAAAATATGTTCCATGAGTTTCTCCTACCTGACCTGCCTTTTGTCTATGAGTCTTAACATATCACTTTTATTTGGTAACCATGGTTGGTGGTTGGTGGTTGGTGGTTGGATGGGTTGCCTTGCACACACTCGACTAATCCCATGAGGTTAGGAAAATCCCAGTGGCCTGAGGAGACTTGAATCGGCAACTTAAACAGCAGGAGCTTGAAGGCCTAGCCTTTATTCTCTTTTGATTGTTATTAGGTTAGATCATTCTTTCCCATGACACATCATGTAGTGATTTATCTCCACTTAAAGGTATTAAGCAGTAATTCATGGAAATGAAAATAAAAGAAACCGTTTGGTTTTATATAATATAACGGGTTCATTCCCCCATTGGCCCAAACTTTTGTTCTTGATTAGCTTAGGGGAATGAAAACTCATTCCCATCTTCATTCTGTGTCATTATCATTTTCATTCCCCTGCTCGAACCAAACACCCCCTTAATCTCTGTTAGAAGAATGGAATAGGAGTAAATATGTTCTCTTGACCAATTTTACTTGCCAGTGTTGTCTGCTTTCCTTTTGACCTAATTGTGGATCTAATACTGTGAGATAAAGATTTATGCCTGCTATGTTTTCTACCCGTTTTGTTTCACTCAAGTGAAGAAGAAACTTAAGGGCACCCGTGTTGCTATTTGGTTTCACTCCAGTTCTAACCGTTAGCTTACTTGCTATGGATGCCACAGTTTTTCACCGTCATATCACGAGTTGCTACTATATTAAAGACTAGATACACCTCACCTGGATTTTGGTCTGCCGGGCAAGGGCTTTTTCTGGAGGCTGAACAGTTGGTGTCTGAATCTTCCGAAAGGGAACATTTGCGGACTTGCATAGCTAGAGCGCGGGAGCAGTTGAGTGAAATCGACAATCAGCCTGAGGAATCTGCACAAAACAGGAGAAGTCAAGGTCTGTTCTCACAGTGTCATGAACCCATATGCATCAAGATATTTATTCTTTCACTTGTTAGAGTTTAACACTTGCATCTTTCATATTGTGATCAGGATATCTATTTGAAGGGCATCTTACGTGGACCAAGAGCCTCCGCAGCCTCAGTGGCTGGTTCAGTCAAATCTGATGGCAGCCCTTGCTGCTACCATGGCTCAAGCTGAACCATCTCGAGAGAACACATCAGATGGGTCAAACAATCTACCAGAGGAGCTGATGGACAGAATTCGCGAACTTATGCCTGATGTATCGGAAGAGTCCAATCTGCCACAGGAGATGATTGACAGACTTGTCGCAATGGTAATTGCTCCCTCCTCTTTTTGCTTTATCATTTAGGGACTTTTTTTTTTCCACATTTTCACAAGCCAGGTCTAGGAAACAACTGCTCTACTCTTTGGAGTAGAGGTCAGGTCTCCCATACAATACATCCCCCCCACGGGCAGACCAACATGGGGAATACGGTGGCCCATGCCTACGGGTCGTCATAGGGCAAATATACTTCTGAAGGTCATGTAGTGTTTCGCTGTGTGCCCGTATATTTCCTAAAACTAATGTATGAAGAAGTTTGAGGTGATTGAGTTGGTTTAAGGACTGTGGGTTCGAATCCTGTTGGTTGGCAAAATTCCCTCAGTTGTGAGAGGAAATCCACACCAATAACCTTTCTTTGTAAATACAACAACCAACCAATGATCTATTACGATTTTGCTTAGAAATTCTATATCTTTTAACCTTATGGTGAAATGGTAACTCACGTTTGAAAAAATTAATTGGGTTGCCCTCAAATCCCACCACTCATACCTCATCTTTGGTGGGAATGGATTATTGGCTTGTTTCTTTTATGTAATCTTTTAAGAAAACCGAAATTTGCATTTTGGGCATCACTCATTCTAGTACATATCATGTTTATTTGCAGTTCCAGAGGGGGATTCGGCCCCAAGAGCACCACCAGCAAGTAAAGAAGTGTTGCAAAGCTTCCGTTATCAGCATTACGAGAGATATTGGGCAAGCTAGGAGCAGATGCGAATGTGCCATTTGTAAGGAGAATTTGTTGGTAAATGACAATATGCAAGAGATGCCATGCAAGCACACATTTCATCCTCCTTGCCTCAAGCCATGGCTGGTAATTACTTGTTAACCTTTCACCATTTACTTTTTTACTCACTGATTAACTTACGGGTGTTGTTAACATGAAAAATGTTTGAATTTTGGGTCCCGAGAATTTAGTGTTTTTGTTGCAGGATGAGCATAATTCTTGCCCAATCTGTCGACATGAATTGCGGACAGATGATCATGAGTATGAAAGCCGAAAAGAGAGAGAAAAGGAGGCCGAAGAAGAGAGGAAAGGAGCTGCGAATGCGGTTCGAGGAGGTGAATATATGTATGTATAGGCTTTATAAAACAATCATCTTGTGATTTTATTGGTATGACATTATGTTACCATTTGCATCTCAAATTCTCAATATTGTGGTGAATGTGGCTCTATAAGCTAGATTCTATTTTCTAGCAGGATATATATATATATTAGGTTTAGATGGCTTATTTCAAACAATTTTTCAGTGTGTGTAATTCAAAAGGTACTATTTAAAAATAAAATAAAATACCAAACTAACCAAGAATTGTGTAAATTTGGTAGGCAGGATCACCTGTTTTGCTATTTTAGTACGATGTCGGGTCATAATATGTCGAAGAACACCTTTTTTGTATCAATTTTGCGAAGGTTTGCAGTGTAGATTTATAGAATTGTCAAATATTTAGAATATTGGTTTAGGATTTGATTTACAGGTAATTTATGATAATTTTTTTGATAATTTTAAAAAATAAATAAATTTATCTTTTATAAAATGACTATTATAAAATCAATTAATTAATGTATTTTACCATATTAGGTGAAGGTTAATTTGCAACCCATGTAAATCTAAAAATCCATACAACTCACATCTTAACCGTTGGATTAATGAAAAAACGGTTATTATGTTTTTATTTTTTTTTTTTTTAATTAAAATATTAGGCTCACTTTATTGTAACCGTCGATCAAAAATTCAACGGTTAAGGTGTGGGTTGCATAGGTTGTTAGATTTACATGGGTTAAAAATTAAACCACCGATTACTATAAATTAGTATTCTAAAATCTTGTTTTTGTAAATAAAACACAAGATTCAAAAGCAAAATTCTCTGTTTTCTCTACTCTGGTCACTTGTTTAAGTGCCGATCACTTTTTGGTGTGCTGGTTCCATTTTCCGGCCAAAAAGATGTCTTTTGTGAAAAGATATATTAGTTGCACTGCACATACAAAAGGGAAATTGGCCAACTGAATTATTCTGTTTTAAGAGAATAAAGTGTCTTTAAGTTGCTATGTAATTTAGTAGTAATATTTTAATATTAATTAATTAAATAACAAAATATATTCTTTAATTGTAATAAAATAAAGGAAAAATATGAGTATAGAACAATTTACCTGGTATGCTTTTACCGGGTAAAAGTCGCCGATCTCACTTACCGGGTAAGACCCTCAGTTCATGTTATAGCTTTTACTGGGTAAGATTTTAGTCTTTGTCATGGTCATCCTATACGGTAAATTGACCCGGTAAACACTTACCGGGTAAGCATTAAGTAAACGGGCTCCCGGTAAACAACTCAACAACATAGCAAAGCATGGCACTGATATTACTTGTTTCTCACATAACGTATCATGCGCAATAGGAAAACATTAGCTCACATGTAATAGGATGTCAACGCACTTCAATGTGAGTCTTACAAATAATTCATTATAACTCTCCTTCGATGATGGTTGTTAATGTGCCCACAACTCGTTGTTAAGATTAACGAATCGATCCTCACCTTAACCTTAGGACCCTTTCATCTCTAGCAAAGACTATGAACATACATTATATAGCATAAAATGTTAGCATGCACAAGGATTTAACAAACATTACGTAACATGTAACGACATGTTACTCCAAAAATATGGGTATAGATTATCCATCTATATTATGTATTACTAGAAGGTACATGTAACTGTGATATTGTTGCTTGGCCTTTTTACCTGAGGATCACGTGAATGTGGTGGAAGTCAGTGTCTATTTTTAATGTAAATGTCTAAAACTAGTAAACTCGCATAAAGAACTATTTTTGGTCAATCCACTGGGCTTATAGGTCAACATAGAATGCTAGCTACATGACCTAGAGGTGGCTTATAAACTCATACATTTTATGTAAACTCAAAAGTTCGTTCTCCCGCAATTGTTAGTGACATGGTTAACACATCCAAAAAGGCGAGGCCAAGCTCGCGTCGTAGCTCAGTGCAAGCTCGCCTCCAGGACTTGGATTTACCTAATATTCTGTCTTTGCAAGTTGCTACGTACATGAGCTTCTTATCTCCGCGTCGGCTCCCACTTGATGAACATAGGTTGTTCTTTGAGTTTAAACCCTTTAATGATATAGAAACATAAAATAAAAACTCTAGAGAATCTTGCCATAACAAAAGCTACACATTCATAAACATATTATGCTACTCATCACATGGTAAATTGAAACAAGGATTCATTTGGAACTCTAATTCTTACCTCTAAACACACCTTCACCTTCAACTTTCAAACTTGTACATGACTAGTCCTTGTACTTGGATCATTTCATTTCCTATCCTAAAGAATGGGTTCTACACTTTTTTTTATTTGTCCCCAAAACACGATCGATTTATTATGAAAACCCTACATAATTAGACAGAGCATCTACATTTCTTTAAATATAGTTTTCTAAATGTTTTATAAAGCCAAAAAAATGTAAAATTAAAAAATAAAATCTTGATGCATTTACTTTGGTATAAAATATCTATTAATGTTACATTTTTTGTAACTTCTTTATGTATATTGTGGATATAATTAAATTCTCACAAAGACTAAATTTGTAGTTCACTCTATAACTTAGAAATCAAGTGGAGCAAATTGATTGGAAAATGATAGCAACATGTTGAATTTGTTCTATTTAAAGCTTGGCCTACAACTGCAAAGTTTGCATGCATACCATTCATTGTCAGTGTCGTACATATATAAATGTCTATGCATTTACTTTCTTAGATAAATACAGATTCTATTTATGTAAGTCTATATTATATATATGAAATGAACATTTTTTGACTTTCTTGCAAAACGTTAATGTTTTTATCTAAAACCATAGTCTTGTGTTAAGGCATATATAGGGTTAAAGATGCACAAAAAAAACTTAGTTCTAATAAGCTCTGGCCCTAGGGCCGTGTGTCACACGATGCCAATTTTCTTATTTAAAACATGTTAGAACCTTGTCTAGTAAAAGTTAAGTGTATTTTCTTATTAACGATGTAATTATTTTAGGCGTAAATAATGTAATGTTTTTTTATAATGATGTAACTATTCAATACTATTTCTTATGGAAAAATGGTATATTAATTATCTTTTTCGTAATTATTAAAGACTTTATTTAGTCCGTGTCCAAAAAATATCAAAATGAACCCTACAAATACTTTATTAGAGTTATCTTTTTAATCTATTTGAATTAATTATAGTTCTTATATTTAAAAAAATTATTAAAAGCATTTTTAGATAATTATTTGTCGATTAGTTTGCCAAAGGTAACCTTAGGCATTGTTTGGTAAAAATAAGGTGACTTATAAGTTAGCTTATAAGTCACGTTATAAGTCTGGTACATGTTTGGATGACCATAAGTTAGCTTATAAGTTAACTTATAAGTTAGCTTTTTGAAAAGCTACTCTCACCAACCTTTTGGTGACTTATGAGACTTTTTATTTTTTTATTCCAAATATACCCTTGCTAAGTCTTACACCACTAATTTTCAAACATGTCTTTTTTTGTCCTTTTACAGTCATAAGCTACCTTATCAGCTAGTTTTTGCCAAACGTAACTTATTATCAGCTACCTTATCAGTCATCAGCTACCTTATCAGTCACCAGCTACCTTATCAGTCATAAGCTACCTTATCAGTCATAAGTTAACTTATCAGCTAGTTTGCCAAACATAGCCTTAATATTCTTAGTTATTAAAAAGTAAATTTAATTTTTATATGATAAAATATAAAACTTTTCGCCCTTATTTTAGACTTTAGAGATCCTTGCCATATGACCATTTGCGTAGAATATTCCATCGAACTGGAAGGGTAAGATGTTGTCTTTCTGCATGTGACATCATCAGGCTGGCAACTCCTATTGGACCTCAAAAACCTGCCCACGTGGCACCTCTCTTTTTATTATGCCTTGTCACATCAGCTTCATGGCCCACCATCCCCATTTGCCTTTTCCATTTTCTTAATTTTTAAATACTCACTCCCTTTCCTAATGGACGTTTGGTTCGCAAAATGATTTCTAAATAAATGAAATCTGTCAAAAGAATTGAAATTTGGAAAGAATTGAAATGGAATGTTATCATGTTTGACCAGACGTTTGGTTGACAGGAATAGACAAATCTGTGGATGATGGATTTCACAAATCCCATTCCTTTCAAAAGTTGAACCAAACGGAGGAATGAAATTTGGTCAATGGAATTGATCGTTCCAATTCCTTCCAATTCCTTAGGAATCTCACGAACCAAACGCCCAGTCCACCCTCCCAATCCTACTGCCACATCCGCTTTTCTCTAACCCTCCCATTAACTTTTTAGAACCCTCTTTGATTAGTACTAACGACTTAGGATCAGGTGAGACCAACCTGTTATCGTGAGACCGCGTGAGACCAATACCCAACGTACGAAACTTCACAAAAAAACACCATGAATGTACTTAAAACTCGAATACGCAGACCTAAAATTCACTTTCGATGCAAAAAAATATCAAAAACAAGCTAAAAAACAAAACCTTCACAGCTCAAGTTCTGTGAAGGTTACATATATATAATGCGAACCTTCACAAAAAAACCTGCTGTGAAGGTTTCGTTTTTTAACCTTTTTTGAAAAAAAATAATTTCAATAGTGTTTTTTTTAGTATGTTTTAACGATGAATGTTCAATTTTTTTAACATTCACAAATGTTTTGATGTGAAGTTTCAAGTAAAATATGTTGGTCTCACCGGTCTCACCAAAAAAGCTTGGTCTCACCGGAACTTAACTCTAGTACTAACTCTCTCATTTAACTAAGGGGATTGTTATATATACCATATTTTATGTTAAAATCAGGTCAATTCTGACATTGGAAATGTAAAAAACAGTTTATGATGGTGATATGTGTGTGTGAGAAATGGTGCATTTGGCAAATTTTTGGGTGCATTTAGCATCACCCTTAACTAAACACACACCACACACACAACACTGGCCGCTGTGAGCAGCGTGGGTAAACCGCCCTCCTTCGAACCCGCTAAAGCCGTTGTAGGGCATAACGGTACCCGCTGAAGCCTCCCAACCCGTCGGCTTCAACCCGCCAGCCCGCGGGGTACCGCTACGCATGGCCTAATAGGTATCGACGTTTTTATATCGAAACACATTGTTTGATAAACACAAACTAGCTTATAGTTTAGGAGGTGTTTGGTTGGGGGTAGTGGGGAGTTAGAAATAAGAATGATAATGAAAACTGTTATTTGGTTTGATATTATATAATGGAATCATTCTTGCAAATTCATAATTTTCATTCCTAACCAAATTGGGAGAATAAAAATTTTATTTCTACTTGGTTCTTTTTTTCATTCATTGTTTCATTTATGAATGTTAAATGAAACATCTTTTGTATTTTCAAATTAGAGAAACATATTTTTTTAATATGAAACAATATTTCATTTGATTATATTGGGTTAACCGAACAACATCAATGTAATGCTCATTTCTATTCCCATTCTCCTGCATTCTCATTCTCATTCTTATTCTCATTCTTATTCTCATTTTCATTATCATTCCTTGAAATGAACCAAACTCCCCCTTAGTTTTATAAGCTTGTTTATTTTTTTATTAATATGTTTAGATGAATAAAAGTAGTTTATAAGCTAGTTTTTTGAAAAACTATTTAAAAGTAGTTTTTAAAAACTTTTTCCAATAATACACTTATTAATATTAACACTAAATTACTTATTTACTTCCTGTGGTTCACACTTTATTGCAATGTTAGTTCATCTTTTGAAATAATTATGGAAAGATCTTTGTGGTTTACACTACATTATTGTTTGTCCTTGTTTGGCCAATAGGGTTAGAAACCAATATTGCAATATAGTGTAAACCACATGGATCAAAAGTGCAATATAGTGTAAACAATAGGGACCAACAGTTTAATATAATGTAAACTATAGAGACCTTTTCCATAATTATTTCAAAGTAGAGACCAACAATGCTATATAATGTAAACCACATGCCAAATATGTAATTTACCCTAATATTAATTATTACCCCAATATATATTGTTTGGTCATTTTACATACCAATAAGCTAGTTTTTGTCATACATAATTTGTTCATAAGCTAGCTTATCAACAAAGTTTGCCAAACATATCCTAACATGTTTTGAAGTGAATCCTAATTTTAAAAATAAACGTTTAGAGCGTCTTCGACAAGTATGCTAACTTTTTTTTTTAAATAAAGTAAAAATGTAAAAATTCTACAAATATCTTACATCAAATTCCAACAAATATTTTATTATAGCAAGTCTAAATAGCTTGGTAGCAAGTTTGTTTTGGGTAAAAAATGTCATGGGTTCAAATCCTCGAATCCCTACGTATTACTACTCAAAATTGTTCCTAATGGTTGGAGCATTAAAATAATAATTTATCTCTCTTAAAATTTTATTTTTAATTAGTCCTATTGGTTGCAACATTTCTTTATTTTTCTCTATTTTAGTATAGATGATAGCATAGCTCTTAGAGAACAAATATGCTAAGATCTAGTTTTTTTTCCTTTCTATTTTCGCCTAAAGGTTGGAGATGCTCTTATTCCTTAATTTTCATTTTAGTTATGTTAATGAAACTTACAAAATGTTTGATTTGTGGAAATAGAATTGATTTGAATTTCAAATATATTTCATTTCTACGTTTGGTTGAAGGCATTTGTAGGATTTAAATCACAACATTTCCATGATAGGATGGATTTGAAAATTCTTACGATGGCTTAACACTTTAAATCCAAATCTAAGAAATTTATAAACTTTTCGTCACCCATCCTGCCTCTGTCGTAATACGACCATCCCGCCTTTGCTCTATTATGGCCACGCCTAATTCAACCGTCGGTGGGGGGTGCATACAATCCGAACCAAAGCCTGAACCGAAAATAAGATGTTTGCGAAAATAAAAATACCTTGCAATCCGGAACACAGAAACCCGACTTTTTGTTGGATATTTTGGTTCAGGTTTGATTTGATCATTGGCCATCCGACCAGTTCGGAAACCCAAAATAGTATGCATATATATTTTAAGTATTATAAATATATTACTTATTTATCTAACTATCTTTTGAAAATTGTCAATTATAGACGATCAAAATGTTTTCAAGTTTTTAACTTTACTATTAATTTCATCAGTCTTCTCAATCCATTGAGTTCACCAACAAAATTAATTGAATTTATATATATATATAAGAGAGAGAGAGAGAGAGAGAGAGAGAGAGAAAGGGGGGGGGGGGAGTTCAAATGAAAACTTATTTTTCGCCGTGAACTTGAGAATCACTAAAATCGTGGTATGTGACAATATTCACTCTGACTTCATGCATTATTCAGAGTGAATAAAGCTTATGCGCCTTTATTCACTCTGAATAATGCAACAGAGTGAATATTGCCACGTGGTGCAATTTAGTGGTCTTCACGTTCACAACCAAAATTGAGTTCACATTTGAACTTAACCCTATATATAGAGAGAGAAATTATTTTGTAAACCAATTTTTGGTTGTAAACCGTGTAAACCATCAATTTCATTGGTTAAATCAATTTAATTGGTTCACGAAATTGTTTAATATGATGAAATTATATTATTTCATTTGATTGAAATTGTTTCATATTTCAGTGTTTTTTATGTACAAATGAAAACGTTTCATTAGAATAAATAAAAAATATGAAACAGTTTTATCATAATAAAAAAGTGCATGAAATTTTTCCATAAGTTACACAAGTCACGTTAGGCACTCTTTCAAGCACAATCTCATTTATTTCGTTATTTTGGGGCAAGATTAAGGAATTGTTCTAGAGGGTTTCTTAGAGGATCATAAAAGGTGTATTTTTGAGATAATTAGGATGGTTTAACACCTTTTCTAATTCGGTAAGTCCAAGTTTTCTATTTGAGCAATCTTTACTATTAGGACTTGTGGTGGTGTGTTGAGCATCAACTGAGTTCTCTTAACCTTATTTGTGAATGTTTCTAGAACAGTTATGGTTCCGTGACTTGGCATCTTAAATTATTAGTTGTTTTAAATATCGTTCGTTATATGTTGATGTCGTTCTTGGTATCTGCTTAGAGGAGAGAATAGTGTACCTTGAGATAGTGAAATCTCTTGGGAGTATGATATCTGTGTGCCTAACTTCGTTTATTGAGCACATTGGACATGGATCTACTTAGGGCTTGGTTATGGAAGTCACGATGGAGTGATGGTGTGGCTACAAACGCTGTACAAAGTCCGTACTTTTATGTGTGGTTAACTATTCAACTATTTTGTTTCAAATGACGATTTATTATATCAAAAGTTTATCTGTGGTCATGAAACAAGAGAATTCACTAAACTTTTTGGTGTGACCCTCAACCCGTCGACCCTAGTTTATAAAGCTAATCTATTTTCAAGCAAGTTTCATTTGAGAGTACTTCGAAAGAAAAGGGAAAGATGTGAACCACCTTCTAGATAGCTTAAGAGTATAAAGAAAAGTTTTTACTTTTAATTTTGCGATAATTCTCAATTGTGGAAGTTGTTCGCTGCACATTGTAGGACTGGCGTCAACAATTCATCACGGAATAAAGGACTTACTAAGCCGGAATCACTAACTAAGACTAATATAATATGAATTAAATAGAAAATACTAATATTTAAAAGTTCGAGTAAGTCTTGAATGAGCCCGAAACTGATGCAAATAAGAATTTGTCTACTCTCGACGATAATGAATTTGAGATGCAGTGAGAATCCTTATTACTGGTTATACTTCGAGTCAATTTGGCCATTTATTATGAATATTGCTTTTTTAGTATTTGGGTTTCTACATGTACACACCTAAACATGAATATTCATATTAAATTTAACACACCATTCCACATAAAAAACCGGTTAAAACCAATACAAATATTATATGAAGATGGACGTCATATTGAAGACGATGAAATTCTCATTTTTAATATAATTTGGTCGACTCAATATTATGACACATGGAAGCAATTCCACAAGTTACAAATCCGTCACTTGAAAAGCCATTTTTATCAATCTTCTTTATTTAAAAACTCTGTTCTACACGTTGTGGCCATAAACATTTAGGCCCATCCATACCATGGCGGTTTCATGGTATGGAGGTTTCACACACCTATTTCAGCGGCGCGCTAGGGGCTCGAACTGGGTGTGACACGCCCTCTAGCGGGCTCGGATGACGGGTTCCCCAACCGATGATCCTCGCTCTCTTTCTTTTCTCTCTCTCTCTCTCTCTCTTTATTTATATATAAATAATTAAAAAAAATGTAGTCGGTATGAAAGGTTTGGAAAGTGAATTGAAATGTTGAAATAATGAGAAATGATATAACGCTAATGTAAAGTGAAAGTTGAAACCAAAAATTTGTGTACTAGCTTGTCGCCTTATATCACAACTTGCTTAAGTAGTGACATTTTAACAATTTCAGAAAATAAATGATTAAAAAGATGTTCAATTGAACAATTATTTATGTAGTCTTCCAGTGTTGTGGCGGATTGGTTATCGTTCGGGGGTTCATAGCGTCCTAATCGAGTTCGAGCCTTCCTGTGTACATGCCTGAAAACATTATCCAAAATTGCCAGGCATTAGTTGGGACTTGGCCCGGACATCCTTCAAAAAAAAAAACAATTATTTATGTATTTTATTTTCATGAATTATCTAGTTTCCAGAAGAGAGTTATGATGTTGGCCTGTTTCTTTGAGGGGCCCCGCAAGCAGGCTCCTCTTTCTCTGTTTCTCTCTCTATCCATCAGGTGGGTGTGTTAAGATCAGACTTCAGACGTCCATCCAATGATCTGATCGTATTTCTTCTGTTTCCCCCCTAACTTTTTGCAACTTGACTTCCATCTCACAACAAGATCCTTTAAATTTCTCTTTTTTTTATTCGTGATCTTTGCTTTTGTTACATCATCACCCATTTCATCTGTGTGAATGGAATCTGAAAAGACCAAAAATAAGAGAGAAATTAGAGGGATTTCTGATTGGCGGAATGGGGCTTTTCTGAAAAAAGACCATTGCGTTACAATTTCATGTTTATCCACTCGAAGGTCTTTTCTATTTCTAAAACAAAACCCTTTTCTATTTTATTGTTTATCTTCAAGATGATGATATATTTATCGTTTACTTTTATCTTATTTATGTGATCACATGGCAATATGATGATAACTATCGACTATATATATATGTTACCTATTTTAGGGTTTGAATTCATATTTCTAAGTTGTTGTTTAAGTTTTAGACACATGTATTTTCAACATTAGTGCACACCAAGTGTTTGTTGTTATGTTTGTTTCTTTTTAAGTTTATCTCCTCCTATGGTTCTCCACGTGTTTGTTTCCTTCTTTAAAAATTGGGGTTCTCTTACTATCCCTTTTGAGGAAATCTTGGGAGAAAATTTGATAAGCATTTTCCAAAAAATGTGTTTTCTTGACTTTTTTGTGTAGTCCGGGGTGAACCCAATTTTTTTTTTTTTCAAACGGTGGCAGCATTGGTTATAAGAAAAATATAGGGATATTTCTTTTACAAAATCATCTTTGGTCTATTGGTTAGTTGATTGCTTTTCATATGTTTTTTTTTTTTGTAAGGTTCATCTAGGCTTCGCCTAGACTACATCCTTGGCAATTTGAAAATGAACTGACAATTCGGCGTCTGAGACTAAGCCTGGCCACAAGATGGCCACGAGGGGATTCGAACCTGGGTTGAATGAGATACCATCCACATTCCCCACAGGCCTTACTGCTACGCCACAAGCCTTGTGGTTAACTATATCATAGCAAGAATTCTTGTAGAAACATAAAAATCTGATATTAAAAGTAGAAAGCCAAGAAAATGACGCTAACAAGATCCGACTTTGGGTTTGGGTTTGGGTGGAAGAAAAACCTTGCAAATCAACTTTATCAAGGGAACTTGTGTCCTCATTATATTTTCAAAATATATAGGATGGCACACAACAAACTCACACAACGGCACTTTCACGACCCTATAATATTTTGCACTGCGGCTTAGAGATGAAACGGTGGCAAATGCCAACGTGTGCTCTACATTGGGTCATTCCTTGGGTGTAGTGATGCCAAACTTTTATGACAATATAATGTGTCTAGAATTATTTTTTTTCATTAAAAAAAAAGATTTTCAATTTGAACCCTTGATTTTGCAAAACTAACCAACAATAGATGTTCCATTTTCATATGCCTGAAAGATTATGATTTTTCAGGTTCTTTGAAAGTGTGTTAAAAATTTGCAATAGGAATATAAGGCCATTTCAAAAGGTTAAGTCTTTGTACACATTCTTTTTCTAGCATTTTTTTTTACAAATACTGTTTGTGTTCTTGTTACCCATTCCCCCTTTCTACCACAAATGAAAAAACAGAGATGTTATTTATACATATCATGTAAAGTCAAACAGCTTGCATGAATACATCAATTTTTCATAAAGGAACATTTAAGAGTTTGGTTATATTATATATCACAAAGTTTCACCACATTTATAATAATTCAGGCCTGAAAATAACCATGCAGTTTTGAATGCTTTCAGTGTTTGTTTTTGTTTTCTTCCTTTCTTGCATAACAAATTCTGTTACACAATAAACCATATTGTCTGCATAACAACTTTTCTTTTCCTTGGTTTATCTAAAGTATATTGTTTATGAAATGATTTGTCTTTGGAGTTTCTATTTACTATGATCATGGTGACCACCCTGCGAGCGTATTTATGACTACAGATGTTTGAAAACCAAATTGCACATATAGAGTAAGGAAGTAAGCAGTAGGAACATTGCTGGATTCATTTTAACTATGTGGCATTTAGTTTGATTAAGGACATGCTCTATGGTACTTTGCTTCTGTATTTTGTGTTGGATTCATCCCTCGGTTCATGATATCGTTCATTTTTACCCATACCAACCCTGCCTTGACCATCTTCAGACATAAAGAACAGATGAAGACAGAGCACCAGTACTAGGATAAATTGGTTCATTATCATATAGACTTTAAAAATAAATCAGAAAAAAACAACCAAATACCCGGGGGTGGGGTCAAGTGGGTTGGGGGAGGGGGGTAAAGATGTATGCAGACCTGACCTGTACGGGTCTACCCTCAAAGAGTAGAACTGTCATATTTATTTAGGGAAATGTTCAAAAAGATCCAACGAACTATCACATTTTGAATCATTAAGTCCCTAAACTATTTTTTTAATGAAAAAACCATTAAACTTTCTCATTTTGAATGATCAAGTCCCTTGAGGCCTTGACTATTTATAAGATTTCTTATTTCGAAGGATTAAGTCCTTGAACATTCTTTATTGAATGAATAAACCATCGAACTTTTAGAAATTCGTTACCTACATTCTTTTAACGAAAAAAAAAACTACTTTTAACTGGCTGGGAATATTTTTAAGTAAAAAGGAACTAAATTAGTTTGGGTTAAGAGGATGTAAGTAACAATTTCTAAAAGTTCGATGTTTTATTTTACTGAAAATAAATATTCAGGGACTTGATCATAAAGTTGAGAAAGTTTGATGGTTTTTTCATTCAAGAAAATAGACTTAACCGTTCAAAATGAGATCGTTTATTGGGTTTTCTGAACTTTTTTTATTTATTGTTATTATTATTATTATTTTTTAATCTCCATATGATATTTATTGAGTACTGGAAGTTTGTCTGTTTCTTCAGTTTTGCTACTTTTAAGTGGCAGAAAACACAAAAAATGTAATTTCATATTGAACAACAGATTTAACTAGAGTTTCAGTAAAGTAGTAAAGTAGATTACTAAAATGAACACAGATAATCAGCAGGAAGGTAATGGATAATATTGTTTTTCGGTCTTTTTATGTGCAACTAGCCAATTATACATAGTCTGCCACTCCAAAGAATAATATCATATATATGAATTGATAAAATAATAAGACTAAGAAAGGTACTTTTCAGATTCCTATTATATTCAGTAGGGTAATCGATTTTTTTACTTACAGGCCGACATGGATAGATGCATACAAAGAACATGTTTGAACAGCATGTAAATATGGATATGTATGCTCATAGGTACATTAATCAGGACATGAATTCACATATCTACTATAATTATTTTATCCTTTTTTGCAGGGGAAAAACCCATCACTAAACTTTCATGATTTTTTTCACTTGCATACCTCATCAATTTTGGTGTTGTTGCATGCTTAGATTTTCACAATCATATCAATAACAGTGGTTCCGTATAATTGTATTCGAATCAAGAAACTAAATTAAAAAATGATGAACTTCATTTAGTTGATAAACTGAAGGGAGGCATAACTTTTGAACTAAAGCATGGACTACTAGCTAAGGGCCTGTTTCACTGTTTGTAGCACTTAATAAGGTTAATGGGACTTGCAGCTTATTCGATCAGCTATGTATAACTGTTTGGTAGTGGCTTAATGGGTGGCTTATTCAGTAAGCTTCCAGGGTGAGCTTTACGTAAAAAACCAAGTTCCTAGATCTGTCCCTCCCAAGAAAAAAAAAAAACGCATCTTTCACCTATGAAAAAATCCTCCCAAACAAAAACCTTCCAAATGTACACAGACATAGTAACCACACAGATACATGACTAAATGAAAAATGAACCAAATAGTAGGAAAAACTAAAAAACCCTTGCTATCTGTTCAAGTATGTGATTGATAAAGGTTTCCCTTTTTTGGCGGTATAAAAGTGAAAAGACCATTAAAGTCGGTGATCATTTTATCTATTTTTGCTTTATGCGGTCGTCACTCGTCATTTCCTAATTCCCAACTGGTCTTGATATAGTGTTATTTATTGTTCTTTCTGGTTGCAGCCTTGCTTTCTAGATATAAAGTTATTTGATGATCCATGATGTAGCAGAATTTGGTCTTCACTTTTTCTGGATCAATGATGGTATGTTTCTGGATGCTTACTCTCTAATTTCTTCAAGAAATCCCAAATTCAATAATATCTTCTTATAGATATAATATAATTGTGAACAAATAATATTCTCTCTTTCTTCTTTTCTAAGTTATTACCATGCTTATGGACTTAACACTACCAAATAACTCAGTAGCCATGCTTCTGTCGCTCTCTATTTTGTGCGAAAAATTAAAAAAAATTATTTAAGAAAAAAATTGTGGCAAGAAAAAGAAGTGAAGTTAGGTGGAGAGAGAGTGATGGTATGGAGCAATTGTGTCTTTAATAGGCTAGTTGTTGTGTCCTTAGAAAAATGTCCAAGTTCTCTGTTTTAACTTGAGATACTAATTATATTGGTCAATTATTAACAGAAATTTTGGACTTTATGCATTCTCATTTACAGATATACATACAAATTGCATATGTACACATGTATACACACACTTGCACACATGTATTTACAGATAAAGGAAGGTCACAACGGCACTGGAGGTTCCTGTCGGTTTCCATTGCCTTCTGCTGACGTTTTATAGAATGGTCCCATTATACTAGATACACTCGCTTTAGAAAATTTCAATGTTAAAAAATTTGTAACAATCTGTTACTAATTATTTACATTTCTCGAGTTTAATGAAATTTGCAATGTTTTTCACCTGGACGTAGTTTGAGTGAAATCTTAAGGTGGATCAAAAGTCCGCAATCGCGTTTGACCTGGGGGATAGTCGCAGTTTGACTAGGGAGAAAGTCAATCGCAGTTTGACCTAGGGAGAAGTCAATTGTGCCAATTTGGGGAAAAAATACATCTTTTTTCCGAATGGAATCAATATATGTTGCCTTGAAAATGAGATAAAGAGCGACAATTGTTGCTTTGAAATGAGTATTTAAGGTCTAAAAATTAAACGGGTGCCCTAGCCTCTGATGAATTGAATTTTTAAGTTATCCCCTTTGTTAAATCTTGAAATGGAAATTGGTTTTGATTTGAGTTTGAACCATACAGAGAGTGGCTATAGAAGTCAAATATATGCATCAATAGTAGTACATAGATACGATGCATAGGTGCCGGTTAGTTTGACTTATATTTAGTAGCATCTTTTTAGTTTATATTTGCTATTTTAGGTGAAGTAGTTTTCTTTTTGATGTTGTAGCAAAGCTGAAAAAGGCAATTTGTTATGATCTTATAACACAAGGGGACTTATATCTTTAAAAAAATGGCGGTGGCATCAGATTCGTGTGTGTTTAGCATGTTAGGTGACTCTGCGGCTGTTTGCTGATACGAGTAGCTCATTTCCCGTCCTCAATTTTAATTGGACAAATTTGCTGATATAAGGGAGAAAATCATTTGGGTATGGTGCCAAAGTCAGCAAGTATATTATATTAGGCAAAACTGGTTACAATAAAAAATCAAGACAACTTTTTCTGTTAGATTATTATTATTATAATTGTTTCAGTTTTTGTCATAGTTTTTTTCTTCTTCTTTCTTGCTGTTTCTTTTTCTGTTGGCAATGATATTGGAAGAGATTGATTAAAATAATCTCCGAATGATTAAAAGTCTAGATAGTTTCTTGCTCATTATATGTCAAGTGGGGAAATACGAATCATACAACCATGTATCGTTAGAGCATGGTAACTCAAAAAATACAACATACATACAATGTATGGAAAAGTAGGAACACCCTGGTAGCCCTTCATCTGCACGGTATGCACTTGTGCATACAAGTAATTTGTAACATGCACATGTGCATAAAAACCAAAAAGCAACTTAATTTACCTGTATGCACAAATGCATACCTTCCATATCTATGTCTGCAGTCTGCTGGCACCGGATGTCAATTCCTATGGTGGAAACTTTATCCTGCATGCGTTTTCACTTTCGACGTTCCCACATGCTAAGTATGTTATGGAAGGATTCCTAATGTGTGTGTGTGTGCGTGTGTGTGTGTTCAATACTTGTAAATAAAATTGGAAAGAAGGGCAAGGTTAGTTTGATTGAAAGGGTAAGAGGCAAGAACATAGTTGTTTACCAAAATAGGAAAAAATCCAAAATTTTATTAGTTTTAAATTGGAGAAAATAATAAAAAAATAAACCAAAAAAAGGCAAGACTGCAAGCCAGCTATTTATATCATTCATGAGACCCTGTGGATCTGTGTATGTCTTGCTTTTGCTTTCAAAAAAGGAAAACTGAACTCCATTCATCAAAAACCCCTTTTCTTTGCATTGCACCACTTCCCATTTTCTCAAGGATTCTTCCAAAAAACAGAAGGTATCATAGATAGACAGGTAGATAGATAGATAGATAGCTAGATAGCTAGATAGATTTAGATTATCAATGGAAACAGATAAAGTCGAAGAAGACCCCCGGCTCTCTGGTGTTTATATCCGTAGCCTTGTGAAACACTTAACGCCAAAGATCCGTTAGATGGTGATGGAGGAATGACAAAAAATCTAAACAAAAATGAGGAACCCCAACAGCAACCAACGCAACCGCCACCTCAACAACACAAGAAGCAAGTTAGGAGACGATTACACACGAGTAGGCCTTATCAAGAAAGGCTTCTGAATATGGCTGAGGCTAGGAGGGAGATCGTCACTGCCCTTAAGTTTCATAGAGCTTCAATGAAACAACAACAACAACAAGCGGCAGCCAACAATCTTGACCATCAATCGGAGCAAACTCCTTCATCATTAGGACAAGAAAAGAAGACAAAGTCCAGGAGAAGTGTTGGCACTTATCCTTCCAACACCGCCACAAATTCGTATTCGAGTTTATCTCCTCCTCCTCCTCAGGCTCCTTGCTATTGGCCGATTTCGACAATTGCCCCACCCCGCCGCCACCGTCTTATCATGACAATTTGAATTTCGTTCTTCCTAGTCAAACTTTGGGGCTGAATCTTAATTTTCAGAATTTTAGCAACTTGGATACCCATCTTTATCACAAACCCATGTCAATGTACTCTTCGTCGTCTGTTTCCTCCACCCCATCATCGACTTCCTCTTCGGCACCTGCCTCTGCCGCCAGCGAGGACCTGTTGGTGGGAAAGTCGAAGGAGACGGTGTCCAATGGTTCAGGCGGAGGTGGGGTCCATCCTCATCATCATCATGCGATGGACGACGAGGAGATGGAGGAGATTAGATCGTTAGGCGAGCAACACCAGATGGAATGGAGCGATACCATCAACTTGGTGACGTCAGCGCGGTGGAGCAATTTTTTGAAAACGATGGAGATCGAAGCGGAGGAAGGCGATGAATACGATCAAGTGATGGAGTTCCCGGATTGGCTGATGAATGCAAATGAGAGCTCTTGTCTACAACAACACTTTGATGATCATTTCTCTGATGCTTACTTGCAAGATCCTGCTTTGCCTTGGTAACAACCTTCATTTATTTCTCTCATTCTTTCATTCCATATATATATAATTATATATATGTATATTTTCTAAAAATAAACTATTTAATTTGCAAGATTTAGGAAAATGGGAAATGGGAAATGTTTTATGTTCCTAGATATCTGATCCGTACAATAGTTATGTTACTCCTTAAAAGGTCAAGAAACAACCTTTTTTTTAGGCAAAAATTCAAGAAAATCTTTCCTTTAAATCTGAGAAAGCTTAGGTGCACAAAAGTGTTTTCTGTTAGTTCTAGAATTGGGGTTGTGTGGTGCTGTTACTGTTGTTTTAGCAAAAGAGTAGAGCCATCTCTGAATAGTTGCAGTGTGAGACTTTAAAACAATGGCAGTGAGACCACACCACACAGGTCCCCCACCTCCATGTCTCTAAATGTCTTGTTTTTCTTCTACATGGGATTTTTAACAATTATTTTTGGATAAGAAATTTTGCAACAATTTTTGTATATATTTGGGATACAAATTCTACCATGAGTAAATGTTATTTTAAAATATTTGACCAATGATCAAGTGCTCATGTGACCAATAAATGCATACATGCACATACATCCATGTATATCTACATGCATACATGACATATATATACATAAGCGAAGGTTCAAACGAGAAGCATGTCAATTTAAGAGAATATGAGGAGCAATCTCAGCCACTCATCTCGCGGTTACGGTGGACGTGATCACGGAGGATTGACGCGATTCATGGGAGGGTAGAGATTATTAAGGGGGGGGGGGGGGGGGGGGGGACCGGTCAAAGCCGCCTTTGTTGACCGGATGAGTGGCTAAGATTGCTTCTCATGTTCTCTTAAATTGATATGTTTCTCGTTTGAACCTCCCTCTATATACATATATAGGGATGGGTTTAAGAGAGAATGTTAAAATGGATTTTTTTGAATGGTTCACATATAAATTTTCCTTTGACCTTTTATTATTATCTTTCTCACGGTGTTTGCTTCTTATTTGAACCTCCTACTATGTATGCATATATGTAGGACAAACTTCATGAAAATGTATCCAACTTTATCTGTATTTCTATTGTGTGTATCCAACTTCAAATTGTGCTATTGCATGTACTATACTTTTAAAAATTACAACATATAATATTTTACCGGTAAAATATTATATACAATTGCAAATTTTAAAATTATAGTACATGCAATAGCATAATTTGAAGTTGGATACACAATTGAAATACGGGTAAATTTGGATACATTTCCATGAAGTTTGTCCATATATGTATTTATATTTTAGATTTTTTATTGAAAGGATATGTATTTATATTGATGAAAGTGACTGATACTTGTGTAATGCATATTTTATTTCTTTTTGGATGGAATATGATCCTTTATAAGATTAAATTTATGTATATTGAGTAATTTTTTTTTGGTTAATTCTGATATTGAATTTGAAAAATGCAGCATGGACATAGGTGAAATTGAAGGAATGGATGGGGAGTGGCTAGCCTGAGAAACAAAATTGATTGTTTTTTGAGAAATCAATTTGTGGCTTCATTTCTTTTAGCAATTTTGGTTCTTCTTTGTTTAAATATTTTGTACTACTCTTATTTTTGTATGTAACAATATATGCTTGCAATATGAGAAGAAAAAAATAAAGCAAAAAAAAAAAAAATAATAATATAGGGAGGCATGACTTCAATGGTTGCTTTCCCTTTTCAAAGACCATATTTGTGTTGCGGCAAAAGGGTTTGCTGTGTGCATTCACCGTACAGATCCCACAACCATCATGAAGGAAGTCAATAGCAGTGTTGTCATAGTAAAGGTAAATTATAGTTCCCCATGACCAGAATTGGATCGGTGCTTGAGATTTTTGTGTGAAAAGTTTGTGGATTGTATCCTAAGATGGTCTGGATGTTTAGAATAGGGAGATCTTATGAATAGTTATTATCTATTTTGTAGCCATAGATTGAAAAATCAATAAGTAGTTTTCTTTAATATTTTTAGATTCTATTACAAAGAAACTATTGAGATAGATTCATTAATAAAAGGGAGTGAATGTTGATCTCTGCGAATTGTATAGTGGTGAGAAGCCACTTTCTTGTTTTGAGTTGTTATCATAATAGTATCTTATACATAATGTTATTATAAGTGTTTTTTTTTTTTTAAAATTCAATTTTCTATTTCAATAACTTAATTATTTAGAATTTATAAAAATGGAATGATTTATTCATTCAAGCTAATAATTTAGGAATTTAATCATTTAAGGTTAGAATGTTTGTTGTTCTTTTTGCCGTAAATTTAATAGATGTTCATTTTTTCTTATTCGAGTAGGTAACTATAAGTTACTTATTTTTAAGTATATATTTAATTATAAAATAGTTTATAAGCTAGTTTTTTAAAAAGTTACATGGAGTAATTATAAAAAAACAATCTATGAAATACTTATTTTAAAATTACTAATTAAGATATTTGAAGTTGATCAATCTCATACTTATTTTTATTATGTGTAATGGTAATTTAAATCATAAATTAATGAAGATTTAAAAAATTGTTTTAACAAAAATTTAAATTTATAATATATATAATAATCAATTTTATATGTTTTCAATCAATATGTTATATTATATAATTTTTATTATCTTATTTCAATCAATATATTATATTATTTAATATTATGTTATATAATAGGTTATTTATTCAAGTGCATTTTTTGATCATTTTACATGTTTATAAGCTAGTTTATCAGCTAGTTTGCCAAACATAACTATAATCCTTGTCACGTTGGTAATTTATAAATGAAAGTGACATTTTATAACCTCTTAAAAAGTCAAGACATCATAAGCACTAGTTAGGAAGTTTCTTTAACCAAAATGACCCATCAATTTTGATACATCTTATTGTTAGTATTAGAGATTCAGAATATCAATGAAAACTTGGAGAAATAATTGGATCATGCATGGAACACTTTTCAAAATCTATAATTTAATCTTATAACATGGGGTTACACGAATTCAGATTTGTGATAATCCAACAAAGGCAAATCCAAGATTGGTAAACACAAAATACTTTGTAGTAGATTATGTTTGTTGAGATAGAAATTCGACAAGCTATGATTGTCTCTAATATGCAGAAACTGGACTAGTATATATAGAAAACCAACAATGCACATGTTTTGAACATGTGGCAGTTAATTCGATTAATTATGGAGGAAAAAATCGCATCTACCTCTTGGACCCCGCTAACCGCTAGGGGCGATGCCCCTTGTAACCCCTCGAGGGCGCTGCCTCCAGGCCCCTCGTGTTCCCAAGTTTATGTTTTATCTGAGTGTGCACTCCATACCTCAGATTTCAAATTATAGCCAATCTATATATATATTAAAAGAAGGTTTTTGCTGATGTCATCAAAATAAAATTGAGTGATTTTATTGGTCAATTAAACAAATCCTATCAAATGATGATGTCATAATCTATTTCCATTTTTTTTCCAAAATTTACATACCTAAAATTTCTCATTAAGTTATTAGTTTCCCTTTTATAATTTACATTTTGTATCCTTATAATTATTTGATTAAATTACTTATTACCCCTTAGTTTTTCATTTTTCACTTTACATTCTTATCATATTAAGGTAAATAATGTATATGAATTAAAACCATTTAAGTTTTTTGTTTTTCTTTTTTATAAATTACACCATTATAATCGTCTCGACGATACCTTCAAAATGAGTATAATATTGAATGTTTTTTTAATTTATTTATATTAGTAAATATTAAGAATAGATATAAATTAAGTTGTTTACATTTTATTACAATTCTATAGTTGATATTCTTGAAATTTAAAGATCCCTATTTTTAATCTAATTTTTTTATAGATTATTTATAAATAATAAACCCCAATGGGGCAGCCTACCGGTTAAGGCTTGGTGTTGGGGAAAAACCCACCCACGTTCGGATCCGGGGGTGAGCAACCAGGGGCCACTGAGTATTAATCTCAGGGGAGCATGGTTTAGCTCTCGATAAAAATTACCAAGGATGTAATCTGGGCAAACCCAGGTGAACCTTATAAAAAAAAGGTTTATTTTATTTAAAACGCTATTGTTGATGTTATTGAAATTTAAAGATTTCATCCTTTTAATCTTACTAATTCTATAGATCATTTATAAATAATAATTTTTTTTAAAACCCTACAAATCAAAAACACTATATAATTTATTTCAGAATCCCTCCCCTTTTAGAATCATTCACGAAATCCAAATCTTTGAACAAAAGAATTTCAGATATTTTAACAACTATTAGATGACTAAAATATTTAATAATAAAGTAAGAGTAATTTTTTTTTCATCTAAATCGTTGATTAATTAGAACTATTTTAATAAATAATAATTTTATACTTACTCAATTTCAAAAAAAGTTTTGAATAAAAAAATGAAAGAAAAGTAATTTAAATATTATATATATATAATTTCCTAAATGGTTATGATTAAACTAAATCATTAATGTTTCTTTTATCAATTAACTAAGTCATATTTATATTGTTAATTGGATATTACGTTTGGTTTGTGGTGAATTATTTGTGAACTTTATAATACAAATGTTAATTCTTATTAAAAACTAAAACAATATGTTTAAATCGTCCGTGTATTAACGGGCCATTAACTAGTATTAAACTCAACCCGTCTAATAAAATATTGACTACGCTAAATGATTAGATGACACTAAAATCACCAACACTTATTTTACAAGAAGATAAATGATTTGATGAGTCAAATCACGAAAGGTGGAGTGCCTTTGTGTTTAACATTGATTGGACCTACATCATGCTTTACCATAGAATCAAAAGCTTTATAAGTCAATCTAAAAGTAAAATAACAAAACAATAAAGTAAAATAACAAACATATAGAAAGAAAATGAAACCTACCAACGCATAAAATTTTGATAATAGCCAATATATACATGTATAATTCATAATATATAGAGGAATAATGTTGTGCAACCGACTAGTATTTTCAGATCAATATAACTCAATCCTATCCATTGATTTCATCTAGTGCACACTCAGATAAAACATAAACTCGGCTGATGGAAGATGATTTCGTTATGCATGTTTGCGGATGAGAATTGTAATATTGACAATGACGATTTTATGTTTTTTAATAATGAAGAAAGTGAGGAAACCAATTTGGATTCTAATCGTTATGAAGATAAGTAGATAACCCAACATCTGTAAAAGGTGTTCGGGGTAGCTGGAGCTCGTGAAAAGAAATGGTTTGTTTTTAAAAATTGTAGAAGAAGTTTTTTTCAATCAACGGATGATATCGTATGTTTTGTAGCGAGTTGGTTTTGGTCATTACGAATAAGGTCTTATTAGTATTATGAGTGTACGTATTTTATATATGAATATTCGTGTAGGTAGTAATAGATTCGCTTTGTTATATTTTCTTACAAATGTGAATATATGAATATTCATGCATAATATGTTTCGTATATGAATATGTATGCATGATGAATAAATTAGGCATTAAGTGAATGTCATAATTCATATGCACTGTTCATCTTGTTATTCATTGCCTATGTTTTATCATCTTGATTTTTCTTTTAGCACTTTTATTGGTCATTACGAATAAAATACATGAATAGGCAACCAAGACATGTCTCACCACAACCAAGACATCTCCCGAAATGTCATAACTTGTATGCACTATTCACCTTGTTATTTTGGCAAGCCACCACCTGAAACGTCTCACCACAACCAAGGCATCTCCATTTTCAACCCCCCCCCCCTACAACCTCCATCTTTGATCTTGAAATCTCTATCTCAACCCACCTTATCATCGTTAACCCATCCAACAACCGTGAACTCACCCCTTCACTTGGTGACCATACTGGAGGAGGTTGACGCGCAGTAAGAAGGGGAGGGGGTAGTCTGACGAGGTTTCATCAGAAAGGACAGTCCGACCCATCTAAGGGTTGGAAGTCGGAAGGATGGAAGGCGGTGGTCACCGATTCCTTGTCACTGTTGCATATGTACGTGTGTGTGTATATATATATATTTATAATAAAAGTATCAAATATAATATAATAAAGAAAGTAAAAGACAAAACACCAAAAGATAATGGCTATGTTTGGCAAACTAGCTGATAAGGTAGCTTATAACTAATAAGGTAACTTATAATTGATAAGGTAGTTGGTGATTGATAAGGTAGTTTATAACTGATAAGGTAGTTAGTGATTAATAAGGTAGTTGATGACTGATAAGCTAAATGATGAATAAGTTGTGTTTGACAAAAAGTAGCTAATAAGGTAGCTTATGACTGTAAAATGACAAAAAAAAACATGTTTAAATATTAGTAGTATAAAACTTGGCAAGAGTATATTTGAAATAAAAAAAATAAAGTCTTATAAGTCACCAAAAGGTTTGTGAGGGTAGCTTTTCAAAAAGCTAGCTTATAAGTAACTTATGGTCCATCCAAACATGTACACCTGACTTATAAGCTAACTTATTTTTACCAAACAATGACAATAAAAAGTAACAAATTAATTGTTAAAACGGTTAAAATGAAAAAGACAAAAAATGCTCACAAAGTTAACGGATCTGTTGGATGACCGTTTGATCTAGAGACCAAATCCAATCAAAAGTGCATATCATGTGAACCATATTCATAACTTATTCTTAACTAATTATTAAAATACAATTACATATCCTAACATCCAATCAATATCGTAACTAACGGTCCAAAACCGGTCTTTGCCGAGTCGGTCCCTATCTCAGGCAGGGCCAAACCCATTTGACCATCTCTAATCATAACGAGTATAATGTCTCATATTTGGATACATTTTATAAATTGACTTTAAGAATCTAAACGTCAAAGGTTTAAAAAAGATATACATAAAGAATAGGGCTTTATCACACTTTAAATTTTAAGATATCACACATTAATGATGATACCCGATCTAAATATACGACATTAAATGACAATCTACATATTTTTTTGGTAAACACCAATGAATGAAACCTAATTGCCACGTCTACTACTATTATTATTATTATTGTGTTGTTGATAGAGAGAGAAATATCCAACCACAAACAGACGAACTGTACGATATTGATGAGATTCCAAAACACACTTTGACATCTCAACTCACTCCATTTTCTTCAACTTCACTTCTCACTTCTTCACTCCAATCTTTATTAAATCCCAAATCCACCAAAGTTTTCTTTGGCATACAAAGAATCCTGTTTTCAAGATGGGTGTGTTATCTTGGCCCTCAGATTCAGAGGTTTCAACCCTTTTAATTTCTTTACTTATTATTTATTGATAATGTGTTCAATTCTTTATATCAGTTTTAGTAGTTTTATTCACTGATGATTGCTTCATGTTTAATATTAATTAATCCCAATGTTTTGTATGATAGAATTAGAATCCCCATTTTTGTTGCATTGGATTTGGTGGTTATTTGATTTGTAGATTAAAAGGGTCAGCACCCTTTTAGAAAATTCACAAAGAACAGGATAAGAAATTAAGAATATGACTGTAGTAGTTTAAGGAATGCTTCTTTTTGGCTTAAATCAAGAATGCATGTGTGTCTTTAGTCTTGTACACTGATTGATTTTCGAATTCAATGCCGATATTGGTTTCGTTATGGGCAGTTGGATAAAATGAAGAAGATGGTTGCTGAAATGGCTGGGGTTGCTGTTAATGTGGTCAGAGTTGTTGTATCTCCTTACAGAATTTGTCCGTTGG
Source organism: Centaurea solstitialis (assembly GCA_030169165.1). Lineage (NCBI taxonomy): Eukaryota > Viridiplantae > Streptophyta > Magnoliopsida > Asterales > Asteraceae > Centaurea > Centaurea solstitialis. The sequence goes on from CM058043.1 coordinate 10,044,892, forward strand.
GAGCCCATATCGACCATCAGGTTGTTCTTGTATTTCCCATCATGTTTCGTACGTTTCTTGATTTTTATCCGACTAAAGTTGATCCTAGATCTCAAAAAATGTATCTTTGTTGGTTATTCCCGTGTCTAAAAAGGTTTTTTACAACACAAATAAACTCTTTTGGTAGCTACTAATCGGTTTTTGATGCTAAGTACAGGGCGGAACGGTTTCAGCAATGACAATTGATAAGGGTATAATTCTTGGATTTGTACCTTCTGGTGGTCCTCAGGTATGATTTTCTCGCCATGCTGTAGTCTTGATATATAAGAGTTTTGATAGTTTCTTTGGTTAATTTTTACTTTGGTTTAATAGCCTTTTTGCTCTACATGTTAAATGGATTTGTATACGAAGGTTCTACTACGGTCTGGACAATTTGGCGGAGAAGTTCGTTTCAGGTATTTTGCTTTTCTTCTTAATATTCATATTTTTGTCAGTGTCATTTTTGAGTACAAAGTCAATGATACATTTGTTTTCCAAAATTGTCTAGCCATTGATGGCTGCCATAGTTATGATATAACGGGGCTTTAGAGGTGGAAATAGTTATTTACGATATGTTTTTGTGATCAAGTGGCATACCATATTTGTTATTTGACAACCTGTCCTTTGACATTTGATGCTTAGGTGGTGTCTGGTTCACAAATTCTTATGGAATCTAATAGAATTGAATATTGAATTCCTTTGACCAAATTCAGTTGCCTTGTTTGGTTCATTCTTTTCTATGGAAGGAATCTGTGAATTCCACCAAATTCCACAATTGAGGGATTTAGACATTCCTTGATATATGGGTGGTATATGGGTTGTGTATTTTATATTGTTTTACACTTCAACGCATTTAATGATCGTTTTATTGAAGTATTTTTACTTTTAAAAAAAATAAAATTATCAAAAAGGGTATTTTGGTCATTTACCATCATTTCATTCCAATTCCACGGCTACATTATGTAAACCAAATCGATAGATTCCAATTCTTTTAACAGATGTCATTTCAATTCTGCCAACCAAACATGTGGTCAAACCTGATTACATTCCATTCTAATTCCTTCAAAGTCAAATTTCTTTGATAGATTCTATTCCTTCCAAAAACATTACGCAAACCATATGCCACCTTAAAGTTCAATAGCTATGTAGATGCCTCCTTGATTTTGCTTTTCTCGTTATGTTTTATGTGAATCATAAAAGTTCGCATTGTCTGCTCTTATATTGAGATGGAAAAATTGACTACAGAGTCGATGAAATTCATCTTCCAAAGCATATTGCGCAACCAAATGGCAAGATCCAAGAAAACCATCCATCTGATACAACGGAAGAATGCAAGTGGGGAAGTTACGCGAAAGGAGCAGCGTATGCACTACAACATGGAGGAAACCATCTAAAACAGGTTAATGCTTTGATTTAATAACATAATAGTCATTAGATGTTTATGAATATTTAACACGTTTGTTCACATGCTATTGAAACGTCAGCAGTTGATAGATTCTTGATTCAAATGGGTGCAGGGCATCACGGGAGTCATTTGTGGGACAGAAGGTCTTGATAGTTCCGGTTTAAGCTCATCTGCTGCTGTAAGTTTTGTAACGGTCTTGGTTCAGTTTCCAACTATAAAAGGGGACATGGTTCTTTTTTATATACTTAATGCTCGTTGTTGTAAATATTCTTTTGAGGAACTCCATGTCTTTTAAATTGAGTAATTGTGATTTCTCATGTTTAACAGGTTGGAATTGCTTACCTCTTGGCTCTGGAAAGTGCAAATGATCTTACTGTATCTCCCACAGAAAATATTGAGTACGATCGGTAGGTTCCTGAGGCTCTTATGAACTGTAGATGTTCCATATACATCCCTATTCACAACTGTCGTATTTGCAAATGGCCCTGGATTAAAACATCTTACACTTTTTCACAGATTCATTACCATTTTCTTATACTTTTAATTATCAGTGTCTATGGTAATTATTGTTTATTGATATTCTAAAATGTTACAATATATATAGCTGTGCATGCAAGAGACTAATCAGGGAAGAAATCCTAAACATATAGCCAAAAAAATATGGTAATTGACAGCCAATGACAATTGTACACAACTTATTCTAGGAGTTCAAATAACAAATAGATGTTACTAAAATAGAGCCTCTGGAGTGTAGCTCAGTTGGCAAAGAGATGGTGCGACTTTGCCCAACTACAAGATAAATACACACAGGGATTATGAAATCTTGAGTTGAACGAGATTCCGTTGTTAATCCCATGGCTTAGAGCCTCCATTCTGCCTCAGCACTACTCCGAGCCCCAACTTTCTATTAATATTTAGTTTTATATAATTCAAAGAGCTATAATAAATTGTACATATGTTGTATTTGCCTATAAACTTGAAATTTAAGAGGATTATGCATTACAGTACATAATGCTTAATAAGTTGTTCTTAAGACTTTTACCTAAATGTCTTATAGTATTGCATCAATAAGTCTTCTGGAGGTACGGGGGCTTCGACCCCGGGCTGCATGCTTTAGCAGTCGGGCTTCGGCCCAAAATTGCCGAGGATTAGTCTGGGCCCAATGTGGTCTGGGATACCTCTTCCAAAAAAAAGTTTTTGTATTATTAACTTTTTATTGCTTATGGGTTTATCTTCTTCTTATTTAAGACACTATGCCTCATATGACGAATGATTGTGTGAGAATAGGAGTTAAGGTGAGAAGTGTAAGAAGGGATTTGGATCCTTGATCATTTTTAATTAGTGTGAAGATCTAATGATTCAGATTAAGTCTCAAAATAACCCATGGATTAGCTTAGCAGGGAATTTACAATTGATCTTCAATTAATGATCCAAGGGTGGAGATCCCTTCTTACCCTTCTCATGATAAATACTCTTTTTAGTGGAAACCAACTCTGCTTTATATTGTGTCATGCATCTCTGAACTGAAGATTTCTCTAAATCTTATCGTTGTACTTGTAGGTTAATTGAGAACGAATATTTAGGTTTGAAAAATGGCATATTGGATCAGTCAGCTATATTGCTATCAAGCTACGGTTGTTTAACTTGTATGGATTGCAAGGTATCACTGAAACCATTCTACTTACAATTCTTTGGTTTTGTTACCTTTTAAATAATATAATATTTCCAATAAAAGTAGAGTCATGTTGATATGCTTGCGGTAGATAATGTTTTAGTGAAGCAAGTGCAATTTTTTATGTGGTCGATATATATATATATATATTTTATATATATATATATATATATATGGAATGTTGATGTATCTAAAAGGACTTGTACTCACAGCCTAAATTTTGTAGAGATTCACCGAGACCATTGGGCCTAAGGCCGGTCCACTTTGTCATCACCGAGACATATTCTTTCTTAATTACTCCATCCATCCTAAAATAAATGTCCACAATGAAAAAGACACAATTTTAGAAATATTTCATTGTTACACTTTTAAATAAACTAGATGACTATTTTACCTTAATAGAGGGAGTAATAAAGTCTTCCATCTCATAATGAAGGGTAGAATTGGAAAGTAGGCACATACTCTGAAAGTGGACATGTACATGACTAAAAGAAAAACCCACAAACATGGAATTTTTAAATCATGGAATTTTAAAGAAAAACCCACAAACATTGGATTTAGAAATCCATGGGGGTAGTTGGGTATTCACGGATTTCATATGATTTATTTGTAATAATGTTCTAAATATGTCAAAAACATTCGTTTTACAATAATCGATTACTAAAAGGTAATTTAATTATTTTTAATATTTTCTATAAATTATCTATGAAGAATGCAATTCAATTCCAAATCTTACAGACTGAACACCCAAAAATTTTATGCTATCTTATTTTGAAATGGATTTAATTACTCATGCTTAAAATTTTCATCTGAATGGATCTTGTTCATCTTGCACAGACCAAAATACACAAGCTTATACACCCACCTAACATTGAAATGGAGAAAAAGGCTGAATCTAATAATCCCTACAAGATTCTACTAGCATTTTCCGGCCTGAAGCAAGCTTTGACAACAAACCCCGGTTATAATCGGAGAGTTTCCGAGTGTCGAGAGGCTGCAAAGGTTCTTCTAAAGTAAGATTCAGGGACTTATGACATTCCACTTCACTGCAACTATTTATCTTCATATGACAAACTATTTTGCGTGCGGTGAACATTATACAATGTACTTTTACAGGGCCGCTGGGAAAGAAGCCGAGCCTATTTTGTCTAACGGTTAGAATTGTCGCATTTGATCTTTTTTTAATTTTTCTTTGAAACACTTGCATACTGATTTCCTTAAGTTTATCTTACAGTTGAACAAGAAGACTACGAGGCTCATAAGGTTTTATTTTTTTCTTTTCCTTATCGTCATGCTGTTAATTCCTTTAAAAGAAAAAAAAATCTATAGCTGAGTAATGCATGCTCATATGTTCTTCTTTCATTATAATTTGATGTTTTGCAGTCGAAATTAGAACCAGAGCTAGCTAGAAGAGCAGAACACTACTTTTCTGAGAATACGCGGGTTCTTAAAGGTTTTACTTTCTTCCATACTAATCATCATCACACAATGCACCACATTGTACATATTATAACTATCGCAATTGGATTGTCGATCATCGAGCATAGTTGATTGAAATCCTAATGTGGTTTTTTAATCTATACCAAAAGTTTCAAAGCCTAGAAATTCGACAACTCTATGGTGAGGGCATGACTTATCAACTCCATGATCCTAGGAATAGGGGAAAGTTATCTTCTCTAGTTTACCGTTGAAGAAATTTGGGATGTTGTCCGAGTTATGTACTCGGACATGGCAACACTGTAAAAGTAATATGCCATCAAAAACACACTCCATGATATACCTCAAGGATAAATATTTGTCACTGTCTACTACAACTTAATGAGAGATCTTTAAATAGGCTTACAAAAGAAACATATACCCTAGAAAATAGGAAATTGAAACAGAGAATTAAAAGCTGAAATAACATCCTAATGCATAAAAACACAAAATTAAAAGACTAGTAACTCCAGATCAGTTTTTCCCTTGATTCAAAGCTTGTCACACCCATTTTTACCTTGAAGCTATCATGCTTGACATTAGGAAGTGACTTTGTCAAAACATCTGCAACTTGTTGACGTGTACCATAATGTTTTAACTCAACTATCCCTTTTGCTACGAGGTCTCGAAGAAAATGGGAATGAATGTCGATATGTTTGGTCACTTTTGGAAATCGCTATTGTCGTCTTGTTATCACAATAGATTCGAGTTGCACCTTCTTGAACAATCTTCTTAACCACACAGCTTGACAGGCTGATGCAGTTGCAGGCGTGCAGCAACATATTCAGCCTTCGAAGATGATAAGGCAGTGATGTCTTGTTTCTTAGAACTCCATGAAATAGCACCCGAACCAAGAGAGAAAACGTGACCGGAAGTACTCTTCCAATCAGCTAAAGAACCTGCCCAATCACTGTCGGTATAGCCCAAAAATCTTAGATTTGATACTTTGGAGTACTAAATTCCGTGATGAATGGTTCCCATAACATAATGAATTGGTTTGTAATTTGGCTAGATGTTTGGTACTTCTTTCCATGAAAGGATGAAGATATTGAATCATCAATCTCTAGTTGTCTTATTTTGCTAAGCCAACATATTTGATGCGAGTGTCGTAGTTCATGGTATGGAAATTAAGCAGTATTGAAATCATATAATTAGATTGGGAAGTTTATAACTTTACCATGATTTTGTTTCCATGTTGAATTTTCTACCATGTAAACTCTTTGATAATTACCTTTTTACGGGGTATACCTTTGGAAAATAACGGCTATACGTCTTTTACTTGTTCTTTAGATCCTAATATTCGTCAATTTTATGAAGTATTTTCATTTGTTTTTATAGGACTAGAAGCATGGGGATCCGGCAATTTTGAGGAGTTTGGAAAGCTTATCTCAGCCTCTGGGCTAAGTTCAATTCAAAACTATGAATGTGGTTAGTGTTTATACGTTCCTTAATCCATTTTCAATCGGTTAAAAAGCTCTCACTTATTTCACGCGTTAAGGGCAATAGGCGAATCCAAGTCCTAACCTTTTCGATATCTGCATACTTGGTGATGCAAGGCGCATTTTCAAAAATATTGAGCATATTACATGTTTTGAGCATCCAAAAATGAACTAAATACGCTACAACAAAACCGGGTTTATTGGACGCCAAAAATGTCTAATTTGTCTTGATAGACTACGTAGGACTTCATTTTATAGGAGTAAACACTTGTGCTCCGTAGTCCATATGTAAAAGACTATGTTTATAGGATGCTTTTGGACATCTTAACAAGTTCTTTATGAAAATTTTGAAATAAGACGTCCGATTAATCTTTTTAATGACATTATTTGAAAAGTAACTTGTGTGTTCGTTGACACTTCTCATAAGTGCCCTATAAAAAAACCTGAAATGTCATTTTACTTCAAAAACGTACTAAAAAACTTGTTAACTTGCCCACAGGCGTCATATAAATTTATTGCAATGCTTTACACAGAACACGGTTATTTGGTCCTATAAGTTAATTGTAATTCTTATAAAACAATCTATTTCGACACTTTGACGTCTTTGGCATGCTATGAACCTGATTTTGTTGTAGTGATACCTGATACGAGTGATCAAGGTAGATTAGATTAATGGTCTGAAGTTTTGAACATTTGTTAAAATGGCCTTTTTTAGGTTGTGAACCTCTAATCCAACTATATAAGATCCTTATAACGGCACCTGGTGTATATGGAGCACGGTTCAGTGGTGCTGGATTCCGAGGGTGTTGTGTGGCATTTGTGAAGGCGGATTACGCAGAGGAAGCTGCTTCGTTTGTCAAGAACGAATATCGTAAACTTCAACCTGATCTGGCTAGCCATCTTAATCAAAATACAGCCGTTGTGATATGTGATGCAGGTGATTGTGCTCGAGTCATTTGATCGAGCCCAAGACAAAGGGCCCTTCCAATGAACAAGAACCTCAACATATATATATATATATATATATAGAGAGAGAGAGAGAGAGAGAGAGAGAGAGAGGTTGGAGGGAAAACCCAAAAAAATGAAAAACTGAGGAACACCCTTAACTATCCATTTGGATGGTAGTGGTATGCACATGCGCATACAAGTGATTAACGTTGTTTTTTTGGTTTTTATTCACGTGTGCATGTTATGCAGATGTGTTGTGTGCATATCGGCAAATTGCTTACAAGTTAATTGTAAGTACAAGTGCATAGCGTCTAAAAGGATGGTTGTTCCTTAGTTTTTTTTTTATATACGAGTGTGATTTCATTTATTTGATTCATTTGTATAAGTTTCTTCAACGACTACTTTTGTTATTCATATGCTCCGGTGCAGACTCGTCCATGAGGCTGATTATGGAGCTGTAACATATTATTATTTTGAAACAATCGAAATAAAGATGGAACTCGTCATATTTTTGGCTGGTTTGTTGGATTTTTGAAGCTTCCATTAAGTCATGTATGGATACAGATGTCCTTTGTGGATTTATCTTTTTGTGTAGATTGAGAATATTTTTATTTGGCATACTTTTTCTTAGATGGAAGGAACATGATTTTTATTCGGGATATCAGGCTTGGAAAAAACTATGCTTTCTATATAAAGTTCTCTTCTAAACACTTACCGAGTAATCCACTTCTATATCATTAAGCCTAGGGTTTTTCATCCAGACAACCCAAATCGTCCACACCGCACCACAAAACACAGTTCAGAACTTCCACAATGTGGTTTGCATATTTACGAAACCGCATTATGCTATGTGGTTTTGAGTTATCAAACCGTACTGTACCGTATATTTTTTATTTTACATATAACATATGTATATATATATAGAGAGAGAGAGAGAGAGAGGGAGGATCAAACGAGAGCAATGTCTATTTGAAATGACACGAGAAACAATAAAATTATATATGATTTACACGAGTTTGAAAGTCGCGGCACGGGAAGGCACAAGCCCGACCAGGGAAGGAGCACACGATGCGGTACGTCCCCCGGCCACATCACAAGCGCCTTAGGCTGGCTCTGCCATGGCGTTCCGGCCACGACGTACGGTTCAAGGTGGTTCGGGCCGTCCTTGTATGGTGGATCATCTTTGGGCTGAGTTGGTCGTTTTGGGCCAGTTTAGCGAGAGTCGGACCATATGAGTATTTGGGCCAGAAAAGTAGAATTGGGCTAACAAACCTAATTAATTTTAATTTGTTAATTAAGGTCCCAATTAGTTTAATTATAGGGAAATGATTATTAGTTGAATTATTTAACTAATTGATTTATAATTGGTTTCAATTTATTTAAATTGTAAGTAATTATTTTAGAGACAGTTAGTTATTTAACTAACTTCTAATTTTAGTTAACATATTACGTTAATTAGTTTAATGTTTTGATTAGCTAGGTGTTAAATATATTATTTTAGAGACAGTGGTGCTGGATTCCGAGGGTGTTGTGTAGCATTTGTAGGCTACTTTATTGAAATGGGCTCGAAACCATTAACACCAATCAACGACACATCAAGATATATCGACAACCCATCAACACCAATCAAGAATACATCGAGATCGATCGACAACCCATTCGGTATCGAACAACACCAATGGATACTATCATGAACCCATATTGACTTGGTTTATGGGTGTGTGTTAAAATCATAACATAATGTTGTCATTTTTCATTGAGAACGAATTTCGGTTGTGAACGTGAAGACAAAGGAGAGCGCGTCATGTGTCCATACCTTCACCGATCATTCGTGTATTATTCATCATGAATAATGTATCATTCAAGATGAATAATACGACATTTATAATGAGTAATACACGATTCATGATAATAATACATGGATCTTGAAAAATTCATGTATTATTCATCATTAATGTTGTATCTCTACTACTTTATAAAAATTCTAAAACAATTTTCTTCCCATGTTCTGCCAAAACCTTTCCTAAACACATGTCCTCGAAAACCTGACGGTGGTTGTTTTGAAACTTCCCACGATCCATTTCATGGACTTCCCATCCTCAACCAACGTGAAGACGCCGTGAAACTCACTCACTTATGAAGCCTAGGGGTGTGAACATAAAGCTAAAGTTCGAGCTCGGCTCATTTCAAGCCTTATGTGTCAAAGCTCGGGCTCAAGCTCAACTCGTTTACATATAAATCAATACTTAATTGTTTTTAATATTAGTATTTTATTATTTATTATTTAATATATCATTTTATTATGTATTAACCGAGTCTCGTTTAGGCTAGCGAGCTTTATCATAAAGGCTCAAGCTTGAATGTTTAACGAGTCGATTCGAGTAATCCGCGAGCAGCTCAGCTCATTTATACCCAACCCTCAATGTATGAATCGAGCTTGTAACGAGTAGAGTTGAGTAGCTCATGAACAACTCGGCTCAGTTCCACCCAACCTAATGCAGGAATCCTTCTCGAACACCATCATCATCAAACCCTAGGAAACAACACAGCCGCTGTTCCACCGTTCAATTAGATGGTCTATAAAACGACCACTCACCTCCACCACTTCTCAATCGCATCCTACAAAACCCTAATCATTCAACCGCCGTCTCCTCCAATTCCCCCTTTTTTAATGTTTTTCGTCTTTCTGTTCGAAATCTGATAATTATTTTTATATTTCTTCTTCTTTTTGCTTAACATCGTGTTTTTAGATCGAAATTTGATGAAAAAAAAGGCCAAATGATGTGTTTATTATCGAGTTGAATGCTCGCATTTGTGTGGGTATATTGATTCTAACTCAGAATAGGAAGATCTGATGCCTATTTTCCCCCTTCAAAAAAAAAAAAATATATATATATATATATAGTATTAGGTTTAAACGAGAAATAGAGAAGTGATCTTACTTATCCGGTCGGTCAATAAAGACACCTTTAACCGGTTCCCTTTTTTAATAATCTCCACCCTCCCATGAATCGCGTCAATCCTCCGTCATCACGTCCACGGTAACCGGTCAAAGCCGCATTTATTCAAAGCTGCATTTATTGACTGGATGACCGGTGGAAATTGCTTCTCTACTTCTCATTTGAACCTTTCTATATATATACATATACATGTACATGAACGTGATGACCACTAGTATCGTGCCACATGACAATATGCCTTATAGACTCAATAAAGCTTTATTCATAACGAATAAACTTAGGCGCTTATTAAGATTGTCACGAGGGACGGTTTTGTTGGTGCTCACTTTCACAATGAAAAATGAGTTTATATTTGAACTTTCTTGTATATATATTGTACTTTTGTTTTTCTTCAAATTGGTGGCCAGTGATGATAGTTTTTAATATGGTTGACTGAAAAAGCAAACTTTTAAGTTTGCCAATCTGTAGAATATCATGAACTAGGACGGTCTGAGGCTATTTTGAATTGTTTTTTTTGTTAATCTTTTTAAAGTTTTTGATGATATTTGTGAAGTGGGTTGTGTATGATGATATCACATATGTAAACAGTTATCCCTGTCTGATTAATCTTGATGTGTACATTTAATCTGACACATACCCACATCTTATTTTCACTTATCAAATATCCTACCTCCAGCTGAATGGATTCAGATCATTCAGAATGCTGCTTTAATTGATACTATACCAAATGAGTATACATCGGATTCTTTTATGAATGTTCTTAGTTGTAATCGATCTTAAAAGAATTCGGTGTATATCCTTTGGTACAGTATATATTGGTGTGTAGGTACATACTTTATGCAGATAGATGGAAGAATGGGGTGAAGATTATGGTATCCTTTTGGTGGTAATCAATATTTGTACCTGTTTTTTTTTTTTTATTATTGATGTATGAAGTTATTTATGGTTTATTGCTGTTACAAATCTTCCAATCTTGCATAATGTGGACATTTTGTGTTGGCTAATTGCTATCATAATTTTTTTTTCATACCAAAAACTTAATAATTACCACCATCATATTATTCCATGGCAGCAATTTCATCTTGTAGTTATGTATGTTGTCTTACTTCTCTCTCTTGATGCATTTTATTTGAAAAAGCTTGTCTTTGCATAGAGCTGTTGAGATATCTCATCAATCTGTATGTTAACTTGGCACTTGTTAATGTAGTACTTGCTAATTTTGCACTACTGAAGTTCTATTCCACTGGTGGTAAACTCTTATTGAGAAGCATTAAAGGGAAATAGAACAAGATTAGGTCTGCCATCTAATATAACTATATACTTTTGAACAAAGTAATTGGAATGTAACAAAAGTTCTGGAATGGCAAACAAATTAGTAGTTCCACTTGTTTTTTTCATAACCTCCCTTGTTATTAGCTTAGTGCACCAAATTATACACTGCTAATTGCTGCTTGGACTGTATTGTGCTTGGAATATATTACTTAGGGGCATGGTTGTAAAAATCGGAATACTCTTACTTAGGCCTAAGTTAGGGCCTAAGTTAGGGGTGACAATCGTGTCGTGTTCGGGTTGGTAGGTCAGAAAGTATCAACCTGGACGCGACCCATTTAACTAAGCGTGTCGAAATCTTCAACCCTAACCTGTGATGGGTTGTGTCGCTGGTTGGCGGGTTATAAGCGGATTGGCAGATAATAAATGGGTTGACATGTCAAAAATCGTGAGCACAAACTTTAAAAATACAACCAAATTCAAAGTATAACATACAACCAAAGTTCAAAAACGGTGGAAAGTAAGGATGTTGACGGCGAGGCGGCAAGGAACGGCAACGGCTAATTGAAATCGTCACAGATTTATCCTTTCCGTGACTTATGATCTCTGGTCCTAAGATAAAGCACAATGGCAGGGAGTATTTTTTGCATATAGATGCTTCTGTTATACATGAATGTTATGGATGCATTATTGTTATGATGGTTTTCTTTTGGAGTACTTTATGCACTCAGATAATGTTGGAGTTAGGAAGATTTTTGGTAAGGGATGACAATGGTGTTTTGATGAGTGAATTTCACTATATCTTTCCATATCAAGATGACAGCCAGAGTTATGTTTTTTTTTTTACTCTCAAACTTCTCCCAGAATCTTTATGAAAAACCAGCAGTGACTGGCATATCTAAATTTTGTAGGTGTGGCGGGGCGGTAAGGTCCAGCCTCAAGCCCTTACGAGTTATGGTGAGGCCACAACGTTTTTCAAGGCGTGTTCTAAGGCGGCATACACACACTCGTATTTGTGTATGTTAGTGTTCTGAATTATAGCATAGACAAAACTTAAATCCATATCAAGAATTAAAACTAAAAAAATAAAAGAATAATCGTTGATACAAAATATATAGAGCTTATAAAAGTGAAACAGTGCAAAATAACGATTAAATCTCTTGAATCTCTACTAGCTACTTTCTTGAGTTTCCAAAGAATCAGGGAATGAAATTACTTCAGCGAACCCCAAAATCCCTTCTCGTGAAACCCATAACTTACTAATACGTTTCGGAATCAAAAGTATTTCAAATCTTATTGAGGAACAGCCTGATTGAAATCATTTCTGCTGATGAGGTTTTGACTTAAGAAAAGAAAACGTGGAGTTGGTTATATGAGTTGTGTAAGAATAATTCAACAAGTTTCATGAGGAATTCATCAAGTCAAATGTGTGTTTTATTGAATGAACATGAAAGTACAAGTTTTATATAAACTCACACTTCACCTTTTACACGACTCTATTAACTCAATCCCTTAGCCCCATAATACAATACTGAATATTACATTTCTGCACAAACTTCAAACTATTTAGGACTATATTTTAGTCCTAACAAGATGGTTAGACTTAGAATGACAAGGTTGACGGCGTCACATTATAGGGGTGGAGGGCGTTGAGTTACAAGGTTTAGGCGCCGGAGTAGTGTAGTTGCTCGGACGGGAACATAAATGGGAGCTGTGCAAGGGTGAAGTATTGAGGGTGAAAGATTGAAGAAGGAGGCGATGCTGGTTCGTCGGGAAGTTCGAAGGTGGAATGGTAAGAACGGGTAAAAAGACTGAAATACTTAACGGACGATTTTAATGGAGTTAGTAAGCATGGATGATTTTCAAAGCAAAAATCAAACAATAGAGACATTCATCATTTTCATTTTCATCTTTATTTACTGGTATAATTTATTTTAAAAAAATTAATCTAACCATTTAAAAATACTAAATATAACTCCTAACCAAATTCTTCCTAAAACTACCAAACTAACCATGTAGTCCTCCATTTGAACTCCTCCCAAGAGGTTTGTTTTTTGGTGACCCTCTCCACCAACATGCACCGTTGATGGCGGATTAAAAAAAATTACAGTTTTAGTCCTCCGCTAATGACATCCTCCCTTTCAAAATTACAATTTCAAATGATAATTTATTCAAATATTTATATTTAGATATAAGAAATTGCTATTTTTGTCCTCCTTCGCCACCATTAGTTTATAGGGTTACCGGTGACCGACCTGCTCAACCGGTTACCGGCTGTTGGGGACGACGGCAGTGGTTCTTGACGACGGTGGTGGTGGTTTGCAGCGACAATGATAGTTAGGGTGGGGTGATGGTTGCGGTGGTGGTGATGGTTTGTGGTGGTTGCGGTGGGGTTATGTTTGCGGTGGATGGGTTGGCGACGACCAACATTGGGTGTGGGAAGGGGGAAGTTCGAAGGAGATGAAATAAGTGGGGTTTTCGATGGGGTTCTTGACTTCTCGGCAGAAAAGGGTTATCGTCAGAGAAGATGGCCGGAGTTTACCGACAATGGGTGTAAGAAGGGGGGAGAAGTTCGAAGAAGATGAAACAAGAGGGGTTTTCGATGGAAAAAGGGTTCTCGCCGGAGTTTACGGGATTTTGAAACACTATAAGCTCAAAGTTAATGTTTGATACATATTATAACATTTTTTGTTAGGTGGATACACACAATAACATTTTCAATATAGTTAAATACATTTTGGAGGTTACCAAAAAACACTATTGTAAGCTTCGCCATAAAAAAACAGTTTGATATATCTTCGTCAAGGACCAAAATTGTATATTTTCTTTGAAGTTCGCCATTGGCAACGAATGCTAGTTGCGGACTTTACCAAAAAACATGCCTCCACCATTGATTGGTGGAGGTTTGGTGGCGGATTAGTTGGTTACTTTGGTAATTTTCGGAAGAAAATGATTAGGAGATGAATTTGATATTTAAAAATGGTTAGAATAAATAGTTTCCTTTTATTTTATTTAGGGATGGCAACGGAGCGGGTTTGGGGCGGGGATTGGTCCCCCCGTCCCCGTCCCCGTTTAAAAAAACCATCCCCGTCCCCGCTTAAAAACCCGCGGGGATTTAACCGGGGATCCCCATCGGGTAATCGGGGAAACCCGTGGGGAAACGGGTATCCCCGTTTAGTATAAACGGTTAATTAAACGGGTTTCACCGCGGGATCTCCATCATCGTTTAAACTTTACCACAAATCCACAAGTCTCGGAAAATGATATATTAAATTACATAACATTCTCGAATCCATTCTCTAAACATATTCGAAAGAAAATTAAAGTCCTAAAGTTGAAATGCATCCAAAATAGTAACAATTTAGCTATATATATATATATATATATATATATATATATAGTTTAAATGCATCCAAAATATTAACAGTTGAAATGTTAAAGTATATATACGACCAAACATAAAAACCATTTAGCTATATATATAATATATTGACTACTAAACAATCATAAAATAAAAATAATTTTAGGGATATAATCGAGGATGTATTTGGGGATATAATCGGGGAAATATTTGGGGATATAATCGGGTAATCGGGTCGGGGATTGGTCCCCCCGTCCCCGTCCCCATCCCTGTTTAAAATAAGCGGGTTTTTCCCAACCCCGTCCCCGTCCCCGTTTATCGTCCCCAAACCCGCCCCATTTATTTCGGGTTTCGGGTTTCCCCATCGGATTCGGATTTTTTTGCCATCCCTAATTTTATTGATTGAGCATGGCAAAAGCCTAAAAACTTGTCCAGTAAGAGACAAGGCAAAGACCGAGAGTCTTATCCAGTAAGTGTAGAAAACAACCCTTACCTGGAACGGGTTTAAGATACCTATCAACAATTCATTTTCCGTTCTAAAAAAGTTACGCGAAATGTAAATGAAGACTAAATGTATTACCAAAGTAGCATACTCCTAAATCTACACCATGTCCATGATGGGACTTGAATCTACAACCACTAGGAAAGAGGACACCTTATAAACACGTCAAATACCGCTGATCTACAAGCCCATTGGGAATATTCGAAGATTCTTGATAAAAGAATTGTATTTAACTATCCATCATTGTAATAATCATGATGAAAACGATCATTTTATCTATGATGTAGACATTAAGTATCAAATAAGTCTGTATATATCAATACTTTATTAGTTTATTTTCAAGTGGGATATGAGTTTATTTTCAAGTGGGATATGCAAACTCCTTTGATTAAATTTATTATATCAAATTTATATGGTGGGTAACTTCTTTCAATTTCTTTTGTTGATGATATTATTTTTTATGGATTGATAAAATGGGGTATGAAGTGTTATTGAATAATTTACACCTAAATGTTCATCTCAACTTTATTTTGCTTTCATTAATGTTTTAAATTTGTAAATGGTAATTACTGTTTTTCTTTTTAAATAATTTTTGTGAGAGGTTATCTTCATTTTCTTTAACGGGGTTTATTGCACTTCATTTTCAAGATAATGAGATTAGAAACCACAATTTATAATGTGTCTTATCGTCCTTAAATTATTAATATATATTTATATATGAAGCTAATAGAAAAAGAAAAATTAATTGTTTTAGCCAATTATCATTCATGATTTTATGTTTTAATTATATTCTCTTTATTTTTACCGAAATAGCATCGGGTTCACAAAAACCCGGTCCGCAGTTGCCGACCTAGCTATACGACATTCTTTTACAGAAAGACCCTTGTTTGCTAAAACATCTCTTGAAAAATACAGACATGGCCCTTAGACTTTCCAGTGACCACTTTAACGACCTACGAAAATGTAGAGGTATCGTTTTTGCGGATGTACAAATACTGGCCTAGGTGCTAATCGAATATTCGTTGTGGAAATGATTTTCTTTTGAAAAAAATTGGACCCCACCCATCTGCTATTAATTTTCCCCAACCACCCTCTTCCAAATATTTCAACTTGCGGGGATAAAAATACTCATCCAAAAAAATGCACATGACTCTCTCCACAAAAGAAACGCACATAACTCTCTCCTCTCAAGCCGATTTTCCACGCCAGTATCTTTGCAACCTGTTCTCAAATGGCTCGTCAACTAAGTTTTTTTTTAACTCCTTAATATATAATTATCTTAGTTATTATATTATCTCATTTGTATTTACGATATCAAAGAAAAAGTTCAAAATTTTCCGGATCAGACCAATAACAGGTCATAAAAATTTGAGCAACTTTCAACCTTTTTTTAATATAACTTTAATGCATACATATTATTTTACGTATTGAGTTGTTTAATTAGAAATAATTATAGATTAGGTCCCTATAGTTTGCATATTTACATATTAGGTTCTAGTAGTTTGCATATTTACAGATTAGGCCCTTATACCTAAGTTACTTACACATTAGGTTCTTGTAGTTTGATTATTTACAAGTTAGGTTCTTGAAGTTTGATTATTTACAAATTAGGTCCCTGTAGTTCATATATTTTTATATTAGATCCCTATACCTAAATTAATTACATATTAGGTCCCTTAACCTAGAGAAGTGAAAGATTTTGTCTTGTAGTTTGCATATTTATAGATTAGATCCTTGTCGATGGGGAGATGAAGAAATACCATATGTTGCTCATGTTTTTTTTGGAGAAGAGTGATCGTAGGATATGCCTTAGGATCAACCATTTTAACATTCCCAATTCTCTTATTAGACACTTAAACCTAGATTCATTTAATGGTTTAGTCAATACACTAACCAATTAGTAATTTGTAGGAATAAAATGTAATTCCTAATTTCCTTTAGATATGTGGACTCTAATGCAGTGATATCAAATATCAATGTGGTTGGTTCTTGAGTGTAGAACTGGGTTATTGGTAATGACAATGACATTGAATTGTCACATAGAATGAACATAGAAGAAAATCTTATCTCATAATCAGCAAGTTGATCAACTTACCGGTTTTCCACTAAGAAGTTGATAGCTTCCGATAATGCTTTTTCCTATCTATTTGATATTCTACAAAATCAAAATCTGAATATCCAATTAGCTAAAAAGCTATGTCATTAGGGTATCAAAGACTTAATTAGGAGTTTTTGTTAAGTATCTAAAGATTATTTCACAATTGGGAAATGAGATTCCTTTAGATTGATTTGATATGTAACACATAGACATACAAAAACATAATATATCTTAGTTACTTGCAGTAAGATATAAAAGAAATCCAGTCATTTCTCTAAAATTAATTGCATCAACTGGTTTTCCATTGGGATCAAAGTGTCAATTTAATGAAGGACTCACTAGGGTTTTTCATACGTGAACATTGGTCAAATTGGAATTACTTCGTTAAATCTTTGACATATTTTCTTTGACTTATAAAAATGTCTTTAGTGGTTTGTTTGACCTCTAACCCAAAGATGTAACCCAAAGAAGCTGGTTAATTCACCTATCATGCTCATTTCAAATTTAATATGCATGAGATTTGCAAAGTTATCACAAAGAGAAATATTTGGTGTACCAAATATTATATTATCTACAAAAATTTAAACAAAAACGATATCATCAAAAAATTTCTAAAGAAAAAAGGTGTTCACAATATTACCATGAATAAACCCATTATCAGGGATAAATAAAGATAGAGTGTCACACCATGCACAACGAGCTTGTTGAAACCGTTAAAAACCTTATCGAGTTTATATTCATGATCATGATTTATTGGATCTTCAAATCCTAGAGGTTGACATCATATCATCTCTTGTCTTTTCACCATGGATAAGTTTGAAAATTGTTTCTTTGAAAGATTTTGCATCTTTTCGGAAACAAGAAGATTTGGATAAAGAGTCATTGTTACTAGTTGTGGCTATGGTAGTCATTCTAGATCTTGTTTATGAGATTAAGCAAACTGCTCTAATACCACTTCTTGGATCCGAAAACTAAGATAACCCTTTAAATGATGACGCCAATTTTGCCTAAGAAACTTTCATGGAGAAGTTCTTTTGAAACTAGTTCGTAGCCACTAATGATAAGGATGACCTTTTATAGCCATCATTTCCATAAATGTTATCTTAAATTTTGACATGTGTAATCATCTAATTTTCTAATCAATGCATGCTTCTACTTTTTACTTCAACCTTTGAAGTCCATGTAGACATTTGGTAACCTATCCCATCCTTTTGTATGCAAAAAGAATAGTAATAAAAAAGTACGACACTAATGAAATTATGCATTAGAACTTACTTTTGCTAACATGTTTTTGCATGTACCCATCCTAGACTAGGAGTTTGGGATAGTTTGTGAGCCAAACCTTTCTTGGAAAAGTTTTCACTTTAAAATTCGGCTTGCTAATATTAGTATTTGTGAGATTACTAGATGACTTTCCAAAACAAATCAATCCACTTTAATGACTATCTTGATCTCACTTCAACTAGTCTTTGATTTCATTCAAAAGATTTTGCTCTTGGAACCAATATGGATTATTACATAACTTTTACAGATAATAAAAATCATATCTCTTTCGATTTCTGAAATATAAGTTATAGCTCAGATGCCAGCTATAAAACATTTATGAAGTAAATATATCAAATTCTAAATGACTTAGAATATTTTGCAAATGTGATATAAATCCGACATATTGAAGTCTTAGTGTAAGATCCCACATTGGTTGGGGAGGAAATGTTGCCTTATAAGGTTGACCGGATACCTCCTCTATCAAACGTGTTTGGAAACTGTGAGTCAGGGTGTGGATAAAACGGACAATATCTGATACAGTTGGCTCATGATGTTACAAATGGTATTAAAGTCGGGAACCAGACTAGAGTGCCAACAAGGATGTTGTACCCCCAAGGGTGTAAGATCTCACGTTAGTTGGGAAAGAGAACACATGTTACCTTATAAGGGTGACTCGATATCTCCTCCATCAAACACATTTTAAAACCATGAGTCCAGATGTAGACATAGAAAATAATATCTGATACGATTGACCCGAGATGTTACACTTAGAATCTTCAACCAAATTTATTATTTGCATAAGGCTTTAATCAAATCTAAGATTTGATCCCACAAAATAGTCTTAGTTAGAGGTTATATGATGATCTAAAGCCTTGATCCTTCTTTTCAATGCTAATGTTTGGATGATAGATAGATGTTGTTCATTGTATATATACTCAATTGCAAAACAAGTGTTTAAGAATATTTTTCTAAGTGTTTGATCAGATGCTTGTTATATTGTTCACAAATTCAATGGTTGAGACCAACTGATGTGATTCACCCTTTTGTAAGGTTTCATTAATGTTTGATAAATATAACTACAAACATTTGCAGGCTTGGATCGGACCTAACGTAATTATTTTATCCAACGGGCCTAATATAGAAAACCCAAGCCCGTTTTTACGGGCTTGTGGGCCTATTTATTGAGATTTAAAAAAAAACATATAGTTTTAAGTTACGTAAATCATTTGAATTAGATAAATGTTTTCGAGCATAAAATTAAGATGTAAAGAATATTAATTAATGCACATAACGTATGGAAAAAAAGTACCATAATATATGAATTATGAACATTTTTTTTCTCTAATGATTTATAAAAATACATTAAATTATTAAATCCGAAGATATCTCTTAATCTTTTTTAATAAAAACCATTGAATTATTAACTATATATAAAATTAAAGGAACTTTAAAAATATAATGGGCCGACGGGATTGCTCGAATTCCTTTTTTCATTGTCCAAGCCCACTCATTTTTTCAACAATTATTGTTCAAGCCCGCTATTCTAACGGGTCGAACCCAACGGGTCTAGCGGATCGTACCGTCCATAAACAGCTCTACTACAAAATAAATGACTTTTACCCAAAAAAAGTCATCTAAAAGATTTTTGTAATTTCATTAATGTTTGATAAATATATACCACCACAATTTTTTTTTCTATCTTAAATAATACTACATTATTTAGCTGTTCATGCATCATTAATTATATTAATCTATGTGTACGTAATTTCTTTCAATCTCTTGGTAACTTTTTTATTTTATTTTATGAAGTGATCATAAACGGGGAACCATGTGTTATTGAATAATTTACATCCACGTAAAGTGCTTATCATAATCTTTCTTTAGCTTTAATATTTTTTATATCATATCTGCTAATGGTGATTACATTTTTTTTATTAAATAATCATTTCCCATATGTTATACTATATCACATGCATGTTCAATACCCGTATATAATATTTATTAAATTCTAAAGAAGAAAGATGCAGATTTTCTTAACCAAAAAGCATTTTGGAAATGCGAAAAGTAGTTGATTAAGTGTAACTGTGTAAGTGTCAATAATTTTTTTTTTTATTTTTTTTCGAAAGTGGGGTTTGCTGTAGATGCTTCCTTTTCTGGATGTAAGGAGATCATAAACCACATTGTACATGGTTTTAATAGTGGTTAAATAGTTAACTAGTACTATATATACTCTTATATATATAGAGGAATAATCAAATAAAAACCATTTTTTTTGTAAAAACCAGTAAAAACCAACTAAAAAATAATTTCCGACCCATACCAACTCTTATTATTGTTATTAATGGTGTTATATATGTATATTTCCGACCCATTTTTCCTCAAGCCTACGGTTTAATTGGATGGTGTTCTTTAACTCATTGTGCACATTTTATTGACTATGAATCAATAGTCGCTAGTGATATAACTTTTCCAAGTGTACCACTTCGCTTCATGTAATGCTACCAAAAAATACATTCCACACGTTAATGTGCTTTGTATGAGAGCTGAAAGCTAGATTTGTTCCCAACTGAATGACACTCTGATTATCAAGAAAAATATGTGTGGTAGATCGTGCGAAGCTAAAACCAATCATCAACTCTTGAACAGATGTACCACTCCCGTAGCAGATTCTACTACCACAGTCAATGTGAACCACTTTTTGGTTGTAAACGTGAGGATAGCCGAGAGCGCGACACATGGCGGCTTTGAGTGTGGTCCTCCCCCCCTTAATTCAATGCCCTCCCATGAATCGCGCCTAGTCATCCGCCGTGGATCTGACGTGGCGCCTAGTCATCCGCCATGTGTCGCGCTATCGGCTGTCCTCAAGTTCACAACCAAAAAGTGGTTCACATTTGAACCCACCCCTATATATATTATAATTAATGAGATGTGCAACATAAGCGATGTAATACGAGTATTATAGCAATGTAAGATTAACAAGAGGGGAACAAAGATTTAATCCCTAAACATGTAGGTTTTGAGGATTGAACAACGATAGAGGCTAGAACTTAACATGCCTAACACATAAACATACATGCTTAATGTTATGACAATACTATGTTAGGATTAAATTCAAGTTCATTCCTGACATGTTAAATTCAAGTACATTTATAGGCCTTAAGCAAAGTATTAAAAAAGGGCCATTGTTGAAAAAACCTTTAATATATCTTTCTTATCATAAAAAATACATGAAGTTTAATATATTAGTAATTCATATAAAATCGTTCTTTAAGTATCCTTGAATGAAGATCATCCTATTATATCATTTGTACATATTTTCATAATAATTAACTTTCCATATATTTTATATTTTCATATTTCCTATGAATCTATATCGTCCCTTGATTATTTTGATTAACGACTATGATTAGATTTAGAATTTATACTCTTTTACTAGTTCACAAATTAATGAAACAAAATAATATAAAAAGGTTAAAATAAGAAGTGGTAAAAAAATGAAATAGAGAAGTGATCTCAGTCGTTGATACGGTTGAGAATCTTTGACTAGTTAAAATTCGCATGTAGGCGCAAGATCGAGGGTATTTTTGTAATTGTTACAAATAGGTTGAAAATTGGTTCATATATGAATATGTGTAATTCATATAAGTTCATATGTAAATATGTGTAATTCATATATGAATCTATTTGTCGAGTATTTGTAAAATGTACGAAAATGCCTTTCCGTTGTCAAAGCCGTAATTTTTGACCAGATGGATGGCTATGATCGTTTCTCTACTTCTCCAATTTTTAGCACTTCTCATTTGAACAAAATTAATACTATATATATACACACACAAAGCTACAAAGTGACATAACTAGCAGAGTCGTTCTTGACATTTTATAGGTTTTGGGCGAAATGTAAAAAAGGGCCCTCGCTATGTACAAAAAACCCCTTTAATATATCATTAATTTTATCATAAAACAAAATAACATACTATTGAATTTATGATACAGTATTAATCCATAGAAACCCATTCTTCGAGTATTCTTGTATGCAAAATCAATAAATAACTATATCTAAGTTAATATTATCTACTATATTTTTTACATAATATTAAAAATTAGGTTCACCGTCAAAAACATTCTATAATATATCTTTTAATATACCATTGAAATGATTTGGAGTCACAAATGTCAATATTCAGAGTAAAACTCACTACAAAAAAATTGGCATTATAAGATATATATACCTAGACTGTCTAAGTGTCCTAGTAAATTATTTTATGAACATAATTTTGTACATTCAAGCTATAAAACGTCTTATCTAATAGCGTTTCAATAGATTTATATATTTACTTTTAGAAATTGTCTTATTAGGGCGTTTTTAATATACATTTGCCTTATTAGCGTTTCAATAAGTTTAACAAGCTTTTTAGGATGTTTTTAAATCAAAATGTCTTATTAGCTATTTTATAGGATAGTTTTGAGAAAATGACATACAAATTCATCTTTTTATAAGACACTTGTGTATATATGACCCTTTTTTAAGGTCTTCCGTAGCACAAAGCTTATGTACCCTCAACCTTCCATGCCACATCAACGGCACATCAGTGTCTCATCCTACCATCTAAACCCTCAAGTGAGAGTAGCACCAACATTACATACCCTCATACCCTCTAATGGTACCCGCTACCACCAAGCGGCCGATAGCTGAAATTTTGGTCTACCCGTCCCCTTACCCGTTTGTGGTACAAAAGGCCTAATAGTGTTATAAAAATAGCAATATGACGCTACGTTTAAAAAATGTTCAAAATTAACTTCTAAAATGCCTAAAAACGTTTGAAAAACCTATTTTAGTAATTTTAGAGAGAACGATTTTTGGTTTGCTCCTGTTTACTTGAGTCCTATAAAACATAAAATATTTTATTAGGAATTTTAGATATTAAATATATCGAGGTTTTCTAATCAAGTAGTTTTAGACCTTAATACTAATTAAATAAAAAAACATAGAAAAATAATAATCTCTACTATAAAGTGAACGACTGTTAAGAAGTTGATCTGAAGATGTTCTCTCCGATCTCTCTGATGTCTGATTTATGTACTTGTTTCTTTGGTTCTTAAATTAGCTCAGTCATGCTTTAAATGTTCGGCAAAATCAATGAGTAGCCGAAACTAGTAGGATACTAACTCTCAGATTGGGCTGAAGAAGGGATACACACTAAGCTACCTACCGATTAAAGAAGAGTTATATCGGCAGATTCCATTGCCGATCTACATGAAAAATCGATGGATCTTAAAAAGAATTAAATTAATTAAATTATAGTAATTCTGAGTGTTATATTCAAACACCTTTCTATAATACTTGTTATTTTTATGGTCATTACTTTTGAGACTAACAACGACCAATTAAGTTTTTACATGTTTTCTTTGCCAATGTGATTAATTAATACATGTTTCGGCCCTTTAATATAATATGAAATTCTTTCTAAGGTCCAAGGGTGAATTTAATTAGGCATAAGCTAGGTAGGTCTCGGGACCTACCTAAATATTTTTTTTTGTTAGAAGTTATATAGAAACTTTTTTGGGACCTACCTAATTTTTTTTAAGGAACTACCTTAAATATTTTTTAAGCAACTTAAATTAAATGAAATCAATGGTGGTGTGGTGGATAACATCTTTTGTTGTGTATGGTATGTTTCAGGTTCAAATCTCCTAGTATTCCAAAATGTGTTATTTTATTTTAATATTTTTAGGCTCAACAATTTTAAGTCGGGCCTACATACCTAAAAGAAAAACATTGCCTAATCTTTGATCGACATTGACTTCGACCAAAAACCCTACGGCCACATCTTCATCGAATTCAACTTCAACCAATCGATCTCCAATCTATACAAATCGACCAATTGCATTTCGAATTCGTTTTCAATTCGCAATTTGCAATCCAATTTTCAATTATAGTGACAGGCAGGTTTGTTCACAAAATGGGTGATTAATTTCTGAGTGATTATTTAGTTTTGTATATTGAAAATGTTATTTTAGATGGTATTAGTAACGATACGATTATGCAGATATTTGAAGGTATAAGACCTCGTCGAGTACAATTGTAAGAACTTTAAAATATCACTATTGAGTAAATGTTTGATTTTTAATTTTAATGACCCGACCCGACAAAAGTATAGTTGACACTCTCATTTTTTTCCGGCTAAACTTAATTGGGAACCACGTGGTTTTCTGTTCTAGATTCACCACAGCTAAGGTCCTATTAAATACTAAAAAAGTTCTTTCTTTTATTTAGAAACCTTTTATTATTGCTTGTTATATACTAAATTTTTGTACCCTTATTTCTTGTAAGCTCTTGAGGTATGCCCGGCCGCCCATGATAACTAGCTCTGAAGTATGAGAAATAACTAAAGACCAGCAATGAGCCAATGACCTATGCATAGACGTTTGCCACTGAGAAATTATCATGTGACATCTTTTAGTTATGTATAATATATCCATTAGAATTAATGAAGAAAAAATTAAAGAAAAAAAGTATATAGCCTTTTGAATATCATAATATTGAGAGCCAAAACAACGAAACTGTGGTTTGTGCACCTTAATTGGTGGAATCCAATCAATATATAAGAAAGATTGTAATGCAAAAGTTGATAAGTGGGAGAGCTCTCGTCTATAAATAATCCATCAATGAGTTAATAATTTTCAAGTCAAGTGAATTCCAATCTTTAACTATATTGACACCAAAATGTCAAACCCTCATCATGCTCTTGTTAGAAAAGCAACAAATCTCTTCAAGTATCCATACAAGATTAATCATCCTTGTAAGAAGGTTTCAACCTTGTTTGTTCATCGCAATCATCCACCAAATCCGTTTTCGGTTCAGCTTAGTTATTTTGTCATCCTCTCTTTAATAGGTTTGTACTTTGAAGACTTAGAGTTCAAAACACCATCATTTAAGCCTAGAGACATTGATGTTCTCTTTACAGCCATATCTGCAACGACCGTTTCTAGCATGTCAACACTCTGACATGGAAGTATTTTCAAATACCCAACTCATAGTTTTGATGTTTCCCATGTTTATGGGGGGAGAATTTTCGTTTCTATGTTGGGACTTCAGTTTCGGAAGTTCAAACGTAGAATGACTAGTTTTGGTTCTAATTCAAGTTTTGATTCCACACCGTTCCCTTGAGGTAGTATTGAGTTGGGTGTAACCTCACATGATTTAGAATCTATTGAAAGTAAGTCGAATTTTGAGATCAAAAGTATTTGATGTATGAAGCAATTAAAAGTTTGGGGTATGTGGTCTTGTGCTACATTCTTGTTGTCCACTTCATTGGTTATATCATGACTTACATGTATATAACCTTTAATCCAAGTTCTAGAAACATACTATAAATAAAGGGCTAAGTAGAAACACTTTTAGCCTTTTCACCACTGTCTCCACATTTGCAAACTGTGGTTTCATTCCTACAAATGAAAACATGGTGATTTTCAAGAAAAACTCTCGGCCTACTCTTGATTCTAGTTCCACAATTCTTCTAGGAAGCACTTTATATCCGGTAGTGCTTCGAGATTGTAATCTTGGTTTTGAAAAGATAACAAAGAGGGTCGAGTTCGGTTACATGTTGAAGTACTCTAAGGAGATGGGTTACGATCAATTGTTGCCAAAGGTGCAATCGTTGTATTTAGGCATGACGTTTTTGGGTTGATTTTGGTTCAATTCGTAGTGTTTTGTTGTTTGGAGTGGCAAAATATGGATGTGAATGGATGGACTTGATGGTTATGAAAGGTGGTTGGGTCTATTTTCCAAGTCGTGAACACGAGATACCTGGTGAGTCTGTTTTTGATCTTTCAAAGATTTCACCCCAATCTTGGTGGGCATCCTAGTTATGATGTAAGTCCCCCTTACATCGACAATTCAAAATTTTGACATTAATATTAAAGGTCATCATATATTAATTAGAATAAATACAAAGGGTACTATATATAAATATTAACATTGTAGTTGGAGATATAGTAATAGAGAACAAAGATAACATATTTGAGAATGAAAATCTGATATAATGTAGGGAAAATAAAAAATACTAGCTGGTAATAATTTTGTTTTTGATTCCACATAACGTGCTGATGTGTCTGTATGAATCGTTATACGAAGTTTTAAAATGGAACATATTTGCTTTGCCGACAAAAAAAAAATAATGTTCTGATATAAGCCAACGTGATCATTTACGAAACGCCATACTGCAAACTTCCAATCAAGAAGCAAAACTTTTTGTAATTAAAAAAAAAAACAAACCCTTAAGCCATTATAATAATAATAAACATTAGAGTAATCGGTCCCCCCAAAAAGTAACACAAAAATGAATATTTGCCTTTTCTCTCCCACCAAACAGACTTTTTGCACGTTATGTTATTATTATAATTTTATTTTTTTGAAATAATTTAAGTGTTTTACTAGCATATATTTCAATTTTTATTGCTAAAAGTAGTGCTTAATTATTGTATACTTTGCAGGTACCTTCCATCATCAACAACATTCTTGCCAGTCCAAGATCATGAAAGCACCAAAGAACAAGTGATCAAAAGAAGAGTTTGTGGAGTATTTTCTATTTTCACAACTCTCTTATTTGGTCCTTTTTACAATTTTCATTTGTTTATCGGAACGAAGAAAGATGGAAGTTGATCCCGTCAACTTAGTGTCATCAACATCGCATTTGAAGTGTTCAGGTGAGCTTAATTATGTATTTCAAACGTAACATTATACCGAAATGACTCTGAGTAATTATTAATTTCAAATCAATTCTTGTAATAGAAAAACGCT
Source organism: Centaurea solstitialis (assembly GCA_030169165.1). NCBI lineage: Eukaryota > Viridiplantae > Streptophyta > Magnoliopsida > Asterales > Asteraceae > Centaurea > Centaurea solstitialis. The sequence continues at coordinate 10,072,106 of CM058043.1, forward strand.
GAACTTGATTCTCTTTTATTTTATATATATCTATTGTAGTGCATATGGAAACGTTGGATTGTCGACAGCTACAGCTGTCAACGCCAAATCAAACCTGATGAACACTGCATAGATGAATGGTATGGATTTGTAGGAAGATGGAGCAACAATGGGAAATATTTGCTTATAATGGTCATGTTTTTCGGAAGACTCAAGAATTTCAACAAGACATGGTGGTCGATTTGGAAGCTCTCATGATAATATTATATATATTTGGGCTCGTTAATTGAGAACAATGACCAAATAAAGAGAACATGAGATGGTTAATCACTTATGATTTTACACTAGAAGCATGTGTAAAATCATATTTGATTCATGACACTTTTGGGTTCAAATGCCAAGTCACCCTCTCATCTCTTGGGTTGATCGTGTTCCTTGTCGCATGTGATTTTAATACAAAAACACATATGATTTGGCAGTTTAATTTTGTGTTTCCCATATTTTAGCCATGTTCTTGTTTGATCATTCCCTCCTGTCTATATATATAAAGTTTCAAAATAATGGATGTATATGTTTGTATGTATATGTGGGTTGATATATGGCTTTCAAATAATAATGATGATTAGGATGTGATAAAATGCTCGGTATTTTCTCCCGTTGTTCACACCCGATTCAATCCTTGAAGGTATAATTATAATACTTGTATAAAACCATTTAAATCTCCATTTTAATGGTCAAACAACCACCATAAACCTAAAAGAAAACTTCTAAAATTGCGAATGTTACTCGTTTCCTATCTACAATCTCTAAATCAAACTCTTGTAACAACATAATAACATATCTTATTAAGCTAAGTTTAGTATCATTTTTATATCAAGTACTTAATGGCGGCTTGGTCAGTATGTACATAATATTTTTTCCCCGTCAAATATGATCTAACTATCTTAAAGGCAAAATCACAAAGGCAAAATCACAGGTAAAGACTAATGTGGCGTGTTGGATAACACTTTGTGTTGTGTACAAGGTTGCAGGTTCGATTCTGCCTGCGCGCATTATTAATTTAAAAAAAATTGTTTAAGGCCCAACAATAAAAAAAAGTTGTTTAAAGCCCAACACTTTTATTTTTCTGGCTAAACTTAAATAGGAAACCACGTGGTTTTCTGTTCTAGATTCGTCACCGATGGTTGATGCATGTAGTTTCTATAATTCCAAGTGTAGTTTTGTCTACCTCAATTTTTATTTTTAAAATTAAGTGACCAAGAGCAATTCCTTCTTTAACCATGAAATGACATCTTTTTCTAAATATTGAGAATCAAATAAGTTTCTTCGCATATTTTAAGACTCTTTTTCAAAATTTCTAAACGATGATCAAAATATGAACCATATAAAGAAAATCATCCATAAAAATTTCTATGAATTTCAAGTATGTCAGAAAATACTGACATCACGAGTCTTTAAGAAGTTGCTAAAGTGTTGCAAAATCCAAATGACATTCTCCTAACAGCAAAATTTCATAAGGACAAGTCTAAATACCGAATCCAAGAAGTTATACTCCTTTTTGGCTATTGCGTATAACATTTGATCAATTAAAGGTAATTATAAAATGGTCTTTTGGGTTAACTTTGTGTACCCTATGGTAGTTCATGCAATTTTTCTATCGGAAGACTATTGTAGTAGGAATGAGATCATTTTTATCATTAAAATGACTGTAATCCCTCCCTTTTTTGGAATACATAGACTGTTCTAACCCAAAAACTAATGTTATTGGATAAATAATTCCTACATCTAAAAAATTTGTCTTTTTTCAAATAATTTACTGAAAAACAAGATTCAAATGATTAATTCCCGACGGACCTACCGGTAATTTAATTAATTATTTTTTTTATAAATAACCCAATTTCTAAAAATAAATAAATTATTTAATTTTATCACCAGCGAAAAACTTAATCGGTAATTTTAATCTCTTGGACCATCCGCAATGGAGTGTCAAGGGGATTCGGTATGCCATTGGTACCGATCGGCAAGGGTGGCACCGCCGAGGTTGATTGTCAAGGTTGGAAAATGGCATGGGCGTGCCGATGCGTTAGACTACCCCACCTCACCCCACCTTCTCTCTCCTTTCTCTCTATCTATCAATTCTTTCTCTCTCTTCTTTTCTTTTTCTTTTATTTTTTTTAATTAATTATTTAGATTGGTACGGGTGTAGTTGAATTGGTAAAGATTGATAAGGTTTTGGTAAGATAGTGGAAAACTGATGTGACGTTGAGATGTGGCAGCTGGTACCACTGGCAAGCGTCAAGACCACTGTGAATGGTCTTATGATTTAATTATATAAGGTTGAGATTTAGGGAAAATCCGGCAAGGTTTTCTTCCCCCGACAAATCCACCAAAAATCGTGCTTTTTTGGTAGATTTGTGACCGATTTGTCGGAAAAGGTGTCTATTTAGTTTGTTCACATGTCACATGTTGCACAAAACAAGAAGTTACGTCAAGACGAAGTACACTTAATTAATACATTGTTAGAAGTACATGTGGAATCGGTTGTTATTATTGTATTAAATTCGGATGTCTTTTTATTATTCTCCAAATTTCTAGTTATAAAAGGAAGCTTTGGTGTCATATATCTATCAAATAACTACATTGATCAAAATAATGCATTCAACTAAAATACAAAAAGAATAACAAAGAGCTTTAGTTGGGACTCATTCATTCCACGTCATCCACATTGTGGGCCAAACCTTGTGCCACGTCAGACCATCTTCATGGTTGGTATGGTGGGGTTTTGAGCCAATATTTATAAAGATTAAGAAATTAGGGTTTATGAATATATCTGCCAGCAAGAACTGCAGCATCCATAACAAGATTAATGGTGGTGGTGACATCATTAACATCACATGTGTTGCCTTTGAATGTCCTGCTTCCTGCTTTCTTGAACCTTTCTACACACCCCAGCAATCCCTTGTTGCATTCCTCACTCAAATAGTTGTCTACATGCAAATACATTCAAATTATATATTCATATATATATATATATATATATATATATATGAAGTAGAAAAGATACGAAGTAGAAAAGTGATCTCAACCGTTGATACGGTTGAGATCATAATTGACTAGTCAAAGATTGCGGTTTTGACCAGTCAAAGCTGTCATCCTTGACTAGTCAACTATAATCTCAACCGTTGATGGACGCGATTCACGGAGGGTGATTGGTCAAAACCGCATTTATTGACCGGATGAGTGACGCATATCACTTCTTTACTTCATATTTTTTTTAGCATGTCTCATTTGAACCTAATACTATGTGTGTGTGTCTAACAAATAAAATTATATAAACCCAACAAATATTTGTTGCAAACTTGGCGTCCACCCATTATCTACACACCATTGACATAAACCTAATAAGTATTACAAATTTACAAACCGAGTTCCACAACACGTGGAACATGGCATCCTCATACAATATTGTTTCATGTATAAACAGACATATATATATATATATATGGTTGTTTAATGCTTGGGAAAGAACACCAAAATAGGTTTATTTATGAAAGCCACAAAAAAAATATGAATCATTCATATTTCATACCCATTTTGTATTTGGTTGTTGGTGTGTGTCTATCTGTGTGTATATTAGTATATATAGAGAGAAAAAAGTTCAAATGAAAACTCATTTTTCATTGTAAACGTGAGGACCTCTAAAATTGCATCGTGTGGCAATGTTCACTCTGAATATCATGGATTATTCAGAGTGAATAAATTAAGGGGCCTAAGCTTTATTCACTCTGAATAATGCATGATATTCAGAATGAATATTGCCACGTGTCGCAATTTTAGTTGTCCTCGTGTTCACAACCAATATTGAGTTCACATTTGAACGTAACCCTATATATATATATATAAGTACCACAATGATTCGACGTTTCGGATCATCCTCGATCATGTGCCCAGTGACCGAATTACTACGTCAACGACACCGAGAAACGAGTGTTGTAGAAGCTAACAGGGTCAGAGACACATAACCAACAACAATAAATGTGGTCCATTGTTGATAGATCCCAACACCAAAACGGTAGCAAATCGAGCATAAGATAATTAGATAGCATAGCCCACATACTCACTTTTATATATATATTTGTACTTTTGTACATACATACATAAAGGGATAATTAAACTAGAGACTCAAAACCGTTGAGAATTATAACATATAAGACCCAATGAAATATGCATAGTTTTGTATTCAGAAAAGATACAATATACTTGGATGAAACTTATTAAATGGTTTAGACACATTGTGAAACAAAATATACACGAAAAATGAAAGTTCACAAACAAAGGTATTACAAAACAGACATAGATGCACCATGAATCATGGCTACCCATAAAATATTTATTATAAATTTTGTATCATTTAATATAAAATATTTAAAAAGAATAAAAAATACGTGAAGTATGGCTATGTTTGGCAAACTAGCTGATAAGGTAGCTAGTAGCTGATGAATTAGTTGTTGACTTATAAGCTAACTAGTAGCTCATAAGCCCGCTTATGAACAAATTATGTTTGGCAAAAACTAGCTTACGGCTATGTAAAATGACCAAAAATGTATATTGGATATAATAATTCAATTTTTTTTTGAACGACAAATTAACGCACACACACGTTCCAGCAGTATCTGGTCCTTACGTGCAATCCCACTAATCCGCTGCGACAGTCCAACCTATGGCTGAAACCGACCGGTAGGTTTTAGGGGCCTTATGGACCAACCCGAACCGGTCCCGAACCCATCCCCAAAGGACCAGATCTAGAGTCTGGATATCTCAGGAAAGTGTCGCCTGTGGGAATCGAACCCCGGTAGTGTCGCTTTCACCCCACACCCCCTAAGGATGTTACCTATCCAACTGAGTTATTTGATGTAATAATTCATATTAACGGGGACTAATTGAAAAAAACTTCAAAAAATTACCTCCAAAGAGCTTATCAAAAAACTACCTTTTATCTATAAAAACATTTATAAAAAAAAAAAGAAGCCTAAACTTACTCCTATTATAAAATGTCGGTGTGCTCTTAAAAATGGTAAGCAGTGAGCAGGGAGACATTAATATCTCAACCTCCAAAACTCAATAAAAATGAGTTTGGTGGCTTTATTTATTGTTTTTGGTAAAGTTCACCATCAAATAATGTGGTAACACGGACCATAATTAAAAGCTTGTGATATAAGAAATAATATATATTTGTTTAAAACAAAAAGAATGTGATGGTTGGTATTATGATATTCTAAAAATGATATGCCAAAAATTTTAGCCTCCAATCAATCCATGATTGTTGTTTTTTTCGTGATAACCAAATTAAAAGAATAAGAATATGTTGTACAAACATGCTTTTAATTCATTTTGCAACTCTTACAAATAAAGTACTCTTTGACTCAGTTTACCTATATCGTCCCCACAATCTTTACACTGTGTTTTCAAAACTCATTTTACGAACGATATAAAAGGAAACTGAAGGAAAATGAAGGAAGTTAAAAGTAATTGTGTTATCAAAACTTTTTAAGAAGAAAAAGGATAGGAAACCAAATAAAAATAATGTTAAATTTTCTTTTAAAATTTTTCTTCCAAATATGGGAGGAGCACGAAAAGAAAAAAAATTAAAACTAATTAGAAAAGTTAGTGTAATTATTAAAATTACAATGATACATAACTTTTCATTATAAAATATATATTTATATATATATAATATATATTTAAATGATATATTTGTAAAAGTCTTTTCTATCTAAGAACACCAATAAAAAAGTTCACTTTTTTTCTTATTTTTTTTTCCTATTTCAAAAACACAAATAAAAAAATTATTTTTCCATGCATTCTTTTCTCTTTCTTTCTTTCTTTTATATCCCTTTCTTATCTTTTCTTAAAGCTTTGTGATCTAAGAAATAAATATATATATATATATATATATATTTATCTAAAACAAAAAGAATGTGATGGTTGGTATTGCGATATGCTAAAAAATATTTACGAAAGATTTTAATCTGCAATCAATCCATGATCGTTGTTTTTTTTTTCTGATAACCAAATTAAAAGAATAAAAATATGCTCTAAAACACATAGAGCCCCTAAAATCTTTAGATTATGATTTCTATTTTTTAAGAAAATATAAAAAATAAACAAGAATCCATGAAAAGCTGGAGGAGAACATATATTGATACAAACATTTTGTTTAAAAGAAATAAAATTGTTGTTTCTTAGTGTTAGGCTGTGTTTGGCAAAAACAATCTAGCTTATAAGTTATGTTATAAGCTAATTCATCTAAATATGTATTATAAGTTAGCTTTTAAAATTGCTACTTTGAGTAGTATTTTATATATTTTTTCAATTATATCCTTATTAATATTAATTATTAAATTCAAAAATATCATTTTTGATCAATTTACATACTCATAAGCTAGTTTTTACCGAATATAATTTGTTCATAAGCTAGCTTATCAGCTACTAGCTAGCTTATTAGCCATCAACTAGTTTGTCTAAGTTTGTTTGGTTCAATTTTGTGTACATTTCATATATTCTTAAATAAAAAATAAAGGGTAATTTTTTTAATTAAAATATTAAATAAAAGGTGTAACCACTTTTTAAAAATACATATATATTTGATCAATTAATTTAATCTTGTTTCTGCGTTTTCCTTCAAAATCACAATACCAATTATGTGATCCAAAACCATGATCACTAAAAGCACACATCTCTCTTCGGAAAGTTGTGATTATTTATTTCATCATAAATAATTGTGTTTGTTTTTATTTTATTTTGGATAAGAAATTAAATAAGAATGGTGGAAAGTAATTAATAAAAATAATATATTTATATACTTACTGTTGTTGGCTGAAATGCAGGCATCATGTTTCATACAACATGCATCAAGTTCATCACAAGGCTTCTCTCCTGGGCATCCACTGTATAATATCCCACAGTACTTTCCATATCTCAACAATGGTGGCACTGTCCATATATAAGTATATAAATACAAATATGTACTTAATTTAATTATTTCCAATATTATATAAATAAAACAAAAATAAAAAACTAATCCCCAGATCAATATATAGATTCATGTGTATAATAATACCTTTGCAGAAGGAGGATTCACATTTATTGCTGCACTCTTTAGACTAAGATTGAAAATAATATATGAATTAAAATCAAAATCATATTTATATAAATGAGAAGAAAAAAAAACAAGAGCAAATATAGTGAAGCTTACCAAAGAGAGACCTGTGTTGGCACCAACATTGACTTTAAGGGCAAAAATGGAAATATGGGAATAATTGAGGGTAAGAATGGAAATGAAGAGAAGGAGGATGTGGGAAGCCATGGAATGGAAGAAGCAAAATAAAGGGAATTAGGAAGCATGGTTTTGCTTAAAGCTCTTACTTATAGAAACAGATGGTTGGAGGAGGAAGGAGGGTGGGTAGGGGGGGTAGGGGGTAGGGTAGTGGGGGTAGGGGGGTGGGGTATGGAAGCTGATTAAAAAGGGGTTTGTATCTCGTGACAAGTTTTTGGATATGTAGTGATATGTTTCACATTTCTTGCCTCACTGACAACTTGCATCAGGATTTGGAATTTGGACCTTTATGAATATAAATATGTATTAAACACACTTAAATGGTGTCTAATTATGTATGATACTAGAGACTAATCCTCGGCAATTTTTGGGCCGAAGCCCAACTGCTAAAGCATGCAGCCCGGGGTCGAAGCCCCCGTACCTTCAGAATGCGTCTCCCAGGGCTCGAACTCAGGTTCACCACTATGTAGTGCCCAAGCCTTACCACTAGGCTAACACTCCTTTGGTTGTTTTACAATATGTTTGTTCAACATATATTTGTTTTATAGTTTTTTTAGTGGCATCGAATCAACATACGCACACCTCCCCGACGGTATTGGGCTTCTATGGTCAGTCCACTAATCCACCGCTTTTTCGGTCCAACTTACGCTGGACCTAGAGCCCAACCACAGTCTTTGACTGGGTTAGACGGGAAACCCAGTCTATGACTGGACCAACCCAAGAACACTGGGTACTCCAATCCCTTCAATTAACTCCTCTTGGGATCGAACTCGGGTAAACTGGGATCCCATCCACAGCCCTACGATGTTACCGTCCTTAGAAAAACCAATTGAGCTAGACATGATTACAGTGTGAACACTTTTATGTGTTTGTGAAACAAAAATACAAAATAAAAATTTTCGCATCATTAACCAAGGGTATTTGGGTCTTTTTCCAAATTCGTACATAAGAGCATTTTCATTAGATTCTTTAAAAAATCTCCAAAATGGAGAACCAAAATCCAAAATCAATACAAAAATACCATTTCACTCCAACAGATTCTCTATTTTGGAGATGGAATCATTGCTTAAATTATTAAAATATTACATATTTGTTTTAAAATATTACGAAGGTGATCCCTACATAATACTTTTTAACCATCCACGACAATTTGATGTTAATGGACAAATTTACCCTTTCTCTTTTTAGTTCACTTTCCAATTATCTGTTTAATAAGGCATAGACCTATTGAATCGCTAGTCCTAGGTGTTACTAAAACAGTTGATTTAGCCTTTTTAGGAATGGTTGTGTTGCTTAAATTTTATGTGGGCAGATCTGGTTTTATTGCTTGCAAAATCGAGGAAGTGGAGCATAGTTGATGGCGAAGGCGGCAATTAAGTCTTACGCTCCAGGGTTGTACTCGGTGGTTGTGGTTCCGTTCAACGGTAGCGGTGGCCTGAAGAACGACAAGGACCTCCGCACCGGAGTTGCTCTGTGCGCCAGAGCAGCCTTCCTTGGCCACATTTACGCCCTCCGTGAACTCGGCCACTTTCGACTTCCAGTTGTTTAGCGATTACGAATTCAACCTCATCGGCCAAGATATGCAATTAATGCATCCAACGATTAATTACGTTTTTTGGTGGAATGGTTGAACGGCGAGTTGCTCATTGGAGAACGAATGGGTCGTCCGGTCAGGATTTGAGGATGTGCTCTTATAAAGGTTGCGGGCGACCCAAGAGCAGAAGGAACAAGTTTCGGAGGTGCTCGGGGTGTAGGAAAGTGAGTTATTGTTTGCATGGGTGTCAAGCCCATCACTAGAGGGTGCACCATTAGGTGGAGTGCACACCCATGGAGGCTTCAACTCCTTCTCCTTCGGCGGTCACGACCGCTGCTGTATTGGTGTTGAAGATCCTTTGTTGTTGTTGTTGTACTATGGAGATCACACAAGTGTTACTCGGAGCTCGAAGGTGTTGCTCGTGTTGGCATTATGTGCATAAGTTGACAAACCGTTTGATCGCACATCCAACGTTATAAGTCACTTGAGGGTCACACCTGTGAGGACCTATAATTCGGATAGTATAATAACCCCAGTTTGGAGAGTTTAGTTTTATAATAGTGAATTATAAAACTGTTGGGTGTTTTCTATAAAAACCCCAAAGTAAAAGGTTTCTGATAATTAATTACAGTTATATATTTATTAGTTAAATAAATATATAAAAGGGTTAATTAATTGGTTTATAATTATCTAGTAATTATTATATGGAAATATAATAATAGTAATTATTCTTTCTTGGAGAGAAAGAAAGAATAAGATAATTATGGAAATTATTCTTTCTTAGAGAAAAAGAAAGAATAAAGGCTATCTGATACATGGAAGGTTTTCCATATAAATAGATATGCCAGGTTATCAGATTCATACAATTCAATCAATTAATTCTGAAAGAAACCTCTCTCCTCTCTCTCTCTCTTCGTCGATCTCACCAAGCAAGAAACCAGATCCGGTTTCGGTTTTGATTGATCGTGTTCTTCGCGTACCGTTTGTTCGTGAAGCGTTCCGGGGTTAGATCCAGCTAGAGGGAATTCCGTTTGGTCGTTTACGGGTGGATCTATCTCAAGCAATCCAGGTAATAACCCTAAACCTACATATTAACTGTAATAAGATAAACAAATAAGATCTGTGATGTTTTCGGGATTTTAATCGTTATTGCTTCCGCTTAATCAAACCAGTTAGGTTTGATTGTTTAACCTTTTGGAACAGTTTGTTTCATATGGTTTTGTCATGTGTCTCGACCAGTTAGGTTTGAGATCATGGTTTTTCTCGTGTCAGTTTGATACGAGGATCCCACAAAATCCCAACAGTGGTATCAGAGCCACAGGTTTAATTGTTTATTTTATTTATTTGTTTATTAGATCCGTTAAAATTGTTTCTTGTGAATAAAGTTTGGATTTTATCTTTATCAGTTTGGTAAAGATTTAATCAGTTTGATAATTATCAGTTTTTGAATAAAACATAATCCTTATCAGTTTGGTAAAGATTTGATTTTATTTGGTTTAATCTTTATCAGTTTGGTAAAGATTTGATTATCTTTATCAGTTTGATAAAGATTTTGGGTAATTATCAGTTTTTCAATAAAAACTAAAACTTTATCAGTTAGGTAAAGGTTTAATCTTTATCAGTTAGATAAAGGTTTAATCTTTATCAGTTGTGTAAAAATTTATTTTTTATCAGTTTTTGTTTATCGTTTATCTCATTAAAACTAAAAACACGAAAAACACACACGATAATGGATCGGTGGCGGAACGGTGGCACATCGCAACCGGACCATCCCACCGATCACCGGACAAACCGCGATGGCGGCGGAACGGCGGCCAAAGCCGACCGAACCGCCACCCGGATAGCCGAAGCCGCACCACCAGTTCGGTGGCGGCTGTGATCGGCAGCGGTGGCCGTACCGCACCAAGCCGTGGCCAAACCACCAGTTTGGTGGTGGCTGTGAACGGCGGCGGGTCTTCGATCGAACCGCAGCAGGGCCGAGGTCCAACCACCAGATCGGTGGTGGCCAAGCGGCGAAAGCCGAAGCCAATACGGCGGCAGCGGCGGTGTTTGAGTTGACCGCCTATCGCGGTGGTGCATCGATGGTGGTGGCGGCGGCTGTGGCCGTCGTTACCGGGCAAACCACGAACCACCAGGCCGTCCGCCGGCTGCCTTACGGCCACGCCAAGGCGGCGGCGGTGGTCGGTCCCTTTTAAATCGCGAAACCACCGAATGGTGGTGGCAGCGATTGACGTTGATTCGAAAGGGGACGGTGGCGGCGGCGACCGTCGTCGTCGTCGCTGGTCAAGCCGTAACCACCGAATGGTGGTGTCGCTTCAGTCGCCGGACAAAAGCGAAGGTGGCGGTGGCGCTTCGGCGTCATCGTCGCCGGTCGTTAGAATCGGCCGAAGCCGATCAAATCGTCGATCGTCGCGGCGACAGTGATTGTTTTGTAACCGATGGTGACGGCGGTGGCGTTTTCTTGGCTACCGTCGTCGCCGGTTTATAGTGGTGTGGTGATCACGGTGGTGGTAGCAACCGTTTGTTGTTATCATCACCAAAGGCGATAATTACGTGATCGACGACGAGATGTCAAACGATCACGAGATCGTGTTTTTGAGTTTCCCGTTTTATTGGGCCTAACATATCCAAGGCCCAAGACCCAGAAATTTTGGACCCAGTTTGAGGCCCAAAAGGGTTTGATGGTTTTAGGCTTTTATCCAAATTAATTTTATTTAGATAATTTTATCTTATAAAATTGATTTAAGATTTTATTAAACATGCGTTTATCAAACCAGTTTTTTTGACTCAGTTTTGGTCAAATGGGCCAGGTGTCATGTTTGACCAGTTGGTCAAACCACGACACAGTTTTTAGGCCAGTGTCTATAATTTCGAACAGCTGGTTCGGAATGTCCGGTTTGATATGTTTTGGATAAAAGCAAATATTTTAGAAAGTTGGTTTTATATAATAAATTTATAGTAAAACCAATTTCAGATTAAAATATTAGTTTTGATTTGTAAAACAGTTTATTTTATAAATCAGTTAAAACCATGTTTTACGATAAACCAAACAAGATAATCTTTAACGGATCTAGGATTGTTCTCTACTTGCTTAAATGCTTTATATGATTGCATGAATTATACCTGTTGTGTATATTGGTTGTATCTATTACAGTAATTGCCGACCTAGTACATTAAGGCCTGTATGCTACTTGCAACCCCTTCATAATGAAAATGACCTTAGGATATTTTTCAATATTTTCTTTTTCCTGGAGTTCCATCAGACATGCTAAGGCCAGTGGGAGCTACGAGAGAAAATTTATAATAGGTCATTTAATTGGCAAATCTGTAATTAGATGTTTTAAATGCGTAGTTGTTAATCTTTAACTGCGTAGATGTGTTTAACTGCCTGCTCATGATTGGTTGATAATTATTGCATGTTTGTTTTATCAAACGTTTTAAAATATAGAGAGAGTTTTAAAACTTTACAATCATGAAATCTGTTAGGTTTTAAAAATTAAAATTGCCAGTTTTTCCAAACCTTTTTAAACGGTAAATTTTATTTTAAAACCTTATATTTATAAGATTGTTTTCTTATAAAGGCATGTTGACAAAACAGTTAGTTTTGGTCAGCAAGAAGGCTTTCAAAAACAGTTAGTTTTTGGTTAGCAGTCATGCTATTAAAACAGTTAGTTGTAATTAGCAGGTGCTTTTAAAACAGTTAGTTTTAAATAGCGTGTATGTTTAATAACAGTTAGTTTTAAACATTGGTTGCCTTTTTAAAAACAGTCAGTTTTAAAATTGCAAAGTTTTCTAAAAATACTGGAAAAATAAAAGGTTTTTCAGAACTTAGTTAAAAACCCCGAAAATCATAGATCAGTAGTGCAACCCACTTGGGACACCTAACGGCGTAAGGTACGCGGGCGTTGGAAGTGAGCAAGCCTTGGGCGTCCGCGTTCAAACCCCAAGCTGAAAGGGGTGTGATAAGTACACCAGTCCCAAATGGTGTGATCTATTTTGGTTTTGTAACAATTCACCGTGTCGTATCGGGCCAAAATGCACTGAGGGACTAAAACATGTACGGTTTTATCCGATGTCCCGAAAAGATCTAGGAGTCATGTCAGTTAGATGTGATTGGTATAAGTCCTTACCTACCGAAATAGTACGGGCCTGGTGTGACGTGAGCAAGCCGTACATCAGGACGTATGAAATAAGGATCCTAGCCCAATACTTATCATTTAAGGGTTTATTGATATTTGTTGGGAGTCTATTCACAGTTACTAAAGCCAAAAGTTTTAAATGTGTAGATGGCAAACACTGTAACCAACACTAATAACCTGTCTCTTCGCTCCATTCTTGAAAAGGACAAGCTCACTGGAGCTAACTTCCTCGACTGGGAGCGCAATCTGATGATTGTGCTCAGGCACGAGAGGAAGTGGTACGTCCTTGAAGAGCCTCTAGGTGAGGCCCCTCCAGCAAATGCTAGTGCCAATGTAAGAAATGCTTATAGAAAGCATTCTGATGATTTGCTGGATGTTGGCTGTCTCATGCTTGCGACTATGAGCCCAGATCTGCAAACAGGGCTCATGAACACCAATGCCTATGACATGATCCGCCAGTTGAGGGACATGTTTCAGACGCAAGCACGCACAGAGCGTTATGATGCCACTCGGGCACTGAACGCGTGCAAGATGGCCAAGGGGACCTCGGTTAGTGATCACGTCATGAAAATGAAAAAGCACATTGATCACTTAGAGAGGCTAGGTCACCCAGTTCCGTTGCAGTTAGCAACGGATACGATACTCAACTCACTGTCTGAAGATTACAAGCAGTTTGTAATTAACTATAATATGAATAACATGGAAAAGACAATTGCTGAGTTGCATTCCATGTTGAAAACTGCTGAGTTGAGTATGGGGACCGGGACCAAGACCAAGGATGTGCTCATGGTCGGAGATGGTAGAGCGAAGAGGAAGCGTGGGCATGGAAACACTAGTAAGGGCAAAAGCCAACCTCAGGCTAGCCAGAGTGTGACCAAGGTTGAGAATGATGACAAACGCAAGGGCAAGGGCAAGAAAGTGAAGCCTAACAATGCCAAGACTGAGAATAGGTGTTTCATATGCCATGAACTTGGTCATTGGAGGCGAAACTGTCCAAAGCGTCACAAAGAAGGCAATAACGCCTCAGGTATTTGTGATTGCTTTAGTTTATCACTTTGACTTGTTAGTTTACAAGTATGTTGACACCTAGTGCAAATATTCTAATTGCAGGTGGTCAGAAGTGAGGAGCCCAAGATTGCGAGGATCTACGTGCTAGTTTATCATTAGATATTTATCAAGACAATTTTAAATTTATGTTTGTGGTTGTAAAACAATTTTATGGTTGTGATCTTTTGGATATTTATGGTTTATTAAATTGTTTTAAAATTTTTAAAATTATTGTCTTGATTTAATATCTTGTGGATGATAATGTTGTTGAATCTGTTTAAAGTCGAGATTGACTTGATTCAAATAAGTAGATCCTAGATGTCATGTATTACACTAACAGAATTACTTCAATGTTTTAATTAATTGATTTGAAGTAATAGTTATATGAAAAATGTCAAAAACACACGAAGTACTATTATTTTAGGAATGTGTTTTTTGAGAATAAAACATACATGAGTAAAAGGATTATAAAATATTACTCACATGTTTTAGAGAGAATTTAGGATGTTGTCTCAGATGACGTTGACAACATCAGTATTTATAAAACTAGGAAATTCCAAGTCTTGGAATTGGGATTTGATAAAATCCAGTTAAGTTTTGTAAATGTTAAATTCTAGTATTACTTGAAATAGAATTGACTAGGAAGTCAAGTTTTGACTAAAGTCAATAGTTAATTTTAAGTAATGGTCAGTTTTCATATAGGTTAGTGGGAGCCCAGTTTATTCTATATCCAGTTCCGTGATAAAGAATAAAGGATATATATAAGTATATATGTCTGTATGTGCTAATTATTGATTCAATATATCTCGGAATTATAATCCAGTTAGGATATAAATTCATAAGATATAAGATCTACCTTTTAGTTAAAAAGGATAGATAAATGGTTTCAAACTTTGAGACAGTATAAAGTCATAATTGACTTTAATCAATAATTAAAGTGTGTTGGAATGAACTAAAGATATTAAATATCTTTTTGACTCCAAAGTGTTATAAAACACTAGAGTAAATTTCCTGGATTTACCAGACTTAGGTAAATGAAAATTTTGTTAGATTTCAGGTCGAAATCATGTATCTACACAGCAACTAAGGGAAGTTGCAGTTTGATGTTTCATATTCAAGGAAACCAGGAGTTTTTCCAGTATCTCCAGGTTCAAGGAATATGGTAAAAGTCTAATTTTGTTTTAAGGGTGTTTGCAAGAACAAAATTAGCATAATCAAGTATGAAGTATCAGTGGATACTAAACTTGTATTATTTTGGTTATTTCTTTGACTAGTATGGTAAACACTAATCAAAGGGTTTAAACTGAAGAAGGGTGATACTTCGTTTAAATCAGTATTTAGTATACGTTGAGTAGACACCATAAAAGTAGCTTAGAAATGCTATTAATTTCGTTCTTATTACAGAGTGGAATATGGAGGACTAAACGAAATTAGTTTCTTTGTCTCTTTTACACTTAGCATGTTTTTGATCCGGGAATAAAAACTAGTTTCAGTTTTTATTTGAAATTATCCGTGACAACTTATCAAGGTGGGAACCTGATAGGGCTATAAAGTCATCGTGGAGTTTTTGGGTAGTTATGAACAGTTGTTGAATAACAGCTACAAGTGATGTAGACCAAAAACTACACGGATATTCGATAGAGCAGCGAATATCGGATGTGATCCGCCGGTTGAGATTACTCCATGGATTTAGTCATGAGTAAGACTCCCAGAGGTTGTCCTTAGCACCTGAGGTATTTGGTTTGGCATTACGAGGACTGTTGGATACTTAGTACGTTCTAACATCACGCCGTAACAGGGTGGTCATACGGGGCGTAACTAGATTCAGCGGAAGCCGTGGTGACAAATGCAGATATGCAAGATGGGATTTGCACCTCTTCTTCGAAGAGAGATATTTCCTGGGCCCCTTGACTGACTGAAAAGACTGATGAAGTGCATGGCCATGCCCAAACGAACTGATTTGTTCTTTGTCGTTTACCAATCAGTAGAGGTCGGATAGTCGAGAAACATAATTTTTGAGTATTCAGAGTTGACTGTATCCATGCTCATACTCAAAATTGAAATATCGTGATGCAAAAGGAAAAGCCTAGTTTATACCCGATTTGTGGACAGTTTGTTCATAAATGTTGTTTCCTTTTAGGAACGTTTTATCACCTACCTGGGTATAAGGGTGCTTATAACCTGGTTAGCCTAAGTGCCTGTCTAGGGGCCTCCTTAGGTCCGTGTCATCAATCTGGTATTGCCAACTTGCACAAGTGGGAGTCTGTTGGCATTATGTGCATAAGTTGACAAACCGTTTGATCGCACATCCAACGTTATAAGTCACTTGAGGGTCACACCTGTGAGGACCTATAATTCGGATAGTATAATAACCCCAGTTTGGAGAGTTTAGTTTTATAATAGTGAATTATAAAACTGTTGGGTGTTTTCTATAAAAACCCCAAAGTAAAAGGTTTCTGATAATTAATTACAGTTATATATTTATTAGTTAAATAAATATATAAAAGGGTTAATTAATTGGTTTATAATTATCTAGTAATTATTATATGGAAATATAATAATAGTAATTATTCTTTCTTGGAGAGAAAGAAAGAATAAGATAATTATGGAAATTATTCTTTCTTAGAGAAAAAGAAAGAATAAAGGCTATCTGATACATGGAAGGTTTTCCATATAAATAGATATGCCAGGTTATCAGATTCATACAATTCAATCAATTAATTCTGAAAGAAACCTCTCTCCTCTCTCTCTCTCTTCGTCGATCTCACCAAGCAAGAAACCAGATCCGGTTTCGGTTTTGATTGATCGTGTTCTTCGCGTACCGTTTGTTCGTGAAGCGTTCCGGGGTTAGATCCAGCTAGAGGGAATTCCGTTTGGTCGGTTACGGGTGGATCTATCTCAAGCAATCCAGGTAATAACCCTAAACCTACATATTAACTGTAATAAGATAAACAAATAAGATCTGTGATGTTTTCGGGATTTTAATCGTTATTGCTTCCGCTTAATCAAACCAGTTAGGTTTGATTGTTTAACCTTTTGGAACAGTTTGTTTCATATGGTTTTGTCATGTGTCTCGACCAGTTAGGTTTGAGATCATGGTTTTTCTCGTGTCAGTTTGATACGAGGATCCCACAAAATCCCAACAGCTCGCCATAGATAACCTGCTGTCGGAGGTTATTCTCTCTTTTTCTCTCTCTTGCAAGCTGCCGTAAGACACTAGCACCCTACTTTGATCGAAAACTGCAGAAAGACCACCGCTGTCTTGTTGTCATAAGCTGTTTGCCGAATAGCTGTTGTTCGTCGAAGAGTTGTTTGTCGGATAGTTGTTGTTCGCCGGAGATCACCGATGTCGCTGTGTTACTCTCTCTCTCTCTCTCTCTCTCTCTTATCTTTGTTGAAACGGGGAAATTGAAAGGGACAATTGGAAAATGAACTAAAAAGAGAAAGGGTAAATTTGTTCATTCTTATATAGTCAATTTATTCCAAAACAACCATTTTTATCAATTATAAATCAAAATTTTCTCAACCAATATTAAAAAAATTAGGAAGAATTTCTTTTATGTACTTCCAAAACTACTAAATTACTTCTATATATTTTTTCAAACTTTTAAATTAAATATAAATCCTTTCAAACTTTTAAAACTATCATCAATTTTCAAAACTCTATTTTAATGATTATTAAATTATTTAAGGCTTTGTTTGATAAACTAGCTGATAAGCTAGCTGGTAGCTGATAAGCTAGCTTATGAACAAATTACGTTTGGCAAAAACTAGCTTATGAGTATGTAAAATGACTAAAAAGGACATCTTTCATAAATAATCAATTATAAGTATTTTATAATAAAATTAAGACAAATTTATAATAATATAAATAGATTAAAATTAATTTCTAATATAATTATATAATATAATATGATAATATATGATTTATTATTATTATTATTATTATATAACAACATAATAAATTTATAGCATGCTAAAAAAATTTAGAAAAAATTTACAATAACTTGTAATTTATTACTATTAGATATAATAAAAATAAAAATAAAATTAAAATTGATCAACTTCACATATTTTAAATAATTAATAATTTTAAAATAATATAATTAAGAGTTAGATATAAATAGTTTTTATTAAAGTATTTAACGTGTTTTAACTATGTAACGTTCTAAAATTTGTTCTATTTATTTTTTGATAATTAAACATATTAAATAATATTTAATATAATTTAAAAATAAATAATAAATAACATATAATTTAATTTAATTAACAATTAACTTTAATTACTACAAATTATTATTTCTTAATAATTAATATTGATTAATTATAATTATTTATTAATAATAAATAATTATAATTTATTAATAATTAATATATATTTATAAATGATAATAGTTAATATTAATAAGGGGTATAACTGGGAAAAGTCACAAAAAGCTCCTCATAAGCTACTCAAATTTAGCTTATCAAAAAGCTAGTTTATCTGCTACTTTTGGTCTTACGAAACATGTACAAAAATAAGCCAGCTTATAATTCAGCTTATAAACTGGCTTATTTTTACCAAACAATGCCTAAATATCAATAATCATTATCATCAAATTTAATTATTTATAAAATTAATATATTACTCTTTATTAGAGATGGCCAAATAAGCTCGCTCCAACCGGTTACGAACGGTTAACCGAGCCCGAGACCGAAATAAGCCCAGGTTTTGAAAGCCCTCCAAAGCCCGGTTAAGGCCCGCTAGGCCCGGTCCGGTTACAATTTTGAACAAAAAACAAGGTCTGGTTAAGTTCGGGACCGATTAAGGCAAGGCCCGAGCCCAGGCCCGATTAAGTTGGCCTGGTTTTAGTATATTTGTTTTATATCTTTTAGTGGTTTAAAATAAGTTTATTTATAAAATAACTATAGTTTATAAGTTTATATTATAATTTACATGTATATACTTTATATTATAATTTACTTTTATAATATAAGTTATATTTAAGATATAAAATTAGTTTATAAACTAATTGTAGTATTATTATATGTTAAAAAAACCAAAAAGAACCGGTCCTTCGAAAGCCCGGTTATAGGTCCGGTTAAATTCCGGTTACCAATAACCGGTTAAATGGTCAAGACCAGTTATATATTTTCCCTCTAAGCCTGGCTCGACCCAGGCCCAAAGAACACTATTGAGACCCGGTTCTTGAAAGGCTCGGTTAAGGCCCGTTCGAGCCCGATATTTGGCCATCTCTACTCTTTATTATCTAAACCTAATAGATATGTATAAAATTCATTACACCGTAAATTGGGGGAATAGAAATTTTTTCATCAAATCTATGTCTTTTCATCTTTAGAGTTGTGAACACTAATCATAGTCCAATAAATCCATAATATCCACTAATCTTGTTTTTCGGTTTTTAGTTTCAACTTCATCATCGCCTCTCTCTCTCTCTCAATAATTTTGGTGGGTGTTCTCCGATTTTGTGTTTGGAAAAGGAATCAAAAAGATTGAGATGAAATAGAAAAGATGAAAACAAGAAGATGGAGATGAAATCTAAAGATGAAGATGGAGATGTGACATGTTGTGTTGGAGATGGTGTTTTTTTAACTTGTTGTTTTAGAGATGCTTTTAACCATGGGTTGAAAGGGAGACGTGCAAAAAAGATGAAGATATTGTGCTACAATGGATATCTTCTAGGGATGGAGATAAGTTTTTTTAAACCATTATTAATGGAAGGAAATCACATTAACATAATACAAAGAAATGAAAGCTAATCATTTCCTCATATTTGGTTAAAGATATGGATGTCATTAGATAATAAAAGAATGTTATAGTAATTTTATAACTAGTTGAATTTGATGATAATGATTATTGATATTTAAATGTTTTAATAATCATTAAAATAGATATTTGGATATAGATGATATTTTTAAAAGTTTGGATTTGAAAGACTATACAAGTTATTTAAGAGTTCTAGAAGGACACGAAAGTAATTTTTACAAAGAAACAAAAAAACAACGGTCTAGATTACGTTGCATTAGTTTCACGTTAATTGTTGGTTGCAAATGATTATTGCGCTTTATGTGTGTGTGTGTGTGTGTGTGTGTGTGTGTTTGTGTGTGTGTGTGTATGCCAGTTTAAATGAAACCGATTTTCATTTGTGAATCAGGGAACAAAGGAACACATACATGTCTTACACCTTTAGGAGTTATTCATCATGAATGTTGTATCACTCAACATGAATATTATATTATTCATCATGAAACTGAATGGTTCATGAAGTTCACATTGTTATTGATATTGAATCATCTTCATTAGTCATACTGAATGTGGACGCTAAGGGTATGTGTCGAGCTTTCCTTTATCCTCCGACTTCAAGAAATCCACTCTATTGTGACGACATTCGTTGCCACAGATTTGGTCAATATGGGTTCGTAGTTGTAGCTCCCCATAGCCTCAACTTGTTGTCGTCGTTGTAGATGAATTTTAAAAAAATGATTACTTATATACCGCGATGACCTATCGTGGCTATAGGCAAGATATGTTGTCGCTATAGATGGACAATAAAAATTTATTATTATAAATCTACTATAACGATTATTTGTGTTTTCCCCCTATAGGTTTATTTTTTATTTTTTTCAAGTCCTCGGGTTTACTGTATTATGTTTCTTTTGCATTAATAAAAGCAAAAGAATTGCACACCTAAGTAATGGCTATTGATATACTGAATTTACAAAAAGAAAATATTTTCATTTATTTAAAAGCATTAAAAATATACGTACGCATATTGTTGATATATTTGCATTCGCCAAAGAACATTAAGGATATGTTACGGAATCTAGTTGATAAGCTAGCTGATGACAAATAAGCTAGCTGATGAATAAATTGCGTTTGACAAAAACTAGCTGATAAGGTAGCTTATGAATATAAAATGACCAAAAAAGCCATGTTTAAAAATTGATAGGGTAAAAAGTAACAAGAGTATATTTAGAATAAAAAAAACAATAAGTCCCATAAATCATAAAACGCTGGTGAAAATAGTTTTTTTCAAAAAGTTAACTTATGGGCAATCCAAACATGTACTTGACTTATAAGTTAGCTTATAAGCTACCTCATTTTTACCAAACGATGCCTAAAGATATTCAGACACCTATTGCCACGACAAGCGGTGGCTATTGATATTTTGAATTTATAAAAAACAATACTTTCATTTACTAAGAAGCATTATAAAAATTCATGTTTGTTGCGACGACAAGTCGTTACTGTAGAATTCTATTTATTTTACAATTAATTTCAACTCTTTAGGTAGATAAAAAAAGCCTAGTTTTTAACCTACAGCGACTAACTCATAGTCGTCGGTATTGCTTTTGTTGCTATAAGAATTATTTCTTGTAATCAAATACATGTTTGGACTTTGGATGGACCATAAGCTAAAGAAATTTTAAAATAGCTATTAAAGATTTTCTTAGAAATTTAATTATAAATTTGACAAAATAAACTCTTGAATCGCTTGCTTTCAATATTAATAGACAGAAAGATCAATTAATCATTGTTTTCAACATTATTTTCGTTGGCTTAATACATTAATACAAATAGCTCCAATTACAAAATTTGGTTCTTTTTACATCAATTATAATTTAGTGATATATAAAATGGTTTGTTTATTCTTACCTTTTCTTAAATAGAATGGTTCCTGTTAAACCTGATTATTTTAAAAGACAATTTTGTTGTGTTCTTTTAAAAACATGATATTTCTATAAATATTTTTATTTTTATATTATTCTTTCAACATATATTAGGCCTTATTAATGCTACATGAATTAGTTGTTTTTAAAAATTAAGATAATTTAATCTTCAGTAGTTGTACTAATAATAAGTTATTTGTTAAATAATAAATATTTATAAAAATAAATAAATAAGTTATACGTATATATTAAGAAATAACTAATGAACTCAGATTAAATGTTTATTATTTATTCACCGAAAAGAACATGTAATGTGCATCATGTGTAATGATGGCATGTGCCAAATGTGTGATATCACAACATCTCCAATAATATGTTAGAGATGAGGTTTTGAAGTTTTTTTAGCTCCAAAAAGGAAATAACTATGTTCATGTATGTTGTTTTGATAAAAGTAATGGAAGAAATGTTAAAATAAAATCTAAATTTAAATAAATCTTTATAATTTATGTTTATTTAAATTCTATTAGTGAATTAATGATGATTCTTGCATTTAGTGAAAATTGCTTAGGGCCGGTTTATCTAAGGATTTAATTACCTGTAAGTTTGACATTATACTTTATTTTATCGAGTAAAATTGTAGTCTATTAAAACGACGTAGTATACAATAATTTAACTAATAAGCGTTTACAGGGTAAAAGTCATCATCATCACTTACTGGGTAAGACTCGATCCTTATATTTCTTCTTACCTGGTAAGATTCTCTATCATGTTTATGTTTCTCTAGTAATGTAATTGAACAAGTAAGCGCTTATCGAGATAAGTGTTTAGTAAACAACCCATTGGTCTATTATTATTATTTCAGTTTCAGTGATAAGTTAT
Organism: Centaurea solstitialis; assembly: GCA_030169165.1. NCBI lineage: Eukaryota > Viridiplantae > Streptophyta > Magnoliopsida > Asterales > Asteraceae > Centaurea > Centaurea solstitialis. Next base: position 10,094,691 of record CM058043.1, read on the forward strand.
TGAGTCTATACAGAGGCCACTCAAAGATGCACCATAATAGATTAGAACTAAGTAATCATTTGAAGACAAAACTCACGTCAACTAAACCTTTAGCAATGTCGAAGAAGTAGTTGAAGAAAGAGAGAAATCTACTCATGATTTGAAGCGGCATTCAATGATATCAAGATTGTCTACATTATATGTGAAACCCGATCAAGACTCAACAATAAGTGAAGAAGCTCTCAATGATAGCTAATTATAGTCTGGCTCATCAAGTTTGTTTTCGTTTTACTCTCTTGCATAAAAGTACAACCCCATAGCTTCCACCTTAAATTTCTGCGAAAAGTACACTTCTCTCCATAGCTACGCATTTACACTTCTCTTATTCTCTCTTCTTTCTTGTTCTTACTTTCTTGTGCAAGAAGATTTGTGATTCTTTAAGATTGTTTAGATTAGGCTTTTCCTTATCTAGTTTACACAATAATTTGTAAATTCTTGTATTGGTTATTATCAATCAACAAACGAATTTTAAAAGTAAAAAATTGTGTTTGTTTTGCACTTGTAGAACCCTTTGAGACCAACAAGTGGTATTATAGAGGTGTTTTTCTCCTCTATAAAACTCTTCAAAACCTCTTTTTTGCTATTATCTACAAATGGACTTATCACATGATAACAACTATCACACCAATGGCTCTCTTGTAGGAATAGCAAGCAGATGGCTGTTTAGTTTCTTATTTCAACTGCCTCAAATGAAAAAGGGAAACAAAAAACACAAGTAAAAACCAGTATACAATCTCCAAGTAGAAAGGTCTACAAAACACAAAACAAAAAGGAAGTTAAGTAGTTGAAAAGATATGCATCTAGTTTGTGAAAAGAAACTGGATTCTTTCCATCAACATGTTATTCATTCAAGTACCATTTTAAATGGAAGGATTCACATGAACTTCCTGTAGGGTCTCTTGTTGTCTTCATCTTGCATATGCTGTCAAAATTATAAATAAGCATATCAATGTTAATATACTGCATCCACAACCACAATAAATGAACCTCCCTCTATATATATATAGGGGCAGGTTCATTAATAAACTATAAATTTTTAGGAAGCAGAAACCCAAAAGTTGTGTAGTATTCATGATGAATATAGTTTTCATTATTATTCAAGGTTATTCATCAAGAATAATGCATAAAATATCTTAAAATACTTAAAGGTTCCTATACGAGCTGCCTACATATTATATATAATCACCATTTGTTCACAAAGAGAGATGTATACTGATGAAATCAGTGACAAACAAAGAAATACAGTGTCACATCAGAAAACTTCTAACGTAAACAGGAAAAGGAAAGAATAATGTTCAAACTATCAAAAGGTCAATCAATGCCTCACATGAATGTTCCCTAAAACTAAATACTGTTCATGTGGGCACACAATCAATAAACGATAAAAGAACACTCAACTATCAATTTAATGACATTTGGGGATAAAACCATATAAGAAGATTTATCCTGTTGAACTGATATAATATGAATTTAAGATATTTATAACATTCAAACATGGTTCTTCACTACCTTATTGCAATAATAGACCATTAGCTCTGAAACATTCAAATGTGCTTGCCAGGGCCAGTTAGTCGAAATTAAATATTATAAAACTGACATATAAAACCATGTTCGTTCACATAGACATAAATAGAACTTCAAGAACTCTCATGCCAAATATGATTTTTCACATCATTGTTTTATATATTTGTAATGTTAAAAAAAACACGTTCCTGTTAACTAGAAACAAAACAAATAGAGGCATGTTTGTTAGATATTGTTATTTCACCCTTTCTAATAGATATCAGGCTGAAGAATATCAAAAAAGTAAGTCACAATAACTAAATCTATAATTATTAGGGAAAATGAAAGAAGAAAATTAAATATCCTAGAACCAAGACCTGTAAGTCAAGGAAAATAAAATTAACTATAAGTTTTCAAGCTGCCATTCAGATAATTGTTTTTACAGTTTCTTAAACATCCCTGCCTAGGGGTGTTTAAGCAGCCACCTAAGCATAAAGGATCCATCTACCACTTTGAGTAGTCAGATTTACTTAAATCTGCTGCCTAAGAGTGATGCATTCCACACCAAGCTCTGTTTAATGCTCTTTGGAACATTGCCACATTGGAAGTTGTATCATTGGAAGAAGAATTGAGGGTTTCTATGTTGCGAGTCTTTGCCCTAAATGCACATCCTTCCATAGTTTTAGCTCTTTTCCGACTTCCATCACATGAAAACTATAAATGACTCTTCACTCTTCAGTATGGCTAGTAAATGCATCAAAGACTTAAATATTCATAGTTACAAAGTTCCAGGGCATAGCATCGTTTTCTGTTGATTTTAAGTATTTCTGCTCAGTGCTCATTATATATGTATCCCTCTAGCAAACCACTTGTTGTGGTTTCAGATGTTGATGCATGCTTTAGTCCATTCAACCATTGAAAAGGGTACTCTGATCATAAGTTTAACCTGTGGGTTGATTAAAAGAACTGTTTGGAGAAATATTAAGATAAAAAAACTTTCATCATGTGAAGTATTCATTGTATGGGAAGTCTATTTATCATATGGGTATGCTAGAATAGCATGTCCAAGCCACTACTCACTATAAAAAGACCTTCCTTTTCATATGACTAAAAAGCCAGTAGTTGGCACCCTTCTAATCCAAGATTAAGAACCTCTACATTCTACATTCGCTCGCTTATGACACAATGGAACTAATAGATGATGAAGCAGTGACATGTTTCAGATGTTCGTTCTACTCGTATTGTCGGATAACTTAAATCGGTCCAAAATAAAAAAGTTACCCAGTTCAAAGTTTACTTCAATCAACGTGCCACACTGCCAAAATTCCTATGAAGCAGTGAACAACTAAGGTTTAGATCATACTCTAGGCCACAATTCAACATTTTGCATGCTCCTTAGCTGTGTCTCAATCATAAATTCACCTTCAAAGTGAAATTTTGCATAATATACAAAAAAAGGTCATATGAGAGCAAGAGAATAATGATTTTATTACTAAATGAGGTTTGGTGGAAAAAAATCTGTTATTGACTTCTAGATCTTACTCCTTCCCTGAGAATGATGTTTTCTCCAAACTTATAGATACATATTTCCTTTCATCATCTTGATGTTCAAATCATGCTAAATCAATGCCTACATATTCCTAAGAAAAAATCAATTTATTTTTATCCCCTGAAATGCCTACAGATGACTTTTAAGTAGATGTATAGAAAATAAAGATGACTTCCATGTGATACAATGATTTATAAATTGCATCCCTTTAGGATAAACGGTTTGGTTATTAGAAAGGTGTTTTCTGAAGAAGAATAAACAAGTTAAATCATAAATGATATTGAAATTCTACTAGAGCACATGAATTGAAAACCAACAAAACACATGTAAAATTGATGTATGTTGTTTTGGAAAGTTAGTAAACGTTTGGGTCATATATTCCATGACAAAATTATAAGTCATGGCTCTTACATTTAAAACAAATCTTTTACATGTTTTCCAGAGATGGCACACTTGGTGCATGAGGTTGAACTTAAGCCTTAAAATTACCCCATAAGCATGAGTGTGAAGTAGATTTATGAAATTTTGAAAACTATAGATGAAATATGCAATATAAAACAGTGTCTTTAAGCTAGATTCAGTTGAAATGGATGGTTTTGAACTTTTGATTTAAAAAAATATTGAATGGTGTTAAAATTCTATCGGAAGTTGGAACCTTAAACAGAAAACTAACAATACCAACAAAAACCTAATTAAAGTAAAAAAGAAGACGTACATGTTCTAAAAACTTCGATGAGAGTTGGGTGCTATACTTGAATATAAAACTAAAAGTCTTTAGCTCATTACACAGGGACAGTAATATTACATTTTTGGCACATCATGCATGTGGTAGATAGAACTCAAACCTTAAATCTTCTCCAAGTAAGTGAGATGCCTTGCCACTAGGCTATTATCTTAAGCTGGCCATCCATGCCATGTATGACACTGATTGTTTATTTGTGTTACAAAAATGAAGTTTACCTATAACGCCTATTTACCACAACTACTTCCAGCTTACAATGCTATGAAATCGTATTAGCCCTCTCCACTAACCTTTTTCCACCATTCCAGAACATTAGCTTTCATCCCTGCAGTAGTATTATAGTCTGCTGCTACCATCATGGCGAATTCATATCGCTAAAGAGTACTATTTACCATATCATATGTATTTTTAGAGCCCTTTCTTGCTGCTATTAGTTCATTATACGTATACTATACCCCATTAGAATATATTAACAAACTCCAAGTTAAGAGCTGGTGGTAGTTGGATCTATTGCATTCCAATACATGAATAGATGCTTACTAAAAAATACAACATCCCAAAACAGACTAAACTAAGATTGGCTTCTTCATGAACTATATCAAATTATCAATAACTTCACCAACCAGAAAGGCTCGCAATATATTTCATTTTCAAGCATACAATAGAACTCCAACTAATTACTAAATTACATGTGTCATAATTTATAAGAATATACACATGTAGTATTAGGTTCAAATGAGAAGTGCTAAAAAAATGAGAAGTAGAGAAGTGATCTCCACCACTCATCCGGTCAATAAAGACGGCTTTGACCGCGTCTCCTCCTTTAATAATCTCTACCCTCCCATGAATCGCGTCAATCCCCCGTGATCGCGTCCACCGTAACCAGCCAAAGCCACTTTTATTGACCAGATGAGTGGTGGAGATCACTTCTCTACTTCGTATTTTTTAGCACTTCTCTACTTCGTATTTTTTAGCACTTCTCATTTGAACCTTTCTCTACACACATATATAAGTCTAGTATCTCGGTTTTGTCATTTGGATTAGTAGGCCCTTAGTTTTACAGCCTTGAGACCCATAAATCACATACCATCACTAAGAACTCTTCGATGTAATAAACATTGAGAAATAACTTATCAAGTGATTATGCAGTATCACAATTCACAACTGCTTAATAGAATTCAAAGATCACAAATCACCAAATTAAAGTCCAACAGCAAGCATAAACCATATCCCCCAAAAAAAAAATTAAACCTCCTCTTACTCCAATTATCATTTCCATTGCCAAAATCACTATTTTGCTAACCAAAACCTAAATATAAAACATTAATCCACTTATCACATAACATATACCTTCTGGTCTCACAAATTCTTATCTACCCTACTCAATTCCTCAACTTTCAGGTATATTAGCATCAATCATCTAATCATAGAAATCAAATTCAACAAAATATCATCAAAATTCTTCAGATCTAGAAATAGAGAGAGAGAAAGTGGAAATTATACGCACAAATTCACGGACGATGCCCTTGTAGACCAAGTAAGGAATAGCGACACCAAAGATTCCAACGAGAGCTAGGTTACGACGAGTCCATCGGAAATTTTGCTCCAAATTCTCCCTAACTGTGCCCCATTCTTCAACGAATTTGTTCTTGTTGGCCTCCATACCTCCTCCCATTTTGGCTCTCTCCGATCGATCTCTCTCTCTCTCTCTCTCTACACAGTCGTCGTTCTTCCCCTTTCTCTCTCACACACAAACACGCAGTCAGACGGTGACTCTACAAACCCTTGTGATGTTTGGATGTAGGGTTAGTGGGTTGATGTCATTCAGGCCCTTAAAGAATACACAAGGTAACATTGTAACCCCCTTAACTTTAACTCCGTATTCTTGAGAAAGGAAAGGAAACGGTGTTTAAGAAAACTAACAAAAGTGTGTTTTCAAGTTTTTTTTTAGAAGGATTACTTCTTCAAAATGTATCCAACTATCCCCAATATACTATTGTGGATATCAATCTAAAAAAATTTCTTTTGTATATATATCAAACTTTATTTTTGAGTATATTATGTGTATCCAAGTATCCCACAATATGTTATTGTGTGTATCAAAAATACACACAATAGACTAAAAAATAAAGTTTGATATATACAAAAATAATTTTTTTAGGTGGATACATACAATAGTATATTACGGATAGTTGGATACATTTTGAAGAAGTAATCCCTTTTTTAAACGAATGAAATGAAATGACGTTTAAGAAAACTAACAAAAGTATGCTGTCGAGTTTTTTTAGAGAAAGGAAAGCAAAGGATTTAGAGGGATTTGTGTGTTCTCAGGGTTTTTAAAGGAAAAAAAGGAAAAGATTTAAAAGGATAATTCTTCATTTTCTTTCTCTTAAAAGTTATCTTCCTCTTTCCTCCTAAAAAGGGGATGATTTGGAGGGATAACTTTCTCTTTCTCTTGATTTTTAAACTCGGAAAAAGAGAGAGTAAGACATTATTTGCATCCAACTCCAACAGTTATGCTAATTTTTTTCTAAAATAGAGTAAGAAAAGTTAAAATCTCTAACAAAAATTTGCATCCAACTCCAACAGTTATTCTATTATAGCAACTTCAACATTATTCCTATTGGTTGGAACATTAAAATAATCATTTCTCCCTTAAAAATTTATCTTCAGTTAATCCTATTTGGTTGAAACATTAAAATAACCATTTATCTCTCCATTTAGAAATTTCTTCAAATTTAGAGATTTTTACAATTTCTCTCATATTTTCTCTATTTTAATATATGGGATAGTATAGTTGTTGGAGCAAACTCACTTTTTTCTATTTTAATATAGTTGTTAAAGATAGGGATGGCAACGGGGCAGGTTTGGGGCGGGGATTGGTCCCCCCATCCCCGTCCCCATTTAAAAAAACCATCCCCGTCCCCGCTTAAAAACCCGCGGGGATTTAAACGGGGATCCCCATCGGGTAATCGGGGAAACCCGCGGGGAAACGGGTATCCCCGTTTAGTATAAACGGTTAATTAAGCGGGTTTCACCGCGGGATCCCCGTCATCGTTTAAACTTTACCACAAATCCACATGTCTCGGAAATAATATACTAAATTACATAACATTCTCGAATCCTTCTCTAAACATATTCGAAAGAAAATTAAAGTCCTAAAGTTGAAATGCATCCAAAATATTAACAATTTAGCTATATATATAGTTTAAATGCATCCAAAATATTAACAGTTGAAATGTTAAAGTATATATACTATCAAACATAAACCATTTAGCTATATATAATATATTGTCTATTAAACAATCATAAAATAAAAATAATTTTAGGGATATAATTGAGGATATATCCGGGGATATAATCGGGGAAATATTCGGGATATAATCGGGTAATCGGGTCGGGGATTGGTCCCCCCGTCCCCGTCCCCATCACCGTTTAAAATAAGCGGGTTTTCCCCATCCCCGTCCCCGTCCCCGTTTATCGTCTCCAAACCCGCCCCATTTATTTCAGGTTTCGGGTTTCCCCATCGGATTCGGATTTTTTTGCCATCCCTAGTTAAAGATGCTCTTATAAGTTAGACACATGTTTGGACCACGCTAACTTTGTTTTTAACCATTGGGCCGTTCATTCTCCAAGAGTAAAGCCCATTAACCCAACTACTTTAGGGCTCTCTTACATTTAAAACGCCATCGCCCATCGGTGGCTGGAGAGCGTAGATCACGATTCACGAAGAACAACCAACAATCAACGATGTCGTCGAAGGTGGTTTTGAAGGCAAAGGGCAAATCAACCAAAGGATCGAAGGCATCATCATCATCTGATGATAATTCAGCATCCAAGCTATTGAAAGAATGGAGCACATGGACCATGAAGAAGGCTAAGGTCATCACCCACTATGGATTCATACCTTTGATCATCATCATCGGCATGAACTCCGACCCTAAACCCTCCATCTATCAGCTTCTCAGCCCCGTCTGAATCGGTATTAATCCCATTTAGTAGTATTCGTCGACTTTAATCGAATCAATTTGCTCTATTATATGGAAATATCAACTATTATAATGAGTTAGGGTTTGTTATTATTTTCTGATTTTGTGCATTTTGGTTGGGCCTTCTAATTGCCTGTTTGTGTTATGAATTGATTATATTAAAATCTTTATGGGTTTCTTTTAAGAATTTAAGAATCACTTTCTGTTATTTGTTCTTGTTTGTATTGAATAGTTTGGACAAAAGGGTTGATACCGGCAATCCCAATCGGCCCATCATCGTATGCCAATTCCATAATGTGGGGGGAACGGTTGTGGCTATGGGGTGCCCTGGGCTCGAACCCAGACCAATTGGATTTTAGACAAACTATGCCTCCATCCATTACCAACTGAGCTACGCCCCATTGACGTGTTGTATTGAATGTTGGGAAAGAATTAAAGTTTTGGTGAGTGAGAATGGTATTGCATTAATGAGTTAATTTGACATCTGAGTGTATTTTTTTAAGGGCTGTTTACCGGACAAAATGGGTGAGTGCGAACTGGACGAGTATTAATCACTGATTAAGAGTCCCTCCTTCAGCGCATCTTGATAGCGTTTTCGGACCAATAAGAGGGGCTTGGTAATGGTAAATAGAAGCATTTTTAACCCGTCAAGCGCCTCTTACACGTTAAGAGAAGGTAAGAACGTAGTAAACAACCTCTTATTCTAGGGAGCCAGAAACTCATGAATTTCTTACTAAAAAGAAGAAACAAATGGATCGCCTAGTTCTTTCAGTTAGATCTTAATCTACGACTCTATTTATTACTGGTAAGAATAACGTTTCAACTTGGTTTAACTAAATTTACCGGGTAAGATTTTAGTTATTGAAATGAAATCAAATGCAACAAGCTTTTCAAGTAAGAGTCGTCGTTATCCTCATTAACTGGGCAAGACATTGATCTTTATCATCGTCGATATTACTGGGTAAAATTCTCAATCATTGTTGTGTTCGTTCAATAAGGTAAAATAATTGGGTAAGAGTCAAGTGAACAGCCCCTTAATGAGCAATGTCTATAAGGATGTGTTTTGTATGCAAAACATGATAGGACAAATTTGTCCCATGTTTGTCATGCACCTATGTGGAACATGCTAGAACTAAGTTGGTTTGCAGAACATGATGGAACATGATAAAGACAAATTTGTCCCATGTTTGGCATGCACCTAATTAGAACATGCTTTCTCCTACCCCTAGAACTAAGTATAACAAGGTCTAATGTACCATTATACCTCTTCGGACACATATCAGTCTTCTCTTTCACGATAATCGTCTCATGCTTAGGGGTGAGCAACACATGCCAAATTTGGAAAACCTTGAATTTTCCTGGCTCACATAATTCAAACTAACCCGATCTTCCGAAGTCTGGCTTTTTGGGCAGGTTAGTTGGTCAGGTTGGGTAGGGTCTTCATACCCATCACTCGAACCCACCCAAAACCCGAATATAGCCTATTATTGATATTTGCTGAAATTTTTTATGTATTGCTTAGAGATCCAAAATTTATTTTTATTAGTTAAAATGTTTTTTTATTCTTTAATGTTTGAAATTTGGATTTTTGAGTTTGAATTAATTTAAATGTTATTGATTAAGCATGAAAATCAAAGTTTTGGTTAAATCTTCTGCTATTTTTTAAGGAAAAGAAAACAAAAAACACATTGCTAAAACATGAAGTCAAACCCAATTAAATTTGAAACCGACATTGCCGAAATCCGATATCGTTCACATCCAATTTTGATTTTCGAAGTTTACATTTCATACTTGAGTTGAGACCCGGTCGGAAATCCAACTAAGGGTGGAGGGAGTGGTCACCATTTCACCTCTCAATTCTTCTTGCCACATCAATATTTTACTCTCTCTCTCTCTCTCTCTCTCTCTCTCTCTCTTCCACCATTCTACCCTTACGAAACTCCTGTTGTGGTCACCATTCCACTTTTACACTTCATTGGAAAAAAAAAGATAAACACATATTAGAAAGAGAGGGAAAAAAGAATTCCCGCACGGGGTGGCCACCCGGTAGGGTAGGTTTTCATCAAGCCGACGGGTAGTGGGGTGGTGTTCACCGTGCATCCCGTGGTGCCACTCCTTCGCTGAGCGGGGTTACCACACTGCACACCCTAAATGTATATAGCTACTTTTATCTTGCAAACTATGATTTTAGAACATATACATTGTTAATACATAGATCATTGTTTTGTGTTTTTATCTTCACGCCCTGTCGTACATACCTCTTGAATTGCGGGAGGAAGTCTTTAGCTGGTTGGAAGACAATAAATTCATTTTCCTACAGAATCAGTATTAAAATAAGCAATTAGTTACTCTTCAAAAAATTAAAAATGGTTCTCCATTATTTAATATATTTAAGCCAATTAAATTACCTCTTTTCATCAATCAATGGTTTTGTAATGATAGTTGTTATCATAGAGCTTATCTTTTGAAGTTGGTCCCATGGTATCCATAGTATGACTTCTTCATTAGTACACTTCATTTAACCTCACAAAACTATAGACCTGTTTGATCATTAAATAGTTAATTATGAATCAATTTCTACACAATTAATTGATCAAACCAAATTTGTTCAAAATTAACATGCATATTGATGATGGAATTTGAAGGTTTGATGTATATATACCTTTTCACGACTTATACCGTTAATGATAGCTGTTGGAAAGTGTTTAGACACGTTCTGCACCGTTTCACGCATCTAGTAGATATATCAATTAAACCAACTAAATTAACCACTTATACATCAAAAAAAGAAACATATAGATAAATAACATTATGTTTCTTTTTAAGATGTATAATCACTTAATATTTTAATTGAAGTACCTATTCAGACATGAAGGCACAATCAGAATCACAGACGATGGGATATAACGTGCCATCATAATCTAAAAAAATGACTATTTGTTTCCCCTTGGATGTATTGATTATCTAATGGAAGGAGCTTATAGCATAAGGGTATTCTTTTTGTTAAGAATGTAAATAAAAAATGACTATTTGTTTTCCCTTGGATGTATTGATTATCTAATGGAAGGAGCTTATAGCAGAAGGGTATTCTTTTTGTTAAGACATGAAGGAGCTAATTAAGAATGTAGTATGCAATTTTGAAGTAAATAAAAAAGAACTCTGCCAATAGATATATACAGGAGGAGGGGGTGGTATGGACCCCAAACTCATGAGTATATATATAGTAGGAAGGGGTGGTATGGACCCCAAACTCATATTTAGGCCAGGGTACTCTATGTGTGAATATTTAAAGTGACCTTAACGAAAACGAGAGGTCTTAAATGCATAATTTGAAAAGAATTAACTTTTTTTTTATCTACGATCGATATTATTTGCATGATATCCAAGAAGACTTGGTTTTGCAAGATACATCACATTCATCTTTTAATCATCATCGTTGTACCAAGTTTTTTAAAAAGTCATCATCACCTTAAGTCCTTAACAAGTAGTCATTTCTCAACTCATCGACGTCAAAAAGTAAAAAAGAAAATTTCATAACAATATGTCAATATCCACAAGATTATTGGGCCCAATTCCATTAATTTAACCATTGGGCCATTCATGGTCCAAGAACAAAGCCCATTAACCCGACTACTTTAGGGCTCTCATATTTCTTCTAATTCCAAACGCCATCGCTAGAGCTTCGAATTTCGATCAGAGAACACCAATGTCGTCGAAGGTGGTTTTGAAGGCAAAAGGCAAATCAACCAAAGGATCGAAGGCATCATCATCATCTGATGATAATTCAGCATCAAAGCTATTGAAGGAATGGAGCACATGGACTATGAAGAAGGCTAAGGTCATCACCCACTATGGATTCATACCTTTGATCATCATCATCGGCATGAACTCCGACCCTAAACCCTCCATCTCTCAGCTCCTCAGCCCCGTCTGAATCGGTATTAAGCCCCTTTAGTAGTATTTGTCGACTTTAATCGAATCGATTTCGCTCTATTATATATGGAAATATCGACTATTATATTGAGTTAGGGTTTGTTATTTTTCTGATTTTGTGCATTTTGGGGATGTCGGTTATTCATCCTTTTGATAGATGCTTCTAATCACCTGTTTTCGTTATGCGTTAATAAAATTTACGAGTTGTTTTGATACATATTGGTTCATATGAATTACATTCGCACACAACCAGATTTGTTGATTTTTGTTACTTTTTTGGGGTTTTTTTGGAATTTGGGGATGTAAACAAGTCAAGCTCGGCTCGAGACTTTATGTTAAGTTCGAGATCGACTCGATAGGTGAAAGATATGTTATAGCTCGAGCTCGGCTCGAAAGATACGTATTTTGGTTTTTTTGAAATATGCTCCTTATATATACATAACATATATCATAATATATATATATATATGCTATACATGGCTCGAAAAGCTCGATAAGAACTCGAGTCAAACTCTTAAAAAGCTTGAACTCGGCTCGTTAAATATTCGAGCTTGTTTATTCAGCTCGAGCTCGAACGACCCGAGCTCGATTTTGAGCTCAAGTTGCTTGATAAAAGCTTGAATCGTTTACACCCCTAGATCTGCTTCTGTGATTTGGCACTGCAATGTGTATGCTTGTTATTGCTACTTATATGTTTAGAATTTAAGGATCTGCTTCTGTTATGCTTGTTATTATTATTATTATAGTTTATTTGGATTCTAAATCATCAATTTGGAAGTCAAGTTAAGTCTTATTTAGGCTGTGTTTGGCAAAAAACTTAGCTTACAAAAGTTGGCTTATATGTTTGGATGGACCATAAGCTAGCTTATTGAAACGCTAGTTGATGTAGCATTTCAGGAGCTTTTTGCAATTATACCCTTATTAATATTAATATATCTTAGGATACCCTTTTTGGTAATTTTACATACTCGTAAGCTAGTTTTAGCCAAACATAATTTATTCATAAGCTAGCTTATTAGTCAACAACTAGTTTATAAGTCATCCGCTAGGTTATCATAGTTTGCCAAACACCACCTTAGAGCCTTAGATTAGAAGTAAGTTATAATACAATCAGTCAATCACCATGGTTTACGTTTGATATCCAAGTTAGTTAAATATCATTGTTTTTGAACCCGATAGGTGTTTTGGCACATTGAAAAGACCCTTTTGCGCACGTCACACCCATGATTTGAACCCTTGTTTGTTAAACTTACGTGCATCTAAAAGCGTAAATGATGATGAATGTTTCTTCAAGTTCTATATTGTAGGTGGTGTTTTGTATGTAATCTTGCATCCTACCTCTATTACGTTTGTTAAGTCTTCTCCAGATGTGTTTGAGTACCAAACACACATTATATGTTTATTACTTTGTCATGTGTGTGTATATGTATATGTGTGTGTGTGTGTGTGTGTGTGTGTGTTAGGTTACACGCAATATGTGTAAGGAAATGTTTTATGCGAAGAATTTGTTCTTCTCGCACCTGAGGAATAAGTTGATCGATTGTGTCATTTAGATGCGGAGACTGGAGAGAGTTCGTTTAAAATCACCTTGTTTCTTTGTCGACATGTATATTTGCTAAAGTGTTAACTTCATGGTAGGGATATTGAAAAAACTGAAACCGAATAATCCACATCATAAGATCGAAGTTTGTGTTAAAGAGTTCAAATTTATTCGGTTTTTGGGTTTTATATTCAGTTCCCTGTTTGTTTCCACTGTACAATTTTGCATCAAGTGAGTAAACATGTTTTAGTTTTCTGTTTTATATTCATAGATTATATAAAATCTTAAAATTTACTAATTTTATGTAGACATTTCTCCCATCGCAGTTCCAAGTATAAAGTTTATATATAAGATAGTAGAGGAAAGTTTAAATGTGAACCACTTTTTGGTTGTGAACGTGAGGACAGTCGAGAGCGCGACACGTGATGGAGACTAGTCAATAAAGGCGGCTTTGATTGTGCCCCCCCCCCCCCCCCCCCCCCCCCCAATTCAATGCCCTCCCATGAATCGCGTCTAGTCATCCGCCGTGGACCTGACGTGGCGCCTGGTCATCTATAACGTGTCGCGCTCTCGGTTGTCCTCACGTTCACAACCAAAAAGTGGTTCACATTTGAACCCACCCCTAAGATAGTAATTATATCTATTTATGTTCATAAATTTTGTTAAAATTAAACTTAAAAAACTTGACCTCATGTCCTTAAGGAATGTTATATGACTTGTTATACCTTTGTTTAAATTATGTTGTGGTTTTACTAGTAGCAAATTTATGATATTTTTCATAAATATGGTTTGATTGAGTGTGTTAGATGCGCAGAATTATCGACATGTCAATCCAACACGTCTATGTTTGCCCACGATCAATTCCGCAAACCATTTCCATAGAAATGGTCAGCAATGCAGTAAGATTTATTATTTTTTAAAGCATATAAATCAGGAAAAATAACGTTCAAAGAATTCATACCAACCAAACGAGCAGTCCAAAAGTGAGTAGAGTCTCCTTTTCCCATTGTTGTAATGAAAAATTCATCAATGTTCAAATTGAAATGACAAAGTGCAACCCCAGTTATTCAGCCAAGTGCCCGGTTTCTTAGAGCTTATAATCGATGTTGTGTCTATGCTAGAAATCCCAAGAATCGATTAGATAACCTTGACTCATAAAGCCTTGTCATTGATAAAAAATCTTCACCATTTTTTTAAGTAAAGCCATGTTTGTTGTCTTTAGGGAGCCAATGCCTAATCTCCCTAAATTTTTTGGTGCAATTGTTCTCTGTCTACTAACCCAACGGATTTTATTTTTTCCAAGGTCGGAGACTCCTCATATAAGTTTCCTTCTAAAAGATTCCAAATCATCTATCGCTTTTAAGGGTGCTTTAAATAGTGATAGAAAATGTAAATGAATACTACCCAAAAACGGATTTACATAAAGTTACTTGCCCTACCATAGACAAATTATTAGTTTTCTAAACGAAAAGTTTAACGTTCACTTTGTCAATGACTAGCTTCTAGTTCCTTGCAAGGCTAGTAATACCCAAATAAGTGAAAGGAATTTTGGCATTTTCACACTTGAGAAAAGATGAGAAATTTTGAATTCATCATCATGCACTCCCAATCCAAACACCTTACTTTTTGAAAAATTTACTTCTAAGCCCAAGGCCACATGAAAACATCTTAGAATTCTAGTCATATTCATACCATTTGATGTTGTCTATTAACTCATAAAAATAACATCATCTACAAACAAAAGGTCGGAAAGAGATAGACTATTACTAAGAAGCAATATCCTCAGGGGCGGAGCCACGAGGGGGGCAGAGTAGGCAGTTGCCCCCCTAACATTTTAAATTTTTTTGTAAGAATATATATATATATATATATATATATATTAGGCATATTTGGATAATTGCCTCCTTAAAATTTTAAAATTGAAATTTATATATTAGGGATACTTGGATAATTGCCCCTTTAAAAATTTAAAATTACGATTGTTATTAACATTTTGGAGGTTTTTTTTGTGTATAAAAAAACTATTTTTCTAGAACTAAAATTGTTGTTTATAGTTTGCCCCCACACAAAAAATATTCTGGCTCCGCCCCTGAATATCCTTTGAAAGTATCCTTTTGTTGTGGCCTCAAGCATCACTATATGTAATCCTTCCATTGCGATTATAAATAAGAACGGAGAAAGGGGATCCCTTGACGAACTCCTCTTAAAAGAGGGAATTCTTTTGTTGGTCACCCATTTATAAGAACAGATGCCCTTGATGAAGTAAGACAACCACAAATCCATTGGCTCCATTTTCCACCAAAATGCATTTGCTCTAACATTGAATCTAGAAAACTCCAACTAAGCCAATCAAATGCCTTTTCAAAATTCACGTTAAAAAGTAATGTTTTGCTTTTAGAATGCTTGGTCCAACTACATATTTCATTCATCATAAGAGGGTCGTCCGTAATTTGTCTTTCCTCTATATATGCCAAGGTTGCTTAACACTAACAACTTTGTTCGCCACCCGTTTCAATCTTAGTGCAAGGAGTTTGGCAATAATCTTAAAAAAGCAATCAAATATGTTTGAGTCCTTGAACATTCTTTTTTGAATGAATAAACAATCGAACCTTTAGAAATTGATTACCTATATTCTATTAACGAAAAAAAACTATTTGTAACCAACTAGGAATTGTTTTAAAGTAAAAGAAACTAAATTTGTTTGCTTAAAGGAATTTAAATAACAAATTTCTAAAAGTTCAATGTTTCATTTCATCGAGAAAATAATGTTCAATGATTATTCATTCAAAATGAGAAAGTTTAACGATTTTTCATTAAAAAAACTAAATATAGAAATTCAACCATTCAAAATGAGATAATTTATTGGGTTTTCTAAAATCTTTCCGAGTTCACGCTTAGTAATAATTGTACTAAAAGAAATTAGATGAGAACTAGGGTGAGCAACGAGTCCCAAATCCCGATACCGAACCGATACCATACACCATATCGATCCCGAACTGATTCATGTATTTTGGTACGGTAAAAGGTTTCACGTTTTTTCTACAACCGGTATTCGGTAATATCGGTACAGGATCCCCTCTAACTACTGAAAATACCGACCGGTACTGAAAGTCCAAAAAACACCCTTTTTTCCCCAAAACAAGTCCCAAATCCATTCCAAATAACAGTTCATTACCAACAAATGGGTGATGATACCAATTGTAAACCTTCAAAAAATTATAATTTCTTGCGATTAATCAACCACTTCAATATCAAACTTCAAGAAGTCAAAGTTTGAAAGTTGTAACATGTAAAATCAGGACTAATAGGATACTAGTACCGAAATACCGGTATCAAACTGGTACCGTAAACTTCTAATCGGTTTGGTATTCAATATTAAAATTTTCATATTTCCGGTATCAGGAATTCTCAATAAGTTACCGATTCAATATGATACTAGTCCCATGCTCATCCCAATAAAAACATAAAAATAAGGGCTTATAACAAAAATGTGGCCAAACCATACTTTTTGAGGGTCAAGATTATATATATTTAATAAAAATAGATTTTTAATCTAATAAACAAAAATTTGGAGAGTTTGGCTATGTTTGGCAAACGTAGCTTATAAGCTAGCTGTTGATTGATAAGCTTGCTAGTAGCTGATAAGCTAGCTTATGAACAAATTATGTTTGACAAAAACTAGCTTATAAGTATGTAAAATGACCAAAAAATGTATCTTTGAATTTAATAATTAATTTTAATAAGGGTATAATTGAAAAAAACTACAATAAGCTCTTCATAAGCTACTCAAAGTAGCGTTTCAAAAAGCTAGCTTCTAAGTATAAGCTAGCTTCTGGTACATGTTTGGATTGATTAACTTATAAGCTAGCTTATTTTGCCAAACACAGCCTTTATGGGGTCATTTGATCCCCCTAATTTTGCACTTTAAATCCGCTCCTAGTGATACTTCTCTTATATCTTTATATTCTAGTCCTTTTTCCTCTGTATCTTTTTAAGTTCCTTTTTTTTCTCTTACTCGTTAGTGCAATAGCAAAAGTTGTGTGTAAAAAATTATTTAAAATAAGTTTATTATCTTTTTATTTGCGTAACAATCTATAAATATTTGATGATAAATATTTAAAATAGAAATTTTATTGGAGTTTAATATAATTTATTTTAAAAAAATATAAAGAATCTATTGGAGATACTCTAAGAGGCGTTTGGTTCGCAGAATGTGACAAAATCTAATAGAACTGGAATGTTTAATTCATTTGACCAGTTCAGAGAATGTGAAGGATGAGATCTTTGAATTCCAACAAATTCCATAACAAGGGATTTGAAACATTTCATCATAAAACCAAGGAATTTCAATTGAAATATAATTTGATATTTTCATAATTCCAACATTGGTCTTTCCAAAAATTTATAAATTATTTTATTAAAGTATTTAGTTGTTTGTATATTAAATTATTTGATTAGAAGATTTATAAATTACTTTATTAAAATATTAAATAATCATTATTAAAATATTTAATAAATATTTTAGTAAAATATTAATAATTATTTTGTTAAATCTGTTAATGAAAATAAAATAGATGATGAGTTGATGACTATTTTATTAAAGCATATTTTAAAAATTAAAGTTATCAAAAAAGTATTTTGGTCATTTATCAAAATTTCATTTTAATTTCAAAGCTTAATTTTTTGAACCAAATAGATAGATTTCAATTTCTTTAATAAATTTCATTCCAATTTTGTCAACCAAACAAATAGTCAAATATGACAATATTATATTTTAATTCTTTCAAAATGGAATTAAACTAATTAATAGATTCATTCCATCTAAAAATATTTTACAAACCAAACACACCTACCTACGTAATTTAAGACATTGATCATTGTAGATGCTTTTAGCAATATTTCAACAAACATTAGTATTATCTAATTTTTGAGGAAATAAAGTAAAATGAAATTGATGTGAAAAATAGAGGGAAAAAAAGGAAAGACAAACAACTATTTGATTTGTGTTATAAAAAGGAAGAAAATGAAAGGAAAAGAAATACAATAAATTTTATTTTTTTGGACAAGATAGAAAGAAAAAGAAAAATATCAATTTAAAAGTTAATCTTTTAAAATGCATTTAACCTTTCAATTTTAGTGATTTTTAAATGGTCTTACTTTTTTTCTATTCCTTCATTTTCTTTCATATTTGGAAGAAAAATTATGTTATTTTTTTTCCCTCTTCTAAAAAAAGTCTTTGAGAACGTAATTTTTTTTCTTTTTCATTTAAAAATCCAAGATCAAACAAATACATAAAAAATAAATGAGATATTATCTTTTCTAAAGATTACACTGTAATAAATTTTCTCTCTCTCATCAAAGTTATTGCACCAAAATTTAGATATTTCTTCAAATATGGTTTCATGAATCATTCTTCCTTGCTAATTTCTTTATTTTAGAGAATATTTATAACATAATATTTTAAAACTTTCAACCTTGTATTCTTTTATCATAAAAAGCTAGCTATTAAAGATTTTTTAAGGGTTAAATAGCTATCTAATAAAATGAGTTGGATACTAATTTTTAACAAAGATTATCAAACAAAAAAATAAAATTAATTAGTTACACTCATTTTACCATTGTTTTATCTATTTATTCATTGAATATTAGGGTTTCTCAAACTTCTAAGACAATGAAAAGTGATACTCTTGATTAGGATTTTAAGTAATTGTAATAAACTGAGAAATAATTAAAATTTCCAGATTAATAATTTTAGTGATATGCTTGACATACATCAAACATATAAGGTACTATATATACAAACTTCAAATAAGTATTTGGAGTCAAAGCATTTTTTTTTATTAAATACTTCTTTAATTGCTTAATTATAACTATCATTAATTAATAAAACTATATATATTAATTTTTCTGAAAGAAATATATTACGAATAACAATTTTTTATTACTTTTTTTGACTAAATTTACTTTTTTATTTAACTAATTATTACTCAATTAAAAATTTCTTTCTCTACAACATAAAAGTCAACGAGGAATCAAATCTTAAAAATAAATAAACACATTGCATAATGTATTATATTATTTCTAACAGTTATTCACAATTATTTTAAAACATAAAAAGTCAAAAATCTAAAGAAATTACATTTAATTTGCAATACTTTTTTTATTTTGGGAAATTTCAAATATCTTTATATTGTTGAGATATTCAATGATACAACAAAAATATTTTCTATCCTTTTCTTTTTTATTTATTGCATTGTTGGAAATAACACAATAGAGTTTTTTAAAAGAATCTTTAAATTTATAGAATATATACTCTTTCTTTCACGCTTTTTCCATTATAAAAATATTTGTACAGAAACTTGTTAAAAAAAAATCTCCCAATACATTTTGGTTGGAGATGCTCAATTGGAACATTTTTACAAAAATTATTAAAAACATATTGATAAGTATAATGTATCATAATATAAACAAATAAGATTAAAAGTTATTTAAACATAAATACAAAACCTAAAGTTTTTAGAATTCCGTAACATAAACAAATAAACAATGATAAAACGTATAAATATAAAATAATTGCTAGAGTTTACTAGTACTCTACTATTAACTTTATTCAGACTGCATAGTATAACTAAAATGAGTTTATTCAGATTGCATAGTATAACTAAAATGAGTTATAGCGATATTTTTAGATTTCAAGTATTTTTATTATAGCTATATTTTTATAGCATATATTTCAAATTTTTATTTACCAATCTTCAAAATAACACATATTCTTGTAATTCTTTTTTCAAACAATAAATTTTAGAATTTATTCATTAAAAACCATTACTAGTTTTTTATTCACGATTTACAATAAATTTATATTTTTATATCACAAGGGTATAATGTTACCTTTAATGTTTATTTTTCTCAATTTATGATTTTAGACAATTATGTTAATAATTATAAAAAATTAAAAAAGAAAAACGATCACATCTAGTACTACTGAAATGTAAGAAAAATATAAGGTGATATTTTTTGTGATATCCATGGAAAGATTTTCTGAACCCAATTCATGAATCTCTAAATTCCATCGATTGTTTGTTGAAGAGCATTTATAGATCAGATATATAATATATATATACACAAACATATGTTATATATATCTATATATATATAGATATATTATATCTCACTCTCTTCTCCAATCCCAACAGATTTAATCCTCAATCTTTGTGATAATCGACGCCTGTTCATCTCAATTTCAATCTCCCACCTCAGATCTTCTGTTTAACTCTTTAGTAAGTAATCTTTTTGTAGAAAAGCAACTATCTTTAACTTCAATTTTAGATTTCTTGCTGTCAATTTATCTGTAATCGAGAAATATTTTCTTTCTATTTTGGGGGTTTTTGAGCTTCCCAAATCACCATTTCTTGATCGACTAGGGTTTAGTGATTTCTGATCCACTATAGGATTCCTTTTGATTTTTCTTTTTGGGTTTAATTTCATGGATTTTCTTGAATTTGTTTAGCTGCAGGAGACTTATAAATATAAGCATTTGTTAATTGGGTTTTCTCTTTTGTGAAAGTTTGATTGTGTTTCTAGGTTGGGTTTTTGTGTTAGTTTTGAATCATGCTTAAAAAACCTATCTTTTTATTTCTTTATGAAATTTTTCTGAATCACAGTTTCTGGGTTCACTTAAAGTTGGGTTTTTTGTGTTATAATAGTTCAAGAATGGTAGATTTCTTATGATGTTACATGTATCCAAGCACACACAAAGATGTATCGTTGTATATATATATATATAATATAATATATATGTGTGTGTGTGTGTGTGTGTGTGTGTGATGTAGACATGTTTCTTGGTTTAAGGCTTTAGCACATTTGGAAGTTGTCTTATAAACTTGTTAATTGGCTTTTTTTTCTATCTTGATTCGGTTTATAGATAGGGTTTAGTCGTTTTTCCGTTGGGCTTTTGTCATTCTTGAAGTTTTAATACAGATCTAACATGAATCGTTACACATGAGCATCGTATCCGGATATTTATTTTATTGCTCTTTCAAGGTTCACTCTCTAAATTTCATTTTGAGTTTGGGGTTTCTTTGTTAATTTTGCATTTAGTGTTCGTTCAAGGTTACGAGTTCCACAAGCAGAAAACAAGGTGTGGGTTGTTCTTATATATGCAACTTGAGCTGCTATAAATGG
Source organism: Centaurea solstitialis (assembly GCA_030169165.1). NCBI lineage: Eukaryota > Viridiplantae > Streptophyta > Magnoliopsida > Asterales > Asteraceae > Centaurea > Centaurea solstitialis. The sequence goes on from CM058043.1 coordinate 10,116,170, forward strand.
AATTTTCTTTTATATCTATCTTTCATGTCTTTAGCTAGTAGGGCTTTGATTCTTTAATGGTCTTTAGTTTTACTGCTCCAAAACATTATATTTCACTAGCGTTCTTCTGTCTATGGATTTATACTGAATTTACTCTTTTGGAGTTCTCTTTTGTGCTATATAATTATAAGCTACTTCTGCAAGCACATTATGGGATCATGAACTCGAATAGGATAGTAATCAAAGATCGTGTTGCATCACTTAATTTGCAGTAATCATACATTCTTGTAACGGTTAATCAGCATTTCAGACAATTTGGGAAAATTTCAGTTCTTTAATGATGATTTCTATAGGTAGGGTTTAGGGAAATCCTTTTATAGAGCATTATTTGGAAGGATATTTCTGAACTTATACTCGTACTTTAATGGTTCATTTTCTTGATACTGTTATTTTCTTACGAAAAAAATTCAGCTCAAGAATGTGATCCATTTTATGTGTTTTGCAAGCACAAAATGAGATAAATATACACACCTCTATCCATTGTTATTTGATATTAATTGTTGATATTGTTTCTGCATTTAGGATAAAACGCAATCATGGAGCTCAAGTCGTGAATACTGCCCGGCAAAGTTAAGAACTTATTTTCAATTTTCCAGCTTAAAGAGGTATGCTGTATTTCTTTCATTGTTTTTCGGTATTGGTTTTTTTTTATAGCAAGCTTTTGATCATTGCATTGCATACATATTTCCTGCTGTTATTTATATGATTGTCTTCACTTTCGATCTGCCTCCAAAGTTGTTTGCTTTTCTAAGTCTTTTGGAACATAAATGCATGCATTAGATTCATATGGAAGCTACGAGAGTGATTTACAACATTAGGTTAAGTATGGGGAGATAATAACGTAACCATTGTATCATCGGACTACGAATGCTAGAATTCCACCCTTTCTTTATATGATTTGAAATAAATACTCATGTTTTGTATCTTTCACCCCTTTGAAGTAGATCTAGAATGTCGATACATTCTACCACTTTCCAACCCAACTTTCGAACTGTACGTTTCAAGGTGGTTTTTTTCTATAAAATTGAATCACATCATTTAACTAAAGGTCACAAAGTTTCAACCAACTTAACCGCAATACATTTGTTGAAATGGTCAGGGAATCTATGTTTGTGGTCTAAATTGTTGCATAATCTAGAAATCATGTAATCAACATCATTAACTGGTGCCAACCGAAAATACAGATAAAAAAGATTTTGGTCATTGACCAGAATCTTCCTAAATCGAAACGGCGCTGGCTGCTAAGCTATATGAAAATAAGTTGCGCTTCTCCATCAGCAATTGCTTTTGGCATAGTGGCAAATGCTTTTATCCTAACAAAGATAGATTGATTTGCCTTCGTTTACGGTATGCTGAGTTAATATATTGGCGGAAAATAGATTTAGATCGATATGGAAGTTTTCATTGTATGTATGAAATAGTTACGTTATTTGTTGATATTGTTGTCTAATTGTATTCTTAACCACTCTTCTGAAATCTGCCGTCCTTTGGGTGTCGTAATTTTTTCCTATTTTGCGTAAATGTATTTTCGTAACCTTCATTTTGGCACCTCGGATGTAATATCTCAAACATTTAGACCAAAAACATGAATTTTTGTCATTTAGTTAATTTCTAAAACTGTGAGCATATTTACTTCTTGGATGGAGTTTAAAGTTGGGAAACTCTTGAAATATTTGCTAAATCTGCATCAGGGTATTTCCGACTTGGTACCAATGCAGTCGCGTCCTACAAAAATCACCATTAAGATGGGAGGAAAAGTGCATGAATTCAAGGCGCCCACCGTTCAGGGTCATCAAGAAACCGTAGAAAAAGACCAAAGTGTCGTTCAGGGTCATCAAGAACCCGTAGAAAAAGACCAAAGTGTCGTTCAGGGTCATCAAGAAACCGTAGAAAAAGACCAAAGTGTCCTCGATGGACCTAACATTCCTTCCAACGGTGATATCAAGGGAACAACAGATCAGAACGTTGTGGACGTTTCTTCTCTGATTGTAGCGCCGAGGAGGAACACGCTCCGTCACATGACGATTCTCGCAAACAGATGGTGCTTACGATCCTTCTCTGAACGGTTCAGAGGCGCAATCCAAGCTGTCCAGAATCCCGACCCTCGGTCGGTTTCTAGACAAGTTTTCGATAACCGAAAAGCGGTCCCGAGGTCGGTGCTTTCACCGTTCAGTGTGCCAACTGCTTTAAATGGCGACTCATTCCTGATCAGGAGAGGTACGAGGTCATACGGGAACACATCACGGACCAGCCGTTCACGTGTGAACGACTCGTGAATGGGATCGTGAAATTTCGTGTGATGATCCGACTGATCTCGAGCAAGACGGGACCCGAATTTGGGCTATCGACAAACCAATATCGCACAGCCCCTCCCGGTTGGAAGAGGCTTTTGAGGCTAAGAAGCGAAGGCAGCTCTAAATTCGCTGACGTGTATGATTCTTTTCGAAAAGTTTCCGTCATTTTTTCATCGTTTTTCTTTATAACTTTATAATAAATCTATTCTAATGTAACATTGGTTTGTGAATTCTTATGGTTCTCAGGTATTATACGTCACCAACCGGCGCGAAACTTCGCTCGATACCCGACGTTCAGAGGTATGTTCTCGGCTTTTCGGTTTCGATATTAATTGATTTTAGTTTCAAGTTGAGATGGTTCCTAATTTAGTTTCGTTAAGCAGGTATTTGGACACTCACCCAGAATTTAAACAAGTGGCAGATGTAAGACGGTTTTCGTTTCAAATCCCGAGACCTTACGGGAGAACTACGTGCGTAAACGTCCTACTCAGATGCCGGCATCCGGGCACCGGGATCTCTTGGCCTTCTGCAGGTATCTTAGAATTCTACTTTTAAGTAAATTTGGTAATTTTGATGGTGAAAATATTAGATTTTTGAAAAGGGTTGCTAGATTTATGCTGTTTCAATTATCGAAAGATATCTAATGAAGTAACGGAAATGCATATATTATTTCCTATCATAGCAAATAACAGAATACGTAAAAGAGTAATGGTACGTTTAAATTTATCCCGGTATAATTGACGTTTACACCAAAGAGTAGAGCAGTTGTTTCCATGACCACCCCAGATATGTTGATAAAAGCGTTGGGGGTATATTTGGAACAATTATTTTAATAACAAAAAAGTTGATACAATTAAACGTGATATTGCAGTTGAACCAATAGCGTGGGCCGGTCCAGAAGAGAACATGGATTTGCAGCTTGGTATGAATTATGACCACATTCCGATCTCCATAAATACGCCATTACGCCTATTGCTTCATTCGACTTAATTGTGGTTTTTATGTGATTTGTTGCAGCTGAGCCGCTAGCATGGGCGGGCCGCAGAGGAGGACGGAAACGGTACTACACCGTGTATGAAGACACCGGAGATTGATCCTGAAAGCCAGGCAGCAGAAGGGCCAGCGAAGAAGGCAAAGACATTCGATTCTTTGGATTGTTTATAGAAATTAAGCTGGTTGGTATCTTGCGGAATTGTGAGCTTTCTGTTGTTGATATACTAGATTTGGTTCGTTTTCATGCAATCGGAGTCTTTTGGCCTTTGGGGTGGTTTGGTGGTGTAAAGATATGTGCAAAAGTTATGGTGCGGGTTCTCGATGGCTGGGTCGTGGTTCGAGATGTAGCCGGTCCTAATTTTGGACCGGGGTTTTGGTTTTTTAAGTTAGGACTAAAAAAGTGAACCGCCAATCCGGGTCTGTCTTTTTTTTTTATTATTGTTATTTGTTGTTACTGTTATTGTTATTGTTATTTAGTCTATGAGAATTGGAAACTTTACAATTAGATGATTAACTAAAAGCCCTTAGTAGTTGGTGTAGTGCAGGTGATGATGTATAAGAATATGTGGTTGTTTTTGTGGCTAAAAAATCCATTTCCAACTTTATGGGTGTGATCGAGTTTTTAGAGCATCTCCAATCATACGACAAAAACACTATCTTGCCGGTAATTGAGATCCGACTGGAGGGTAAAATGGTAAATCCTTTGCGGTTCGATGATGGAGATGTAATATATAGAAGCTCTTCAACTGCACTGCTAAACTATTCTCTTAGAAAGATTTGCAGGATCACCCCAGAAAGATTGTGTCTAGTAGTATTTGCAGGGATGTTCATCACATTGGATGAAATTAATAAGCTAAAAGAAATTGTTTTTATAATAACAGAGTTCATTAAATAAATAATTCATTTATTATGTACAAATTATATAAATGCGGGATTTTAAAAATAATATGTTATTTTTTTTTTGAAGAAAAAAAATAATATGTTATTATAATATGGGTTTTTATCAATATGGTGTAATTTATTTTGAGGTGAAGTATTATTAAAAATTTAAAGTCCAATTCTTTTTTGGCTTGAAGTAGCCCACCACTAAAATCCAATTATTATTATTGTTTCATAGGATTGTGTCTCTTTGACCTTTATTATTTCTTGACCCATCTTAGTAAAAACACTCATTTCTACTCATTTGAATGTTCACCAAAAATAGGTTTCATCTTTTAAAATAAATTCTTAGGAGATGAACCTAGTGAATGCATCTCAAATTCCAAAGCCACACATGCATTATTGTTGTGAGTTTTCTCCTTGAAAGACATTGAAATCTCAATTTTTATTAGTAGATTTTTCTTTTTTTATATACGGTTTTCTTTCGTTTCTATATAATCTTTGGTGCTATTTCTTGTCTCTATCTCTTTATATTGTGTTGGAGGCATTTTCGTTATGTAAAATAATCACCATATACATATTGTGAGAACTTGGTTTCATATACCACAAACATCTTTTGGTGTTCAATCTAAATATTCGTTGTAGACAATAACTTATTCTGTGTTTGACATGAGTCAGACTCTTTCTCTCTAATTCCATGATTAATAGCATCTTTTGTTTTACAAAGTATATAGAATGAGGTTCGAGAATAAAGTCATAAAAGAATAGAAAAACAAAGAATTAAATCTGATTCCCATTCTCAGTTCTTAGCTAGTTAGCGGACATGAGTAGATGCATGTTTGATTTACAATATTAAGGGAGTGTTTGGTTTGATGTAATGGTTATGAGGGGTTTAGATTTCGTGGAGAGATTTGTAATTAAAAGTGTTTGGAATCTTTGATGTGTTTGGTTTGTAGGTTACAAAATGGAATTAAAATTTTCTTTATATAACATTAAAAATAATTGAATCGCTTTTTAATTGATTATTACAGAAAAAGTGTTTTAACATATTTTAAAACTAATATTAGATACAAATTCCATGAAATCCTTGGAAATCTCAACTAACTCCATGGGATTTCAAAATCCTAAGTTTTTAGGATTTCAAACCAAACATAAGATTTGAATGGAATTCAAATCTAAATCCAATCCAATCCCGCAAACCAAACGGGGCCTATATTGCTCAAAAGAGGGCATTTGGTTCACAAAGTATTTTTTGAAATACTTGAATATAGGGGTACGCATCGGTTGACATCCAATAGATGTGAAGGGATCCGATCTAATCATACATTGGATGTTGGATGTCTCCAATCGGATTTAAGACACCAACAACCCATTTTCATAGTTGAGAATGTGATACGATAAGGTAAATAGTGAATCCCTTGTCGATAAGTGTTTACCAAGTACGATTTTAGTAAATGACCTCTTAGTCTTATAAACTTACAAATGTTCAAAACGTTTCCCAATGTGGGACTAAAAACTAGTCTTACACCCAACAATACATAGGTAAGCGCATTTACCATCTTAGTTCTTAAAATCTTGTGTTACATTTGAGTTTTCAAAAACTATACAGTGACACGACACCTAATAAAATAATATGATGATACCCTTTCATAATTGTTTTCCTTACAATGAAATGATGAAGCGGTAGCGCTACCACTGTATTTGTCATTGTGGGCGTCGGACCGTAGCAATCAGATTATCTAGCTAAGGACTTGGCAAATTACCATTTATGTAAATACCTAATACTAATCGATCATAATTGTTTCGTAAAATTCTATATTATATATCAACCAATTGTATTTAATATTAAAAAAAATTCTATTGGTATTGATTTTGTAAGGTTTTAGTTGTAAAACTTGTAATTTTGTTAAAATTTTGAATGATATTTTAAATTTATAGGTACTATATATCATGTTTTAAGGGTTTCCAATTGTAAGAAATAGAACAAGTTCATATATTCAAACGAAAAGTCGGTAATACAAAAGTTAAAAGTAGATTTATGCTTTATTATTAATTAATTTAACTTATATATAATTAAATAAGTCAACAAACAGTAGGATTGATTGTGATACGTGAGTTTAGATATTCTGATATTGTATATCAAGTTATCAACTAAGTTTGCATATCTGATATGATACTATCAACTGATTTAGTTCTGCCAATTTAATTGGTACACTTCTATATAAGACACATTATCATTTATGTCTTATAAAGCAGTCTATTAGGACATATTTAACGTATTATAAACCCGATTTTTTTTTGTAATGTGGGGGATTCATGGTGGGTATGGGACTATATCCCTTACAAAACGGTTCCACTAACGTTCACTTTCCTTGTACTCGAAAATCTAAGCCTCCGGAAGGCTGATTCTCATGCAAAATGGCGGCTTTATGGAGAGCGTAGAAGCCTAGATATCAGTTGGCCCTTCACTCGAACTGAGTAGTTCGATTCAGATAGACGCTTTGATTCTTGACATAAGCCTAACAACATCTTCTCTGCTGTTTTTATAATATTGCCGGGTTTTCCCTTCAAAAAAAAAACATCTTCTCTGCTCGAACTGAGTAGTTCGATCAGCCCCTTGATGAAGAGCAGAAAGAGGCAAATCTCCGTGAAAGCCTAAGTGACGCTTTCGACATTTGGTATCCAATTCTATTCTCTGATTGCCTTCCACACCTGCCATTCATACATTCAAGTCCATAATAGAGGTATAAAAAATGAGCCCTTTAAAAGCAACATCAATTTTCTTTTGATTATCCACTATTCACCACTCCCCTTGTTTTCACAACATTTCTTGTTCCAGGTTTCTAAATTTATCGGATTTATTAATTGCATTTCACTTTTTGGTTTCCTCAAGTCGTTAAGTATCATTTTCTTTAACCCGACCACTACAACACGATAAGTTTTATAATTTATAGTAGCCAAATATGTCTAAATGGAACCTTGAGGGCATTGGCAAATAAAGGCTAGGCCTTGGGGGCCTGTAGGTCGCTAGCTTGAGTCTTCTTAAAGCCAATGAGGATTTACATGGGTGTTATCTTCAGGGACCCAGGCCCATGGAATTAGTTAACCGCAAAAATTTGTCTTAAATGCCCTAATAGATTGCTTTATAGGAATTAAGTTTATAGAACCAAAACAATTGTGCATCCTATGTAATAGTGTTGCAATATAACTTGATAAGAGAAACTATTTACTATTATCTTTTTATATAACACTTGTTTGAATACATCTTTCTTTCTACAAGACATTTTCAAATAATGCCATATAAAAAAGACTAACAAGACACTTTATTTCAAAAAGATTTGTTACGCGTCCTGTCAACATATTGCAACACCATCACACAAGAAGCATAACTGTTTGACCCTATAAGCTTAAAACCTATAAAAAAGAACACAAACATAGCAAGCAAAGGCACCAAAAGAAAAACCTCACCATATCTCCGAACAACTTAGCTGCTTGTTTTTTTTTGCAACCAAATGGGACCTTCAGGTGCAAATATATGTTCCAAGAGCCCCACTTTTGTGGCTTCTTTCCCTGCAAAATGATATAAGAAAGGAAACATTCGCATAAAATTTATTACAAACTTGTGTGATACAACATTGAATCAAGGCTCTGAGGGTAGACAATAAGCTAGGGGCATCATTTGTTCTAGCTTAACTTGTGAAAAACTGTCGGATTTCTTTCAATGTTGTTTGGTGTAAGTAACATGTGATTTCCTTGTCTTTATAATGAAAGTCTCCATTTGTTTCATGGATTTGGCTATTGGCCAACTAATGGTTTGCGTGTGATGTTCAAGAATCATAATCTTAAGTAATTGTTCCTCTCACTTTTTTATGGAAAAAAAACATACAACACATAGTCAAGATTAGGATAGAATTTGATGGCTTTATTTAAAACGAAAATAAACAAACCTAATAAACCCCACACAGAGGTAGGGTCTAGGACCCAAAGGGTAGGGAGGTTGTTTTCATGAACTTGCAAAAAATAAAAAAAAAAAAAAACAAGAGTGCAAACCAGAGGCATGAGTGTGTGCAAACAAGCACGTCAACGCACGATAATAGAAAAGGCATCAGTGACAAATGTGCGAAATAGGTGAAAACAAAGAAGAAACACAGAGCATTACCATGTAAATAGTAGTAGTAGTAGTAGAATAGCAGACATGAAAAGTAAGAAAGACAAAGACAACCTCTAACCGTCTATCTAACCTAAGACCCTCCAGGTCTCGATGCTAGCAGTCCCTGCTCGTAGTCCACTATCCTAGTGTGTCTCCAATTGCTCCTATAAAGGTCATGCCCTCAGAAATGTTTTAAGGCAACCATTTTAAATGAAAACAAAAGTAGCTGTTTACGAATACTATCAAAACGGGCTTGGACAACCATTCTCGAAAAATTAGATGCACGCCAGAAATCCCTGTTAAAAAAAGATACATTCTCTTCATAGAGAATAGGTAGACCCAATAAATATGTTGTTTTCCATTCATATTTGGAGTTGAATACCCCTTCAAGAATTGTTTTGGATCCAATCCATAGGAATTAATAGAAAAGGCATCGCACCCCACATGCACAAATGATCACCCCACAGCTATTTCATTAAAGACATATATACCAGTAAATAATTATCAAGTTGATTATATAAGATAAAAGAAAAGGTGAATTTGATGGCCCCAATAGATTGTTCAAAAATAATTTATCTTCGATATTCATGAATATATAAAAATATCAGTACATGTTATACACTTTTAATATAATGTATGAAAAAGACATGAAGGTCGTTGAATGAATGAAAAACGACCCATTGTGGTCCATTATGTCAAAACATAAAGGGCAAGATGCACAAGAAAATTATCAAACTACCATAGTTTTTGACTTCTGTTTTGGAATAAACATCTTACCAACCAAACTGGGCTGTTTGTTTTTCGAAAAATACCCGTTAAAAGTTAAAACCTCTAAGTCTGAAAATTAAGAGGTTTGCAGGCTTAGACCGTTTGTTTTGGTTTTAAGAAAAGGTCTGAAAACTCTTACCGACCTCTGAAATTTTAAGAGGTGCACCATCCACCTCTTATTTTCTAGATGTGAAATCAGACTTCAGAGTTCAGACCTCTTAAAACAACGACACCAAAGTGTTCTATTAGTCATAAGTCTGAAATGCCCATGAATTATGAGAAAACACAGGAAGTTTGCACACCAAAAACAACGCTACTAAATTGTAATGGTTACTGGTGGCATCAAAGAAGTAAAAATATAAATTGAAACTTTACCAAAAAGAAAAAATGCTGCTATTCTGAAGGGAAGGGTGTAAAAACTGTTGTTTTTTCTTTTCTTTTTGCATAGTCCATTTATCTTTCTTCACTAATTGTTGATTTACAAAACAAATTGATGACTCACAAAAAACTATAAATATCAATTAAACAAAACAAACCTGTTTCACATGTTGATTTTGTCTTCAAGATTTCCTTTGCTTGTGTAACTTGTCAATGATCCTCCACGTAACTGCATCAGGGGCTAGCCCGTTCTTCCTCATTTCTCCTACGATCTGGTAGGCTTCTTTCTTCAGACCCAATTTGCAAGCACCTTCGATCAAAATGTTGTAATTTACAATGTTTGGTTTAACCCCACAATCCACCAATTCATATACAAAATCACAAGCCTCATCAAACTTCCCTAAACAACAAAGCCCTTTAATGATGGCTGAATACACAAAATTATCATGAACCCCCGATGGCCAAACAACATCATCCCAAAACACCTTTGCGTCTTCTACCCTATCGCATTTACATAATCCATCGATCACGATCGCATGTGTGGTACAGTCGGCAACCACACCACCACCAGCCATGGAGTTAAACACATTCATTGCTTCATTTGCAAGATGGAGCTTAAACAAGCCACGAAGAACCACGTTATAAGTTATGGTACCGGGTTGTAAACCCTTTTTAGGCATAATTTTATGTAGCACATCGAGAGTTTCTTGTGTCCTTCCAACGCTCAGTAATCCACTTATAACCGTGGTAAAAGTCACGATATCAGGAGTGCAAAAGTTGAACTTTCCCACCACCATATCGTCTAGTACCTTGATCCCCTCTTCAACTTTACCCATCTTACAGAAACCATTGATAACCGTGTTCAGAGTAACTACGTCAGGATGACAATTTGTCTCGAGCATGATGACAAGCGTATTGAGAATCTCGGTCGAACAATCTTTATTCGTTCGACTTAGAGCTCCCAAATAAATATTGTAAATTCTAGCCTTGTCCACGCCTTCCTTGTTCAGCATGACGTCAAGAAGTTTCTTTGCTTTGCCTAGATCATTTTCTTCCAAACATAGACATTCTATCAAAACCTTGTAAGTAATCTCGGAAGGGGAGTAGCCAATTCCAAACCCTTGTTCTAACAACTGATACGCCCTCAGATAGCCACCATTTTTGGCAAGCCCATGCACGATAGAATTGTACGAAACTAAGCTAGGGACGCACCCCCGCTTCATCATCATATAAACGATCCTCGAGGCACCATGATGCCTTCCATGTCTACAAAGAGAATCTATCATTTCCCCATAAGCAAAAGCACAGTTCACGCTCTTCCCTTGAGGCATCTTCTCAGCAATATCAAAAACATGTTTGAACAATCCCTCTTGGCATAAACTATGAATTAGATTCGAAAAGGCGGCATGATTGACAAAATGACCATCATCTTCTTTGGCCATTGTCTTCCATAGTCTCTCAATCAACGAGCTCTCAAGCTCGACATCCTTTTTATGAAGAATCCCACGGATCAAGACACTGTACGTAAGCGGATTTGGCCTTACCCCACACTCAAACATTTCATCGAGCAGCTTACGTGCAAGACTAAGTTCCCCAAGTCTACAATATCCGTTGATCAGAGTAGTATACGAGACCTCGTTAGGACAATGCCCCAAACTCTTCATATGAAAGAACAACACGTGCGCGATATGAACCCATGAAAACGAACAAAGCTGATCGATCAAACGGTTGAAATTCGTCAAGGATGGCACGAAATGAGGCTTCACGCTAATAATTCTATGCACGACGTGCAAGGTGGCATTAGGGCTTTTCCCCCAATCCAACAACCGAGCTATGATTACGTTACAGGTCCGCTCATCGGGAATAATAATACTGGTTCCGCTATCGAAAGAGTGTGAAAGGGAAGAGAGAAAACGACGGTGGGCTTCGGCAAAGCGATTGGAGTCGCAGAGTGCGTGGACGATGCTGCTAAGATTGAGGGAATCGAGGCGGTATCCATGGATACAGAGGTTGTCAGCAAGGCGGATTGCTTCATCTACGTTGTGATCGATTGCACAGAGCTTGTGGATTCTTTTGGTCCAATAAGGCCTGTTGCCGATGCTTTCTTCGAGCTTTTCTTCAGCACAGCTGGTGGCGGTGTGCGTGAAGAAGAGAGCGAAACTTGAATGATTGTAGAGGTGGGATGTAAATAGTCTGCTTCGGAATGGGATTGTGGGTGGAAACATAATAGAATCTACTTAGAAAATCCTCCTGCCAAGTGCCAAGATGTGATGTTTTAGAAGTTCGATGGTTTATTTTATTGAAAAAAAAATGTTCAAAGACTTAATCATTCAAAATGAGCGAGTTCAATGATTTTGCACTCAAAAAAATATTTTAGGGACTTAATCATTCAAAATAGAATAGTTTGTTGGGTCTTTTGAACTTTTTCCTTTTTTTAAATACCTTGTACTAATCAGTTATACGTGCTACGTAAATTCTATCTTATAATACCAATCAACTGTGTTTAATATCGATTTTTCCACTTGGTACTGGTTTTATACCAACTTCAAACTATATATACGAAAACTTGTCATTTTCTTTAAATTTTGAGTGATATTTAAAATATACATGTTGTAGTGATCATGTAGCATAAAGAACAAAGAATTTTATGCTAATATGGCCGAAAAGTCCATAATATGCATATATATTGCACAACTAGGTTATGTGGCAAAATCACATTTGAGTTGCGTGAAAAGTTGCACGGCAAGATTGAAATCGAGCTCAAGTTTACATGAAGCCACGTTCAACTAGCTAGGTGAGTTTGGCCAAGCAAGTTTACACTAAGGCAAAACTGATAGCAGCTTTAAAGATGCATGTAATATTGGGTTACGGGATCTTACAAAGAGTGGAATTAACTGTAACTAGGTTCATATGAAACATAAGTGTTCGGTTGATATAAATCGTACCTTATTTCAGCAGGAACCTTTTGAAGTAGTGTTGAATCCGCCAAATCAATTAGTCCATTGTGTTGATGATATTCACGCAAACACACTGTACCTAATAATCGTCAAACGATTATGATTAGACTCTTTAAATAAATAATAATTAAATTGTATTTAATTATAACCAGCTATATTACTAAACCCTTTTGGTTGTCTAGATTCTTCATCCTAATATGTTGTATGCATGTGATGCATTGGTATTTTATCATGTTCGAATACTTATGCATCATATTTATAATCACAATAGAAGTGTGTCATCTAGTAGTAGTGCTATATCATCGTTACCCAAATTATAAAGTTTGGTGATATATCATTTTTGACTGATTCACGAATGCCCATATTCGGACATGAAACATGGTTTGTCTCATTTTACACCTGAAGTAGTATCTAAGTAGTGACATTTAGAACAAACTGTTCCAAAATAATTGTTACATCTGTATAGAACACCAAATCAAGATAAAAATCTAACAATCAGGCAGTACTTTTTTTTATCAATAATAACTCAATATTTGTAATCATCTAATGGTTGGTTTTTGGGCACATCACTAACACGTATAATCACATAAGCCTCTATTCGGTGCAACGTAGATCAATTCAAAGTACAGTATAGACTAAAGTCAATGCTCAATAGCTTATTTAGACACTTATCAGTACAAATTATTTATGTATATGACTATATGTGTATGAAAGTGATGTACTTTCAGATGCATAACTAGTTTATGAATATGTTACAACAATATGTGGTATATGCTACTATGCTTTGAATAGTCAAAATAACAAGTTGATACGTTTAATATCGTTCGTGCACGAACACTGAACTTAAACCCTAAGTTGGGATCAGTGGTTAAGATCATGATATTCTGTTACATTATATCGGATGCAAGTGTGTCACTTAGACATACCACTCGATTTATCGCTAACTTAAACCGAAAATCTACTTGGCACAAATACATTACTTGAAAATATCATAGAGCTTGAGAGTTGTGCATTAGACAGCTAAAAAATGAAGCTTTGTAACTAAACAAAGAAAGCAATCTGTCACTAAGTTCGCGGTACGCTCCGGTACGGGAACGCGGAACGGGATCGCGATTCGCTAGGTCCCTAAAATTCGGTACGAAGGGGGGTAGGCTCATTTCGGTTCGCTCCGGTACGGTGTACCGGTTAATATATCGTAGTTTAATATATTACTAATAGATTATATATTCATGATATTTATCATAGTTAAATCAATTCGGAACGCCGATTTCATCGAACCGAACGCGTTTCGTACCGGTTTCGGTACGAAACGTACCGGAACGAAAATCGTGGCCCCTCCAGCGATTTTAGTGACTATGAGCAATCACCAATTCACCATAACACCCTTTGAAATCATGCCAAAACCATAATCAAATACTAACACCAAACAAACATCCATCTCAATATACAACTAAGACCAAGAATGAAATATAAATTCAAAATCTCAACAAACCAAAACCAGACCAATTAATTACATTTATCATAAACTTAAAGAAAATGAAACCTTATTCTGAAACTAAACTCACAATTAAACAAATATGTTGTGCCTAATTGAAAATTGGAGAGATTTAAAAGTAGAATTTAACAAAATAACCTGTTGGATGCCAGAAAATTACAGCAATTGTATCATCATCATCATCTGCTCTCGATGGTTTCTTCCAATTTTGCCCCTGTTTTGTTTTGTGCGATCGCTGTTCCCCAAACTCCCAAAGGCCTTTTTTTAATAGCCCAAGATCAAAAACAAGCCCTTCACTAAGGCCCAAATAACTAAGGCCCACTTATTATTTCAAATATCTTTAAAAAAAATAGAAGTGGCCAAAAGAACTCGGTTCAAAAGCTATGTGGAGTGTGGACGAGACTAAGAGGTTGTTTACTTAAACACTTTTTCGGTAAGTATTTATTGGTAAAATTGAATACTATCATCTATTATATCAGACGATATAAAACAATATCGTATACGACAATTCGTTTGGTAAATGCTTATCGGATAAGATTTGTCAATCCCATTTACCGGGTAGGACTTTCGGTTCATGTTATCGCTTTTACCAGATAAGATTATAGTTCTTTTCATGTTTATCTCGTAAGGTAGATTCACCCGGTAATCACTTTATTGGGTAAGTGTTAGGTAAACGACCCCTAACCTGGGACCGCCGATTATGACCTTGTAACAATATTCCATCAAATGGTTATGGCGCCCCTTTTTTACTTAAATTTTTTTAAGTAAAATTTTCAATGTTTTTGATTGAAGAGCAAAATGTAATTTTTAAGTATATTTTTATAAGTGTATTATATTAAAGAAAACGTATTTTTTTTAATGTATTTAATTATTCATATGAAATATTTTAAGTTATACTTGATTAACAAAAACATATTCTTTTATATTTAATCGACCCAATTATAATAAAAAACATATTTATTATTGTACTTGATTGAGCAAATTTTCCAAAAAAATAAATTTTATATGTTAAAAATCAATATAATAAAAAAAAAAAAAATAACTGGGAGCGAGTTGGGCCCAGATAACCGGACCTTGTTAACTTAGTCGGGCCAAAGTATTTTTGGTCAGGACCCGGCCTGGCCCAGGACAAGTTATGACCAACACTAGTCGGGTTCGGGACTAGTTTTCACCACCTTTATTTCCAAACCCAAAAACAAATAGATAGCTATTATTATGGCTTGTACCTTCAGCCTTTATTTCTGTAATTCTGTCCAGCATGCTTTGTCCTACTTCAACGGCAATTTCGGCTTAGATGTGGCTCGAATTCGCAAACACAAACTTCTAGTTCCATGTGTTCTCTTTCCAAAGGATCTTTTGAATCACTTAAATGTTCATTTTTTGCTCTTTCTTGCTTCAAAGTGTTTCAAACCTATAAAATACAAAAACAAGTCAGTATTGTTTAGTTTATCAGTCTAGTACATTAAAGATAAATGATTTTCGAGAAAATGAAGTAGAATTTAACCGTTGCTCAATTTTACACGTTACATTATTGAGTTTGTTTTTACTTATTTAATTTTGTTCGGTATAATAACATACACTACACCTACTTAGAAGATGTCTATGTCATTTCATTTTGCGTTTAAGTTTTAATTATTGTTCAGATTTTTTTTTTTGCGTTTGTGTGAAGTTATTATTAATGAGTCGTAATCCGTGTGAAGTTGAGGATGTGATTGTTCTAAACCTTCATTTTCTTTGATGCATGCTAGCATTAACATGTTACAAATATTGTAAGTGATATTTTTGTTACTTTTTAGACACGCAACGTGCCATGATGATCAATAAAGTGAAGTAGTTAAGATGACAAACACATAAAGTTATTGGGGGTTTTCTTTGACCGTATTTAAAAGCTCATCTCAAAATAACTTCAGTTATTTGACGAAGAAAACCCAGTAACATCATTTACGAGATCACCTCAAAACTCGATGGCCGTGTCAAATTCTTGTGCTTCACTAAAATCGTTGGTTAGATTTCAGACAAATTATTTTTTGAACACCAAACAAATAAAGCTTATTTAGAAGGCGATTTATCTTATGGTGTGCAAATAAATGTTAAGGTACAACCATCACCAAAGAGTTTGGTCCCATTTAATGTGTGTAATGATGTAGATTGTTGTCCAACACTAATCAGAGCTTTAAATGTTTTGGATCATTTAGTCAAGTGGTCATAGATTTATAACCAATAATTTATAATAATTATTTGGTTTTTTAAGTAAATGTCAAAAGTATATAAAAATCTAATTATAAATATTTAAAATTGTAATTCATTTGAATTTTAATAAATAATGCATATGGATAGTTATTTAACATAATCTTGCCAACTACAAAATTATTGATTTTCTTACATTATATTAAGCCCCTCTATATTAATTTTCTTTGGATACGTCTCAATGTTCAATGAACATTTAGGGATGCTCACGGTTTGGGTTGATCAGATTGAAGACATTTGAATAATCCAATCAAGTTGTTTTGGATAACTTATACAGAATAAATAGAAATACAAATAATTTTTAAAAAGCCGCTATAGCTTTTTTCGGGTTACCAGGTTGGTCGGGTTACTTTGTGTCTAACTCAATATCAATCAAATAGATTCAGGTTGCCCAAATTTTGTATCATTATGTGTCAGGTTATATCGGGTTGATATTTGTTCGGTGTTTTTTGGGTTAGGTTGATCGGATTGGTCAGGTTGGTCATTTTTTAAGCACCCCTAATGGTCATAATGATAGTTTCTCAAATAAGTGGAACTTCAATGACATGACTGTAAAAGAGACAGAAACTTCACTAATTTCACATACCTTAAGATGAAAAACGTTCAATTTGCACATAATGAGTTCAAATGAAAAATAGATACCATAAAACATTAAATCAATGAATACACACATGTTTTAAGATTAAAAACATCGGAACTACACGATATTTTCGATAACATTCACAAACCTTCACAAAAGAGTAGATATTTAGGTATATAACCTTAAATGAGATTTTAATTAAATCTTTGATCTTATGATGAGTATAAACCCATTTTTCCTTATTAGGCCAGGAGGTCATGAATTTAATTAAAAATACTTTCGAGGTCAAATCCCTAAATAACCCCACAAAAGAACCTACTACACATTCATAAAAAAACAAAAAAACCTTCACATACCTTTACATACATACATACATACATATATGTACATTCCTATATACATGCATACATTCATAGTATTAGGTTCAAATGAGAAGTGCTAAAAAAATGAGAAGTGGAGAAGTGATCTCCACCACTCATCCAGTCAATAAATGCGGCTTTGACCGGGTCCCCTCCTTTAATAATCTCTACCCTTCCATGAATCGCGTCAATCCCCCGTGATCGCGTCCACCGTAACCGGTCAAAGCCACCTTTATTGACCGAATGAGTGGTGGAGATCACTTCTCTACTTCGTATTTTTTTAGCACTTCTCATTTGAACCTTTCTCTACATTCATATATACATGCATACATACATAGAAAGAGAGGGAAAAGTTGAACTGAAACCATAAATGTATTTAAAATCTACATAAAATCAATTATTTATATTTTATATATTATATGTTTATCACCGTCAACTTAATCAACTTAGTTTATCTACATATTTGGAAATGGGGTAATTATTATAACACAATAATCTACATAGGATACCCCTATTTAGGAAGTGAGTTGTATTAACCACAAATATAATTGCATTAATATTAGGTATTTATGGAGATACAATAATTAAAATCCACATCTCTCTTCACTCTTCCATTATACTTACACACCATTTACGGGTTGCCACTCTATAATTGCATCTATGGATTTCTTTTTATTATTATTTTTTTAAATCTCTGAAGTATATGGAGAAGGAGACAAAATAACATTGTAGCAATTAACTACACACAAGAGATTAGAGCCATCAAATAGGCAGCCTTCTATGCTTGCTTCGAACATACTTAACAAATATATCACACTTGAGTCTTGGAGTTTCATGTTGGCAACTTTTAATAAAGTTTCCAACTTTAAGTTGATTGTGGTATGTCCCACTTCCTCCTAGAACCTATATGTTGGTTGTTTCATTAGTTTAATGGTATCATCGCATGTCAAGTTGAGTTAATAGTGAAAAGTGTCATAAGGGGATCTGCATTAGTTGATATCTACATGCCCTCCTATGAGTTGCGCGTTAGTGGAGATACGTTGACATGCACCAGATCAATTCCCAAGAGAACTACAACTTATGGGTGGGATGAGATTGAAAATGATCAAGGGCCCAAATAATGAGTAATACTGTAATAGGATAGGGAGCACTATGAAAGAAAGGCAGACATAGGAAAAGCTAGGGTGATAGCCCTTTATATGAGTAATAGGATAGGGAGCACTCTACTACCCTCATTAGGATAACAACCTCCTAACTACTCTAAGTAAAGCAACTATTGGACAGAGTGATAAAAATGTTTCTTGGCTATCCATAGCAATTCGAATTAATTCCGGTGATTAGATGTAAAAAAAGAAGTTAATTTCAATCTCACGTCTACCTTGGTTGACTTTTTATTTTATTTTTTAATTAAAAAAGTTTACCTCTTTAGTTAAGATTATTAATTAAGGCAATAGATTTATTAGTTAATTGGAGAGTCACGGTGGTAGTTGGAGCTTCACATATGCCTAAAGTGTAACACCCGTAAATTCGGTGTAATAACGACTCGTTAATGAAATATGGAATTTAGAATTTTAGATCAAATTATGCATTTTATGGTCTTATATGTTAGGGAATTCAATTACGAGTCCAACGGTTCTTTCGGAATCGAAAACGGAGCTATAACGAAGAAGTTATGGCCGAAACAAAATGGAACTCAATTCGATCAGATGCTAGCGATCGCTAGCCATGACCCTAGCGATCGCTAGGTACAAATTAGGCATCTGCTGTTTTTGCTCGCGATCGAGCTCTCGACCTGGAATGAACCTAGCTAGCGATCGCTAGCCCTCAAGCCTAGCGATCGCTAGGCAGCTGTTGTTTTCAGAAAACGGGTTTTAAACCCTTCCTCACTTCATTTGGCCACAACTCTCTCATCCCTTGTCCGATTTTGGCGATTTTTCTTCCTACATTCTTCATTTTCAAAGCTCTTCAAGATCTTGAGGTTGGATCTACACTTGGAGCTAGCTCGGGAGGAAACCCCACTTCACCCACCTCACCTTCTCCACTTTTCCTCTCACCACCATTGTTGCTTGAAGAAAGGAAAGCTCCAAATCCTAGGGTTTTAGTTGGATCTCACTCGGTAAGCTTCGATTAAACCCTTGTAGGTTGGATCTATGCATATAATAAGGGTTATGAACTAACCTAGGGTTCGATTTACTTGATTTTAGGTTCGTGCTCGTATTTGACCTAATCTTGGAATTTGGGGGTTTTAGTACAAAACCCTAAGGTGAGTTGTTAAAACCTTTTTGTTAAAACTGAGAGCACATCATTTTGATGAATCCTATGCCTTACTTGGTCTTGTGGTTGAATGTGAATGTGGTATAAATTGTTTATCATGTCTAGTTGAGAATATTCGTGATATGCTTGAGGTATATGCTCGTATGGATAACTTGGATAGTGTTGTTCCTTATATGAGGTGAATATATTGTATGCTATGTCGTAATGTGCTAAACCTACGGGTTGTTTGACAAATATAGCTATATGAAGAGCACCAAATGGTACATGACATTGTGTTTTGGAAAGTGGAATGGTTAGCCTAAACGTGGCCTACACCAAACGATAAAAAGGGGCTTGGGACCCCGATACACACCCCTGTGATGATGCTATGCTAAATTCAGTGTCGAGGTTTTTGTGTGTGATTGATAGGGACTAGATGCTATGCTAAACCCAGTATCTAAGTCTTATGTGGAAATGATATGGATGTGACGCGATGCTAAATTCCGTCTCACGATCCTATACGATAATAACATGGACGAACCAACGCAATGTGTCCACACCAAACAGTCGCGGGTGTGTACCTATGTCGCCGGCCTTCGGGTGGCTCCGAAGTGCGCGGGCCTCTGATGATGTCGCCATGCTAAATCCGGGGCATCGAGGTGTTTGGAATTAGATAATGTCGGGGCATTGGTTGGTGGAAATGGGTCGCTCCCATTGTTTCCGAAGATAATAATAAACCGGTTTAATATGCTAATTATGTTGCTAGTGTAATCGTGTATAACTCGCATGTCCATATCTATATATCTTATGCGCATGATATTAACTGTACAACTCACTAGGCTCCTTTAGCCTAACACTTGCTTGGTGTCGATGTGTCTCTCAGGTACTCGGGACATTGTCCCCAAGTAGGCCTCGGACGTAGAAGTGAGCTTGGGGGAAACTTTGGAGATACCGGTCCACTATGACCGTGAGACTTATCGTAGAACGATAACCCTTTTGTAGTCTTCTTCTTAGATAGAACTAGACTAGTTTGGTTATTGTATTTCTCCTTCGATTACAAACATTGTAATTAATTGTACATTACTTATACCCCGTTTTGGGATGAGCTCACGCCTTGGCGCACATTGTATACCACCTTTTGTTAAATTGAAGGTTTTTGTTCGCCCTGATTTTTAGGGTGTTACAAGTTGGTATCAGAGCTTTAGTTTAAGCGAACTAGGTAATCACTGTAGTATGCCTAGACTTAAACTTAGCAAACTAGTGATGCGATACATACCTTGGGTAGAACCTCAGGTGGGGAGAGCAATAGGATTGCGAATTCACGTTTATTCAAAGTTGTAGTGATGGTAACGAGGATGCTTATGTATGATTAGTTCATAAATCACCTAGCTACTGATCTATGAATGCGTTGTACGCGAGTGTTTGAGTAACTGTTATTATGATGATGATAAAGGTTGAAGTTCGTAAGTAGTCTATTCTTACCCTATTCTCGTGCAATTGTTATGACAGATCAACATGGCGAACACCCGTAGTCAGACGGGCGCCGCAAGAGGACCACCCGACCAAACCGCTTCGACCGCCGACCAACATGTTCGGGTCGAGACGGTTGAGAGTCCACCGAGGCTTCCCATTCTCGGTGGGGGTCCGGAGCACGTACCAAGGGTCAATCTCGAGGATCCAAATCCCGTCCTAACCGAGGTGACCCCGGAGATGAGAATGTTTGACAACGTGATGAAGGCCGTGAACGAGGCCATGAGCAAACAACAAGAGTCCTTCATGAAGATGTTGGAGGATCGGGACACTAGCAACCGTCGTCATGAGACGGTGGGCGAGAACGCCGCTACGGCGTCGGGGGATGCGGAGGTGGTGGTGGTCACCGAGGAGACCCGAGTCACCGGGGACAAAGAGAAGGGGAAAACTAAGGGGTGCTCCTACAAGAACTTCTTGGGGTGTAAA
Source organism: Centaurea solstitialis (assembly GCA_030169165.1). Taxonomy (NCBI): domain Eukaryota; kingdom Viridiplantae; phylum Streptophyta; class Magnoliopsida; order Asterales; family Asteraceae; genus Centaurea; species Centaurea solstitialis. The sequence goes on from CM058043.1 coordinate 10,137,518, forward strand.
CCGCCGGAGTTCCGGGGATGTACCGACCCGGTCGTTTGCCTAAATTGGCTCCGGGAGATGGAGATGGCCTTTGAGGCTAGCGAATGCGACTCTTCCCAACGAGTCAAGTTTGCATCCCACCTTCTTAAGGGCGAGGCCCTCACATGGTGGAACTTGACCCGCTCTTCCCTCACGCCGGAGGTGTACGCTAGGCTCTCGTGGGCCGAGTTCAAGAAGAAGATGCTCGAGAAATACTGTAGCGAGCGAGCCCTTGACAAGATCGAGGACGAATTCCGGGGATTGAAGAAAGGCAACAACCCCATTTCCTTTTACGCAAAGGACTTTATGGAGAAGCTTGGGATGGTGGAGCACTTGGCTCCCGACGAGAAGGCAAAGATCAAGGCCTATTCTCGTGGACTACCGGCCGAGATAAGATCGGCGGTGAGGATCGCAAGGGTCACCACCCTCCATGAGGCGATCGAAGAATCGTTGAGGATCGAGGATGACATCACCCAAGCCCGGGTGGAAGGCTATCAAGCCGGGCAAAAGAGGAAATTTGAGGAGGCCGCCATGTCGACCCGACCGAGCAAGCCATTTCATGACGGGAAACGAGGCGGGAATCGGAACGAGGTGAAGTGGTGCAACCGATGCCGAAGTAAGCACTACGGGCCGTGTCGACGTGACTTTCCCGCGAACCCCGTTTCTTGTGGGAAGTGCGGGAGAAAGGGCCATGCGACCCAAGATTGTGGGGCCCGGGTGCCGGTGTGTTACGATTGCAAGGAGCCGGGACATTATCGGGATGCTTGCCCGAAATACAAGAAGGCGCCCACCGGGGGATCGAGTGGATCCGTGGCGAAAGGAGAGGCCCCGCCGAGAGTGACTAGCCGGGCTTTTCAGATGACGGCCGGAGAGGCGAGGGAGGCATCCGATCTCGTATCGGGTACGTTTCTCGTTAACTCCATACCTGCGCTTATTCTTTTCGATACGGGTGCCGAACGCTCTTTTGTGCATGACACTTTAGCTAAGAAATTCACTATACCTACCACTCCCTTATCTGACGCGTTAGTAGTAGAAGTAGCGGGCGGATTTCTTGTGACCGTTCGGGATTACTTTGAGGGGTGCACGATAGAGTTAGATGGAGAACCTTTCTCCGCTAACCTCATACCCATGAATGTCGGTAGTTTCGACGTAGTACTAGGGATCGATTGGTTGCGCGCACACGACGCCAACATAGGTTGCGGCAAAAAGATGGTCACTTTACCGGCGCCTAACGGAAAGCCGATTTCCGTGTATGGGGATAAGAAGAAGGGCGCCTACTCAACCATCTCGATGGTTAAGGCAAGGAAGTGCCTAGCCAAGGGATGCACCTCCTTTTTAGCTTACGTCATCGATACCAAGTTAGAGAAGCAAGAGCTCGTCGATGTGAATGTGGTGCGGGACTTTCCGGACGTCTTTCCGGAAGATTTGCCCGGATTACCACCGGAACGCCAAGTGGAGTTCCACATTGACCTTACACCCGGAGCGGCTCCGATTGCGCGCGCTCCGTACCGATTGGCTCCGACCGAGATGAAGGAGATGATGACGCAATTGCAAGAGCTCTCCGAGAAGGGGTTTATCCGACCGAGTTCGTCACCGTGGGGAGCACCGGTCCTTTTCGTCAAAAAGAAGGACGGCTCCATGAGGATGTGCATCGACTACCGGGAACTAAACAAGAGGACGGTAAAGAACAAATACCCCTTACCTCGGATCGACGACCTTTTCGATCAACTGCAAGGTGCCGGGTGCTTCTCGAAGATTGATCTACGATCCGGATATCACCAAGTTAGGGTGAAGGAGGACGACGTGCCTAAGACGGCCTTCCGAACGAGATATGGGCACTATGAGTTCTTGGTAATGCCGTTTGGTTTGACCAACGCACCAGCGGTATTCATGGACTTGATGAACCGAGTGTGTAGACCATTCTTAGATAAGTCGGTTATAGTCTTTATCGACGATATCTTAGTCTACTCCAAGGATGAGGCCGAACATGAACGACACTTACGAGAGGTGTTGAGCGTGCTTAGAGACGAGAAATTGTATGCCAAATTCTCCAAGTGCGAATTTTGGCTCCACGAGGTACAGTTTCTAGGCCATGTGGTGTCACGAGACGGGATCAAAGTGGATCCGGCGAAGATCGAGGCCATGATGAGTTGGAAGTCGCCAACGAACCCGTCAGAAATACGAAGCTTTCTAGGCTTAGCGGGTTACTACCGAAGATTCATTCAAGATTTCTCGAAGATCGCTTCGTCGCTTACGGTGCTAACGAAGAAGAACGCCAAGTTTCTATGGACCGATAAACAAGAAGAGGCCTTTCAGACACTCAAGAAAAAGTTATGTCAGGCGCCGATTCTATCATTACCGGACGGGACGGAAGACTTCGTGGTCTATAGCGACGCGTCCAAGATGGGACTCGGGTGCGTGCTCATGCAACGAGGCAAGGTGATCTCCTACGCCTCTCGACAGTTGAAGGATCACGAAAGGAATTATCCGGTGCACGATTTGGAGTTAGCGGCGGTGGTGTTTGCTTTGAAGTTGTGGCGACACTACCTTTACGGAACCAAGTGTATGCTATATACCGATCACAAGAGTCTCCAACACATTTTCGACCAAAAGGAGCTCAACATGCGGCAAAGGAGATGGCTCGAGCTACTAAAGGACTATGACTGCGAGTTATTGTACCACCCCGGTAAGGCGAACGTAGTCGCCGACGCCTTGAGCCGTAAGAACTATGGTGATAGCGTTGGTGTGACCCTTAACCGGATTAGCGTGGTGTCGAGTTTGATGGAAAGGATCAAGGCGAGTCAAACGGAAGCCCTTCGAGAAGAAAACCTCAAGGATGAGGTGATGGTAAAGCAAAAGGAGTTGTTGACCGAGGATAGCCGCGGTCTTAAACTGTTTCAAGGCCGAGTTTGGGTGCCGAAGCTTGGTGGCAACCGGGAATTGCTCTTGGATGATGCCCACAAATCAAAGTATTCCATACATCCCGGGAGCACCAAGATGTACCGGGACTTGAAGATGAACTATTGGTGGCCGGTCATGAAACTGGATGTGGCTAGCTACGTCGAGAAGTGTGTCACGTGCCTTCAAGTCAAGGCGGAACACCAAAAGCCCTATGGAAGTTTGCAACCCCTAGACATCCCGGAATGGAAGTGGGAGCATATTACCATGGACTTCGTGACCAAGCTACCGAGGACCTTGAGGGGTCACGACACTATTTGGGTGATCGTGGACCGACTCACGAAGAGTGCTCACTTTCTCGAGATGCGTGAAACCCTACCCATGGACAAATTGGCCAAACTCTACATAAAGGAGATCGTGAGAAGACACGGTGTACCATTATCGATTGTCTCGGATAGAGATAGCCGATTTACTTCTCAGTTTTGGCATGGATTACAAGAGGGCTTGGGTACGAAACTCAAGTTGAGCACCGCATACCACCCTCAAACCGACGGACAAAGCGAACGAACGATACAGACATTAGAAGACATGTTGCGGTCGTGCGTGATCGACTTTGGGGGGAATTGGGATACACATCTACCGCTAGTGGAATTTGCATACAACAATAGCTTCCACTCTAGCATTGGAATGGCACCGTTCGAGGCACTATACGGACGGAAATGTAGAACGCCGACGTGTTGGTTAGAGGCGGGTGAAAAGCAATTTGCGGGACCCGAAATCATACAAGAGACGGCGGACAAAGTAAAGGGTATCCGCGAACGCCTGAAAGCCGCCCAAGACCGACAAAAGAGCTATGCCGACAAGAAACGTCGCCCCGTAGACTTCCAAGTAGGAGAACGCGTGATGTTGAAAGTGTCTCCTTGGAAGGGTATCATACGGTTCGGGAAACGGGGGAAACTTAGCCCACGTTTCCTAGGACCGTTTACCATTTTAGAAAAGGTTGGACTACAAGCCTATCGGTTAGAACTACCGCCCGAAATGGATGGGATACATCCCACCTTCCACGTATGTTATTTGCGGAAGTGTCTAGCCGAGGAGGAGAGCGTCATTCCTCTATCGGAGATTCGAGTTGACAACGATAACCGATGTGTCGAAGAACCGGAGGCGATCCTAGAAAGTAAAACGAAGAAATTACGCCATAAAGAGGTAACAATGGTCAAAGTCCAATGGAGGCACCACCGAGGTGCTAATGTCACGTGGGAGGCCGAGGAGGACATGAAGCGGAGATACCCACACTTGTTCACGTAGGTGTAACAAATTTCGAGGACGAAATTTTAATTAGGAGGGGAGGATTGTAACACCCGTAAATTCGGTGTAATAACGACTCGTTAATGAAATATGGAATTTAGATTTTAGATCAAATTATGCATTTTATGGTCTTATATGTTAGGGAATTCAATTACGAGTCCAACGGTTCTTTCGGAATCGAAAACGGAGCTATAACGAAGAAGTTATGGCCGAAACAAAATGGAACTCAATTCGATCAGATGCTAGCGATCGCTAGCCATGACCCTAGCGATCGCTAGGTACAAATTAGGCATCTGCTGTTTTTGCTCGCGATCGAGCTCTCGACCTGGAATGAACCTAGCTAGCGATCGCTAGCCCTCAAGCCTAGCGATCGCTAGGCAGCTGTTGTTTTCAGAAAACGGGTTTTAAACCCTTCCTCACTTCATTTGGCCACAACTCTCTCATCCCTTGTCCGATTTTGGCGATTTTTCTTCCTACATTCTTCATTTTCAAAGCTCTTCAAGATCTTGAGGTTGGATCTACACTTGGAGCTAGCTCGGGAGGAAACCCCACTTCACCCACCTCACCTTCTCCACTCTTCCTCTCACCACCATTGTTGCTTGAAGAAAGGAAAGCTCCAAATCCTAGGGTTTTAGTTGGATCTCACTCGGTAAGCTTCGATTAAACCCTTGTAGGTTGGATCTATGCATATAATAAGGGTTATGAACTAACCTAGGGTTCGATTTACTTGATTTTAGGTTCGTGCTCGTATTTGACCTAATCTTGGAATTTGGGGGTTTTAGTACAAAACCCTAAGGTGAGTTGTTAAAACCTTTTTGTTAAAACTGAGAGCACATCATTTTGATGAATCCTATGCCTTACTTGGTCTTGTGGTTGAATGTGAATGTGGTATAAATTGTTTATCATGTCTAGTTGAGAATATTCGTGATATGCTTGAGGTATATGCTCGTATGGATAACTTGGATAGTGTTGTTCCTTATATGAGGTGAATATATTGTATGCTATGTCGTAATGTGCTAAACCTACGGGTTGTTTGACAAATATAGCTATATGAAGAGCACCAAATGGTACATGACATTGTGTTTTGGAAAGTGGAATGGTTAGCCTAAACGTGGCCTACACCAAACGATAAAAAGGGGCTTGGGACCCCGATACACACCCCTGTGATGATGCTATGCTAAATTCAGTGTCGAGGTTTTTGTGTGTGATTGATAGGGACTAGATGCTATGCTAAACCCAGTATCTAAGTCTTATGTGGAAATGATATGGATGTGACGCGATGCTAAATTCCGTCTCACGATCCTATACGATAATAACATGGACGAACCAACGCAATGTGTCCACACCAAACAGTCGCGGGTGTGTACCTATGTCGCCGGCCTTCGGGTGGCTCCGAAGTGCGCGGGCCTCTGATGATGTCGCCATGCTAAATCCGGGGCATCGAGGTGTTTGGAATTAGATAATGTCGGGGCATTGGTTGGTGGAAATGGGTCGCTCCCATTGTTTCCGAAGATAATAATAAACCGGTTTAATATGCTAATTATGTTGCTAGTGTAATCGTGTATAACTCGCATGTCCATATCTATATATCTTATGCGCATGATATTAACTGTACAACTCACTAGGCTCCTTTAGCCTAACACTTGCTTGGTGTCGATGTGTCTCTCAGGTACTCGGGACATTGTCCCCAAGTAGGCCTCGGACGTAGAAGTGAGCTTGGGGGAAACTTTGGAGATACCGGTCCACTATGACCGTGAGACTTATCATAGAACGATAACCCTTTTGTAGTCTTCTTCTTAGATAGAACTAGACTAGTTTGGTTATTGTATTTCTCCTTCGATTACAAACATTGTAATTAATTGTACATTACTTATACCCCGTTTTGGGATGAGCTCACGCCTTGGCGCACATTGTATACCACCTTTTGTTAAATTGAAGGTTTTTGTTCGCCCTGATTTTTAGGGTGTTACATAAAGTGTTAAAAACAAATAAAGGTATTAGCTTTATGTTGGCACCTAAGTTACATAAAGCCTTTCCGATCTCTTTTCTTCCTGTTGACATATGATTGTAAAACTTCCAGGATCTTTCAGTTTAAAGGAAATTTGTTTGACAACAAGGCACTACACCCATAGTCATAACTACAATCTCATATTCAGTTAACTTTATATTTTTGCATAGAATGTCCTGTTAATCTTTTCATAACTTGACATTTGTTAAATGACTTCCTCTCTTTGATTAATAGGATATGCATGTTAACTAACAATCTCATATTCAGTTAAACTTATATTTTTGCATATTCATCTAGGTTTCTTGATTTCTAAAGCCATGTTAACTAACAATATTGTGAATGTTGAATAAGCATCTACTTCTTCTACTCCAACTACTTTTCTAGGTACAATTGCATAAAAGTCAACCAAGATTTAATTCTTGATCTATCAATGGTGAATATATTTGTTTTCCCTTTGAATGTTCTCGGATCCCTAAAACCATTCTCTTCAACATAGTTCATGGCATCTTCTTTCTTGATCTTAAAGGTGAATCAACTTTTAAAAGGTCTTTAGAACTAGCAATATCTCAATTGGAACATTTTTTCTTTATCCTCAACTATTGTGACACTAATACTCTTCCTAGAATTACACTAAACAAACATATCGGATTGAAACTAAAGAAACGATAAGATAAAGGCTCTCTCATCCCTGATCATATCACTTTTGATGATCTTATCTAAAGTGTATTTTCTTTCATCTTCGTAGTAAATGTATTTCACTTTCATTATTTGTAACCATACATCAAGTAATGAAGTCCTTTTAAATACTTTATTTCATCATAGTCTTGAAAAGATCTCTCAAAACAATGAGACAATGTATTTTACGAGTCTAATTCCTTTCTATTTATACTTGGCAATTTTTTTATGTTGCTTTATCATCATCAAATAAGGGAGATTTTGAGTCATACCCTCTCAGTGATTTGATGATGGCCCGTTTTAGATAATCACCAAGTTTATTTAGTGATAAATGTTAATTTCTATTGAGCATGTTTAGTGATCATTGTGAGTTTTTGTTTCAACATCTTAGAACTTAGAGCCGCTTGTTAAGACAACACACATATCAAAAGAGTTTCAACGATGTTGAAGAAATAGCTGAAGAAATTGATAGTCGAAATATGATCTGTAATGGTATTTCAGTGATACAAAGTTATATACCAGATATGTGAACTCGAACCAAGTTATCAACAATATATGAAGTAGTCCTCAACGACTACCCCCTTTCTGGATCAATATCTTGCGCACCAAGTTGTTAGTCTAATCATCTCTTGCACAAAAGTCTGCCTTGTGCTTTATTTTGACATAAGATATAGTACGAATTACTTTACTGTTCCCTACTGCTCATCAATTCTCTAAAGAACTATTCACATGTGGCCAAAGTTTGTTTTGCCAAACGGACAAGGATATGCATTTCACCCATCTCTGAATGCGAAGATTGTACCTTTGTGGTGCATTAAATGCTTAGGGTATAAATAGTTGAGACAAACCATTTCTCAAAGATAGTTCTAATCTTGGCTATTCTTGTCAGGATCGAATTCGTAACAAGAAAGAATAAGAACCAAGATATTAAGGAAGTTGCGGAATAACACCTTAATATTTAACAACAAGAAAACAAGAATGAATTGAAATTGAATTGCTTTTGGAATTGCTTTTCTATCGAATGATTACAAACAAAGCCCCAATTTGCTTGAACAAATTCAAACAAACGTACAATACTTCTCTATTGTAGGGATCAAGAACAATCTTGAGGCTAAAACTTTTCTATCACTCACAAATCTCTCAATTCATAGACTAGATGACTAATCTATTTATACAAGACTTGATTACAAAGATAATTACAAAAAATAAATTGATCTTCTAAATCTCCATTATCTTCAGAATCTTGGTAATTATCTTCATTCCATAAAAATATATCTCTTGAATTCATTCCATAATTATCTTCAAGTCTTTGTCTTTATCTCCAAGTAAAATCTTTTCCTTATCTTTCTCTCCAAGTAATCTTCTTTCCTTATCCCGGACGAGCAGAGTAACTAGCAGTAGTAACCAACAGTAGTAATTCATCAGCAACATTAATTCTCTTCTAGCAGTAGTAACTTCAAAAACCCAACAATTCTCTCTTCTCTCTTGTTTGTACTTCTTTGTGTAAGAAAACTGTGTGATTCCTACTTCGATCTTAAGAGATTCTTTGTGCTCTAAGATCAAAATAAGATTGTTTAGATTAGGCACCTTCCTAACTAGTTTGGCAACAATCTTTTCCAATTTGTGTGTTAATTTTATATTTTAATCAATAAACATAATTTAAAAGTGAATATAATTACGTTTGTTTTCAACCCCTTTTTACAAAGTGTGTTAGACTTGCTGATCACCCTTGAAAGTTGGAACCAACATATATACTATTGAAGATGAAGGTGACATGTTGATAATTGAAGTATCATGCACCCTTGCATTTATTGGACATGTATGTAAATTAGTTTCATTTATTTGCAATTTATTCTCCATCTTTATATAACCATTTTACATATATGTCCAATAAATGTAAACATATATATTCAAATAGTTAATTGTGATATACCAAATGATTGATAGTAAAAAAGGAATTATGAATAGAATAAACATCTACAAGGGTAAGAAAATATTTTGATGTGTGTCGTTTAATTAGATTGGCTTGAGATTTTTCAAACCACAAATATTAGATTGATTTGATGCATCTTGCACTGTTTTGGTATTTATAACAACAAGTTTAGTATTCTTTTTATTTATTTTTACACCAACTTAGTGTTGAATTCTTTTAGTACAATTTAGTCCTTCAATTTTGTTATGTATCTGATTTTAGTTTATTTAAATATAACTTTTGTTAAGTGATATAATTTTTATTACATGAACGAAAATTTAATCATTTGTCCATTATATAATTACTAATAATTTATTTGGTAACACTAAATTATAATATTTAATTCAAAAGTCTAAGGGTTAGCAAATACACCGCCATATATTGTTAAAGACTCTTATTTATAAATTTTATTTTTACATATATTAACATTAAAACTTACTTTTATATTCTTTATACATGATATGATCGGATTCCGATATATAAAATGATACATACAAGAGCACTCATTTTAAGTTGGTGGGATCATTTCATTTCAATCAAATCCTATGCATGATTTAGTTTGTGGCACAAATCGATTTCCACAACAAAGAATATGATGCTTTTCATCTTTTCATCTCCACAAAGAACCCATCAAAGATTTCATCAAGGTCCCTTCATAATCTTTGAGTTCATAGTTTTACATATATAGGTACATAGAGGTTATGTAAGAAGTCTATATTTTTCAAGAACCATGGAATCCATTCCTAATTACACACGTTAAACCATACATGGTAATTCATATTGTAATTACTTAATTAAACCAATGTGTATTCTAATAAACATTAAACCACATGATGATCCATATTGTTAATACTTATTGATTTAGGACATTATTCACTACAAATATCAACTCTATCAATGGCTAAAATCTTTTTAGAAAGCCTATAAAGTACTTTGTTAGTTAACGATCATATGAGTTGACATGTTAGTATATGTTAAAAGAACATTAATTAGTTGATGTTAAAATATGTGAATGTATTTAAATTATTTTAAATCATGTTAGAAAATTTTATACTAACGTCTATTAACATTTTCTCTCTAAATTTTCATGGCATTCACATTTTGATTTCCTATATGTATGTACCAAAAAGAGAGGTTTTTAAGGATGAGGTCCAAATTTGTTAGGGCCATGTTGGTTACCTTTTAGGGGACATGATAAACCAATGGAGTAAAGATGTGTTTGTTATACTTTTTAATGGGCCCCTATCAAATGTCACTTTGCTTTCTTTTTTTCAAGAAACTATAATATAATTAAAAGTGCATGCATATACATAGAAGCGTAATAAGATCGAAAGGCAAATATGGACCCATAATAGACTGAGAAGGACTTTGATCGATAAGACTATTATGAATTTCAGAGCGGAACAGATGTATCTTTTTTCAGAAGAAGTGTTCGTTAATTACGATCTAATGGGGTAAAGACTCTAATATCTTGTTGATTGAATGGTGTTGGTGTCAATGGCTTGATGATTAGGTCTCCCGACTAAGGTTTGCAAGATATTGTTTGTTGCTCGACATCTATGGATTGGAGTTGCCAGTCGACTTTTGTGTTTTCCCTTGTTGGTTGCTTTGTTAGTTTTGGGTCTCTTACATTGGTTATTTATTTTTCATTGTTTTTTTTTTTGCCAGGATTGTTGGCAAATTGGGCCGGGTGATTAAATCAAAACTCTATATTGACCTCCTACCTATATTCTTTTCATTTTCTGCAAAATACCCAACATGTTCGCTAAAAAGGGTCAGGTTAGCTAAAAGACACAAAAAAGGTATAGATTTATAATAAAAATAAAATTTTAGATGACGTAATTCCGTGTTTATCGGACATGAGTGTATAAAATTATTTTTTAAGATTTTTTTCGGTCCGTTTTCAACGGACACCTTTTAGAGGATATGTTGGGTATTTCGCAAAATATATATATTATATATATATATATATATATATATATATAGATAAGGGGTCAATATATAAGTTGGATTTGGTTAGTTGTGCCAATTTCCCGGGTATTGTTGCAACATTGTTTGTGTTTATTGATAAATAAATCTTTTATAAATTAAATAATTTGATAAGAAATTGAATGAGAACAATATAATGAATATGTCTTCTAGTGTTGTGGCGGATTGGTTATCGCTTGGAGGGTTTATAACGCCCTAACCAAGTTCGAGTCTTCCCGTGCACATGCTTAAGGACATTTAAGTAGGGTCATGTTTAGCCTCTAAAATTGTCTAGGATTAGTCGGGCTTTGGCCCAGACACTCTTTCAACCACTTTTTTATTTAAAATATAAATATATTATCTATTTTACTCTTTAGGCTCCTCCCTAGTAGGAATCTCATAGAAGAAGTTTTTAAATGTTGTTTTTAGGGTTTCATTTTCACCCAATAATTGTACTTTAGTCAAATAATTAAGATCACGTTTGATCTCGTTTAGGACAAATCATGCCTAGAAAGCAAAAAGTAAGTACTTTACTTTTATATAAAAATATATATTTCATATTAATACATTATGTTTTTTTTGAGTGAATTGCAATTTTGGTCCCTGTGGTTTAACGATACCAGCACCTTTGGTTCCTACAAAATTTTTATTTCAAAAAAACCATTGTGGTATGTATTTTTATATGATTTTGGTCCCTCAACACTAACACCGTTAAGTATGTATGTTAAGTCCCTCTCATGTGCCTTGCACATGAGGGCATTTTAGCCTTTTTTACGAAAAACAAACTACAGTGACCAAACTTATAATTCCCAGATTCATATCCCCCCTGCTTCTTCTTCTTCTTCTTCTTCTTTACCACCACCATCATCTCCTTTGAAACCGTACCTACAAAAACCAAACCCTTCTTCTTCTTCTTCTCTTCTTCTTCTTCTTTACCACCACCATCATCTCCTTTGAAACCCTACCTACAAAAACCAAACCCATATTCATCCCCACCCTTATTCTTCTTCTTTTTACCGTCACCCACACGTCGTTGCCGCCGTCCAAACGCCGACCATCGTCGCCGCCGTAGTTTGATTTCATCTCGCTCAATCAAAACGAAAAACACATAGAAAAATAAAACCCTAGTTAACTTCAAGTCATCTGTTCTAAACTCATCGATAAACCATCAAACCCTCAATTCTAAAAAATCGGCAAAAAAAACCCCCAAAAAAATTTCGAATTTGCGGTATGTCGTGTACTTTAGTTTTAGATTCTATTAATAAATCAGTTACCTCAAATGGATCGGTTAATCAAAGATTAACCGATTTAGTCATAACTCCATCAATGAAGTGGATCATATATGAAGTTAGCATTTCAAACATAGTTATCAACCGAACTCTGTCGGCTAATCAACATGCCGATCTAAGGATGGCATAAAGTGGTGACATCGAAAAACCTTCTACCGATTTTACTAGAGGCAAGATCGGCTAAATCTTATGCCGATCTTGTTGATCTCTTTTGAAGAAGCATGTTTGTTCTATTCTAGTGAAGAATGGTTTTGTCCTTCAGTTCCAAGTATGGTATGTTTTAGAATACTCCAAATCTTGTATGATAAGACATTCTCTGAAGTGTCAGGGACTTCACATCTACAGAAATCACTTTTAAAAGATATATCATCGGCTTTAATGCAACTTTTTTCACAAAAATATAATAAACCAAAAAGGAGCCGTTTGCTTGCATTACCAAAAGTGCTTCCAATTACAAGATAACAAGTGCCTCATGTCATGAGTGCATGTGGGACTATAAATAGAAGAGGTCGTGCATCATGTTTCTCACACTTTCAAGCTCTTTCTTTTGCAGAAATTGAAATCGACATAGTTATCTCACCTCCAAAGTCCATACTTTTCTCAGTGTTTTAAAGTTTTGTTCCTGTAGTACTCTTAGTGTTATTCTTTTTGAAGATTTTCAATATAAGAATTTAAAAAGTATATTATTATGTTAAATTTTTTAGTATTGTATTCAATCTCTTCTTATACAATACCCTAATAATTTAGCCTGTATTTAGTTAGACCTAACAGATTTCGAACATGAAGATAAATAAGAGCACGTATGTGTCCTACTCGGCTTATATTGGGTCTGAATAATACATGATTATTTAGACCGAATATATCATTCATTATTAAAGGGGAATAATACAATATTCAGACTAAATAATGCAACATTCAGTATTATTCAGTCTGAACTTTGTATTATTCCCCTTGAATAATGCATAATATTTAGTCTGAATAATCTGTGTACGCAGACTGAATATGTCATGTGACGCACTGTCCTCACGTTCACAACCAAATTTTAGTTGTCGTTTGAAATTTTGTCTTACAATATATATGTATATGATTATGTTTTTTCGTTTCATTTTATTTTTAAGTTTAAAGATAAACTGAAAAAAGACCCAAACTCTTGATATAATAGATTTATTTTAACACAGTTTGATAAAAGGTTTAATTATAGTACCATACAATTCGTAGGAAAACAAAATTTTAACCCCATATATAGCCTAAATTACAATATTGCCATCATGGTTAAACTAAAAGATTGTCATTGTGGTTAAATTACAAGAGACTATGATACCATGGAATTTACAGGAAAACATAATTTTGACCCTATAAATAGCTTAAATTACAAGATTGTCTATAAATTGCTTAAACTATAAGATTGCTATCATGGTTAAATTACAAGATTGCCATTGTGGTTAAATTACAAGACTACGATTTTAGTCCATGTGTTTTGATATTTATAACGACTTTCCTCCGTGCTCTTTAACAACTGTTTTTTTCATCCCTGTGATTTTTATTTTCATTCCATTTTCATTCCCCCATTCAACTTTGTTAAATTAAATGGTTAATTCATCCAAAAAATGTTTGATTAAATTACATATTTGGTCATTATAGTAGACCATTATTTATATTTTGTGATCTCAAATTACACAAGTCACATTTTATACTTCTTACTTTATTTAATTTATCAATATATTTTATTTTATTGATTAATTATAAACTATTCTAACTTTAATAAAAATCAAATAATTTCATAAACTATTGATAAATACATAATATTTTTTCCAAAGTTTTAAGTTAGAATCTCTTAAAATTAATATTTTTATTTATTTTATCTTATACTACTTATGATAAAATCTATGATACTTTATAACCCAACCAATATATATAAAGCCCAAACTCTTAATAACTAGTTCATAATAAAATTGAAACTAGATTGATAAGACTTAGGATTAGGTGAGACCAAGCTGTTACCGTGAGACCGCGTGAGACCAATACCTAACGTATGAAACTTCACAAAAAAACACCGTGAATGTACATAAAACTCGAATACGTAGACCTAAAAATCACTTTCGATGTAAAAAAATATCGAAAACAAGCTAAAAAACGAAACATTCACAACTCAAGTTCTGTGAAGGTTACATATATATAATGCGAACCTTCACAAAAAAAAAACTACTGTGAAGGTTTCGTTTTTTAACCTTTTTTTGGAAAAAAAAAAATTCGATAGTGTTTTTTAGTATGTTTTAACGATAAATGTTCAATTTTTTTAACCTTCACAAATGTTTTGATATGAAGTTTCAACTAAAATATGTTGGTCTCACCAGTCTCACCAAAAAGACTTGATCTCGCTAGAACTTAACGCAGATTGATAATACATAATTTTTATTTTATTTTTTTGTTTGGGACCCAATCTACCAATTCATTATTTCTTCATAAGCAAGGGACGATATTTATAAGTCACTCTACTAAATCTTTAATGGTGTTTCCTCAATCATACGTAGGGTCTCGTGCACATGCCTTTGCCCCTTTTACAATTTCTTTTATCTGTCATTTTCCTATTTTTTTAAATATAATTATAATAAAAAGACAAAGAAAGAAAAAAGTCGTGGAGGAATTTGGCCAGTGGTGAAGTAATTATAGAGCATTGCCATGATCGTATATGATCAGATCCACATGGAGAAATAAATAAATAAAACAAAACAAAACAAATATAACGATTTATGTAGAAGATTGCATGTGATAGATCAGAACGTTAAATTAAAATGTAACGAATATAGAAAAGAGTTATATTTCTGGACTTATCTTTGAAATCTAAAGACCGAAGATGACCAAATTATTATGAAAGAAGTTAGTTTTTTGCTTTGAATCGAATACAGGTTTCCTAGTTTTGAAATCAGTTATGAGTCGTTCTAGTTATGATGTTAATATGTTTATATAGGTTTTTGGTTATCATTAATTAATAAATTTCAACGATGTAGATGGTAAGTGCTACTTCAATTTCATGATCTTATGAAGGTTAATCCGTGTATTGATTCATTCATTTTGGATGTTAGTGATTTCGTTATGATATATTGAGAACCCAATAATATTGTTTTTTGTTTTTTTGCAACTGTAGTGTAGGTTTCTTTGTCTTTTTATTCACGGAATTAATGCCAAATCTATGACACCCGACACTTATCTATTATCCAACATGGAAGTGGAACAAAAGTTATTCACAATAAATTGCAGGATTCATGTTAATTTCACCAAATTTGTGCACGGTGTATGACACCCCTCACTCCGACATGTGTATTCTAAATATAAGGTCATGTTTATCCTTTCGGGCCCAACACTAGTATTACTCTTATTTAAATGACTAATAAAAACATCTTCTTGGAAAGAGCTTCATTCCTTATAAAACTGACAGATCGACCAATGAAGATGACCCGATCTCAATAGATCCCTCCTCCAGTCGATGCAAATATAGGGCCATTTTGATGCGTGTTGTCTCAAAAGGCTTTCTTATCATATTTTTACAATCTCATTCAACAACATAAAAAACATAAAAGCTTGACACAGAGATTTATGACCGAAAATTGTCTTTTGATAAATGGTCTTACTTGGATCAATTGTATTCCGTCTAGTACCATTTTTTTGGGGTGGGACAAAAATGTCAATTTTGTCTCACATTGTCCAAGCCTATGATGTTGTCAAATGTAAGGCAAAGTTCATGTCTAGACATGTTCCTTCCATGTACCAAACACAACATAATATATATGTTCAAATGCAACCATCTACAAATATCTTTCGACATGCATCTAGTAAATGTTGTTCATTACATGAACAAAAGTTGTGTTCCCGCTAGCTAATTCGAAAATGTTATCAATCATCTCAGTAACAACATATTCATCACAAAATAAATATAATATGTTGTAATTTTCAAATATCAATCTCCCGCTTATACATAATCTATTGAATACATAATAAAAGAGTATAATCACATGAGAATCTTTCACTTTAGTGAGAACTTGAGAACAAGTAAAGATGTACTTATATTATGTGAAAGTTATGTTCTATTTGAGCAAAAAGGTTAATTACCGGCAAGCCTGAGTCGCTCCCTTGGAACCACATTTGAGGAGGCATTTAAAAGAGTTGACTCAACGCTTGATGTTAAAGAAAGATTCAAGATTGTAACCTCAACCTGCAAGATTCGAGCTTGAACTTGTTGCTTATTTGAGCATAATCATTATGTCCTTTTGCCAGCTAAGCTACATGCCCAAAGGATAATGTTATTGTGTGAAGATTGTAACTTTTCACATCACCTTCAACCATCTATTGTAAATGTCACATTATATTATGTGATATTGTGAATGTTTTACCATTTACACAACATTAAGGTATCTTTACGGTTTGTCATGAGAAACCTTCATAAAATGTAAGGACATCTTCAACCTTTCTCATGTTCTCACAAAAAAGAGTTGTCATTACTCGAATTCAACCCCTTAATAAAAGAGCCCATAATAGTATATACATGTATATATCAATGAAACCATATAATAACTTCTTGGAGGTGATCATTAGATGATTTATCTAGGGTGGATTAAATTCCGCATATCCATCTTCACTTACTAGGTTTTAAATGACGTGAGGTATAGCAGTGACGTTAAGCCTTAGTAGTCACCACAAGGTATAACGTTTTTCAAGACATAACTTATGACGGCAAATATGTATACATAACTATATGCACACATATATTCTTTCTATTATTACTCAATCAACAAATGACATCAAATAAAAATCAATTTAGGATGTTAAATATGACTAATCTCCTAATACTCTGTTTTATAAGACGTAGCTTTATTAGAACAAATAGTTGTATGTCATATGTAAAGGTGTTACTATAAGTTGATAAAACGTTTTTGGGCTACCTGACAACTTTCCTAACACACTTCTAAAATAAAGCATCTTATTAACTATTTATAAGATATTTTTTGATAAGTGTTTTATGAAAAATATCTTTTAATTGGATACTTGTTTTTATAAGATTTTTTTGGTAATATCATATAAAAAGACTTGTGACATTTGATATTTCAGAAGTATCTTAAAAGACTTGTTAGACATCAATCAACGTCATATCAACTATTGTAACATCTTTAAAGGTGGGGTGCGTTATAGGACCGTTATAATGGTGCTTTATGAAAATTCGTTATGTAGACCGGTCAAAATTGACCTTTTTTGTCGCCTAGCCAAAGGACCGTTATAACGGCGCCATAACGGCATTAATACCGTTATAACGGTCCTATAACGGCTTTTTTGTTGACTTCTACCGGTCAAATGTGTTATTTTTTTTGTCTTCTACTAAAAAGTCCGTTATAACGGACCTCATAATGGTTTTTTGGGGATATGAGGTGCTAAGAAGGAGAGAAAATGGGTATACGATTAAAGGTGGGGTGCCTTTATGGGCATAGGCATCAAAATCCCCTATAAATAAGTGTATTGTGACATTTAAACGTATTTGGCATCTTATAATACCGATTTTGTTGTAGTGGTTATATACTAAAAAGTACAAAGTAAAACACTAACAAACTAAAAAGGTAAAAAAGAATTTGTCAAAAAAAGGTACAAAAGAATATCAAATAACATCTTGCAAGAATCATCGGGACAAGACATGTCACGAGTTTCACGTGACACCGGAAAGAAGTATAGAGCCACAACATACCACTTGCGGATGTCATGGCGTACCTTTTAAAATATTTTTCACTAGTATAAGCCAAATCTATGGAATGTATTAGTTCCTATTTTTTTTCTTTCTGCTTTTCCATAAATCCGTTAAAAATGTAAATAGTGTATATATATAGATCATTGATTTACTTTTAAATATTAACGCATGTTAACTTTATTTTGTGCTATTTTTAGTATACACCTAACCGTGTAAGATAACACATTGATTTCTAAGCTCCTAGATACATGTATGATGTCCATCATAAGAATGTTTATGTATACATCATATCTTGTTAGCATCTATTCATAAATGCTTTGGTCGGTCCCATAGTCTTCCCTATGACTCTTATGCGGCCGTTAAATATGTAATTATTATGTCAAATATCATCTCATATATTTCTAATAACGTATTTGATTTGTTAACATCTTGTTGAAAACATGTGTCACATGACTTATCATAACACCTTCTTTTTGTTTTTGACAAACCACATAATCCATTTATAGATGGAAATATATAACTTCTTGCCAAAAACTCGTATTCCTGTCAAAACAATATATGTTTTTTTGGTAACCGTGTTTTCGGACCAACTTACATACACCTATTAATCCCCAGACGACTACAAATGATCTGGAGTAATCATAGATGAACCTCTACGACCACAAGAACTTTGATATATAATATTTCTTAGATGATATTTTAAGAGTAACAATTTTTAAACAAAATTAAACATAAGTAAAATATAAAAATACCCCTCTTATCTTTTACAGCCATGTATACTCTCCCATTTCTTGAACAGCAAAAATATTAATAAAATATATTACTGTAAGAACAACAAAATGATAATCAAAAATTAAATTCTTTTAACAAAACAAAGGAAAACAAAAATAAAAAAGCATCATCAGTTTGATTTTTAAACATAGAATAAAATCAAACAAAATCAAGTCCAACGTTTTTATATTTAGAAAGTACAAAGAAAACAGAAAAGAATAATGTCCAAAATCCCATGAAAACCCGGTACAAAAGATCCTCCAATATTAGTCCCCTATTCCCGGTTTTACAATCCACATAGTTACAAAACCCAATATATAAAAGGATAATTTTGTCATTTCATTGACTTTTAAAATATTATTTATCTAAAAAATTACTTTTTTGGTTTATAAAGTTGGTTGTGAGTGGAGATATTGTACTTTTCATCTACACATGAATTATATGTATATCAAAAACTAATAAGATACTTTTATAAAATAAATAATATAATAATTTACTTCTTTTTTCTATAGATTACCCAACTTTGTCCATAAAATTTGTTAGGTTGACTAAGGTGGCGTTTGTTTTTGAAGAGGTAAAAGTGCTGTGTGCTGCGGACCACATCTGCAGACCTCTGTGGCAGAAGAGGTGGTCCCAACCTCTGTAGACTGCTGTGGGAAAGACTGTTTGTTTTTTACATCTGCAGACACAAAAAATGTAATTTATATAATTTATTTTTTAATCAGGTTAACAATTTTTTTAATAAAGTCAACAAAGAATGTATAAAAAAATGTATAAAAAAAATAGATAAATATGTATAAAAAAAATAGATGTGGGGAAAGATAAAAATGTAAAAAAAATAGATGTTAAAAAAATAGATAAAAATGTATAAAAAAAATGTATATGTTAAAAAAATGTATATAAAAAAATGTATATAAAAAAAATAGATGGGAAGCAAAGGAATTGGAAGTGCTGTGGGGAAAAGCACTTGGGCCAGTGCTGCGCCAAGAAGCACACGGACAGC
This sequence comes from Centaurea solstitialis, assembly GCA_030169165.1. NCBI lineage: Eukaryota > Viridiplantae > Streptophyta > Magnoliopsida > Asterales > Asteraceae > Centaurea > Centaurea solstitialis. Next base: position 10,157,156 of record CM058043.1, read on the forward strand.
ACTTGGAAGTGCTGCGGGGAAAAAAAAAACAAACAAGCTGCGCCAAGAAAGTGCTGCGCGTGTGCTGCGGGGGAAAGCAAAAAGAGGCTCTGAAGCGCTTTTGAAGAAAAACAAACACCACCTAACTTCATGAACTTATTATAACACGATGACGATAAAGGTTGCTTAAGGAATTCAAAGGTGCATGAGCTCGAACATTGCAAAACTCAATGCTTAAGATTGTTCATGGGTCTTAAAGAAGTATAACGTTGGAATAGGTCGCCATTAACATGACCTACTTACATTAACATGACCTACTTGGACAAACAGGAAAAAAGGTTATCTTGTTGTTCTAAATGTCAATAAAGAAATGGATATTTAATAAAGAGATATTGTATCAATGTGTTGTCATATAAGAACGGTTAATAAAGGTACTAAATGGGAAATAAACGTTTAATAGATCACTAGTATAATCAACCCATTTATTGGAGAATGTCAATCACCAACTTAATACCAACACCGTTCAAGTGAAAATGATCTTAGGGTGCGTTCGTCTTGCGGGAGTGGATTGGAATGGAATGGATTCCGAATATGGATTTGGATTTGGAAGGATTTTGATTTTGAGGGATTTGGATTCTAAATCCTTAATAAATCTTGTTTGTTTTGTAGGATTTGGATTTGGAATGAGATTTTGAGGGATTTGGATTCTCCTCCTTGAACTAGGCTCTTATAATCCTTCAGAATCCCCCCATTTATGGTAGGATTTCAAAATCCCTCATGTATGGGATTTCAAATGCAGCAGTGGATTTCAAATCTCACCCTTGCCAAATCCTATGTCTTACCGAACACGGGAATATAATGGATTTGAAATCCAAATCCCTCCAATTCCATTCCATTCCCGCAAGACGAACGCGCCCTTAGTCTATCATCAAAGGTAATCCAGAATATCTTATTCGAATTCGAATTTGAGGACAAGGGTGTTAGTCATTATAAAGAGGATAACAACCAAATGGACAACCTCACAATATCCCATTTCAAAAGAAGTCAAACATTCCTTTCGTAACTCTCCCTCATAATTCCATAAAGAATCTCTCCTCTCTCTCTCTCTCTCTCACACACACACACACACACACACACACACACACACACACATATATATATATATATATCGTTTTCTGTAAATGCAAGACTAGGGTGGAAAATTGTATGTAACCCTATAAGCTCATGGTGCAAGAATAGTTTAACAAATGTTGAGCCTTAAAGATGAAAACAAGTTTACTGGCAATAAACTCAAAGAAAATTAGAGATAAACTCCAAAAGTTTTTATTGATGATTAAAAGTTAATGAAACCCAACTTCTCAAAGTTGTTCATATGAAAGGAAAACAAAAATAGAATTCTAATGGAATATAGAAATTGAAACTCTAAGGAAACTAAATCACGTCCAAATCCAAAAAAAATAGGACATAATAAAATAATAATGAAATATTCAGGAAACTAATAAAACGTTGTTTTAATGATCAATCAGACATCAGACAACAAATATGGAGCAGAAGGATCCGGCATGACAGCGATTGATCTGATCCTCTATATATTTTGGTCACCATTCGTTGTACATCAAATAATATGGTTGAGCAAAGGTTGGAGGTAAAGGTAGTGGGTAAGAGACGAGGATAGGGAGCCGAATGTTAGGTTTAGGAGCAGTAGGATAGATATAGCAAGGGGGGTTGTCAATCAAGAGTGTCATAAATCGGGTTTATTCCAAAGGTAGTCATTTTGGCTTACTCACCTATCCTACATTTCTTCGTATATACCATGTCTACTTTATCATATTTTCTTTTATACCTTCTTGATACCTACTTGTTTTAAGTTCCGCCTCTTTTTCATGTCGTGTTTACTTGTTCCACTTATGTAAACTCTTGTGTGTCACCAAGATTGCCTCGAGTGCTTCTTTAGCTTTTTCAAAATCTTTTTGATTATTTTTTAAACGCCATGAGTCTTTGCTAAAATAGTCTACTTTCTCCAAGAGATAGATTTAATGTCTATTACATCCTGCCATGACCTTACTTATGAGTTATGAGTATGACATACATATTTTGTGAATGCTTAGTTTGCTTTATACTATGACCTATCCTTATTCGGACAATCTTACAAAAATTGTCGTATATGTATTTATCTCCCACTCTCTCTCCCTCTCGACTTCGGTCTTCTTACTGGCTTCATTATGTTACAACTTATATTTACCCTTTGCTACTATAATAAACAATCTCTCTTTATCGCCTTCAAACAAGAAAGATTTCTTAAGTATTAATCACATGGCAATCTATGCATAATTTTATTTATTTAAAACGTTAAGTTTATTACTAAAATAAAACTTGGGATTGGGAAAAGGAATGAAAATAGAAATGAGAATTCTATTGATGTTGTTTGGTTAACTCAATATAATCGATAAAAAATTGTTTTAAATTAAAAAAAATATGAAAATACAAAAGATATTTCATTTAACATAAAGAGATGGAATGACGTGGAACCCGCTTAGGCCATCCGCTGTCGACCCACTACTACCCAATGGTTTCAACTGCCACATCAGCTTTCCACTATTTTACCCAAAACTACCCGATTCATCCACTATCAACCCAAAATTATTTAATTAAAGTAAAATAAAAGAAAAAAATTAAATAAGAGAGAGAAAGAAGAGAGAGATAGAGAGAAAGAAGAGAGAGAGAGAGTCAGAGAGAGGGGTGGTGCGGGGTGGGGTGGGATGGCTACGTCTTCAGCAAACCGATGTGCAACTACCCGATGGTAGGCACGGTGGTGTTCACTTGGGCTACCCGACGGGTAAGAGGTACCCGAAGGGGTACCCGCCATCCATAGTGGATGGCCTTAGGGGGTGCTTTGCAAATCGGCTTGGCAGACCCAAGCCATGGAACCCGCTTAGGGGTGTGATGGTGTTCCCAAAGGAACCGATGAGCCCGAAGCTCACCCGAGCCCCTCGGGAATCGGGATGACCATAACCGATGGTTTTTATCATTCTCATTCCTTACCCCTCCCCCTCCCCCTCCCGCAACCAAATGCACCTTAATAGATTATTTTGTTGATAGCTAAACCGTAAATATATTGGTATATTTCTTTGGAAACATATCTAAAATACCCAAAAATATCCGTATTATTGTAAACATTTTATACTACATTTTCTTTGTTTTTTTTTTTTGTTACAACAACAAAATAAAAAACCCATAAAACAATTTATAAAAACTCAATTTCCATTTTTTATTTCTTCGTAATCATACTCACAACTTCTATAACGGTCAGCTCTAGGCAGAATATGTATGTATTCTTTTAGAAGGAAAAAAAAGGTTTGTTAAGAAAACCCGTAATTTATTGTGATCAAAATGGCCGATATTAAAACTAGAACTTAAATTAAGAAAATTGTACGGATGCAATGTCGAATGGGGATAAAAATCCACCCCTTAAGAAATGATTCCGCCGCCGACGGTGGCGCTTTTAAGCAAAGGAACCACTTGACGGCCAAAACAAACTACGCCGCCGACCACTTTCAAGAACAAATAAAAGTTTAATATTTGTTTTATTTACATTGACGGCCAAAAAAATAAACAATACACCGTCACATTCACATACATTGAATGCTTTCTAAAAAAAAGTACTAAACTTGCGTTAAAAACAAACACTTACCAAAAATCGTAACGAGTTAAATATACACAATAAAATGAATGTTCTAAATGATATGTTGCATGGTATGTTATGGTTGTAGCGTGGTCAAGCTTTAAGCCAAAAGATTAATGGCAATACACCATGATGTTTTTTAAGACCTAATTTAATTAGGGTGTGTGGTGTGGTAGCCCTGCTTAGGCTATGCGCAGCGGTCCTTCGGGCTGGCAAGCGGCTGGGCAGCGAGTTCTCACCCCAACCCGCCGGGCTCAATGGGTTGGGTGCACAGCCTTGGTAGCCGACGGGCTGGAGTTGTTGCGGCATGGTGAAGCCTCTATGTTTGTGTGTGTCTCTTGTGTGTGTTGTGTGTAAGAGGGTTGGGTAAGAGTTGTAGAGGGTTGCAGAGCGCTTTGGGAGGGTTAAGAGAGGGTTGGGAAAAAACTGATGTGTCAGCTAATGTGGCATTAAAAAGTGAGAGGGTTGGGAGGGTTGGCTGCTGATAGCCTTAGCGGGGAATGATTGATGTGGTAGCGGCATGGAATGGGAAACACCAGCCCCTACCCCTATGGGATGCAATTTAGGATCTTGTCATATGAGAGAGGGTGGAAGGAATAGTCACCATTCCACGGTTCCACCCCTCCATCATTCTTGTCACATCAACATTTTACTCTTTATCCCTATTCTTTCTCACTTTCACGGCAGTAATCACCATTCCACCCCTCCACCCCCAACTTTTTTTTTCATTATATAACTTAAATTCTTAATATATTAATTACTAAGAAACAATAGCACATAAGATCAAAAAAATTACAACTAGATTAAAAAATAAAAATACAACAACTACATTTAAAAAAAAAATACTAGTCGTCTAAGTGGGGTAATTGGATGTTCCACCTCTCCATCCCTCTTGTCACATCAGCAGATGGCCATTTGAGAAATACCTATTGGCCTCCTAACCAAACTCTCTACCATTTTGCACTCCATGTGAGGTTCAGCAAAATCCCGCAAATCACTTTAGCAAAACTACTTTTTGCAGAACCTGATTAAAAAGAAAAAAAAATTTGAACTTCAGCAAAACTCAGCAAAAAAACCCCCTACTTCAGCAAAACTCCGCAAAAAACACCCCTACTTCAGCAAAATTTTGCGGAAGTTCCAAAAGACAAGATACGAGTCAAAAACCCTAGTCAAAACCCTTTTTGCGGAAATAGTGGGCTTTTTTGCGGAACTCAGTGCCATTTTTGCGGGGTTTTGCGGAACTCAGTGTGTTTTTTGCTAACGTTCCAAAAATTTTTTTTCTTTTCATCCAACTTCCGCAAATATGGGTTTTGCTCAGTTTTGCTGAAGTGTTTTGCGGGATTTTGCTGAGTCTGGTGGCCATGGAGTGCAAAGTGGTAAAGAAAATGGTTAGGAGGCCAATAGGTTTTTCTTAAATGGTTAGGTTGGCTAATCCCCCCTTTTTCGTATCCCTCTACTCATTCTTACAATTTTGTATATAACAATTTTTGTTTTTATGAGCTACAATTAATTCTTGTTTCTGTCTCCATGGTTAATAATTTATGAATGTTTTCTTATATCGTACTTAAATATAGAAGTTAGCCTCATGAACTAAATGAATGAATGAATTACAAACCACAATAACAAACACGGAAACATTTAGATAGTGTTGGACCGGAGATAACTCCGACGAGTTCTTGATGGCCTTAGCCCGGAATTACATTGAGTCCACGGAGACATCTCAGGTTCCCACCAGGTGGAACAAACTTGTGTCTGTTAAAGTGAATGTCTTTCATGTGGCGTTTGGGCTTGCCTGTAACACATTTTTTTCTTTGAGTATGAAACGGCGCAGAATATTTGGAGAGATATTGAAAGATGGTGAAAGTAGATATTCCAGTTCTTAGAAAATTTCCAGACTAGATCGTTTTGTTAGACTCAACAAAATTGATGAAAGTAGAATTTGAGTATCTCGAAGTAGTCACGTTTACGACTCTCTGGTCAACTTGGACAAATCAAAATGGAATGTTGTTTAGGTGAGTCAATAACATTTACTAGGTGGGTTGGCTGCAAAACCCCTTTCTTGCTATTTCGCACGGTCATGTGGTTGTGTTCTCTAATGTATTGCTAGTGTACTAAAATTCCATTTTAAAAAATCAAAAACAGAAATACCAAAACTATAGAAATGATAATAACAATATTTAACAAACCATACATACGTAATTTGCTTTTATTAATCAAGATGCTTAAATGTTTAAATGAAAGAATAAAATATGCATAAGTATCGATATATATTTCGAGATATTTTAGACGGTGACAAGTGGGAATAAAAATTAATAAGCGAAAGCGGCGATGGGTCAGGTTTTGATAAGTGAATTGTGGTTTACATGCTTTTTAAGGGACATATATATAAGATGACTATTATGCCCTTCATATAATCATATATATAATTTCGTCAGAATTATAAATTATCACAAAATGTAAAAACAAACATATTGCTAAGTTTGATAAGAAAATTCAGGGAAAAATCATCTAAGAGGAAATTAAACTACACATGGATAAAAGGTAGGATAAGTTAAAGACATGTTTAGGGACAATTTTTGTAGTTTAGTAAAAGTAATAATAGGGAAATAAAGAGGGGCAAAAAGGTCAATAAAAAGTGATGTTGATAGTGAAGTAATCCTGTTTTTTAAATATTATTTCTCTTTTTGGGTTGCATGTGGAATTGTGGATTAGTTGAGCATGAAAACCCGGAAATGATGTAATATAATACTCTTAACACCGTATATTTTAGAGTTAATTACATTTTTAGTCCCTGTGGTTTGGTGATTTTAACACTCTGGGTCCATTTTTAAAATAATTATGGATTTGGCACCTGTGGTTTACATTTTCTAACACTCTGGGTCCAAGAGGTTTACACTTTATAACACTTTGGGTCCAAGAGTGTTAACTCTGTTAATTTTTTCTGTTAAATGAATTTAGCACAAGGGTATTTTGGTCTTTTTACTTATATTTTTATTTTCATCTAAAATCACAAGGACCAAGAATGTAATTTACTTAATATATTTCAATAGAAAATAAAATTACATTTTAATATATGTATGTATATATCTGGATATCAACGTCACACACATTGTTTCCATCACCACCACAAACACCACCACCACCAATCACCATCACCACCATTCACCACCCACTTCCACCAACACCACCAATCATCACCCACTTCCACCAACACCTCCAATCACCACCTAATGCCGCCGCTACTGCCGCCAACACCACCAATCACCACCTACTGCCGCCAACACCACCAATCACCACCTACTGCCGTCGCTACTTCCATCAACACCACCAATCACCACTCAGTGCTACCGCAACCGCCACTCACCCCCACCCAAAACGAAAACCAACTACCACTTCTAGATCTAAATCTCGATTTGAAGCCTTTGAAACCAAAGCAGATCAAAAACCTTCCATCTTCATCCCTGGTTTTCATCTTCATTTTTTCAGATCTGGGTTTTTGGGGCTGAAGGTTGTTACGAAAATAGTGGTTGGGGTTTTTTTGGGGTTGAAGGTGGGCGACCGTGGTCGAGAATCTGGAAGGAAATGGTGGCCGGTGGTGGGGGAAAGATGTTGGAGGTGGGGGGAAAGATGCCGGAGGTGGGAATACGTTGGTGGTGGGTGGAAATATGCCGGAAGCCGGTGATGACGTGGGTGGCCGGTGGTCGACGTGGGAGGCCGGTGGTGGAGACGTGGGTGGCAGCTGGCAAGTGGATAATGGGTCTGCTAGGGTTTTGTGGCTTTGAACATGGAAGAAGATGAAATAAGTGTGAAACTACATCTTTATTTTTTATTTTAATATTAATACGGATATATAAGAGTAAATTACACCTTTGGTCCCTCTAATTTTGATTAGAAATGGAAAACACAAATGAAATGACTAAAATACCCTTGTTGTTAACCTATTTAACAACGAGAATTAACGGAGTTAGAAATATGGACCCAGAGTGTTAGAAAATGTAAACCACAGGTGCCAAATCCATAATTATTTTGAAAATGGACCCAGAGTGTTAAAATCACCAAACCACGAGGACCAAAAATGTAATTAACTCTATATTTTATTTAGAATTCATAAAATTAAGGGTATATTTGACAAACTAACTGATAAGTTAAATAGTTGATTGATAAGCTAATTGTTGATTGATAAACTAGCTATTAGTTGATAGGTTAGTTTTTGTCAAATATAATTTGTTTATAAATTAGCTAGTAACTGGTAAGCTAGCTAAAGTACATCTTTGAATTTAATAATTAATATTAATGGAAGTATAATAGGAAAAAGCTACTTAAAGTAGTGTTTCAAAAAGCTAGTTTATGATACATGTTTGATAGACTAGCTTATCAGCTAGCTTATTTTTGCCAAACACAGCCTGAAAGATAACCTTGAGAATCAATCTATCATGTGTTTTTACATGATCTTTTTTCATCTACAATTTATATTCAGTGTATTAAATATGTATGTATGTGATATAGTACAAAAACATCTTAAGTGAGTTGATAACTCAAATAAATAAATTTGTTTTGTAATAGTTTCATTCTCTACCACTTGATTCTAATTTTATGATTTTAAGAGATTTTTAAGTCGCATATCGAACGTATAAAAATCAAGATTAATATGGTCAGTTGGTCAAAAGAAATGAAAAATATCCGTTTGATAATAGAGTCTCCAAAAAAAAAAGTTAAATACATAACTATAATGTATAAAATGTAAGTTTAAAAAAATAATTACTACGTATCTATGTTATTTATAATATGATAAAAAATATTCAACATTAGTTCATTTTATAGGTAAGATGATACCATTATAATAAGGGTTCATAACTTGTGAGGGTAACTAACTATTCGATTTGTACACATATTACCATTTAACTATTTTTTTACTCAATATACCATTGAACTCTTTTTTTTGTACACATTATACCATTATGATCGGGTATACCCTGTTTTTTATTACGTGACAATTAAAATTATTAAATAATGCTTATGTGGATCTGACGTGGCTTTAACGTGGCAATGACTAGGCTGTACACATATTACCATTGAACTATTTTTTATACTTAATATATCATTGTGAATGCCTAATCATTACCGCTTCAAATTCACATAAATATTATTTAATAATTTTAATTGTTACATAATAAATATGGGTTTAGGCTAAAATAACCCTAACAAATATGCAACACAAATTAAATATTATATCAGATTGAAGTTGTGTTATTTTAGGCTAAAATAAGTAATATAAAATTGTGAATAAAAATATTAATTTCCTTTTGTTTTTTAAATGTGACAACGTAACGAGATTCCAAAGTTGAATCTACAGAAGCAATATAGTTTTAAAATAGCAATTTTTGGTTTAACGAATTTGTTTCTTGGACATTTCTATTTCATACTTCAAAACAAAATTTACTACCTTAACAAGTTGCTGAAAAAAGTGAAATATAGATTTTGTTTTTATAACTAGCAAATTGCTGACGTCATTTACTGAATTTTCTATGAATTTTTTATTTTTTATTTCTTTTCTAAGTTATTGAACTTATCATTTGTAGAGGTAATAATTTTTAAAATTGTTGAAAAAATGACGAATAGATAAATCCACTCACAAAAATGGTTATTTATATCAAAGTCCTTGCTTTATGATATGGTAGCTTTTTTTTTAGCGGCAAAGAAAGGAAGACGAAAAAAGAGCTTTGGCTTTATGATACGGTAGCTTAAATGTTGTGTCTTTTTTTCCCAACTTAATAAGCATCTTTAAACAAATATGTTAAAATAAGTTATCTTTTGTATGATAATAAAATGTAGAAAAACAGAGATAAGACAAAAATTTATAAGTTTTGAGAAATCTTAAACTTTGTAAATGATAAAAGAAAAAAAATAATGTTTAACTGTTTTTCGTCAATAAGAAGCATTGGAATTAAGGATATACAAGATGAAAATAGTATTTATTAAAATTATTGTCTTGAAAATTAGTGGAGAGACTTTTGCACAAATATATAACAGGTTTTGCACACAAAAATGCGCTAGCTTCAGCCATCGAGTAAGCCAAAAAAATGCCCCTTACATTGGTGTTTATGGAAGCAGGTTTTGTGTTATACTAGTTAGGTTGTCGGTAATCAAGTTGGTGCACAAACATCTATTAAATTAACTAAATATTAATGTTAGAAATTTAGGATTGCTTAAATAAAGTAGCTATAGTAATTAAATGTATTTTTTTTTGTTGATTTTGACTAGCTTTTTATATTTTTATCACAAAAAAAAATTATAAAATACATGTTAAGGATGTTATAAGTATTAATTAAATGTTTAATAGAAAACAAATATGCAAATATGTATTTTAAATTAAAAATAAAATAATTATGTCATAATAGTCTTAGGGGTTGTTTGGTAGTTGCTGAATAGTTTGGTGCTAGATGATTAAGTGGTCAAAATGATTAAGAGTCTCTTATGATATCATGTAAAATGAAATATGGTGGTTTGGTAATTGTTGAGCATGAAATCAAGACTCTAAATGGTTAAGAGACTTCCAGGATACTAACCATTCAGAGGGTTTCAAAACCATTAAGAGGTAGTCCATTTTTTTTACTAAACAGGATTAACCTCTTGACGATTCAAAGACTACCTCATAATGGACATGTTAAGAGGTAAACAAACACCGCCTTAATGTAATAACCTAAACTACTAATTTAAAGTCTAAGAGTTTAATGTGCAATTTACTAAACTCATGACTACGCAGGGAAAATGGTAAATTTGGGATAAAAAAGGAGTAAAACTCCAAAACCCTTCTCATTTTCTATTCTCATACTTATTTAGGCTAAAGGGTTTTGGAGAGCCTTATGTGTGCATTGTAGGTGTGTTCTTAAAAAATTGAAGAAAGGAGCTACTAGATTGAGAGACTTAATATCTTCATCAAGGTAACCATTCATCCTTGTTGTATTCATTTTTTTATAAGCTTCTTTGGTTAAGTTTTGAGATTTTTACTCATTTTATGATAGGGATTTGTTGGGTTCTTTGTAAATGATGGATTTGATGAGTTTGAATTGCTTTCCTTGACCTTTGATCAAAAACCCTTTTAGTGTCCGCATGATTCATGAGTCCAATACCCTGTCACATGTGTGCGTGACTATAAAGGTAAGTCGTCTACATGTTTCTTGTGTGTGCATGGAGGTTTGTATATGCATGAGCTTTTACAAATGCCTTTATAACTTGTAAAACTTGTTTTTGTATGGTGTGAAGTTGTTTCTTGAGGAAACTCAATAGACCTCTAGTCTAACCTTCATCTTTTATAAAACTGAAAACCATTTTCAGGAAACCATTTATCACTAACAACCCAACCTAGTTTTTATTTCTTTGAATTCTCAGCTGTGAAGGTGTTTACCCGTAGTAGACTTTAGTATGTTATTTGTATGTGACTTGTTGAACTTAGGGTCGTTTGGCATACTTATTTCATGTTTGGATATTTTAAGACTTGGGTTGTTACAATTACTTTATAAAAACACCAACTTATTTAAAGCAAAGTTATCTTTGTTATAGTATAACATCCACAAATGGAGGTTACTGTTGAGGTTATTCTTTAAATTTTTACAAGAACTTTCGCTATGGGATATAGATTCTTGTCCGTTCATGGGTTCTTACTGGAACCCATACGATTGAACGGTCAAAAAAGGTGTGACTTTGGCCACGTCTTCAGACTTCAGGTCATGAGGCAAAGTAGCATGAATCACATATAATTTTATGTGTAATGTTAGTGATAAATTACATGCGATTTAACCATTTTTTATTCTCTTAAATAAGTATTAATTGTTCTCGTTTAAACAAACTTAACTCTCTTTATTTACATGTAAATAAAGAGAGTTAAACAAACTTATTAATTGTTCTCGTTTAAACAAACTTAACTCTGTTGGAAATTATTAGTGTTTGAAAAGAGTCATTTAGAACAATTCTAAATTGAATATTTTCTTTGATAATTAAACCATCATCGTTTATGATGGATGAATTATTGGAAAAATTAAAACACTGAAAATTGACCTTCATATGATTTTAAAAAAATTGTAACTAACGTCTTTGAATACTATAGGTCCAAATAAATATAATCATTTGCAAGGGTGTTAAAAGAACATAAACTTAATAGTTTATCCGGACATAATGATGTTTCATTGCTTGGCTTAAATTATTATAGGAGTTTTTAGAGTTAATGATTCGATTAGCCGAATAAAGATTATTTTTCGGTTTGGTTTTTGGTTAAATCCAATCACATATTGTGTTTTTATTTTTATATTATTTTTATTGTTATATAAATAAAATGAATACAAGATTATACGGTTATTATTTTAGAGCATTTCTAATAGATAAATTCATTTTATACACCATTTCTATAAAAAAAGGTGCCAGTAGTATTTTTTTTTTCATTGGTAACACTATTTCCTACATCATTTTTAGAATAATCTACATATATTCTTTTTCTAGCTTTAACTATATAAATGTTCCATAATACCCTTATACTTACTAACTTCATAAATCATATCCATATTTTTTTACTATAATGTATCACCCTATTATTTTTCCTTAAAGTAGACTAGAAGTTCATAAAACAAACATTTGATTTAAACAATAATACCCCTCTGAACGATAATGCAAATGCAACTACACAATGAAATTAGTATAAATGTCCCATAAATGACCATTTAACGTATTTCGAAATGTAAAATATGCTTTTTTATTTTTGATTTGTCTAAAATAAACGAGAAATTGTTGAATTCGGCTATCATCATCCATCACGGTCTCAACCTCTATCTTGAGGATTGTTTTCATTTCCACTAAATTTAAATAATAAAGAAGACAAAACTAGTGGTTCTTCATCCGACAACCAATTGGGGTGAAAAAAAGCCGAACTGAAAAAAACACCTGAAGGAAGAGACGTAGGTTATGGTTAACGCCAAACAACTTCTATAGTTGTTGAAAACGGGTTTTGTAAGAGACCCAAAACATTAAGGTGAAAATAAAAATATTGTTTCGAGATGTGAACCCAATGCACCAATTCAATATATAAGCATTTGTCTAAGCCAAATAAACACATGTTTCACTTAAGAGGTTTAACAACATCAAGAAATGTCTGTCTACAACTTCTTCGTTTGGACATTCTTCCGTTATCTTGAAGGATCTGAAACTAGTTTATTGAATTATTGCATTACCACAATATGTATCTCGGTTATGTATCTACTTCTTTTCAATGATAAAAAATAACAATACAGTTTTTCCTATGATTTACTTATGAAACTTTTAAGTGAAGTGTGTCCTAATAAGTCAATATTGTAAAATTGTTACCAAAACAATTCCATCCGTTAGTTACAAAATTGAAATTGATGAGATCTGTTAACAAAATTTGTACCATTATCTATACTATATATAAAAGCAAATAACTCAATATGACAGTTGCTTTTGTTCAACATTTCATTTTACACATTTACACTTTGTATCCCCATAGTTAGTTATTAAATTTTATTTTAGTCCTTTACTTTTTCATTTTCTATTTTAAACCCTTATCATATAATCTAAATAATCATATATTATGAACTGAAATTTATATTAAAATTACGTTTTTTTTAACAAATCGTCTCGTCAATACCTTCGAAATAAGCCCAATATTGAATATTTTTTTATTCAATTATATTATATATTCTATTATATAAAGATAATAATTTTATTTCAATTTTCGAGATTGACTATTCAATAAACCATTAGGATTGATTGAACACATATGATTAAATTGATGTTTACTATGATGTATATAAAAATCGGGCAATTGATACATACTTTGCGCTGCAACGTGCGCGGGTACGTTTCTAGTATATATATAGATATATATAGACAGAGAGATATAATTTTGTTATCTTTGCATGTAATTTAAATTTTGTTATCTTGGCATGTAATTTAATAAAAAATAATTTTGTTAAAAAAATATCCTTGAAAAAAATTATTTTTAGAATAAAAAGATGTAACGTTTCATTAAGATGGTTCAAAATAAATAGTTATATAAAATTATTTAAATTACACTTTATAAATTTATTCGTACAATATATATGAAACGTTAAATAAAAATCACTACCATCTTATAAAAAAAAAGTATGAACAAAAAATATGTGGGGTTTACAAACCCAATCGTATTTTAAAAAATCTATAATAAATTATCATATATGTATTTTCTTAAATTATATACATGATTAAAGAATTTTTTAACTTAAACATAAATTTTTACTATTAACAAGTTTTATTTATGTTTTATTTGCATTCTTATTAAACCATCTCTAATAGATTGCCATACGGCACACTAAAAATAGTTTTTTTACATTAAGTCATCATAACCGACATACCATTTCTTACATAAGATTTAATGTAACACTATTTATTTACATAACTTTTTCTTTTTTGGTGTTTTTAGGATGTCAATTTGGTCCACAAATAAATGAGATTTTTGTATTTTTATTTAAAATTGTTAAGACTTTAACAGTTTTTCATGTTATTTATATTGTAACAAAAAATTGTACTTGCATTAAAAAGTATAGTGATTATGATGTTTAAGTACATATATATTATTTTTAAATTTATTTAATCTTACGACTTTTATTATTTAAAAATTGTTTTGTTTTATATAGCAAAATGTTTGTTTATAAAACAAAATAACTCAATTCATAAATACTAATAAATTTTGTTAAGTTATTGTAAGTATAAAAAAAATACAAAATATAAATTGTAAATAAAATAAATATAAATACAACGGCACTCTATAAAATTTATATGATTAAAACAAAAAACATGTTAACTTTTTTGATGTAAAAGTCGGTATTTTCCATAGTAGACTAATTACTATTTTCACCAAAATTTGTATATCTTTTATGGAAGTGGTGTAGGATTTGATATTTGTTTTTAGTAACTTCTTCACTAAATGAACCTGGTTATTTAAAGAGATTTTTTCGATGATCTTCGCTTAAAATAAACCTTGCTATTAGCGGAGAATGGTTGAAATCGTAAATATCAGTTCTTCAAAAGATGTATACCGTTTGGCGAAGGTCGTCGGAAAATGATCTCTTCAAATAGCAGAGTTCATTTTAAAGAGAAGTTCACTATTTTAAAAATTTTAAGAAGAAAATGGCTAAGATACTTTAATTGTGTTTTTAAATAATTAAAAAATTAACTTTTCTTTAAAATATTCACAGTTCTATTTCATATCAATAGTATAACAAAAATAGTTTCTACTCATTTTTTTCATTAGTTGGTTAAATATATATTTTAAAATAATAATCTTAAAGTATTTTGAACATTTTTTTTATAATTTATCTAAAATAAATAATAAAAAGTTAAATTTTATAAAAACTTTTTTTCTAACTCCAACTATTTTTTTATTTTAAAGAATCAATCACTACTTATAATTAAAATATATATTATAACCAATTATGCTATTTATAAATATATTAAAATAATATTTCTATATTTTGAATTCTCTATTAATATTTCTATTTTCAGAGAATACAGATAGCAAATTTAATAGAATTTTATCAAAATTTCTTTTCTTTTTCTATTTTTAACAAGATGATAGTCGATAGAGAGATTCTCTCGTATTTTTAGAAAATTCATAATTTATATAACTTACTATCCTATATTCTCTACAATTTATTGTAAGGCCATCCTTAACCGTACCCCTCATACTTCTCATTTTTGTTGCCACATCAGCGCCACATCAGATTTACCAACATCTTACCAACACCATACCAATCCATCCTTAACCATACCCTTCTAATTAATTTAATAAAAAAATAAACAAAAAAGAAGAGAGAGAGAGAGAGAGAAAGAGACATAGCCGGCTTCTTCATGCATCGGTGTGGCGACACCGGCGGTACCCGTACCGGCCAGGCGCGGCGGTGTTACCCCCGGTACCGACCTGGTACCGCCCTCCTCACGACGCCGTTAATGATGGCCTAAGAAAACTATCATACATAAATGAAAAACTTAATTGTAATCTAATTTAGAAAGTAAAGCAAATGAATCATTAATTACAAGTTGTTATCACATATCCCCAAGAATAGTAAATGTAAAAGCCTTGATTAATTATTAACTAACAGTTAAAACATATTAAATTACCAAAACACCCTTCTCTGGTCAACCTTGAAAGCCCCCCTCTCCCTCCCTCCTTCCCTTTCTCTCCTTGGTTTGTCAGCACACACACACACAAAAACACACACAAAAGAGATTTACAAAGAGAGAGAGAGAGAGATTTACAGAGAGATTTCTAGAGAGAGAAAGAGAGAGATTTAGAGAGAGAAAGGGGTGTGGGGGCAAAGGTGCAGCGTTTGGTCCCTGCAATACTCAGCAAAGCCTCCTTTTTTAAAGTGTCTCCGGTCTTCTTCTTGTCCCCCTTCCCACCTTTTCCGGCTTACTTTCCTTTTTTCTTATTTCTTAATTTTTTATAACTTTTTTCTCTCTTTCCTTTTCCGGCGACCTTCGCCGGAAAAAACAACACATCACATTTATCTGCTTTTCCGATGAGCTAAAAAAAAAAAAACATTTCTCAGATTTCATTTTCATCTGCTTTACGATGTGGTAGGATTTTCCGATTCCATTTTTTACAAAAAAAAGAGTAAAATCTACGACTTTAGTCGGTGATCTCGATTCGAGTCGGAAATGAAGACGAACGCTTCTGGATCCGCTTTAACAGCGGAGAATCCAGCCGAAGGTAAATTAATGAGAGTCGACTTGAACAAATTGTGTGTTTGTGTTGAATATGTGAAAACATGTGTTGTTGTTGTTGTTGTGACCGAGTTGAAAATAATATGGGAAAATCATTTGTATCTAAATCTATCCGTTCAAGGTGTGTTTTATTGTTTTATGATGTTTTTTTAAGAGTTAATTTGTTTTTTTTTATGAAACAGGTGGAGAGAAGAAGAGTGTAATTAATCCGGAGCTATGGCAAACGTGCGCCGGACCTCTGGTCAACTTACCGGCGGCCGGAACTCACGTCGTCTATTTTCCTCAAGGCCACAGCGAACAGGTTTCTTTCATTTTTGTTTTTTGCTATCTTGCGCTTTTTTTGGCTATCTTGCGCTTTTTTTGGCTATCTTGCGCTTTTTTTGCGCTAACGTGCGCCGTTTGCCTGTTCATCTTTTCCATTTGTTTTTCATCTTTTTTACTTGTACTGTACAAGTTGTTCATGCAGTACGGCACCGAATTTGATTTCTAATCTGGCGGTGCATAACATAGATATAGTACTTAGGTCTATTAATTTGAATAAGTATGGTTCAAACGAGAAGCATGTCAACTTAAGAGAACGTGAGGAACAATCTCAACTACTCATCTCGCGGTTACGGTGGACGTGATCATGGTGGATTGACGCGATTAATGGGAGGGTAAAGATTATTAAAGGAGATGACCGGTCAAAGCCGCCTTTGTTAACCGGATGAGTGGCTGAGATTGCTTCTCACGTTCTCTTAAATTGATATGTTTCAAGTGCAACCTCCGTCTATATATATATATATATATGTTTGTAAATTGTAATCTCAAATAGATGAGGAATTTGGGCAAGATTTTGGATTATTAATTGGTTCAAATTCATTGGAATTAATCTCCAATTTGGATTCCATAGATGGATAAAGGCAATTTGAAATGAATGGGTGGCAGAAAATTTCTATGGAATCCAAAAGATACCAAAATCAAATGAAAACAAATTTTAAATCTGCTAAAGTGCGCCTGCCATGGTGATGATGGTTGGTGGTGGGGGGAGAATCTCTCCCTGCTAATTCCCTGTAAATACCAAATGAAGAATTTTGTTTCTTTAAAGCCCTTTATGATGCTTAAAGTGCAGAATTGATACAGTGAGTATTGTGGGTTTCTTTTTGTTCATTTAAAATAATATTATTCATCATCATTGCAAATTTTCAAAGCTTTCTTGTAGGACCCACTTTGCCTTTTACATTTTGGACTTACCTTTCCAAAAAACCAATTAATGTAGTTCAATTAAATTGTTTTGACTATATAATTTTGTCAATTGTTATAGATGGGTTGATTTGATTCTATTTATTACTTATCAAAAACCATCTTGTTTTGTGTTTGTTAAAAGGGTATAACTATAACTTTCTTTAAATCCATATAATGATAAAACAAGGAAAGATTGTGGACAAAAGTTGAGATGATCAATAATTTGCAATGATGATAATTGATAAGTGCAATTAGGTCATTTTTAGCTTAATATAGTTATAAACACTAGTCATTGTAATAAAGTTGATGGTTTTCGGGCTAGGAATAGGGATTTAACGCATTTAAATCGTGTCGTACTCATTCCGTGTTAACTTTTATTGAGGCTATTAAATGAAAAATTCACCGTATGATATCGACGTTATTGTCGTTGCTATAATTATGGCAACATGAACCCACTGTGCCAATAATGCTATTGCAGTCGGAATTTGCGATTTTGTTGGTAAAACTAGAATAACTTTTAGCACCTATCGGGGAAAGTGGTTGCCTCCTTTTAATCGGATTCGTAAATGTAACAAATGAATTCAGACTTTATTTGTTTATCAAACGTAACAGAATTTTGTTGGGTGCATTTAGTACCATAGTGCACCAACAACCTTGGCTTTTGGTTCAAAAGGGGAAGTTTTTATGCATGGTAACCTTTGATTTTTTTTTTCTATTTTGGTGAAGATGTTCTTTACATGATTCGAACCCGTGATCTTCATAAATTAGCAATTTACTTGTTGCTATATGATCTTTTCTCGTTCTTGTGTGATGAGGTTTATACGACTTGAATCCATGCTATTTGTGGTAACAAAGGAGCGATCTTATCGTTGCTTTATGGCTTTCCCTATGCGTTTACGTATAGTTACTTATTTTCGTTATTTATTTTCATTAAGATTGTTGGAATGGGTAGAAAACCCATTTCACCCCTTTGCTTGCTTTATGTTATCAAAACAATTTCAACATTATTGTTGTTATAAATATGTTTATAGGTTGCGGCATCTATGAAGAAGGACGTCGATGCTCAAATTCCAAATTATCCCAATCTCCAGTCGAAGCTGTTATGCATACTTCATGGTGTCACGTTGCATGTATGCCGTTTATTATTAATAGTCATTTAAAATTTCGGGCCTAGTGACATGTAATTAGATAAAATCTTCGATTTTGCATGATTTTTTTAAAAATTACTTACTATTTTTATTATTTTGTTTTTAGGCCGATCCCGAAACGGATGAAGTATATGCTCAGATGACCCTCCAGCCTGTTCCTTCGGTATGGATATAAATCAAAATTCACGTATTTTCTAACGTGTTCAATATGTTTGTATGTTAGTAACTAGAACACATTATATGACTTTATGCAGTTTGACAAGGAAGCATTATTGAGGTCGGATATGTCGATGAAAATAAATAAGCCGCAAACACAGTTTTTTTGCAAAACTTTAACTGCAAGTGATACAAGCACCCACGGAGGATTTTCCGTACCTCGCCGAGCAGCTGAGAAGATCTTCCCTCCTCTTGTGAGCTAATTTCCTTTCCATGTAGTATAAATCATTTAATTCTTGAAATGTCCATCTTTATGTAATTTCCTTTTTTATAGGATTTTTCAATGCAACCACCTGCACAAGAACTTGTAGCACGGGACTTGCATGACACAGTATGGACGTTTCGCCATATTTATCGTGGTAAGTCCGTATTTTTAACGTACATCTTTAATACCCAAAACTTTCTTTTTCTTGACTTGAGTATACATGATGCTATACCTAAAATGAAATTCAGGGCAACCAAAACGCCACTTACTCACAACGGGTTGGAGCCTATTTGTTAGTGGAAAGAGGCTTTTTGCCGGAGACTCGGTTTTGTTTATTAGGTAATGCCGTTAGATATATCGTAACGTGTATTATTATTATTTAAATTAATTAAACCGAAAATATCCATCTTGTTTGGCATTTTCTTTGGCATATAATAATTGTATACCGGGAAACAGGGATGAAAAGCAGCAGCTGCTATTGGGTATTAGACGAGCAAACCGACAGCCGACCAATCTATCGTCATCTGTTTTGTCAAGTGACAGCATGCATATCGGAATCTTGGCTGCCGCGGCCCATGCAGCTGCAAACAATAGCCCTTTCACTGTGTTTTATAATCCAAGGTAATCGACAAACCATCTAGAAAGATCTTTTACGGAAAGAAAAGGCTTTTCATACGGAAAAATGAATTAAAGTTCATCTCAAAATTCATTCATCTTTTGAAACAGGGCAAGTCCATCGGAATTTGTTATTCCGTTGGCAAAGTACTACAAAGCCGTGTGCAGCAACCAGATATCACTTGGCATGCGCTTCCGGATGATGTTCGAGACAGAAGAGTCAGGAACAAGAAGGTAAGAGTTGATATTTTGAATAATCTCGTCAACTTCATTGCAACAAGTCACGGAAAATCAAACGACAATTAACAGAGGCTATAAATCAAAGTGCTTTATTTAATATACTCCATAGATTCTCCAAAAGTGCTAAGTTATGCAATATAGTTCATGTTTCATGGGATCTTCCTCTTTAGTTATTTAAGATCTGGTTCTCGATGAGTGTTTGAGCATATCTGGATTTCTAGAAGGCTAAACCTTAAGAGGGTGAAAACTGCAGGTATATGGGTACAATTACAGGTATCAGCGATCTTGATGCTGTTAGATGGAAGAACTCACAATGGCGCAACCTACAGGTATTCATCATACAATGTGTACTCATACATATATATATATATATGTAATATATCTATATATATTTATATACACACACGGTCAGTTCAGGGGGAAACTGCAAAATAAAATGAAAAACTGAGGAACACCCTCGTAGCCTTCATCTGGACGATATGCACATGTGCATACAAATTTGTAACATTCACATGTGCATAATGCACACATGTAAAAACGAAAAAGAAACTTAATCTACTTGTATGCACAAGTGCATACCATCCCGCTGAAGGACTACTAGGGTGTTCCTCAGTTTTCCATTTCTATGAGGTTTTCCCTTGAATCCCCCTCTCTCTCTCTCTCTCTCTCTCTCTATATATATATATATATATATATATATATATAGAGGGAGGTTCAAACGAGAAACATATCAATTTAAGAGAACGTGAGAAGCAATCTCAGCCACTCGTCCAGTCAACAAAGGCGCCTTTGACTGGTCCCCCCCCCCCATTAATAATCTCTACCCTCCCATGAATTGCATCAATCCTCCATGATCACGTCCACCGTAACCGCGAGATGAGTGGCTGAGATTGCTTCTCACGTTCTCTTAAATTGGCATGCTTCTCGTTTGAACCTTCCCCTATATATATATAGGGGTGGGTTCAAATGTGAACCAATATTTGGTTGTGAACATGAGGACAACCGAGAGCGCGACACGTGGCGGATGACTAGGCGTCACGTCAGGTCCACGGCGGATGACTAGGCGCGATTCATGGGGAGGGCATTGAATTAAAGGGGGGGGGGACCACACTCAAAGCCGACGTGGCGCTTAGTCATCCGCCACGTGTCGCGCTCTCGGTTGTCCTCACGTTCACAATCAAAAAGTGGTTCACATTTGAACTTTCCTCTCTCTCTCTCTTATATATATATATATATATATATATATCCTACTTATGGAATAAGTGGGTTACTATGAATATATGGATCTTTTTTGAGGTAACAACACTGGCTTATTGTGATTGTGTGTAGGTTGGGTGGGATGAATCAACTGCTGGGGAAAGGCGAACCCGTGTCTCAATTTGGGAGATTGAACCTGTTACGGCTCCGTTTTTCATCTGCCCAACACCTCCTTTTTACCGGCCAAAGCGTCCAAGACAACCCGGGATGCCAGGTAGGTTTCAAGATTTCTTCTTTCAACTGCAACTGAAAAGGCTAGAATTTTTAACAGAAGTAACAGGATTATTAAGTTTGACTAGAATCAGATAGACCAGTTTTACACATGATTATCTTCTATCTTATGCAAACTTTTATAGCATACTATGGCCCCCATCAAACTTTCATAAAAGTACATCAAAAGGCACAATACCTTAGACTCTTATATATTGTCATGTCCTTTTCGCTCTCTGACCTTCACAGACAAATGTGCTACATATCATGATTAGAACTTGAAGATGCTTTTGTTGAAAAAAGAGTAGTAACTGTTAAGTCAACAAATGATTATAATTATTACTGATAAAAAAAAGGTAAAAAGGATAAAAACCCACAATGATTTTCAAGAATCTTTTAGCCTTTCTGTCCACGGGTTGAGCTCTAAAATGTTGTGCAGATGATGAATCTGCCGATTTAGACAACTTATTCAAGAGAACCATGCCTTGGCTCGGTGAAGATATGTCCGCAAAGGATACCGGCCTTAGCTTAGTCCAGTGGATGAACATGCAGCAGAGCTCGATACAACCCAACTACTTAAACCCGTTATCGGGATCTCTTTTGCAAAACTACGGAGGACAAGATCTTTCGCGCCAATTCGGCTTATCACCACCGCAAATGCTTAATCAGAACACCTTGCAGTTCAATGGTCAACAACGGTCAGCAGCAATGCAGCTTGACCAGTTACAGAAACTACCCCAAGGTTCCCCCATGATGCAGCCTCAGCAACAGCTGGCTGATCCAAATCAGCAACTCATGAGACAAAATCTGATCAATCAGACGCTACCCCAGAACCAAATTCAGCCCCAAATTCAGAATGCACTTCAGCAGCAGTCGTCGATGCAGAACCATCATATGTATAGAAACTTTCAACAGCAACAGCAGCAGACGACGGCCGTGAGTCAAAGTCAAAGTCAACAGAACAACTTGTTGCCACCCCAGTTTCCAGACCAACAAATTGGTCAAATGTCCGATAATCAGATTCCCCTTCAGCTTCTACAGAAGCTTCATCAGCAGCAACAATCGCTTTTGGCTCAGCAGCAACCACCGCAAGATCAGCAGAAACCATCGGTGGACGTACCTCAAAGCTTCTCGAGGTCGGTGCCATCCAGCCAAACGATGGACACCCCGCCTCAACAGATGTCGAGAAACAATAGCCAAGCGAATCTTCGGTTTTCTCAGCAATCAAATCTTCTTCATTCAAACCAGCAGTTCACACCGACCAATCAGCTTTCGACAAATGGCAGCAGCTTATTGACCGGGACCGTAGGCGGAGGAGGAGGCCAATCCGGGATCACGGATGACGTCCCATCGTGTTCCACGTCACCTTCGACGAATAACTGCCCGACCATGGTTCCGTCGATGATCAACGGTAGTAGATCTTATATGAACACGATTACAGGTGGCGACGACATGACGCAACAAGCTTCCGCTCATTTAATGAATTCTGGCGTAACCACGGTATCAACGGCAAATGTCAACTTTGGTGGTAAAATTAGTCAACCGAATGCACCGTCGGTCAATGTTACCAAGAGCCATAACCACCAAGGGTTGTTGGCCCCGCTTACGTACTTTTCCGGGACCCCCCAGATGGATTTCTTGGACAGTTCGTCTTCGGCGACTTCGGTTTGCGTTCCACAGAACGATCTTCACTTACAACACCAGAACTCGAACCAGTTGTCTTCCAATTCACAGCCGGTGGTGCCGCAGCCGAGAGACGCGATTCAAGATGGCGAAGTTCAGAACGATCCGAGAACAGACGTTCCGTTCGGGATGAACATGGACAACCATCTGGGATTGCCGTCGATGATTCTCGACCCTCTGACGACAAAAGGGATGGCGGCGGGATCTAGTAAGGATTTTCAAAACAATCTCAGCCCGGGTGGCGTGATATTAAGCTATGAAAACCCGACGAAAGACACTCAACCGGAACTCTCTTCATCCATGGTTTCTCAATCGTTCGGAGTTCCAGATATGTCTTTCAACCCCATTGACTCCACGTTAAACGACGGCAGCTTGTTGAACGGTGGTGTTTGGGCTCCACCTCCACAACAGTTTCAGCGAATGCGCACATATACCAAGGTCCGGTTTCAAACTAGTATTATTTATAAATGTGAATTTTGAGTTGAGTTAAGTTATGAACTTATAGTTGTTATAGTATTATTTATAAATGTGATTTTGTGGGAGTTGAGTTATGAACTTATGATGTATATAGGGCCAGGCTCAAATGGAAACTAATCTTTCATTGCAAACGTGAGGACAACCGAGAGCATGCCACGTGGCATATTAAGTTTGAGCAATAGAAGATTATTCAGACCGAATAATACAACATTCAGTATTATTCAGACCAAATGTTGTATTATTCCGTCTGAATAATGCTGAATGTTGTATTATCCGGTGTGATTAATACATGATTATTCAGACTGAATATGTCACGTGGCATGCTCTCGGCTTTCTCACGTTCGCAATGAGATTTGAGTTCGTAGCCGAACTTTCGTCGTTGTTTATGTATAATATATATGTATTTGGATGGTGTAGGTGTACAAGCGTGGAGCAGTTGGAAGATCGATTGATATTTCCGGTTATTCAGGGTACGAGGAGCTTAAACAAGATCTGGCTAGAAGATTTGGTATCGAGGGCGAACTAGAAGATGGTCAAAGAGTTGGGTGGAAACTTGTGTATGTGGATCATGAGAAATGATGTTCTGTTAGTAGGGGATGACCCTTGGGAGTAAGTCTTCTTCTTCCTCTTTTCATATATTTATCGATTGGTGTGATTTTTGTTACGAGTTTATAACAAACGGCTTGAATATGATACATCAGGGAGTTTGTGAGTTGTGTTCGTGCATAAAAATCTTGTCGCCTCAAGAAGTGCAACAGATGAGTTTGGATGGAGATTTCGGTGGGAACAGTGGTGTGCTTCCGAATCAAGCTTGCAGCAGCTCGGATGTTTAGAAACGAGAATCGTTTTAACCGTTAGGGTAGTTATTGGAGTCGCTAACCAAGTATGGATCATCATGTGTATGTTTTAAAAATGGAAGGAAGAAGCGGGTTTTGGTTGGTTGGTATGTTTAAGATTTTAGAGAAAAATGATTATAATGTCTAAATCTTAATTTGGTGATAGTTATAAAAAGTTTGTGTTAACTAGGTAGCAATAGAGGCAGGCATTGAGAGTGTATAGAGGTGTAAACTTGTTCAAAGCCCGGTTAATATGACTTGTGCTCAGTGCTTAATTCTCAAGATTCATCATCATTATAGCTGTGTGTCTTTTTATATACCATAAGTATATAATAATATTGTTAGGGTGTAAAAGATGTAAGGCAAGCTCGAGTATCATTATATTCGACTCAAACTTGAAAGTCAATACTCGAGCTCAAACTCGACTCGAAAGCTCGTGAGTAGTAAAAATCCAAACTCGAACTTGACTCGAAAACAATTCTTGAGCTCGAACTCGAACTCGTTTCAAACTCCAACCAAGCCATATGTTGAAATCTTAAAGTTTATCTTATAATTATAAGTTATAAAACTTAAAATGTATTCACTTAAAGTTTACTCAACTCTAGGATACCTAAAAGTTTTCTATTCACTTAAACCACAGAGAATAGCTCTGATGTTTCCGCATTCATTAGGAAACGTGTTTGATTCATTCAGTTTTTAAAAGTTTTTTCAAGAAAATTATAACTTTAGGGTTATTTCGGTTGTTTAACTTTTTCCGGTTTTTAAAGAAATTTTCCAAAAAGAATAAAAATTTAAAGAACACGTTTGATTCATTCAATTTTCAAAAGTTTTCGAAGAAAATTAACATTTTAGGGTGCGTTTGGTTATGGAAATTTTTCGAAAAATGAAAATTTAGAAAACGCGTTTTGGTTCATTCGGTTTTCCAAAAGTTTTTCTAGAAAAATAAAACTTTCCGTCTTCTAAACTTCTATGTAAATTAGAAAACTGATTTTAATATTTTTTCAAAATTTTGTAAACGAGTTTTCTAATGTTCTAAAATGGAAATGAAAACTCCCCTATTTCAACTAAACACATTTTCTAAAATTTTCATAGAAAACTCAACTCTATCTTCTGAAACTGTTTTCTAGAAAAATAAAAGCAGTTTTTCACAACCAAACGCATCTTTAAATTTCCATGGAAAAAAGAATATAGTGAAAAACTGGATGATGTTATTTGCTAGGGTTGGTGGTGTCTGTTGAATGAATCTAAAGGAAACAAACCATTTCAAATCTACAAAAGCATTCATGCTAATCCAGAATCACTCCACCACACACACACAGTTGCAACATAGCATTAGAACCACTTTATTACTAATCACTTATCAGATCACTTATCTATCCATAAACCATTAAGATTATTGCCTACCATGCCATTTTCATGGTGAAAATCTTACCTGTTCACATATATGAGAGTCATTCTTAAAGGTAAAGCATCTTCTCAATGTGAAACCTCAAATAGCTTCTTAAAGCTATATATTGCATGTATTTTCAAGGATAGTTTTCTATTGATTTGAAACAGAATGAGTACATGAAATTCTAAATAAGTAGTGTACAACACGCGTAAAACAATCACGTAAGATGTGAATGAACCAGCACCAAAACTCAACTAACCATCGGCTCAGGACTGGCAGAAGAAGAAGACGACAATATATCTAGAAGCGAATTGTGGGCTGGAATCTCCTCGTGCCATAGTGGGAGTGTATCACCCGGATAAAAGTTGCGTGTCACCCCCTCTGAATTGATCTGCACCAGACATTATTATTATTATACAAATTCGTTCACATATACTGATTAAATATTCAAAAACTTGATCATAATAAATAAATAATAATGTAGATGGCATGTTATGTATGAAATTAAGAACTTGATTATAAGACGTGGTAGATTGTAATTAATAACAAAAAACTCACAATTACTGTCCGAACAACTCCGCCACTGGCACCATCTCGAGCAATGGCAAGAGAAACAGCCTTCACCACCAATTTCTGCATTAACACAGATTTTAAAAGGAAATTGAACCCAATTAAAGGAAAATTCTGGAATTAGAAACGGCCATTACAACGACTCATGATGTTTTTCTTGCTAAAGAGGGACATGCTAAAGCATAACAAAAAAGGATTTTACATATTTGATATCTCAACACTTGTACTTGGTGTTCGTATTATTACTACTAATATCTTGATATTATGATAATAATAACCTGTAATTGAATTTTAGTAGCAGGTACCGAATCTGATCTTTGGATGCTACCATCATGCCATTGCCATGAATCTAATCTCAAAATTCATAAATATTATGTAATACAAACCTCAGCTTCATCTTTTGTCATTCCGTCCTTCCATTCTTGATCAAAGAAACCATACAAATATGTCGAGCCAGATCCTACATACATCAAAACCATATAAAGAAATTAATACATATGTACCCTACAAGTAATAAACTTCAATTTTGTTACAACAACAGACTTATCAATCTTGCTTCTTATAATAACAATAAGTAAACATAAGCGGCTTAAGTTATTGCTGAAACGAAACCATGATGTCCTTATGAGAAAAACCAAGTGAACGAGGATAACGTCATACTGTAGGGAAGGAAAGGCTTAGGAGTCATTTGTAAGCTTAAGATATGAGAATGTGATATGTTCAGTAGCAAGAAAGATAGGTTTTAATCAATAAAGTCAAAGCAAGAGAATCCACTTAAGTAGGATGAAGACACACACATACCTCCAATTGCAAAAGGCTGCTCTACAATTGTTCCACCAAGAGGGACTCCGTATATTTTACCCCCCTCGTACTTATCCCATCCACCCACAATCAGCCCAGCTTGCAGCATATTCTGCAAAGGTCACATATTATATTATATATTATACATACAGGAACTTTGAATTGATACAAGTTGAACAGCAGTTCACTCGGCCCAAATGAAGAATATGCCAAAAATGAGATACAAGGAGATAACTACTGTGACGACAGAGTATGGTATATAAAGATTTAAACCCTCTCTCAGAATAGAACATAGTTTTCCAACAGAATAAGATGTTGAGAGCCCAAGTGAATCCATCATCACTCAAATTTGAAGTTAAAAAGTAAGCCATTTGAAATCTAAAAGTTAGATGATGGATTCTCTCTTTTTTTTTGGATGGAGGCAGATATGTGAAAGTCAAGAAAAAGATGAAGCATATTATGGCAAAGACTCAGCTATAAGATCCCAGCCTACATATAATAGTAATTAATTACAACGCTAAAGGATCAATATTTAATGATAGCGATAGCAAAAAGGTATCCACTTGAAACTGAAAGATACTATTACAAGAAATATAAGTTTTTGTATCTAGAGAAAACTTTTATCAATGTGGTATATCACTACTTTCGGGTACAACATCTATTAATTTGCCGTATAAATCTATATTAATGACATTTGACACATGTTTTAACATTTGGACCAGAAAGATTATTATATCAAATAATTAGAATTCAACCAATGGAGTAGGATCAAAACATAAACAATGCAATAGATTGGATACCCCATTTTAAAGCTTTTTATCAAACACTAACCTTATTGTTGTATGATAACAGTCTGATAAGGTTGGCAGCAACTTTGACAGTTGCAGGCTGGCCAAGTTGTATCCTGCACCAAATAGAATAATCTGTTGATATGTTTGCAAAAGAGATTGGAAATATTTGTACCGGTTAAAAATAAGCAAGAGTATTTTCGAAACCAAGAAAAGGGGCATGTGACAACCATGGGTGAAGAATAACTGGGAGTTTCTACTACATACCTTTGTCAATTATTACATTAACTACTACATGGAAGTTACAAAGATGCATATGACAGCTCCTACTCATTTTGTTTGGTCCCACTAGGCTGACACATTAGTCTAATACCGTAAATTTCATGGAATAGTTAACCAAAAAAACTTTCACAAGTTAACGCTATGAAACACACATATTGTGGGACAAAGTAATATTGCTATATATATATATATATATAGATTAGAAAAGCTTAAGTTTCTTACGTGTGTTGATGTAGAAAGTGGCGGACATAATCAGAAACAAGTTGTGAATCTGCAGCCTGAAATATGACGATAATTTAATGAATAACTAAAAGAAGAGTACAAATCATGGTTGTTTGAATGATAACTAAGTCACGGGGATCATCAACCAACTTAGTTGAGACCACCACCTCTTAGCTATCATATTTCCGGCACAATCACCACCAACTTAACAAAACTTTCAAGTTCTTATCTTGGCCATGGAATGGACATCACAACAAGGTCTGGTACTGTACACGAACCTCATCTACGCTATGAATTGTTAAAAGGTAAACGGCCAATGCAATGAAACAAAGTTGTTTGAGTGCCATGAGGTGAAGGACAAGTGATAAATGTTGGCAGTAAAATCATTACATAAAAAGGTAATACTGTTGGGTAAAAGGTTGGGATAAGAAGTAAAACACATGCATTCCTTCAGTTCATATGTTTATAAAACAACTTCTAGTCCTATTTGCTCCTAGTTAGTCAATTAAACTGAGCTGAGAGCTACATCTAACTTTTATGCTCGAGAACAGTCAACTGACAAAAGTAAATATATGGATGCATGCAAATGGTAACTAACATTCACACTTTTCATAAGAGTTTTACTAGGTATAATCTCGGATATGCCAACAGTTAAATCAAATTGAATTACTGGCACTCACAAAAGGGTCATCCCAGGATGATTAAGACAGACCAAAGTAAAATGCATCCTAGAATTTATAAACGCAGCCGTTATGTAATAAAGAACTTACACTCCAAATTCCTACTCCCTAGTCCCTAGGATGGTAGGACCTTCAACCATATATAAAGGTAGCCGTTATGTATTAAAGATACCCTTTTTGGTCATTTTACATACTCATAAACTAGTTTTTGCCGAACATAATTTATTCATAAGCTAGCTTATCACATAGCTTATTTCCAAACACACTACACCTAAAATATGATTAACCACAATCCCGTGTACACTTGAAAAAAATGTTCCACTTTCAACCTTTATCCATCTAAAATTTAGGCTAACATAAAAACTACTCATATGCTATCAACCAGTAAATCAATATGCACATATAACACAAAGGGAGAGAAGAATCCAACCGATCCAGAGCGGCAAAGGTAAACATTATCTGTCAGCTGAGTGATCTTATCAGACGCTCTATTTGCCACGTATAGTCCTGTCCAAAACAAAATTCAATCAAATAAATAACTCAAGTTATCAACAAATCTCATGGACAGACCTCCCTTAGAGGCCACGGTGGCACGGGACACCGGTTTATTTGTGCGCTGAAGGGTAAAATTTTCTACTTTATGAAGGTGCAACTGTATTATTTTGGAGGGTGCCAACGTATCGTTTTCGAAACTTCAAGGTGTGCACCTAAAAACCAAAAACTTCTATCGGAATCAACCAAAAAATTCACCCGAAATCAATCAAAAAAACCCGAAAATTTCTCATGAAATCAACCAGAAAACCTAAAATTTCTTTCGAAATTAAAATTCTCTCAAAATCAACTAAAAAACCTAAAAATTCTTTCAAAATCAGCCAAAAAACTTAAAATTTCTCTCAAAATCAACTAAAAAAACCAAAAAATAAAAAATAAAAAAAAATCAAACAACCCAAAAAAATCTCGCAATTCAACAAAAAAAAAAAAAAAAAAAAAAAAATCTCAACCAAAAACTTAACTATATGGTGCCAATAATTGTTCAAATCTCCAAACCAGATATGAAACTGATAGAAAAACTAACAAAAAAAACTAGATTTCATTCATCAAATTGAAGCGTTCTACTGCTGATATCATAATCCGATTACAAACATGTTGATTCAAAATCAAAATGTAGCTCTTGTTTATGAAGTAATGGATCAACAGACAGTTCTGATAAGATATCAAAGAGGAAGTCTTAACACGATCAGCTCCTAGGGTTCATATTAAGCAATTTAGAGTAAGAAGAAATTAAGAGTGATATATAATACCGGTGCTGGTTCGAGAATCAGCTCCGAGGATAACGCCACCGTCATAAGTGACGCCGATAATGGTGGTTCCCATTGAATGTGGAGAATTCAGATCCTTCATAATCGAATCCATTCGAATTTCTTGAGAAAAATCTGTAAATTTTGATCAAATAATCGAAGAAGAAGAAAGAGCCAGAAGAAGAAATAGAGAGAAAAGAGTTTTCTTGCACAAAAAGAAGTTCAAGATTATTTAATTATAATATCAGTCCCTCAACTATTACATATGGCAAAGGCTATGTTGGGTAAACTAGGTTATAAGCTACCGGGTAGTTGATAGGCTGACTATTGATTGATAAGCTAGTTAGTAACTGATAAGTTATTGTATGAATAAAGTATGTTTGGCAAAAACTATAGCTTATGAGTATGTAAAATGACCAAAAAGGGTATGTTTGAATTTAACAATTAATATTAATAAGGGGCTGTTTGTTTGATACACTGTTATCTGATCGTAAGGGGCTGTTTTGTTTCGCGGGCGGGCTGCTGTTATGCAGAAGCAGTGGAGTCCGTTTTCGTGTCTGTTCGTGGGTCAAAGTGGCAGATTTCGCTCCGCTTTGGTGCCGTTTTTCTTTGTTGCGACTAGTCGTTTGCTTTTTACCTCTTGTAAACACAGCGTCTAGTCCGGCTTTCTTGTTTCATGTTTAGTTTTTATTTTTCGTTGGTACTTTGTAACGCTCGTTGGCTTTGGTTGGTTGGTAATAAATTGGTTTGCCGTTCAAAAAAAAATATTAATAAGGATATATTGGAAAAAAAAAACTACAAAAAACTTCCAAAAATCTATTAATAGTAGCGTTTCAAAAAGTTAGCTTATGATTAGGGGTGTAAGTGAGCCGAGCTGTTCGTGAGCTACTCGGGATCGACTCGTTAAAAGCTCGACTCGAGCTCGAGTTAAACGAGCCCGAGCCGAGCTCGAGCCTTATTTCGAGCTCGTTTAATAAACGAGCTCGAGCTTTTACAATTAAGCTCACGAGCCTAAACGAGCCTAAACGAGCCTCAACTAGTATATATATTATATAAATATATATTAAAAAATAACTATTAAATAATTAAATACTAAATAATAAAAGTATTAAAAAATAAAAAATACATAATAAATATTGATTTATAGGTAAACGAGCCGAGCTCGAGCCGAGCCCGAGCTTGCTAAATTCTTGACGAGCTCGAGCTCGAGCTTGACACATAAGGCTCGAAACGAGCCGAGCTCGAGCTCGAGCTTTATACACTTAAACGAGCCGAGCTCGAGCCTAATCGAGCTCGAGCTCGACTCGGCTCGTTTACACCCCTACTTATGATACATGTTTGGATGGACTAGCTTATAAACTGGTTTATTTTTGCCAAACACAGCCAAAATAAGCACTAAACTCAAGTTCAATAAACTAGTTGTCAAATACTCAAATTACTTTTACCGGTAGTAGTTAGATTTTTATGGTTGAAAATGGGTAAGGATAAGCTCCTTATCTGGTATATTTCGACCCGTTCGATAGGGGTAATGGCAAAAAAGATTCTATCTACTTAATCGTTACTATTTTAGTCGAAATTCTAGTTGGTAGAGTATGGATAAAGTATTTTTCGTTATCCATTTATCCGTCGCCCGTTTATATGTATAGGGGTTGGGTTCCAATGAGAACTTGAGGTTAATGTGAAAAGTTGTTATCAACCGTTAGATGAAAAGTTGATGCACATTAAGAAGAGATGCACTAAGTTGAACCAGGTCAATTATCTTCTAAGTATTCAATGTTTAAATTGATCAATAGTCACTTGCATATTAGGATGGATACACATAATAACCTATGATAACGGTTGTCAGTATGATTGCTTTTAATATTTTTGTCGAATTACTATAATTTACGTAGAGGTACAACAAGCATACAACCGAACAATTTAAACATACTATTCATCAGATATAATCACGAGGAGTCGGACTTAGACTCTAAACTTAGCCTTAGGCTTCAAAATTTAAATTGATTGCTTTTAATTCTTTTAGGTCACTAACTTTTAGAAAATGAAATATGTTAATAACGCTTGAATATTTGAAGGCAATCCGCATAGGTCTCTAGTTAATTAGTATGCACCATTTCCTTAATTCTTTCTCGTTACCATCTTCAATTTTCCCTTTTCTCTCTCTAAAATCTCATTCTTTCTCTCTTTCTCTCTCTACTTTCTCTCTTTGTTCTTTGTTAATTCCATGCCCACATTAATCCATTCCATCTTCAAGTTTTGTGTACCTCTGATCATCGGCCGCCATCATTGTCCATTTTCCGTTGCATCTCCGGTGGGCGCGCACTCGCCGTGCGCCCACCACGCCCGCCAACCGCCGCGGTCCTCGTCATGATGGCGGGCCGCCCTCACCGACGCTTCTTTTATCTTCTCTTCTTTGTATCTATCATGACCGGCCTCGTAAATAGTTTCGATAACGACACCCTTCTCGAGTTCAAGAATTCGATCATCAACGGAGATCGGTTGATCACGTGGAACCCCTTAACCAACCCATGCGACGGAAACATACCCAATTGGGACGGTCTTCTTTGCGCCAACGACACCGTTTGGGGGATTCGACTCGAGGGAATGGAGCTCGGTGGCACCATCGACACCAAAATCTTGTCGAAAATGCCGTCTTTGTTGACGTTAAGCTTCCAAAACAATAGCTTTCAAGGCGGATTTCCGGACTTCAGAAGGCTACGTGGATTGAGAAGCATTTTCTTGACGGCCAACATGTTCTCCGGGGAGATTCCGGAGAATGCTTTCGATGGGATGAAGAGGCTTAAGAAGCTTTACTTGGCAAACAACGAGTTCCGGGGTAAAATCCCTTCATCGCTAACCGCATTGCCGAAGCTAAGAGATTTGTTGTTGGAGAACAACCGATTCGAGGGCGAAATACCCAAGTTTGTGAGAGATAACTTGCTGGTGTTAAACTTTACGAACAATAATTTACGTGGTCCGATCCCGAAACCGCTTCAGGAATTCCCGGCGAGCCAATTTGCCGGTGAGTTTTTCGGTTTTCTCTCGATCGTTATGCATACTACAACAAATTTGAATTTACGGGACGCCTAAAATAAATAAGCGCTCCAACAAAGTGTTTTATAGAACCAAACAAAAAAGTGTTCTATCTAAAAATATTACAAAAAGTTTATAAGACACTTTTAGATGTTGTAACAAGTTTTTTAGAACATTTTTCAAATAAAACGTCCTATTAACTATTTTTACGACATTATTTGAAAGTGTCCTATAAACATAAAAGTTCTCTAAAAAGATGAGTCTATATATAAAATTAGCTAATATAACACTTTATTTTGAAAATGTCTTAAAAAAACTTGTTACATGTCTCAAAAGCATTGTATAAACTTAGATCTTATAGACTTTATTGTAACACTTTTAGATAGAACATTTTATTTAATAACAACCATTACAACAAAACTGGGTTTGTAGGATGACTAAAATGTTTAAATGTCCTGATAGAACCTTTTATAACAATAAGGTTTTCAAGTAGTTTTTAAAATAGGATGTGCTAGTAATTTATATTATACTATATTGTTTGGGAAAAAAAATGATATATTTACATGATACTTCTCAAAATTTTCCTCTTGCGAAAATAAACTTTATTTAATAATATCCTAAAAAACACTTGTTAAAACGTCAAAAATATCCTATACACTTATTGCAATACTGTTACATATGATATGATATGCACAATTATTTGGTATTATTATAGTCGATTTGGATCGATCTAATTCGTTCCCGCATGAATGCCTTTCGACAATAGGTAACGGCGAGCTTTGTGGAGCACCATTGGCAACGCAATGCAAGGTCGTGAACCCCACCCCCGATCCCTCCATCGCCCCCTCCCCCTCCGCCACCAGCAACCACACCCCCTCCACCACCACAATCATCATAATAGTATCGGTGGTCGTTGCGGCGCTGGCGGCGATCGCAGCAGCTTTCATCATCCTCCAACAATTCGGCCCGTCGTCCACAAATTGTTTCCAAGCTTCCGCCTGCACGAAAGGACCTTCATCTGAACATAACGAAATGGAGCAAGGTTGCTCCACGGCCACCGCCAGAGCCGTCGTAAAAAAGGCCGACGTCTTGACTTTCTTAAGAGACGACGTAGAGAAGTTTGACTTAACGGAGTTGTTGAAGGCATCGGCGGTGATCCTAGGCGGCGGGGCGTTCGGATCCAGTTATAAGGCCGTTCTCACCCGCCAGAGAGTCGTGGTCGTGAAGAAGTTTGAGCAAATGAATAATGTCACAAAAGATGAGTTCGTTAATCATATGCAACGGCTAGGGAAGTTGGATCACCCGAACTTGCTACCCGTTCTCGCTTTTTACTATCGGAAAGAAGAGAAACTCTTTGTCGTGGACTACGTCCATAACATCAGCTTGGCCATGCATCTACACGGTATGCTATAATTTCGTAACACACTATATAAGTCTTACGTTATCGGCTACTAATAACTTTTGTCATGGTTTTATTTCGATTTGGAGGTTATTAATTAGTTCCAGGCTACTTTTGCTTTGGGATGTTAAACTTTTTGAACATAATAGTCACACTCTACAAAAAAGTTTGATTATATAAAAAATCAAATATGTCTAAGTAACCTAATAAACTACTTTATAGGTTCCAGGTTTATAGAACTAAACAAGTGCGTGTCATGTGTAAAAGTCTTACAAATGTTAATAAGACCGATGGTGGATCTAGGATTTTTGCATAGAAGGAACCTTTAAGGTAGATTATAGGTATGCAAAGTTTCCGAATGTGTTTTTAGCCTAATTCCACTAGTTCGAGGTTTTTTTAAAAGTTCTTTTTTATTGATTTCGATATACTTTTTTGTTTTTTGATTGATTTTGAGATTTTTTTATGGTGGGGGCACATGTATGAAATTATTAGGGAACGATGATATTAAGTTTTTAAAAATGTGTTTAATCGAGGTAAAAGAAAAAAAAAAGATTTACGGGGTCTATCCCCCACCTCCAACACACTAGATGTGCCTTGATAAGACGTTTTGGACATTTTAACAAGTTTCTTAGGATACTTCTAAAATAAATTATCATATTATTCTTTTTACATGATGTTATTGGAAAAAAATTATTATAAGTCAAGTGTCTGATAAAAAATGTCTTCATAGTAAAATTCTCAAAAACATCGTTTAAAAAAATTGACCGGACATTTTATTTCAAGAGTGTACTAAGAAAGTTGTTAAGACGCTTTAAAACATTATATTAACCTATTGTACCACTTTTACATAAGATGTTTGATTGTTTCACTGTATAAACTTTAGTCCTCTAAAGCAGTTTATTAAAACATTTAGACATACTTGGCGTCTTATAAAGCCAATTTTGTTGTGGTGACATATATGTTGTTCTCGGGGGCTAATTTGTACTCGAAAATGTTTCAGGAAAGCGAACTTGCGGAAGTAAAATTTTGGATTGGCCTACTCGGTTAAAGATCGTGAAAGGAGTAGCAAGAGGGCTTATACATCTTTACAACGAGCTTCCAAGCCTAATCGCGCCTCACGGTCACCTCAAGTCATCAAACGTTTTACTGAACCGACAATTCGAGCCCCTCCTCACTGACTACGGACTCGTTCCCATAACCAACCATGAACAGGCACGGAATGTCATGGTCGCTTTCAAATCACCTGAGTACAAGAAATATGGACGCATCACAAAAAAGACTGACGTATGGAGTCTTGGAGTGATGATTCTCGAGATCATGACCGGTAAGTTACCGGCAAACTCGTTCAACCAAGGCAAAGGCGGTGACACTGCCGACCTAGTCGACTTTGTGGACTCGATGATGAAGGAGGAGCTCACGACCGATTTGTTTGATAAAGAGATGGGAGAGTTCGATAAGGGTAACGAAGAGGAGATGTTGAAGTTGTTGAAGATAGGGTTAAGTTGTTGCGAACCCGATATAGACAAAAGATGGGATGTCAAAGAAGTTGTCAATAGTATCGAGAAGGTGAGAGAAAAGACCGACGATGGAGAGGACATGAACGACGATGATCAAGAACAACGATGACATCGAGAACGGTGTTCGAGGTTAAAAACGCAGGTTAGATTCATTTTAGTAGGGTAAAATGTTGATTTCAGGGGCTTAGGACGTTCATGAAGGTAGTTTTGAGAAGATCGTAGGAGATACAAGTAAATTTGTGTAATCTTAGTGAGGAAAAATTAGAGGTGTTTGGTTTGACGGAATGTTTTTCAGGGATTTGGAATTGGAAGGATTTTGAATTTTTGATCTGATTGATTTGTAGGATTGAAAAATGAAATTGAATTTCATTCTTTACAAAGACAACTTAGATAAAAATCACATTCAAAATAATAATAACATCCGTTAAATTACCTTTTATTAATTGATTGCCACAAAATAAATGTTTTAAGATATTTTAAAACATTATTGTAGGTTTAATTCCAAACTTCTTTTCCAACTAGGGGATTGAAATTGAAAACATACACAAGATATATTTATTTCTTATGATATTAGCATGTAATACCATTAATAAAACCATAAAATTAGCATTAGCCTTAAAGATTGGGTTGTAGTTCTTGTATTGGGTGAACCAAAGCATTAAATTGTGACGTTTAGTGGCATGTAGGGGGTAGTCGTCTTGTTGTGCTGGTAGGTGTGACCATAAAATCGAAGAAACATGATGCAAGATTGTTGTTTCGGGTTTTAAGCTTCAAGTAGGGGGTAGTCGTCTTGTTGTGCTGGTAGGTGTGACTATAAAATCGAAGAAACATGATGCAAGATTGTTGTTTCGGGTTTTAAGCTTCAGAATTGAGATGTCATGTGTAGCATTGTGCACAGGTACACTAACCATTATTATATTATAAAGATTCTATTACCCTTATTTTCAAGAATTTCTTGAAAATTATTTGTGAAGCTCGATGTACAACCTCTAAAGCACATATCCTCACACGACCTCCTAATGAATTTCATTATTTTCAAGTTATAAGCGCAAGTTACCATTTATATACCCTTAGAATTAGTTTTTAATTTACTTTTAACTCCTTAGGTGGTGTTTGTTTTTCTTCAAAAGCGCTTCAGAGCCTCTTTTTGCTTTCCCCCGCAGCACACGCGCAGCACTTTCTTGCGCAGCTTGTTTGTTTTTTTTTCCCCGCAGCACTTCCAAGTGCTGTCCGTGTGCTTCTTGGCGCAGCACTGGCCCAAGTGCTTTTCCCACAGCACTTCCAATTCCTTTGCTTCCCATCTATTTTTTTATATACATTTTTTTATATACATTTTTTTTAACATATACATTTTTTTATACATTTTTATCTATTTTTTTAACATCTATTTTTTTTTTACATTTTTTATCTTTCCCCACATCTATTTTTTTTATACATATTTATCTATTTTTTTATACATTTTTTTATACATTCTTTGTTGACTTTATTAAAAAAATTGTTAACCTGATTAAAAAATAAATTATATAAATTACATTTTTTGTGTCTGCAGATGTAAAAAACAAACAGTCTTTCCACAGCAGTCTACAGAGGTTGGGACCACTCTTCTGCCACAGAGGTCTGCAGATGTGGTCCGCAGCACACAGCACTTTTACCTCTTCAAAACAAACGCCACCTTATTTTTTTCATTAACTCCTTATATTAAGGTAAATAATGTATATGAACTACAATATATTTAAACTTTCGTTTTTCCTATTAACAAATATTATCATTATAATTTTCCACAAACCTTCAAAATGAGCCAAATATTAAATATTTTTGGATATTTGTTTGTATTTATATTTATATTTTTCATTTTACACCCATTATCTTTAACTATCTTGTTAAAATTCTTTGAACAGTTAAAATTGAAACTTTTAAGGGTTGTTTAGTTATGACTTAATGAGCCATAATACCTATATAACTTATTCGCTAAGCCATAATTAGTTGTTTGGTTACGGCTTAATCTAGCCCACACTCGGATGTGGGGTGAGGAAAGGTAAGATGTACACAGGCGTGACCTCTACCCTAAAGAAAGAGTACAACATTGACTGATACAATGTTAATAATAAACACAGGATAATCCTACAAAGAACAGTGTCCATTGCTTAACAACTTCAAACATGCAATTTTATTAATAATGGTCCAAATTCCTTTTTGAAGGTACAGAATCAATCAAGCAGGTTACTATAGAGGCACATAATTGACTATGTGTGGTTTCATGATTTTGAGATTAAGCATGCATTATTATGTCTTATCTAATCAACAGCTTCACGAATGACCGTAATCAGCCGAGCTCAACTGACCTAAAGCAGGCAGGCTAACGAACATCAGCGGCTTACACGAGCTGGAGTTTGGAGAGGCTCAATGGAAGCTAACGGATTTACTTGGTATGAGAAAGCAAGTTGCCACAAGTCCATCACACCCTTCTTCACAAACAGGACCTGTCTCTTTAAAATACTGCAGTAAAAAAAAAAAGAAAAAAAAAAAACTCAAATACCATTAACAAACCAACTTTTTTATATCATTTTGGTGTTACTCGCTTTTGGTGCATGACATAACTTGATATGGGTAATTTAGTAATTTTGGTGCATTTTGTTCCACTCAGTCGCCCAAAACGTGGGAAACAAGTTTTTATATCCCATTTTGTAAGTTATAGCTTTATAGAGACTGGTAAAAGAATGAAATATTCTTACCTTGTTATTGAATATTTCTTCCTCCGCATATAATATAAAATGAGAAGCATCAAAGCTGTCAGAAGGATACTTCCATTCGATATTGCAAACTTGATGCTACCGAACTTTACATTAAGGGTGCGGAACCACCAAGAGGTAGAAACATGCTGTGCAGAATATCTTAGAATTGCTTCTTTTGCAGTATCGGGTTGAGTCTTCGATGATGGTGTTTGTTTTTTGTGAGAAACAGAAGAGGTTACGTTTCCATCTGATTGAGAGCCCGTGGCATTATTAGAAGAGTACATAGACTGTAACCTTCGTAAATATTCCTAAAAGGGAAAACATGCACAATGAATCAGAGGTACAACTCAAATGAGTAGATAGCATCATCTAACCAAATCAACATCTTTTAGAATCTTACTTCTAAAGCACAAGTTAATCTATGGTACAACTCAAGGCCATTAAGATACGGTATCACAATTAATTCCTTTTGTGTGTTCTACTCAGCCATCAAAATAGAAAGATCCTATCCACAGGATGATGGTTAAGGGAGGACCTAGAGCCTGAATTATTACATTAAAACCAACTTGAAAAAACGTAAAAAGAAAATAACCTCGCTTAATATATAGAGAGAGTCAGGTTCAAATGAGAACATTATTTAGAACACAGAACCAACAAAATCATAAGATTTTGCATTAACTTTCGAAAAAAGCCAACGGACGACTTTGGACACAACTTGCAAAGTTGCGTGAATCATATATGATTTTGTACATAAATCATATATGATTGTTTTGGTTCTCGTGTTCTTTTAAATAAGTATTGTTCTTGTTTGATCCTCCCTCCATATATAAGTTATCACATTAGTTGGGTAAAGGGTGGAAATTGAACCCCTTTTTTCTGCTATGACTAACATAAGAGAAACATGCTTCTCTAGTAGAGGCTTATTTCAGCAAAAATTTCAATATAGTGGCATGATACTGAAATGCATAGGAATGATCAGACAAAACTGATACAGATGTGCTTCCATTTGTACGAAGCTGTGACTATCCCATTTTACGAGCTTTGTAATGTTGAGGATAATTCAGTCCTACTGACAAAAAAGTTCCAATGATCAATGAAGCACTTGACAATAGGATATTAGATCATCTACAGGGTCCTGGTACACTATCATTCTATGAATTAAATACATCAGGTGCGCTAGTAGAACCTGAATGAGAATTGCTAAGATATTGCATACCAAAACAGTACAACAAAAAGCTATAAACAACACAATTAATTTGAAAAGCGTAACCAGTGAAAGATCATGTAATCTGGCAAGATTCCGAAATATGATGTAATCCAGTAAGATGGCTACTACCATTACCTGTCGGGTATGCTCGGGTAATGCAGCTTTTTCAACCCAAGAGATGGCAACATCTGTGCCTCTCAAAATCCCTGTGAGAAGAGTTACATATGCCTCAACAATTTGAAGGTATGTATCAACTCCAACAACAAATCTATTGTCGTATCCTTCCATGTAAGACATATTTGTCTCTAGACTTGCCAAAACATAATACCGTTCATCCACAAATCTCCATTTGCTCAAAAATTCCTCAAGTATTTTTTGAGCACCACGAGGGTCTTCTCGCATTTGAAAGCACACCCTGAAAAAGAATGTAGTTTGATTAAAAATAAAACTCAGTGGCAACAAATTATACTAGTAACTGAGCCATTTCTATTTTTTCCTAGTCAGTCTTGTGGAACATATCAAATAAAATGTTGAGAGAACTGAAATTCAGGCAAAAAATGACAACTTTATTATGTGTTAATAATTATGCTCTTTTCTGTACTTCTATGTTGCATCAAACAGACTTTCAGTTTATTTCTTTAGGCCTGGGTTATTCATGAAAACAGCCTCTCGGATCTTGAGGTAGGTGAAAGAGTTGAATATATCTTACCCTCCCCAGACCTTCTGTGTAGGATTGACTTGATTCATTTCACTTTGTATGGTTTTATATAGTTAAAATACATAAATTATTGCTGGAAATACATAATTGTCAATGCATAAAAACATTTGCAAAATAGAAAACTTATACTAAATGTAAGTTGTTTCCTGTTGGAAAATGTGAAACAATCCACCAACCAAGACGAAAGCCAAAGTTGATAATAGCTTGTTAGGGTATGCAAATTACTTGGAAACCGTGGCCCCTTATTTTCCATTTTTGAAAATACAAAGAAAGGAGCAAAAGAACTGAGTTCCCTTGGGGAATAATTCCCTTGAAGTTAATTTTTTCCAATTTTATAGGATAAAGGGAACTTTTATGAATTCAAATGATGCTTTGTGTGATAAAGAAAAACTATAAATAATGGCAACAAGTAGAATGAGTATGTTGATGAGAAAACGTTAATCATCACAAATTAGCATCATCAATATCACAAGTATATTGGGTAATTGTACTTTATAACCACAAACACAATGAGATGTTTGTACCGTACAACTCCCAATGTCCTTTGTGATGTCTATGATCACAGACATCTGAATTGAATGCCATCATCCTTTATGACTATACAAAGAGTGAGCAATACCCAGCAAGGAAAACTTGAACCGGAATGGCAGTGAGTGAATTGTATAGCTGCATCAACTCGTTTATTATTTCCAATGTCCTGGTAAGCAAAAAGCAATTGTTAAATGGATATTAATACTTGAAGACAAAGTAAATCTTTGTAATGCAGACAACATAATGTCCGCAAAGTAATCATGGAAATGGTGCAAGTAAAATCTCCAATTCACTAGGTTCATCAATTGAAAGAATCTTTCTGCTTAAGTAACCCTTACAGAAAATATATTTGAAGAACGAATAGGTCATACATTTAATAGTAATGTACCATTTAGGTGACGGGCATACTTTATGTGGTGAATAACAACTTTTACAATAACTACATCACTTTGCAAGCAATGCTAAAGGGGCGTGAGATTTAAATGAATTGCCACGAAATCTTTAAGTAGCCTACCATCATACCAAAAACTCAAGAAAAAGTTTTAAGAAATAAGAGCATGGTACTGGCTGACTTCGCATGTGATGAGAAAGTTCAAGACAATTACAGTCACACAGAACATAGTCACAGACAAGTGATACAACTGAAGTTCTATAAAAACAACAAATTAAATGGAGAAAACAAAAGGTTAACCACTCATACCTTATTCAAATTTTGTGTATTCAGAATAACCAATTGATTGGTTAAACAAATTATGCTAACCATTACACTTGCTTACAACTTTTTCGAGGACTAGCACACATTTAAATTTCCAGCATTAGCATCTCATCTACTTAATAGACCAAACTTGCATGTTCTTGATATATTGCCAACAAAAGAAAAGATCACTTCAAATCTTCAATATTTAAAAAAGAACATTCATGAGGGAGTGTGGATAGGAGAAAAAGAACCAATAAGAAAAAAATCATGGCAACAACTAAGTGTAAACAGATTAATCTTGCACCTCAATCTCTAGTAATGGCGCATGGCTTTGAGACTTATACCATAAGCCAAGTCACAAGACTTAACCCATACTAATGTTTTATGAAATAGTCCAGCTGTAACGACTTCACCTACTACTACCTTCCCTTGCATTTTGCAAAGAGGCTGCTTCCATTTACTTGAACCAACAACCTCCCAACCAAAAACGAGTAACCTTTACCCGTTGCTCCAAAAAACTAAATACATCATGACAACTACTCAGCAAGAGGAATAATTCCATCATCCGGCTAGTAAGAAGGTGCAACTATGAAAGATGTGTACCTTCCAAGTTCCTGCAAGGACTGCACAAACACCATACCAGCTGACTCAAACATATCATTCAGCTCAATATCTTCTGCACTTCCGTCAGTGTATTCTTTGGCACATACTTGTTTAAGAACAGAAGAAGCTGATGATGCTGCCTCTTCAAACATAGAGCATACCAGGTAGCTGCATGTCAAAGTGATGAAGTATATATTAGAGTTTTTGCATCATAAA
The DNA here is from genome assembly GCA_030169165.1 of Centaurea solstitialis. Lineage (NCBI taxonomy): Eukaryota > Viridiplantae > Streptophyta > Magnoliopsida > Asterales > Asteraceae > Centaurea > Centaurea solstitialis. The sequence continues at coordinate 10,200,380 of CM058043.1, forward strand.
ATGGTATATGGACAAAATTTAGCAAAAATTAGAAGTAGAGACTACAAAAATTAATTTATAAAACCAAAATAATTGGTTATCCAACTTTGGGTGTAGTAAGCTTCCTCGCTCCCCTATCCTGAATGCCAAGTACATGAAACTAGGTACGTACTGAAAGCTAAAGAGGGTGGGACAACACTGCTTTTCCTGTTTACTTGCATAGTGACATGTATAGATCGAACGGAGTAAATAAAATATAATAAAAAGATTAAACCCCATATGATTAGATGAGCTTACTAAAGAGTTGAGATACCTAAAGAAACAAGCTTAAGACCCTATAGCCGTAGCAGAAGTAACTAAACCCCAAATGATTAGATGAGCTTAAAGATGCACAACCACATGAGACAAGAAAGGATCTAAAATGTTAATGCAGCTCTTTATATTGGAAATTCCCAAAGATGTCGAAAATATTAACTACTTCTATTTGTCTATATTAGTTTCCTCCCTTTTCCATTCTTCGTATGCAGGCCCTTTTTTTATTTCTCCTAAATGAGACCTATAATCACTGTCACCCCTCATACAAAATGAACTAAGACCTACAAATGAAAATGATACATGGCCGAGACGAATGGAGACTTGATAACAATTATTTTTCACTTTAACCAAACTTAGGCAACTACTCTTTTCTGAGTAAATTGAGGAATATAATAATCTCCAATTACTCTATAATCCACAGTGCCCTCAAAAGAACACTGATACTCCTTTAATTGTGAGTAAAAAGATAGACACTTGACCTTAATGTCTAAGTCTAACAATTACCTCCAAAAGTTTAACATGGATTTTACTACTTACATAACAGATAACACCATCATGCATAACAACCTATAGCACATAGCATACCTAGTAGAGCTTCTCGATTGGGAAAACATTTCAATGCTCTATAAATCAAAAGGTGTTATTCTTGCGACATTTTCTCATACGATCTTCGGTATTATGAAGATGTGTAATGAAAGCCTTATTCTCTTATATAGCATTCACTATAAGGTCTCCTATAACAACAACAATAATAATAACATTTTTTTTTCATAAAGATGTCAAAGAATCCACATCTACTTTTTACCCAAACTTCAAACCTATTTCCTATACTCTTGTCAGTTAAAGAAATTAATACTTAGGGCCAACTCTCTTTGATTTAGGAACTTAATATATAAAACTTTACTCTCTTTGATCCAAGCACTTAATATATAGTTTTTTTCTTAGAATAACCATGGTATACAACATATTTATGCAATTAATCCAAATACATCTCCATGTAACATGGCCAGATTAGGTTTAGCTTCAATTCAATATACTTACAAACAAAGATTGTATGCAATTCAATCTTCTTAATACGTAAACACATATGAAATCAGTAAGATAAATTTTTGAAAATTGACCTTTCGGCTAGCTCAATTTCGGCCCAAATTGACCGACTTCCGACCGGCGGTACCGTATGAGGTGGTGTTACGGCGGCTGTCTCGGTGGTCTGCCTCCCTAATTCCACCGCCATCGGTCTCAACAACCCTTCCTTCCACCGCTTGCAGACTGGATTGTGTAAAGAAGGAATCTTTGGGGAAGCTAAATTGGTAAAAAAGTGTTACTGATAATTTATATGAAAATGAGTAAACTATGATTTTTAATTTTTTTATCCCTGTTTATCACAATAAATGACATATTTGGCCCTTGTGGTAGTATATCATAAAAACAAAGTTAACGTCTCATTTTAGCAAGGACGAAAATGCAAGTAAAATATAAACTACAAAGATGAAAAGAAACAATTTTAAAGTCTAATCTAAACAATGATGAAAATCGTTATAATTATTAAACCGGAAGGAAAAAATCATAGCTTACTCATATTTTCGTATTACATGTGGATTTAATGGCTATCTTTTTTTTTCTTTTACTATTCCACATGTAGGCCTTATTTATATGGTCCAATGTGCCACCAGTGGAGGGAAGGATTGTTTTGGACTGATACAAGATTGATGGCGATGGAATTATGGAACCAGATAGTTGGATAGGCACACAGAGATGGTAACATCGGTTAGATAAATGCATTTTTATCTGACAGTGAATCATATAAAGTTTGTTAACCATACTGATCACTTAATCATTCTACACTAACATTAGTTTTCTAAGAGGCAGTGGCGGAACACAGGCTTTATAAGCGAAGGGGCCAAGCCTAATCTTTCATACGAATATAACAAAAACAAGTTTGATACATTTCTATATAATAGATATATATTTTATATAAATTACAAAAAAATGACACGAATGAAAGTTAAAAGATATTAAAACTCAAGAAACATAATTATTTTGTACTTTTAAGGTCCTCTACAATTTTCTCCAAACTAATCTTTTCTACAATATGTAAATTACTTCTTCAATAAGTAAATTAGACACGACTAAACATAATAAACAAATGAATAAATATAAAAACAAATAAAAACATAATAAAAAGTAAGATTTAGACTTACCTACAAATAACGACATTTCAAGATCTGCCATCTAGCAAGTAAGTGGTAAAAGTTGTGGATGTATAGGATTGGTTAAGTGTCAAGCAAGGATGAGATGTTATAGCTTTTATAAATGTTTTAATGTTTGAAGAAAGTAAAAAACGAAAATTCATTGAAAAAGAAAGCCGTAGATGATTAAAATGAATACTAGGTTTTTAATGAAAACAAAATTTTGTAGGTTATTTAATTGGATGGGCTTTTAAAATACTAATAAGTGGAGAGACCCATCTTTTAACATTTAATATAAAACCTTATTTTATATATATATATATATATGTATATATATATATATGTCTACTTTCGTAACCATATTTAGAAGCCAGAAAATCAAGGGGGCCATGGCCCCCCACTGCCACAAGAGCCATCCACCACTGCTAAGAGGTCTTTACGTTTTTTCTTAAAAATTAGATAAACAATCTTAAGTCTGTAAACCTCTTAATTTTCAAACTTAAGAGGTTTTAAGAGTTATTTAAAAAAAAAAAAACAGCCCTCAAATTATTTAGGATCAACCAAAATTTCTTTTAGAGGTGGTATCAGTGAGTGGTGATTGGTTGATACTTGTCTTGTGTATTCGTTTAAAAGTTAAAGTATTCAAATATAGAAATTGGTATTCAAAAGCTACACGCTTTAAAAGAAATGAGGTTTTTTTGTCAAATGCAAAGAGGTTGAATTTTAATTTGGTATCGACGGGGTTTCCATCAAACTCCCTAGTGTCTTGATTGAGAGGCATCAAGTTTTTGCTGGTGGGTCGTTTTGTCGTGAAAGTGGATACCGATGATGCTTTCATCGGCAACATAGAGGTAAACAATGAGTGTTGTGCGTGTGGTATGTGTGCTGAAGATGGGGTCGATGGGTGGGATGATGGTGGTGTGTGTGCGCCGAAGATGGTGTCGGTACGTGGTGGGTGTATTATCAATTATATATATATATATATATATATTTACAAAACATGTTCATGTCGTTTGATGGGTTTTCTAGAAACAAGAAAATAAAGAAAACTTGTAAAATAATCATATTATCCCTTATTTAATTGGATTTAACGAAAAAAAAATTAACGGATATTATTGAGAGGGACCAAAACCAAACGAAAATGCATATATAAGGCACTATTTTCAAGTTTCCTTAGTTTTCGGACGAAAAGTGTTAAAACTTACATAGGTGAGAGATTAAAAGTGAAGCTTTCTCAAAATTTAACAATTAATCTTCCTTCATATTCAAATAAACAGAAGCATTTTTCGCCCTAACCTTCTCGTTCATGGTGGTTTAAGCTTTTCATCGTCTGTCGAGTAGGTATTAATGGTGTTTTCTTTGGTAACCTTCTCGTTCTTCTCTATCTTTTCCTACAGTTTTTAGTTCTTATCTTCTGTTTTGGCCCTAGAGCATGATGTTAGAACCAGAAAAGTTTGAATTCAAGTTCGAACTCGAATGTTATTTTTTGGTACAGAAACTAGAAAAATCCTGTGAATTTTAGGGTTAAGCTTCCTAGATTAGTTACTGTTAACAAGTTTCAATCGTTTAAAATGCAATAATTCAGCTTCTTCTCTGCATCTAATACTTGGATCGTTGTGAATTTTGGATTTAAGAAAAAAACTCATTCCAAACTCAAATTAATCGAAATGTGGCTTTTATTGGGACGAAAGTAGCATAATTTAGTATTCTGGCCTTCTTTTATTATAAATTTATTTGAAGATAAGTGTGGATGCTGATTGATAATGGGAGATAGGAAAAGAAGAAGAAGAGAAGGATCTAAACATAGTGCAACTTTTCACAGACATCAGGATTTTGTTACTCTCATTTCTTATCATCATCATCTTATGCCCACTTCCAAGCAATTGGTGAACCCTATGTTAATTACTAATAAGTACCAAGCCACAAACTGCCTTAGAGAGATGCTTTTAATAGAAGATATAGGCTATGTTTGGCAAACTAGCTGATAAGCTAGCTGTTGAATGATAAGCTAGCTAGTAGCTGATAAGCTAGCTTATGTACAAATTATGTTTGGCAAAAACTAGCTTCTGAGTATGTAAAATGACCAAAAAAGGGTATATTGGGGTATAATTTAAATTTTGGTAAGGGCATAGTTGGAAAAAGCTACAAAAAGCTACCTTCAAGTAGCTTTTCAAAAAGTTGGCTTATAAGCTACTTTTTGTCCATCCAAACAGTACACAAAAAATAAGCTAGCTTATAAGCTAATTTATCTTTACCAAACAATGCCATAGTTTATAGTTTATTAGCATTCCTAAATCAGCTTTCTGGACAAACCAATATATATCTGGACTTGACTATTGGTTCCTGACATTGCCACATTATTCCATTTTGAAATGTTCTCTATAATGATAGTCTGAAATGCAAAATGTGGTGAGTCATTATTGCAAGTGTAGGTGTCTTTTAGGGAAATGGTTGAAATGTGGTTCATTTATGTGCATTCATTCACTCTTATGCACATTTTGAAAACAGGGTTGATTTATTGCTTTATACACACCGTGTGACCTACTGACACTAAAGATGGCTAAACGGTGGATAAATGGAGACGAGAGCGCAAAACAAATGCTGGGAAGGGTTCTTAAAGAGAGACCATTGCTGCTTCTGCCGCACCCCCTTCATAGGATACCCCTTGGTGTCAGCAACGTTGTTGAGATCGTAGGCCCATCTCCTTCTGCCAAAACCGAGATTTTGCTGCAGGTGGCCATTAGTTGTATTCTTCCCAAGAGTTGGAAAGGAGTGCAATACGGAGGCTTGGAACATTCTGTGTTGTTCTTGGACTTGGATTGTCGACTCGACATCTTTCGCCTTTCTCAGTCTCTAAAGCTACGAATAACCGAAGCTAATAGATTGCACAAAATTACAAAGAATGATGACATGGACTTGTTTAAAGAGTGCATGAAACGGTTTTCGTACACCCGATGTTACGATAGTTTCGAGTTTCTTGCTGCTCTAAAGGCGTTGCATCACAAACTCGAGAGAGAAAGAGACGCGGATGGCAGTGGCGTCCGTGTCCTTATGATCGACAACATTGGAGCCTTTTATTGGATCAATCGTGGCTTCTCGTCACTGCCACAAGGGAACCCCAACAGGAAGAACCTTTCAATCCAAAGCGTGTTTGAAACTGTTGTTCCTGAGATTAAGAAGCTCTTGCTGCTGCATCCCATGCTTGTTTTAGCTACGAAGATGGTTACGATTCAAGTCAAAAGTTCGTATTCTAGCTGGGCTTCTGGTGTTGCTTCAGAAGCGAACATCGGAAAAGGCACCTATCGTGAATATATGCCATCAATTTGGCAGGCCTTTGTCACGCACAGAATACTTGTGAAGGCTTCAGATGACAAAAGAAAGCTTCAGGACCAAGTTTGCTATTTGGCAGAGTGGTTATTGCCGGCTCTAAATCTCACAGATGAATTTGTTGTCGGGGATGCTGGAATTTTGACATCGATGTGAGGGTAACAGATTAACAACCCCACACATTAGCTTGATTTTGGTTTTTTCACACATCCATTCTGCGTGATGAAACTTACAACCTTAAGTTACCTATTGTTCTGAAGAAATAGTGACCCACATTGGACAGTTGGCCTGAAGAGGATACTATCAAACCCCAAGGGGACTTTTGGAGGTCTTAGAACTCTTTTGCAACTATGAAGGCAACCAATGGTCAAAAGACGCAGGAGGCTAAGAGATTTTGTGTAGATAACAGATGGAGTTGACAAATGAAGTTGCATTTCCCATGTAGTTTTTGTTCTTTTCAAAAGACAAGTAAATACTCTACACTGGAATTTTGTTACCAAATTGAGTAGAAACTAGATCAATGTTTGAGGATGGACAAAAGTCCTTGAAAAAAAGTGCATTACTTCATATTTTTAGATTGTAACCTCTGTTCAATCCAGAACACTTATCAAGCCGTCATGTTTCATTCAATAGTGAACAGGGTTAAAATGGTAATTTTCTGTTGTTCAGATCATTGATTCGGAATATTTATCAAATGGTCATTTTTCTTTACGGACTTGCTTTAAACAGTCTGAAGTCATAACACTCATTTAGGATTGTCAAATAGGCTTTTAGGACGAAGATTTTTGAACATCACTTCAGCATGATAAGTTGGCTGATAGACAAGATTCAAGAAATGTTATCATTTATAAGTACGCTGATTTCTACGAACATTGCTCATATATGTTTTGATCTTGTACACTATTTTTATGATGCTTGTAAGCTGGTAAGCTTTTTTACACTTCAATGACCAGAAGAGGATTTGATGTCTGTAAGAAGTAAAAGGGATCATCTGTGCTTGCATCAAGATTATAAGGGAAGGTATGCATGACTCTTTTTCACTTGTTACCTTTCTACCTTGATTTATGATTTTGTTATAAAAACTTGGAATAAATGATATAAGAATGTTGCCTTGCTTATATCATCTTGTAGGAAAGAAGCCATGAAATGCCAGGGAAGAAGCATGGTGATGAGGATAATTTGGTCACTTCTGACTCTCAAGATTCAGAACACCATAACCACCCTTCACTTGTTGGTGGCTTCATGATACGACCCAAATCAGTATTTTTATTATTATTATTAGATAATTATTTATGGTATTTTATATATTAGGTAACTATTATTTTAGATAAAGATTATGAATTAATTATATTAGGATATCTTTTAAGTATAAATAGGCCATTAGGGTTGTAATTTTATTATGCTTAATCTAATTGGTGATTTTGAAATCATTGGAGAGTGGTTTACCTTTCGAAAGTAAACCATGGGAGAGTTGATCGACCTCTTGAAACGTTGATTATTCTATCTTCTTATTTTCTTTTCGTCTTTTTAAAAGTTTACCAATTTGGTGATATTGGTTCTTATCACTTCAGCAGAGCAAAATGTTGCCAGTTTTCACATTTCAGGACATAACAGGTAGTGGCATCTTTTTCACCAGTGGGTACACAGATTCTTCCTTGAAACTCTTACATATAAGTCTTTTCTTCTATGGCATTTTCTGGTGCAATACCAAAGTAGAAAGTTTAATTTTTGTTGCTTCCTCTCCTTGCTATGTGTTGGGGTTCTTTTCTATTCCTAAAGGCATTCAGAGAAAGAAAGTGAAAAGTAGTGAAATGTGAAATACAAAAGTGATATATGTAGAAATATACCGAAAGGGTGTTTGGCCTAGGGGTATTTAGGTCTTCTGCCTTCTTGGAGGGTCAGGGTTCAAATCTTATCAAAGGTGAAGAGGGAGTTTGAGTTTATTAGCGGTATATAAATATCATATACTTAAAAAAATTATGTAGAATTCAGAAGTGGAACAAAGATGATCAAAGTTGAATGGCGGATATCGGATGGTGGATAACCAAAGATAAGTTCATTGTGCTCGAGAAGATGATTGATGTGTACATTGTACTATTGTAGAACATAAATTTGTCTTATACAGGTTCATACATTTTGTCTTATATAAGCGATAGAATCTTGACCAAGGCTTTTGGCATAACATACCATCTGATACATCTTTCTTGTTCATCAGAGTCGGAATACAATCCTACTTGTCGTTGAATCCTCTTGGTGTTTCCAACTATTTCGTTCATCATTGTTTTCTGCATAGGGAGTAGTGGCGGACCCATAACTTTTGCGCTGAAGGGTGTACCTTTATACGGTGCTTTTGGCAAGGTGGACAGAACAGACAACTTCCGTCCCATGTTTGGTGTGGCTTAATATGGAAGACGTGTGTTCTCCCTCCCCTTGGAACTAGATAAAACAAGGTCTTATGTACCAATACACCCCTGAAAATCTATTACACCACCGACTTCGATTGGCCTTTGTGGTAACAATTTAGCTCTAATTTTACGTTGTTGATTTTAGTTCCCTCTCTCAAAAGAATCGGTTTGGTCTCTGTGGTTACTTTGTTGGTTTAAACATTGTGAAACCATACAATAAACAGATTTTTGTTTGTGGTTAGGCAGATTCTTGTCATTCAATAGCATTTATTCAAATATATTTTGGATCTAAACCATAGCATAAAATAAATGTGTCTTTTGTTACAATGTTACAACGTGGTTGTTTTGTTTTTTACATGGTAGATTCTTGTGATTTTACTTAGAATTCTTGTGATTCCGTAGCATTTAATCAATATTTATGTCAAATGCATTTTGTATTTTTAAATATTATTTGTTAATTTACATTTAGATTTGATAATTTGTAAAAAGCCACTTGGCTTATAAGGGGTAAATTAGTCATTTAACCGGTCATATCGTGTCCTGCCCTCTCATGTCTTACCAAAAACAACACTTGTCCTGTCTTTTGTTGTTTTGTCTTATCTTGTCTATGTACAAAAAGCACCGGTGGATCAAAGGTCTGCATAGTTGCCCGATGTGTTATTAGTCGAATTCCACTATTTTTAGGGAATTTTTAAGTTTTTTGGTTGACAGACCTTTAGGTTTCTTGGTTGATTTTAAGGACTTTTTTGGTTTCTAGGTTGATGTTCTTTTTCTAATATCCCCAAGCAACCCTTTAGTGGTGCATCTTTCATACCATAAAAATATTCTACTTGTGAAAAATCATATGAGCGGGTGCACCGGACCTGCTTAGGTCTTCATAGGTCCGTCCTTGGTAGGAAGCGGTGATTATTGTGTTAATGTTTTAAAAAATATAAAATTTGTACATGCCATATTTTTCCATAATAATGTTCATGTGGACCTAGGCAAGTCAACATGTGTGAACTACTAACAACCCTGTATTTGTTATTGATCTATTTTAGAACCTCTTGTTGAAGGACAAGAACCTTTGAAGAACCTCTTGCCACATGTATAAAGACGTTTACCATATATTCATCCTCATTTCTACTATCGATTCACGATTTCATACTCCAAAATGGACTGTTTTAATTAATTTCTAGGCCATAATTCAGATTAAAAGCCGTTTATCAAATTCTTACCGATTAAACACTTTTCGGCAGTAGATTCACGTTCAACTGCCTTATTGTGTAACATTCTTGGCCTTGAAAATTGATTGTTGGCAAACATTTTAAGCCCGGTAAGCGCTTACCGAGCATAAGTGTCGTTTCCCACACTTACCGTGGTAAGTAGGGGTGTAAACGAGCCGAGTCGAGCTCGAGCTTGAGCTCGGCTCGTTTAAGTTCATAAAGCTCGAGCTCGAGTTCGGCTCGTTTCGAGCTTAAAGTGTCAAGCTCGAGCTCGTCAAGAATTTAGCAAGCTCGGGCTCGGCTTGAGCTCGACTCGTTTACCTGTAAATTGATATTTAATATGTTTTTTTTTATCTTTTTAATATTTATATATTTATTTGTTATATATTTATATTATAAGTTAACGGAGGCTCGTTTTTGGCTTGCGAGCTTATCATAAAGGCTCGACCTCGTTTATTAAATGAGCTTAAAATGAAGCTCAACTCGTTTAACTAGAGCTCAAATCGAGCTTTTAACAAGTCGATCTCGAGTAGATCACGAGCAGCTCGACTCACTTACACCCTCTAGTGGTAAGAGTCTCGACCCTTGGTTCCTTGCCTTGTCTCTTACCAGGTAAGCTTATTGGTCTTCCATGCTCAATCAATTAGGTAAATGACATTGATAAACGATTACCCGGGTAAGCGTTGAGTATATGTCGCCTAAATATTAAGGGAGCGTTTGTGGAAAGTTTTCCATTTTTCCAAAAAAATTCCAAGGAAAATGAAAACTTAAAAAACGTGTTTGGTTCATTCAGTTTTCCAGAATTTCCAACAAAATGAAATTTTTCCGTTTTCTAACTTGTATGTAAATTCAAAAACCAATTTTAGTAGTTTTCCAAAATTTCTAAATGTGTTTTCCAATATCCTAAGATGGAAAATGAAAACCATCACTTCAACCAAACATGTTTTCTAAAATTTTCATAGAAAACTAAAAAATTTACACGAGTTTTTTTATGTCTTTTTTACCAAAAATATGGTGCTTTTGTAAGCATTATGATAATAGGAATCTAATAAGTATATTTACTTTTATTAGAGTTTTGAACTCTTTATCTGAGTTATAATGTAGCTTGTGATGTTCAACACTTGTCAATCAACTTGATGGGTTGATTTTGGCATGCTCATATGCCAAGGTTCTTGCCTTCTTTATAGGCAATGGGTCGTGGTCTCACAACAAGTATCTTAGCAACCATTAAACGATCCGATAAAATGTGTTCAAGTCATTGTTTGTTGGGCAAGATCATATCAACAAGTTTTATAGGTTTTTTTAAAGTTTTTAAAGTTTTAAAGTTCTTTTGGTTTGCTTAAATTTTGGATTTGTCCCTAAAACAAATTATCATGCTTGCAAATGGATGGTTGAATTCGACGCCTGAAAATCGATCGAAATGAGAGTGGCAATGGTTTGTAGACCCCTGCGACGAACTGCACTACATCTCATGGTTTGTAGAAAAGTCATCCATTTATTCTTGTTCTTGTTCCCGTTCCTATAGAATAGACGATCACACAATCCACATGAGAGTAGGTTATGGATTTGATTTTGATTTTGATTTATGGTTAGGGTTAGGGGCTTCCCATCCATTCTCAATGTGATACTAATTAAATAACTTAAAACGACCTTTCGCACGACTTAGGTCTTAGGTTGCGGACCAAGTCATCCACAACCACCAGGTGCCTTCAAGCGTATTATCACATGTGATATGAGAGTGGTCTCGTGTTTCCATCAAATTAAATCTCCACCTATATATAAATGTATATTATTTTTAAAGAAAATAAAGAAACAAGCAAAATGACTAAAATACCTTGATTTGCCGGAGCTTTTTTACAGAAAATGAAACCACAATGACCATAGTGATTAACTTTAGGGTTTCAGGGTCTTGTTCGTAATTAACTTAAACCCATAGGGCTAAAATTTATAAATTCAGTCTACAAATATGGAAAATTTTATATACCTACCCTGTGACATATATATTTCTCTCTCTGGTGAAGAAGACTGCTTGACATCGTCTCTCTCAGTAGAACCCTCCAATATTCAACAACTCATACGCAAAGAGGCCAAAAGGTAATAATAATTCAATCATGGTTTGTTTTTCTTTTTCTACTTCAATCAGATTTGTTATTTAGTTTATACAGCTTCATAACATGTGCTAGGGTTTAAGAACTTCACTAATTCTTGTTCTTGTTTGGTAAAAATCTCTTCTTTTTAGTATTCATGAATTGGAAACTTGTTTTTAATCAAGTTTGGAAACATAAATTGAAGTTAATTGTGTATTGGAAGGTAGTATAGCATAAACTGATAGTAGGTTTGTTTGATGATTTGGTTTTGGTTGGTTGATACAGTCTTATTGGTTGTTGATTGGTGCAGTTATAAGTAGCAATTGGAGTCATGGATTCTTTAGCAAGAGAGGATTTCCCTGCTATTCAGGTACTCTGAATTTTTTTTTTCATTCATATACATATCCATAATTTCATATCCATATCCATATAGATATACATATACATATCCATAATTCCATATACATAGGGAGGTTCAAGGGAAACCTTAAATAAAAGGAAAACCAAGGAACACCTTGCAGCCCTTCATCTGGACCATATGCACTTGTGCGTATGGGTAAAATATATCGTTTTTTGGTTTTTATGCACAAGTGCATAATGCTCGTGTGCGTATTACAAATTACCCACATCCACAGGTGCATATGGTCCAGATGGAGGGCTACGTGGGTATTGCTTGGTTTTCCGTTTATTTGAGGTTTTCCCTTGAACCTGACCCTACATTAGGTTTTCCCTTGAACCTAACCCTACATATACATATCCATAATTCCATATATACATTATACATACATACATAGGGTTGGGTTCTAGTGAGAAGGTGAGGTTAACGTGAGAAGCAGTTTATCATCCGTTGAATTACAAGTGGATGCACATTAGGATAAGATGCACCAGATCAATTCCCTTCTAAAACGCAATGGGAGGACATGAGATTATAAGTTATCAATGGTTGAAATCCACTTTTAATGTTTCTCATGTTAACCTCAACTTCTCACACGATTCTTCGCCATATGTATTCTTATTTTTGAAGCTTTTGGCACCGTAAGTCGAGAATATATATTTCAATGCAAGTGTCAAAATATTGATATTTCTTTCTGCTTAGTTTGGTTTTCTATTAGACGGGTCTGTTTAAGAAGCGGAATTTTCTTCTATCCCCAATTTTTGTGGTTGAATCAAATTGCCATATTGGAATTCAAGTTTCAAATGGATTTCTTGATGTATAACGAGTTTGTAATGGTGTTGTGGCAGGAGGTTTTGTTGGAATTTCGTGCCGGTAAAATGCATATGGAGGGAAAACGTGTTGTTGCTGATCCACGTAAAGGACTTGTTCGCATTGGAAGAGTAAGATTAGTTAAAATCAATCTTTAATTTCAGGGTCCGTTTGGTTTGCAGAATTTGGCGGGATTTGGAATTGGATTTTATCCCACTCCCTTGTTTGGTTTGAAGGGAAGTCCGAAATTAAAATTTTGGGTTTTCTATGAAATCACACAAATGTTGGATTTAGAAATCCCATGGGGTAGATTTCATAGGATTTCTTTATAATAATGTTTTAAAGATATGTTAAAACATTCGTTTTGTAGTAATCAATTAATAAAGGGACATGAAGTTCGTGTCTCTCTATACGTTTGATAGATCATCTATAAAGAATGGAATTCAAGTGGATTTCAAATCTTACATACCAAACACAAAGAGATTCCAAATCCTTCCACGAAATCCAAATTGAACGCCCCTCAGAGTATTCCTTTGATAGATATTTGTTGCTTCTATGGTTTCGGTTTTGGAAGAAAAATGTTTGTTTAGTAGCTTTGCTTTAAATTGTATAACTAAATTTTTGACTTCTAACAGGGAGAGGAAGGATTGGTTCATATTCAATGGCTTGACCGTAGCAATAACATTATTGAAGATGTATCCTGATTATTATTACATTTATCAAACGCATTGGCATTAAATTTGGTATAAGGCACATAGTTCTCTTTAACACTTCATATTTGCAATTTGCTGGTTAATACAAGTGTCAAAAAGGAATATCGACAGTTTTGATTTATGAAGGATAGCTAGAATTTGTGTACTCCCTTTTCCCAAAAAATGTCCACTTTTAAATTACTAGATTGAGATATACATTACTCCACCTATTATTAAGGGTAAAATTGTCATTTAGTTAATCTAAAAGTGTAATAATTATACATTTCTTGAACTGTGCCTTTTTCATCGTGGACATTTATTTTAAACGGAGGAATTAATGTTTAAGAGCGAATTGACTGTTTAATATTTATATATCGATGGATGTGTCTCCTGCTTTTTTTTACTCTTTAGTATTTAATTATTTAACGTTAGAATATTGAGTGTTTTTTCTTAACACAAGGTGAATATAGGATCAAATTGTTTTTCCGGAAGAGGCAGTTTTTGAGAAGGTATCTTTTTAATCTGCGAGCCTTCTCTAATTTAGTTTCGGAAACTTCTGTAAATGTGCAATTCTTTACGTGGATTTTTGGTCACCTTAGGTTGGTCAAGCTTCCGGAAGAGTCTACATTTTGAAGTTCCAGACAGATGACCGGAAATGCTTCTTCTGGATGCAGGTTTACATTTATGTTTTTCTTAATACAAAGTCTCGTGTTGATTAGAGACTGAATTAATTTTGCTTAAATTCGGTTGTAGGAGCCCAATGCTGAAAACGACGTAGCAATGTGCAACTCGGTCAACCTTTACCTAAATCAACCAATAGGTATCCATACATCCTACCTATTTCCACCTTTTATTGAGCATGTTATTTATTTATTTTAACTAATTTGTTTTTTGGTGAATTCTACTTAGCACGGTTGATTTTTTAACTTATGTGGATAAAACATTATATATTTTCTTATGATTCAAAAAATAGTACACATCTGAATGAGGAGTAAGATTGTGTCGATTCTCGGTTAGTTTTACTATATTTTGTGCCAAGTTTATATCTTATAAGCCATATACCTGTTGCGTGTGTGTCTAGATTAGTAAGTTATGAAACATAATCTACGGTCAATCAATGGCGTTAAGTTTGCAATGAGGAGATCTTGTCTTTTAAGCCAAATACAAAAATATTATAATCAATGTGAAAATTGATCCAATTATAATGGGGTTTCAAACGTATTTGAAAATGGAGCCAATGCACTCGTAAAGTTTTATACTTGAATCGTCTGACTTATAGAGAAAAATGGTGGTTATGCACAATGCACATTTTCTCCCCTCATAGCCATTCTCATCCTTTCACAAAAGGAAATAAACGTGGTAAGTTTTGTTTAACATGGTGGTTGCTAAATATTTAATCTATTCGATTTGTCTTACTTTTTTTAGATAGGCTCCCTTCGAATTTTATGATTGATATAAGATTGTAGATTCTAATTACCTATTTGGATGACTATTGGAATATGATTTCCATTAATGAAGTGTGTCGTAGTTGTCCATTTATACAAATTCTATGTATGTGTATAGAAATTCGTCCACCTAATTAACACATTATTATGTGGCAGAATTCCCTATGGAGGACGATACACTTGGTGAAGATAACTCATCAGGGTACGTGAACATGATAATCATTTGTGTTTATTGTTAGTTTTTAACTATATATATACCTTACCTCTTTGTCATCCTTAATTGATTACCATCCTATATAGACACACATATGGGAAGGTTTTTTCCGAGAACAACTTTTCATGATAGTTATCATGAATATTTTTTTTAATGAGTATCATGAATATATATGGTGACTATCATGATAAATGTTTACAAGATCTACCTTTCTGTTGATGGGTATGTCTAACAAACCAAACCAAACACGAAGCCCAATATATCGCACACAGACCTCAATGATTTATCTGGTGATGCTAATTTTTCAGGGCTGGAAATGTGGTTGGCTCAAGCATGGGTCCGGAAGTAACTAGTGACGTTTTCATCCTCAGGGATTGTGAAATTAGCAGATCTTCAGAGAATCTTAAGTAACATTGAGCCCTCAGGCATGTCATTCATTTTTACAACTTTTACTTCAAATGTTCCTTCTTTTTAATCATTTGAGTGGAAGCCACAAGTGTTTATGTTTTTTTCGTTATTATGGGAAACTGTTCAGGGGAGGCAGTTGATCTTGATGGAGGTAACATCACTCACATCCAAAAACTCTTTCAGTTTATGTATTTAGATGTGTTCAATTTAAATATTTATCTTTAATTTAGACCTTACTTTATGTGTGATCTATCGGGGTTGCTTTATACTATATTACAAGTCTTTGGAGTCGAGTGCATGCATAAAGTTGTAACTAAGATTAACCAAATATAAAGTTAAGGAAAAGTTAGTAACTAGAACCTTAAACATTTGTTTATAATGAAAAGAAAAAGATTACACATGAAGCATTGTTACTTGTTCGTTAATCTAACTATACGAATGAAAAGAAATGAAATAATAAGTTGATGGTAAATTAATATTTAAGTACTAAATGACAAAGATCGAACGTGTATTTAGTCTACTTGTACATAAATCTAGTTAGTTTTTGAGTAAAAATAAAAAGATAACATAATAAACTAATAATTTATTATAATAAATAAAAATGAAAAAGTTGTACATCTAGTTTTATTACATGCATGGAAATTCATACATGGAATTAGACAAGATTTGCAGCGAGATTACAAGAATCTTATATTTAATTATAAACTAAAAGAAAAAAAATAACATTTAGGACTTGTTTACGGTACGGAAAGTTAATCAGTTCATCAATATAACACATTTGTTTTTCATCTCTGCTAAATCTTTTCTTTCTTGTAAATCTTCAGTTTTGTTAGAGATTTACAAGTTTTTTGACAATAAAGGCTTGCAACATTCTATTAATTGAAATTAAATAGTTCAAATATTTCATTATGTTTTAACTCATGGAGCTTTTTGTATCAAACTTGTGTTTATAGGGTTAGGACTGGGTGATATTTTGAAGCCGGAATTGGTATTTCCATTGATGGAGAAATTGTCACTTGAAGAAGTGGCATCACATTTGCCTGAGGTAAGATCATTGAGCTTCAAGTTTCTTAGTCACCATGTAACCTAAACCCTAGACAGATACAAATGCCACAAGTCCTTGGTTTGTAAATGGTAGACATTGGCTCTGATACAATGTTGGATATTGGAACCCATCTAATTACTCTCCATAGTTTTAGAAGAGAAGGGGGTTCCACATACATTTATAGTCTAGTGATGTGAGTACTCCAAAATCGTTATGTGGGACCCACTTTGTAGGATGGTTATGCTTCTCTTCATTTTGCATGACCTAATAATTGTTTTTGGGCTACAGGGCACTGGACACGGAAGAACTAATGGAGTTGCTCCAAAGCCCTCCTTTTCGCCAACAAGTAGATTCTTTTACTTATGTAAGGATCCATATTCGTTTTCTTTCCCCTTCCACCCTCTTTCCATTGGTTCTTGACTATATTATTATTATTGTTATGATCTTTATGCAGGTGCTTAAAACGGCCAAATAGATCTGACTCAGTTCGGAGTCGACCCAAGTAAATGTAAGCTCTATAATATTCTATTTTCTTGGATATATTTGTGGTTATATTGGATCTTTGTACATCTTGTGTTCTTTTTCCACAAGTTTTTTTTAAATCAAGCTTTATATCCTTTCTTCACACATTCTACAACAGTCATAGGCTTCACGGAAACAACCACTCTATTTTTGGGGTAGATGTCGGGTTCGCACCCCATGCCCACATCTGGGGTCAGTGGGATATACTTGGTTTGTTTATTGAATTTTTCATTTTTTTTGTACAATTGTTTTTCGTAGTATCCAATAATAGTGCATTTTGTTTTTTCTACCTTGTAGAGTCGATTTTGATTAATAATTTTTGTGTTGCATCATACATATCCCATTCCCAACTGCACGCTAGATGAAAACGCTACTTACCGAGTGAATGTAGCTTTCTCCACTCTTTCTTCCCATTTTTCTATATTATCTTTATTTTTTTGATTTCTTGTTCAGATAAGTTCACGGTGCTCTCGTTTCTTGAGGCGCTTGAAGACTCTGTTGGGGAAAAATCCAATACCGAGAGCGATTTGAGATCCGAGACTTGTACTCAAAGTGATAAAATGGATGAAGGTCAATAGAAGTAGACTAAATTGAATGGTTTTGACTTCATAGTTTGTTCTCACATTTTATAGTTGTGGATGGATAGTTTAAGGTTTATTTGAATTTGTTTGTTGGTCATTTATGTACACACCAAAATCAGGGCAGCAAAATTTTAATTGCATTTTATAGTTTACATGTCATTTTTAATGCTAAAACCATTTTGAACCTGTTAATATGTATTTGGGTTTTACATGTCTCTTTTCATAGTAGTTTAGGTTTTTTTACCAACACAAAATGAGTAAGAACCATTTACATTTACTAAATGTTTATTAGGGTAAGCAATTATCATAATCACTTACCTATTAATTGAACCAATAAGCTTACCCACAAGTGACAACGCAATGATTGAGAGTCTTGTTAAGTGTAAAATGACTCTTATTTGGTAACTGTTCGTCGGGTTTAAGATGCTTACTGAAAATGAGGTAAATTGTTTACTGACAAGTATTTACCTGATAAGAATTTGGTAGATGGTTCCTAATTGTGTACCAACAATCCATTGGTAACAAGCTATAAATGTTTAGTAGTCTCCCTAGACTCTCAACATGCCCCCAAGGCTATATGTGGAATAGGAAACCTTCAACTGCATTATGTTTCTTCACTTTTATTCCCACACACATAGCAACAAATACCATTTTCTTCAAGAAATAAAGCCCCATTTGGTTCGCAGGTATAATATACAGAGAGAAAGATTCAAATGAGAAACATATCAATTTACGAGAACGTGAGAAGCAATCTCAGCCATTCATCCGGTCAATAAAGGGAGAGCTTTGCCATTATGCCCATAACGGTGCTCCCCTTTGCACATATACCCATACCATAACGGCGCCATAACGGCCCAAAACGCCGTTATAACGGCGTTTTGGGCCGTTATAACGGCGCAATGTGCATAACGGCCCTTATAACGGCCTTTTAAGGGTATTTGTGCAAAGTGGGGTGGGGCTTTGTGCATACACATCAATTACCCCAATAAAGGCGGCTTTGACCGGTCCACCCATTTAATAATCTCTACCCTCCCATGAATCGCATCAATCCTTTGTGATCACATCCACGTTAATCGAAGATGAGTGGCTGAGATTGCTCCTCACGTTCTCTTAAATTGATATGCTTCTCGCATGAACCTTCCTTTATATATATAGACAACAAATACTCATGAATGAACTCTTTGACCTTCTCTAAGGCTGGGATAGGCAGGTGCCCTTCGGTTACATTTTCCGTTATTTTGTTCTATTTAAACTTTGAATTTCAACTATGCTTATTTGATTCGTAGCAAGACCAAATGTTCCGGCTAGTTCTAGAAAAGAAATGGGGATTACATGCTTGTTTACAAGACAGGCAGAACAGGACATCAAGAATTGCCCTTTTGGTAGAAAGTTGTTCTAACTGAATCAACAAAACATGCATAACCTCGAGTTCATTTCTTAACAATTCCTGCTTCTATCAAGTCCCCTTCGGGGGCTCTTTTTCGTTGTTCTTCGTGTTCATCAGTGTGCACACGAGCCTTTTTCAGACCAACTTAGTTGGTCTGAACAGATTCAAGTACTTGAACAATATGGCCAACAGCTGGCCTACCTTTTGGGTTTGGGCTAATACATTGGTGGGCCAAATTGGCGACTTTGAGAGCGGTCTTGGATGTGTATTGACCTTCCATTTTAGGCTCGAGTATTCTCAAAAGTTTCTTTTCGTGGGTTAGGAGCGGTCTAGCCCAATCGACCAGGTTGTGCTCATGGCTAGGCTTGCTATTGTCCATGGCTTTCCTCCCAATCAACATCTCAAGAAGCACCACTCCAAACCCATATATATCACTTCTAGCTGTCAAGTGTCCTGATCATCACATCAAATAAAGTGTCTTTAGTTCATAATACACTTTTCTTTCAAAAACACACAAATCCATCTTTTTTCTACAACCCTTTAATTGCACAAATTGCTAGATCATTATTGAGGTGAAAAATTGTAAGAAATTACTATTTCATACAAAAGATTGTAGGAAATTACCATTTTATAGCAAGTTTGTTTAAATTACAATTTTATAAAAGGCTTTTGTTGTTTCAAATATGACCATAATTAATGATGGAATCTCCGTATTTGACGAGTTAAATATATTTTTCGGGGAAGAAATTGACCTGTTTTTCTCTATTTTGGAGAAATTACAAAGAAACTGTTAGAAATGCAATTATAGAGTTTAAATTTTGTTTTAAACTAGTTTAGGGTACACATGACTCACCCGTCAGGATATACTCGGGAGCTGCATACCCGTAGGTACCCATTACTCTCGTCGTTATATGAGTTTGTTCTCCGATTGGTCCATCCTTCGCAAGCCCAAAATCTGACAATTTTGCATTGAAGCCCTGCAAGTTTAGTTTTTCCATCAAAAAAACTAGGAAAACGAAATCATACCAAAAAAGAACCCAATATATCCACTCAAAAGGAAGGTCCGGGACCGCTAATAGTTTCTAAACAAAACCCAGTATATCTCACTTGAAAGTAGGGTGTGGGGACTGCTAATAGTTCCAACATCATAATATCATTAAGCCCTTTTGTTCTAAGTCATTTTCCCTCTATTTTTCTTTAATAAATGGAGTAGAGGGAGTTAGTACGACCAACCGCATCTAACAAGATGTTTGATGTTTTGAAATCCCGATAGATAACGGGCCTTTTTGAATCATGAAGAAAAGCAAGCCCTTTTGCCGCATCCAAAGCTATCTTCATTCTCTTCGACCACGTTAGTGTAGCAGATACTCCTTTTAACAAGGATAGAATGTAAGTAAACAATAACTGGGCTCATGAAAAAAAAAAATCAAATTTTAAAAGTTTCTATATTATCTTGCATTGTTCTTTCCTTAACCGTTCGACTACTAATAAATGTCCAAAATACCCTTTGAGGATAGACAATATAGGTGAATCTTTATCACAATCCATACATTTGGATTTGGCAAAAGAGCACACACTATGGGTGCTTCTGGTACGTGCAGTGGACTGGACATGACATGACATGACATTGACAGGACGAGCAAGAATGAGGTAAGCTTGTGAAAGATTTCTAGAAGGTAGTAGTACTTTAGTTTGATAGGGGCAGTAAAGTCTCATTTCCCTTAATTTTGTTCCATCTATTTTGGTGGGACAGAAAAATATGCATTTTTGTCCCACTCAGGTCTATTCTAGTCCAACGTTGTGTCAAATATGGGACAAGAAGTTTTGTTACTGTCATGTTCCACATATCAAACACATCCCTTATGTTGGAAGCTATTTAGCTCAACGACCTTCTCCGGAAGCACTTTTTGCAAAATGACCTTCTAGTCCATTTTTAGGTTTTTATAGGAGCAAGTTGTTTCAAAGTAACAAAACAGGTCATTGAGCTATAAAAGGTTATGCTTCAGATTGAAAACTCATTCAAGGTCATTTATCCAAGGACCTGTATAGATATACCGAAGGCTACTCATAAACGATTTTAGCACAATTTATATGTTAACCGAGAATTTGTTATGATAGTTTAGGTACTCACGCCGAAAAAGGTGATCTTCAAGGCTACCAAATTGCATATACTCGTACACTAAAAGGCGATGGTGTTCCTCACAGCAGTAACCGATAAGCTTCACTACGTTAGGGTGCTGCAGCTGTCCTAAATAGTTCACTTCAGCCTAAAAAACATATAAACATAGATTAGACAACCGAATTCTTCATGCTTCTAAAAGCGGCCATCGACACTTAGAAAGTTAACAATCTCACTCGAAAGCAAGATCTAGAAGAGTAAGTGCAGATTAAAATGCAATTCTAGAAAAAAACTGCATACATACCAGCCATTCCCTATCACCTTGGTTTCCTTCTTGATCAAGCTCCTTAATGGCAACTTGTATTTTGGAATAACCAGGCCTCACTTTCTCATCTATGACACCTTTATAAACAATCCCGAAACCACCTTGACCTAAAACTTGATATGGCCGAAACATGTTGGTGGCAATTCGCATCTCTTGGTACGTAAACATGTCAAGGTTACCGTATCCAGGATTCTCCCGAAGATCTTTAACATTTTTCGTGTTCACCGTTGCATATCTAGCACTTACCATATGAGGTAACTCCATGGTGATTGGTTTCATTCGGGATGTACATTTTTCTTTATGTGGTCCAATTTCAACTGAGATATCATATATTTCCATCAACATAAACCAAACCAAACAAACTCTTTAAAAAAAGTATATCTCATTCAAAAGCAGGGTCTAGAAGATGCATAGCCTATTCCAAAGTAGGGTCTAAAAGGTATATCTCGTTCAAAAGTAGGGTCTAAAAGATGCATATCCTTTCAATCCGATTCACAAGTAGGGTATGAAAAATGTATATCTTACCGAAAACTAGGGTCTAAAAGGTGTATAAAATCTTCAAAAATGGGGTCCAAAATGCCTTCTAAAAGAATGAGGTATAAAAGATGTATATATATCCCATTCAAAAATAGGGTCTAAGGCTACATGCACCGGTTACTTGGGTTCTCAGCGGGTAAACCCGTCGAGCCCGGCGGTTTCGAGCGGGTTGGGTGTGCCATGTGGGTAGCCGGCGGGTTGGCGGCCACAGCGGCTTCTCCAACCCGATGTAGCTTGTGTGTGTTGTGTGTGTGTTGTGTGTGAGAGAGTTGGGAGGGTTGGGTGTGTGTTGTAGAGGGTTATGGGAGGGTAAAGAGGGTTGGGAAAAAGCTGATGTGACAGTTGATGTAGCATTTAAAAAGTGAGTGGGTTGAGTGGGTTCAGTGAGTTGGGTGCAGGTAGCCTAAGGGATGTATATCCCATACAAAAATAGAATATGAAAGATGTATACTTCATTCAAAAAGTAGCCTGAAAGCTGTATATTCTAATAAAAAGGACCTAAAACTTGTATATCCCATTCCAAAGTAGAGTACTAAAGATGTATATCTTATTCAAAAGTGGGTGTGAAAGTACCCCAAATGTAAAAGCAAAATATAATCAACAAATTTTGCCCATTTCTTTACTTTCCATATAATATATATGAACCATATTCAAATTCCAACATCCAGTTTTACTTTAAATATGGCTTAATATTACAATAAACTTAAACTTCAGCCAGTCTACTCTACTCAAGAATGCACATAAACATACTTACAAGAGTCAATAATTTGTATCAAATTTGTAAAAAACATACCTTTCTTGGTCTGGGAAGTATGATGTTGTTCATCATACTCAGAACTGAAACAAACACCCATCACTGAATAATGAAAGAATCAAAAATCAAGATTCACATTTCTCACAAATAACACATTGGCTAAAGATTTTTTTGTCAGTTTTGACTATGTCAAAAAAGTCAAACATCAATCTCTAAACCCATTTCATCTTTTAGTATTTCAAGAAAACTCCCCATCCAGTTCTCCAATCTGCAAAAAAATATTCAAATGGGTCTTTGGAGATTACAACATTTCATTGGGTATTCATATTGGGTCCCACTCATAAACTAGTTAAGTTAAATATAGTGTGAACTTTAAAGAAACTATAAGAGGAATTCAAAGAAAGACCTTTATTTTATTGGTAAAAGAATAATAGTACCTTCAATAATTATATAAATTCTCAAATTTATGATGTGTAATGCATATGTTACAAGTAAATAAAAGGTAAAAGCCATTGCTTTAGAACTTGGAAAAAGGAAATTGCAGGGAATATACCTGTAGTTTCTTGATAACAGTGAGGAGTGAATTCTTGTTAACATGAAAAAGGAAGGTTTTGACTTGGAATTCTTTTAATTAGACTTAAAAAAAGGGATATGGGTTTTTTATCTTTTACAAAAACAGTCACTTGCTATATTTTTAAATTTGAAAATGGTTCCAATTGGGAATTAACAAAAGAGTTATGTTTCTTGGAGTAAATTGCAATTTTGGTTCTTATGGTTTATTGTTTTTCTCATTTTTGGTTTCTATATATTTTTAGAATGAATTATGGATTTGGTCCTCGTGGTTTGATGATTTTTACGGATTTAGTCCCTAAACTTCATTTATTACACATATGGACTCGAGGTATGTAAATTTATAACAGATAGGTCCCTCTGACAAACGACCATCTAACCCCTCTGTTAACCTTGAGGGTACTTTCGTCCTTTTCCATCTTTTGTCTTATGCGAGGGACCAATATCGTAAAAACCACACAAACCACAAGGACCAAATCCTTAATAATTTCTAGAAAAATAAAAAAAATTATTTTTATTCTTATATTATTTAATTATTATACTTTATTATACATTTAAGTATTATACTTTAAGTTTAATTTTATATTTAAACATATTTCTTTCAAATAAAAATATTACTACAAATATTTATATAAATATTTATTTATTTTACTTCTAATTTATTAATATAACTAATTATTATATTTTAATATACATGTTTTTAATATTGATATATTTTTCTTTTTTTTACGTGGTTTTTTGGGATTTTATTTATTTTGAGCTGAAAGGTAAACAACAAGAGTTATTTTAGCGATTCCCCGTGAATTCAACTCTCACTCTTTATCTCTTAACACAAAACATAGAAAACCAGGAAAAAAATAGACGAGAAAAACCCAAAAGCCCAAGAAAAAAAAGTGATGAGAAAAATATATTAATATGTATCTCAAATTAGTGAGAAAAATATGATTGATTTTTTGGTGTAATTTATTTCACTCAATGAGATACATAAAAATGCTCCGATTTTAGTTCCTAAGAAGTAACACCGTTAGATGCTTTCATTAAATCCCCTATGTGACTTGTACATGAGGGCATATTGGTTATTTTACCACAACAAATTACAAACCACATGGACCATAACTGCCATTTACACTTTTATTACAATACCATTTATTTACATAATAATTATATTATATAAATGATAAATACTTGTTATATACTTGATCTAAAAATAACTTATCACTACTATATTATAATAATTTTTTAACGGTTATTGTTACTACATTTTGACAATTTTGTACAAGTTTTAAAACGTGTTGTACAATCCTACCAAAACATTCCCCCATTCTCTTCTTGATATTCGTATCAAATTTCTTTTTCAATTTTGTAAGTTACACTTAGGCCATCCACTATGGTAAACCATTTACCCAATGAACTCAATTGTCACATCAACTTTTCATTATCTTACCTAAACCAATCCAAACTATCCACTATGATTTACGCAAACCAACCAAATCTTACCCACACTTTTATTTTATTAAATAATTAATAAATAAACAAAAAAAAAAAAATAAGTGAGAGAAAGAAGAGAGAGAGGGTGGGGTGTTTCTTCTCGGCTTGTGGAAGTTGAACTCTCCCAGCCTGATTCACCCACAATGGTGTTGTCGAAGCAACCCAATGAACCCGAAGCAACCCGAAGGGTATTGGGTCTCCCGTAGTGGATGGTCTTAGACCATCCGCTATGGGAGACCCGATGGCTTCGGCTTGACTATCGGGTTGATTGGCAACACCATAGTGGTTGCTTCGTGTTCCAACACCCCCACCTTCTTTCGGTTTCTAGAAACCGAGAGGCAATCCACCCCACCCCCACCTCACCCCCACCCTACCCCTCTCACCCCCTTTCTCTTTCTCTTGTTTCTCTCTATCTCTCTATTCTCTCTTTCTTATTTTCTTTTTTCTTTTTCTAATTAATTATTTAATGTATGGGTAAGATTGAGTTAGGTATAGTGGATGGTTTTGGTAAGGTAGTGGAAAGCTGATGTGACGTTGATGTGGTAGTTTGGGTTCATTGGGTAAATGGTTTACCATAGTGGATGACCTAAGTGTAACTTATAAAAATGAAAAAGAAATTTGATACGAATATCAAGAAGAGAATGGGGAATGCTTTGGAAGGATTGTACAACATGTTTTAAAACTTGTATTGTAAATTAATTTTTTTTTACATTCACATCTGATGAGACTTTTAACGGCCGTTAAACAGTTAAAGGCAAGGATCAAATCCGGATGAATTTACATATCTTAGTGTTTAAATTGTAATTTATAAATTGTAAGAACTAAATGTGTTATAAACACGAAACCATAAGGACCAAATTTGTAATTTTCTCTAGTGTTTTGTTTAAAAAGTGAGAATATTTTAGACTTACAAAGTAATATTTAGTCGTTTGGATTGGAATTATAAATGTTAGTTATTATGTTCACAGCTACTTTTTCATATTTTGTTCTTATCCAATGTGTGTTTTATTTTTTTTGCTTTTCTTACATAAAATAAACGAAACCGTAAGTTTTATATCTTTTAAAAAATTAAATTCAAAATGTTACTATCGTCCAAGAAACGATTTAAAGGGTTGCTCACAAAAGTATGTTTCTTTATGAAAAAGGCGGACATCAAGTACTCTATTATACAAGTAATAATGCTAGTTTTATATCGTCCCCCTTGTCTTTTGTTTACTATATATATTTTAAACCCTTTTCTTTTCAACGGTGTTTTTGGAGATTAAATATGCAAGGTTTCACATATCCTCACATGATATCAGAGTCAATGTTTACCATTTTAAGGACCGACTCTGTGGCAATCTATACTCTCCATACCCTTCATCCGTCTAGCCCTCTCGATGGGCGGAGCCAGATTTTTTTTTTGTGTGGGAGCAAACTTTAAACAACAATTTT
Organism: Centaurea solstitialis; assembly: GCA_030169165.1. Lineage (NCBI taxonomy): Eukaryota > Viridiplantae > Streptophyta > Magnoliopsida > Asterales > Asteraceae > Centaurea > Centaurea solstitialis. The sequence goes on from CM058043.1 coordinate 10,226,612, forward strand.
AATTCTAGAAAAATAGTTTTTTTATACACAAAAAACCTCCAAAACGTCAATAATATTCGTAATTTTAAATTTTTAAGGGGGCAATTATTCAAATATCCCTAATATATAAATTTCAATTTTAAATTCTTAAGGGGACAATTATCCAAATATGCCTAATATATACATTTTTTTTAAAGAAAAAATTAAAATGTTAGGGGGACAACTGCCTACTCTTTCCCCCTCGTGGCTCCGCCCCTGGCCCTCTCTCAATGCTCTGGGACAATAAGGGTCCTAGCCTTCGTTGGGGGATGCATGTTAAAGTTCCATATTGGCTACACTTGGACCAATTCTTCACTATATATGTTGGAACCTCTTTCTCTCCTCGAAAGCTCTTTTGGAGATTAAATATAGGGGGTTACACACACTCTCACAAATAAAATAATTACTCATAATACTCGTGTTAATTAGCGACTTAATGAACATAATTACTATAAAAGTGGATACTAGTTACAAATACGTAAGGTTTTTGTCAGGGGTCCGTCGATAATGATATTCGTCCCAGAATTCTCCTTGTCGAGATCTTTCTAGTTGATAAAATCATTAACGGGTCTACAGTGGCATATATCACCCACAATTTGGTGATAGGTCCTAAAATGACCGAATAATATGCCAAGGGAAGAATCACCAGCGTTTATCGAATGTGTGCACCTTTAACCTGAATCAAAGGCGAAGTCGCCCGATATGTTTCTAGATGTTTTTTGTATTTTCTAACATCCTGAAACAACCCAAAAAAATTATACTTGCTAAAATTGGTTAAGCGGTGCATGGGGCCCATTAGGCCCTTTATATATAGATCCACCCCTAGTCTACTGGTCCAATTAGTTAACGAACGATGTCCAAAGGAAATACACCAATAATATTTGTTTTCCTTTTTAATTTAAACTAGTGGCCCGCACCGCGCGTTGCGCGGTGTTCATAAAATAACATAAAATATTGTTTGTTAGTTATATTTAATAAGTTTTATTCGTTTGTTCTATGTAAATACGTCTTAGTTTATCTATCAATTATGTAATTTATGTTCTTTTTGGCACAACTGAACGATATTGTTTAAATAAATCAATGACAATAACAATTAACATGCTTGTCGTTTGAGTGATTATATACTTGATATAGATTGGATTAGCTTAAAGATTACTACTAAATAGAATACTATTCAATCACGAAAATAAGAATAACATTAAAAGTGTAAGTAGTTATCTGAAATACTTAAAAAACAAAATGAAACTATATGGCATAAAGTCCGCTTTGCATAATCCAACTGAATACCACAATTGAAATGTGCAACCTGCATTATAATTTAACTTCAATGTTCTGCATCTGAAAACAAAAATATTGATTATATGTTATTTCGGCACCGGGCGTTGCGCGGTGGTATTATTTTTTATTTTAAAAAAGATTGTTAAGCTTAAATAAAATATTGAAGTTAATTTGACTGTAATACGTTATTCTTTTTAATTTTGTATATTTATTTATTCTTATGTTAATTCGCTACTTATTCCTTTATTGATTTTAGTAATTTTATTGTTTTCATTATAGTTATATATATATATAATGATTTAGTTAAAAATATTACATAAAATAAGTATTTATTTACTAATTTAATAATAAATGTTTAAATAAATTAATCTTGTTAGAAAATATTGGACAAAGTTAAATAAATTAATCTTCCATATATCAAATAATAATCTAATAATAACAAACAATACACTTGATTTTATTCAGATACGATATGATTGCTCTATTATTTGTTTATTTCTTTTTGAAATAGCTGTTTGTTTTACCCCTCTAGAGCAAGAAAAAAGAGAAAGAGAAGGAATTACATGATCAACAATTTGAGTTATAAACTAAAATAATTATGCAAAATATTTATGTTTACATTTTGTTGTTGAGTTGGTTGCTTATTCATATTTTGATCATTTAAAAAAATAGTTTCTGAACGAACTTCTATTGTTTGAATTTGTATTAATTAAGAAAATTAATAGTTCAATGTATTAAATGAATAGTTGAAATTTGTGATATAAATTTTTATATAAACATTAATGGTTTTCTTAATTTGTTTATATATAAGGTGACCAAAAAACATAGAAAGTCATATATAACTATGGTATATTAAAAATTATATAAAAATATGATAATGATGAGACAAAAGATAGAACCCTATAATCAATAGTATATTAGTAATTGTTAAATTAGCCATTGAGTATTTGTCCCTTTTTTTGTTTACCTTAAACCCTTTCACCATATCCCTACAAAATTTTGTGAAGGTGTTGTCTTCACTTTAACTACACATTTAAGACAACTTATTTCTAACAAAATGTTAAATATTTTTAGGAGATCTTCAACTACTATGCCTCATTTGGACATTTTTAGTGGCAAAGTAGAGAAATCAAAAAAATATTTTTAGTGATATTTTTACTTATCAAATCGCTAAAATAGTTTACGCTCGATCCCTTGTAAAACGTAGAAACCAAAGAATTGCTTTCTTTCGCATCCAATGCCACCATCACTACAATAGAAGATTGCCCTTGATTTTTAAATGTTATGTGGATAAACATATTAGACTAATGTGAAATAAAAGAAATAAAGAAATTTAGGTGCAACCAAAGAATATGAATAATCTTATTTGATAAAGAAAAAAAATGTCATCTCATTATTGAGTTTTTTCTTTTAAAATTACAAATTGAGAAATTATAAATACATAAAAGAATCCAAATAGAACCCATAACAAAACAAAAAGTAAAAAAACATATAGATCATAAGTTGTAGTTTGATTGTTGTCAACAAAAAATAACTTTTATAAAAAACTACAAAAATAAAAGAAAAACAAATTAGAAAAAATAACATCACTTAAACCATTGATATAACATAAAAATCAAATGCAAAGCAATAGTAAAAAAATATTATTCTATCGAAACATACAAAAACTATGAAAATCTTTTTATATATAAAAAACCAATGATACTCATCTCCAAAAGAACATTCAAGTCACATAAATATATATATATATATATATATATAATATAAGCAAAACAAATTAGAAAAAATAACATCACTTAAAGTTAAAACATCGATACAACATAAAAATCAAATGCAAAGCAATAGTAAAAAAACATTATTCTACCGTAACAAACAAAAACTATGAAAATCTTTTTATATATAAAAAACCAATGATACCCATCCCCAAAATAACATATAAGTCACATAAAAAATATATAAATATATATATATAAGCAAAACAAATTAGAAAAAATAACATCACTTAAAACATCGATACAACATGAAAATCAAATGCAAAGCAATAGTAAAAAACATTATTCTATCGTAACATACAAAAATATGAAAAAAAAAATTATACATAAAAAACCAATGATATTCATCCCCAAAAGAACATATAAGTCATATAAATCATAAAATTACTAATAGAAAAATGATACGTTACCTGGAACTTTTATGAAGATTGAGCAAATAGTATTGAAGAAAACAAATTCTACAAAAGAGAAACAACAAACAAACATATAAACACAATAGAACATAGCATAGAACATAAAGGTTGTTTATATATTACATTTTGAGGGAGCATTAGCTAGGTTGTATTTATATATGATTTTATTGTAGGTTTTTCTTTAAGTAATAAATGAGAATTTGAAGAGGCCAAATTGAATGTTCATAGGAAGTTAAATAATTTAAAATTTAAAGCTAATTAAAGTGTAAGCAAAATTACCAAAGAAGTCTTTTCATAGTAAATTACAAAATTTTGATTAAGGGGTAGTATAGTCTTTAACTTATTTAACATATTAAAAAAATTCAAAATAATGAGAAAAATTCTAGAGACAAATCCTACTCTCACAATGTGCCACCTCATTCTTTGTAGATCTTCCTTTTATATATATATATAAATTTCGTCATCTTGCTGTATAAGATACACATTTCATATGTATAAATAATACTAAATTTATAAAACTATATCAACGTGTTTCGATTTCGATCAGAACACACTAATGAGCTAATTAGAAAGGGGAGCATGATCACGAAGGGGTCTTAATCTACCTTCTATCTATTCAAGAGTATGAGAAAGCAAGTAAAAAGATAAAGACTAAGGTGTCGTTTGTTTTTTAAGTGATGCTGAAGACTGAATCTGTTTCCACTTCTGATTGTTAAGTGGTGGTGCTGAATACTGAATCTGAATCTGTCAAGACTGTTTGTTTTTGTAAATTGTCAAACATCTGAATCTGAATCTCATTATTCATAATAACTAAAATCTACTGAAATACGTCAACTCAATCAAGTACAATAGTAAACTTTAACAATCCAAACAAGCTTAATGAGCTTAATGAACAATCCAAACAAGCTTAATGAGCTTAATGAACAATCCAAACAATCATAATGAGTTCAATGAACAATCCAAACAAGCTCAATAACCTTAATGAACAATTCAAACAAGTCCAAGCTTAATGAATAATCCATACAAGTCCAAGCTTGATGAAAAAGTGAAAAAGTGAACAAAAAGTGGTTTTACCATCACTTTTTCAGTAAGTGGTGAAAAAGTGATGATAAGTGGCACTTAATAAAAATAAAAAACAAACAGTCTGAATGGGAAAATCACTGACCGAATAAGTGGTTTCCCCCCAAAAAGTGCTGAAAAAAATGATAAGTGGAAAAAACAAACACCCCTGAAATATGTTTCTACTATTCATGTTGGGAGTTTTTGCATATTCTTTAGTTTTCTTTTCTTGTTAGGATATGAGGGAAAGAAAATCAAGGATAAGGGAATTGAAAGTATAAGGAATATATAAATGCTAAAGACAAAGTAGACATTCAATTAATGATGTTGCAATTAGGGGTGTAAACGAGTCGAGCTTTTATCGAGTAACTCGAGCTCGAGCTCGGCTCGTTTGAGTCGAACTTTATCGAGTTCGAGCTCGATCTCGATCCCAAAAAACAAGCTCGAATATTTAACGAGCCGAGCTCGAGCTTTTAAGAGTTTGACCCGAGTTCTTATCGAGCTTTCTGAGCCTTGTATAGCATATATATATTATATATTTTATGTATATATATATAAGGGGCATATATAAAAACAAACTAAATATGTATCTTTCGAGCTTCTCGAGCCGAGCTCGAGCTATAACCTAAATAACCTGTTTTTATACAATTTCGAGCTTTTCGAGCCGAGTTCGAGCTATAATATATCTTTCACGAGTCGAGCTCGAGCTTGAAGTATGAAAGCTCGTCGAGCTATCGAGTCGAACTCGAGCTTAACATAAAGTCTCGAGCCGAGCTCGAGCCCTATTGAGCTCGAGCTCGGTTCGACTCGTTTACACCCCTAGTTGCAATAAGAAATGATTTATGTTTTAACGATACAATGAATGTAATGTACCTATACCTCATAGATGGAAAACAAAATTTATGAGTTTAATTTAAGCTCCAAGCTTTAGGATATTAATACATTTCATCATGATTTGAAGTTAATATTGACGTTATCAGGCTGATGTATTATTTTAGGCTTTGACATGCTAAAAATGGTATTCAAGTAGAAAATGCTTGTGTCATCCTAAGGATGGCAGGATAAGTATCATTTGGGATGATGAGTCCTTGATGGAGATGTTTGTAACATCTTAAGCAAATCTTATTCAACCGATGAATAATAAGTTCGAAGAGGTAAAGATGTAGGGTTGTTTTGGTAATTAGCTAGTGCACGGCCATTCTTTTTATGTATTGTGGTTGCTATTTTCAAAAAACGTCATGAGCAAACGTCACATGTTTTCTTGTCACGGAACATGCATGGCAAAGCAAGTAAAATCAAATTTTGCTTGAAATCAATGCAATTATTCCTCAAGCTATATCTTTTTCGGGTTTACCTATAATCATAGAAGATGAACCTTTTTCTTTGTGTTTGAAAAAGAGACTTTAGCATGGCATCCCCACAACGTATATAATCAAATCCAACATATTTCGAACAAGAATTTTCCACTATGTTCATAAGGGTCCCTCATAGATACTTTACAGATCATAATTGTATTGACTTGACTTAGTAGTACTGTGTGATTTAAGTCATGTGGTTTGTTGATACGATATAATACTTTCTACCTCATGTCCAGAGTTTGTATAGAGCATGTGTGTGTGTTTATAATTATAACAAGCTATCGGTACGTGTTTTTTCAAATTAAGTTTGTATCAAACTTCAAGATTTCTTTCAACAATAACATATTTTTATAATATAGGCAAAGACATGAAGATGAAATCAAAGATATTTTGATCCGACTTTTACTTTGTCTAACCTATTACCAAAAACCCCATTTTGATTCCTCCTACAAAGGTATAATATGTTCCATTTATCATTCACAAATATTAAAGTATGTTGTCTTAAGTACAACATACATCATAATACTTTATTCAAAATGTAGTTTTTGAAAGTAGGCTTTCCAAAATTAAGAATGCAATAATGTACATTTTATTTACCTTATCATTTTATTATGAGTTAAGTTCATTTTTGGTGTCTAACATTTGTAAAATTCAACGGTTCTCGTCCTTCATTTTTGTTTGAATAAATCTGTCCTTCAAGTTTGACATCTTGAACCGATTTTTGTTCCTCAGTCTGATGACCATAAAGTTTTTCCATTAAGTCCAATTCAATGAATCCATTTTCTATTAAAACCAAAATAAACCTACATTGGTTTGATCATCTTCTCCGGTGACACTTCGGTGAATGATGATGCTCCAAAACAAATGTTTTACCAAAATATATGATTCAATCAATCAAACTCTGTTACCCAAATCACACACACCTAGATCTAGAAGTAGAAGAAGAAAAATCCTTTAAAATGATTCAGCGTTCTTCAAGATGTTTTCATAAACACTAACCCTAAAATATAAAATATATCATATAAATAATATAATATAATATAATGTAATGTAATATTTTATTTTATTTTATTATTACGTTTTTGAAGAGTGTTATGAGCTATGCCTAGACTAATCTAGGCAAATTATAATTGTAAAATATTAGCCCTGTTAAACTCAGTGGCCACGATTGTTTTGGATGCCTAGAATTGAACCCTGACATCAATCCTAATATAATCTTTTATTTATTTTAATAGAAAAATTAAAAACTAGATAAAATGACTAAAATAGCCCTCATTAAATTGAACTTGATGGAAAAACTTAACGGTCGTTAGAATAATGGAACAAAAGCGTTTAAGGTGTCAAACATAAAGGACAAATTTATTAAAACAAAGCTGAAGAACAAAAATCGTTAAATTTGAGAAATATTAAGGAGAAAATATTAACTCTATCCTTTGATGAATAATTGTTCCAATATTTGGCTGGCTCCATCGATATATGTCGTTTTCATCACCACTAACTTGCATTCTTCCACTAATGGTTTATGCTTTTTCTTGATTTTGATTAAAGTTCTTCCTTTTCTTTTTCCACCATTTTGATGGCTTTGCCTACAACGTGGTTCACAAGATTTTGATAAAGACTAGACAATTTGACGTTGATTTTAAATATTGAACAAATTATTTACTATCTATAATCTAAAATAAATAAAAATAAACATAAAACTGAATATATCATAAAATGATAGATAGTAATTACAAGTTTGTTAAATATAGGTTTGAAATTTGGAGTACAATTTTTGGTTTGAACGGACATGAACTTCATGATTGAAGCATCGACTTAAAAAACGATTGCCGTTCATAATGAAACTAGAATACATTTTTGCCCCTCGCTATCGGAAAAACCAACATAACTAATTTTTGACCACTTTTGGATATCGATTGATACCGATGGAACAATATTTCAAAAAATAAACAAAAAGCTATTTGGATGTTGTTTAGAAGTTTATTTTGTAGGGTATTTTGGTATAAATGAGCTTGTTCCTTCTTGTTATAGGGGGTGGAGAAGGACATGCATGTCCCATAAGTGTTCTAGTTAGTTTGAATCTCTTCCACACATGATTACACCAAACATGAGATACGTGTGTTTTGTTTTGTCATGCTCCATCCTGTCTACTATATCAAATGCACCCAACACATTTATTTATAAACAGTCCAAAACATGAGATTATGTTCAACATAGAAACACCACCAAAATATTTGTTTTTGATGCCGTCTTACTGTTTAGCCGCCTATTAATTCTTCTTATCTCACAACAGAGTGATTGAAATTATGGATGTCAATCGTATCAAAATCTAACAAAAAGTAGATGGATTTTTGTCTACAATGTGATTGGGAATTTTTTAATAACATAAAGTTAAAAGATAAACTTATAATTATAATTTATTTTGAATTTTTAATATTATATCACAAACCCACAAAGGAATAATTATATATAACACATTTATATATAATTAAATGTGTTCAAAGATTAGTAAAATTCATTATTTTACTAAAAATTCCAACATATATATCTTATAGGGGAAGGATTGTATGAGAAGTTGAGTTAACAGTGAGAAGTGGATTCAAACCCATGCCTTCCCATGAATTGCGCTTTAAAAGGAAATTGATCTGGTGCATCTCATTGTAATGTGCATTCACATGCATCCAACGGTTGATAACCACGTCTCACGATTCTCACATTAACCTCAACTTCTCACCGAAACCTGACCCATTATATATACATACCAAGACAAAGACACATATATGTAAACTATATAGTTTCTTGGCCCTGTAGATTTAGTAGAATATAGAGCAAGTTAGATTTTTGATCGCCATGGTTTTAATTACTATTAAAATGTTTAAAATAATTAAAGTACTCCTTATCAAATCGGACTTAAAGAAAAAGTTAATGACCGTTAGAAGGATAGATGAAATCCATTGAGAATAAACAAACATGAGAGACTCTGTTAAAATAATGTTATTGGATAAAAAAACCGTTGAAAGTGACAAACGTTAAGGACCAAAAGTGAACTTTACTCGGTTAATGATGTTTGTTGAACAAAGCGTACGTTCCTCTTTATCCAGCCTTCCTCTAGGCGAAGGATCGTGTGAGAATTTCAGTTTAACATGAGAAGCGTTAATCATTCTTAATCTCATGTCTTCTCATGAACTATGCTTTAGAAGGAAATTGATTTGATGTATCTCATTCTAATGTGCATCCATTTCTCATCCAATGTTTGATAAACACTTCTCACCCTTCTCACACACTTCTCATGATAACCTCAACTTCTCACAGGAACTAAACTTCTTCTTCTGATTGTTAGGAGTATTTGGAACCGGAGATGTTATCTAGAACAATAATTACTTGGATTGTAGAAAGTTTGTTGGGTATTTTAGTGTAATTGGATTAACTAGTTTGACCAATTTTATCATAATAAGACATCATTTAGGCTTGGCGGTGCGGAGTGCACACCTATTTGAATTTATTATGATATTAGGGGCGAAGCCCCTAATGAACGGGGGTCCGGGGGCAGCGCCCCCGGTAGCGGGGTCCAAGGGGCGGCAGCCCCTGGCGGGGTCCAAGGGGCAGAGCCCCTGGCTGGGGTCGAAATTTATTTCCACTAAGTTGTTATGTCAAAAATCACTCAGGAATTTATTTTCGGAATTTGGTGACCCGTTTTCGAACCCGACCCGAAACTTTGTTTTTGGCGGTTCTTAACCATAAAAACTGCCGTTTTGGCAGTTTCCCGCATAAAAAGATTTTTGGTCATCGATTTCTTCTTCTGGTTCACAAATCGCAAACACACATACATCGAATTCCAAATTCTCTGAATTGTATCCGATTGAATAATTCGGGAGAACCACCGAATTGATTCGATCTGAAAGTGTTACACGCCTTTCAGAAACATCCAGATTTCGTTACTGACTATTCCTCACAAAGTTCACTTTTCGAATACAATAATTTGATCTTTATTGCCTTGCGTGTCACAAATTTAGTATTGGGAGCGTCCAAATGAATGATCTAATCTTAATAGTTGTAAAATCGATTCTTTATATACACCCACGTTATCTTTTACATATTTATATACGATATTAATTAATGGTTATGAGCGGTTAAACGGTTAGAACATAATAGAGGCTATGGACAAAACTACTAGAGGCTCTAATCATCTATCTTAAGAACAAATCAAGGTTCAGAGACACTCTGACTACACTCCAAAGGCTCTTGTCCTAACTCCTAACACTTAGAATCTGAAAACTTATAGAAAGCTCTTCAGTAAGATAGTAGAACTTGAGGCTTTCTTTAACTAGAGGCTTTCATAAGGATCAAAATTCTAAGGATGTAATCTATACTTGGTCGACATTTTGCTAAGTAAAGGAATAATATGATGAAGGTTCACAACCTTCTTAAATTTATCCTAATTATTATAAAGTTAAAAATTCTTGAGTAGACCTTCAGTTGGACCGTTGCTAGTGGCTTTACCCCTTGGAGTTTGGATCCCTTTAGAGTGTTGTCCTAGGACCCGTAATGAGGCATACTTTTCGAGACAACCGACTTAAGGTAATTGAGGCAACATTTGCAAGTCTTCAATCTGCACCTCCTTACTCATGTTTTCTTCATCACCAGGTTGATCTCACGTAAATCACAATCACACTAAAAATGAGTAATGACACCAAACACCAAATAAAAAAGTCCTGTAATGTACTATAAACTTAATTTTGGTATAATGTTATGCTCTGAAATAAGACTTTAAAGTCCTATAATACTTATTGTTGTTGGTACCAAAATATAGTAATTGGTATTATACAGTGTTAAGATAAGTTATGTACCAAGTTACAAGACCTAACAAGCTCTATGCTTAAGAAACACTAAGACACTTTTGTTAGGCAATCCTTAACCGTACCCCTCATACCCCTCATACCTGTTGCCATCTCAGCGTCACATCAGCTTTACCAACACCTTACCAACACCATACCATACCATCCTTAACCGTACCCCTCATACCCTCTCTAATTAATTGATTAAAAAAAAGAAAAAAAAGGTAGAGAGAGAAAGAAGAGATAGATAGAGAGAAAGGTGGGGTGGAGTGGGGTGGGGTGCATGGGGGTACCGTCCCTCTTCCCTACCGGCCTTCTACCCCCCATACACGATGGTGTTGACGGCAGTAAAGGAGGGGTACCGGTCTCCCTACCGGTACCCTTTAAGGATGGCCTTAGCAACTTAATGAGCTTAATTAATGGGAATCACAACTTATTCATTTATCTATACATGCCTTTTTGATAGTAGCTTATATAATGATATAGAAAACGACTTGTTTAGTAAGCTTTTAAGAAAAAACTTTCTATAGAAAAGCTAAGTTTTTTCTAAACTCACCTCTTCCAATTTAAAAAACCTGCTCCTTTTATCTATAAAACACTCTCTCAAACAAAAATCTTCTTTAACATATATACAGATAGATTAATCCACATAGATAGTTTTATCCATACATGACTTAATGAAAAACCAACCAACAATCCTTTAGTTGTTAAAATAAAGTTACACTTATTCAAGACAACTATGAAAACTTCTTGAAAAGGAAGGTTTCATAAATATTTTGTAAGAAGTGTGTAAAAAAGAGAGTAATATGACCATTCACTTCTTGAGTATGCTAAGTTGCCAAACTTTATCCTATCAACAACCTATTCTTTCATAAGGAATTAAGGATACAACTTGTTAGGTGTTTGATCTAATTTCGTGCTAACAAGTTGTTGTAAAACTTTCGGAATGCATATATAGTTAGTCTTAAAAAGTCCTGTAATGTACTATATATGAATGTTTGGGAGTGCTGATTTTGTGCTGAATAAAAGAGCTACATATACCATTTCTCATTAAAACAATCATTGTTCAAAAAGGCCTCAATCTAACTACAAAGATATATATTCTTTTCCGCATTTGTAATTTCTTTTTGCATTTCAACGCTTTATATATTACTTCTGATAGAACACCAAATTATGGAATCACTACTCACATGGTCAAAATGGAAGAAGTACCAATACTACATTAAGATGCTTGGTGATCACCTTTTGAAACCCATCAACAAAATGTTATAATATTCCTGTTGTATGCCTATATGTAGTATATATATACATAGCAAGTCCTGTAGATAAAAGACATTTCATGTAACTAATTAACCAAATATAAAACTGACACAAGAATTTACATTTTCTGGTTTCAACATATATATAGTATGGGAAAGCAAAATTTCTTCACCAACCAATATAATTCAATAAAGCATTGTTTAAGAAGGCTAATCAAAAGGTGACCAGCTGGTTCTAGGAAAGTAGAGCATGTGCCTATAAATATTAAAGCAACAATAGGAGATCTGCCACTGAAAAAATCACAAAAATACACACATAAAAACATCATGAGTACTACTGCTGTGTTGGGAAGAACAAATTCATTAGTACAGCCCCCAGCTTATGGGAAGCTGATCACAGTTCTTAGCATCGATGGTGGTGGAATCAGAGGCCTTATCCCAGCTATTATACTCGAGTTTCTTGAGGCTCAGCTTCAGGTATATCATTTGTTTGATTTCTTTATATGTATATATACACACATAGAGGAAAGTTCAAATGTGAACCACTTTTTGGTTGTGAACGTGAGGACAGCCGTATAAAGCGGGTAAGGAGATTTTTGGGGATACCAATCTTGTGCTTTTAACTGGGTGAGGAGTCGGACCAATGCGGTGGACTCTTGTATTGCTCTAGCTCCTCGCTAGTCTGTTTTTGTTCTTAATAAAGTTGCTTGCTTGCTGTCCAAAAAAAAAAACGTGAGGACAGCCGAGAGCGCGACACGTGGCGGAGACTAGTCAATAAAAGCGGCTTTAAGTGTGGTCCCCCCCGCCCTTTAATTCAATGCCCTCCCATGAATCGGGCCTAGTCATCCGCCGTGGACCTGACGTGGCGCCTAGTCATCCGCCACGTGTCGCGCTCTTGGCTGTTCTCACGTTCACAACCAAAAAGTGGTTCACATTTGAACCCATCCCTATATACACACACACACATACACAGATATATATATATATATATATATATATATATATAGAGAGAGAGAGAGAGGAGATGCACTGAAAACTTAAAAAAAATGGAAAACCTGATAGTCGTTCAACTTGTGTATACAAGTAAATTTAAGTTGTTTTTTGGTTTTTATATGTGAATGGTCCAAATTACTTGTATGTGCATAAGTGCATATCGCGCATGCGTGCACATAAAGAGCTATATATGAGGATGTTGCTCAGTTTTCCATTTTTTAAGGTTTTCCCGTAAATCTGACCGTGTATATATATATATATCTGTGAAATATAGAAATGTTTTTGAAAATCAAAGGTGTGGATTGGTTTACACGGTTTACACATTTTTTGTGGTTTACAAATGAACCTCCCTCTATATAGAGGGAGGTTCATTTGTAAACCACAAAAAATGTGTAAACCGTGTAAACCAATCATAGCCGTTGATCAAAAAAATCAAAGGACGATATGGATTCATAGAAAACATGGAAATGTGAAATATATGGTAAGTCATTGATTATTGAAAGATGAAAATGTGAAATATAGAAATGTTTTTGAAAATCAAAGGTGTGGATTGGTTTACACGGTTTACACATTTTTTGTGGTTTACAAATGAACCTCCCCTATATATATATATATATATGATATAATCTTCTCGATCTTATGAACTCAATAGTTTGCAACGTAAAAAAGACCTTATGGTTGGAAATTGATGCTTATAGGAAACAAATTCATGCCCAGAACTCTTTTCTTGGGTGTCTCTTGTCCTATTTTAATCAATTTTTATTTATGGATTATGGTGTATGGTTCAGAAAATAGATGGAAAGGATGCAAGAATAGCAGACTATTTCGATATAATTGCTGGGACAAGTACCGGTGGTCTCATCACTTCGATGTTAACCGCTCCAAATGAAAAGAAGCGCCCTCGGTTTGCTGCCAAGGAGATCAAAGACTTCTACCTCATGAATTGCCCCAATATCTTCCCTCAAAATCGGTAATAAACTAGTTATTAAGAGCCCGAGGTTTGTGTTGGGTTCTAAACCGTGATAGATTTGATCATAAAGTAGAAACATGGATTTATATGAACATAAAGTTTGTACATATGTTGTCATATACAAAGTTTAATAAAATAATTAAAAAGATCTAATAAATCAAAAAATAAAAAATTTTAATTTTAAAAAATATTTTACTAAATAGTTTTTAATTAACCAATACAAGAAATTGTTTTATTAAAATAAATAAATAAAGTAAAAAGTAACAAAATGTGAAATATGTCACTTGAGTTAACCACTTAATTTAACATTGTTGGATGAAGGGATGAAAATGAATAAAAATAAAAGCCATAGAGATGAAAAAAGCAGTTTTTAAAGATGGAGGACAAAAAGTGTTATAAATATCATACTGTAGGGACTAAAGTTGTACATTAAACGTTAAATATCATACTGTAGGGACTAAAGTTGTACATATATATAATTCAATAAGTTTAACCATTCGAATCTATATAACTTCTCAAAAGAGCAAGTATTCGACTTGAGATAATAGAAATTCGAAAGGATTTGATATAGTATATGTCACAAGAAGATATCCTACGTCTTTGGAATATTAACTAATACATTAACCAAATGAACCAAGTATATCTGGTGCATGTCGGTGTATTTTATCTTGGTGCATTTCATTATAACGTGCATCCTGATAACACTACTATAAAAAAACTGTGGTATATCGACTGCTTTTAGTATCGAAATTTATCAACTGTTTTCCAATGGCTTATTTAGCGATTGTTCATTTTTTATTTATTTTTTAATTAGTCGTTGGAAAACCGTCATAAAATATCGTTGAAAAACCATCGTAAAATGGAACAATCGCTTTTACCAACCAGCTTTTTATCGACACTCATTTTATTTGGAAAACCGTCGGCGAAGCCTGTTTCGACGGTTTTGGCCATCAGTAATATTCTTATTTTTTAGTAGTGTAACCTGTTCGCACGGTTCTTACGTTAACCTCAACTTCTCACCGAAACCCAACTCTTCACTGCATAGGGTGAAGTGAGATTCAAACCCTCTCTTAGTTTTATTCTTTTCTAACTAGTCTTGGATAGTGTTTCAGGACTTCTAGACATTTTTTGCTTTTCTTGCTAGCAACTCCAGTACTATCTCTTCTTTTACTATTTGCACTTTATTTATCCTTGCTTTCTGAAACAAACATTATCATACATGGTTTTGATTTCTTGAACAACAGCCGATGGTTGACAAAGATAGTGAAGAACTTAACTGGGCCACTATATGATGGGGATTACCTCCGTACCGCCATCAGGGAGAATCTTAAAGACATCAAATTAGGCGATACGTTAACTAACGTTGCCATTCCTACCTTCGACATCGCGACACTCCAGCCAACAATCTTTTCCACCTATGAGGTTCCCCTTTATATATAGTGTTGTTTCTTTTAAACATAAAGATTATATGAATAAAGGCCGCTAATATCGATCTTTTTTGCATTTTGCTAGATGAAGGAAAAACCTCACTTGAATGCCAAGCTGTCGGATATTTGCATTGCAACATCGGCTGCCCCTACCTATCTTCCAGCACATTATTTTGAAACCGAGGATAACAAGGGAAACACGCATAAATTTAACCTCATCGATGGTGGTGTGGCAGCAAATAATCCGGTAACATTTCGAGTTTATGAAAAATTATAGTCCGATATGAAAAGTTTTCTTGTTTCTTGTCTTTGTAGATTAAAACACTAAAATAAAATTGGGTTTATAAGACACCTTCCATTTATAAGTGTTTAGGCCGGAGACTACTTTATGAGATATAATTAATAAAACAAAAAAATTAAAGGTTATATCTAAAGGGGTTGTATAAAATTTTTAGGATGCTTTTAAATGTCTTAAAAAGTCTTTAAAGACATTTTAAGTTAGTGTCGCATTAACAATTTTTAAGGATATTTGTGACAAAGTTTACCACCAACCCTGCTTTTGTTAGGACAAGAGACATTTTTTCAAATATTATCCTATAAAACAACCAATACAACGTTGTTTAATTTACTTATAAAATGTCCTAAAGTGTGTTATAATACCCAAAAACGTATATGTTATAAACTTATTACAAACACTTTAGATAGTACATTTCATTTTTTGGTCCTATAAAGTTAGTTTTGTTGTAGTGAAATATGCATAATTTCCTTCAAATTAAGCATTTGAAATAAGAGAAATATCTCTAACAAAAATGATACTCTTTTCAAAATTCTAGACAGCTATTTTGTTGGATCAGATACTAGGTTGCCACAATGTGTTATCAACTTCTCTACATTTAGGCATTTGTTCTTGGTATTTATTCTTTCCACTCTTCTGTAACAGACTCTGATTGCAATGGGCGAAATCGCCAAGCAACTCATCCGCAAAAGTAGGGACTTTGGCATGTCTAAATCCCTAGACTATAGCAGATTTTTGGTCATATCTATCGGAACCGGTGAATGTAAGAAGGCAAGAAAATACAGTGTACAAGAAGCTTCAAAATGGGGCTTGTTTGGATGGTGGTTCAATAAAACTGGTTTTCCCTTGCTTGATATTTTCACTCAAGCTAGTACCGATATGGTTGATATCCACCTTTCTGTTGTCTTCAAAGCTCATAACAACGAAAATAATTACTTACGAATCCAGGTTTGTGCGTAAACATATTTTTGTTTTATAGATAGAATCACCATTGAATAGATCGATTCAATCATGATATTCCAACATAGAATTCTACGACTTGAAAAACAGGAAGATAGCTTAGGAAGGGTCATACTTGATAAAGCTACCGAAGAAAATTTGGAATGTTTGAAAAAAGCGGGTGAGCGCTTGCTTACAAAAGAAGTTTCGAGGGTGAACTTGGAAACTGGCGACTTAGAAACCTACATTGAAGAAACTAATGAAGAGGCTCTCATTAAGTATGTATCTTCGGCAACTAATGAACCTTAAGATTACATACATTTTGATTCGATTCATTACTTTACTCTTTGATTGAGATTTATATATTTTCTTGGACAGATTCGCGCAAAAACTTGCGGATGAAAAGCACCTTCGTCGTGATCAGGAAGCACTAAATCGATTAGGACCTAGACTTCTAGCCTCTATCCATTCCTTATGTACATGTTTCCTATTGAAAGACTAACTTCTTTGTAATGTCATATTATAAATAAGAATTTTCCATCTCCTACAGAAAGTGTGGTGAGTAATAATTCGATCTCATGGTATCAGACGACCCATACGTTTAAAACCGCTCAACAGCCCCACCCACACTACAAAAGAGTGGTTGATTCTTCATACCTTATTAAGTGTGGAAAACTATAATAAAACGTGGATATATTAGGTGTTACAAATCTTTACCAAATCTCCAGGGGCGGAGCCAGGAATTGACAATAGGGTGTGCATCATATAATATAAGTAACATTATTTTCAAGTGACTAAGGGGCCGTTTACCAAACGCTTATCCGGATAAGTGCTTACCGATAAAATTGAACACATTCAGTTATTAGTTACTGACCGAGAAAAATTTTAGTCCACAAAAACGATATCCCATGCACTAATTTACCAAGGGTAAAAGATGACGACCAGCACATACCGGGTAAAACTTTCGATCTTTGTTAGTTCTCATATTATTTTTTATATATATTGTTATCATTTGAAGACACCTCTATAAATATAAATTTTTGACATTTTAATCCACTGATAGTAGCTTCAGATATATAAATATACTTAGATTGCTATGATTTTAAGAAATGAGGGTTAATTTTAAAATTGATGTAAATATCAATATTTAAATATACATGCATCTACTTATTTCTTCACCGCCTCAAAATCCCACCGCCTCCCGTAATGAAGTTAAATATTAATTTTTTTGGAGATGATTGACGGGTAGCAGCTGCTACCTCTCGCTATAGGGTGGCTCCGCCACTGCAAATCTCTACATTTGAAAGTGTGAAGATTATAGTAAAAATCACATTTATTAGTATGAAAAATTTGAAAAATAATTCTAAGGTTACAAAAGTCCACGCTTTAAAGTGTGAACTTTTCTAATTACCAAAATTACACATTTAAAAGCGTGGAGTTTTGAAATCAAACGCACACATTTATAAATGTGGAGTTTTTTCTTTTTCTAACGATCTCTATATAAAAACTATTTGTTACACAAAAATTTTCCACGCTTTTTTATGAAACGTGGAGAAATGATATATTTTTTTAGTGCCATAGTCGTGAACTGAACCTTCGATCTGATTTGCAAAATCTTGCAAAAAGCACTTCTTCGGTTCAAGAATATGCCCGAAACTTCAAACTCATCCGCGATCAATTGGCCTCCATATAGGAAAACTGGTGAACGATTCTTTTCAATCCAAATGGTTTCTTCGGGGGGTTTAGGTAGCGATTTTGCAACGTTTTCTACTGCTCAAATGGCTCTAACACCACTTCCCCGCTTTTCTGATGTTATCCACTGTGCCAAAGCACATGAAATCTTTCAAAAATCCTTATAACCTGCACCTCCAACTTATGATGCTTTTGTTATTGCCACTTCTTTCGGTCACAACCATTATCATGGATCTTTCTCTAGGCTAGGAGGCACAACCAGTTCCGGTCGCTGTTCTCGCGGAGGTCGTTGTTCATATGTCCTTTGGTAGTTTGCTACTAACTTTGTGAACGCCCTGGTCACAAAGAAAATCAATGTCGAGAATATACTCTTCAGCGCCACAATACACCATTGGTTCATTGGTTTTAACTCTGCCGTATACATTATCAACCGTTTACCCAGACCATCGGTTCACCGCTTAAATCGTTTAGTTGTTTAAAATGTCAATTTTTATTTTTAATTTTGGTTTCATTCAGGGATTCGTATTTGTATTTAGGTACTGTTTCTTGTATATGAACATGATTTTATTTATTTGTTTATGGGTCTGGTTATTTTATTCAGTGTTATTCTTTATTTCACCTGTATTAGGGTTCTTTCGTTCTTTAATTCAATTGTTGTCTTGATTTGCTTCATTTATGGGTTTCAGAAATATGTCGTTCTTAATTATTTTCAAGTTATGGATCTGCTCTTGAAATCTCTTCTGGTTAGACGATTGCATTTGCAGTATTGGGTAGTGGAAGGTGGTGGCGGTGGATGGTGATCTTGGTGAGGAATGTTGAGCAATGTCCCACATCGGACACAAAGTGAACTTGTAATGTGCTTATAAGGGTCCTGGACTACTCCACTCATAGCCAATTGGTTTTGAGTTGGAACCCCACAAGCTTACAAGGAAGAAGGTGGAGAAGAAGATTGGTAAAAGGTGAATTGAAACAAAGGAAAAGAATAAAAAGACTAAAATACTCCTCATCTAATGAGATTTTTTAATGGCCGTTAAAGGCAAGGACCAAAATCTTGACGAATTTGCAAGCCTTGGTGTTTAAATTATATTTTTAAACTATAAGTACCAAATGTGTTATAAACACCAAAGCATAAGGATCAAATTTGTAATTTACTATAGTGTTTTTTTAAAAAGTGAGAGAATTTTACACTTAAATATTACTTTTAGTTAATTGGATTGGAATTAGAAGTGATTGTCTGTTCACAGCTACTTTTTCATATTTTGTTCTTATCATCTAACGTGGGTTTTTTTTTTTCTTTTCTCCTTTTCTTATATAAAATAAACGAAGCAAACTGTAAATTTTATAGCTTTTTAAAATTAAATTCAAAAAGTTACTATCGTCATGTCGTTTCGATTCCAAGTTTCCGGAATTGAGAAAGAGGACAAGAAACGATTCAAAAGGGTTGCTCAAAAAAGTATATTTCTTTATGAAAAAGGCGGGACACCAAGTCTATTTCTATTATATATAGATTATTATATATATAAAAGTATTGGGGTGGGTTCAAATGTGAACCACTCTTTAGTTGTGAGCGTGAGGACAACCGAGAGTGCGACACGTGGCGGATGACTAGGCGCGATGCATGGGAGGGCATTGAATTAAAGAGGGGGACACACTCGAAGTCGCCACGTGTCGCGCTCTCGGCTATCCTCACATTCACAACCAAAAAGTGGTTCACATTTGAACTTTCCTCTATAAGTAATAATGTTATTTTTATAGGTGAATTTTATCCCCACTTCCTTACACGATAGGTGGTATGAGTGTACTGATGGGACCCGAGGTGGGACCCAAAAAATTTATGTGAGTAAGACGATAGGGATAGCAACCTTCTTTTTATATCGTCTAAACCTTTTTGGAACCCCCTTCTCTTGTGTTTACCATATATATTTTAGAACCCCTTTTCTTCTTCAACGGATTTTTTGGAGACTAAATATGCAGGATTCCACATATCCTCACATGATATCGGAATCAATGTCTACCACTTTAGGGACCAACTCTACGACAATCTATACTCTCCTGACCCTACACCCGTCTTGCCCTCTATCAATGCTCTGGGCTGGGTGATGAGGGTCTTTGGAGGGGCATGTTAGAGTTCTATATTGGCTAGATTTGGATCAGTTCTCCACTATATATGTTCTCTTCTCGAAAGCTCTTTTGGAGATTAAATATAAGGGGTTACACATACTCTTACAAATAAAATAATTAATTACTCGTAATACTAGTGTCAGTTAGTGACTTAATGAACATAATTACTACAGAAGTGGATACTAGTTACACATACGTAATCTACTTTCTATTTATGCAAGAGCATGAGAAAACAAGTAAAAAGATAAAGACTAACATATCCACAATATGTTCATACTATTCATGTTGGGAGTTTTTGCATATTCTTTGATTTTCTTTTCTTGTTAGGATATGTGGGAGAGACAATCAAGGATAAGGGTTGTTTTGGTAATTAGCTAGTGTCCGACCTTTCTTTTTGAGTATTGTGGTTGTTCTTTTCAGAAAACGTCATGAGCAAACGTCACATGTTTTCTTGTCACGACACTTTGAGTGCTTCGAGTAAAGCTTAGGAAAGATTACATCTTTTTCTAAGATGTGAGAAAATCACACTTTTGTATAAGAACTAAGAAGTTAGTTGTCTCAAGGTTGAATCATGATCAAATCAATTATTGGCTGTAAAATCCTCCCTCTATATAGAACGTCACAACTCATACTACAACAAAATTGAGTTTCTAAAATACTAAAATGTGTAAAGGTCATAATAGACTACTTTATCGGTTCAAGAAATAGACATCACAGTATGTTAAAGTGTAAGAATTATTTATAAAACGGTTTAACAAGTTTCTCAATCACATTTTTAAATTAAGTGCCATATTAGTCTTTTATACGATAACTTAGAGAAGTGTTTTATGAAAACATCTTTCATAGCATTTTTATTTGACATTTTTTTATAAAAGTATCCTAGATCGTGGCCTAGAGCCCTAGACTAATCCATGCAATGCTTGACTGCTATATATGCAACCCTGAGAAAATCCTTGGTGGCCACAACTTTGTTAAACGCTGGATTCGATTTTATTTGACATTTTCCACATAATGTCAAATAAAAAAGTAATGATACATTTTATTTCAATAATGTCGTAAAAAGTTGTTAAGACTTTCAAAAACGTCCTAACTATTTGTATCATTTTTATAAAGAAGCACAATTGTTTGCTTCTATAAATTAATATACAACACTTTTACATAGCTAGGAAGCATAATTGTTGGGTCCTCTAAAATTTAAGGCTTATAAGCAAGTTTATTAGAATACTTAAACCTTTTATTGTAGTGCATCATACATGCTTCCACGACTTGCCATGACAAGGCTGTAGCTCGAAGAATGTTAGACCAAATGTTCAGCCGATTTAGTGGTGTGGATCTTGGGACTTGGTCTTTTGTCTTGTTGCTATGATACCCTAAATCGCCTAGAAATTTTTTTGTCGGTTATTATCGATGGATCACCCACGAAATACCAATAATTGACAGATATTGATGTTTTTCCACAATTACCAATCTGCCACTGATTTGAGTTTTCCACCAACAATTACCCAACAATTTTTGTGACCGTTCTATATCCCTTTAGCAGGGAATTTCCCAGGAAATTTTTTTAAGGTAAAAGTCTTTCATTTAATATCAAACAATACTCCTGAAAACTTTGTATTGAACCAACTGTAACAAAATTTACAGGTAAGATTTATAACCTTCAATTATTGTATAAGACTTTTCATCATTGTTTTCTTTCTTATAGAATAAGATTCTAGACCCTTTTTATTTTCACCGATATGGTATTTGAACCAATAAGTATTTACTAAGCTAAACATTTAACAAACGCCCACTAATAATGTTTGAATGAATAATTGATAGTGGTTTCTTAACAAACAAACATCCCCTGAGTTTCCTTTCAAAAAAAAAAAAAAAAAAAAAAACATCCCCTGAATGCATAATTCTTCTGGAAATCAAGTTTATGTACATTTGATATGCTATATATATTTTTTAATTAATGACAAATCACATACGTAGAGGTTTAAAGAACAATGCTAAATATCCTGACCAAGTAAGAATGAAAATGTTAAGTGAATGTTTGTATGTGAATATGTAAAAAAAAACTATTTAAAGATGCATATTTAAATCAATATGCATAACCTGTAACACAATTTTTTATTGAACAACAAGTTAACATACACACGCTCCAGCGGTATCGGGCCTCCAATTGGGCAATCCCACTAATCTACTGCGATCCGGCCCAACCTATGGTTGAACCCGACCAGCAGGGAAGTGGATCCATAGATGGGATCCTCCCATACCGGCCCCGAACCCGGCCTCAAGGGACCAGATATAAAGTCTGGATATCTTAGAAATGTCACACCGTGGGAATCGAACCCAGATAGTGTGGCTTTCATCCCACACCCCCCGAAATGTTACCTATCCAACTGAGCTAACACCCTTTAATCATAACCTGTAACACAATTGATATATTAAAAAAAATTGGATTCTTTTAATGTTTGACGTATGAACTTTATCTTAACCTTCTTGTTTCACATTCTCACAAGTCACAATATATAACCTTTGAATCCCATCAATCAAATTTGCAGATGTTGGTACTAGTAGTAATGGGGTCAGATTATAACTATAAATAAGTGAAAAAACATGCATGGCAAAAGCAAGTAAAATCAAAATTTGCTTGAAATCAATGCAATTATTCCTCAAGCTTATATATTTTTGGGGTTTACCTAGAACCATAGAAAATGGATCTTTTTCTTTGTACTTGAAAAAGGGACTTTAGCATGCCATCCTCACAACGTATAAAGTTAAATCCAACATATTTTGTACGACAATTTTCCATTATACTTATAAGGGTCCCTAATAGATACTTTACAGATCATAATTATATTTACTTGACTTAATAATAGTGTATGATTTAAGTCATGTGGTTTGTTGATATGATACTATACTCTCTACCTCATGTCTATAGTTTGTATAAAGCATGTGTGTTTAATAATTATAATAAGCTATCAATATTTTTTGAAATTAAGTTTATCAAAGATTCAAAGATTTGTTTCAAAAATAACATGTTGTTATTATAATATAGGTGAAGTTGAAATTAAATATATTTTGATTCAATTTCTACTTTGCAACCTGTTTCCAAAAACTCCATTTTGCATGGTTCCATTTTGAAAAGGTATGTACGTTCCAATTTTTAATTCACAAAAAAACATATTCAAAATGTAATTTTTGAAATAGGTTTTCAAAGTTAGGAGGATGGATTAAAGTAAATTTATTCATCTTATTGAGTAAAGTTCACTTTTGGTCCATAACGTTTGTCAAATGTAACGGTTTTCAATCCTCAACTTTATTTTAATAAATTTGTTCTTTACGTTTGGCACCTTACAACGATTTTGGTCCATCATTCTATCGAATGTAAAGTTTCTCTAGTAAATCCAATTCAATAAGGGGTATTTTAATCATTTTATCTATTTAACCAAAATAAACCTACACTAGTTCGATCAACTTCTGTAATGATGCTTCGGTGATGCTCCAAAGCAAACCATTTACCCAAAGATATGATTCAATAAATCAAACTCTGTTACCAAATCAAACACCTAGATCCAAACGTAGAAGAAGAAAAACCCATTAAAATTATTTGATGTCTTTTATACAAGAGGTTTTCTCAAACCCTAACCCCTAAATCGCACACCGAAGAAGAAAAATAAGAAGAGACCTTGTTAAATTATTTTAAAGTTTTATCCAGAAGTCTTGATAAATCCTAACCCCTAAATCATAGATCAAAGAAAAAGAAGAAGAACCCTTTATTAAATGATTTTGAAGTTTTATCCAGAAGTCTTCATAAACCATATCTTGTATATGCTAGAAGCGGGATGCTTAGAACTATGAATTGGTGGGTTTTGAAAGAAACATTTGATCTTCATTGAATTTGATTTCCAGATGTTTAGAGCTCCAACTTTTCTTTTGTACCCTAAATCATAGCCTGAGGGACCAAAACTTATTGGCTTGGAGCCTCAACTTTCTTTCTTCTTTTCCTCTCATAATAAAGAACCAATCTGATTTTTGAACACATTATCACAAACCGGGAGAGACTTAGAGCAGTTTATCGGGAACCATATCTCGATTTTGGTTTCATTTTCAAGTGTTTGTGATATGGCTCAAGATTCGGTGTGCAATTGATGTTATGTCGACAAGTTTATTCATGAGTTTGGTTCCTGTGTCTATATTATATATATGTTAACACACTAAATATATAATATAATATAATATTTTATTTTATTATTATATTTTTTGAATGGTGTTATAGGCTATGATTGTTGTGAACACCTAGAATTCGAACCCAAACATCAACCTTAACATAATATTTTATTTAGTTTGATAGAAAATTAAACAAATTGATAAAATGACTTAAATACACCTCATTTAATTGAACTTAAAAAAAAAATCAACGACCGTTAGAATAAAGGACCAAAAGCGTATGAAATGTCAAACATAAAGGACAACTTTGTTAAAGTAAAGTTGTTGAAAAATGTTAAATATGACAAACATTAGGGACCAAAAGTAAACTTTACTCTTTCATTAATAATTGTTCCAATATCCATGTTGGCTCCATCAAATATAAATATCGTTTTCATGACCACTAACTTGCATTCTTCTTCCACTAATGGATTATGCTTTTTCTTGATATTGATTAAAGTTCTTCCTTTCTTTTTCTATTATTTTGATGACTTTGCCTACAACGTGATTCATAAGATTTTTGACAAAAGACTAGACAATTTGACGTTGATTTTAAATATTGAACAAATTACTTATTATCTATAATCTAAAATAAATATAAATAAAAATATGTAGTTATTAAAAAAAGAATTGAATGGTGTACATAAAAACAATGAATATATCATAAAATGATAAATAATAGTTACAAGTTTGTTAAATATAAGTTCGAAATTTGGAGTATAATTTTTGGCTTGAATGGGACACGAACTTCATGATTGGAGCATCGACTTAAATGACAATTGCCGTTCATAATGAAACTAGAATCTATTTTGGTCCCTCGCTGTTGAAAAAAACAACATAGCTAATTTTTGACCACTTTTTGATATCGATTGGTACCGATGCAGGCCCGGCCCAAGGGGTGGGCAAAGTGGGCGACGGCCCAAGGCATCAAAGCCCAGGAGGGCATCATTTTAGGCCCAATATGTTATTACACTATTAAAAAATTTAATTGTTGACAACAAGGATTGAACCTTGAATCTTTAGGATATCAAAACACCTCCTTACCACTAGGCTATTATTTTTTTTCGACTTTTAAGTTTTCATGGCAACACTTATTGATCTTAAATGAAATAAATCATATTCAACACTGATTAATAGTGTGATATATTTAAAAGTTTATTATTATTTTCGTAATACATTTTGTAAGATCAAACATTACATGAAACAATTTAGATTACCTAGCTAATTTCAACAAGAAACTACAAAAATCTGTTGCTATATTTTTTAAAATCAAACCTCGTATAAAACATGGGATAAGTGAGTTCTGTTTTGTTATGCTCCAACCTGTCCACCATAACAAATGCTTCCAAAACTCTTATTTATAGAAATAGTCCAAATATGTTGTATACAAGAGTTAAATTCAAATTTAGAACATGAGATTATGTTCAACATAACCACCAAAATGTCGTACTAGTTTAAGTGTCTATTAATTCTTCTAATCTAACAACAAAGTGATTGAAATTAAGGATGATCGTCTCAAAGCATAACAAAAAGTAGATGGATTTTTGTCTACAATGTGATTTGGACAAATCTTTTATAAGATAAATATAAAGATAAACATAAAAAAATTATAATTATTTTGTATTATTATATTAGTTTGAGTGACAAATGATTTCCTAATTGTGCTTTCTAAGCTTTTTTAACAAAGGGATGGAAGTAAGGAGAGTTATTTGGGCAAGTTTAATAATTTTTTGATTTATTTGGTTTTCAACAATTTTCAAACTACTTGAAAACTAAGGAATGGAAATAGGGTTCGTTTTTAGGTGTTCCTGACTTCCTGGCACAATGTTCTCAAACTGTCGAAAATTTGACATTCTTATGGTTTCTAAAAGTATGAACAATTCATACTTCATTATACGAAATGGATCTCGTTTTTGGCCAAACAGAGAACTTTAGGTTAAAACAAATGCCTTGAGGTTTCTTTGATAACTTGATTTTAAATATTTTGAATAAGCTCTCAAGCCTTTAAACTTTTCCTCTTTGTAACATAAAAGAGCAAAATTTCATTCATCCAAAAACGTTTAGATTTTAGAAACCACGGATTTCATTTCATTGGTATAGATATGTGTGTAAGTAACCGTATTCCGCCTTGTTTAGCAAAGAAAATATTGATTTTATTGTAATTGTATCTTTATGGTTTGTTTTCCACCATTAAACCATTAAATCTTGGAAGTGCATTAGACATCTCAAGAAGTGTCTTAGAAAGTGAATTAGCCAACTCAATAAACCACTCTATATTGTGTGTTTCTATCTATTCTCTCAAACTCTTTATACTTTGTATTTTGGTTTGAGTTTAAAAGATCATTTTCATAACAATGTAGTGCCAATGCAATACCTTAATCAATTTACACTCACCATTGGACAATACAAAAAAAATTATCTTAAAGTCACATACACATAAGTCCAACAATCAACATAGGGAAGCCTAGAACATACTCAACTTTAAAATCATGGTAATATCGTCTAAATATATGGCAGCAACCCGTTTTGCTATTTTCTTGTCCAAATAATTCGTGCCAATGCTATTTTCTCTCTCTCTCTCTCTCTCTTTTTTTTTTCTCTATTTCTTTTTTTTTATTATTATTATTTAATGAAATAAAAGTGTGGGTAAGATTGTGGTGGAGTGGTTAGTGCTTGGAGGGTACATAGTGCCCACTGCCCACGCAAGTTCGAATCCCCCCATGCACAAACTAAGGACATTTGTCAATTCCTTTGTAGCTCAACGGTCTGTAACATCCTTGGGGGGGAGGGGGGGGGGGTGGGCAGTGGATGGTATCCCTGTCTACTTGGGTTCGATTTGGGGGGGGTGGGCAGTGGATGGTATCCCTGTCTACTTGACTTCGGTCCAAATGGGTCCCCGAATGAATGGTCGGGGCGTGTGTGTGTGTTTATCTGCCGTCCAAAAAAAAGATTGGTTGGGTATAATTTACATTTTGGGTAGTTTTGGGAAGGTAGTGGAAAGATGATGTGGCCCTGATGTAGCATTGGGTTGGTTTGGGTTCCAGGGCAAGTATAACGCAGGGACTAAACCAGAGTGTCTTGCTTTATTGCATATAGTGAACTAAAGAGCTACATATATCATTCAAAAAGGCCTCAATCTAACTACAAAGATATACTGAGCTTTTCCGCATTAGTACAGAATTTTGCATTTCGACGCTTCATTACTTCTGATCGAACACCAAAAGGAATCAATACTCACTCACATGGTCAAAATCGAAGAAGTACCAATACTACATTAAGATGCTTGGTGAAATTACCTTTTGAAACCCATAAACAAAATGTCATAATATTCCCATTGTATGCCTAGCTATATCTATATACATAGCAAGTCCTATAAATAAAAGACATTTCATCTAGTTAACCAAATATAAAACTGATACAGTAATCTACACTTTGGTTTTCATCCTCAACCCAATTTCTTGTTTCAACATATATATAGTTAGATATATATAGTATGGGAAAGCATAGTTTCTTCACCAACCAATATAATTCAATAAAGCATAGTTTAAGAAGGCTCATCAAAAGGTGGCCAGCTGGTTCTAGAAAAGTAGAGGATGTGCCTATAAATAAAGCAGATGACTCACCAGTTGCAGCAATAGGAGATCTGCCACTGAAAAAATCACACAAATACACACATAAAAACATCATGAGTACTACTGCTGTGATGGGAAGATCGAATTCATTAGTACAGCCCCCAGCTTATGGGAAACTGATCACGGTTCTTAGCATCGATGGTGGTGGAATCAGAGGCCTTATCCCAGCTATTATACTCGAATTTCTTGAGCGTCAGCTTCAGGTATATATAACATGGAAAACTCAAAAAAATGAAAAACCTGATAGACCTTTAACCGATGCATATAAGTAAATTTAAGTTGTTTTATGGTTTTTATGTATGAATGATCCAAAGTAATTGTATGCGCACATAAAGAGCTATCAGGGTGTTCCTCAATTTTCTATTTTTTTACGGTTTTCCCCTAAACCTGATCGTTTGTATGTGTGTGTGTGTGTATATTATATATATATAGGGTCAGGTTCATGTGAGACCAAGATTTTACAATTGAAAATTCACAACAAAACACTATGAAGGTAAAAAAAAGTCTGAAACTTCACAGCAAAAACATTATGAAGGTTCAGAGTGTTCTGTTATGAAATTTCAACTATAAAATCTTGGTCTTACCGTTCTCACGAAAACAGTTTGGTCTCATGTGATCTCAAGTCTATATATATATATATATATATATATATATATATATATATATATATATATAGAGAGAGAGAGAGAGAGAGAGAGAGAGAGAGAGGAAAGTTCAAATGTGAACCACTTTTTGGTTGTGAACATGAGGACAACCGAGAGCGTGACACGTGGCGGCCTTGAGTGTGGTCCCCTTCTTTAATTCAATGCCCTCCCATGAATCGCGCCTAGTCATCCGCCATGGACTTGACGTGACGCCTAGTCATCCGCCACGTGTCGTGTTCTCGGCTGTCCTCACGTTTACAACCAAAAAGTGGTTCACATTTGAACCCACCCCTATATATATATATATATATATATAGAGGAGCCTTCATGTAAAAACCATTTTTTTTGTAAAAACCCGTAAAAACCTACTAAAAAATAAATTTTTTTACGATTTTTTTTCATCAAATGTTAGAATTGATATGTTGTTTCACATATATTTTTTTTCATAAGATGAATATCATCCATGAATTTGTTTCATAATATGAATACAAATGTTGTATTTTTTCGATTCATAATATGAATAAAAATTTTATTTTTTCATGGATGATATTCACATTATGAAAAAATATATATGTGTAACAATAGTTAATATCATAGTATTTGATAAAAAAAATCCTAAAAAAATTTATTTTTTTGTTGGTTTTTACGGGTTTTTACAAAAAAAATGGTTTTTATTTGATTATTCCTCTATATATATATATATATATTCTCGAACATATGAATTCAATAGTTTGCAACGTAAGAAAGTGATGAAAAAAACATAAGACCTTAATGTTGGAATTTGATGTTTGAAGAAAACAAATTCATGCCCAGAACTCTTTTCTTGGGTGACTCTTGTCCTATATAAAATTATTTTTTTGTTCTTGGCACCAATTTTTATTTATGAATTATGGTGTATGGTTCAGAAAATAGATGGAGAGGATGCAAGAATAGCAGACTATTTCGATATAATTGCTGGGACAAGTACCGGTGGTCTCATCACTTCGATGTTAGCCGCTCCAAATGAAAACAAGCGCCCTCTGTTTGCGGCCAAGGAGATCAAAGAATTCTACCTCATGAAGTGCCCCAAAATCTTCCCTCAGGATTGGTAATAAACTCATTTAACTTGAATTAGGAATTCTGTGCAATAAGTTTAACCATTGATCGAATTAATCTATTTAACTTTACAAAAGAGAAAGTATGTATTTCTACTTGAGATAAAAAAGTTTAAAAAGATTTGATATTAAAGATGTCACAATTAAGAAGATATCCTACGGTCTTTGGTTCGAAAGAGAATATTGATCGGTACATTAACCAAACTAATCCGGTATATCCAGTACATAGATAGGACTAAACTTTCCCACCAAAATCATCCCCAAAAAAGAAGGGTCTGAGAAGCTACTAATCTTTTCTTCAATTGATAAATTGTGAGTCTTTTTCTCTTTCGGATTCGCATCATATTCAGGTCGGCCTTAGGTTTGTTCCGATGGCGGGTATCTTTTATTTTTGAGCAACCATCCTTTCTCTTCCAATCTATCGGCTTGAAGGAGGCTTGGTTCCAAATTTGACTTTATCTGATCTTGGTTCAAAAGTACCCTTTGGTTTGTCCTAGTGGTAAAAGTGTGGGTGTAGGGGGTGAGCAACCAGGGGCCACTGAGTATTAATCTCAGGGGAGCATGCTTTAGCTCTCGGTAAAAATTGCCAAGGATGTAGTCTGGGCAAACCCAGGTGAACCTTATAAAAAAAAAAAAAAAAAAAAAAAAACGTGGGTGTAACCCATATGTGTGAGATCCTGGGTTCAAGCCATGGGCACCGCACCTTTGCCAATGGGATGCATGCAATGATTTACCTCCCCCATGATGACTGTGGGACCGGTGGTGCGATGGGGGCGCCCCAAAAGGTGGCGTATACCCTTTTTATAATCTTGGTTCAAAAGTTGCTTTGCTGCTAGTGCTTGTTAGTGTTTCTGCTTTATGGTTTATCGCCTTGTTGTTATTTTAAGAAAAGACTCAGCAAACCACGTTGGATGAGGTCAAATTTCCACCTCCCAACCATTAATGCATCTGGTAATTCACTGCTAGGTGAAAGATTGTGTGTGACAAGCTGAGTTAACAGTGAGAAATGTGAAAAGTGGATCTGAAACCTTAATCTTCTTTAATGATCTCGTACCCTTCTATGAATTGTGCTTTAAAAGAAAATTGATCTAGTGCATCTTATCTTGTTGCATTTCATTCTAAGGCTATCGATAGCTCGCAGCCCACCCAACCCACAAGCCCACTCTGCCACATCAGCTTTACCCACATACCCACAATAAACCCAAAAGCCAAATACCATAACCCTATATATATATATATATATTTCAATAAAATATTTATTTTTAATTAAAAAAAAGAGAGTGAGAGAGGAAGAAATCAGGTTGAGTGGGTTCCCAAACCCGATCACCAAGCCCGATTGTATGTGTAGTGCAGCCCGATTGAAACCACTCGGCCCGGCTGAAGAGCCCGTGCTTGAACCCAAATGGCGTTATGCACAGCCTAACATGCATCCTGATAACACTACTAAAAAACTTGAAATTTACCAACTGCTTTCCAACAGTTTATCAATTGTTCATTTTTTATTTAGTCGTCGGGAAACCGTTAGATAATCGACGAAACACCATGGAACAATTGAAAAGTCGTCGGTAAATGTTGTCGGAAATCTATCGCTAGCTTTTACTAACTAGCTTTTTATCGACACTCGTTTTCATCGGAAAACCGTGGATAAATCCTTCCGACGATTTACCAACGGTTTTGCCATTGGTAATATTATAATTTTTTAGTAGTGTAATCCATTCTGACGGTTCTTACGTTAACCTCGACTTCTCACTAGAACCCAACTCTGGTGAAGTGAGATTCAAACCCTCTCTTAGTGTTATTCTTTTCTAGTTTTTGATAGTATTTTAGGACTTTTAGACAATTTTTTACTTTTCTTTCTAGCAACTCCACTACTATCTCTTCTTTTACTATGTGTACTTTTATTTGCACTTTATTTATCCTTGTTTTCTGAAACAAACATTATCATACATGGTTTTGATTTCTGGAAGAACAGCAATATGTTGGCAAAGATAGTGAAGAACTTAACAGGGCCACTATATGATGGGAATTACCTCCGTACCGCCATCAGGAAGAAGCTTAAAGACGTCAAATTAGGCGATACGTTAACTAATGTTGCCATTCCTACCTTCGACATCGCGACACTCCAACCAACAATCTTTTCCACCTATGAGGTTCCCCTTTATATATAGAGTTGTTTCTTTTAAACATAAAGATTATATGAATAAAGGCCGCTGATATCGATCTTTTTGCATTTTGCTAGATGAAGGAAAAACCTCACTTGAATGCCAAGTTGTCGGATATTTGCATTGCAACATCGGCAGCGCCTACCTATCTTCCAGCACATTATTTTGAAACCGAGGACGATGAGGGAAAAACGCATAAATTTAACCTGATTGATGGTGGTGTGGCTGCAAATAATCCGGTAACGTTACAAGTTTATGAAATTATAATCGTTGAATATGAAAACTTTTCTTGTTTTTTGCCTTTTATAGATTAAAACACTAAAATAAAATTGGGTTATATATCTAAAGGTGTTCTGTAAGTTTATAAGATGTTTTTAGATGTCTTAACAAGTCTTTAGAGATCGACAGTTTAACGAAGTGTCACATTTGCTATTTTATAGGACATTTTTGAGAAAGTTTACCAACAACCCCTCTTTTGTTAGAACAAGAGACATTTGTTTCAAATATTGTCCTATAAAACAACTAATACAACGTTTTTTAATTTATTTATAAAAATGTCCTAAAGTGTGTTATAACGCCCAAAAACGTATTATAAACTTATTACAAATACTTTAGATAATACATTTTAGAGTAAACTACAAATTTGGTCCCTGAGGTTTACCAAAAAAACGCGTTTGGTCCTTAAACTTCAATATCTACAAGGAACGTCCCTGACGTTCCATTTTCGCAACACGTTTCGTCCCTACACACTAATGCCGTTAGAATTCAGTTAAGTGAGGGGTTCTTTTGTACTTTTATAACCTAAGGGACCATATTGTAACTATCTCTTTCTCTCTCTTATCTTCACCTTCATCATCTTCACACCACCACTAGTGTTAGCCAAATTTCGGGCTCGGGCCGGTTCGGGCCGGGTTTGACCAAAACCCGGTTTGCTACAGTGTTGGTCAAACCCGGGTTGAGTCGGGCCCGGGTTCCGGCCGGGCTCGGACCGGTTTCCGACCCGGGTTTCGGGTTCAACCCGGGTTCGCCCGAGTTCCGGACCGGTTTCCGGCCCGCAGGCTGATACCCACCACCACCATCTCCACCACACCCACCACCATCTCCACCACACCCACCACCACCACCACCCACCACCACCCACCAACACCTACCAACACCCACCACTGCCACCAGACGACCACCACAGCCACAAGAAGACCACCACACTCAAAACCACCTCCACCATCGTCGGATCTGATATCGATTTAGGGTTTAGGGTGCCACACAAACAACCGTCGCTGCTGCCACACATAACTACTACCACCGCCGATTTATGGCTTTACAGATCTGGAGCGAAGGAGGTGGTGAAGAAGTCGCCGGAAAACAAAATCTCCCAACGTCCAGGTGGGTTTCGATTTCGATTTCGATGTCTTCCAGATCTGTGGTGGTGGCCATTTAAACATCTGATGGTTGTGGTGTGGAGGTGGCTGTGGTGGTGGTGGTGGTGGTGTTAGTATGGCTGTGGTGGGTGTGGTGGAGATGGTGGTGGTAGTGGGTTTGGTTGCAATTTGGTTGTAGGTGTGGTGGTGGCTGTTTGGTGGCGGTGGTGGCTGTTTGGTGGTGGTGGTGGTGGTGGTGGGTTTGGTGGTGGTTGTTTGGTGGTGGTGTGGTGGTGGTGGTAGGTAAATGAAAATGATAAAAAGAGAAAGAGACTTACCATTTTGAACCTTCTACTTTCACTTTGGGAAAATTGCCCCTTATTAACTGAGTTTTTTAACAACGTTAGTGACAGGGATGAAACGTGTTTCGAAAATGGAACGTCAGGGACATTCCTTCTAGATATTAAAGTTCAAGAACCAAACGCGTTGTTTTGGGTAAACCTCAAGGACCAAATTTGTAGTTTACTTTGCATTTTATTTTTTGGTCCTTTAAAGTAAGTCCAATAAAGTGGTCAATTAAGACTTTTTTTTATTTTTTGAGTGTCCTATAACTTCAAAGATGGTATTTTCAAAACTCTAGACGATTATTTTGTTAGATTAACGACATCCAATCGTTTGCTTTCCTATGGTACCATAATAGGAGTACATCGGGTAGGCTGGGGACTTGGTACGATTGGTGTTGTAATCTGGACTCGTTGTAACCGCCTTGTGCGTTTTTTGTTCTTTGAGTTTTAAGCTTCTTGCTTGGCCCTAATAAATTTGTTGTCTTTCAAATAAAACTACCAGATTGCTACAACCTTAATTTTATCAACTGCTCTACTGGCATTTGTTCTTAGTTTTTTTTTTTTCCACTCTTTTGTAACAGACTCTGATTGCAATGGGAGAAATCGCCAAGCAACTCATCCGCAAAAATAGGAACTTTGGCACGTCTAAATCCCTAGACTATAGTAGATTTTTGGTCATATCTATCGGAACCGGTGAATGCAAAATGACTGGAAAATACAGTGTACAAGAAGCTTCGAAATGGGGATTGTTTGGATGGTGGTTTAATAATAATGGCTCTCCCTTGCTTGATATTTTCACCCAAGCTAGTACCGATATGGTCGATATCCATCTTTCGGTTGTCTTCAAAGCTCTTAACATTGAAAAGAATTACCTAAGAATCCAGGTTTGTGCGTAAACATATTTTTATTTTATAGATAGAATCACTGCTGAAAAGATCGATTTGGTCTTGATATTCCAACAAAGAATTCTATGAATTGAACCACAGGAAGATAGCTTAGGAAGAACCATACTTGATAGAGCTACCGAAGAAAATTTGGAATGTTTGAAAAAAGCCGGTGAACGCTTGCTTAAAAAAGAAGTTTCGAGGGTGAACTTGGAAACAGGCGACTTCGAACCCTACAGTGAAGAAACTAACGAAGAGGCTCTCATTAAGTACGTATCTTCAACAACTAATTAATGAACTTTAAAATTACATACCTTTTGATCTGATTCATTACTTTATACTATGATTGAGATTTGTATATTTTCTTGGACAGATTCGCGCAAAAACTTGCGGATGAGAAGCATCTTCGTGATCACGAAGTCTATCTTAAAACGCCACGAACACCAATTGCAGCTACACCCATTTTCTTAGAGACAAGGCCTAATTTTGGGGGATTCGAAAAACTAAGTATTGCATAAAGGATCGATGTATAATATGAACCGAAGAAGTAAGCTTACAGGTGAAGTTGGGATAAGGTTAAATGCCTTGTTGTGATTCAAACTTGTACTCTATGTAATTGTCATTAGAAGTTATAAATAAATGTTATGTGTTTTATTCCGTTGCTGAATATATACTTCATGTTTTTCATCGTATTTGAAACGTATGTTGATTATGAATATTGCAACTACTCAAAAAACAAATATTTTTTTTTTGAACGGCAAGTTAACACACACGCTCCAGCGGTATCGGGCATCCAATTGGGCAATCCCACTAATCCTCTGCGACCTGGCCCAACCTATGGCTGAACCCGACCAGCAGGGAAGTGGATCCCATATCTTTAGTTTGAATGTATGTGATAACAATAATTGTATGTTTCGAACCAAGCCAACGTATATGAAAGAAATTGCGATAAGGTCATATAAGGTCACTGGTTGTATAAGGTCATATAAGGTCACTGATCTTTTTAGAAGCTATATGAATCGATGCCTTGTTGTTGCAATATAAGGTCACTGGTTGTATTTGTCTAACACCCAAATCATGCAGAATGTGAGTTTTTTTCAGAATTATAGTGAAAACCAAATAAATTAGCAGAACTAGGGTTGATTTTTTTTGGGTTTTCAAAACTAAGGTGTTCGGACTTTGGAAGTCCGAACACTTGCTCACCATGCACCACCTGTCATTCCTCTACTGCAGGCTCTAAAAAGACCAAAAGAGTTCGGACTTTGGAAGTCCGAACACTTTTTTTCTTCTTTTGAGTGATTCTCTTTATTTTATGGAGAAGTGTTGGTAAAGGAAAAAAGAAGAAAAAAGAGTTCTTACACACCTCTTACACCTCTTTCCCATTCAAACGTCCCATCTCTTTTTTAAAGTGGTTGGACTTCCAAAGTCCAATCATTTTTAATGCTTAGCTATATGAAATTAAAAGTGTTCGGACTTTCAAAGTCCGAACTCTTTTTTTATTGTTGTAAGAAGGGAATGACAGGTGGCATGTGTAGGAAAGTGTTCGGACTTTGGAAGTCCGATCACTCTAGTTTTGAAAACAAAAATAAAACAACCCTAGTTTTGCTAATTTATTTAGTTTTCACTATATTTATGAAAAAAACTCGCAGAATGTAGGTCAAGCAAGTTACCTCACAACAAGTTCTTGCTGTAGAACGATATTCAGCTTCTACACTTGAACAAGAAACTGTACTTTGCTTCTTCGTCTTCCATGAGATAGGAGCATTACCACGAAGTATACAAATACAATGTTGTTGATCTCCTTGTATCAATACATCTTACCCAGTCTGTATCACAATACATGAACTTTTAGTTCCAAAGATCCAATAGAAGGCAAAAGAATACCTTGTCCTAAAGTTTGTTTCAAATAACGCAACACTCTATGAGTTGCCTCCAAGTGAGGTCCCATGGCTTGTCCATGAATTGGCTAAGAGTGTGTCCCACAAGGTGTCCCCTTCCCTTGTGGTCGTGGGTTCGTGGACAGTGGTGTAGATTTAGGAGTAGATTTTAGGAGTATGTTAGTTGGGTGTGTGTATGTAATTTGCCGTTCAAAAAAAAGAGTGTGTACGACATAAACTAGGTCAAGTCTTGTGATATTAAGATATACAAGATGTCCAACCATTTTTATGTACCTTGATGCATCTTGTAACAATTTGCCATCACCTTGCATGAGACGTATGTTTCACTCAACGGGAAACCGTGAAGGCTTAGCCCCCAAGAACCATGTATCTTCCAAAACTTTGACTCCGTACTTATGTTGACTTAGTACAATGCCTTGTTTTGATCATGCGACTTCTAAACCTATCGAAATACTTTCATATCCTTCGAGTTGAATTGACTTGACTTAAAGTCTTTGCTCTTTGTGATATGATCATACGCGCTCATTATTTACGGAAAATATGACATATTATACGTATACTAAGAGAGCAATAAAGATACCATTTCCAGTATCATCCTAATCTAAGACCCTATATGAGTATACTACAAACCAATGCGGTTTCATCCGGAAGATGGATCCGCTGCTAAAACAAATCACCAGTCGAAAGCACGTGCCACACAAGCCTTAGCCGGTGACTGAAATTAGTAGTAGGACAATCACCGGTGGAGAAAGAGTTAGGGGCTGTTTACTTACTTCTTACCACCTCTTATTAAATAAGAGACTCTTATTCTAGTAGGAGAATAAGTTGTTTACCAAAAAAAATTTGAGCTCTGATTGAAAAACTAGCTCTGGCCGTGCTCTTTCCCTTATTGTAGTCAGAGCCACAAAATGTTTTTCCGGATGGCCAATTGGCCATGCTTTAGGAAATGACACTCTGACACCATGGAAAAGTTTAAAAAAAATGTTTTTTTTTTCTTTTATATAACTCTTTGTCCCCGGTAATTGATGTGTATGCACAAAGTCGCACCCCCACTTTGCACAAATACCCCTAAAAGGCCGTTATAAGGGCCGTTATGCACATTTCAGTCAAATAACGGGGTTTTGGGCCGTTATATCCCCGTTATATCGCCGTTATAGCGCCGTTATAACGGCGTAACAGTGTGGGTATATGTGCAAAGCGGAGCACCGTTATGGGCATATGTGCAAAGCACTCCTTTGTCCCAGCTCCCAACTCCCAATGTTGGTTGTTGTATATAGATTTTCAAAAAAAATCAAACATCAAATTGATGTAAATAAAAATGCGAAAGAATCAAAGTGTAACGTATTATCTATACTGTTATATAAAGAGAATAACTCATAAAGTTGGTTATTTTGTTCAAAGAACAAAAATGGATTCATGAAGGTTTAATTACTGAATCCCTTCCCAACGGCATGTTCCGGGTTCGTTTAGATAATGAAGATATAATTCTAGGTTATGTTTCAGGAAAGATCCGACGTAGTTTTATACGGATACTGCCAGGAGATAGAGTCAAAATTGAAGTAAGTCGTTATGATTCAACCAGAGGCCGTATAATTTATCGACTCCGAAACAAAGATTCGAAAGATTAGGTGTTTTTTCAAGTTCACCCTCAGTAACTAATAATCAAGCGAGACACAAATTTTTTAGTTCGTTAACTGAATTTACATATTTACACATAATATCCTTATAATTAATCATTTAGTTTACTTTTACCCCCTTATCAATAGTTATTTTAATATTCGTTATGTATTATTATATTTACATAATTACTAAAAATTGTTCGTGCACGATGCTGCACGAATCATTTAAAATTCAATAATGAAGAGGATACTTGATCATCATCTTTTGATCAACATCTCCACCACCTAATACAAATTTTTAGGTAAACACTAATTTTTAATCAGCATTTATCTGAATAAGACATCTTATTCAAGTCAGACCTCATATTAGTTAATACTTAACAAAGAAAAATAGTAAACAACCCGTTAGTCACAAAATCCATTGATAATTGTTTCCATTATTAATTAAAATACTTGTTTAAGACTTAGGCTATGTTTATTTGTGGAAAAGTATTTTCATTTTTATAGAAAACGTTTTTAGAAAATGGAGTTGAGTTTTCATTTTTAGTTTTCTATGAAAATTTTAGAAAACCTTTTTATTTTTCAATTTTAGAAAATTAGAAAACACGTTTAGTTGAGCATTTTCCATCACTTTTCATTTTTCATTTTCTCAATCCTTGGCGGCGGTGGGGGTGGGGGCCTCGACGGCGACGGCGGTGGCGGCAGTAGCTACGGCGGTGGTGGCGGTGGCCTCGGAGGCGATGGCGGTAGCCACGCCGGTGGTGGCGGTCCTCGGCGGCGACGGCGGTGGCGGCGGTGGCCTTGGCGGTGGCGGCGGTGGCTACGGCGGTGGTGGCCTCGAGGTGGCGGCGGTGCCCTTGGCGGTGGGGGCGATGGCGGCGGTAGCCACGTCCGGGGTGGCGGTGGCGGCGGTGGCCTGGCGGTGGTGGCGGTGGCCTCGGCGACTACGGCGGTGGCGGCGGAAGCCACGGCAGTGGTGGCGATGGCCTCGATGGTGGCCTCGGTGATGACGGCGGTGCCGGCAGAAGCCACGGCGGTGGTGGCGGTGGTGGCCTCGACGACGACAACGGTGGCCTCGACGGCATCATATGCATAATTAAAAGTTTAAAACTAATTAATCCGAAACTTGAGAAATGAAATTCCATTTCTTGAGTGTTTTTCCCTTTTTGGTAATCAGCATAACAAGAGGCTGTATACAACAAAAGCTATAATTAAGATAAAAATGAATTATATAGCTCCAATAGTTTTTATCAAAACTTTAGTGGTACAAATTAAACAACTTGTTTGAGTATTCACTAATAACCATGGGGAAATAACATATTATATGAAATTATATTCTCTTTTTGGACTTCTTTCACATAATCCTCCGCCAGCATCCTATGTTTCTGCCTTAATCAATACAAATTTCCAAGCATAATGGACAAATCACATTGGCACTTATATCTATATATATTTCCTTCTTATAAGTCTAAGATTTATTTGTGTAAACTTGCCATCAAACCCAAAAACACAATAAAAATGGACTGGTTCCATGGCTCTCTTTTGTCTCTCTTTGTAATCTTCGTCTCTCTAACACTTAGATTCGTATTTTCGAAGAAAAAGCCAACCGAAAATCTCGAGCCACCGGGGAGAACCGGATGGCCATTTCTTGGGGAGACGTTGGAGTTTCTTTCCACCGGTTGGAATGGGCATCCCGAAAAATTTGTATTTGATCGGATGGCAAGATACTCCTCCAATGTTTTCAAGACATCGTTATTAGGATCGGAGGCCGCGGTGTTTTGTGGGCCCGCAGGCAACAAGTTCTTGTTCTCAAACGAGTATAAACTCGTACGGATGTGGGTCCCGGACTCCATTAAAAAGTTGTTCCCTTCCAAATCAAGTGCGGCCGAAGAAGCCATGAAGATGAGGAAATCTTTCCCGGTTTTCTTGAAACCCGAGGCCTTGCAGAGATACATTGGCGTAATGGATGATATCACCGGAAAACACTTCTCAACTTCGTGGGAAAACCACGAAATTGTCGCTGTTTACCCTCTTATTAAACGCTTTGCCTTTGTGATCGCTTCTCGGTTGTTTATTAGCGTGGAAGACCCTGATCACATTGCGAAATTTGCAGCCCCTTTCGACCAGTTGGTTTCGGGGATATTTTCGATCCCTATAGACTTGCCAGGAACGCAATTTAACAAAGCTATTAAGGCTTCGAAGCATATAAGAAAGGAGTTGATCGATATAATCGAGCAAAGAGAGAGTGATTTGGAAAAGGGGAAGGCTTCTCCTAAACAAGATGTTTTATCACATATGTTGGTCACAAATGGTGATGGAGAGGATGCAATGACAAGTTCAGATATTGCTAACAAGTTGATAGCTTTGTTGCTTGGTGGACATGATACTATTGCTAGTACATGCACCTCCATTGTTAGGTATCTTGCTGAGCTTCCCCACATTTATGAAGGAGTTTACAAAGGTATGCATGAATTTATTAATCCCCTTTGAGACAATAGAAACAATTTTCACTTTTATCATTAAAAAAAACATTTTTATAAGAGTAAACTACAAATTTGGTCCCTAGAATTTACCCAAATCTGCACGTTTCGTCCTTAAACTTTAAAAACTACAAAAAACGTACCTGAACTTCCATTTTTGCAACACGTTTCGTCCCTACTCACTAACGACGTTAGAACTCAGTTAAGTGAGGGGGTTATTTTGCCAAAGTGAAAGAGGAGGGGCCAAATTGTAACTATCTATATCTCT
Organism: Centaurea solstitialis; assembly: GCA_030169165.1. NCBI lineage: Eukaryota > Viridiplantae > Streptophyta > Magnoliopsida > Asterales > Asteraceae > Centaurea > Centaurea solstitialis. The sequence continues at coordinate 10,267,618 of CM058043.1, forward strand.
CTCTATTCATCATCTTTAACCCACCACCACACCACCACCACCATACCCACCACCACCACCACCACAGCCACCACATCCACACCCACCACCACCACATCCACACCAACACCACCATCTCCACCACACCCACCAACACCACATCCACACCAACACCACCATATCCACCACACACACAAACACCACCACCATTGAAGCCCCAACCTCAACCTCCAAAATCTCTACCAGAACTCACCGCAATTACACAAAATCCGAAGCTCCAAACCCTAGATTCATCCCCAAACCCCCATCACTCCTCCAAACCTCACCTTCGCACCTCCGATTCCGGTCACCGATTCCAAACAGCCGACCCCTAATCTAGATCTGAAAATGAACTAAGAACAGAGGGAATCGATCTGCAAATCTGGAGTCTGCAAATCGATCTGAAAATGAACTCAAGAACAGAGGGAATCCGATTTCGGCCACCGATTTCAGTTTGGTTTTTGGGAATCGATTTGTAAATCTGGAGTCTGACAAAGGGAATCGGTCGGTGGCGATGATTTTTGGGCTCAGATCTGCTGTGGTGGTGGTGGTTTGGAAGTGGCGGTTTAGTAGTGGTGGTGGGTGTGGTGGTTGTGGTGAAGGTGGTGGTAGGGGGTATGGTGGTGGTAGTGGTGGTATGGTGGAGGTGGTGGTGGGTTAAAAATGAAGGGGAGAGATGGTGGTGGTGGTGGTGTGTGTGGTGGAGGAGGTGGTGGTGTGGTAGAGGTGGTGGTGTGGTGGAGGAGGTGGTGGTGTGGTGGAGGTGGTGGTGGTGTGGTGGAGGTGGTGGTGGGTGGTTAAGGATGAAAGAGGGACAGAGAGAGATATAGATAGTTACGATTTGGCCCTTTATCTTTCATTTTAGCAAAATAACCCCCTTACTTAACTGAGTTCAAACGGCGTTAGCCATAGGGACTAAACGCGTTGCAAAAATGGAAGTTCAGGTACGCTTTTTGTAGTTCTTAAAGTTTAAGGACGAAACGTGCAGATTTGGGTAAAGTTCAGGGACCAAATTTGTAGTTTACTCTTTTTATAATGTATACAACTATACAAGGATGGTAGAGTTCACTTCATAAGAGGTCAAATATGATGTCCTACTAGAATTTTTATAGGATTTAAGTTTATAGTATAAAATAATTGTCTGTTTTATGTAAACTACTACTAAAAATTTATGTATTACTGGCAGTTGTTTTTTAGTGCTAAAAGCAGTTGGAAAATTCTGACTGTTTTCCGATGGTTTGCCGACTGTTTCTTATTTTTTTAAATTATGACTGAGTGTTTTTTTTATTTTGGTTTAGAACAAATGGAAGTTGCAAAGTCAAAAGGCCCAGGTGAACTATTAAACTGGGAAGACTTGCAGAAGATGAAGTATTCATGGAGTGTAGCATCTGAAGTGTTGAGACTTTCCCCTCCTTTTCAAGGCACTTTCAGAGAAGCCCTTACGGATTTCACCTTCAATGGCTTCTTTATTCCAAAGGGATGGAAGGTACCTATATATACCATCTTCATTTATTTTATAACACGTCGTTTTTCTTCACAATATATGTTGGAACCTCCCTTTACTCCTAAAACGGCTCTTTTGGTAAGTAATCCGGAAGGATTCGCATATTTTGGCCTAAGGCGCGTTTGGTTTGCCGGAAATTAGGGGTGGCAATTCGTGGGTTGAAGGGTTGGCGGGTTGGAGGGTCAAAAAACCTCAACCCAACCCAACCCATTTAACTAATCGTGTCGAGTTCTTCAACCCAACCCACGAAGGGTTGTGTCGTGGGTCGTGTCAAGGGTTGGCGGGGGTGGCGGGTTGGTGGGTCATTGGCGGGTTGATGGGTCATAAATGGGTTGGTGGGTCATAAAAGGGTTGACGGGTCAAAACTCATACTTTATATAATTCAAATAAAAACAAGTAAACAACATCCAAAAGCAACCAAAATACCAAATACAACCAAGGGATAGAGAACTGAAGCGAGAGGGAGAGAGAACGTCGTGAACTTAAGCGAGAGTGGTTGGAATGGAAGAAGACGATTTAGGTTAGGGTTAATTGGCTGGCCGCTTTTCAGTTTTCAATTCATAACTGATTTTTGATTTGTAATTTCTTTAGTTTTTTATTTTTTTATAATATAATAATAACTAAATATATAAATATAAAATAGTTATTTAAATATAAATGGGTTCGCGGGTCAACCCGCCAACCCGGTGGGTCAACCCGCGAAATTTGGCGGGTTGGTGGGTTGACAGGTTGGAGGGTCAGAAAACCTTAACCCAACCCGTGAAATCTTCGTGTCGTGTCATGTCGGGTTGGCGGGTCGTGTCGGAAACTGCCACCCCTAGCCGGAATGGATTGCAATTGGAACGATTTGGATTTCAGCTCCATCCAATCCATGTTTGGGATGCCATAGGATTTGGATTTGGAATTGTAGGGTTTTGAAATCCCAAGTTATTTTTAAAATCTCATGTTTTTGATGGATTTTGAAATTATGTGGGAAGGCTGGATTTGAAATCCAAATCCGAACGAATTTCAAAAAAAAAAATCAAAGTGTCTTTCAAAGAAAAATTTTCTTTATCAAATAAACAAATAATTACCAAAATAAATTAAATCCAATTTCAAATCCTATAAACCAAATAAGATTTAGAAAGCATTGAAATTTAAATCTCATTTTAAATCTTACAAACCAAGCGAGATTTATAAAAGATTGGAATTCAAATTCCCCCAAATCCAAAATCCTTCTATATTAATTCAAATCCCTTCGAGATTCAATTCCGGCAAACGAAACACACCCTTAGCTAGGGTATTTTGGTTTGCAGGAATTGTTTTTGAGGGATTGTGCATGGAGAGTATTTGGGATGTTTCGTTTTATTTGTTTTATAAGATTTAAAATGAAATTGAATTGAATTTCTTTACAAAAACATGTTTGGTTTGCATTTGAAATGGGACTTAATTTTCTTTTTCTTTTCTTGTAAATATTTGTTTATTTTATACATATTTTATTTTTTAGTAAAATTAACCTTTTAGTCGTTTTTTGTCGTCGATCTTTTCAAAACTATGCTAGGACAGGAAGGAAAGAAGGGATGGAATTTTAAATAAATATCATAAGGGATTTAGACACCTCCTAAAGATCCAAATCCATTAGCTATGGGATTTTGAAATCCTAAAATTTTTAGTCCAAACAATACCGAAACCTATACACGGGATATGAATGAATATGAATTTCAAATTCCCCCAAATTGTTTCCATTTCTACAAAACATATGGATATAAACACTATTGAACGTGGTATAGTTACATCAGGTAGACTTTGATCATTTCTCTTTAAACGGGAAGTAATTAATCATTTTGGATGTTTCCACATATGCCTCAGATATTTCATTACTTTAACATATCTTAAAAAGTATATGTTATATGATCATATGTTACATAATATTTCAGATATATTGGAGCACGAACGGAGTGCATAGAAACCCCGAATTCTTTTCGGATCCCCTAAAATTTGACCCAACAAGATTTGAGGGAGGTGGACCAGCTCCATACACATATGTACCATTTGGTGGAGGAGCTCGGATGTGTCCTGGAAAAGAGTTTGCTCGATTAGAGATACTTGTTTTCATGCATCACATAGTGAAGAGATTTCGATGGCAGAAAACCATTCCTGATGAGAAGATCGTTGTTGATCCAATGCCTGTTCCTGCTAAAGGCCTTCCTGTTCGTCTTTATCCACATAAAACGTAAATTATATTTTGGTATGATATGTACATTCTAAATAAAAATAGTTTGAATGTATATTTATGACTAAAATGAATGACAAGAATGCATCAAGTCGTATACGAAGTTTATAATAGTTTGTGTTAGTCAAGGCACTCTATTAACATGTTCAATATGCATTTTTGAACCTCCTACGTATTGTTTGGCAAAAATAATTAAGTTACTTATAAGCTAGCTTATTTTTTGAGTAAGGATTATATATACATAAGCTAGCTTGTTAATAAGCTACTTGGAGTAGCTAATGAGGAATTTTTACGATTATTTTTAATTATACTCCTTATTAATATTTTGACTACTATTAGTTAAAAACAAATAGTAATTGACTAATGATTAATAAATATTTATTACTAATTATGTTAGTAATATATTAATTATAATTATTAAAATTTTTAAATGTTATTCATTATTTATAATTATTGTTTAATTTCTTTATTTATCAAAAAGCAAATATAATATTAAAAATATTTATGTAAGTTAATTAGAATTACACTTATATTTTTTTATAGATAATTAAGACACGCTAAATATTTTAATAAAATATTTAATCGTTTTTTTAACGGAAAAACGAGGAAGAAAGGCAAGGAGCTTCGGCTAGGCCATCACCCCCGCCCACCAACCAAACCAATTTATTAAAACAACTTCAACCAGGAGCTGGAAGAAAAAGATGCAGCCTACAAAACCAAAAACCAAAGAAAAAAGCCAACCCGACAGAGCATCACAAAACAAGAGGGATAGAAGCCCAATGATGTCAAATCCCTTTAATCCCGGGTTTTCTATTGGTAATCCAAAGGTACGCCAAGCGTTGAAAATATTTAATCTAATTCTTAATGATATATTTTTTAAAATATTAATTACTTATAATTATTAAAGTTGGTCAATTTTATTTTTATTTATATCATATGTATGTAAGATGATCATTTTAGAGATACATACTTACGATACTTTATAATAATATTAAAATAAAAAGTATTTAATATGGAACTTGTTTTGAAAATATTAATTAGATAAACTATAATTGTATGATTTGTAAACTAAAAAGAAATGTATTGTATTTAATTTTTAATATATTAAGGGTGTAGAATGAAAAATGAAAATATAAGACATATAAACATATTAATTAGTATAGGATTATGATATTTAATAATATTATTAAATCTAAAAATATTCGATGTTGGGGTCAATCCGAATGTATTGACGAAACGATTAAAATGGTATAATTTGCAAAGATATAAATATTTTTTAATGCATCTTAATTCATATACATTATTATGTTTATATGATAACACTCTTAAATGAAAAATGAAAAAGTGTGGTAAGTGAACTGATAATGTAAATTGCATCTAGATACATGTATAGATATGTGATTCGTGATAAATAACGAGTTCGAACTTTCCCGTGTGCATGTCTAGGGACATTTAAGTGGGGTCATGTTTAACCCCCAAAATTGTCGGGATTAGTCGGGCTTTGGCCCGGACACCCTTCCAAAAAAAACATGTCCATATCTTTCACAAATGTGTTATTCATTATGAATATACATCCTCAGCAAAGACAAGACATGTGGCGCAATGTACGGTGATTCTCGGGTTCCTAGTCAATTTTGGGTTCACAATGAAACTTCCCCTCTCTCTCACATATAACACGGTTAACACAAATTCATGGGTTAACAAAATAACTCCCCTCTATATATATATATATATATATATATATATATATAGTGATACTATAAAACTATACGTTATTAGAATTATACTATAAGGTATATTGTTAACGTATTTATATTATAACAATGTATTTATATTATAACAATATTATAAATTATTATATTATAATATTATACATTAATTGTAAGTAGATTATATTATATATTATCTAACTAGTTTTGATCCCGTGTAATACACGGGATAATTTCAAAAAATTAAGGCATGCCAAAAACCTTATATTACAAATATGAATTGTTGTGCTATTGATCTTTTAACATCAATATTATTTTCTATCAAATAGATTAATTATATTAAAAAAAAGTACAAATTTTATTTATTTTTAATTTAATTCAATTGATATCAAATTATCAACAACGAAAATATAACAAAGACATTTTATAAATCAAACTATAAACTATCTTTGACTTTAAAATGACGTTAATATACTTTCACATATAAAGAGAAAGGTATATATACAAAAGTGTACTTGGATTGAAATATAATAATGGATACGTTTAACAATAATTTTTTTATAAAAAATATTAATTAACTATTATATTAAAACTTATTGATTATCTTCATTATATTTAAAATGAAATATTTATTTTCTATTTGATGACGTTTATCAATTAGTTACATGAATACAAATATAAATTATTATATAATGTGGAGAAGAAAACTTAGTTATGCTTCTACTGATGTAGATCAAAAACCTTAAAAAAAGTAAATCAGGAGAAAATCAAACCATATGATTTAGTTCATCATAAGAAAACAATGACACAAATTTTCTTACCATTCTTCAAATAATTGCAAAAACAAATAATAAAATAAATTTTATGCATGAATATTATTCGAAAAAATGGTTGACGAACTTACCTAAGACGTTTGCAAAAAGAGTAATGGAGAAACTTGAAAAATTAAAATAGAAAAGGTAAGGTTTATACGCTTTTTGTTGAATCTGCTTAGTATTTAAATATCAATTTAGGGAGAGAGATAAAGATATAGATGACTTCATACCAATAGATAGAGATAAAGTTTGTTATTTTTAATAGATAATTTGGGATTAATTATAATTTTAATTATGAATCATTCATGTCAAATATGACACAAACATATGCATTGATGTGGCAATGGCTCACCAGAGCGCGACACTGTCAACGTACTCGCGACACGTGTCATGATCCTTATATATATATGAATATAAATATAGGCACCGCCGACACGACCCACCGACCCTTACCCATCATCCAACCCGTTTTCATTCCATATTCATTTCGAATTTTCAAATTAGCCCCTTGTACTTATAATATTTATTCACTTTTTACCTTTTACTTTTCAATATTTCATTTTATGTTTTACTCATATATTATATATTAGCTAAAATATGTTAAAAAAATACGTTTTAATTTTTACAAATTACGCTATTATAATCGTATCATCGATGCGATCGAAATGAGCCTAATATTGAATATTTTTTTATGCAATTATTTTATTATATACTATATATAATACAATTATATGAAACCATCACATTTGTAGAAATTACATTCTAACCCCTAAACTTATAATATTTATTCATTTCATACTTTTGGTTTTCTATGTTTTATTTTATGTTTTAGTCATACATCGTATATTGGTTGGAAATTTGGAATAAGTTAAAAAATACGTTTTAGTTTTAACAAATTACGCCATTATAATCGTACAGTCGATATGTCCGAAATGAGCCTAATATTGAATTTTTTATGTAATTATTTATTATATACTATATATAGTACGATTATATGAAGTCAAAACACTGTTCATAAACAGCAGCTACCGACATTTAGAGAAATTACATTTTATCCCCTTAAACTTATAATATTTATTCACTTTATACCTTTTAGTTTTCTATATTTTATTTTATGTTTTAGTCATATATCGTATATTGGCTGAAATATGTTAAAGTGTCGGTAGCTACTGTTTATAAACGGTCTTTTGCTTCCTGGTAATTGTTAGTATTATTAAAATATTTTAAAATTAAATTTTTTGAATTTTTGAATTTTTAAATCCATGTTAATACTTAAGATCAAATCTATCACAGTTTATAACCCGGCACGAAACCCAGACTCTTAATAGGTAATTTTCTCTAAAATATTGTTCACAGCAACTGACCTTTACAATATTACAAAACTCCCCGCAGCGAAGTGCGGGATAACCTCCTTGTTGTTAACATAATATAACTGTATATATTTATATTATACATTGTAAATATATTATATGAATGTTTTAATATAATATAATTTTGTTTTTCTTATAATACATTATTAACATATTATATCATACATTTTTAATATAACATAAGTGTACTTTGACAATACGCTTATTTATAGTTTTACATATTATATTCATTATGAAAATATTATGTTATATATTTTTAATGTAATATGATTGTATTTTAGCAATATGTATTATATTATACATTGTAAATACATTATATTATATATTGTAAACATAATATAACTGTAAAGAGAAACAACCAAAGATAAATGTCAAAAAAAATACCCATTAAGGTAGATAAACAATGACTTGTATTGATCGTCATTCTACGATTTGAATGGCATGTCAAATGTTTTTTTTACAGCATATTACATTTGTCGGCAATTGACCATATTGACCTTAAATACATTAAATCATAAAATTGACATCGTGTGATGCAGATTAAAGCTGAACATGAATCAAAATTATTCACTCGAGGTCTCAACTCTCAACTAAATTTATATTCGAGAAATTTTACACCGCATCACGTATTGATATTGTCTAGTTATTGTATATATAATTACAAGAACCAAAGATGTAATCCACAATTGTTTGTATAATTACCTCACATTTAAACTTAAGTCATTCGAATATTTTTATTATTGTAAAATTCAAATTACTGTAACTATATGCATCACATGTAACATGTTTTAAAGGCTTAATATTTGAAAACTATATCAGTAATTTGGATTTAAACTTGGAAGTAAATTCTTATTTTGGGATTACTACACAGATGGAGATTTTTTAATTATATTTAGAATAAAAAAAACTATATTATTAAGTTCAAAAATATCAAATAATAATATAACAGTTTAAGGCACACTTTATGATATAATATCTTATACTATATATAAAAGCAAATAACTCGTTACAGTTTCTTTTGTTCAACATTTCATTTTACACATTTACACTTTATACCCCCATAGTTAGTTATTAAATCTTATTTTAGTTCTTTACTTTTTCATTTTCTATTTTAAACCCTTATCATATAATCTAAATAATCATATATTATGAACTAAAATTTATACTAAAATTACGTTTTTTTAACAAATTATACCATCATAATCGTCTCGTCAATACCTTCGAAATAAGCCTAATATTGAATATTTTTTATTCAATTATATTATATATTCTATTATATAAAGATAATAATTTTATTTCAATTTTCGAGATTGACTATTCAATAAACCATTAGGAGGTTATTTGATTGAACACATATGATTAAATTGATGTTTACAATGGTGTATATAAAAATCGGGCAATTGATACATACTTCGCGCTGCAACGCACGCGGGTACGTTTCTAGTATAGATTCATATGTATTTATGATATTGTACAATATTATTAAATTAAAAAAGACTCAATAATAAATTTATTTTAAAAGTATTGACGATTTATAGTGATATAATTTGTTAAAAAAATAAACGTCTTTTAGTTAATCCATTATTATCTATTTTTAATATGATAAAAGTGTAAAATAAAAATTGAAATGTAAGAAAATGTAAAACAACGAGCTTCTTATGTATTCATAATACTTAATATTAAGATTTAATAAAAAAAATCAATATGGGCTTATTTTGCATGTATTGACGAGACAATTATAACGTATAATTTGTAAAAAAATGAAATTTAATTTTAGTGCATTTTAGTTCACAATATACGATTATTTATGTTATATGATGTCTGATACGTAGCTCAGTTGGTAATGAATTGGGGTTATGTTTGTCCAAAATCGAATGATCCCGGGTTCGACCCCGTGACGCCTCTATAGCCACAATTGCTAAGTGAGTCATGTATGCCCCCATATTGCAGAATTGGAAGACGATTGCCGATTAAAATACTTTGTGTAAGTTACAAATACTTCAATTATTATTGAAGTATTTGTTAAAAATATTTGCCGTTTAAAATAGGACTTTTGAAATTTCAAGAAATTTTGAAATTAACTGTAATAGTCTCTTTTTATAATACTATACATATAGATAGCATAGATAAAAAAATTTACCGAATAAGTATTTTTATAAGATCGTATAAATATAATATAGATAAGAGTGTAAATGAAAAATGAGAATGTAAAAAATATAAAATAAATTAATTTCTATGTATTCTTGATTATTAGTAATACAATTAAATTTAAAAATATTCAATATTAGACTCATTTTGAATGTATTGTCCAAGCGATTATAATTGTATAATTTGTTGAAAAGAAAAACGAAAAGTTTAATACATTATTTATGTTAATTTGATAAGGTTGTAAAATGAAAAATGAAAAAAATAGCGAACTGAAAGTAATTTAGTTAACAAATAAATAAGAGTTTAAAGTGTAAGTTATAAATTCAAAATGATAACTTAAGGGATATTTTATAAGGGTGTATTTTGAAATTTTGATTCTTGAAATTATGAAGAAAAAAAATATATGAAATATTCTCTTTATATAATAAAATAGATAATATGATTGCACTAAAAAATATTCAATATTTGACTTATTTCAACGGTAATGACGAGACGATTATGATCGTGTAATTTGTAAGAAAAAGAGCACAAAAATGCATTTTGTTAATAATATATCATTATTTATGTTATACGATAAAGGTAAAATAAAAAATGCAAAAGTAGAGAATTAAAAGTAAATCTAATAACTAACTATGGGTCCTAAATGTAACTTATAAAATTGAAAAAAAAAATTGAGATGGATATCAGGGAGAGAGTGAGGGAGTGTTTTGTAATGATTGTACAACATGCTTTAAAACTTATAAAAAATTATTAAGATGTACTGGATAATAATCGTTTAAGCGTTTTTTATAATATATCTCTATATAATAAATAAAAAATTGAACAGTTTCGCCTCAGCGGTAGAGGCATAGGGTTTGAACATGGTTGATCTTATCCGAACCCCGAGTTCAAACCCACTCCTCTACACCCCCCCTAATTAATTTGATAGGGTTGCGTCACCTATCCCCAGGGATAATAACCCAAGGGCCCCAAGGGAAAAATACCCTCAGAAAGCTCCAAGGAAGAAACCCTCTAGAGAGGCTCGAATTTGAGACCTCCCCTTCATAGGGAAAACTCCCTACCACCAAGCTATAACCCCTGATGGCATCTCTATATAATAAATAAGTAACTAGCATCCAAGTGTCAACTTCTGGTGAACCAGTTTTACTATTTTTTCGTCTAAACATGTGTCTAGACACACTTTATATTATCAATTCAATTAGGACACTCATATCCACTCCTCCTTAAATCTCTCATTATTTAAAAATAAATAATGTATATGTTACAATATTTTCTTTATTATTAGATGTGTAGTTTACTTATAATTCGTTACTTTTTATTTTTCATTTTAAACTCTTATCATATAAACATAAATAATTTATATCAACTAAGATACATTAATAATCAATTCTGTCTTTTACAAATTATATTATTTTAATCATTTCACCAACACCTTGAAAATGAGCTAAATGTTGAATATATTTTAATTATATTATTAAATATCATAGATATATAGGTATTAATGTGTTTGTATGTTTTACATTTTTATTTTTCATTTACGCATTTATCATATTAAAAATTAACTAAAACGCACTTTCTTTTTATTTTACAAACGAGACCATTTTAATTATCTCATTAATGTTTTCAAAACAAGTTTGTTATTAAGTACTTTTTAATTTAATAGTATTTTAAGATATCATAATTACGTATAGAAATTTTTCAATAATGATGTATCGAGATTTTTGTTGACTAGTACATGTTACACTTTATATATATTTATCTAAGATATACAAATCTCGATAAATCATGTACAATTATACAAACTTCAAAATTCTTACATTTAAAATGATAATAAAGAATTTTTTTTTAAATTACACTTTAATTTGACTTTCTATCAATTCATTTTCTATTTTTACATTCTTATCATATTAACATACATAATCGTACTATTAACTAATATATATTAAAAGTTATGGTTTTACTTTTTTACAAAGTATATCATTATAATCGTCTCATAAATACCTATAAAATGAGTTAATATTGAATATTTTGATTTAATTTGTTGTGGTTTGAAAACTCTATCATCGAGTCAGTGATTTTCATTTTTTTACCAATTGACATTGAATTTTATACATCGATATGTGACTTAGAAACTCATAAAACCATAAAATTGGAATCGAGTGATAGAGAATAAAAGAGACACGAAACAAGATTATTTATTAAAGTGCTCAATAGTTTAAGATGTTTGCACCGCATCACGCAGGTACGCATCTAGTTATATTAATAAACAAAAATACACTACTTTGTTTTTAAACTTAAATTAAAGATTAAATTATGGTTTTAGTCCCTATGATTTATTAAAAGTTGCAATTTCTATCATGTGGTTTAGAAATTGCAATTTTCATATCTATGGTTTATATTAAATGTAGTGTTGTCCTTATGATTCATAATTTATTGTAGTTTTAATCCTTATGATTTACAATTCCTTACTATTTTGGTCCTTTGTACTTAAGGATAATAATTAGTCCAAGGATGAAAATAACAATAAATTACAAACCATATAGATAAAAATAGCAATTTCTAAACTATAGGTACGAAAACTGAAATTTACAACAAACCCAGGGACACAATTTGAAATTTACTCTAAATTAATATGTAATGAAAACTTTTTATTAAATAAATTACACCAAAGGTAAATGGGTACCATATATGTTTTTAAAAATTTTATGATTGCTTCAAATTTATATTTTATTATAAAAATTTATCAATTTTTCAAATACACATAAGATAATATTATAATATCAACAGAGGCAATAATAAAATGAAGGGAAAAGTCCAAAAAAAACCAACAAACTATTCCATTTTGAATGGTTAAGTCCCTAAACAATTTTTTTGAACAAAAAAAAACCATTAAACTTTCTCATTTTGAATGATTAAGTCACTAAACTATTGTTTTGAATGAAAAAAACCATTAAACTTTTACATTTTGAATGATTAAGTACCTAAACATTTTTTCCAACAAAATAAATCATTGAATTTTTAGAAATTTGCTACTTATATTTTTTTTAAACTAAACTAACATAACTATATTTTACCTTTAAAACCTTCATAGTCGGTTGCATTTAATTTTTTATTTTTATTAAAATGGGGTACGCAACCAATTTTTGAAAGTATAATGGTTTATTTATCGAAAAGAAATTGTTCGAGGACTTAAGTAATCAAAACAAAAAAGTTTAATGGTTTTTTAATTAAAAAAATAGTCTAGTGACTTAATCATTCAAAATGGGAAAGTTTAATGGTTTTTTTGTTCAAAAATATTGTTTAGGGACATAACCATTCAAAATGGAATAGTTCGTTTTGTTTTTTTTGGACTTTTCCCTAAAATGAAACATCAAAATTGAAATGCATCTCGTTGTATCGCGCTAATACATTTCTATTATATATTATAAAGAATATATTGTGTATGTCAATTTATTAATATAATATAAAAATTAATTGATACAATATAAAATCATTTATGAGTATTTATTATAGTATTAAGTAGTATATTTTGAAATTCTCTTTATTTAAATAAAATATTGTAATTATATTTTTAGAAAATTTAAGCTAAAAAAATAGATAATTTTATGGTTGTTCAAAAAGGTGGTTAAACTTTTTGAAAAAAAATGCTTTAAATGGCTAGAATTATTAATTTAAGATAACCCTTCCCATAAAATCTACCTTTTTAAACATAGTCAAGTCATCTACACTAAAATATAAAATACACTAAAAATATGCAATTTTATTTTCATCTTTTAACCTTTTTCATACTTTTCTACACTAAAGGAGTGTTAGCCTAGTGGTAAGGCTTAGGCACTACATAGTGGTGAACCCGAGTTCGAACCCTGGGGGACGCATTCTGGAGGTACGGGGGTTCGACCCCGGACTGCATGCTTTAGCAGTCGGGCTTCGGCCCAAAAATTGCCGAGGATTAGTCTGGGCCCAATGTGGCCTGAGATACCTTTTCCAAAAAAAAAAAGTATCATCATGCCACTAATAATATATTAAATGAAATAAATATATTTTAATACTATGAGTTTAATTATTTTTTAAGGTTAAAATATAATAAAATATTCTTCATACTAATTACTATAATTATATTTGCATAAAATATAAAATTTATACATGTTACTCATTCTAGTTATTTGTCATTTTTAAAGCACTAATTTCTTCAATGTTTTTGCTAATTTAACGTTATCCAATTGTATGTTGCTGATATGTGCAACAAACTTAATAGCAACAAAAGAATTGGATTACGTTATACATACAAATGTGCAAAACGAATCAATGTGCGGTTATAGGATTAAATATAGCAGTGGGGCTATTAAGATGATTATAAAGATGTAATTTGTACAAAAACATTATTTTAGAGTATTTTAGTTAAATATAATATTCAAATAATGTAATTTGTAATATGAAAAGTATAAAATGAAAAATTAAGGGATATGAAATAAGTTAAATAAATAAATGTAAGTATTATAAAAAATTAGTTAAAAAAAGTTGGTATAAATGATATTTAATAATATGAATAAAAAATATTCGAGCTCAAATTGAAGGTATTTATGAAATATTATTATAATGTAATTTGTAACAAAAAAATGTACTATTAAAGTATTTTAGTTAATACGTGATTGTAAACGTTATAAGATAAATATGTAAAATAAAAAGTAAAAAATAAAAATTAAAGCGTATAAAATAAATTTAATAAATAACAATAAATATATAAAATGGAAGTATGAAAAATAATATTTGTAGTATTTATAATATAAAATAATATGATTAAATTTAAAATTTTATAATATAAAATTCATATTAACAAGACGTTTATTTTGATGTAACTTATTAAAAAAATAATGTGTTGTTTAATGTATTTTAGTTTATATATGTATATATATATATATATATTAATTTGATAAAAGAATAAAATAAAAAATAATTAAAAACATAAAGTAATTTAAATAACCAATTATAAAAGGGGTTGTTATTTGCATCCTTTAACAGGGATGTGATCCATCGAAAATGTAAAAACATGCATCGAAAATGTAAAAAAAAAAAGTTTGATATTAATGTATATGAAAGATCAATTTAGTGCAATTAGCCTTCCCTTATAAAAAAAACATATTAATTTACAAATGATGTCATTTGACCAAGCTGAATGTTTGTGAGAGGAGTAAATGTATAGGAGGAGGGTGGAGGCATGGAGGGTATGAATCATATAGAAGGGGTATAACAACCCCTTTAGTTTAATAGTAAATTACAACTCTCGTCCTTATAGTTATTAAAATTTTTGGATTGGGTCCTTCAAATAAAGTAATTACATGTATAGTCATTATATTTTTATCTTTGTTATGAATTGGATCTTTTGTTCTACCTGTCTCTCCATTAAGTTAGGGTTAATATTTATTTTATAAAACTCCTTTAATTTTCTCTTTTAGACTCATTTTATATATGTGTGTGAGACAGATCACGTTCAAAAATAAAACCAGAAAAAAACCAAAAAATGAAAAAGAAACAAATTGATGCATTTCATTATATGGATGATCAACTAAATTATATTAAAAACCCTAAAATAAAGAAATATAACTATAATTTATGGAACTTCATTTATCCTCTAAAAATTATTAAAAATATATTAACAATCAACATAAAATCTAACAAAAAGAACATTTTATAACTGACTGGTTCATTCAGTTTTCATGATGCATGCACATGTGAATGAATCCTTGTATTCATCGTCTTTCAATTTTGAGGTTGCATGCACATGCAAATGAGTTCGTATTCACCCTTCTTCATTTTTCTGGGTTGTATACATATGTGAAGGAGTTGTCATATTCATCGCCATTCATTTTCTCCGTTGCATGCACATGTGAATGGATTACAACATTCGACGTCCTTCAAAGTTTTGGGTTAAATGAGCATGTGAACGAGAAACCATGTTAATTTTTTTTCCCAATTTTTAGGTAGCATGAACATGTAAATGAGATACTATATTCTTCATGTTCACGTGTGCATAAAACTCAAAATGATTTTCAAAATATGAATGATGGAAATTACTTTTGCACATGGGCATAAAATGCAAGAAAAAATAATCGAACATTTTTAAGTATATATGTATATGTAATTGAACCTATCAAAAATAGTATTTGAATTCAGTTACTTAGGTACATGTGCATAAAACACAAGATAAACATAATTTCAAAAGATTAATGGTTGAAAATTGTTCCTATACATATGTACATAAAGCCCAAAAAACATATTCAAAAACATGAATGAATCATTTTAGATGAAAAATATTAGAATGTAATCATGGGTAAAAGCTCTAGATATTGGAAGATGAAAAGTTGATAAAAGTCATACCTTCATTCCATATTCTAACAAAGATAGTACTTGATCAACAATGTTTGGGGAAGAGCGTTGATGTAAATAAGAAGGAACAAACGAGTAAGAAAGTGGTGTAATTCACCATAATGTTGCTCAAATGATAGTACACTAGAGGTGCATACCTTCGTCTACCATTAATTAGTAATTAAAGCTTGAAATTGACGAAGTAGATAATTTACTTAGAAATTCTTCAAAGTCGGTTTTTAAGTCGATAAACATCGATGTAAGGCAATGATTACCTACGAAGATTATCATGGCTACAAATTAGAAGATGCAATCTAATTTTTTTTTTATTCCAAAGTATTCCTAGTGCATCGTATAGGTCAATATTAATCCCCCTCAACATTTTGTAATTTACATAAATGTCATACCAATAATGACAATTAGATCTTCTAATACAACAACTTTGAGGTTGTTCCTTGGTCTTTTACTTTTTTGAGGTTTTTCCTGTAAACCTCTCTCTCTCTCTCTCTCTTATATATATATATATATATATATAGAGAGAGAGAGAGAGAGAGATTCATTTGTAAACCTCAAATATCTTGTAAACTTTGTGAACTCATCGTGGCCCTTGATCAAAAAAATCAAAGGAGGATATGGATTCATAGAAAATATGGAAATGTGAAATATATGGTAAGTCAATGATTATGGAAATATGAAAATGTGAATATGAAAACGTTTTTAAAAATCAATGGTGTTGATTGGTTTACACAGTTTACAAGATATTTGAGGTTTACAAATGAACCTCCCTCTATATATGTATGTATGTATGTATACACACACAGAGACAAAATAATAAAAATGGCACACCCTTTTCCTAGCAGCTCATGTTTTCGACTCAAAAGGACTTAGTTTCGATTCGAAAAAGTTGGTTAAAGGTCCAGTAGGTAACACGAGTGTAATGCAAGTTGTAGTAGTAGGCAATTCATAGAGGTAGCCTTCTCTGATATTGTTTAGGAGCATCTTTATGTAGGTGTACCTGAAAAAATCCCCAACCTTCGCTCGCTTCGCTGGATGAAACGACATTCTTGTTTAAATAAATAGATGTTGATTGCACTTGTGATAGTGTGCGCCCAGAATGATAGACCGACTGCTAAGCCACTTTGGCTTAGCCACACCGCTTCTTGCTCTTAAAATTAGGAAATATTTGTTAGAAATCACCGGTTAGAATTCGCTAAATCAACTTTCAAGGGCACCTCTCCCTCTTCTTGTCGCCCCACCGTTTCCCATTACCACCACCGCCCACCAAGTTTTGGACAACCAACCATAAGCTTCATCTTCCAGGATTGCCTTCTTGACCTCTATTTGAAACCAAAATCTTGGTCGGTTCCATGACAACAACTTCATCATCTTCCAAAACAACAACTTTGACCACTTAAACTCAATTTTACGGCGACATTTGTCTTGAATTTATGTTTAAAAAGAGAATATATGTAAATCCTTTTAAGGATATTGCTCCATTTACCAAGGAAATGAGCTTAGATTAGGATTCATGGGAACCACCAAACAAACAAGTTATAGGGTAGCCACTAGTGATTACTAGAGAAACATAGTGCAAGGTAAAAAGAAGATGGATATGTTGGAGATAGGGATCATGGATGTTATCAAACTTAGCATGGAATGGAGCTCCATAGTTGACTAAAGGATACCTTACAATATACAAAAGCTACAGAAAATTAATGGATGGGGGTTACAAAGATGTTTAAGTGCATTATAGGGTTATACTTTGGGAGACAAAGGTACAATATATCACACATGCTCAAACTTATGAAGATAAAAATGGACCTTGGATGCTTAGAAAGGGGTGGTTCGAAGGAGAGTCTAATGACACGGGCAATTATTCATAATATTAAAATAGTAAGTATAATTTTAATAAAGGAAGTTGTAGAAAGATGACATTAACCTTGACTTAATAGAACACATGTTAGTAGCGTTAGCATAAGGGACCCAATCAATAAAAAAAGATGAAATCATGGTGTACATGTAATTATTTTGTTTGAGGGATCGAATCCTAAATTTTCAAAAACCATAGGGACAAAATTTGTAATTTACTCTTTGGTTTAATTATACAAAAGTTTCAAAACGTTCCCCTCAACTTCTTTACGTATTGCTCCCTGTATTTTTCCTATATCTACATATTTCTCCTTTATGGTATTGGCGATTGAAAAATCTCATCTAATGGTTGAGATTGCTTCTCACATTTTCAATTTTTAGGGTTTCTCATTTGAACATTTTCCTATATATATACATTATATTAATCAATAATAATATTATAATGTTATATAATTACATATATTTGTCTATAAATACAGGGAGCGAGTGTAACCGAAAGTATACCATCGCTTCAAAATTCTCTCTTCAATTGCTTTCCTTCCGTTCATTGTTGGTTTGCCGATATTGGTAAGTCACTAAGTTATGTTAATCTTGCTTTATGGTGATAAGTTTTGTGTTATGCAGGGAGCACTCGAGCAGAACCAATCGACGTTTTCCTGAATGATTGATGGTTCGGTTTTTGTTTTTTTGGAAACTATTGATGGTGTTCCTTTTGGCATCATCAACAACTAAAATCTTTTTCCTTTTGAGGAGAACAATAATATATATATATATATATGTGTGTGTGTGTGTGTGTGTAGTTTATCACTTTTGTTTATTTTGCATAACTTTTATGTCATGGTCCATCGTAACCTAAATCGTCTAAATCGCTTGGACTAGACCGCCTTTTGGTGGTCTACTGTGGCCGATCTAGTCATTTTCCCTTGGATCGATTTGGAAAGATTCTCCACTGATTTTTTGTTTTGATTTAAGGGATCAAATCGTTTCACTAACACGTCTGCTTTTATTATCTAATAATAAAAAGAATAAAACATTATTTGAAGAACAACCTGATTATTTTATCAATTTTACATAATTTTGTTTCACGATTAGATGATATATAGTAGACAACTTGCGCAATCGTATTAGGGTGTGCAAGGCCCAAATGGTCCGCACTTGAAATCAACCCGAAAACAATGTTTTTGTGCAAAATCAGAATGTCCAAAATCAAAAAAAGCCCAAACCCGAATTTTGGGGGATATTTGGATTCAACTTTGGTTTATTTTGGGCCACCCAAACCTGAAATATAAAATACATATGTATTTAAATTTTTTTATATAAATACATTTATTTATTTAATTGTCTTCTGAAAATCTTAAATCATACTCAGTCCTATTCTTTTTTCATTTTTACCCCTTCTTTTGATTTCATCAATCTTATGAATCAATCGGATACAAACATACTTTTTACATCATAGCTTTAATCCAACCCGTCCGATCTCAACCCAAAACCTAAATCAGTCTCGAATTTAAATTTCAAGATTCAATTTCCATATAAAAAAGTTTTCATTTGTTCATTCAAACCCGAACGATTGTGATCCATAACTCTAGTCGTATTCCGTCAACAACCTTCTACTCACAAAAAAAAAAATTTTTTGTTTAAAATCTTTAAAAAAAAATTTAATTAATTTTATAAAAACAAAGAAGGCACCCACACACACGGTAAAGATCTCCGGCCGGTTTATTGCCGTAAAAGCGCTTTCTCATTTTTACCACCCACGCGCCGGTTCCCTTTCGTAAAACCCACGCGCACCACCAACAAACCCAAAACCCCGCGCGTGAGGTCCACGCGCGGTCAACGAGTGTGGGATTGACTGCCAGTTCATACAAAAGCCAAAAGCCCACGAGATCCTCTGAATTTAAAAGGAAATCCAATCGCCCAGTAAAAAAATAAAATCAAAATTACAAAAAAGGACATTCTAAAGCCAGATCTGATACGCATTAACAGGTTGTACATCCTGCATAAAGACTTGTACATTAGTTTAACATTTTATAATTATTCTCTGGAAAAAAAGGATACTCTTTTTTTTTTAAAACATATATAGATACACAGGTCCCGATGTACGCGTAAAATGTGTGTGTATATATAGATACAAAATATTGTATCTATATATTATATGTATGTATATATGACCTAAAACCCCTTTTTTTTAAAATTCTTGCTTTCTGATGATTTATTCTCTAGTGATGATGATGATTTGAGTTTGATGATGCTTCAATCTTGATCTTCTTTTTTTGATTTTATAGAAAGAGGAAAAGGTTTCTGATTTTGAGAATTTGGGGGAAAAAATATCATGGAAGAAGAAGGAGGTCAACAACAAATTGGTGGACAACAACAAGATCAAGTTGCTCCTCTTCCTGCTGATGCTGCTGCTGCTTTGATTTCAACTTTGAATGATGGTATGTTTTTTTGTATCCCATTATCAGTTCTTGGTTAGTAATTTGAACTAATTTGTGTTGAAATTTGAGTAAGGATTGATTTGTGTTTGTTTCTTGTTGAATTTTGCTTTTGTTTATGTGGATTTTTGTAATGATTTTGCAATCTGGTGTTTGTTGTGTTTTTCTTGGTTTTTAGTGGGATTGTAGGGTTTGGGGATATGGTGATTAGAAATTTTTAGTTTATGATTTAGGGTTCTTATGTGATTTGGGGGTAAAATTGGACTTTTGAATTTTGGTAGAAATGTGGGTTGGAATGGAATTTTGTTTTGGGTTCTGATCTTGTGCCTGTTTTATTGGAAAGCAGAAAATTCAGCCACTTGCCAAATGTATCTATTACTATGTTGTTTTAATTGGTTGAGTTTAATGTTTTTAACTTGTAAATTTCTTCATAAACCCTAGTCTTGGTATGTGTTTGGGTGGTTCTTGGTGTTGTTTGTATATAATGGGGGTTTATAGTTTTAATCTCTGGCTGAATGTGGTATGTTGGCCCAAAATAACCTCCAAATAACTAAAAAACATAGTAGGAAGTGATTTATATCGGTGTGAATGCTTTATAGGGTTAAAGTTCAAAAATCACAAACCATGTAAAAGCCGTTCCAATTAAGTTTTTCATAATGTCGATAGGCTATTCATATCACAATTCACAATAGAGCCCAAAACAACGCACTATGTTTCACTAGAAAATAGGGTCTTGAGGGTGGGATGCATGCAGACTTGATCTCTATCCCAAATGGCATAGCGACTTAAATGGATAACACAATGGTTATTTGCATACGCTTTTGATGGAAACCATCTTTTTATCCTTTGGGGTGGAGGTCAGGTCTGCATACATCTCACCCCTGAAACCCATCTTATTGTGGGAATATGGGATATACGGTGATAGGCTTGATGGCAATGAATTTGTCCGTTACTAACTTGTTGAAATATTTGACACTTTAAACAGGGGATGCTCCTTTACCTGAAAACGGAACCGATCAGGTATTTTTCTATTACTTGTTTTTTTAACTTCATTTACATCATTTTCTAAGGTTTTGATTAGATTGGTTAACATGGTTTTTTTTATTACTTTACTTGTATATTCAGCCACCGTCCCCAAAAGATGAAAGGACCGTTTCTCCAAATCCTCCTGCGAATGCAGCTGTTGTTGCAGGGTCTGGAACGGTGGTTTCCAATCAATCAGAAACCGGGAACGCAAGCCGAGCTCCGACGCCTGTCAACACATCAACTACTCACACCGCTCCTGAACAAACTTACTTCTATGGAGGTTAGTTTATAAAAAAACACATGGATTGACACAAAATTACCACTATACCCCTTTGTGGGTCACCGCTCCCTGACCCTGTTTTTGAGCGGGATATACTGGGTTGGTTCGGTTTAAGTGGATTTACTGCTGGTTTTCTAGAATTATGCTTGATGTACCATTATCTTGTGTTTGATATCAGGTTATGATGATGGCTCGGTTAATTGGGGAGAGAACTCAAATTATTTTCATCCTAATAACTTGCAAATGATGCCTCCGGTGAGAGTCCATTTGTTTTTTTTTTAAGTATGCATTATTTATATACGGCAAAACCTGAAAGTTGGGATCTACGATCAACACGGGTGCCATTGAGCTAATGACTCTTTTATCATTAGAAAGAATTTAACAATTTTTTTTGCTTCAATGGGACTCTTAACTGAATTTTTTTTCTTTTGGTATGATTTAGGCGATCTACAATGAGAATGGTTCGCTCTTGTATCATCCGGCATATGCGTACGATCCCCAGCTCGCATACGGCCAGTTTTCGCCATTTGCTAGTCCTGTGTCTCCGATAATGATAGACGGTCAGCTGTATTCACCACATCACCTCCCGATGTCTCCCTCTTACTACTCGCAGCCTGTTTCTCCGACTGATCTTGCAACTCCAGCAAGCAACAACCAAGAGGGTCATGGTGGTGACAATGCGTATTTCGGTCCAGGATCGGGTTATTATCTGCATTATCCGGGAAGTAATGGTCTTGGATTCTACCAGTATCCCGGCAATGGCAGCTCTAGCGAACCTGTGTCAACTCAATCAACTCCCGTTGGCATACTCGGGCCATATGAGCACAGTTTTGGACAGGTTGATTTTCTTTACAACGATAGTTACAAATCCTATCACTATTCTCGCCATTTTGGAGCTTATTGAAAATTTCTCTTTGGTTAAGCCTAAGGGTAGCTTTTCAACAAGCTTCATGGGCTTTTATCCATTTCTTTTAAAAAAAATTCATTATCTAGTTTATCAGCTAATGATGAACTTTTATTTGATTTCGGGATTCCTCAGCAGCAGACGCCATATCATGGTTACGAGTTATCAGGTTCGACCACAAGACGCTACCCACAAGGTAATGCGTATGAAGCTAATCGGCTGAACCATCATGGGCATGACAAAGAAGTCAAACAAAGGGACCGGGACTCGATCAGCTTGACCGGTGACTCACATGCCGCCACCAGTGACCGGAACCGTGGACCAAGGGCTTCAAAACCGAAAGGAAGCAGTTCGGCCAACCCTGCTTCTCAGACAAACAACCAAGCTTCTCCTCGGTCTCATCTCGACCTCTACAACCGGCCGGATTTCGTTACAACTTACGAAAAAGCCAAGTTCTTTGTAATAAAATCTTTCAGTGAAGACAATGTTCATAAAAGTATCAAGTATGGTGTGTGGGCCAGCACCCCACTTGGAAACCGAAAACTAGATGCTGCTTATCAAGAAGCAAAGGAAACCGGAGAAAGTTCTCCGATCTTTCTCTTCTTTTCGGTGAGTTTGCTTTTATTAATTTAAATCTCGTCTGTTTGGTTTTCTGGTGGCTGAAAGGAAAATTTTCTTGTAGGTGAACGCAAGTGGACAGTTTTGCGGTGTTGCTGAAATGGTCGGACCTGTGGATTTTGAGAACGATGCTGAGTACTGGCAGCAGGATAGGTGGAGCGGTCAGTTCCGTGTTCAGTGGCACATCATCAAAGACGTGCCGAATAGTCGATTCCGTCACATAGTTCTTGAAAACAATGACAACAAGCCTGTTACTCATAGCCGAGACTCGCAAGAGGTATGGTCTTTTTACCATCATTACAAATAGAATCGGCTTCATAGGACGTCAAACATGTCGTTAACAGACTGTCTTGTATGACTTAAGTTTATAGGACCAAACAATTGTGTTACAATACGATGTTAGGAGGTATTTGGGCATCCTAACAAGTATTTTTATAGGATACTTTTTCAAATAATGTCATAGATTTTTTTCTCAAATTTTCTTGAATTTCCTATTTTTTAACACTTTTGGTTTGATTTTGGGCAATAATATTATAATAATTTATTAACTTTTGTGGTAAAAAAGTACCAAAATTTGTTAATACTTTATATTACCAAATAAATATATTTAAAAAATAATGAAAATTTGAGAATTTGTAAATTTGTTGTTGGTTTAGGTGAAACTCGAAGAGGGTCTTGCGATGCTGAAAATCTTTAAGGAACATGAGTCGGAGACATCGATTTTGGATGATTTTCGTTTCTATGATGAACGAGAGAAGAGTATACAAGAAAAGAAGTCGAAAATGGAGCAAGCGAAA
This sequence comes from Centaurea solstitialis, assembly GCA_030169165.1. NCBI lineage: Eukaryota > Viridiplantae > Streptophyta > Magnoliopsida > Asterales > Asteraceae > Centaurea > Centaurea solstitialis. Next base: position 10,291,686 of record CM058043.1, read on the forward strand.
AACAATGTTGATGATGGTTCTTCTTCTTCAGTAAATGAGCTTTCTGATAGAGTTGCAGACTCCCTGCAGTTGGACAAACAGTAAAGAAAGTAGGAACAACTGACATGATTTGAGTTTTTGGAGATTTGCAGAAAATTAGAGATGATGAAGAGAAGGCTTGGTTTTCTTTCTGACTTTTTTTTCTTTTGGGTTTGGGTTTGGGTTTAATTCACCCCTTTGTTGGCAGGTGGTGGTGGCTGAGTTGAGTTGAGTTGAGGAGCTATGTTTACATTGTAATCTGGGTGGTTTTGGCCCAAACAAGTGTAAAATCATCAATTAAAGAAATTAATCATAATGGTCTTCTTTTATATTGTTTCTCTTTATATTCATTGGTGAATATACCTTGCATTCATTGGTGAATTATATAAGTTCCAATCACATGTGGTAAAACATAACTGCCTTCTCAATAAAACTATAAGGTGGGATTTGTTTCACTAATTTTCTTGAAATTGGAATGTTTGAATTTTCATTTAATTCTTTCTTTTCAATTGAAGGAATCTTAAAATTCTATTAAATTCTACAAATGAAAGAATTCAGCATTCTTTAACAATTAGTAATATTTTAATAGAATACAATTTAGTTTTTTTATAATATCAGATATATCTTTGATCACAATATAACCCATAACAAATAAGTTATTTTACTAAGTATTTTTATTAACTTATTTGTTAATTAACTTAATATTTTATTTAATAATTAATTTAATAATTTATATAATTTAATTAATAATTATTTTATTATTTTATTCAATAAATTAATATATTAAATTATTTAATAATTGTTATACTTTTTGATTAAAAAAAACAAAGTAGTTAATGAGTAATTTATTAAATCTTTTTGTGATTAAAAAAAATAAAATTATTAAAAGGCTATTTTAGTCATTTACCAAAATTTCATTTCATTATGTGAACTAAACAAGTGGTCAAACCTTGCAACATATTAAACAGACATATTATAATTTGTTTAACAGATTCCATTCCAACTCTACTAACCAAACAGGTGGTCAAACCTTGCAACATTTCATTCCAATTCCTTCAAAGTCAAATATCCTTTGAGGACCTTGACAGATTCCATTCCATCCAAAAAACATTATGCGAATCAAATACCATAAATCCTATAACCGGATTCTTTTTCTCCTTTCCTATTTCGTTATTATTTCAAATAAAATCACATTTGTTAATTCTTTTGATAAATTTTGAACATTTATGATTTGCATTTAATACTTTGCTATGATAAACAAAATGTATTTGCTAATCACCGAGTATGATAAAATCAAATTCTAAGAACACTTGCAATTGCTTTATTTGGGGTTTTAAAAGTGTTTCGATTGGTATGAATAAACGGTTGACTTATAAACCTACTTATACTTGAAACAAAAAGCGAAATAGTTTTAAAAAAACAAAGAAAAATCCGCAAATTAAAAAAATAAAAAAGTAATCGTAACAGATCCCTTTTTATTGTAACGGTTCCTTAAACGGTCCGGATTTAAAAATTCATAACCGGATAGTAACTCTTGGAGCGTTAACTGATCCTAAGGTTGTAACCGATCCTGTTCCCGGGCTTCGGCCCACTTGTCCCCCTCTACACTTATAGTGTAAGTGTGCATGCGAAAGAAAAGTTGTCTTGTTTTTAATTTGAAAGAAAAATTGAATGCATGAGAGGTAAATCTGAACCTTTGATTATTTTTAATCTCAGGCACACCAATGAATTGTGTTTGATATGAGGATTGATAAGATGCATCTTGGTGTATCTCATCCTAGTGTTCATACAACAGTTGATAACTACTTCTCAAGCTTCTGACGTTAACAGAACTTCTCACCGAAATCCAACCATAACAAGATTCTCAATCATTTGTAAATCTCTTAATTCATACAACCAATCTCAACCGATCATTTAGGCTAATAACCATCTAACTAGATATCTCGATTATTCTAAAATCTAAAGCATTGATCATGATAAATAAACTTTAATCATCTTTTATAAACATCCAAACCATAATAAATAAATCCTCATTATTTCATAAATATCTTAACTATTTAGTTTGTACAAATTAGAAAAGGTTTGCAAATGATTTACACTATTGAAATACATATCATATACATACACAAAATTAAATCTCCTCATTTACAACTAATTCAGCCACAATATCAATACAAATCAAAACAAAAAGGTTATACATAATAATATAGATCCCCACAAAACAAGCAGTAATCTTGATTTTCTTTCTTCTTCTCAATGTACCTCTAGAGATAAATCATCCTATGGTATAGATGCATATAAAATCACATTTCATTTCTTATGTTGTTTTTTCGAATATTAATCGAGGGTCATCGGTTGACTCACACAACAGGCCCGGAACCGGGCGTTCCTGACCGTTGTCATGATCTCAATTTCGGCCTTTTCAAGCATTTTGACGACTTGAGTGAAGGGTGGTCTCACATTGGGGTCGCCGTCCCAGCAACTTGTCATGATTTCACTGAGAATCGGAAGGCAGTCGTATGGGACGGTTGGCCGGATGCCTTTATTCACAACGGCAAAGGCAGCCTGCACGTCGGTCAGGTTTTGGAACGGTAGCATGCCTGTGATGAGTTCCCATAGCACGATCCCGAAGCTATAAACATCTACTTTTTGAGTGTAGGACCTATGCTGGATCATCTCCCTGCAATAACCAAACGTACTCAGTATATCCCACATAGAGATAGGGTCTGATGATAGGATGTATGCAGCAGATCTTGAGAGGTTGTTTATGTGAAAACCACTAACTTATATCGAATTCCACCGAGTATATGCACCAATGAATATATAGGGTGAGCTTCAAGAAAAAACCTCAAATAGACGAAAAACTGAAGAACACCTCATCAACCATTAGATTAATTGATCCAATGGATGTGATTAACAGGTTACAACAAAAATTTTAAATTAAAAAATCTCCCACCTCCTATATTTTAAATCGAAAAATCCAAATATGATTAAAATTTGAACGAAACAAATTACACCAAATTAATAATCATATTTTTCTCATCAATTTGACATGTATATTCATATACTTTTTCATTCGTTTTTTTGTAGTTTTCTAGCTTTCCCTTTTTTGAGGTTTTCCCTTGAATAGATGTACACTTGCAAATATAGTGTGTATATACCTTGATAGGGTCTGGTTCACGGGAAAGCATCAAAAAATTGAAAACTGAGCAACACCCTGATAGATAAATATCATCCAAATGAAGGGCTATCAGGGTGTTCATTAGTTTTCCATCTTTTTTTATTGAGGTTTTCCCTGAACCTCCCTCTCTGTATACAAAACGAAAGATACATATGAAAACGAAAAACATATGGTCAAAGGTTAAGTCAACTTACGGAGCCATCCAACGATAGGTTCCCATCTCGGGTGTCATTCCTTCGTTCTGCACCTCAATCCGAGCAACTCCAAAATCAGCAATCTTGATCGATCTATCGGATGAAATCAAAAGATTATCCGACTTCAAATCCCTATGAATCAATCCAAGCCCGTGAACATACTCCATTCCCCTAGCGACATCCAACGCCTGTTTCACTGCCAACTTCAAAGGCACAGCCGATCTGTTATGCCGCTTATTCAGAAACTGTCGAACCGAACCCCCCTTCGCGTATTCCGTCACAATGCACCAAACCATCGGCTTATAGCACGCACCAATGAACCTAACGATATTCGGGTGCTTCAGCCTTGAAAGCATCATAACCTCTGTTGAAACTGTTGCTCCATGAGGTTTGCCCTTTCAGCATCGTCTTCTGGCTTTTCGAGAAGCTTAATGGCAACGTCCTCATTATTGTAAACACCTTTATACAATTTCCCGAAAGCACCTCGAGCGAAAGTGGGACCCATGCTAAGTTTCGTTAGCTCGATAGTCCATTCTTCGAAATTTTCGAGCCCTTTTGTGGGGAAACGAGGATCTAGGAGAGCCTGGGCCAGACCATCATCGCTTAAGCCGTTTGATGCTGTTCCTCTGATGACACTGTGGTCGGCGGTGTAGTTGATCGGACCATGGTTCAAGCCAGGGTCGGTTAACATGAAAGTGGCTGAACCATTTGAACCCACGCTACTATTAACAAGAGACCTTGCCAACGAACCGCCACCATTGCTCATATGCAAAGTATTGAAACTTCCCATGGACATATCGTCGTCAAGCATATGGTAGAATCTTTGCGTCACATCAAGGAAAGTATCGTGGCCGTTGTTTAGGCCGATCATGCCTGTGAACTTTGGACCCTCCAACATTTTTTATCTGATACGGTAGTACCAGGCTCCAGACACTGCTTTTGAGGGAGATATACTGGTTTGTTTGGTCTGGTTTTTCAGTAAAACTAGATCCACATAACTGCTTTCAAGTGGAATATACTGGGGTTGTTCAGTCTGAATTTTAGTAGAACCGGATTCCCAAACCCTACTTTTAAGTGGGATATACAGGGTTTGTCTATCTGGTTTTCTGGTAGAACCAGATTCTTAGACCGTACTTTCGAGTAGGTTATACTAGGTTTATCTGGTCTACCAGATTCCTAGACCCTGCTTCCAAGTGGAATATACTAGGTTTATCTGGTCTACCAAGATTCTAGGCCCTGTTTTCTAGTGGGATATACTGGGTTTGTTTAGTTTGGTTTTTTTAAGTAGAACCAGATAAAAACTCTGTTTACCCTTTCGGACATGAGTAAACCGTTGTACCAAAACCCCTCTTACTACAATCTGCATCAAAATCACAAGACAATCAATTCCAAAAGTTGTGCATATATCAATTTTCATATCTTTTCACATTAATAATCATTTTAAGTATTCTTCCACGACACCTTAAAGTAACATATGCAAGAATCATCAACCACCCATCAAGAATTCACACTGAGAATTCATAGAAATTCTATTCTTTTCATTATTTCTAATCGATTTTGTTCATAATAACACAGTTTTCTTGCATAAATGAAACATCATCAACTCATAATCATCATCATGATGTATTTTTAAACTTGTAAATAGACCAAAGTAACCTTTTTTTACCAGCAAGCAAAACATCAATCATACCACATACAAATCAACTTCATAACAAAAATAGCAAATTATTAATTACTAATCCTCAAATCACATACACAAGAAAATAGAAACTAAAGACTTTGAACAGTCAAAACCCCATCAAAATCAGCCATTTTCACATTCAAACTAAAACACTTTTAGCCATATAACATGGAAAAAAGAAGGTTGGAAATTAAACAGTGATCCATTAACATAATAAGAAGAGTATATATTAATTACCAAGATAAGAAGACGAAATAAGGATTCAGAAGGGGTTTTTGCCTTTATTTGCAGTTGAAGATTGCAAAGATGATTGGGAAAAGAGCTGAATTAAATTAAGTGTTTGGTTAAGAGGTTTTTGTTTGTTATTGGGTTGGACAACGACTAGGACGTAAAGAAGGGTGAATAACTTAAGTGGAGACGAAGACGATGAATGAATGAATGATAGAATCGGTCTTCGTTACCGCGTTTTTCTTCTCAAAGACAATTAAGGCAGCAAATATAAATATTTCTATAATTACTCCCTTCCGTACAACCTACTACATTTTTTGTTTTTATTTTCAACCACTCGCTTTCAAAAAAAGTCATATGACTAGAGAACGTTTTTAGATTAGGAGTACCGGTAACCTTCTTCTTCATCTGATGTTATCTGAGCGTCACATCAGTTTTTCTTTTTCTGTTCAAATTTATCTCACACTTGGAACAACCGAGTAGATGTACACGCCTGGAACCCTCACCTGCTCACGTTCAATGAGGGGGCATATGTGTACACCAAACCCACACCTGAACCCCACGGGTGATATGGGTTGGCCTTAGTCCTTATGATTTTTTAGAAATTATAGCTTTCGTAATTTCGTTTTTGTAGTTTTGAAGTTTCGGGTAGTATGTCTATTTGGTTTGCATTGTTTATGTAATTTTGATTTTTAAGATTGATTTCTACCTCTAAGAGGGTGTTTGGGATTGCTTTTTAAGTTCAAAAGTGCTTTTTACCAAAAGTGCTTATTGACTTATGGTGGTGAGAAAAGAGTTTTTAGAATGGTGTTTGGATTAGCTTATTGAGATAGTGTGAGATGGTGAATGAAATAAGTCAATAAGTCAGGTTTTTGTAACTTATGAAAACTCCATTTTGCTTCCTTCTCCAAATGGAGTTTCAAATGGAGTTTTGTATTTGCCAAATAGGCTTTTTAGCTTATTGACTTCTTGAAGAAGTCAGGAAGTCAATAAGCTAAAAAGCCTTTTTTAAACGCAATCCCAAACACCCTCTAAGTATAAGGACAAAAACAAAAATAAATTTGAATCATAAGGAAAAAGAACTATAAATTATACATCGTATAGATGGAAATTATAATTTCAAATATACAAGGATGAAAATAGCAACAAATCACAAACCTAAAATCTCCGACACACACACATATATATAGAGTATATATAATTATATATATGACATAATTTACCGCCTTATGTCAGGTATTGAAAAACGCCTGGTCCTTGCTAAAGTGTATAGGGCTTAAGATTGACCTCACCGCTACGACAACTCACGCTACTTAGACCTTGTCAAATGACACACCTATTTCTGAACTATGCAATATGTGATTTCTTGATCCATATGAGTATATGACACATGAAGACATAACAACTAAATAATAAATGTGGCATATGAATATCTATTGATATTAACATCATGAATTGTTAACAATATCTTTCAAATTCTGAATGATGCCATACTTTCAAGTATTCATTTATTTTACAGCCACATCAAATGAAAATGAACATATATAAAGTTCATGGTGTATAAATCCAAATAATGGGGATACACCACGCTCTGTAACGCCACCTCTGCACCGGTCCCACAACTATCACAGAAAAGGAAAAATAGCAGTGTCTTGTATGATATGTAGGTGAACGATGCCCGAATTCAAACTCGAGACCGCAATTTAAATTCCCGCCTCCTTGCCGCTAGGACAGTTCAGCAGGGACAAATACAAATAAATCATAAGCAATTGAAAAATGAAGTATACATATGGTTCATGTTGTAAGCCTGTAAAAAGGGGAAATCAAAGCAAGAGCTTGATCCTTGAAGCAAAAATGGTCCTCCCAGAATTCTCTCTCTAATGCCTCTTCATTTCCTGGAAAATATTCGACACCTTCGGCGATAATCTTGGAAGATATTTGAACATCTGAATCATAAACACAACATGTATGTGTAAATATTTGGTAAACGGACCCTAAGTGTCGTTTTAGACTACCTTAAAGGACTTAAATTCATAGGACCAGAGCAATTTCACATCCTATCTTAAAGTGTTGCAATAAGTTTATAGAACACTTCTGGGAGTTTTGTCAAATTCTGTAGCATCCTATTAACTATTTTATAACATTATTTGGAGAAGTATCTTACGAAAAAGTGTTCACACGACCCTTCTCAAAAGTGTCGTAATAAAAATTTAATAGGACGCTTTATTTAGAGAATGGTCCTAAAGAACTCATGAAGACGCACAAAAGCTTCATATAAACTTATTGTAACACTTTTACACATGATTGGTCCTATAAAACTAAGTCTTATATAAATTAGACATATTTGCCGTTCTATAAACTTGATTTGCAGTGATACCTATCATCTACTCCAAATAGTAAATAATTCTTATTTTGTCACATAATTAGTTGCAAGTTTTCAAATGAAGAACATACCCAGAGCTTCACGCATGCATCGATGATCACCGGAATGAGGCAGACAAATATGATGATGGCAGATTGATCGACATCAAAACCATAATGTTCCACAATGATTTCTAACAAAGTCTGCCAACCTGATTCTGAATGATACCTGCAAATTCACAACAATGATGTTCCCATGTTTAGAAGCACAATTTCTTGCCATTTTCACTTTTCTTTAATACATAATATTATATATACGACAAAACTCACACACACTCCCGACATTTGGCGAGGCTTGAACCCTTGACCTCCACAGAGATTGGGCTCTACATGTAAACCCAATATTGATGGGCCATTGACCCTTGGGTTTGCAATTTTCCACTTTGTGGGTCCTATCACCGCACCCTTAACCATTTTTCATTTCTACTTGCACCAATTAATTAATAAATGGGCGCAACGAGGGAAGGCCGACACTTTTTAATATATCTTGCTACTAAGCATTCAATCACAAAATGATTCTTTGTTGACTTTAAAGTCAAACGAACTAACTTGACACTCAAAAGGTCAAATGTCAACTTATTCCGACAGAGGTATTAAAAAGGAGGCTAATTACCCAAGAAAAATATCCGTGATAAGTATGATTAAGAATGCCTTCCCAGTGTCTGAAATGTTGTTTATTATCTTATACCCGTAAATTTCAGCAAAGCTACCTGCAAATGGATTTTGAAAGCAAATAATTATCAATCTCCGAATCATATATTATATCATGTATCTCTAGTCTCTACCCCTTGAGGCAGAGGAAAGATCTGTGTACATCCTACCCTTCCGAGGCCTTACATTCAAATATGATATATTAACTATGTTTGGTTTGGTTAAAGCATATATTAATTATAGGGGTTAACACAAACCAATGTTTTCATTATAACTTCTCAAAGGTGTTCTCTCAGTCTCATTTACCAAAAGGCCAAACCAAACGAACACAATATATCAATATCTCACACAGAGGTAGGGTCTAGGGAGGGTAGGATGCATGCTAACTTTGACTCAATCGGGTAGGTTGTTTGTTTCCGAGTTAAATAAGTTAAGGATCAACTGCTGCTTTTATACAATAACGAACCCACATTTGATTTTCGAAAAGGAAACACACTAGTTAGAGCATCTCCAACAGATTCTCCAAAATGGAAAATCGAATGTCAAAATCTACAAAAAAAATTGTATTCACCTCCAACAGCCTTTCCATGTTGGAGATTGCAATACTAATCGTATTATTAAAATATTAAATAAAATATTATTCCTCTCTCATAAACATTAACTTTCGAGGATTCTCATTGGTAGGAAGAATAAAAAAAATCATTTCCCTTTCCTAAGCAATCATATTTGAAGAGTTCTCCAAATTTGGAGAATGTCATCATCTCTCTCCTACTTTCTCCATTTTGAAGAATTTGTTGAAGCAAAAATCACGAAAATTTCCGTTTTGGAGAATCTGTTGGAGATGCTCTTATGAACTTCATAATTTCCATAAAACTAGAAGGGTTAAGTACATAGGAGTGTATCGAACTTGTCACGTTTTATCATTGTATGTACTCAACTTTAAAACTTACCGATTAATGTACCGAACTTGCTAAAATTGCCATTTAATGTATTTCATGACAAGTTGGATACACTTTCGTGACAAGTTGGATACATTAAATGGTAGGTTTTGATAAAGTTGGATACATACAATGACAAATTTAGCAGGTTCAGTATATTAATTGGTAAGTTTTAAAGTTGAGTACATACAATGATAAAACGTGACAAGTTTGATACACTCCCATGTACTTAACCCAAACTAGAAATATGCATCAAGTCACAAGATTGAGATTTTGGTGCTAAAATGGTGAAAACTTCCTTACAACATTGAGTATAGAACTACTAGGTTTGACTTTCACAAGTCAAACATGGAGGATGAACATGTATAAGACTCCAATTAGACTATAGTGATTCATTTTAGTAGTTATGGTGGTCTATCATAGGAACAATGATAAGCAAGGGAGGATATAAGGAGGAAGGGGATTCCTTTGGTTTTACTGGTTGCAAGTTCGAATCCCTTTTGCTCTTTCTTTAATTCTTGGTAACAACGGCATATAAAGAAAAAAACCACTTAGGTTTTGCAAAAAACCACTTGGATGTCATTTTTAATTAAGCCTTACTTTTTTACAAGGCTAAATGACGTGGTGACAAGGTCAAGCCTCAAGCCTTTCGAGTTACAGCGACTTGGTGAGACCACGGTATAAATCATGCAGAAATGATCGACTCTTTGGACGCCCCGAAAATACTATGAGGTGTTCGGAAATGGTCGACGTAGTTGAATAGGAGATTTTTCCAGGTGTGCCCTAAGGAGTCATATTTATATGTGTGTGTGTGTGTGTGTGGTTTGAATAATAGTGTAGAACAATTTAAGTTCATATAGAGTTATAAATCTAAAAAAGAAAGAAGCATTTATATCAAATAACGCGCCATAACATGCCATAACGCATTATAATGCAAGTCTCAGAGTGGAGTCACATGAGTTACTGTGGCAAAAGAAGCCAAGCCTAGGCACCCATAATGTGCCATAACAAGTTAACTGAACCATGATTTTTATAATCAATTTTCGTTCTATTTTACGTATCATGTAACTTTTCAAGGATTTACAGATCACACAAATGGTAAAAAGAAAGGTGCCCTAATTCTCGACTTTGTGAGGAACTGAGGATTGGAAAGAAAAGTCTTTGTTACGCTAAAACCAAACAAAATAAACCAGCATACCCCACCTAGAAGTAGGGTCTAAGGAGTAAGATGTACCCAAACTTTTCCTCTGTCTCTTGCTTTCGAGAAGCAAGAGTTACACTTCCATTTGCAAATAGATTATTTTCATGAGTCAAAACACCGAGTGTATTCAATAATGTAAATTCTTCAATAGGAAGAGGGAAAAGAAAACACACCTGACTTTGGTTGAAGTATAAAAGAACAAATAACGAGATCCCGAATACCATATCCGACCATATATTAGCAAATGCAGCGCGGTTTATTAATCTCCACTCATCTCTCAATTCTAACCTGTTGCAACAAAATAATCTCGTATCCAAATCAACCCCACCAATCTACTTGTAATGGTATGATGGGCAAATATGTAACATTAAACAAAAATTTCCCCAAAAGGGAGCGTTGCATTGACATCTCACGCTAAAACGGCATCATCTATGGAGGGTGGTTGGAGTTGATTTTTTTTTTTTTTTGTATGGGTCCCCCAATTTGGTGTTTTTTAGGCATTGTGGTTGGAGATGGTCTTAGGCATTATTTTCTGTATATAGGGTTAGGTTCAAGGGAAAACCTCAAAAAAAAAAAAAAAAATGGAAAACTAGAAACACCCTGGTAGCCCTTCATCTAGACGGTATGCACTTGTGCATACAAGTAATTCTTAATATGCACAAGTGCCTAAAAAACAAGAAAACTTAATTCACTTGTATAGTTGTATGCACAAGTGCATACCGTCCAGATGAAGACCAGGGCGTTCCTCCATTTTCTATTTTTTTAGGTTTTCCCCTGAACCTCACACACACACACACACACACACACATAAGAATTACACTGCAAAATCAATGAACTTACGCTCTGTGCCGTAATTCTAAATAAAGCTCTTCATCAGAAATCGGTGGGGATTTCCCGATCTCTACCTCAAACTTGTATCTCTCTTTTTCGATCTTTAACTCCTTGACCATCTCAAGCTTTTGATGCCTTCGTACATCAAGGATCTCCGCTGCAAGTGGTACAGTCTTGACATACCTGTTTATAAAATATTCGTTTAATTATTTTAGTACACAAATCTCTCAAAAAGCATCTAGTAATGCCCCCGCACCAAAGTGGCACCAAAGCAGCAGACTGACTCAATAACCTCCAAATCAATTAAAAAACCATTGTGAAAGTTATTAATAGCCCACAACTTGGGGTTCACAAGGAGCTAAGAAATCCCACTTTTCATCCATATTATCAAAATCAACTCGACATACAGCCTGTGTTATGAGATAGGGGGAAAGTGGTTTTCTGTTGGCATATGCTTATAACTCCATTAGTCCACATGTAGAGACTTGTGAAGAAATTGCATTCATTTTGAAGTGAAAAAAAATTAGCACTTTGACCTTGAAAGTCAAATTTGGCCTCTTTTATGGTGCGAGAGGAGTAGCAAATACATAAATTAAAAGTTAATGGTTACCTATCAAGAAAAGGCATAAGAACATAATCATGGACCAAAAAGTCCAATGCCCATGGTACAAGTATCAACACCGCCAAAAATTTCGCCTGCAAAAGGATGGTTATGGTTTAAACCGGCAATGCTTATGGAATACAAGTACAGATCATAATATAACTTTTCATCAACGGAGATCATCGGATATAGTGTTCATCCCCAAAAACAAAGTTCGGTTTACGGTCTTTATTTGTTCAGTGAAACAAGTCCTATCGAATGTCAGAGTTTAACATCAAGACAAACTTAGGGGCTGTCTGTGTGGATTAATCCGTCTGTATAAATTGGGAAGGTTTTTGTACAGAAGGGCTTTTTCGTAGATGGAAAGAACGTGTTTCTTGATTGGTAGGGGCATGTTTGGAAAGGAAAAAATAACTTGATTTTCTGCATAATCTCCATCCTAGAAGCTTAATGAATAAGTCACTTTCTATATCATTGAGCTACTGTCAAACAATCATGTATAGCCAACCAAATAAGCTCTAAGTTCCATTAAGCTGGTAACAAACAAACCAAAATATATTTATAGGGATACCACAATTCACCACAAAAATCACAATGAGATATTGTAATCCCCATAATTGTACTTACCGAATTGAAGGAGGCAAAGCGGAAGACACGATCTTCGTACAATAACTCATCATCATCCCTTCCTAACACCATATCCCTCACAGATTCAGCCAAACCTTTTTCGGGGATAAGATCACTTAAATCTTCCGGAACATCTCCATCACGCCGTTCTTGAAACCACGATGAACCGTTATCACTACCAATATCACTACTACTACCACTAATATCGCCATTCGTTCCATCAATAAGCCAATCTTCCCACCTCCTCTGCTCTTCATTTTGCACCCCATCTTGTGCCTCCCTCAATTCCACAATCGCCTCCGCTCGCCTCTTCCACGCCTCAAACTTCTCATCCTCCGATAACCCTTCTTCGGAGTCATTAGCAACAGATTCCTCAGCCTCAAGCATCTCTTCATCTTTTAAACCAAACCAATTCCCATCTTCATCAAAGAAGAACCTCTGCCACCAAGCACGATTTCGATTGTGTTTTTTCTTCTTTGCATTTGGGATCAATCTACCAACCCCCTTCCTTCCAACACCACCACCCAAATGAACTAGACTACCCGAATACAACGGTTTACGATTATTCCCGCCTCTTTGATCAGAAAACAATAAGTGGTTATAACACAAGACCATTGAAGTGCTCATTAAGAAGGTGTATACCATAACCCAACATCTTTCAACCACATATAAACAGTAAAAAGATTCTTACTTTAAGGCTTCATACACCAAATTAAGAGAAACCATCCAAAACCCAGAAGCTAAATTACTCAATTTTGGATCTTTTTCACATCTACAGACTCCATAAACAAAAAAGATGATTTCTTGAGAACTTACCAGAGCTGAATAAAAACCCTAGAAAGAAATCAAAGAATTGGAGGTTGGAAAGTTTATATGAGGTAAAGAAATGTGTATTGTAATGTGAAATTCGACCTTTTGAGATTATTATTATTCGGTTTGTGTGTGTGTGGGTGTGGCTTTAGGGGTTTATCTGAAAACTTTGCTTTTCTGTTAAGCTGGAAAATGGCTGTTTAGATATTAGAAAGGATGGGACCAGCATAAACCAGCAGGGTTGAAAGAGGGAGAAATGGATAACGGATATCATACAAACAACAAAATTGGTTTTCACACGCCATTATCTAGTTTTCTAATTTGAGTAAACTTTCACTTTTGGTCCTTTTTTAACACTTGTAAATTTATGAATGTATGTTTTTGGAAGGGTATCCGGGTCAACTTTATCCCTGATAATTTTGGGGGCTAAACATGACCCCACTTAAATGTAGGGGTGGCAGTTTCCGACACGACCCGCCAACCCGACACGACACGACACGAAGATTTCGAGGGTTGGGTTGAGGTTTTCTGACCCTCCAACCCGTCAACCCACCGACCCGCCAACCCGCCAAATTTCGCGGGTTGACCTACCGGGTTGGCGGGTTGACCCGCGAACCCATTTATATTTAAATAACTATTTTATATTTATATATTTACTTATTATTATAGTATAAAAATAAAAACCTAAAGAAATTACAAATCAAAATCAATTATGAATTGAAAACTGAAAAGTCGAACAAACTCTAAACTTGTTTAAACTTGAAACTTGGTTTATTTGAACTTGAAACTTGTTTATCTGAACTTGAAACTTGTTTGGTTGTATTTGGTATTTTGGTACTTGGTTGTATTTGGTATTTTGGTTGCTTTTGGATGTTGTCTACTTGTTTTTATTTGAATTATATAAAGTATGAGCTTTGACCCATCAACCCTTTTATGACCCACCAACCCATTTATGACCCACCAACCCGCCAATGACCCGCCAACCCGCCAACCCTTGACACGACCCACGACACGACCCTTCGTGGGTTGGGTTGAAGAAATCGACACGATTAGTTAAATGGGTTGGGTTGGGTTGAGGTTTTCTGACCCTCCAACCCGCCAACCCGTGACCCGCCAACCCTTCAACCCGCGAATTGCCACCCCTACTTAAATGTCTTCAGGCATGCATAGAAAGGTTCGACCTCAGTTAAGGCGTTATGAACCCCCGAGCGATTACTAATCTGCCACAGTACTGGAAGACAATTTATGAATATATCTTTAAACTTCAAAAAATCAAATTCCATCTCTAGTATGTTTGTTTATTTCATAACGATTTTGACCTTTTCTTTTAACGATGGTTAATTTTTCATGTTATGTTCAATTAAATGGGAAGTATTTGTCGTTTTAAAACAATTTTTCTGTAAATCCATCGACACTCGGTTCAATGGAAAGTGTTTTGGTCATAAAAAATGTTTATAATGACTAAAATATCTCTCATATATTTGGATTTAATGGAAAAAGTTAACGGTTGTTAGAAAGAGAGACAAAAATACTAAGAAATGATAAATATAAAGATTGAGCGCTTGGGATGCTTGGTTCATTTCAAAGAATGGAAATGAAAATGAAAATGGGAATGCAAGATAATGAGAATGAAAATGAGCATTGTATTGATGCTGCTTGGTTAACCCACTATAATCAATGAAAACTTGTTTCATATTAAAAAAATATTTTCCTCCACTTTGAAAATACAACAGATGTTTCATTTAACATTAAAAGATGGAATGACCTGTGAAAAAATAATTATGTAGAAATAAAATTTTCATTCCTCCTAATTTGGTCATGAATAGAAATTAATTGAATCTGCAGGAATGATTTCATTATATTATATTAGACCAAGTAACAGTTTTCATTATCATTCTAATTCCTTACTATGCAATACCTCCAACTTAATCTAAGGAGGTGTTTAGTTCGCGGAATCTGATAGAGTTTCATGGGATTTGAATGTTTAATTTTTTTTGACCAAATTCAATTCCCTTGTTTGGTTCTTCGACTGTGAATAATGGAATCTTTGAATTCCAACAAATTCTATGGATGAGGGATTTGAACATTCCATCATAAAACCAAAGGATTTCAATGGAATAGAATTTGATATTTTCATAATTCCAAAATTAGACTTTTCAAAAATTTATGAAATTATTTTATTAGAGTATTTATTAAATTATTTGATTAAAGTATTTATGAATTATTATTTTAATAAAGTATTATAAAAACAAACCGTCTTATTAATTCAAATTTCAGACTTAACCGCACCTCTTACCAATCAGAAGTGTAAGGAAACTTTAGACTTCAACATACCATAAAAAACGCCACCTTATTGTAATATAGTGGCAGACCTAGAAATTTTCTTGAACGGGTGAATCTTTTAGTTGGATCAAAAACCCGTAAAACAGTGAGTGTTGTCGGGGAGAAAAGTCAATGGGGTTTAACCTGAGAGAAAGTTAACTATATCGGTTTTTGAAATGATACACCTTTCAAGTTGAATCCTTATTGATCTTTTGAGTAAAACACAATACTATGTTCTATCTCCGAAGTATTTTTAGTTAAATTTGAAAATACAATATCGATGACAACATCGAGAAACAATTGGTTGAGACTTTACACTATATTGTTCTTCAAGGTTCACATAGTGTGAATCTCAAAGGTAGGATTACAAAAGAGTTGGTCCTAGAAAGTAATGGCTTACACACGAAGTGTTTGAAAAAGATGGATCAAATACAAACACAATAGATTTTCACTTTTCAATTCTTTCTTCCATATTTTGTATGAAACAAGAATTACATATTTGTTACAAAAGTTAGGAAGATAAGAAATGTGATCCTAAACAATCTGAATGTGACAATTTTGCTAACTGGAAGAGAGGGGGGAAGAAGTTTTCTCTTTCAGTTGGTTGACGTCGAGTTTACTTAAGAAACACTCTTGACAGGATCGAATATATCAATATATATCAAGAACAGAAAACTTAATCAAAGAAGTTTGCGGAATAACACTTTGATTGATTTAAAACAATGAATTGAAAAACAAATTTGTGTATTGAATCACAAGATTAATGATTACAACCAAAGCCCCAATCTGCTTGAACAGGCTCAAACAGACGTGCACAACTTCTCTTATGCAGGGATTCAAGAATGATCTTGAGGCTTCTAATTCTAAACAAAAACTTATGAAAACTCGTACTGAACAATGAAAACCTACCAGCTATTTATACAAGTTACAGATTACAATAAGGAAAGTAAATCTACTCTAGATAATCTCCAAAATACTCGTATCTATCCCATATCTTCTCCAACAGAATCCTTTCCTTATCTTGATATTCTCAGCAGTGGCAGAACAGAATCAGTGGTAATCTTCAACAGCAGTGGTAATTCTGTTCTAGCAGTGGTAACTTGTAACAGCAGTGATAACTATTGTACTGGCAGTGGTAACGAGTTCTTCAGTGTTAACACACATACTAGCAGTGGTATCTTCAGATCAACTCTTCAGCAGTAGTAATCCCAAAGCTAGCAGTGGTAACCTTCCAGCAGTAGTATCAGCAGTGGTAACCTCAGACTCAACAATTCTAAGGATGTTCTTTCAAAAAAAAGGTGATTTGCATTAAATGACAAAGATGATCTTTTATAGCACCAATGTGTTAAATGCCATTTGTCCGACTTTAATGTGTGTTTTTTTCTAAGTGGTTGATCCATGTTTCTTAGTACTTTAATTTCAACATGTGAGCTTGTTTGAAGTTTTAAAATTCATTTGTAACCTTAAGCGTACGGCGTCGTAGCATACGGGTGGAACACGGGGAGGCAAGAGAATAAGCACTAAGGAAGTCAAATAACAAGACTAACCATTTAACTACACTTAACATAACAAAGATTAGAATTCAAACTAGGCAAGACAATTGAAACTAAAAAACAAACAAGACTTGACTTGACTAACAACGAAAACAAAAACCAAATAATGATTTAACTAACACTAGTAGCTCGAATTGGAAAATACTAATTTCTAACTAAATTGACTAAAGTGGTGAAAATCAGTTTAGACTTTTCAAAGTGAGTATTGTCCAAATCAATTGTTACTTTTGACCTTCTTCTAAGGCGACAAAAATATTTCTTAATTGAAAACTGTTATTTCCATATCGAATAATTCCATCAAGAAGTATTAAGCAAGAAAAATTATCCTCGTTTACTCAAAACATCTATTTTCATGATGTAGTGACAAATATTAATTGGTTAACCCAAGCCAAAATTAAATTTCCATTTAATCTCAATTATAAGTTCAACAATTATCAATTACTAAACATTTATCAACCCCTAACTTTCGTTAGTTGGCTAATCAAACAACTATTTACTGGAAACCATTTTTCATGAAACCAACCAATTGATACAAATCAAGTCTTCACTAAAATTCACCTTAAACTATGAACTAATCTAACACATAACAAATAAACTTGAAATTACTAGAATCAACCAAATATGAATTGAGGAAACACAATTTTAAGTTAATACATGAATAAACAAAAACCATTCTATGAAAGAAACAACTAGAACAAGATAAACACATAAACCCTAAATCTAATTTATCAAAAACATTAAGACAAACATGAAATATATCTTAGCAATCAAAGAAATCTAACCCAAAATTAATGAGAACAAAGTAAACAAAGCTATATTATCAATTTTAGAGATTAAATACAACTAAAACCAAGAAAAAGGTAAGAAACATGTAATTAATTGAAGAACTAAGATCTATAAACTAATTAGTTGTAGAAAATCAAGCTAATTATCAAAAACTTAAGAATCTAAGCTATAAACACAAATTAGGAGGTAAAATAAAACATTGAAGGCATAAGAAGATGCAAGCTACTCTCTAATTGATTGATTCTTGCTCAAATATGAGGTAAAACCATTGCCATAGCTCCAAAGTTGAATATGTAGCTCCAAAAATCCCAAAGAAAAACTAACTTAGAAGAAACCCTAAAAATAGCAATAATAACGATGAAAGAGTGTATCAAAAAGCTTATATATTGAACTCCAAAAGACCAAAATGACCCTAATAAAAATGTATTTTAAGCCCAACTCGTTGCTCATGGGTGCACCTTCAAAATGCTTGTGACTGCTCAAAGTGCAAATTCGACAAAATCCAGAATCCTTCTTAATTGCGGATGCACAGACAAATCACGTGGGCATGAGCAACTTTCGACTTCCATTATTCTTCTTTTCCGCTATCAACATCGCTTGCATCTCCTTCCTTCCTATCCTTTTCGAATCCACACACACATGCACATTGGAAATGCTCGCCAAAAACATGAATACACCGACAAGGCGACAACAAATGAGACGAGAATGTAACCATGGTGATTTGCAAGAAAAAGAGAGGAAAAGAAAAAGAAAATTCGGAAGAAATTGTAAAGAAGAAATGGAAGCTAGCCAATTAACCTGCCATATATGGAATTCCACCTGTCCGTTCTCTGGTAAAAAGGTGACTCCATGATAGTCTGAAGTTCTACGACGATTTTTCTTGAGAAGTTAAGGAACCACTCCAGATTAATTTTTCCAATGAACTCACTGATCATTGGTAATTGACGGCAAAATTTAACACAAAATTTGTAACCAATAACCAGTTGAAAAAAAAAACGACGTTATGAATTCGTTGTTGTCTTGTAAAATGTCATCAACATGATTTCATTGTATGAAACCCTTATATAATGATTGTAACTAATCGTCTAAAACCTACAAATTAGAATTCTTACGGTGCATTTCAAATTAGCAAATCAAAAATTTAGGTGTTTTTGTTAAAAGGAAAAAAAGAATAGAATTTTTCATATTTTAATGTGTGTGGTTATGAAAATATGGATTTCTGACTTTTCTCTTAAAAACACGTCATATTTTATTGATATGGATGATCGACTTTGATAAATAAATAAATAAAATCAAAATGGCTTAGCTCATCACAACCGTTATTTTATGCGAACCGTGTTAACTCATCACAACCGTTTAGATGCCTATAATTAAGAAAAATTGGTTATTTTCGAATTTAAAAAGCGAATTAGCACACATGGGATAATTGGTTATTTTCCACCAAATCTCTGCATTCTAATTGAACGAAAATAAGTTAACACGGTTCACACAAAATAGTGAATTTGTAAAATAAAGTAAATTTATATATATATATATATTAATATATTTTTCTCATATACATTTAACTATTTAAAAAACTATTGATGGATATAATAAACTATAAAACTAACTATTATTTATGGTAATTATTTTTGAAGACTTCATCAAATTTAAAGATTTTTATATTCTTTTTCATACATTTTTATTGAGAAATTTTTAGAAAACCTGTTGAAAATTAAATCTTTATTTCTTTTAAAGAAAAAGCTGCTGAAAATATTCTAGGATAATATTATTGTCCTTGGCCAAAACCTTTATATTGCCTTTTAGAATCTTATATATAATGCATGATGCATTGTATCCTCAAAGAGGGGTTTTTCCAGCTAGATTACCTCAATCATTCTCTATTCTTTTTTCCCACTTTGTTAGCTTGTTAGCTACTGCTTCCTTCTATTTAAAACAAATATTAAAACACAATCTTATAAAACTATTTAATTATTAATAACATATTTGAAATGCCTTTCGATGAGAGTACAATATTTAAAAAATCGTTGACATCATTTTGATATGATCAAGATTCTTCCATGTATTGTTTGTTTACAAATATTTAGAATACTTAATTAACGGTTAAAGTTATTAGTTTTAAACAATTACTGACAAGAAGTCAACTCAATGAAATTTTAGTTTGGTACACTGATTAATATAAATGTTTTTTTTAAACGGCAACAAAAAAGAACGAAAGTAGGAGTTTCAACAAAGCCATCACCTCCGCCACACGAACCTAGAATATATTAGAACACTAGTGAGGAGCTAGGAAAGAATACACAAAAACAAAACAAACCAGTTAACCTAGCCCCAACAGACAAAACACGAAAGAACAACATCCACCACAGGAGTTGGACACAACACACCCGACCCAAACACACAGACTCCAACTTTTGACCAGAAAGAAACAAAATTAGACGGTACTGGAAGGGTCGCCACACCACGAGCTCCACGAGAGCACATTCCAATTCTTCCGCTTTCTTCCCCTTATGTTTAAGCCAGTAAAAAGAAAGAGTTTGAATCTCGGCGGATAAGCAAATCTTGGTAAGTTAGTTATCATAAGATAATCAAGTTCATATCTTTTGTAAAAACTAAATGATGAATTAGTCACTACAATGATATTTGACTTATGGACCTCTAGAATTTCTAAGGGTGTTAGTAAAGTATATGAGAAACAAAAAACATTCTATCTAAACGTGCTATAATAAATTTATAGAACGTTTTTGAATTTTTTAACAAGTTTTTAGGATGTTTCTAAATAAAGTTCCATATTAATTATTTGATATGACAATATACGAAAAAGTGTGTGATAAAAATATGGGTTTGTAGGACAATTCACAAAAGTGTTGCATAAAATAGCAAATGAGACATTATTTTTTAAAAGCGTCCTAAATTTGTTGAAACATTCAAAAATGTTCTATACGCTTATTACAACATATATATATATATATATGATGTTTTATAGTTTGGTCTTATAAACTTAAATTCTATAAAAATATTATATTAAGATGTTTAAACATACGTTAGATCATCTTCGATTCATCAATACTAGAAATACAAAAATAAAGGTGTTTTTATTTTAACCTAACACTAAAATAGTGTGAATATCAATAAAGTTGACTTATATTTTTGAAGGTCAATAAAATAAATCTCTAAAATATATTAATAGTATTAAATTTTAATAACTATATATCTACATGTAGATAAAAAGTTTAGTATATTAAAATGTTTATTATTATAATATTGAAGATTTTTTATATTTCATGAGTCATTGGAGTTGATTTATTTTAACCTACATTTTGTATTTTATATTTTTAGTGTGAGTCAAAGATATTTTTTTTTGAACATCAATGATTTTATTAAAACAAACGAAAACACAAACAAGCTTCTTAGATTGCAAGAAGCAACCTAGAGCAGCATGAAACAAAACCATTACAATTTAAACAAAACCCACAACCACTAGAACAAAACCACAGGCATGAACCACGAACCAAAAACCACTTGAACTTAAACACGATCCATGAACCACTTCAACTAAACCCACTACCACGAACCACTTCAACTGAACCCACAACCACGAACCACTTGAGCAAAGACCACAACTACAAAGCAACAAATCCATGAACCGTTTGAACTAAAGACCACAATTGTAACACCCCAATATCCCAAATAATATAACAAGAATATAAGCAATAAATCTCAGTGATCTAATACGCAATATCATAAAATCCTTAACTCAAAATTAATAGTTTAAGAGTGCATGCGGAACATCCCTCCACAGCTGAGATTCTATTAGGATAAATACTAAAACTCTGACCGGCTACGCTACTCTAAGCGTTTACCTTCTCCTTGCCTCTAGCTACTCGATATTTCCCTGAAAAGATTTTAGAGTTTAAAAACGAGGGTTAGACCGAAAGGTCTAGTGAATTCCCTCAAAAACAGTTTAAACAACAGTTCCGGCTCGCTGGCCAAAATTCACAGATCAAACAAGGACAGATGTGCTACGGACAAGGAAAACTCCACCTTGCACACAGGCAATCAAATTACTTTCCAAGGGACGGTGTCCCGAGGTACCCCCAAATGGCGGATCAGACCAAATGGTAAACGCTCCCAAGGAACATACAGTTCCAAGGTACCCAATGTCCATACTGCAACACATCTACCTCCACATCTCTTTTCAAACATTATCATTTAAGCATGCATTTAAATGTAATTCGTCAGTTATCTCATTATCACGAAATCAGTATAACATCATCATCAAAATATTTCGCAAACCGAACGGATATATATTTTAAAAACGGTAAAAGCAATCCATTCATTTCAGGCAAGGGAACTCACCTGAGTAATTCTTACTGTCCTCCCGTGGACCTCGTCTAACGTGCCTGTAAAAGTTCTAGGGCTTTAATAACTAGGCTCAATAAAACCCACTACTATGGAAACATCCTCTCCGAAAATAACCCTAATGACAAAACCTTCCAAAACTCGACTCGGAAAAGCACAATATCCGGCTTACAAATTCCGATTCGGAAAACCCACCATTTTCCGATTCGGAAAATGGCAATTTCCGATTCGGAAAATCCCCGACTCATATTTTCCGAACTCTAAAGGTATCGAGGTCAAAATGACGGCTTAACTAGCCAATTTCCCGATTCAGAAAACGTAGGTTTCCAATCCGGGAAAGGCATAACGAAACAAAACCCCTCAGAAAACACCACTGATTTCCCGATTCGGAAAATATAATTTCCGATTCGGAAAACGTGATTTCCGATTCGGAAAACGTGATTTCCGATTCGGAAAACATGATTTCCGATTCGGAAAACATAAATTCCGGAATTTCAACCTAAAATCGATAAAAATCGATTCTAACTCGATCCAATTGTACCCAAACTAATCCCAAAGCTGTAACACCCGTAATTTCGGTGTAAAACGACTCTTAATGAAATATGGAAATTTAGAACTTTAGATCAAATTATGTATTTTATGGTCTAATATGTTAGGAAACTCAATTACGAGTCCAGCGGTTCTTTCGGAATCGAAAACGGAGCTATAACGAAGAAGTTACGGCCAAAACAAAATAGGACTAAAAACAATCAGATGCTAGCGATCGCTAGCCACAACCCTAGCGATCGCTAGGCACCAAAACACAAGCTGCTGTTTTCTCTCGCGACCAGGCTAGCGACCGTACGAAGAAGGAAGCTAGCGATCGCTAGCCCTCAAGCCTAGCGATCGCTAGGTAGCTGTCAAAAAGGGAAAACGGGTTTTAAACCCTTCCAAACTTCATTTCCTCACAACACTTTCATTTCTCATCCATTTCTCCTGATTTTTCTCTCTACCTTCTCCAAATCCAAAACCCTACAAGATCTTGAAGCTAAATCCATACTTGGTGCTAGCTAGTTGGAAATCACCACTCACTCACTTCATCTTCCTCACTCACCCCTTCTCCACCATTGTTGCTTGAAAAGAGGGGAGCTCAAGACTTAGGGTCTTAGCTTGGATCTCACTTGGTAAGCTTCAAATAAACCCTTGTAGGTTGGATCTATGTGTATAATAAAGGTTATGAACTAATCTAGGGTTCGATTTACTTGATTTAGGTTTGTGCTCGTATTTGACCTAATCTTGGGATTTGGGGGTTTTTATCACAAAACCCTAAGGTGAGTTGTTAAAACCTTTTTGTTAAAACTGAGAGCACGTCATTTGATGAATTCTATGCCTTGCTTGGTCTTGTGGTTGAATGTGAATGTGGTATAAATTGTTTATCATGTCTAGTTGAGAATATTCGTGATATGCTTGAGGTATATGCTCGTATGAATAACTTGGATAGTGTTGTTCCTTATATGAGGTGAATATATTGTATGCTATGTCGTAATGTGCTAAACCTACGGGTTGTTTGACAAATGTAGCTATATGAAAAGCACCAAATGGTACATGACATTGTGTTTTGGAAAATGAAATGGTTAGCCTAAACGTGGCTTACGCCAAACGATAAAAAGGGGCTTGAGACCTCGATACACACCTCTGTGATGATGCTATGCTAAATTCAGTGTCGAGGTTTTTGTGTGTGATTGATAGGGACTAGATGCTATGCTAAATCCAGTATCTAAGTCTTATGTGAAAATGATATGGATGTGACGCGATGCTAAATTCCGTCTCACGATCCTATACGATAATAACATGGACGAACCAACGCAATGTGTCCACACCAAACAGTCGCGGGTGTGTACCTATGTCGCCGGCCTTCGGGTGGCTCCGAAGTGCGCGGGCCTCTGATGATGTCGCCATGCTAAATCCGGGGCATCGAGGTGTTTGGAATTAGATAATGTCGGGGCATTGGTTGGTGGAAATGGGTCGCTCCCATTGTTTCCGAAGATAATAATAAACCGGTTTAATATGCTAATCATATTGCTAGTGTAATTGTGTATAACTCGCATGTCCATATATGTATATCTTATGCGCATGATATTAACTGTACAACTCACTAGGCTCCTTTAGCCTAACACTTGCTTGGTGTCGATGTGTCTCTCAGGTACTCGGGACATTGTCCCCAAGTAGGCCTCGGACGTAGAGTGAGCTTGGGGGAAACTTTGGAGATACCGGTCCACTATGACCGCGAGACTTACCGTAGAACGATAACCCTTTTGTAGTCTTCTTCTTAGATAGAACTAGACTAGTTTGGTTATTGTATTTCTCCTTCGATTACAAACATTGTAATTAATTGTACATTACTTATACCCCGTTTTGGGATGAGCTCACGCCTTGGCGCACATTGTATACCACCTTTTGTTAAATTGAAGGTTTTTGTTCGCCCTGATTTTTAGGGTGTTACAAGTTGGTATCAGAGCTTTAGTTTAAGCGAACTAGGTAATCACTGTAGTATGCCTAGACTTAAACTTAGCAAACTAGCGATGCGATACATGCCTTGGGTAGAACCTTAGGTGGGGAGAGCAATAGGATTGCGAATTCACGTTTATTCAAAGTTGTGGTGATGGTAACGAGGATGCTTATGTATGATTAGTTCATAAATCACTTAGCTACTGATCTATGAATGCGTTGTACGCGAGTATTTGAGTAACTGTTATTATGATAAGGATAAATGTTGGAGTTCGTAAGTAGTCTATTCTTATCCATTCTCGTGCATTTGTGTGTGACAGATTAGTATGGCGAACACCCGTAGTCGTACGGGCGCCGCAAGAGAACTACCCGATCAAACCGCTTCGACCGCCGACCAACACGTACGGGTCGAGACGGTTGAGAGTCCACCGAGGCTTCCCGTTCTCGGAGGGGGAACGGAGTACGTGCCAAGGGTCAATCTCGAGGATCCAAACCCGGTCCTAACCGAGGTGACCCCGGAGATGAGAATGCTCGATAGTGTGATGAAGGCCGTGAACGAGGCCATGAGCAAACAACAAGAGTCCTTCATGAAGATGTTGGAGGACCGTGACGCTAGCCACCGACGCAACGAGACGGTGGGAGAGAACGCCGCTACGGCATCGGGGGATGCGGCGGTGGTGGTGGTCACCGAGGAGACCCGAGTCACGGGAGATAAGGACAAAGAGAAGGGGAAAACTAAGGGGTGCTCCTACAAGAACTTCTTGGGTTGTAAACCGCCGGAATTCCGGGGGTGTACCGACCCGATCGTATGCTTGAATTGGCTCCGCGAAATGGAGATGGCCTTTGAGGCTAGTGAGTGCGACTCTTCGCAACGAGTCAAATTCGCATCCCACCTCCTTAAGGGCGAGGCCCTCACGTGGTGGAACTTGACCCGCTCTTCCCTCACTCCGGAGGTGTACGCTAGGCTCTCTTGGGCCGAATTCAAGAAGAAGACGCTCGAGAAATACTGTAGCGAGCGAGCCCTTGACAAAATCGAGGACGAATTCCGGGGATTGAAGAAAGGCAACAACCCCATTTCCTTTTACGCAAAGGACTTTATGGAGAAGCTTGGGATGGTGGAGCACTTGGCTCCCGACGAGAAGGCAAAGATCAAGGCCTATTCTCGTGGACTACCGGCCGAGATAAGATCGGCGGTGAGGATCGCAAAGGTCACCACCCTCCATGAGGCGATCGAAGAATCGTTGAGGATCGAGGATGACATCACCCAAGCCCGGGTGGAAGGCTATCAAGCCGGGCAAAAGAGGAAATTTGAGGAGGCCGCCATGTCGACCCGACCGAGCAAGCCATTTCATGACGGGAAACGAGGCGGGAACCGGAACGAGGTGAAGTGGTGCAACCGATGCCGAAGTAAGCACTACGGGCCGTGTCGACGTGACTTTCCCGCGAACCCCATTTCTTGTGGGAAGTGCGGGAGAAAGGGCCATGCGACCCAAGATTGTGGGGCCCGGGTGCCGGTGTGTTACGATTGCAAGGAGCCGGGACATTATCGGGATGCTTGCCCGAAATTCAAGAAGACGCCCACTGGGGGATCGAGTGGATCCGTGGCGAAAGGAGAGGCCCCGCCGAGAGTGACTAGCCGGGCTTTTCAGATGACGGCCGGAGAGGCGAGGGAGGCATCCGATCTCGTATCGGGTACGTTTCTCGTTAACTCCATACCTGCGCTTATTCTTTTCGATACGGGTGCCGAACGCTCTTTTGTGCATGACACTTTAGCTAAGAAATTCACTATGCCTACCACTCCCTTATCTGACGCGTTAGTAGTAGAAGTAGCGGGCGGATTTCTTGTGACCGTTCGGGATTGCTTTGAGGGGTGCACTATAGAGTTAGATGGAGAACCTTTCTCCGCTAACCTCATACCCATGAACGTCGGTAGTTTCGACGTAGTGTTAGGGATCGATTGGTTGCGTGCACACGACGCCAACATAGGTTGCGGCAAAAAGATGGTCACGTTACCGGCGCCTAGCGGAAAATCGATCACCGTGTATGGGGATAAGAAGAAGGGCGTCTACACGACCATCTCGATGGTTAAGGCAAGGAAGTGCCTAGCCAAGGGATGCACCTCCTTTTTAGCTTACGTCATCGACACTAAATTAGGGAAGAAAGAGCTCGCCGACGTGAATGTGGTGCGGGACTTTCCGGACGTCTTTCCGGAAGATTTGCCCGGATTACCACCGGAACGCCAAGTGGAGTTCCACATCGACCTTACACCCGGAGCGGCTCCGATCGCGCGCGCTCCGTACCGATTGGCTCCGACCGAGATGAAGGAGATGATGACGCAGTTGCAAGAGCTCTCCGAGAAGGGGTTTATCCGACCGAGTTCGTCACCGTGGGGGGCACCGGTCCTTTTCGTCAAAAAGAAGGACGGCTCCATGAGAATGTGCATCGACTACCGGGAACTAAACAAGAGGACGGTAAAGAACAAGTACCCCTTACCTCGGATCGACGACCTCTTCGATCAACTACAAGGTGCCGGGTGCTTCTCAAAGATCGACCTACGATCCGGGTATCACCAAGTTAGGGTGAAGGAGGACGACGTGCCAAAGACCGCTTTCCGGACGAGATACGGGCACTACGAGTTCTTGGTGATGCCGTTCGGTTTGACCAATGCACCGGCGGTGTTCATGGACTTGATGAACCGAGTGTGTAGACCCTTCTTGGATAAATCGGTGATAGTCTTTATCGACGATATCTTAGTCTACTCCAAAGATGAGGCCGAACATGAACGACACTTACGAGAGGTGTTGAGCGTGCTTAGAGGCGAGAAGTTGTACGCCAAATTCTCCAAGTGCGAATTTTGGCTTCACGAGGTACAATTTCTAGGTCATGTGGTGTCGCGAGACGGGATCAAAGTGGATCCGGCAAAGATCGAGGCCATGATGAGTTGGAAGTCGCCAACGAACCCGTCAGAAATACGAAGCTTTCTAGGCTTAGCGGGTTACTATCGAAGATTCATC
The DNA here is from genome assembly GCA_030169165.1 of Centaurea solstitialis. Lineage (NCBI taxonomy): Eukaryota > Viridiplantae > Streptophyta > Magnoliopsida > Asterales > Asteraceae > Centaurea > Centaurea solstitialis. Next base: position 10,319,592 of record CM058043.1, read on the forward strand.
CAAGATTTCTCGAAGATCGCTTCGTCACTTACGGTGCTAACGAAGAAGAACGCCAAGTTTCTATGGACCGATAAACAAGAAGAGGCCTTTCAGACACTCAAGAAGAAGTTATGTCAAGCGCCGATTTTATCATTACCGGACGGGACGGAAGACTTCGTGGTCTATAGCGACGCATCCAAGATGGGACTCGGGTGCGTGCTCATGCAACGAGGCAAGGTGATCTCCTACGCCTCTCGACAGTTGAAGGACCATGAAAGGAATTACCCGGTGCACGATTTGGAGTTAGCGGCGGTGGTGTTCGCCTTGAAGTTGTGGCGACACTACCTTTACGGAACCAAGTGTACGCTATACACCGATCACAAAAGTCTCCAACACATTTTCGACCAAAAGGAGCTCAACATGCGGCAAAGAAGATGGCTCGAGCTACTAAAGGATTATGACTGCGATTTATTGTACCACCCCGGTAAGGCGAACGTAGTCGCCGACGCCTTGAGCCGTAAGAACTATGGCGATAGCGTTGGTGTGACCCTTAACCGGATTAGTGTGGCGTCGAGCTTGATGGACCGGATCAAGACGAGTCAAGCGGAAGCCCTTCGAGAAGAAAACCTCAAGGATGAGGTGATGGTAAAACAAAAAGAGTTGTTGACCGAGGATAGCCGCGGGCTTAAACTGTTTCAAGGCCGAGTTTGGGTGCCGAAACTTGGTGGCAACCGGGAGCTGCTCTTGGATGATGCCCACAAATCCAAGTACTCCATACATCCCGGGAGCACCAAGATGTACCGAGACTTGAAGATGAACTATTGGTGGCCAGTCATGAAACTTGACGTGGCTAGTTATGTCGAGAAGTGTGTCACATGCCTTCAAGTCAAGGCGGAACACCAAAAGCCCTATGGAAGTTTGCAACCCCTAGACATCCCGGAATGGAAGTGGGAGCATATCACCATGGACTTCGTGACCAAGCTACCGAGGACCTTGAGGGGTCACGACACTATTTGGGTGATCGTGGACCGACTCACGAAGAGTGCTCACTTTCTCGAGATGCGTGAAACTCTACCCATGGATAAATTAGCCAAACTCTACATAAAGGAGATCGTGAGAAGACACGGTGTACCTTTATCGATTGTCTCGGATAGAGATAGCCGATTTACTTCCCAGTTTTGGCATGGATTACAAGAGGGCTTGGGTACAAAACTCAAGTTGAGCACCGCTTACCACCCTCAAACCGACGGACAAAGCGAACGGACGATTCAGACGCTAGAGGATATGTTGCGGTCGTGCGTGATCGACTTCGGGGGAAATTGGGATACACACCTACCATTGGTGGAATTTGCCTACAACAACAGTTACCATTCAAGCATCGGGATGGCACCGTTCGAGGCACTATACGGACGGAAATGTAGAACACCGACGTGTTGGTTGGAGGCGGGTGAAAAGCAATTTGCGGGACCCGAAATCATACAAGAGACGGCGGACAAAGTAAAGGGTATCCGCGAACGCTTGAAAGCCGCCCAAGACCGACAAAAGAGCTATGCCGACAAGAAACGTCGCCCAGTAGACTTCCAAGTAGGAGAACGCGTGATGTTGAAAGTGTCTCCTTGGAAGGGTATCATACGGTTCGGGAAACGGGGGAAACTTAGCCCACGTTTCCTAGGACCGTTTACCATTTTAGAAAAAGTTGGACTACAAGCCTATCGGTTAGAACTACCGCCCGAAATGGATGGGATACACCCCACCTTTCACGTATGTTATTTGCGGAAGTGTCTAGCCGAGGAGGAGAGCGTCATTCCTCTATCGGAGATTCGAGTTGACAACGGTAATCGATGTGTCGAAGAACCGGAGGCGATCCTAGAAAGTAAAACGAAGAAATTACGCCATAAAGAGGTAACAATGGTCAAAGTCCAATGGAAGCACCACCGAGGTGCTAATGTCACGTGGGAGGCCGAGGAGGACATGAAGCGGAGATACCCACACTTGTTTACGTAGGTGTAACAAATTTCGAGGACGAAATTTTTATTAGGAGGGGAGGATTGTAACACCCGTAATTTCGGTGTAAAACGACTCTTAATGAAATATGGAAATTTAGAACTTTAGATCAAATTATGTATTTTATGGTCTAATATGTTAGGAAACTCAATTACGAGTCCAGCGGTTCTTTCGGAATCGAAAACGGAGCTATAACGAAGAAGTTACGGCCAAAACAAAATAGGACTAAAAACAATCAGATGCTAGCGATCGCTAGCCACAACCCTAGCGATCGCTAGGCACCAAAACACAAGCTGCTGTTTTCTCTCGCGACCAGGCTAGCGACCGTACGAAGAAGGAAGCTAGCGATCGCTAGCCCTCAAGCCTAGCGATCGCTAGGTAGCTGTCAAAAAGGGAAAACGGGTTTTAAACCCTTCCAAACTTCATTTCCTCACAACACTTTCATTTCTCATCCATTTCTCCTGATTTTTCTCTCTACCTTCTCCAAATCCAAAACCCTACAAGATCTTGAAGCTAAATCCATACTTGGTGCTAGCTAGTTGGAAATCACCACTCACTCACTTCATCTTCCTCACTCACCCCTTCTCCACCATTGTTGCTTGAAAAGAGGGGAGCTCAAGACTTAGGGTCTTAGCTTGGATCTCACTTGGTAAGCTTCAAATAAACCCTTGTAGGTTGGATCTATGTGTATAATAAAGGTTATGAACTAATCTAGGGTTCGATTTACTTGATTTAGGTTTGTGCTCGTATTTGACCTAATCTTGGGATTTGGGGGTTTTTATCACAAAACCCTAAGGTGAGTTGTTAAAACCTTTTTGTTAAAACTGAGAGCACGTCATTTGATGAATTCTATGCCTTGCTTGGTCTTGTGGTTGAATGTGAATGTGGTATAAATTGTTTATCATGTCTAGTTGAGAATATTCGTGATATGCTTGAGGTATATGCTCGTATGAATAACTTGGATAGTGTTGTTCCTTATATGAGGTGAATATATTGTATGCTATGCCGTAATGTGCTAAACCTACGGGTTGTTTGACAAATGTAGCTATATGAAAAGCACCAAATGGTACATGACATTGTGTTTTGGAAAATGAAATGGTTAGCCTAAACGTGGCTTACGCCAAACGATAAAAAGGGGCTTGAGACCTCGATACACACCTCTGTGATGATGCTATGCTAAATTCAGTGTCGAGGTTTTTGTGTGTGATTGATAGGGACTAGATGCTATGCTAAATCCAGTATCTAAGTCTTATGTGAAAATGATATGGATGTGACGCGATGCTAAATTCCGTCTCACGATCCTATACGATAATAACATGGACGAACCAACGCAATGTGTCCACACCAAACAGTCGCGGGTGTGTACCTATGTCGCCGGCCTTCGGGTGGCTCCGAAGTGCGCGGGCCTCTGATGATGTCGCCATGCTAAATCCGGGGCATCGAGGTGTTTGGAATTAGATAATGTCGGGGCATTGGTTGGTGGAAATGGGTCGCTCCCATTGTTTCCGAAGATAATAATAAACCGGTTTAATATGCTAATCATATTGCTAGTGTAATTGTGTATAACTCGCATGTCCATATATGTATATCTTATGCGCATGATATTAACTGTACAACTCACTAGGCTCCTTTAGCCTAACACTTGCTTGGTGTCGATGTGTCTCTCAGGTACTCGGGACATTGTCCCCAAGTAGGCCTCGGACGTAGAGTGAGCTTGGGGGAAACTTTGGAGATACCGGTCCACTATGACCGCGAGACTTACCGTAGAACGATAACCCTTTTGTAGTCTTCTTCTTAGATAGAACTAGACTAGTTTGGTTATTGTATTTCTCCTTCGATTACAAACATTGTAATTAATTGTACATTACTTATACCCCGTTTTGGGATGAGCTCACGCCTTGGCGCACATTGTATACCACCTTTTGTTAAATTGAAGGTTTTTGTTCGCCCTGATTTTTAGGGTGTTACAAAAGCAAATATACATCATTTAACAGTGATCTTACACTATTCGGGTATCGAGATCTTACCTTACGAAGCGAAAATCCCCTACGAAAGCTTGATGATGATATTAGTTCCCCCTTTCTTCCAAAACACACACTTCACACACTAACAATTTCCACAAATGGTTTAATTTTAGGGTTTAAGGCTATTTATGGCATGGGCTTTGGGCTAAGCCCATTCCCAAAATGGAATAACCCAGACTTTTAATATTTTTCACAAAGTGGCACAAACTACCCCTAAACTCTTGCACTCAATCAATTAGGTCACTTTAACAAGGAAATAACTGCATTGCTAACTTTAGTATTCCGATTATTACAACAATCACAACTAAGAGCCCACGAAACCACAAAAATTTACCTACGAAATCCTAACCAATACACCCAGAAATACCCACCAAAAGGGCGACTCTGATTTATTAGCTGGATTTCATTTTGATAAGTATGAAAATAATTTAATTGGTGTATAAAACTTAATTGGATCCAAGTTTGGTCATAGTATTATGCTATTTTTACAAAAAAAAATGTCTTTAGGCTTTATTTATCATATGGAGTAACTAATCCCATACATTTTTCACGAATTTGGTCCCTCCACCAAACCAACGTCCACCTCATCCATTAGATTCAAGGGCAAAATGTTTTCTTCTTTTTGCCATTTTTCTTGTTTTAATATATTTTATTTGGTAAAATTCAGAAAAATCCAACAAAACTATCTCACATTGAATGATTAAGTCGAAAACAAACTTTTCTAGTCATTTTAAATGATTAAATCCATAAAAAAATTGAGTGAAAAACGTAGTATACTTTCCCATTTTGAATTATTAAGTATCTAAACATTTTCTTTTCGATAAAACAAAACATCGAACTTTCAGAAATTTGTTACTTAAACCCTTTTAACCAAATTGGTTTAGTTTCTTTTTACTTAAAAACATTTTCTAGTTGATTACAGGTAGTCTTTTTTGTTACTAGTATGTGGCTTACCGTTTTTTTTTTACAAAATTTGATGGTTTACTTATTTAAAAAAGAATGTTCATGAACTTACTTGCAATGATTACCCTTTCCCAACCTAATGTTGCTCCAATAACTTCATCATCTTTTATAACATACATATTTTTATAGACACATACACACATAAGATGCATGTAGAATGGAGGTTTATTGGCTCTACACCCCTACCCCTTTCTCCCATGCACAACCAATGCTTCTTTAAGAGTGGTCACATTGCGCACACAAAAATATTGCAAAAAATGAGACAAGAGGTGGGTGAGAGATTGTGGTAACAGTTTAGAGGAAGAGATGGCTAGATGGGTGGAAGTTGTAAGAAGGGAGGGTGAGACGTAACATGGACTGAGTTAAGAAACATATAGCGAGAAATGTAGTGGGTGGAGCTGGTCATCTCAACGACTGGGCACATGGTGCCATAAACACATCTACTCTTTTTGATGTCAAAAAAACACATCTACCCTTTCCGCTGTCGAGAAACGAGGAAGGAGCAGGTTTGTATTTTTTTTCTTTAACTACCATGTTATGTGGCATCATTCTTTTTATGGTTAAAAAGACCAAAACCGAAGATCCTAAAACAACAGTTTTAATCTTAAAATAAAATAGATTGTAAAAGACCACTTTGCCCTCAAAATTAACGGAAAGGATAAACATACCTCTTGGCAAGCAACCAAAGTCATGAAAAAGTACAAACCACCAAGTAGTCTACATTTTTTTTTTTGGACAGCAGCTTGGTTGGTCTTTGACCACCCCTAAGTATACCCAACCCCAAAGGCAGCGCGAGATCAAATCCCAGCGGCACCAAACACCCCCCAGCCCCCAATCACCTAGAGGGAAACCCCCACGCAGCCCGAGATTCGAACCTGCGTCTCCTAAAACCCTCCCCCAAGCAAACCTTATGGCCGCCCAGGTGGCCACTGAGCCAAGACCCAGTGGTTACCAAGTAGTCTACATGATAAATTAGAACCCAGTTTCGTAAAAGCCGCAAACCACAAGGACCAAACACGTAATTTACTAAATTTTGCATGACTTCAAAGTATATTATTTTAACTTACAATAATAAATATTAAACTTAAAAAAGGCAATAATTAAACTATTATATACAGAAAATAAAAAAAGAAAAGATTCTTTTCCTAACTAGAATTATTTGTGTTTTATATCCACTCTTATTTTTTTGTTTAACCTATGAAACCTCTTTTCTGACATTATTTAGTTCCAATGCTCTACTCTGTTCTAGAGTCAGTCTATTTCTGTCTGATTTTGTGTTCTTTTCTCTGTTATATCTATATACCCAATAATTACCCATATTCATCTTCAAATCTTTGCACTTAATTAGAAAACCCTTCTTTGATCTCAATCTTGTTCCTTTTTCTCTTTCTCTTTCTAAAACTTTATAATTTTCTTCTTCTTTTTGCCTTTCTGGTTCTAAGTTTTTGTGGGTATTGATTGTACAAGCACTATCTCCATCTGGGTACCCCTAAAAATCCAGTCTTGATTTAGGGTTCTTGAATTCCAGCACTTCTTTTCAAGAAAGCTAAAAAGAAAAACACCCTTTTGAAATTTTCTCTATAAATCATCTTTTGGTGCTTGGTAGCAAGCAAAAAAGCATAATCTTGTGAGAAATTTCAATGGGGTTTTTTGAAGTTTGTTTGGTATTAGGAATCTTGATTCCATTCCTGTGTTGGGTGGAATTGGTGGGTGGAATTGGGGCTAATTGGGGGACACAGTCTTCTCACCCACTTCCACCGGATAAAGTGGTGAGAATGCTGAAGGATAACGGAATCGAAAAGGTGAAGCTTTTCGATGCCGATTATGGGGCTCTGAAGGCTCTAGGGAAGTCTGGAATTCAAGTTATGGTTGGAATCCCTAATGACATGCTTGCAACCATGGCAAGTAACATGAAAGCTGCCGAAAAATGGGTTTCGAAAAATGTTTCGGATCATATCAATAGTAATAATGTGGACATCAGGTTAGTACTTAGTTAACCCTATTTTCAGTTGTTTTTATTTACTAGGGTTTTAAGTCTTTAAGATTAAGATCCTATTGTTTGGTTTAGAAGATTAGGTTGACTTTTTGGACGGAATTGGAATGGAATTTGAACATGCATTTGGTTGGTAGGAATTCAATTCCGTCATTTGAGCCAAAGAATGATGAATTCCTTAGGGTGTGTTTGGTTAATTCAGTTTAGAAAATTCTCCAAGGAAAATGAAAATTTAGGAAACGGGGTTGGTTAATTCAGGTTTAAAAAGTTCTCCAAGAAAATGAAAAGTTTCTGTTTTTTAACTTCTATGTAAATTAGAAAACTGATTTTAGTAGTTTTTTTAAAAAATTTCTCGAACGTCTTTTCTAATTTTTTTAAAATGGAAAATGAAAACTCTACGGATTCAAGCAAACGTGTTTTCTAAATCTTTCATAGAAAGCTAAAAATGAAAACTCAACTATATTTTCTGAAAACGTTTTCTAGGAAAATGAAAACAATTTTCCACAATCAAACGCACCCTTAAAGTTCGGAATTCAATGGAATTCATAAGATTTCATCAAGTTCATTTAGCAAACCAACCACCACTAAGGAATTTGTCATTCCAGTTCCATCAAATTCTCTTTTGAATTCCGTTAACCAAACAGCCACTATCATTATTGAAAGCATTAGGGCAGGTTTTGTATGAAGTTTTGGTGCTGTTTTCGGCTTTTGAATACGGTTTTTATTTGTTATTGATGCATTTACTTTAAAGTTTAGAAGATTAGCATGATTTGGAGTGTCTTTTTATTGCAAAAAAGTCTTCTAGATGAAGTTTTGCTTTATGTTCACATAATTAACACATCAAAATGGGAATTTAGTAATCATTATTGTTATGTTTGTGCTATAAGTTGTTACATATTAAGAAGATTAGCATGATTCAAACAGCAATTAAGATGGAAATATTTGAAAATTCCAAGCTTTGCATAGAGTTAATGTGTAATCTTAAACGATAAACATACTAACGACTATGGCTGTAATTGCAACTCTATTTGTTTCTTGGACGGATGACGTGTGGAATAATGTAGATTAGCATATCTAGGGTCAAGTTCAAGGGAAAATCGTAAAAGATTGAAAAACTGAGAAACACAACACCCTGGTAAACCGTTCATCTAGACGGTATGTACATATACACACAAGTAATATATAATGTGAACATGTGCATACTATTCACACATGCATAAAACCATAAAAACAACTTAAATGATGCATATGCACATGTGCATACTGTCCAATGGTTACAGGGGTGTTCCTTAGTTTTTCTTCTTTTTTGGGGGGTTTCCCGTAAACCTCCTTCTGCAGATCTAATGATCTATTGGTTAATTCTGCATTATATGGCAACTTTACCAAGTTACCCTTTCGGTATTGTTAACCAATTGGGCATTTAAGTACACTTACTCAATGTTCGCATTACATTTTCCGTGGTTTACTCATTTCTAAAAAGGGTAGTTTCGCACTATTGATGTTTGCAAATTACAATGGGATGCATTTGTTACGCTGACGACTGGTGAGAGTGAGGTCAATGGAATGTTTTAAGGTTTTAATCTGACATGGGTAGTCTAGTAATTTACATTATCTTGTCTAATCTCTCTGTATAGTGTTTGCAACCTATTTGTTATCCTCGTAACGATGTTCTTTACAGATATGTTGCGGTCGGGAATGAACCATTTTTAGCAACGTATAACGGAACTTTTCTTCGAACCACCTACCCGGCTCTCCAAAACATCCAAGCTGCACTAATCAAAGCCGGTCTCGGCAGCAAAGTCAAGGTCACGGTCCCGCAAAATGCCGACGTTTACGAGAGCTCATCCGGGGTGCCCTCGGGCGGCGATTTTCGGGCCGACATCCATGACTTCATGATCCAAATAACCAAGTTCTTGAATGACAACGGGTCCCCCTTCACCGTTAACATCTACCCGTTCATAAGCCTCTACATCGAGTCCAGTTTCCCGGTCGAGTACGCGTTCTTGACGGCAACGCGACCCCGGTGAACGACGGCGGGACCACCTACACCAACATGTTCGACGCCAATTACGACACCCTCGTGTGGGCGTTGCAAAAGAACGGGTTCACGAACATGGGGATCATCGTCGGCGAGATCGGGTGGCCGAGCGACGGAGATCGGAACGCTAACAATAAATACGCGCAAAGGTTCATGCAAGGGTTCATGACCCATATTCGCCGGAAATCACGGGCACCCCGATGAGAACGGGCCCCATCGACGCGTATTTGTTCAGTTTAATGACGAGGACGATAAGAGTATTCAGCCGGGCAACTTCGAGCGGCACTGGGGGGTGTTTTACTATGACGGGCAACCGAAATACGCGTTGAACCTCGGAACGACGAACTCCGGGGCTCTGATTCCGGCGGCTGGCGTGAAGTATCTGCAGAAGAAGTGGTGCGTGATGAAGGACTCGGCCAGGCTAGACGACCCCTCGATCGCCAGTCAGTGAGCTACGCGTGCGCGCTCGGCGACTGCACGAGCCTCGGCTACGGTACCTCGTGTGGCGATCTGGACGCAAGAGGGAACATTTCGTACGCTTTCAATAGTTATTATCAGAAAAACGATCAGGTCGACGAAGCTTGCAAGTTTCCGAATGTTTCAACGGTCACGAAAGAGGACCCGTCGAAGGGAACCTGCCGGTTCGGGATCATGATCGAGCCGTATTACGGTGGTGCGGACCGGTTGACCCGGGGGTTCATTGGAGGGGTGGTTTTGTTTTTGGTGTTGGGTTCTGTTAGTTTGATGTGTTTTTGGGTCAATTATTGGTGGGTGGGATTGAAATTTTTTGGGGGTTTTGTGGAGGAATTTGGTAGATTGTAAGAAGGTAGTTTAATCTATGAAAAGTAAAACTAGGGTGCTGTGAATGAATGTTTCTGAAACCTTGGGGTGTATTTTGAACATTTGCATGAGTTTGAAACATTTATGTGGTACTATCCTACTTTCCTTTTTATCTAGAGTTATTGTCACAAATTTTATGTTTTATAGGTTAGTTGAAGAAAAACGTTATTATTTATTTAATATAAATATCTCCAATTTATTTATTTTATTATGTCTTTATTATAAATGATGAGGTTTTATGTATTTCGTGAAAGGAGATGATACTTTTACTTAAAAATTGATTATTCTATGTAGATACAATATTTTTAAAGCTAATGTATAAGTTACGAAGCTATTCACTTTTTGGATGAATTCAATTTATTAAGTGAAGGATCATCTTCGTTTGGTAGAACATTAGATAGAGAAATTTTTAAAAAGAGATTAATCTTTTTTATAATCTAGATGATTTTTGTTTAGCAGGCGAATAGAGGTGTACAAAATAACTAAATATCTGATTTTGCGTAAAAAACCAAAACTAGATTTTTTATAATGGGACCAAACAATATATTAAGTTTTTTACCAATTATTTTTATAGGGATTATAGACACTGTTTTTTTTACCAGATATTTATCCGTTTTAATCGGGGTTTTTTCATTATATTATGTACTTATGTTTAGTGTATATTTATGTATTTTTGTTTGTAATAAAAATACATTTGTATTTATGTTTTGTAAATTCTAATAAAAAATATTGTTATGTATTTATGTTGTAATTTATATATTATGTATTTATGTTTTGTAATTGTAAATTGTGTATCAAAATGTTGGGCCTCCAAGTCCAAATCCAATGAAAAAATCGCAGCCCAAATCACAACTCAAGAAGTAGAATCGTTTTTTCTAATGGTTGTGGAAATATCCGTTTTTTTCTAACCAGATCGGAACCGATTCAACCAGACATACCTATCACCTCGTGGTGACAAAAATTTGTAACCCTATTTTCTCCTATACCACCCTGTCCCACTAAAGGAATAAGACTCAAATTAATAAATAATAAACGAGTAGTAATATCGATCTACAGGAAACAACCAATGTCACTATGAGGGTATTTTTAATAGAGGCATGTCAAAAATTCGTAATTCCTTACTATGTTTACTGTAATTGAAGTCAATTTTTACACATTTTTTGAGCTAAATTTGACTAAACACTAATTAATTGATGAACAAATGAATTGATATTATGTTTGTAATTAAATAATTTGAATTATTTTTTACATTTTAATCATATTGAGTACATTAATTTTTACTATAAAATTGTATAATGTAATTCATACAATTAAATATTTCTAATTTATTATGTCCCCTTTGTACAATGATAGAGCTACAACAGAGTTGAGAGAGATCTACCATCAATAAATCATATATCTTTTGTATGACTTGAACCGAGATAACATGAAGAGGAACCATGGGCAGGTGAATAGCCCGCTATAAGCGCCTATATTTTGTTTCAAACAATGATAATATGAATTTTTCGACTTAGAGCCACCCAAAGTTGTCTTCTAGTGTATCTCTTTTCTTAACAGGGTATATAATGTTTACTTTTTACAAATATTATATATTCGAAAATATAATAAACATTTCAATTGATACTCTTTGTACTTATGCCTTCTTTATTTTTTCCATGTTCCCTTTTATTTCTCATATACGTATATAACCACTTTTTTCTTTCTATGAGCTAATATTGAAAATGGTGGTTAATTGAATTTCTTTCGTAGTCATTTAAAAGACAGAGAAATCTCTTTGCAAACAATTGTTGGACATAGTAACTCTTTGCAGTTCACTAATTTTTTGGTGTGCTCACACATTCATATATGGGTAAAAGATCATTATAGCAAGAGACAATGGAGGTAATGTTTCTTAAAATAAGCATGGTGATTGACAATAGAGGTAATTGGATGAGTTTTTGTTGGAGATATGCCCATTGGACACAACAAAAGTAATACTACCAAAACGAATAAGCCTATTGGGTCGCACACAAAGTTCAGTTACGTAAAAGCAAGAAATAATTTTAGAGTGTTAACAAGTAATTAATTAAAAGTGTTTTAATTAATTTGGAATTACTAGAAGGACTAACTAGTAAGTACTCCATACTTGTTATAAGATTATATCTAAAATCTAGATAATTATGGGAAATAATTATTAGATTAATTTAAATATTATCTAATCTATAGATAATATTTAGATAAATGAAAAACTCTAAAATTAAGAGATATATATATATATATCTCACTTTTCTCTCTAGATGGACGGATCACCAAAAACAAAAACAAAAACAAAAAAGAAAGAAATTGTTTTGTTTGTTTTTCTTGATTAAGAATCCACGGCAGAAACAAAAAAACTAAGGGTTTTCTTGGTTTTGTTTTGAAAATACAAACATCTAATTTAGACTGTTGTTTTACTTGGTGATCGTTGCATCGGAAAGAGAGGAAGAGATACGTGACTAGTTTTGGGGTGTGCTCCTGATAGAGAGGTTCCTGCTATTGGAATCTTCCTGGTCATCAAAAGGTCTTTCCTATCACTCTATTGTATTAGTTTATTTGTTACTTGTATTTTGATTGTAACCAGATCTCTGGAAGATTGTGTGTGTTTTTCGCTTCCGCTTTATATTATTATTTTGATCTGTATGGTTTTTATTATACACACAATCCAACAGTTTTGTCACGTCATGTACTGTCTGGTCCCACATACCAAATGCAATCTTTATGAGTAGGCACTTGAGGTAACGTTCTTTAAAATAATCAGTTACAATATATTGTATTTTTCTATTTTCTTAAGCAAATCTATTACATTCTAAAAACAATGTTATGAATTGAAAAAAAATGTTTTATATATTCTTTTAATTATTATAAGTTAAAATAACTCATTAATTAATCCATTTTTTCATATTCTTCTATTTTAACTGTTATGAATCAATGTACATAAATCAAGTATTTACAATAATAATAATAATAATACATTTTAATATACATAAAATAAATTACTTCAAACTTATTACAATTAATTAATATATAATCAATGCATATAAATAAAATCATAAAATAAATTAGTTAAAACTTATTACAATTAATTAATATATATCAATGTATATAAATTAGAACATTCTATATAGTTCTCAGATCTCAATTTAATTCTCAATTTGACATTTTTGTAAGAATTTCCTTCATATAAGTCATCCAAAACACTAAGAGAAGATTTTGTAATTTATTATTATAATGTATCATCATTACTCGCAAAGTATTCGTAAAATCCACATTTTTTAGCTTCAGTTCTTGATTTGGTACCTACTAATGTTTTTCGGTGTTTCATTTAAGAAATCAAGGTTTTAAGAAAATATAACCATGGTTTTCAATCATGTTTAAAACTATATTGGCTGAAACAACTTGCAGTCACTCATTTGAATATGTTAAAAGGTGAATATTTTAATACCTCAGTATGATACATGGTATTATGTATATATGTTCACGTATTTATAATAAATATCTACCTCAGATGTTACATGTAACTCTTCAAGACATATACAAAATAGGTTAATTAATTAGACATATTAAAGATCAATAAGGGACGTACATGAGGGGAATAAATGTTGCTCCTATATTCGAAAACAAAAATCCAATAGAATGTGTCGCTTGGAATGTGCTTATCCAACATATTTGGTTATAACCACATTAATCAAATAGTTTGAAATCAATCTTCAAAACCTAAATTGAAAATGAGAACTTCGTTTATACCTAATAGCATGATCATAAATATTACATTTAAAAATAGATTTCGTTACCGCGCAACGCGCGATTTTGCCACTAGTTAAAGGTTAATTTACTATATCTTGATAGTTTGAATTCTAATTTTTGCCCTCCCTCTTCTCTTTGTTAGTCATTTAACCTCATACATTTTTGTTAATTTAAATTTTTTAACCTTAATCTTTTAATAAATTTTCCAAAGTTTTTATATTCTTTTCCTTTTATTTTTTTTAATAAAATCTAGGTAACATAGAGTTTTAATTCATAACTTACTTTAATGGTAACTCAATAAGAATAAATTAGTTTTAATTAATTATATATTTTTTTAGCACCATGTCTTTTTGTTAATTAACCTTTTTTTTCTCACACGTTTAATTCAAGTTTTTTACTAGGTTTTCTTTTAATTTTTTTGTAACAAATACATTTTGTATTAAAATACGAATTACATTGTAGTTCTAATTTGATTTACGTAATTATGTCTATTTTTGTTTACTTTGTAAAACATAGATTCTTTATGTTTTAGATGGACCATTAATCTTTATACCTTTTTTATAAAAAATCACTTCAAAATTATTATGTTTTACATGAAAATTTTATTTAATATGTTTGTTAACTTTGTTTGACATAGATTTTTAACGTTTTAGATGGACCATTAATTTTTATATCTTTTTGTTATAAGAAATCATTTTAAAAAATTATTATATTTTATATGTAAATGTTATTTGACAATAGATTATAAAAAGAAGATTTTAATTCGTATATTAATAAAAACATATGATCAATTCAATTAAAGTTGAATTTAATTAAGAATAAAAACTTAAAATTAGCTAAAAAATCATTTAAAAGAAAAATAAAAAGGAAAAGAAATAAAACTAGATTTGAAAGAAAATTAAAATAAAAGAAAAAAAATCAATTAAATAAATTAAAATAATAATAATAATAATAATGTATAAATTAAAATTAAAGTTAATTAAAATATATAAGGTTAAATGATTAAGAAAAAGAATAGGGAGGGGGTTTAATGAAAGTTAGGATGTTAACGATCTATACAAAATCAAGAAAACAAGAAGTGGCAGTTTTTCTATTGGTTGTGGAAATCGGTTGTCTACAGAATCGGAATACGGTTCAACATGACTCCATCTACCTCAAAATTGAAACTGTATTTGTAAAACCGGTTTTTTTAAAGCAATAAAAAAACGGTCGAGTAATATCCGATCTGGATGGTTAAAAACCGGGATTGTGCACTAGGTGATGGTTTTTTTTTAATTAGGATGGGCATGTGCAAAAAAATGGATTAAAACTTCCTTAAAGGTTACTGAATAATGAAGTCAATTTCTATATCATCAAGTTACTTTTCCAGAAGACTATATAGTTGACTACAAAAGCTAAGAATCTAATTGAGTTGATAACAAATAAGCCCTAATTATATATCATGTGTTTGGTACAAGTATAATAATTGTGAATTATTTGTCAGTGTTACATTTGGTAAGTCAGTATTTGTACATGTAATATTTTTAGCTATACAACATTTGCTTATATACGATAATTACATATACATATTGTAAATATTAATCTGAATGTATATCATCAATTAGTTCCCTTCCTTTTGTTTCAAATGGAAGGAGCACAACACAGAGTCCTGAAACAAGTATCATAGCCTCAAAAGATATAACTGCAAGTGTTTGGTTGCAACTGTTAACCAATCCAACTGCCACAAGAGGGCACACCATGCCACCGGTTCGCCCAGATAGCCGTCGCTATTCCAACGCCCGTCGCCCTTATATTTGTCGGTATACCTACAAAACAAAACCGATAAAATAATGAGATTTTGCAAGACGGACATATCGAGCAACCAAAAGGGTCATTGGCTCAGTGGTACGGACTTATCTGTAGAGCCAAGGGTGAAAGATACTGTGTGGGAGTATGTTGTATACTATATATTATATGCTTCAAAAATAAAAAAACATGTAAAATATGAAAACGTACCTCTGGGGCATAGATACAAGCGACGATGAAGCTTGCAGAGACAAACATACGGGCTCCGAATAGAAACGTTGTGGTCATTATCTCATTCTGATGAACGACGAGTGGTAGAAGTAGAAGAAATCCCGCAAAGAACAAAATTTCCATCGAGGTCTTACGACCTAACTTGTCTAATATGATAGCTGCTAAACCGAGCCCAGGAAGTTCTGAAATAATCCCGTAACTGTAAGAACTTATCAAAACTTTTGAAATAAACATCGCATATTGAAGTCATCAGGCAGGAGCCATCTTAACATTTTTGTTAATGTTTGGCAGCAAAACTTAGCGTTGGAATTAGCAGTAGGGAAAACATCAGGGCACCACAACAAAATAAGTGTTAAGATTCTTTATAGTAAATAAAAATAAAATTGTGATGTTTTATAGAAACAAAAAAAAAAGTCCTATCTGACCATAAAATTAGCTAAAGGGTTCAGAACATTTATTAATTATTAGGACTAAAATCACTAATCTAATTGGTTTTCCATATTTATAAGGGAAAGTGTGTATCAATAAGTTTTTTATGACCAATATAAAAGCGTTATTAAAACTTACAATATTTGCAGAAGCCTTTAAACATTTGTAATACATTTTCAAAATAATGTTATTATTGATTAATGAAAGTTTGTTGAATTTACAATCAAAATTTTTTATTTTAACTAGAACGCTTTAATTATGTCCTATTTAACTTACCATCGCCTATGGTGCCACAACCATTGCACAAGGCCCCTGCGCAGTCAGGAATAATACCTTACCCATCCAACCATTCATATAATACAATGTTCCATAAATTAAAAATTTTAAAAAAAAAAAAAAACATATAAAATGACAGAGAGATGAAAGGGTAAGAATGAGTTAGAAGGTAAAACATTATTTTGGCCTTACCCCAAAGGGAGGAAGAGGTACAGATAGAAAGACCAATAGAGAGCTTTTCTCATAAATGGCAGTATGCAGATCCTTGATACCCATTCATACGGGTACCACTAATGTGTTGTTCAATGGGTTTACGGAATGGAAACCATTTACCGCGCTCATAGTGGATAGCCTAAGAAAACAATTTTTATTTGAAAAATGTTTTAAAAATTTTTGTGATGTCCAAAAGCATCTTATAAACTTTTTGTAGCACTTTTACATAAGACATTTTTTTGTTTGATCCTATAAACTTTGGTTCTGTAAACCCCTCTAGGACGCTTATTTAAGCGTCCTATAAACTCAGTTTTGTTGTAGTGATTCACGACACTCTTTTATTTGTTCATATAAACTTTGGTTCTGTAAAAGTCTCTAGGATGCTTATTTATGTTAAACGTCTAATAAACTCAATTTTTTGTAGTGATCCACGGACACTTTTTGGAATTATGACAATTCTTCAGTTTTTGCAAAGGGTTTTTAGCTGCAAAGGAAGAGTAAAGCGACATCAAAACCGGGTACCTGCCAAGCTAGTGATGAACACATTTGTGTAGAGGCTCGAATCCTGGATGGTTTCTGGTTGCAAAGCGATCACACCACATTCGCTATGCGAGATGCTCAGTTGTGAAGTTAATAGTACGATCCCGTAGTATGAAAATGTGTTGCCAAAGTATAGAAACCATAGTGGAAGCGTTGTCCTTTATCAATTTTGGTGATAAAAGAATGGATATTGATGACGAGCTTCTATGAGAATCCGTTGTTTTTAATGAACGACGCTCGTTGTTAGCCTCGTCTGTTTGATCAAACACAAGCATGCCGATCGGGAGTTCTTTTTGGTTGAGCATAGCTCCTTTCTCGAGAATATTCCGCGTTTCGGTCAATCTCCCTTTCGTGCAAAGATACCTTGGCGATTCGGGTATGTGATCATAAAACAGTATCAAGAGTAGAGATGGAACCGCAGATAGCCCGAGTAGCCATCTCCAACCAAAGTTAGGCATGATCGACTGCAAGAAAAATACCGTTAGAAAGAATGCATTAGTCAAAGGTTTTCGTATGATCAAAACATATCGCAACACAAAAATTGTCTCTAATCATGTTATTAGAGACACCTTTCATGTCGAAAAAGGTCCTCAACTTTTTATTGTCGTATGATTGGTGGATTATGTTAACACGATGATAGATAACATACCCATGCGAGCGAAGCCTCTATAATGGTTCCAACGGTCCAAAATGTTGCGAAAACGACCATCCAAGTCCCTCTTTTCGGAGTTGGAACGAACTCTAGAAACCATGATGTAAATACATGCCCGCACCCTAGACCAACACCGATGAAGCAACGAAGAATTAAAAACGATGTGTAATTTGGGGCAAAAGCACTCAGATTCCCGCTCCGGTTGTTATTATAGATGCACCAAGAAAACCCGTCCTGAATGGCCAAGAAAATGTTTCGGCTGAAATTAACCCCAAAATGCACCAATTGATTAAAAAAAGCCTAAAATACCCTTTTGCGATGGCAAAAAAGGTTTCTCGATCGTTTCTGTCGCACAAGTTAGAGGAAAGTAGAAAAAAAATTAACTGAAATTTTTGGAAGTTGGTTTTAGCGACATGCTGCAAATTTTATGTCACTAATTCCATTCATTTGTGTAAAGCCGGTTGATATTCTCGTTTGAAAAATATATACGTTAAGAGAGAAACTTACTTTCTTCCGTAAATATCTGAAATAACGCCCCACATATATGCACCGACGAGCATGCCAACAAAAGCGATGGTTGAAATGAAGCTCTCTTCACCGGAAGAAAGTCCCACTCTGGTTGAAGAGCCGGTCCAACGAAGGACAAAAGCATCATCTCCATGGCTTCTGCTACCCAACCCAACCCAGCGTATGCAAGCACGATAAATTGGAAGTTTCCGAACCCGATTGTCGAAAGTGCTTCATCTAACGTATAGCCAACCCCTTCATTTCCAACCTGGTGTAAGAAAAACTTGAATATGTTTGTGACGGTTGGTAAAGACCACAAATACCAAAAGATTCACAAGAGCGACGCAACGTTGTCGCTATTAGAATTCTTGGTGATCAAGTTGTAAAACAATATATTGGGTAGAAGCAAACCGCTACAAAAGAACATCTAGAACAAATGTAACAATTGCGCTAAAACATTTACGTGACGAATACAACTATGGCCGCTAACGAAGCATGCCATTATAATTCTCGACAGTTTCAATTGTCGGTAATAGAGTTTTGACAAAAATAAGTGTCGCAAAAAAACTTTGCTATATTATCACCACTCTTGATTCTTGTTATCATATTACCAGGTAATATTTTTAATTCTTGTCATGCTTACGGATAAAGTAAATTGGCTTGGTAATCACTTACCAAATAAGTGTTTAGTAAACGCCCTTATATTAATGCAATGGCATTTTTGTAAAACATGTAAAGAACAGTCAACCCAGGAACGTTGTGCTTGGCCCAATGACCTCGGAGGTTACGTTGACTATTCTTTAATCACATGTAATGTTTTGTATACGACGTTTTCTTAGGGCCGTTTACTAACTCTTACCAGGTAAGCGTTAACCCGGGTAAGCATCATTTTCATGTTGGCCTAGTCAGACTTCGTCAACATCTTGGTCAGATCTCGATCAGACCTGTGATTTAGTAAACATTCTGAACTTTTGACCAAGTCAGCATTAATATTGACCGATCAGCACCTAGTAAACAACCCCTTAAACTTCTTTTCATATATGTATGGATGTATGATACTAAAACAAAATGGAAAGACTCACCCTGTTATCTTTGAAAGTTGGTTCCTCTATTGTAGATGGTCCCTCCCTTTCCTGACTAGCTTCATTCACCAACACATTCAAAAGTTAAAGGGTCAATTATTTGAGTATCCCTGCAATTGTAAGAATCTAATGACAAAATTCTTTACAATCTTTACATTAAAATATTTAATAAAAAATATAAATTTTGTTGAATATATTAAAAGTTTAATAATAATTGTGTGGTAATATCTTCAGACCAGGTTGTTTTTCAAAGTTGAATTTAATTCATTTAAAGTTTTTGATACTTGATCATTTATTTTAGAGAAATTTTTAAAAAATGTTTTAAAAAAACTCCAACACATTATTTTTCAAAGTTTTATTTGGATGATGTAACATTATATCACATCGGTCAACTTTACAACTTATATATCACAACTTAATTACATTCCTTCAACTATAATTTTACACCTTTAGAAAAGATCTGAAAGTGACAACAATTTGTAGTACACATACATTTATTAATTTGATGCATCAACAACAATTGTAACATAACAATCTAGTTAAATTTTCGGGTCTAAACAAAAAAAAAGGAAATATATGAGAGTACCTGTAGGATTTGATGATTGTTTCACTACGAAGGAAGATCCATTACGATGTGAAATGACCGATCTATTCTCGATCTGTTAGATTATAGGTTTATTAGAAATTAGCATTGATTGTGTATTAAGGAAAAATGATTATCCTACGAGACTACTTATTACTTAAGTTTATGGAATCAAATTATAATTATATGTCTACTATGAATATTTGATACTCTATAAAAACAAAATTTTGGAAATATGTAAGATTTAAACATGGGGCATTATTGATCGATTATGATTTTTAACACATTTGATTTAAAGTATCCCACCTAAACCCAAAAAATCTTTGATTCCCCGTCGGGTACAACGATAGGGATGTGATCATATATTCCCCAATGGAGAAGGGGGCAAGTACGGACATCGGGATGAGAGATGGGGATTGGGTTCTCCGCCCCATTCCCATGCCTATCCTAGTTGCATAATGCCACAATATCTATGGTTGTTAACGAGCTAAGCCAAGTTGAGTTGCAAGTTATTCAAGCTTGGAAAATATTAGTTACTTTCTCACAATAGGATTCAAGCTCATTACTTGTTTACGAGCTTGAATTTAAGATAGATTAGTTTGCTTCTTGAATCAACCTCCATAACTCTTATACTATCATTATATGATTTATGAACATAAAAAAATGTTTGGCTCGAAAAGGCATATGCTTGAATGGTTCCGTTCAAATTGACTAAAATAATTTAATCAAGCTTTTATTCAAACATTGATGTTATGAAGCTCCACTATTTAAATAATACAAGTTTTAGTGTACATGTTTGAAGTCGAGTTGCGCTCGACAATTATTAAGTTTGAGCTTCAACTTCCGGTTCGACTATTTTATCACCCGGACACCTCTATGCTTTGATTACTAAGGCACTAATTACAGGTATTTTTTGGCAATCTTTTTGATTGGATTTGTATAATGAATTTTAATTGTGTAGTTGGGTTTTTATAAGTTGGTGATTTCTAGGAAAAAGTTCAATATCTCGCTAATTTCCATAATCATTCTCTCTTCCTTTTTATAAGTAGAGAAGTAGTTCACACACACATTTTTTTCTTGATTTCGTCAATCGATTACTTAATTTTCAAAATAATCATCATTTTTGTATGAATCTGAATCTAATCCGTTCTAATTTTGAGGAGACAAAAATGATGGACACATGTGCTTCGTTTATTACTATTTTTTTCCGGCAGTTAAACACATGTACATGCCCCGACCGAAGTCAAAGAGGTATCCAGGGTCCATTCGGACACCCGACTAATCCTCTCGACCATGTAAACCGTTACCGACCCATAACGTGCCCAGCCCGAAGGTCGACTCATATTAATATATAAACACATGCAAGTGAGTATGTGAATGTTATTAGTTCATTCACATGTGAGATTCTTGTATGAGTACATAAAGAAACTCTTAGCATTCATATATCTATAAGGAATAAGATACATAAAACACACTCTAATTAAGGCACAAACATCTGCATCTTCATATATTCATATGTGAATGCATGACTAAACACATAAAGATACTCTTAAGATCAATATATTCACAAGTGAATATATGAACATAAACTAACACATATTCTCGTTTTGGTGATCAGATGATCTTATGGTTTATATTATTTCATTAAGATAATTTAAAAATTATTATGATTGTTCATTGCATTAATTTTAAATTAGATAGAGATAAACCAGCTTAGTTGGTCTGATGCATGGGTTATAGTTTCCATGTGGGTGAAGGTTAGGAGTTCGTGTTGGGGGTGGTTATTCTTCTTGGAGAGGTTTCAACCTAGGGTCATCGCGACTTGGTGCCATGGTGGCACGATGATACCCTATTGCACCAACAACCGTTAAAAAACAGTTTAAATTGGTTATAGTTAATATCTGATTTATCAAATTACTTAACCCACATGCTCCTAAGAACCAAAAATAAACGGCTCAAATAATTTCATTTAGGTTGACAAAGTAGCTGATAAACTAGCTTATTAATAAATTACGCTGTGTATGTAAAATAACAAAATATGATATCTTAGAGGATAGTAGTTTATATTAATAAGAATATAATTGGAAAAATCTACAAAAAGCTTCCAAAACATAGTCCGACTAGCGTTTCAATAAGCTAGCTTATAATCCATCCAAAACCTATATTAGCTTATAAGCTAGCTTATTTTTGCCAAACACAGACACTAAGAATTTATAGAGGGAGAGAGAGAGAGAGAGAAGTGGTACCAGATACGGGGAAGTTGACTTAAATTGACGGCTGAAATATGAAGAAGACGCCGGAAATGTTATCTCCGGCGGTGGCACCGCCGTCCAGCCTCCAACTGACGTTGCAGAAGAACACAAATTCATATTACATATTATTTTTCTTTTTAAAATTGAAAAATATACAATAAATAAATTACCCTTTTGAAAATATTTTTGTAGGAAATGAGTGAAAGGGTAAGATGTTAGATGGAGATAATGTGATGTTCATGTTAACGTGGTCCACAAACTCTTTTTAAGCAATATATACCACTGTTTTTCATGTTCCTTTTTTTTTACGAATTATTTAAATTATCGTTATCAATGGGTGTTAGCTCAGTTGAATAGGTAATATTCCTGGAGAATGTAGGGTGAAAGCCACACTACCAGGATTTGATTCCTACGGGTGACATTTCTGAGATATCCAGACTTTGGATCTGGTCCTTTGGGCCGGGTTCGAGGCCGTTATAGGAGGATCCAGTCTATGGGATCCACTTCCCTGCTTGTCGGATTCAGCCATATGTTGGGTCGAGTCGCAGCGGATTAGTGGGATTGCCCAATTGAAGGTCCGATACCACTGGAGGGTGTGTGTGTTAACTTGCCGTTCAAAAAAAAATTAGATCATTTTTTTTTATTTAGAGTGAATTACGAATTTGGTCCCTGTGGTTTGGTGATTTTTACGGATTTGGTCCTTAAACTTCATTTATTACATATATGGACTTGAGGTATGTCATTTTATAACAGATAGGTCCCTCTGACTAACTACCCTCTAACCCCTCTGTTAACTTTGAGGGTATTTTCGTCTTTTCCCATCTTTTGTCTCATGTGAGGGACCAATATCATAAAAACCAAACAAACCACAGGGACCAAATCCATAATTATTTTTAGAAAATAATTATTTTATGAGTTAATTACATTTTTGGTCCTTGTGGTTTGGTGATTTTAACACTCTGAGTCCATTTTGAAAATAATTATGGATTTGGCACCTGTGGTTTACATTTTATAACACTTTGGGTCCAAGAATCTAACTCCGTTAAAATTTTCTGTTAAATGAATTTACAACAAGGGTATTTTGGTCTTTTAATAATGTTTTCATTTTTTATTAACTTTTTCCTTCTCGTTTTGTTTTTCATCTTTTCCAACCCACCACCACCGCCACCACCGCCACCACCACCACTGTTGCCACCATCTCCCACCGTTGCCACCATCTCCCACCGCTGCCACCACCACCACCTACCACCACCACCACCACCTACCACCACCACCACCTACCACCACCACCACCATCTCCCACCGCTGCCACCAAAATAATGATTTTTCATAATCCCACAAACCATAAATTAAAATGTAATTAAATCCATAAACCCATTTCAGATTTCATCTCAGATTCATCTTGGAAGTTCATGAGGATTCAAAAAACTCAGAGTTAAGCATAAATCAATCTCTAATATTTCAAACAAAAAAAAATCCCAAAATCAAGCAGAAAACCCTAAATCAAGCAGAAAACCCAAAATCCAGCAAAAAACCCTAAACTCTAATATTTCAAACAAAAAAAATCCCAAAATCAAACAAAACCATGGATTGAAATCCAAAATTGATTATAGATTAAGATTAAGCATTCAAAAACGATTATGAAAACATTAACAATTGCAAAAAACCAAACCCAAATCTGTTCCTCACCTTCAATCCCTGGTTCAACAACAATAAATCAAAATCTGGAAGATGATGCCTCCAAACCCTTCTAGTGGTGAAGATGATGGTGAACGTGTGCACTTAGTGGTGAAAACGACGGTGGCGGCCGATGGTAACGTAGGCGGGCGGTGGTGGAAGTGGGTGGTTATGGTGAAGACGGGTGGTTGTAGTGAAGACGATGGTGAGCTGACGGCTGGTGGTGGTGGTGGGCGAAGGTGACATGGGCCGCCGGTGGGTGAGGAAGGCGGTGGTGACGTGGGTGGTCTGTGGTCGGTGGCCGGAGGTGTAGGTCACCGTGGAAGATGATAAGCTGCCATGGAAGATAATGAAGATGGTGTAGGGTTTTATTTGGGATTGTTAATTTTTATTTACTTTTTTAACTCTTATTAATATATTAAGAGTAAATTACATCTTTGGTCCCTGTGATTTTAAATGGAAATAAATATATAAGTAAAAAGACCAAAATACCCCTGTGCTAAATTAATTTAACAGAAAAAATTAACAGAGTTAACACTCTTGGACCCAAAGTGTTATAAAGTGTAAACCTCTTGGACCCAAAGTGTTATAAAATGTAAACCACAGGTGCCAAATCCATAATTATTTTCAAAATGGACTCAGAGTGTTAAAATCACCAAACCACAAGGACCAAAAATGTAATTAACTCTTATTTTATTTTTTATTCTTACATTAATTAATTATTATACTTTAATATACATTAAGTATTATACTTTAAGTTTAATTTTATATTTAAACATATTTCTATCAAATAAAATATTACTACAAATATTTACAAATATATTAACTTATTTTTTTAATTTATTAATATAACTAATTATTATATTTTAATATACATGTTATTAATAGATATATTTTTCTCTTTTGTGTGTGTGATTTTTTGGGTTTTTATTTATTTCACATTGAAAGGTAAACAACAAGAGTTATTTTAGCGCTTCCCGGTGAACTCAACTCTCACTCTTTATCTCTCAACACAAAACATATAAAACCACGAAAAAAACAGATGAGAAAAACCCAAAAGTCCACGAAAAAAAACGGATGAGAAAAATATATCAATATGCATCTCAAATTAGTGAGAAAAAAAATGATTGGTTTTTTGGTGTAGTTTACTTCACTCAATTTTTATATACGTTACTGTAAATATCGATTTAATCATATGTGTTGGATCAATTTACCTTTTAATGGTTCATATACTTTATTTTCTATAGAATCTCACTATATATATAATTAACTTAAAGTATAATAAATAAATAATATATATATAATATAGTAATTAATATATATATATATTAAATTATAATAATTAATATGTGTATACATGTAATACATATTTTTTGAAAAAAAATCGTATTTTTATGTGAAAATTCAACTTAATAGTATAATATATATATAAATATAATAGTTAGTTATATTAATAATTAGAATAAAATAAATAATATTATCATAAATTTATAGTAATATTTTTGTTATGAAAGAAAATATATTTAAATATAAAATTAAATCTAAAATATAATAATTAATTAATTTAAGAATAAAAAAAATATTTTCTAAAAATAATTACGGATTTGGTCCCTGTGGTTTGTATGGTTTTTATGATATCGGTCCCTCACATAAGATAAAAGATGGAAAAAGACGAAAGTACCCTCAAAGTTAACAGAGGGGTTAGATGGTAGTTAGTCAGAGGGACCTATCTGTTATAAAATGACATACCTCGAGTCCATATCCGTAATAAATGAAGTTGAGGGACCAAATTTGTAAAAACCACCAAACCACAGGGACCAAATCCGTAATTCACTCTTTTATTTATAAATATCTAAGGTTTTTATTTTAGATTTTCATTAAAATTACAAAATTAACAGATTAGTACTAATTAATATTACCATTCTATTTGCCAGATTGAGCATGTATACTATATACGATGCATAAATTGTTTTTTCGGCCTTTTCAAATTAATTCATGAGTGTTTTATACTTTTATACATTTAAGAGTAAGGTGGTTGTTGGACCTGGTTCATTGGAATTAGAGGGAATTCGGAACCAATTCCAATTCCAGAGATTCTATGTTTGGTTCACTATTTAGAGAATGGAATTGGGATCCATTGCATCTAAACTTTCTTTCATTTGACTGAATTCAGATTCTTCCCTCTTCTTGGGAATTTAGATTCCTTCTAACCACCAGACTTCTCCTTCCTTCACCCGATTGGGTGTGAATCGGGTCAACCCGATCGGTTTTTCAGGTTCATCGGGTTTTTTAAAAATAAAATTTCTCTGAAACTTGAACCTATTAAGCTTCAGGTGAGGTCAATTGGAGTTCGGGTTATAGGGTCGGTTTACAACTGAACCTAGATAACGTAACCGACTATATTCAAGTTCTGGTTAATCATGTATGGTTATTCAGGCTTGGAGTAGATTGTTCAGGTTACTCAATTTATAATTATATTATTTCGTTCAGGTGATGGGTAGAAAAAAAAATTCCAGTTTGGTTTGACCCGGAACATAAACCGTATTCAATTCAGTTACCAGGTATGATTTTAATACCTCAAAACTGATTAACCTTAGCCAAGTGACCCAAAACTTGAACAACCCAATCGAAAAACACCCATAGGTTGTAGGGTGGTGGAATTACATTCAAATTCCAATCCCTCTTAATCGGCCTGTAACCAATTACAGCTTAACCAATGTACTATTTTTAACCGTTCCGGCCGATAATTGGTTATAAACTACCCGTAACCGGGATTTGGCCACCACTAAGTGAGAATAATGGCGGGGTGGGTATTGGGCGGGTAATGCATCCCCCGTCCCCGACCCCGACCCCGCCGTCTAAACCCCCTGTCTCCGACCCTGCCCCGACAAATCTCCGACAGGTTCGGGGGAAGGAAATCCCCGACGGGTTTAGGAAACCCGTTAGGTACTCGTTTAGTAAAAAACAATAAAAACAATGTATTTTAATATTAAAATTATATCAAATTATCACTCTATTAATCATTAATATTGAAAATTAGATATATTTGTCATTTAATAATAAGTGTATAACGTATACATGTATATTTATTTATGCACACAATATATACATATAGTGAATAAAATAAAAAAGTTAATCGGGGTCGGGTTAGGGTAATGACATCTACAACCCCTCCCCGAATCCAATACGATGAGTATGAAAATAAATCCCGTCACCGTCCCCATCCCCATCCCAAATCCATTACCCAACAAACCCAAAAATCTCCGCCTTTACGGGTAAAATTTCCATCTTTAAAAATTTGTGGTCTTTGATTGTGGAGCCAATGGCCAACATGGGGTTGGGTTAAAAGAAAGGCCCATTCAACGAGCCCTTTTTTGGGGTTGGGTTTCAATGGGTTTTTGTGCTTCTTTCATTCAACCTATATATAAATACTTCCCCTTTCCTTCCTTGTTTCCATATCCATTGGAATAATAATAAAGTCTTCCTTCACCCTCCAGAACCTTCCTCCAGTCAACACAGATCTTCTATTCTCTTCCTTTCCCCTTTTCTTTTCAATCCATCAATTTTGACCTTCAATTCACACATTCATCAAATCAAGGTTCAATCTTTTACAATCACATTCCTCTATTTTGTTTCCCTAAAACAATTTCATACTTTTTTTGTAAAATCTTGATTTTGTTATTTTGGTTTCTAGGGATTCCAAATAAGTTAATAAAGATGGAGGGAGGTGGTGGTGGTGTGGTGTCTTCTTCATCTGAAAAGGAATCAGGTGGGTCCTCTTACACTTATTGGGTCAGAGAAGCTAAACAAGATGCTGCACCACTTCCTGTTCCTCGTAAGCTTACCCCTGGAGAGGATCTTTCTAAATCCTCCAATCATCTTGGTTCTGCTTGGAATAAGGTATTATTCATTCATATCTCACTTATTGGATCTATCTGTCTATTATTCATTCATAGGAGTTCTAACTTCTTTGTAGAAACTTTTGCTAAATGTAGTGAATTTTGAAACAAGAATTGCAAAAAGAATAATAAGAAGGTGAACCCTCAAACGGGTTTTCATAGATTGGGGAGGGAAATCTTTGCTCAAGATCTTTGTTACATTTTAGCTTTCAGTTGGAGGGTGTGTGTGTGTTTGGGAGTTGCTAATGGTTTAGTGCTGGATGATTAAGTGGTCGGAATGATTAAGAGGCTCTTATGATATAGTGTTATAAAATGAAATAGGTTGTTTTGGTAATTGTTGAGGATGAAATCATGGCCCTTAATGGTTAAGGGAGGTCAAGGATACAAAACTATTCAGAGGGTTTTAGAACCATTAAGAGGCAATTTTCTTTTATTGTCAAAAATTACTTACCTCTTAACGATTCAGAGGCTGCCTCTTAATGGAACTGTTAATAGGTAAACAAAACAGCCCCTCACATTGGCTTGATTTATGTGGGTTGGGTTCCGGGAGAGGTTGAGGTTAATGTGAGAAGCGTGAAAGGTGGTTATCAACCGTTGTGCGCATTAGGATGATATGCACCAAATCAATTCCCTTCTAAACCGCAATTTCATGGGAAGGCATGAGATTAAAAGTGATCAACGGTTCAGGATCCACTTTCAACGCTTCTCACATTAACCTCAACTTTTCACATGATTCTTTGTAAACTATTGGGGTTCCACATATTCTCACAAAATGATGACCAATTTGGTCCGGGAGGTGGTATAAGCTCTCCCAAAGTTCAACACGTGTATATAGAATAATTTGACTGTAAGTTTGCAGAAATGAAGGGAACAATAATCATACAGAATTTGGATGTGAAATGTACTAGCCTTTCTGTTAAATAATCATGGCAAACCTAGCAATCTTTTGGAATAATATCAGGCATAGAAAGAGTCAAGCGTCAATCATTATCGAATTGTAACAAGAGTACAACATGATTTGCAGTACAATATTTGCTAATTCATGTCATTGGCTCAATGATCTTATCTCGTATCATCTCTGCCAATCTTATAAAGTTCTTGAACTTTTCACACTTAATCATAGACCTATGGGTTTCTTGAAACCTTTCTTTTTTATTTGAGGTGAGCTGATAGTTTTAATTTTACTTTCTCTAGATGTCTAGGTTTCTGTTTATTCTTTATTAGTGTTGATGTTTGAAAATTGGAAAATTTTCTGTTGGAGTCAATCTCTAACTTCAATTTCGACATGTTGGATTTATAATGATATGTTGCTTACTAGATATATCATCAAGAGTTATTTGCAGCCTAGTCTTGCACTATTTATATGTATATATATATATATGTATATATATAAGGTCAGGTTCAAATGAAAACTCGTTTTTCATAGCGAACGTGAGGACAACCGAGAGCGCGCCTCATGACATACTCTGAATAATCATGTATTATTCATAGTGAATAACACAACATTCAGTGTTATTCAACATTATTCACTCTGAATAACACTGAATGGTTGTTATTCACTCTGAATAATACATGATTATTCAGAGTGAATATGCCACCTGGCGTGATTTCAGCAGTCTCCACGTTCGCAATCGGATTTGAGTTTCCATTTGAATTTTTGTCTATATATATATAAGCATGGGATCATGTGAGAAGTGTAAGAAGTACTTTTAAACCGTTGACCACTTTTAATCAAATACCCTCCCCTGATTGCGGCTTAAAACGGAATTGATCTGGTGCATTTCATCCTAAGGTTTGTCTATTTCTCATCCAAAGGTTGATAACCGCTTCTCACCAAATTTGGTACTTCTCACTGGATCCCAACCCTACATATGTATGTCTAGATATAGGTATATAGGAAAAGGTACTCACATGTATAATCAAGCTAAGCAATGTCTGATATGCTCCATAATACTCCCTCTGTCCCGAAAAAATGTCTACAGTGAAAAAGGCACATGGTTTCAGGTTACGCTTTTAATCAACGAAATGACTACTTTTCTCTTAATAATAGAGGGAGTTCTGAATTTATTCATCTTATTTTCAAGGGTAGAATTGAGAAGTAGGTACCTGCTTTTAGAAGTGGACACTTATTTTGGACATATTAGAATAGAATTGTTGACACTTATTTTGGGACAGATTACAAAAGAAACGTGAACACTTAGAGGCCATTTCTATGGTATCACAGGCGTATTTAGCTGAGTTGAATTGCATATAGGATCTTGTGATACCATGGAAATTTTCATTTTTTTTTTTTTTTTTGGAAGAGGTATCCCAGACCACATTGGGTCCAGACTAATCCTCGGCAATTTTGGGCCGAAGCCCGACTGCTAAAGCATGTAGCCCGGGGTCGAAGCCCCCGTACCTCCAGAATGCGTCCCCCAGGGCTCGAACTCAGGTTCACCACTATGTAGTGCCCAAGCCTTACCACTAGGCTAACACTCTTTTGGTTGGAAATTTTCATTGTGATACAAATGGCATCTATTGTTGTTTTTCTGAATGATTATGGCTTTATGCAAGCAGATCTGCTCCTTGATTAGTTGTATGTGATATTATAATGCATCAAAATGCAGTGATGTTTGTCTTAGTTCCTGTTTATTGTATTTTTTCTGAAACAATGTAATAAAATTCCTATTTAGAGCAAACAAAGTTTCATAACCATGTTGTGTACATTTGATGACATGGATGTCAATTTTATCATCCACTTCTTCTTAATCCTTTCATAAACTATTCATAGACGGGTATCCATTCAAAATAGGTACAATACGGGAAAATTTTAAGCTTCGTTACATTGAGAAAAAAATCCTTCTTTACACTGAACCGGTAACTCTAATAGTCAATATCAAGTGAATGACGTTTTTTTTTTTGTGTAATCTTATTAGCCATCGGTTGTTACGTATCTAATGGCATACCCATTTGTAGGCTGGAACGTGGGAGGAGAAGAACCTAAATAAATGGGCAACCGAAAGAATCAAGGTTTGTTATTCTATGGATACTTGGATGGTAGATTTGATGGATTAAATATTTAAATGTTTAAATTCAAATGTATAAAGCTTTTGAGGCATCTATTTTGCATCTCATTTGTGATACTTCAGGAGCTGGTTCTGTCAGTGGGTTCTTTGGAGTTCTCTTCCGGAAAGGCGGAAATTGAAGAGGTTTCAAGATGCACAGGAGATGTGAGTACTTTTCTCCATCATTACAGGAAGTTCATTGGCAACCATAAGCTAGCTTATTTTTTGAGCTTATTAAGAAAAGCCTTGTATGGCTAGCCATAAACTAGCTTTTTGAAAAACTACTTCAAGTAGCTTTCCTAAAATGGCTTTTTCCAAATTATGCTTCTAGCTTATCAACTAGTTTTTCACAAACATGACTACTTATCAACTCCCAACTAGCTTATTTTAGCTAATTTGTGGCAAGAATAAAAATAAACAGGATAAGGAAGAAAAGACACGAGTTTTCTTCAAATTTAAATTTAAAGAATGGGTTGATGCTAGTAACGTGAGAGTTTAGTCAGGATTGGGTGACAAAGGAAAGTGGAAAACATATTTTGTTTATATTTAGTTGTCATTTATTTGTTTGCAGGCTTTTTTGGTGACTGTAAGGAATAAGAAGCGTGTTGGTTATACATACGAAATAACATTGAAAGTCAAAGGTAAGCTGCTGGACGTTCTGTTGATCTGCCAGCTCATCTTCTTGTTTTGCATCATCAATCTGTGAGCTTAGAATATGTAATTGGTGAGCAGGGGAATGGCTTATTGGAGAAGAGAAGAAAAAGTACAAAGGCAGTTTGGATATAGCAGAGTTCTCGTTCGGGGAACTGGATGATTTGCAGGTAATCCTTTCACACTATATAATGGGCTGATACTTGGCATTTATTCGACTGTATTTCATAAGGGAGGGGATAGGTTAGTGGGTCGGTAGTTAGGTTACCAAAACCCTACATGGGAGTCATTTTGGTATATAACCTTAAATGAGATTTTAATTAATTCTCTGACCTATTAGAAGGAAAAATATGGCTTCATACTTATTAGAAGGTCATGGATTTAATTCAAATCTCAGTTAAAAATATCTTATACTTCTTAAGGTAGATGTCAGGTCAGCGTACATCTTATAGTAAGATGTAGAAATTTGAATTTTCCCATTAGTATTGAATGGAATTTAGAAATTCTTTTGTTTATCATTTTATGCGAATTTAAATTGTTAAAAACTTAATTATTATTGTTCAAGACGCTGAAATAAACACACATATACATGCATACATATATATATATATATATATATGTATGTATGTATGTGAACGACTTTTTGGTTGTGAACGTGAGGACCACTAAAATCATGCCACGTGGCAATCTGAAAAAAAGCGCTTAAGCTTTATATGCATACTGCATAACGCTATCATTCAGACTGAATAAAGCTTTATGCAGTATGCATCAAGCTTAGGCGCACTTTGACACGCGCGACTATGCCCACGCCTAAGCTCGATGCATACTGCATAAAACTTTATTCACTTTGAATGATAGCGTTATGCAGTATGCATAAAGCTTAGGCGCTTTTTTTTTTTTTTTTTTTTCATATTGCCACGTGGCGCACTCTCGGCTGTTCTTACGTTCACAACCAAAAAGTGGTTCACATTTGAACCCACCCCTATATATATGTATATATATCGTATACAGATTTGCTTCGTTAAGCCATGCCTTGGAAAACATCATCGCCTTGCCGTAACTTGCAAGGCTTGCCGCCTTAAGCCACCCCTCCTAAACCCCACCCCCCTGGTGGATATACTGGGTTTGGTTATTGTATTGAACATTTTCATACACTACAAGCAGAAGAATATTGTTGTGACAGAGTAATAGCAAAAAAGGCTCCCTGAACAGGCTGGGCTGAAAACTACTAGCAAAATGACCTTAAAAAGATTTTATTGCAAAAGGCACTTTATTTTAATTCAACACTGTAAATCTTACATGACTTATCACTAGTCTGGTAGAAAGCCATTTCATTCAGTCATGCTTAGGGCAATATGAGTTTTGAGTAGGGCAAATGATTCTTTCAGAAAGACTATTTAGTCCTGTTGATGAACTATTACTATCTCAGCCCATTTCATCAGTCATGTGTAAGGTTTTAAATGGTCTAGGGTGTGTTGGTGGGCCATGGCAGTTAACCTTATGTCGGAGACGAACCTCGAGCCATGGTGTGCCTGAAACCCAGTTGATCATGATCTTAAAATGACAGTCTAAATGACAAAGAAACGCATGGCTGAACGAATAAGTTTTTCATACCATTAAACCCATTAAAACTGCAAACAAACAACCCCCTACTTCAGCATGTTGAATTCTCCAAATGTGCTAATGTTAATATTCCTCTGTTTTCATCTTGATTTGTTCACTTTTCAGGTTGAAGTGAAGCTGAACGACGAGAAGGATCTTGTTCATCTAGATAAACAACGAATTCGTCAGGATATGAAGATGTTTCTGAAGCCTCTTCGCGAGAAACTTCTCGAGTTTGAAGCAGAACTTAAAGAAAGGTAGTAATAGCACCACTATTATTATTTACTGTTCTCTACTAAAAGCATTTTCAGTTTCTGTGAGTTGAGATTATGGAAACAATTGATGTTAAAAGGGATTTTTATAACTTTTCTGAAAACCTGTAATGTTGCAAGAACTTCATGTGTCAAAGACATTTGAATATTTGTAGGTTTCTTTTTTTTTCTCTGTAATGTTAGAATTCATACGTGATTGCAGTGGCGAATCCATGAATTTTAAATATGCATGTCGGAAATGAAGTAACAAAATATAAAAACAATTCATAAATAGACAACTAAAAAACAAATTGTTAAGATTTTGTAGTTGTTGAAGTGGACCATTTAATATGACTTAAGTTTACAGGACCTTACAATAAAACCTCATACGTGAAGGTATTAGTAAAGAGCTTTATGATACGTTTTTAAGTGTGTTAACAAATTGTTTTATACGTGCTTTTGGATGTCCACATGCCAAAAAGTGTTTTATAAACTTGTTTGTAGCACTTTAATCCAAGAGTTTTTATTGTTTGCATGTATAAATTAAGTCATAAAAGCCAATTTGTATGTGTCCTTGTTCATTTTTGGCATCCAATAACTTTGTTTTAGTGAGACTTGTTGGCTCATTAGAATTTAGACATCATTACATAAAACAGGATGTTAGTGTAGACATATAAACTTTAAACATTTTTATTAGTTTTGGGGACGGTTTCATGAGCCCGTCTCTTCTCCCTCACATTTTTCAAAACCCAACATATAAACTTTAAATATTTTTATTAGTGTAGATACATTTGTAAATATACATCGGATAAAATGCATAAAAAATTAAAGATTACTTAACTCATTTTAAAGATACAGACATAATTTTTTTTTAATGGCAAAAGAGATCACTAGAACCGAGCTTCGACATGACCATCAACTTGCCTAGCGAACCCAAATTTATTAAAAGAACCAAAACTGAAAAAAAAAATTGTAATTTAAAAAGATATGGACATGTAACTAAAGGTATAGGCTTGATTTTTTTTTAATGGTGTAATCTAAAAGGTTATTGTTTCTAAAATGTATTGTTGTTAGTTGGTTATGTATTGTGATTAAAATATTGTTAATTGGTTATTTATTTTTAACATCACAAAAAAGATTTATGCACTGTTAATGTATTATTATTTAAAATTTCTACTAATGAAAAAGTAGGAAAGACAAAAAAAATTATAATGACAAAATTTTTAAATTCTTCTATGATCTAATAAGAAAACAATGAAAAAAGGACAAAAAAAAGGTTGAAAGTATATATAAATACCCTTAAACTAACCAACCTTTATAATTAAATTTATTCAAATGGACTAAAACTAAAATAAAGAGGTAACCATGATTACCAAAATTGTGAATTAGTTTTAAAGAGAGACAAAAGTTGATAATGAGTGTTGACCACAGGGACCAAAAATATAATTTACTTTTAATTTGGGGTAGAAACTATTAAGAAAAATTTAAACCTTGGATTTATTTGAAAAAATTTGATAGTTTAATGATGTAATTGGTAAAAATTAAAAAAATGTTGATAAAAATAGAAAAAAGTGAATAGTATGTTAATAAAAATGGTAATTTTCCCTATATACATTCGTGTTAAAATAATATTTTGAAAATCCAAAAAGACTAAATATCGTTGTCGATCCAAATTTGATCCTAGATTTTGGCCAACGACCCATCGAGTGTCGTTTCTTTTTTCCGTCTTAATGTTTCTTTGCACTTAAGGTGATTATTCTTTTTAAGACATTTTTTGAACTTCAAAAAATCATTCTTTTTAGGATGAGTTGGTTTGTGACTAATCCTTTTACAATTATGTTGCAAGACGTAAAAGTTAACTTTTACTTTTGAAGTTCATAACATACAAGATGAGTAACCTATCGATTTTACTGTATTTAATTTTTATTTAGATAAGGTAATGTAATTTTTACAATATAAAAAAGAAAAAGCTGAAAGATGAAGGATTGTAGTAAATATGGCAATACATTCATGATGTTTCAACTTTGCATTGATCAATTGTTAATAAAGCAATTAAGCTAAAAGAAAATATATTCACCTTAAAGTAAATTACACTTTTGTTCAATGTAGTTGCTATTTACTACCAATTCAAGTGTTAATTAAAAAAATTGGGTAAAGTACATGTTTGGTTCTTGTGCGTTACATTTTATTATATTGTTGGTCCCTATTTTAAAATAACTATAAAAAAAAGATTTTTATGGTTTATATATATTATATTGCACTGTTGATCTATTTGGTTTACACTATATTGCACTATTTTCTCTAACCCTATTGGTAAAATAGGGACCAACAGTGTAATATAGTATAAACCGGAGGAACTAACAGTGAAATATAATGTACATTAAACGGACTTTTTTCATAATTATTTAAAAATAGAAACCAACAATGCAATAAAATGTAAATTTTAAAAAACCAAATACGTAGTTTACCCTTATAGTTTAGAACATTATGGTTGCTAATTTTTTCACTTAGGTTTCTTTGACCAACTTTTGTTTTTTTGGAAGAGGTATCCCAGACCACATTGGGCCTAGACTAATCCTCGGCAATTTTGGGCCGAAGCCCGACTGCTAAAGCATGCAGCCCGGGGTCGAAGCCCCCGTACCTCCAGAATGCGTCCCCCAGGGCTCGAACTCGGGTTCACCACTATGTAGTGCCCAAGTCTTACCACTAGGCTAACACTCCTTTGGTTTGACCAACTTTTGTTAAGACATAAGTAACTACAAACTTGATCCCTGGGATTTTGTTGAAATTAACACTTTGTTCAAATTAACTCTTTTCGTCCTTGCAGTTTTGAAATTACAAAATAGTTATTATGGTTTGCAAAAATCTTTAAATTTAGTCTTTCAATACAATAAACTTAAGTTTATAAGACCCATAAAATAAATAATATCCTCAAATAAATAAGCGTCCTAATAAATTATTTTATAGGAGCAAATAAAAAAATATTCCATCTAAAGTGTTACCAAAGTTTTATTAAGACGACTTTGGGCGTCGTAACAATTTTTTAGAACATGTTTCAAATAAAAAAATCTTATTAAATATTTTATAGAACATTATTTAAAAAAGTGTCTTATAAACACTAATGTCCTTTAAAAAGATAGGTTTATATGTTCTTAAAATTATCTTATAAAACTAGTTAATATAATACTTTATTTTGAAAACGTCCTCAAAAACTTATTTTGAAGCCAAAAACACCGTATTTAACTTATTCTGATAATTTTAAATATGAAGTTTTATTTATTTTAAAAAAGTAGATAGACATTTTATTGTTTGATTATACAAATTTAAGTCTTCTAAAGCAGTCTATTTAACTTTTAAAATGCTTTATTTGATCATGTAAACTAATTTTTGTTGTAATATCTATAAGGTAACTAGATAAATAAGTACCGTGACTCCCTAGTTAATTCTTATTTAGGGGGTGCTTGGTTCATTTTAGGGAATGAGAATGAGAATGAAAATGGGAATGCAGGAGAATGAGTATGAAAATGAGTATTGTATTGATGCTGCTTGGTTAACCCAATATAATCAAAATGAAAAATTGTTTCATATTAAAAAAATATTTTCCTCCACTTTGAAAATACAAAAAATGTTCCATTTAACATCAAAAGATGAAATGACATATGAAAAAAAAGAGCTAAGTATAAAGAAAATTTGCATTCCCCCAATTTGGTCAGGAATAAAAATTAATAGATCTACACGAATGATTCTATTATATAATATCAGACCAAGCAACACTTTTTATTATCATTCTCATTCCTTACCCTCCACTTTTCATTATCAGACCACGCAGCACTTTAATTTATATCCGTGTATATAGGCTGGCTTTACATAAAATTTAGAAAAAAGAAAATGCGACAATCTTGATTTGAATGATATTGGCTTTCACATCAACATTTTGCATTAATGCAATAATGACAAATCGATTACATAGAGAATACTTGGGAGCTAATATGTGACATTATAACAATAATCTTATCTTAAATTTTGTTGCACGTACAATGTTTATGACATTATAACAAACTAATTGGCTTTTAGAATGTCTAAATATTTTTTAATATTCTAGTAACTTTATGAGGCTTTAGATTACAATACTAAAAAATATTTCATAATTAAAGGCATTAATGAGTTGGTGTATCGATGAGTAAAGTTAAACAACCTAACTAATAGAACAAAACTATTATACATTATATAGTGTTGCAATAAAATGTCAATTGTCTTAATACTAACTCATGGATGGACTTGAAGACTGAAGTGGGTTACACCATGATACGTATCATCACTTCATCAGGGCCGATCCTAGAGTTTCGGATGCCCTATGCGAAATACAAAATTATGCCCTATGTCTATCTTTTAAGCAAATGAAACGATGAACGATACAATTTTTTTAAAAAAGGTTTGGAACCTAGCCAAGTTATGTGGCTCATC
Organism: Centaurea solstitialis; assembly: GCA_030169165.1. Classification (NCBI taxonomy): domain Eukaryota; kingdom Viridiplantae; phylum Streptophyta; class Magnoliopsida; order Asterales; family Asteraceae; genus Centaurea; species Centaurea solstitialis. Next base: position 10,357,336 of record CM058043.1, read on the forward strand.
CTTACGCCGATTTTTATTAACTAAACAAATAGTACAAAGGGGGGCATATGAACCAAAACCCCAAATTACAAAATATAAACATAAGTCATCTAAAACGATGTCTCCATGCATAGAAGGATAAAAAACAAGAAAAACCAACTACAATTAGTTAAAACTAAAATGGTAAATAATTAGATTTATACAATACTAATAAAAAGAGTAAGGTCGTTGAAAATTGATTTAAAAAAACAAGTGCAATGGAGCAAAAAACAACAAATGACTAAATCCTAAATTCCTATAAATCAAAATCAACTAAGGGGGCGTTTGGTTCATTTCAGGGAATGTGAATGAAAATGAAAATGTGAATGCATGAGAATGGGAATAGGAACGAGCATTGCATTGATGCTGTTTGGTTAACCCACTATAATCAATGAAAAATTTCTTCATATTGAAAAAATATGTTTTTCCAACTTGAAAATACAAAAGATATTTCATTTAATATCCATAGATGGAACAATGGGTGGAAAAAAGAACCAAGTAGAAAGAAAAATTTCATTCCCCCCAATTTGGTCAGGAATGAAAATTAATGGATCTGCATGAATGATTCCATTATATAATATCAAACCAAACAGCAGTTTTCATTATCATTCTCATTCCTGACTGCTCAATACCCCCAACCAAACGCCCCCTAAATTGATAATATAACATAATACCATACTTTGGGAATTGTATAGAGCCCCAAACTCATAAATTATTAAAACTAATTACCTATACTAATAACATTATATAGGAATTTGATGCCCCTTGGGCTTTGATGCCCTGTGCGATCGCACGGGCTGCACGGCCCCAGGGCCGGGCCTGCGTATCATCATATTATTTGCTCGACGACGGGTAAATTTCTTTAATTTTGTAAAGGTGTAACTATATCATTTTGAAAGGTGTTACCGTATTATTTTCGAAACATCAAAGGTCATCTAAAAACCAAAAAATTCCTACGAAATCAACATAAAAATGAAATATCTCTAGTAATAGAATACCTTTTAAAAAACATTTTTTTTAAAATACCAATCATTCGTTGCCCTAAAAGAAGGCGGTTTCTTTTATCAAACCCCTGCAACATTTGGAGACACCACTCTCTCGCATCCATTTTGAAATTTTGATATATATATAGAAAAGTTAAAATGTGAATTCAATTTTGGTTACGAATATAAAAACTAAGAGCATCCACAATGGAGGTTCTTCAAGGGGTTTTTATTGGGGGTTTTACAAGAACCTCCACTGTGGGACAGAGGTTCTTGTCCAGTCACAGGTTCTTATTGGAACCCAAGTGCTTGTACAGGAACCCGGGTTCTTGTGATACTTTCCTTTTCTGTAATTATTTTATATATTATTTTTGTTATTTATAATCATTTGTTCTTTTAATAAATCTATAAAACATATATATTAAATTGAAAAAAAATATAAATAATCCTTGACAAATATTGTAATTGATGAATGTGACATGATGATCAATTGGATTAATGAAGAGACAGATAACTCGACACAAATATTTCAAGGTTTCACCCATGAATTCCAAGAATATTTTCAAAGAAATTCGGAGATACGCTCAAATGAAGTTCATCATCAACTCCGTGCCGACTTGGTTGAACATATTTGGTCGAATCGAGATTACGGGTGATATAGATTACTATAAACTATTTTCTCATACTCTTTTTAAAGAATAATATTTATGTAACGTTTCACATTTTTTAATCGTAATATAAAAATTATATGTGTGTTTTAATTGTTTTTCATATATTTTAGTAAAACATATAGATTAAAAATGAAAATTAATATAAAAGTAAAAAAATAATAAACTATATTTGAATGGAGAGTTATTTTGTAAACCCATGAATTTATGTTAACCGTGTTAACCAAAATGAACCAATAGGATTTCTTTATTTTCCTTATTTTCCTGCATATGTGGGCCAACCTCCTTTATTTTAGGATTTAATTAACTTCCCTCTAATTTAGGAAATCAATCTTAACCATTGATTGAAATGATCAACGGTGGTTATATGGTTAACACGGTTAACACAAATTATTGGGTTAACAAAATAACTTAACTATATATATATATATGCATTTAATTTATATAATAATTTATAAATAAGAATAAGGAAAGTGAGGTTTTGTAAGAACTTCCATTGTAGGATTTTAAGGAGGTTTTTAGTTTGTTGAGGTGGCAATGATGTGGCAGGAAAAAATATGGCAAGTGAGGTTCTTAGAGGTTCCACCACTGTGGATGCTCTAAAGCAGACTTTAATCGGGCCCCTTCCTTTAATAATCTTTACCCTCCGATGAATTGTGTCAATCCTCCGTGATCGACCGCGTCCACCGTAACTGAAGATGTGTAGCTGAGAGTCGTCCTCACGTTCACAACCAAAATTGAGTTCACATTTGAACCTGATCCTATAATATATATATATATACAAACCGTAAAAACTCATGGTTTTAATTTAATCAACTTACACCATTATAATCATTTCGTCGATACTTTCGAAATGAGTCCAATATTGAATATTTATAGATTTAATTATCTATAGGCTGTTATCACGTATTGGGTTTTTTTTGACAAAAAGATAATAAGTTTAACAAGCTACATTATTATAATTGTCTCTTTGATACTTTCATTTTTTTTATAAAAAAAAAATCACTCCTAAATCTTTTAACATAGTCGCGAGTTTGTCTTATCGATACCTTCCAACTAATTCCAACTTTGATGACCACCCAAATAAGTAGATATCGCTCGAAATACGTTAACAATACATTTTAATTTTATTAAATTACACAATTATAATCGTCTCGTCGATAGCTTCGAAATAAGTCCCAGTATTGAATGTTTTTTTAACTTTATTATCTTATCATAAATCATGAAATTATTTAACATGATGAAATTATATAGGAGAATTATATCCCTCCTGCCTCACTGTATTTTCAAGAATGATGAAAATTAAACCTATTTTTTAACGTATTTATTATATATAATAAAAGAGTAACTGGTCTGCTACGTGTCGTCGTCTGGTGAGTCAGTTTCAGGATTTTCCCGCTTAAACATGTATCTGGACGTGTTTTACACTTTCGGTTCGTTTAACCTTATTATTTATCCCCTACTTTTTAGTTATTTATCGTCATTTTAGTCTTCTATTTTTTACTTAATACTCATATAATTAGTTACTTATTTAATTTTAATCCCTTAATTTTTCATTTTTCATTTTACACATTTATTATATAACATAAATATCGTATATTATGAACTAAAATGAATTAAAATTACTTTTTTTTACAGTTAATATAACTATAATCTCCGCATCAATATATTTAAAATGAACTCAATATTGAATATTTTTTATTTAATCTTATTATTAAATATTAAAAATATAAGTAAATGACACATGTCAATCGGATAAACTTAAATGAACCGAAAGTGAAAAACGCGTCCAAGTTCAAGTTTAAGCAAAAAAATACTGATTTTGGTTCACAAGAGAACATCCAATTACTCCTTTACTATATATAGATATAATGGTAAAGTAATGTGAGTGTGTGAGGGAGCTAACTCCCAAATAAGAATTGGTAAGTAGTCAAAAAACATCCTATCGTTTATTGTAGTACATTAATTAATAACATATAATTATTTTTTCTCTATAAACTTAATTTAACCATATTAATTAGAAGAGTAAGACATAATATCCACCACATATGAACCGATTTTGTTGTGATATCATCAATCAACTAAATATAAATCATATCTAAAACTATTTTATCTCTTCAACCAATCCTTCTATATGAGTATATGATAATTTCATAGGGTCACACATGTCTTTTTACATTTTCACCCTCGTGAAATTCTTATATAAATCATCCTTTCCCCTCCAACTCTCTCGTCCTTCATCGTTTCCAAACTTCCTCTATTCCTCACATTAACAACCCCCCCCCCCCCCTCTCTTTCTCTCTCTCTCTCTCTCTCTCTCTCTCTCTCTCTCTCTCTCTATATATATATATATATATAATGGGCTCAATCGGAATGTTGAGCGTGAGTGTGAAGGAAACCGACATGATCAAGGCGGCGACACCGGTGCAAGACGTGTGGCTACCGATGTCGAACCTAGACCTACTAATACCGCCACTCGACGTGGGAGTATTCTTTTGCTACAAAAAACCAAATGGCCATGAAAACTCATCATGCATCATTAATCTCATCAAGCAATCACTCTCTCTAGCACTTGTCCCATTTTATCCACTCGCCGGAGAAGTCGTCGAGACAAGCCAAGGCGAACCTGAGCTTCTTTGCAATAACCATGGCGTCGAGCTCGTTCATGTGTGTGCTTCTCTTGAGCTTAAAGATCTTGATCTTTACCATCCTGATGATTCTGTTGAAGGAAAACTGGTTCCGGTTAAAACAAAAGGTGTTCTCTCAGTTCAGGTAGTATGCATAAGGCTTAATATTTTGAGAACTCTATGTGAGATTCTCGCGAACTTTTTACTAATGACTTTGTTTCACGTGATCTATTTTTCTTCGTATAAGGATAGTATATAATGTATTGGTTAACATATATTTGTTTATAATGTGATTGTTGTGCATATGATCGGTTCACAATGTGAAATATTTTAATGTTTTTTTTTGTTTCACAAACACTTACAATGTGCATATGGTGAACCAAGCACATGTGAATCAAACAAATAGTGAAACGAGTATTTGTTAATCAATATTCTAAATCCTAGTCTTAAATGCAAAAAAAATCATATGAAATAACATATGATACACTAGTTTTCAAGGTTATCACAATTCTATAAGTTCTTCAAAAACTTCCTATGTATAAAAGGGAGGCTCAAGAGAAAACCGAGGAACATATTCGTAGCCGTAGGTAGCCTTCCATCTGGACCGTATGCACTTGTGTATACGGGTAATTGAGTTCTTTTTGGGTTTTTATGCACCTATGCATATGCACATGTACATATTTCAAAATTACCCATATGCACAAGTGCATACAATTCAGATGGAGGGCTACAAAAGTGTTTCTCTATTTACCGTTTATTTGAGATTTTCCTTGAACCTGACCCATATAATATATATATATATATACATAGCCATCGATCTTGAATATGAACGATTATGATGTAGTTCACAAGTTCACACAAAAATAATGGTTTACAAATGACAAACCATATCTACATTATATATAAAACGCGTCCCCGCTTGAAATTTTTTGTTAAATTTTTGTAAGATTTTCTTTAAATTTTCTATTTTTTTATCTTTCTATTTTTGGGTTATGTTTTCTTTTATTTTTCTATTTTTGGGTTAGATTTGCTTTTATTTTAATTTCTATTTATGTCCTTTTTTTTGTCAATTTTTTATTTTATTTTTGTTTTTTCAAATTTTCTTATTTTTGTTTTTATTTTTAACTCTTGTCTTAACACAAAGATAAACAGGTTTAGATTGAGTTTTCTGATCCGTTAATCCGTTTATTTCGCTGGTCATGTTTGGGTTGGTATATGAGTTTGCGAGTCAACCCGTTTATCTTTTTATATTTTTTTATTAAGACTTTTTGAGTATTAACTTTTAAATTTCAATTTAGCGTCTTCAAATCAGTAAATTGAATTTTATTTTGGTTGTATTTGACACGACAATCCGTTTATGACTCACCAACTTTTTCTAACATGTCAACTCGCTTATGGCCCGCCAACCCGTATAGTTAAATGGGTTAGCAGGTTGTGTTCGGGTTAACGGGTCACGAGTTAGAGTTGAAGATTTCGACACGATTAGTTAAACAGGTTGTGTTCGGATTGAGTCTTTATCACCTCAACCCGAACACGATACAATTACCACTCCTACTCATGTTCTCTTATATATGTATACTTGCGTATTTGAAAACCTTACGACATCTTACCTTAAATATTCTATCAAATTATAACAAATCTAGATGCATTTTTCATACAACCTAGCAACCCTTCATATATAGGTCGTGCTCAGCACGACCCTAACAAGTACATTATTATATATATATATATATATTGAGTATGTTAATGATGAGAAAACTTTTTAATTACTCTTGATAATTAAACACAATGACGGTATAGAAAAGTAACTATCACAATCTTGCGAGATTAGTATGTCAAGAACGAATTGATGGCTGCCATGCATGCAACCGCCAATGAAAGCTTAAGCTAGCAATCAAAGATCGAAATTAATCACATCAAAAAAATATCCCGTTTTTTAATTTTGTAAGGTCTTTGTATATTTTCTATAGTCATTAATAAATTAGAAGAATAAATAAGTTCACATGTAGCTTTTAACATGTACACATATATTTTTTCTTGATTTGTACTCTTCTATTTTATCAACTGATCAATAAGGTAATATCAATTTTTCTAGTGAACTTTACGACGAGTCACTGTAATAAATAAGTTTAATAAAACATTAAATATGTTTAAATTTTCTTAAAAATAAACGAGTTAAGTTTATAAAAACAAGATCTTTTTAAGTTCTATATATGTAACACGGTAAAAAATAAGTTGATAAGATGTTCCCGAACGCCTCTAACAAGGTTTAGGATATTTATAAAATTGAGTACTCATATTTGAATATTAGTGATATTATTTGAAAAAGTATCAAATAAAAGAAATATTTTATAAAGGCATGTATTCATAAGTAACTTCTCAATAGTATCTTATAAAAAACATATATTAGTCTAATAGTACGATACACACTTTGTTTCCCCTCAACTTGCTCCAATGTCTAAATACCTACAAATATTCTATTGTAATAATTTGATCAAATCATGTCAAAATAACTATGATTTTACATAAATGTTCAACAAAGGGGTGTGTAAATCGCTGCCATAGTAGCGTGAATCATTTGTAATTTTAAACGTGATTTAGTGCAAAAGCACATGTGTTTTGATCATTTTCTTACTTTCTTATTTAACTATTGTTCTTGTATGAAACTAATTAACTAACTATATATGCCTATGTGTGTGTTTTGTTTTCGTTATTTTTTTTCTTTTTTGATGTGTATGTTTGTGAAGCAGGTTACCGAGTTCAAGTGCGGAGGGCTAGTAATCGGATGCACATTTGATCACCGAGTAGCCGATGCGCACTCCATGAACATGTTCTTGGCCTCGTGGGCAGAGATTACACGATCCAAACCCATGTCTTGCTTTCCGTCTTTTCGACGCTCCATGCTCCACCCACGACGTCCACCTTTGATCACCAATTTCTACGACACCCTCTATGTGCCTATCTCTTCTCTCCCTCCACCGCCAACTTCGGCTCTCACAAACCCCCTTATCAGCCGCATTTACTACATCGAAGCCCATCATATCAACAACCTTCAAACGGTCTCAAGTTCGGATGGAAATCCACAAAGCAAACTTATCTCATTCATCTCATTCTTATGGAAGATAATTGCGGAAGGTGACGAGGACTTCAAGACATGTAGGATGGGTGTTGTAGTGGACGGGCGAGAAAGGCTAAAGGATATCGCCGACTTTGAAAATCTATCAATAAATGATTCTTTAACGATGAAAAACTACTTTGGAAATGTACTCTCGGTTCCATATGGGGAGGCGGGTGCCGGTGATCTAAAGGAAATGCCACTTAGCCAAGTGGCTAAGATGGTCCATAAGTTTGTTAGTAGTGCGACAACAAAGGAACACTTTAGGGGACTCATCGACTGGGTTGAGGTGCATCGACCCGAGAAAGCAGTTACAAAGATATACACCCGAATGGAAGGCGATGATGGGGGTGCAGTGGTTGTCTCATCCGGGATGCGGCTTCAGATTGAAAGAATGGATTTCGGATGGGGAAAGCCACAATTTGGATCGTATCATTTCCCGTGGGGTGGCCAAACAGGGTACGTGATGCCGATGCCAAGTGTAACAAAGAATGGGGATTGGATTGTTTATATGCATCTCCTTCAAAAGCATTTGGATTTGGTTGAGGCCATTGGAAAGAAGTATTTTAGGCCTCTTACTGCAGATTACCTTGGTTTCTAAGCATTATCCTGAAGTACTACACCCATATAAGTTTAATATTTGTATGAAAAAGGTATATGAAACATGTGTTTGATTAATGTATAATGAAATATAAGCATGATTGATCCATGAGTGATTTAATTATTGTAACATTTTACTGAAATATTTGAATATATGTAGTAAAGCATGCCTTTGTATTCATTATATTGTAAAATATTATTTCCAATACTATTTGTGTACCCGAGTTCATTAATACATTTGTACCCACCTCTCCAAAATATTGGTGTTAATAACTCATTAAAACTACTTAAAAGAAAATTGATCAATAAAGAACAATTAGTTGCACCTAATTGAAATTAACCAGGCCCCATTGTCAAACTTATCTTCAAGACTAATGAAGATCAAGGACAAAACCTACAATCAAATTTGGGAATTAATTTACTTTGTAAAATCCAACCTAACAAAAAAAAATCTGGGAAAGAAAGTATAATTAAATACTATTATACAATTTAATTGTAGAAACATTTTAAGCAACAAAGACCTAAGCATGTTGAGGACCCCTAGAAAGCTGCTGCTTAAACCGAACATGACGACTTATCAGTTACCTGATTTCTCAATCAATGCAGATTCGAAGAAAAGGCAAACAGGGCCGTCCTTGGGACAGGGCCGTCCTTGGACGGGCCGGGCGATGGCGGTGGTCGTGGTGGCGGTGGTAGTGGGGGGTGGTGGTAGCGGCAGTGGGAGGGTGGTCGCGGCGATGGCGGTGGGGCGGCGGCAGCGGTGGTCGAGGCGGCGGCGGCGGCAATGAGAAGGGACGGCGGTAGCGCAACGACGGTGGTGGGGGTGGCCGGCGGTGGCGGTGGCCAGCGGTGGAGCTGCGGTGGCAGTGGTGGCGGTGGCCAGCAACGAGAAGGGACGGCAATTAAAATGAAAATGAGAATTGGAAAACTACAAAAAGTAGTTTTCTAATTCTAGTATAAATTTTGAAAATGAAAATTTTGTTTTCTTGGAATTTTTTTTCTAAATTGAATCAAGTAAACAAATTTTCTAAATTTTCATTTTTCATGGAAATTTTTTTCTAAAAAACAAGAAAATTATCAAGCGGTAAACAATTTTTTGAACAAAATATAAACATAAACATAATTAATACAAATAAATAAAAACGTAGGCATGGTTCCATCGGTTCATATTATATCACATCCCATCATATACAGGAGACTTGGAGCTAGCAAAATCCAAGGACCTAGCAGCGCCTATGGTAAATATATGACAACGTAACGTACCACCACCATCGGACGATACATCCGCAATACTCGAGACAAAAGATGGTGTTATTGTTTGTGTTATTTGTTTCATGTCACATCGTTATACAAATCTGTAAACTTTTTAACTTGGAAATGCTTCTTTTGGTTTAGCATATTCAATTTTCGCATTTTTATTTGATGTTGAGTTGATCGACATGAAGTAGTTTGAATGATATGCAACCAACCATCAATTGAAACGAGCTACATTACATTAAACCATTCATAGGAATTTGATCACACATTATAAACACTACATTTAAAGAAACAAGAAGCAAAGAAAAAAAGTAACAAAAATAGCTAGACAACATATACACTAATTGAAACCAAAATAGTAGTGTGTCAAGGGGTTGAAAACATGGGGTGCGCTTCTTTCGATCAAATCCAAGTGCTTTTGTTTGAGATGCACGTAAACAACCAAATCCCCGTTCTTCGACGCACTCGGCATCGTAATTATATATCCAGTTTGACCGCCCCAAGGGAAATGATACGACCCAAACTCCGGTTTCCCGAATCCAAAGTTCATATCTTTAATCGGTAAACCTTGTCCGGATGATGCAACTACGGCATCCCCATCCGTCTCTCGTAACTTAAAATATATCTTGGCAACTGCTGGCTCAGGACGATGCAACTCGACCCAATCAACCAATCCCCTAAAATGTTCTTCCGTTGTTGCCTCTGTCACAAAGCTACGAACTTTATTTGCGACTTCGTTAAGTGGCATCGTTTGTAGACAACAATTGTTCATTTCGCCATATGGGATAGAAAGTATATTTCCAAAGTGGGTTTTTAGCATCGATGATTCTTTCTCGCTATTTCCAGCCATGAATCGTCGTCCACTAACGACAACGCCCATTCTAGACGTTCGACTCGCATCCTTGTCCGCTTGGTGAGCGAATAGTTTCCAAATAAACGCCGTTAAGGACTGGAATTTGCTTATTCTTGTTTCTTTTGAACTGGCTTCGGATTGAAGACGATTGAGTGTTTCTTGTTGGATGTAGTAGATTCGACTATGAAGTTGGTCCTCAGTGGAAGGCGGTGGGGGGAGTAACGATAAGGGAAGGTACAGGTTGTCGAAGATCGGGTTATAACGAGGCGGGCGTCGTGGGCTGAGGATCGAACTATGAAAAGACGGGGTGTTGGAAATTTGTTTGAATTGGGCAAACTCAGCCCATGCAACTAAGAACATGTTCAAAGAGTAGCCATCAGCAATGCGATGATCAAAGGCACATGATACTATAATAGCTCCACATTTCAACTCTGTCACCTGTTTCAGTTTAGAAGTACATGATTAATTAGTTAGTGATAAGAAGAGCTTGATCTTTCCTAATATACAATCATCCAACATTCTTTGTACCGATTAATATTTCTTTTATATGGGTGAGCAAACGTAAGGACAGTTGAGAGCGCGCCACGTGACATATGCAGTCTAAATAATCATGTATTATGCTAGACTGCATAACACATGACTAGGGGTGAGCAAAACCGGGTACCCGGCCAAAATTCATGGAACCGGAACCGGAACCGGCGGTTCCTAGAATGAAGGAACCGGAACCGGTTGCACCGGTTCTTCATATTTGGGAACCGGTCCCGGAACCGCCGGTTCCGGTTCCGAAACCGGGTACCCGGTGTCTAATTTTTTAAATGTTTTTTTTAATAATTTATGTTATAAAAAAGAAATTATTAGTTATTACATAGTCACAACGTAACGAAATAAATAGTAAAACGATGAAAACTTATCCGATAAAAACTATATAAATAATTACGACAATTTTTTAAAATGAAAATAACAAAAAACACAACTTGAAATGTTAAATACGATATAAAAATATCGAAAAAATAGAATAAATAAATCGAGTGAAAAAGTGGTCGTAAGTTTATGCGTAATGTAAAAGGTAAAATAATAATTTTAAATTTAGTCTATTAAACATAATAATCATATATATAAAATTACCTTTATTAATATATAATATATAGCCTAACCGGTTCCGGCGGGTACCTGGCGGTTAGCGGTTCCACAAAAATGAGAACCGGAACCGGTCCCGACCGGTTCCGTATTTTAGGAACCGGAAACGGAACCACTCACACCGGTTCCGGTTTCGGAACCGGCGGTTCCATAGCGATTCCGGTTCCAAAAGCGGGTACCCGGTTCCGATGCTCACCCCTACACATGACTCAGTATTATGCATACTGCATAACACAACACGTGGTGCTCTCAGCTGTCCTCACGTTTGCAATGAAAATTCAGTTCACAGCCGAACTTTCATATATATATATATATATATATATATAGGGGTGGGTTCAAATGTGAACCACTTTTTGGTTGTGAACGTGAGGACAACCGAGGGCGCGACACGTGGCGGATGACTAGGCGCCACGTCAACTCCACGGCGGATGACTAGGCGCGATTCATGGAAGGGCATTGAACTAAAGAGGGGGACCACACTCAAAACCGCCACGTGTCGCGTTCTCGGTTGTCCTCACGTTCACAACCAAAAAGTGGTTTACATTTGAACTTTCCTCTCTCTCTCTCTCTCTCTATATATATATATATATGAGTAGGTTCAAATGTGAACTCATCCTTCATTGTGAACGTGAGGACGGCCACTCTATATATATATATAGGGGTGGGTTCAATTGCAAACCACTTTTTCATTGTGAACGTGAGGACAAACGAGAGCGTGACACGTGGCAATCTGAAATCGGCGGGTCAAGGCTTATTCAGTCTGAATAAATCCGCGAGTTAGTGTTATTCATACTTAATAAAACGTTATTCAGATTGAATAAGCCTTGACCCGCGGCTAACCCGCGGCTGACCCGCCCGCGTCCAAGTGCGTCAGAGTGCAACTAAGCCTTATTCATACTGAATAACGCTTTATTCGGTCTGAATGATAGTGTTATTCAGTATGAATAACACTAAGTCGAAAATTTTTCAGATGCCACGTGTCGTGCTCTCGTTTGTCCTCACGTTCACAATGAAAAGGTGGTTTGCAATTGAACTTTCACCTATATATATATATATATATAATATATGTATGAGTAGGTTCAAATGTGAACTCATCCTTCATTGTGAACGTGAGGACGGCCACTACTATCGCGTCACGTGGCAATATTCAGTCTGAATATTCATGCTTTATTATATTCAGACAGAATAAAGTTTTATTCAGACTGTTCAGACCAAATAATGTTTTATTCAAACTGTTCAGACTGAATAAAATTTTATTCAGTATGAATAAATCTTAGGCGTGCAATTAAAAGTGATTGCAACTAAGTTTTATTCACTATGCATGCGCACTCATCAGAGTGCATGATATTCATACTGAAAGCTTACACACCGATTTAGATTGCCACCTGGTGCGATTTTGTTGGTTCTCACGTTCACAATCAAAGATGAGTTTACCTTTGAACTTTCCTCTCTTATATATATATATATATATTAAAAACAATACTACAAAATAGAATGCTTTTTACCCATGGAAAATACTTTGATGAAAGTCATCAATGGTGGATTTATAGTTGTATTGTTTCAAAAGAAGTTCAATTTCACTATAGGTTACAATTATAGGACAACTTTTTTGATAAGTGGGACACAACACGCATAATATAATGCAAAAAATATTGTACCATTTTTAGTTAGCATTGCATTAGACTTGGACAATACTGAACCACACAAGAGAAAAATGCAAGCTTTTGTCTTAATTGTCCAATTGACTCTAATATATACCCATAAACTAGTTTTTGCCAAATATAATTTGTACATATATAAGCTAGTTTGCCAAACAGCCTAAATGATGATGAATATTGAACAATGATTGTAAAAAAGTAGTTTGGACTTTTTTGTATTGTTTAAATCTTTCAAAATATGTTTTCATTTAGCAAGAAAATGATGTGACAAAAAAAGAAAAATCAATCTTATATATAATGCCAATTGCCAAACTTTATTACGTCAAATCTACAAGTTTTTCAAAATCACATTAGTAGCAGCCACCTTGTCTCTTCGTTTACATTATATTGCATAATGGTTTACCTGATGACTTTATATTTCAAAAGAAACTTTAAGCAAATTATAAGCAGCTTTTTATAGTTGTACTTGATATGTATATAAGATATCATATGACTAATCTTTGACAAGGAATGGCAAGTTAATCGTTTTGTGGTATTTGTATGAATAAGACCAAACTGAAGTCGTCTGTAGTATTTATCAAGTTAACCACGACATGAGGAAACTATCTATATTGGACTACCCTAACATTCTATGCAGTAATGATTTTATATAGGAGGTGGCATAGGGCCTCTTTGTTAGTTGCTTAATGAGTTTAATGGGACTTATAGCTTATTCGGTCAGCTATACATGACTGTTCAGCAGTGGCTTAATGATATAGAAACTCACTTATTCAGTAACTTCTAGAGGGGAGCTTTATGCATAAAGCAAATTTGTTTTCAAAGTTGTCCTTGTGAATTAAAACAATGTTCCTTTCATCAAGGAAAAGGCCCTTCCAAACAAAAATCTTCTCGATCTATACAAACAGAAAAATCCACATAAACAACTAATCTATCTATACCTGACTTATTGAAAAACCAGCCAAATAGTGCAGGCGGAGGTGTTTTTTTTTGGAAGAGGTATCCCAGACCACATTGGGCTCAGACTAATCCTCGGCAATTTTTGGGCCGAAGCCCGACTGCTAAAGCATGCAGCCGGGGTCGAAGCCCCCGTACCTCCAGAATGCGTCCCCAGGGCTCGAACTCGGGTTCACCACTATGTAGCGTCCAAGCCTTACCACTAGGCTAACACTCTATCTAGGAGGTAGAGGTGGTCACCAATGGCTAAAGCGATAGAAACGTGAAACTCATTGCCTATTTTACCTCGTTGGAATCTCAATTATTTGTAACCCTACAATGGCTTGGACCTACCATGTGCATAGGAGCATCTTAATTGGTAAAATCTTTAAAATCAAGAAAATATAATTTAAGATTTTTTGTGTGAAATTATAGTTTGAAGAAACGATAACAAGACTAGAAAATTTTCAGTACTTACATCACGTTCTTGGAAAAAAAGAAAGAAAGTAAGGTAGGCAATCCAACAAAATTTTAGTTAATAGAACAACTAAAATAAATATTTAAGTGTTTTTCTTTGTCGGTAAAAAAAGTAAATGAAAAATAAAATAGAAAAAGAAACGGTCGGTATACCATCAGAAAACAGTCGGAATTTTCTGATTTAGAAGTGTAACCATATATGATATTGTAGAAAGAGAAAGCAGTCGATAGTAGTGGTCGATAACACATAACTTTTTATATTTCTTGGTTTCTCGTAAATGTTTACTTATGGCACGATCTTTTCTATATATATAAATATATTTCTCACTAAATTGTGTTGCATTAAATATGTGAGGGACAAATATCTTTCTATATATGTCACCACCTATTTGGTTTTTGCTATTCCGTTTGCCCCTTTTTTAAAACTATCTCTTTCGTTTTGCACAAACAGACAAATTGAGGAGTTGTTTAATAAATTTATGATTCTATTGAGTAAATAATTCATTTTTGTTTTTATTCATTAAAAAATATTCATGTTATTTTCTTCACATCAAAGCATGACAATAAAAAAAACTACATCTAGATTGTTTATAAGTATAAATAAATATGTGTTCACATTGCACTCGTTTGTGCTTATCAACATATTATATAATATAAATCATACTAGGAAGATATAACTAGTGATCAATAAAGTAAAGTTAACAAATGAAAAAATGATTTGAAATGGGTGGCAATAAAATCAAGAAAAAGGTTAGAAAATCATAAACCAATAAATACAATATTTGGTTCGAAAGATTTAAGATTCATGCACCCTCTCGTTTTATGATTTCATACATGTTATAAAGATGAATTCAAATATTACAAATTGTAATATATTTGACATTTCTACATACTTTCTAACACATATTTCTATGTTCTAGAATCTATTCCTATAATATATTATATATCGTTTTCTCTTTTATCATAATTCTGTATTCGTCATTCAATGAACTATCAATACAGACATCGCATACATATATATACACAAACATACATACATACATATATAGGGTTAAGTTCACTTGTTAACTAGTCAAATTGTGATAACCGTATGTGTTACGGGATCTTCACCGTAGATCAAAACCAATTAAATAGCAAAAGAAAAATGTTTAACCGATGATATTTAGAATAAAATAGTAAAAGATATGTTTAACCCACTGATATTTAATAGGAAAAATGCATTAACATACATATATCAAAAGTTATTTTAAATCCTATTAATGTAATAAATATTTTTCAATCAATGCAGCGAAAACTTAAAAGTTTCTTATTTTATGTAACTAAGTTCAATTTTTTGTCAAACTTCTACCCATTAGTGACCATTTGAAATTCTAAAATATATGACAAATAATTTATCTTAGTTGGTGTATGTGTGTGTTTGGGTGAGTCTAAAGGAAAATGAGGTATGAAACTATGAATTATGTGACTGAAAAATCAATAGAAAGGAGTAAAGATAAGAGTACCCTTTGTAAAAGGATAATCACTAGATATACATAAACAATTTCTTTGTCAAAATAGGTAAAAAAAGTAAAAGAAAAATTGGGACTTTGTTTAATTGATTAAGAAGAAAAACAAGCCTTTATTACACCAGACAAAAAACTTAAGCCAAGCTTTGTTCCATTTCAAGTAATTTGCCAATTTTAGATGATTTTTAAGGTAGTTGTATGAAGGTCGTTATTTCTAACTCTAATTCTAAAATACAAAGGGTGATGATCCTAAAATGTCCATATATCCCACAAATTAATTACAGATTCAGATTTTTTGGCTGCTCCTTATTTCTAACTCTAATTATAAAATACAAAGGGTTATGATCGTAAAATTACATCTTCATCACACCAACTCCAACCATACTGCAAAAATAGGGATTTGCAGTATGGCAGATCGATTCCAACCATACTGCAAAAATATGTTGTACGGTTCACACCGCATATAGCCTGGTCCACCAAAAATCCTTTGGTTTATGTTTAATTTTAGTGTTATTTTTAAATATGGTTGAAGTTAATCTTTTAGTCACTAATTTCAATGTTTTTGGTGTGTGTTTTTGGTGTTTTGAGTTGGAGTTGCTCTTAGTTGTCGGCCCACCACAAAAATTCAGACATTCACAATTAGGATAACAACCGAACAACAATTAATCTCGGGGATTTAGTGTTACCTGGACTGCAAACACACCACGGTTTATCTTAGGGACCAACTTCCCGCTGACGGTTTCATCGGGGTGGTGCAAATCTAGGGTTTTCAGTTCCACGTCAGCATGGGCATGTGTAAATTCCACCCCACTGTTGTTACACAACACCTCCGGCTCACCTTGGCCGTTGGGCACAATCTCTCCGGCCAACGGGTAAAATGTCGATAATACCCCGCCCAAAGATTTCTTGATGGTCTCCACAACGGCTTCAGGCGACATGTTAGCCTCGTCCTTTTTCTCGTAGCAAAAGAAAACTCCCGCATCAAGTGGCGGTAGGAGTAGGTCTAGGTTTGATTGGGGAAGGCGGTACTCGTGCGGAGGTGCACGAGCTGCAGAAATGACGTCTCTACCCTTTACGGTCACTTGGTAGTCGAGTGGGGAATCGCCCTCGTGGTTTTGGAGTTGTAACGTATTGAAGCTCGAGAATTCGCGGCGGTGGTAGTGGTGGTGGTGGTTGAGGATGGAGGAAGGTGGTGGTGGTGGTTGAGGGTGGTGGAGATATGATCTAATGAAACTACTTTCATGAACCCTTTTGTTATTTAAGATAGAGAGAGCTCTAGATCTTCCAATGGTAAGAAGATGAGAATATTTTCTCATGTTTGTGAGAGAGAGCATAGGGTTGGTTTTGAAGGTTGAGGAGTTGAGAAGAATTCAGGATATATTTATAGTGAATTGGGTGTGTTGTGTTTTAAGATAAGGCCTTTAAATGAAGGGTCTAGATCCAATATTTAAGAGGGTGTTTGGTTGGTAATGCTTTTTGAAAGTATTGTTTTTGGTTTAAAGTGTTTATTGTGAAATAAGTTTATGAATAAATGTTTGAATTTATTTTTTTTGTTATAAAACTTAATAAGTCGATAAGTTAAAGGGTGTTGTTGACGACACCCTTTATACAAAAACTATTTTAGAAAAGTATTTTTTAAATTTTCAAACACTATTTTTAATTTATTGGTTTTTTAAAAAGCCGATAAATATAAATACTTTTGAAACTCAATTCCATATACCCTCTAAAAATCGCTTTACTTCGTTTGTGTTCTCCAATTTCAAATGAACGTAGAGAAAAGAAAAAGAAGTGGAAACGGATTATTTTTCATGTGTTTCTCGAGTGAAAGAAAAGAAAAGAATAAATTACATATTTGGTCCCCATGGTTTACACTTTATAACTCTATTGGTCCCTCTTTTAAAATAATTATAGATTTGGTTCCTATGGTTTATGTTTTCTCACGTCTTTGGTCCCTCTAATCTAACACTGTTAACATATTTCTGTTAAGTAGGTTTACTAAAGGGTATATTAGTCATTTTATAATTTTTATTTTTATAATAAAATTTACAAGGACTAAAAATGTGACTAATATAAAACTTAACAGATATCCCCTTCAACACCCACCCACCACCACCTCTCTTCTTCTCCTTTCTAAACACAAAAAACCTGCAACTTTTTCTTCTCCTCCCACCAAAAACATATATAGACATCTATTATCTTTTTCTACCATTTCTCTTCACTAAAATTTCTACCTCTTTTTTTTCCCTACAAAATTTTCTTTCCACCATTCTTACCATCATCATCATATATAACCCCTAATTGAAATCAAAATCATAACCCATATTAAAAATATCAACACACAAAATCAAACATTAAGGTTGTTCATCTCATAGATATGTTTCACCAACCACCATATATATATATATAATACATAGTTACATACAGACCCACCAACATGTGTGTGTATATATTCCACACCACCACCAGTAGCATACTAAAAAAAGTACAATTCCCATCATCCACCGCTACATCCAACACCACTACTACCAAATTTCAATATATATATATATATATATAGAGAGAGAGAGAGAGAGAAAAGTTCAAATGTGAACCACTTTTTGGTTGTGAACGTGAGGACAACCGAGAGTGCGACACTTGGCTGATGACTAGTCAATAAAGGCGGCTTTGAGTGTGGTCCCCCCCTTTAATTCAATGTCCTCCCATGAATCGTGCCTAGTCATCCGCCGTGGACCTGACGTGGTGCCTAGTCATCCGCCACGTGTCGCGCTCTCGGTTGTCTTCACGTTCACAACCAAAAAGTGGTTCACATTTGAACCCACCTCTATATTTATATATATATATATATATACATACACAAAATCTAACAATCACTTAAAATAGATATAACCAAAAAGGTAATATATATTTAATAATCTACATTATGCATATTAGTAGATTATATGATTCTGTAGTTTTTATTAATTTGTTTTAACTAAAATATGAAAATAGAGTAAAATGACTATGATACCCCTCTAGTTAACCTATTTAACAGATTTGTTTAATAGATTTAAGGTACAGGGACCAAAGACGTGAGAAATGATAAACCATAGGGACCAAATCCATAATTAACTCAAAAGAGGGACCAACAATGCAATTTTATGTAAACCATGGACCAATCATGTAATTTACTCAAAAGAAAATGAACAATTTGAAAGTAGATTTTTATGTTTGTGATTGTGATTGAGAAAAAAAAAGGAAAAATGCTTTATAAATTTAGTCTACAATATTGGAATGTGATTGATCTGCAAGATAGGTAATTTATATAAATATTTTTAATGGTTATAAATTTTTCATTTTTTTCTTTTCCTTTTAAGAAAACTCAAAAATATCACATTTCGTTAGTGATTCTTGAACATTTAACATGTTAGGTTATGGTGAGAAAATCCTTTTGCTGAATTTTGGACTATCATCTGTTTCATGACCTTCATATGTCACCATCAACCTTATATAGTCCACTTGGTCATAATATACCCACGAGATTCACACGCCTTCAATCACTTAAATGTGTTGCATGCATGGACGGGCTCGACAAGTGGGTTTCGGCTCACGGTTTCGGGAGTGGGTTAGTGAACCCATCCCTACCCGCTTCTTCTTCTTCTTCTTCTTCTTCTTCTTCTTCTTCTCTCTCTCTCTCTAACTCACTTCTTCTTCTTTCTCTCTTTCTCTCTCTTTTATATGAGGGTATGAAAGGTTGTGATACGGGATTTGAAAAACGTGGTAAGGGTTTGAGGGTAGAATAATGAAAAGCTGAGTGAAAGACTCAAAATCAAATGTTTGGGTGGTACTCAAGGCCTTATGCCTAATTGCATTTGTAGCATAAACATATACATCTTTTTGCCTTCGTTTACTTTCTTATGTCTACTTGTGAGTTTTTTGTAAAAATAGGGTAGTTTTGAGATTCCTTTGTAAAAATAGGGTAGTTTGAAAATCCTTTGTAAAAATAGGGTTGTTTCATTTGGGGTCCACCATTTTTCATATTAACCCTATTATTTTATTTTTATTTAAATATTTCACCCTATGAATATTACAAATATAACCCTTTAACTAACATCAAATTTTTACTTTATATTTCTTTGTTTATAAAATATTACTTTTAACCTTTATTGTATATTATATATAAATTGATTTTATCAATAAAATGTAATGAAAGCTCATGCATTATTTTTTAAAATTTATACCATTAAATAAATCTCTTTGATACCTTCAAAAAGATATTAATATTGAATATACTATAATGCTACGAAATTACAACACAAATATATTAAAATTTTATGAAATTACAAGATCAAGTGCATATGACATTACAAATAACAATTACGAAAGCTAACTTAAGATACAAATTAAACGCTAAATTACGACATCAGTTGAAAAGTTACCAAAAAGCTTTTTTGCATTATAAATGATTTATCAATAACTTTTTCTAAAATGTTGTTATTCTTTTAAAAATATTTCACTTTGCCCCTTTAAAATTTCAACTAACCCCCTCATTCAATATAAATTAAACTTATTAATCAAATATTTGAAATAATGCTAAAATTTTCTATAACAAAATATATTATTAAAAAGCTCTCGTTGAGACGATTAAAATGAGCCTAATATTGAGTGTATATAAATAAACTCTCTTCTATACGGTTAAAATATATCAATACCGAATACATAAAAAAATTCAAATTATATAATATATTCATCTTTCTATAAATTATGTGTGTTTTAAATGTAAAAAAAAGTATTACTTATTAACAAAAAAAAACTTTTTATAAAAGTTATTGCATTGAGGAATATATTTCTTAGCATTGTAATATATTCAATATTGATATCTATTTAAAAGTATAGAAACGATTTATTTAATGGTATAAATTTTCAAATATAATGCATGAGTTATACTTACATTTTTATTGATAAAATCAATTTATATATAATATAAAATAAGGGTTAAAAGAAGTATTTTCTAAACACAGAAATGTAAAGTAAAAATGTGATATTAGTTAGAGGGTTAAACTTGTAACATTCAAAGGGTGATATAAAATAAAATAATACGATTCATATGAAAAATGGTGGACCCCACATAAAACAACCCTATTTCTACAAAGGATTTTATAACTACCCTATTTTTACAAAAGAATCTCAAAACCACCCTATTTTTACAAAAAACTCTCTACTTGTATGATAAAAATATGTCTTCAAGTGGCAAAAGGCTTGGGGCTAGTGGATGGTATCCATTGGTCTCAGGTTCAAACCATGGGAGTAGCACTTCGGCGATACCCAGACTTTGGGCCGGCCTTCGGGTCGGTTCGGGTCCATGTAACGGGCATTGCCAGTGACCAGTCTATGGGCATGCGGGCTCGGCCATAGGTCGGGCTTAGTCGTGCCTGGGCGGGTCCAGTCTATGTGGACTGGGCCGGGTCGCCGCGGATTAGTCGGTGCTGCCCAATTGGTAGCTCGGATACCATGGGTGCGTGTGTGAGTTTATTCCGTAAAAAGAATAAAAAAAATGTATGTATATAAAGGTGATTAGCAGTAAAAGAATGCCATTATGGACACTTTTGGGATTGATGGGTTTAGGTCAATTTAGTGTTATATATTGACAAGATTCTCTTGAAGATTATGTTCTTAGTTTGAACTTGTTACTTGGTATAGTTTAAATTAGTACGTTTTTATTTAGCGCCTTTCGGTTATAAATGGGATTCCATTTCCCCATTTCGGGTGATTTAATATTATATGGGCTCTATTTAAAAATATCGACTTTTGGTTTAAATTTACTCCTTTTTAAGGGTGTTGCGTCATGCGTGTAATTTGTCAATGATTTTTTTAATTTTCAATAGTTAACTGCAATGTTTTAAAAACCGGGTTGATCCGGTCGGTCAAACTGGTGTAAATACCAGCTTAAATGTGACGGTTTTATGACGTTTTAAGGACCGGAGTGAACCGGCTGGTTTATTAATAAAACCGGTTGAACCGGTGGATCAAATCGGTAAAAAACCGATTGACCTGTTTTTTTTTTAACTTTCATTTTTGAGTTTTTAAAATATTTTTGGATTGGTGTAAAACTTGTTATTATATATTTTTAATGTTTTTGGATTGATTCACAACTTATTATATATAATGTGTATTTTTAATGTTTTAACTTGTAGACATCAACTTATTATACATATGAAGAAAAATGAAAAATACATAAAAATAATTTAAACCGATCAAACCAGGAACCGATCATTACATCGGTTCAACTAAAAAACTTGTTTTTAAAACATTGGTTAAGTAAGGGATTAATGTATGATCAACAAAAAAAAAAAATTTGTAGATGGTGTGGCCCCACACATGTTAGCGATGAATAATATTTAGTTATGTAATATTGTTTTTACACTTTTATGCCTTGGTAGTGTGGCTTTGATCCCACACTCTCAAGGATGTTACCTATCCAACTGAGCTAGCCTCCTAGCGGGGTTTGGAATGAATTTAAAAGCCAAAATGTAACGGTTTGACTACTTGCACGTCAAATTGTTACATTAGAGGGTTTCAAATGACTTTAAAAGCCTAAGTGTAACGTTTAGTCAAACCATTATATTAGAGGGTTTCAAATGACTTTAAAAGTCTAAGTGTAACGGTTTGACTATTTGAATGTCAAACCGTACATTAGAGGGATTTGGAATTACTTTAAAAGTCTAAATGTAGCATTTTGACTATTTGAATTCAAACCGTTACATTAGATAAACGGTTTGACGACGGAATTTCTTATTTATTTATTCTTTTAACTTATTCCGTCGCTAAGACCATCTCCAATGGGGTCACCAAATCTTACACCAAACACTAAATTTGGTGTAAATGTTACTATTCACATCTCCAATGGGGTCACTATTTTTCACACTATATTTGGTGTAACACTATTTTTAACACTATTTTTCAATGTAAAAATGATTTGGTGTAAAAAATAGTGTTACCCATTGGAGAAGATTTACTAGTAACACTAAATCTTATACTATTTCTTACAGTACTTTTAACATTTGGTGTAAAAAATAGTGCTACCCAATGAAGATGCTCTAATCCATCGGTAATTAGCGACGGAACATGGTCATGCCCCATCCGTGACTATACAACAATGAAAATAATAAATTGCTAAAAGTCGTTGTTGATGCCTATTTTTTTAGTAGTGCAAATAGAATATAGTTCCTCGGTTCAATCATGGTCCTACCAGACCTAGCCGCTAAATGAGCCAAAAAAATATAGTCGCATATTGATGTTGTTAGAAGCGGCTTCTCTATATGGGCCGCCATCAAATTTTTTTATCCAAATGGCTATTAAAATAGAAATAATTTAACAAAAAAAAAAAAGACTTTTCTTAAATCGACTTGCCAACTACGAAAACACTTAATTTCCTTGCATATATTTAATATTTACCCCTTATATCTTAGGACGTTTGGTTCATTTTATGGAATGAGAATGGAAATAAAAATCGGAATGTAAGAGAATGGGAATGAAAATGAACATTGTATTGTCTAAGTTTTCCAGGGTTCTGTCCCCTTTGCCAAAAAAAAAGCATTGCATTGATGCTACTTGGTTAACCCACTATAATCAATGAAAAATTGTTTCATATTAAAAAAAATCCTCCACTTTGAAAATACGATAGATGTTCCATTTAACATCAAAAGATGGAATGACATATGAAAAAAAAGAGCTGAGTACAAAGAATTTTCATTCCCCCTAATTTGCTCAGGATTGAAAATTAATGGATATGTAATATAAGACCAAACAGCAGTTTTTATTATCATTTTCATTTCTTATTCTGCAACACCCCCAACCAAACACCCCCTTAATTCTCCGACTCTATCCATATATACCTTCATCATTAAAATAATTCATTTTTATTGTTGGAATCAGCTTAGTATACAACATGTGAAATATTGAAAGCAGCCACGACGAGGCATCGTAGTTTTTCATTTTCCTTTTCAAGTAAAAGTCTAAAAGAGTTCACATAATGAAATGCAAAATATAAAATATATTTTGAGAATTTTATTACAATTAGAAAAAATATATGTTTTAGCTAGTTGAGCCAATGTCCTCATTTTAAATCAATCATAATTCAAATATATAAACCTTGAAAATTAATTCATGAAAAAGGTCAAATTCAGATTACTGTTGAAATTAGCTAATCTCAATAAAAAGTATAATTGCTTTTTTTCCCTCAAAAAATATAATTGCTTTTCCTTATTTTTGTGGTTGATCCTTTAAACTGGTGTCTTATAAAACACTTCATTAGGATATTTTTTATTTTAGTCATACTATGAACTTAATTTTATTGTAATGTATTTAATTATATATGTATATAGAGGGAAAATCAAATACACTCCAATTAATTCATACACACTTGCACACCAATCATAGCCCTTGAAAATCAAATCTAATGGTGCATAATATTAGAGTGTAAAATGTTAAGTTTGGAAATTAGCTTCTAATTAGTTGCATAATTTGGAAGGAATTTGAAAATACAAAAATTCTATTGATTTTCAAAGGCTATGATTGGTGTGTAAGTGTGTATGAATTAATTGATGTGTATTTTATTGTCCAAATATGAACTCATCTTTCATTGTGAATGTAAGGACCAACAAAAGCGCTCCACATGACAATCTGAATCGGCGTTTAAGCTTTATTCAGTGTGAATATCATGCACTTGACACACGTGCATGCTGAGTGAATA
The DNA here is from genome assembly GCA_030169165.1 of Centaurea solstitialis. NCBI lineage: Eukaryota > Viridiplantae > Streptophyta > Magnoliopsida > Asterales > Asteraceae > Centaurea > Centaurea solstitialis. Next base: position 10,381,895 of record CM058043.1, read on the forward strand.
AAGCTTAGGCACAATTACTCTGAATCGCGCCTAAGTTTTATTCAGAAATAGCATGAATATTCAGACTGAATATTGTCACGTGACACGATACCAGTTTTCTTGACGTTCACAATGAAAAACGAGTTTACATTTGAACCTGACCTATGTGTGTGTGTGCGCGTGTGTATATTAACTCAGTCGTTCTTTATTCTATGTATATAATTTGTAAATGTTTTTTGTAATTAAACAAATATATATCATTATATTAAATGTTAAAAGATCTAACAAGTTAACAACCAAAAAATACTTAAATGGATAAGTAACTTTTTATGTAAGTCAAAATTTCTTAAAGCTTTGTGTTATATTTTTATGTAACGTGTCTTGATAAGTACCTTTTGATAGAAGTCCGTTTTTTTCCACTACTAATGGACACAAATACTTCAAAAATAATTTCTTATTGCCATGCAGATACTTGATGATTACCACCGATTGATAAATATGATTTTATATTATAAAGTTTTTAGGTATATATAATTAAGCATTAATCATCAGGTTGAAACGACCCAGAAAGTTATTGTTATGTTTCCGCAAATTAAATGGTATTAACCAAAGGAGTGTTAGCTTAGTGGTAAGGCTTGGGCACTACATAGTGATGAACCTGAGTTCGATCCCTGGGAGACGCATTCTGGAGGTACGGGGGCTTCGACCCCGGGCTGCATGCTTTAGCAGTCGGGCTTTGGCCCAAAATTGCCGAGGATTAGTCTAGGCCCAATTTGGTCTGGGATACCTCTTTCAAGAAAAAAAAATTAATAAATGGTATTAATATGCAATAGGGTCGGTTGCTGTCCCAGAAAACCGCAAACAGATGCTATTAAAAATGGGTTCTGTGAGTGTTTATATTATAAGCGTCAAATGAAAAATCGAAAAATATTCTCATAATCTTTTAAATAGACAATATGCATTTTTACATATGGGTAATTTGTAATATGTACATATTCATTAGATGCATAATGCACTTGTGTATAAAAATAAAAAAAAACTCAAAATACCTATGCACAATGCAATTGATCCAAATGAAAAACTACAAGCGTCCTCGATTTTTCGGTTTTTTTAATATTTCCTCTTAAACTTCCATCTATATTATAATATATATATATATATATATATATAAGAATTGTATTATGTGGAACTTTATATATTTTTTTCTTTTTTTTCATTTATTTGATTTCTTAACTTATTTATTTCATGCGTATTTGATTACAATGTAAACATTTTTTATGAATTTGTGAAATAAAACTTACAAAGAAAGGAGTCTTACATTATGAACAAAATACATATGAAATATCATATTATGAAACACATATTTTGGAACTTCACTGCAAAACACCGTGAAGGCCAAAAACATTCGAATATTCATACTAAAAAGAATTACAATGTAAAAAAAGTTCTAAACAAACGTGTAAAATCTAAATGTTGGGTTCCTGAAGTTAATGTTGCTGAACAGGGATTAATGCGCAGCAGAAGTATCGGAGCTGAATAAGAAAGCGAAGTAATTGTTACTGCTGCTAGTTCAAAGTTAATGTTGCTGAAAAGACTTAGAGCAGTAATGGTTATGCTGCTAAGGAGTTATTGCTGCTACTGTTATTACTGCTAGTTACTACTGCTAGTTAGTACTTCCAGTTTCAGTTAATGCTTCTTAAGTTTTACTGCTGCTTCTAAGATTACGATAAGGAAACAATTCAAGTTGGAGCGATAAGGCAAGGATCCCGAAGATCTTGGAGTTTGTTTAGAAGATTTGTTTTCCTTATTCTTATCTTGTAATCTGTATATATAGTAGATAGTTGTTTTTGTTTTAGATTACGAGAGATATCAGATTTGTTTGAGAGTTAGAAAAGTAAGCCTCAAGAATTTCCTAGCAATAGAGAAGTATTGCTCGTCTGTGAGAGGTTGTTCTTGCAGATTGAGGCTTTGATTTGTAATCATTAAGCAATCTATTATCAATACAATTGATAGTTTCAATCCATTGTGTTTTGTTTCTTAATTGAAGTGTTTTTCCGCAACTTCTTCAATTTAAGTTTTCTAAGTTGTTTAATTCTTGTTGCGAATTCGATCCTGACGCCAAACCTTCACATTGAAAGTGTTGTGAAGGTAAAACAAAATCGAACATTCACAGTAAAAAGCACCATAAACGTAACATTTTATAGTCTTTTCACCATCAATGTTCAATTTTTTTTTTATCTTCACAATGTTTTAATGTGAAGTTTCATGTGTAAAACCCTTGATCTCACGGTCTCATAAAAACAATTTGGTCTCACGTGAACCTAATGTATTGTTTATACTATTATCTAAGTCGGCCACTAAACATTATCAATTACGGTATACACCTAATGTAAGAATATTAAGACACTACAAATGTAAAAAGAAATCAAAAGTTTATAAGTTTAATAAACAAACCTTACAAAAATCCATCTCATTGTCTTTTTCTTTTTTATGAAAAGAAAATTATCAAAACTGTAATTGTCTCGTGCATAGTTTTATATGTTAAATATAATTCAGTCAATTAAAGGATAAATTTCTTCGCTTGCGTTAACAGGTACAACTTACACCTAAGGGATGACGTTTTCCCTAGGTGTGATCTAAGCTTTTTACGAATAAATTAAGAATATCTCTTACGTACCTTTTATCTATGATTCTATGGACGCCACAAGACATTCGTCTATGCCGATCGCATGCCGGTCCTTAGGGGTGTAAACGAGTCGAGTTGAACTGAGTACCAGGTGGTTCGAGTCGAGTCGTTAGTATCTCGAGTCGAGTTTTATTTGAGTCGAGTTTTGACCGAGTTTATTCGAGTCGAGTTTTGACCGAGTCGATCTCGAGTAGCTCGTGAGTTGTCTCGGCTTATTTACACCCCTAAGTCGGTCCGTAGGGAGAGCGACATGGGCGTACATTTATTAGACCTAAAAATATTAAGGGTCTTAATTTTTTCTTCGATATATAATATTGGTATACGAAAAGTAATATATTAAAGAGAGCTAAGAAAATTATAGTATACAATTAGAGGTAAAAAAAAAGTTAGTAGACAATAGAGACCACAATACATGTTAATAATTAATTACATTGGAGAAGAATTTTTTTTATAAAACATAGTCCATCATTCGTTATATGCTATTATTCATTATCTCCCTATTTTTTTTATTTGTTACTAAGGTCTAATGATATTGACTATTTCTATATCTATCTATTTAAGATTCTATATATTTCCTATTGCTATTTGCTTATCTTGTTTGTGTAATTGCTTTATGTTAGCTATTTTTATATTTTTTTTCTTGTATAAATGATCTTATACATTGTTTGATATATCTAGTGTTTTTAGTGTTACCATGTGTTTATGATTTTGTGATTGATCAAATATCAATAAATGTTCCCTACTAAATGTATTCAATTGTAACACATTCCCTTTCTAAAAATGCTAACTTGACAGAAAAGTAACCATCAATTGACAAAAAATAATTAGTTGCGGAAGCTTGTCCAAAAATCCACTCATTCGATATCATTTAACAGCTAAGTATCTCAATTCGTGTTTCAATATAAAGATATTGTTTTTAACGAGTAATATAGCTGAATAATAAATATGGGAGAATCTGCTAAGGCACAAGTAGTAATTCGTTTTTATTACCACTCGATGTCTTTAGTGCATAATGAGAGGCGTGACAATTTAAATTTGAGCTATAATGTTTACTAATGGTCAAACATTTAACTATGAATCATTGATATCATAATCATTTTTTTAATGTTTTGTACTACATCTAGTATTATAGTTAAAATTTACTTTCTATTTATCCTATCTGCTTAACATCACAAATATTATTTTATGTTACTGGGGATGCATTCTGGAGGTACGAGGGCTTTGAGCCTTCGACCCCAGGCTGCATGCTTTAGCAGTCGGGCTTCGGCCCAAAATTGCCGAGAATTAGTCTGAGCCCAATGTGGTCTGAGATACTTCTTCCAAAAAAAATAAGATTATTTGCATGCCAAACGGTTTTTATAAAGTAAAACATACTATATATATATATATCGTTTAACAATTTTGGGCACAAATATGTAACATACACACATCCTTATATATAAAATAAAAAGGATTAAAATCTTATCGTTTGGTTTGCAAGATTGTATTATATTTGAGAGGATATTAGATTTCAAACTCAATCCTATTTCGTGTCTGGTTTATAGAATTGTCTGGATTTAAAATCCCATAAACATGTGATTTTAAAATCCCAATAACTAACTTCGATTTCAAGGGATTTATATATAGTAAAAACCATTTGTTTTCTTATAAAAAATAATATAATAATTCATTTTATAACTTATGACACTCAAATCCAATTTCAGACAAAATCAAATCCATTGAATCCAAACCGACCCTATGTTACCGTTTTATCTAATCGATAATTATAAAATAATTAGTTGTCACGTACATGGTTAGTTAATTTATACCTTAAGCATGATTTAATCAATTTTTTTTGAAAGGCAGCCATATATTAAAACAAACCCAGAAAACAACCAGAGTACAACCATAAAACGACCCAAGGCTTAAAGCCGAACACAACCCAAAACCGAAGCCAAGACAAACGGAACAAACAGGATTGCGAGAAACAAACCCAGCTGCCCCGAAAACAGAACACAAAACAAACATACAAACACCACGAAAACTTAAAGAGCCGATCGACACTTAAGCATGATTTAATCAATTAAAAAATAAATTGAAGTTAACAATTAAAACTTAAAGATTACACCTAAGGCATGACGTTTTTGCTTTTGCTTTTGTTTGAATTAACCTTTTTCGAGGATGAAAGGAACATTTTAGATTTGTGTCTTTATCACTAGAGGCTAAACAAATGTTTTTGCCATTTTTTTAACAAAGTATATATAATGGAGTAATTTAAGCCATTTATATTATATATAGATCCATGTATCTAATTAATGTAATTTAATAATATATACATATCCAATCTACATGGTATATATCTTTACACATTATATATCTTATTTATAATTTTAGGATAGTGTATTGAGAATATGTAACATAGAAGCAAACACTTTTCTTTTCTATGGCTAGGAAAATTAAAACTTCTTTTTTCTCGTACTTTTTACCTTCGAACCTCGAATCCCGTTGTTAGATGCATTGATACTCGTGATACCTCACACTCAAATACTCTTGATAACCTATATTTCTTTGTCATTGTGACACGACATTCTACATGGATATAAAAGTAAATCTATAAATATAAAGTTATCAGTTACCAACAAATTATTTAAGTTGAACTCAAAGTTATTGAATTGACTCGCCTACTTTAAGGACCCCTAGACCCAGCTAAGCTAACCTCTAGATGTTACTTATAAGAACATGTTGAATCCAGTGTTCTGGTACCAATATATATTGAGAAACCTAAACGTATCAGTGTCATTTGAAAAGGTAATCAAGAGCTTGAGGGTATGATGGAATAACATAAGCATTATAAAAATAATGAATACATGTAACAAAATGCTCAAAAAATAACTAGCTTATTTATAAAATAGTGTTTGTTGAATTTAAAAAACGGGATAGTTCTCCAAAATATATTAAACTATTCCCAAAAATCTATTGTGTGTATCAAACTACCAAAAATGCTATTGTGTGTATCAAAGTTTATTTTTTTTTGCTATTGTGTGTATCAGATGACTTGTAACCTGTTTAACAGGTCACCTCCACCGTTCCGCCGCTGAGAACCACCGTTGTCGCTGCCGGAAACCACCGTCGTCGCTGTCGCAAACCACCGAACCGCCGAGAACCACCGCCACACCCACCTCCACCGTCACCCTTTTCCACCCACCTCCACCATCACCCACATCTACCACCCACATCTGCCACCCACCTCCACCGTCGACCTCCACCATCACCCACCTCCACCGTCGCCGCCCATCCCACCTCCACCGTCGCCGCCCATCCCACCACCACCACCATCACCATCGAACCATTAACCATCACTGCCACCATCACCATTGAACCGCCACCACCACCATCGAACCGCCACCACCATCGAACAACATTCTCAGCAGCCATCTCCAACCACCACCACCAACAAAACCACCATTGCCGCCGACCTACAACCACCACCATTGTTGACCTACGATCTCCAACTACCATCGTCAATCTCCAACATCCAACCACCACCATCGTCCATCTTCGACCCAAAACCACCACCTAGAAGCACCATCACCTAGAACAACCATCGCCGCCCCCACAGCACCTTCGGCCGCCGTCCTAACTGCAGTTGACCGGTTGATGACCGGTTGAACTGGTCACAGTACACACAATAGCAAAAAAAATAAACTTTGATACACACAATAGCAATTTTGGTAGTTGGATACACACAATAGATTTTTTGGGATAGTTTAATATATTTCGGATAAATATCCCCTTTAAAAAATATCTCCTTAATTGAAACAACAACCATCATCCAACTATATGAAATACATGCATTACATTTCATACAATTTTTCCCTTTTGCAATATGTATCACTTGCAATATGCTATGGGAACGTGGTGTTCTTGCATGACACGTATACATAATTATACTCTCACATAAACATGTCTAAGACAACCACAATATGTCAATATATATATATATACAACAAATTTTCATGCACACACCTATTTACAGGGGTAGTATGGTCTATTTCTAGATGCTTAAGCTTCTAAAAGATGAGATATTTTGGTGTATTTTTACATTAGCATAAGGTCATTATCTTTTTTTGGCAACCAATTGGATGCATAAAAACTTCCGCATAGTTAGTATGATAGGACACCTAATTGTCCTTGGGCAACATAACAAAAATATTTAATGGGAGTTTATAGGACCACGAGGGCGATTTCGTGCACTTGTTCAACAGAGTTACCAAAATGGAAAATATTTTTGGACTCGAAAGGTACACTTGCATTATTTTGAACAGTAGGTCCGTCCCAATATTTTTAGAGGCCCTGTCCTGTAACGACCATACAAATACTAGAGAATTGAGATTGTATTATCTCTTGAATTTTTTTTTCTTCTTTTTATGTTTTTGACATCCATACTCATGTTTTCTAACCCTAGAAGACATGTTGAAATTGAATAGGTGAAGAGTGAGCATTGATCAAAAACTCCGATTTACAAAGTTAATCTTTATTATATTTCAAAATTTATGCAATTTAATCTAATAATCTTGATCAAATTTGAAGAACCTTTTCCAGGTGAACAAGAATCATCAGGGCCGGCCCTGGGGGTGTGCCGGTGGTGCCGCCGCACGGGGCCTCTGTTCACGAGGGGCCTCCGGATAATTTTTAAATTTTTAGTAATAGTATATAAATTATTTAGAGAAGGAAATAAACAAAATATTTCTCTAGCGTGCTGGTATGATGCTCTCCCTATATTGTAAAGGATCTTGGTTCGAGCCTTGCAAGTTTGTTTTCTGTTAAATGTTTATATTTATCCTGTTTTAAATTTAATTTTACATTTTTCTGTTTTAAATTTAATGTGTATAAACTTCTAACGATTCTTAATTCCAATATTCTTTTTTAGACATTAATAAAGCATATAATTTTTGTAATTACTTTTTAGTTTCTTAATTTTATATTAATAATAATAATAATTTGTTTTACTAACTTATTTTTATAATTTAGTTTTAACACTTAAACCTAAAATATATTTTAAATTTAATGTGTATAAACTTTTAATGATTCTTAATTTCAAAATTCTTTTTAGATATTAATAAATCATATAATTTTCAATATTACTTTTTTGTTTCTTAATTTTATATTAATACGATAATTTGTTTTATTAACTTATTTTTATATTCTAATTTTAACAATTAAACCTAAAATTACTAATACTTAATTTATTTTTATATTTTGTTTTTCGATCTACATTCATCATCGTCACGGACAAGTAGTGACTTTTTTTGTTCCTTTTACTTTGCGAGGTATTGGTATAAGATTATATTCAATAACTTTGATTATGTAGTGTTCTTCTGTTTTATTTTATAGTGACTTCTCCTATTATTTTTCTTTAATAATTTAATATTTTTAATCATTGTTATAGACTAATAAGCATTCTTGTTAGATATTTCTTTCGATAATATAGATATGATTGATTGCTTCTTCATAAAAATCAATCTCATACTCCAAAATTTGAATGCATATTTTAAATGACAAAAAATAATGAAAGATGAATAGTTTGATTATAATTAAAGAATATTCATTGATAAAGCTATTATCAAATAGACATTAAAATATAACGAAAACAATTTACAGTTTAGCGCAAAAACTAAGGGCCACTTTTAGATTTTTTGCACAGGGCCTCCTAAATCTCAGGACCGGCCCTGAGAATCATAACAGCAAAATCGCAATAGTTGGTCCACATTTAACATTTCTAAGCATGCCATAACAAGTAAATACTTAACGAAAGCAAAGATCAATCAATCATCCCAATAGGATACAAAAGTGGAAAAGGAAATTAAGGTTTTATCTAAGCACTGGTGTCAAGAACTGTATCAAAAGCAGCCCCAAATGTCTCCTTTCCATTGTACACTTCGTTCTTGAGTTCTTCCCCAAACTTTTTTGTCTCCTAAAGTCTCACTCTAAGATTTGCAAGTTAGATATCATATTTTCGAACTTCTATTTTGTAGTTGTGCAACAAACTGATTTATCAAATTCTAAAAAAAATGTGAGAATTGGATTTGCAAAACTCTCAAGCAATATTCATTGAGTCCAAAATCGAATCAAAAGTAGCTTGAATTGAGTCGTTGTTATCGTTTCCTTTAGGCATCCAAAATCGAATCAAAAGCAATAATCATTTAGTCCTTTGGGATGCCAATCGTCGAATTGGGAATAGAAGCGAAGAGAAAATCGCAGAGTCGAATTTGAATTAGTTTTTCAATTGGCAATCTTGGAAGCAAGGAAGAAGATGATGTGGCCTCTATTTTCCATGCGGAAGAACAATTAATATAAAACTAGGCTCAACTATAAAAAATATTGGGGCCCCAATATTTTGGGGGCCCTGTTCAGAAACTCCTATTTAACGGGCTCATCAACGGCCCTGTTAAGCGGAGTTCCGTTGGCATTATTTTGAGCGGAGTTCCGTAATATTAGACAATTCCGAGGGTGCATGATCTTTGATTATTTGAAATATCAAGGGACAAATTAAATCTTTGCATATACTACAAATGGTCACTATGGTTGGTCAAAAATAACATTTTTTGTTTTTACATGTTCAAAATTACAAGATGGTCATTGTGGTTTGCAAAAACTTTGGAATTTGGTCCCTTCTTTAACAACCATCAAAATATTCCATTAAATAAACGGCATTTTCGTCCTTTTATTGATTTTTTTTGTCTTTTACCTATATCATGAACCAAAATCATGAAATTGATTTTGATTGGGTAAAAGACAAGAAATCGATAGAAGGATGAAAATATGTTTTTTGTTGAACCAATTCTTTTAATGGCCATTAAAGTTAGTGGGCAAATCCGAACGCTTTTTCAAACCACAAGGGCCAATATAATTTTAAAACTAGAAAAACGTAAGTGCTATTTTCGACAAACTAGAAGAACCAAATTTGTATTTTACTCTAAATACTTTTTTCATATAAAATAAAACATCACCACAAGATTGTGCATTTGTTGCCACTTTATTAGAACAAACTCCAACAACATCAAAGATCTAAAATAATTAACTTACCCCCGCCCTCTTATTTGCATGTGTATTGATGAGACTCATGGTCCTAATCGGATTAGGTCACCGTCATCAATCACCGTCTAGTTCACATTGTGCTTCTCTTTCCTTCAGTCAAATTCAACCTCTTTCGGTCTCTCATGTTTTGTACCTAAACCCTAATTCAAATATAAGATTGGCCTATATTTTATCTTTTACTAATTTCCCAAAATATCATTTTGATTGTTTGTATCTTATTACTTGTAATCTTTTAATCATTGTTATTAGTTTGTTTACTACAACGATTTATTGATTGTGTGTTTAAAACCAAAAAATTCCTAGAAATAGTGAAATTGGCTAACACCACGTTGGACTTACATCTAATAGTCATTTTACTTTTTGCTAAAAGCACAAGATCAACCCTGACGTGAGCTTTTGATCCAATTTAAATGTTGTCCCGCTCAATTTAAATGTTGATCCAATGATTCTTGAGATATCCTTAGTCACATGATATCTTATCGGCCCAAATTTCTTTTCGAATCATGGCACATTAATTTGACCATAAAAACAAATACAGGGGTATACTTTTTACAAATCATCATTGTTTTTCTTATGTAAGGTTCTCTGTTCAATTCTTTAATTGCATTTTTTTCAGAAAAATGAAAACTATGAAATGAAAAGTTCAAAACTAAAAAATAACACTAAAGAGATTCTAATTAACTGAAGTATGGGGTGGAAGAAAAATGTTGCAAACCAAGTCTATCATGGAAAACTTGTATCCTCATTGTATATTCTAAATATATATGTTAGAATTCGTGAGCGATTGGAGATGAACACACGAGAGGGCCAAAAGGTTAGCCGTATATGATTGAGAGAAACTATAAAGTGTGTTCATCTCCAATCGCTCGCCAATTCTAACATGGTATCAGAGCCAAGGTCTACCACTCTAGGGACTGACACGTCGGCACTCTCTTGGTCGTTCCTGGTCGTCTCCTGGCCCTCTCGTGGCCCTCTCCTATCCCTCCATCTAGCCTCGTTGGAGGGGGCGTGTTAGAGTCCCACATCGGCTAGACTTGACCAAATCTTCACTATATATGTTGGAACCTCCATTCTCTCCTCAAGGGCTCTTTTGGAGATTAATCTTGGGGTTCCACATATTCTAACAATATACAGTAATACATAACAAATTGATACGGTGACACTTTTAATAACGATATAATTCTTTACACTACGAAAGAGAAAGGAATGGTGGTACGCGCATGCCCGCCGCATAAACCCCTTGGATCTGTCCTTGATCATTTATCGTTCTAGGTATTTTTCATGAAATGATGGGAGTTATGTATTCATGTTCTCTTTTTATGACTAAGTGGTTTTTTTGTTTACCTCTTAGTAGTTCCATAAAGAGGCAACCTATGAATAGCTGTGAGGTCGTGAATCTCATTTGGCAAAAAATAGGCCTCCTCCTTAATGGTTCTTAAACCTTCGAATAATTTTGTATCTCTGGCCTCCCTAAACCATTAACATCCTAATTTCATTATGAACAATTACTAAACAATCATATTTCATTTTCCATAATTAGTAAAAGTCTTTTAATTATTCTGACCACTTAATTATTTTGTATCAAACCGTTCAGCAACTGTCAAACAGCCTCTAAAACAAAGAACTAGGATTTGAGGCGGATGTTGAGAAAATTACCCGGTCCATCAAAAAGGATGTCCATAAGCCTCCAAGATACAATTAATCTTTTCAGTCAATTTGGACTGATTTCATCATGATGATGTCTTATTTTAGAAACCCTTTGATAACTATTAATATTTTTAATCGGTTAATTTGTTTTTTTCCCGTTTTTATAGTAAATATTAGCCAGACGAAAAACAGCTTGATGACTAAATCAGATTTCTTTTTGTAACCATACAAGTCATTAGACATGCACACAATCGGTTAAATAAGCTAACCGGTTATTTTAAAACCGGTTAGGAAAAAACCAAGCAAACATATAACCGGTTATGGACCTCGAATACAATACTACATGCAACCGGTTGGGTTATAGGAATAATCGGTTAGCACAAAATACCGGTTAGAAAAAAACCGGTCTGGTTGGGCTTTTTTGGGCTTGGATTAAAAATCTGATTTTTTAGGGCGTTTTCTTTTGTTATTTAATTTTATAATTATATAATAATTATATAAATATAACTATACAATATATATAAATATAAATATAATAAAAACAATACATATAATTATATATATATATATAGGGGAAGTATCCGTTGCAAACCAGGTAGATTGTACAAACTATAAAAACCTAATCTTAACCATTGATTTTGTTTATATTTTGTTTGTCTCCTATCTTTTAGGTGATTTTCAAATATTTTCAAATGTAGTTGAGAGCAAATCTAGGAACTCAATTAATCTAAGCCATTGATCATTTACATGTGTGGTGAAGATTGGTTTGTATAGTTTGTACAAACTATACCATTGTACCAATTACCAACCTGGGTGGGTTCGATCCCTGGCCACAACCCTATCTTCGTAACTTTTAGTTAATTGAAAATAACCGTTATAAATTGGTTAAAAAACCGGTATTCATACAATAATCCTCCAAATTTATAACCGGTTATAAAAATAACCTGTTCGGTTAGAATTGTAACCATTATTTTAAAATCGGTTTCGATTATTTTTTTCGGTTTTTCGGTTATTCGGTTTTTTTGTGCACCTCTACAAGTCGTAACAACTAAATTATTTTTGTATTGAGCTCTATTTTAATCTGTTTTAGGTATTTATTCCTTTTTATTCTTATACTTCAATAATTACTAAATTTTTGAGTTCTTGACTTTTACGTCTAAAATCGCAAGATGCTAACCATTATGTCAAAGTTTCGAAATGAGTGGGGGAGGATGCGACCTCAGTGGAGTTTTGCACAATTCAAAATACCATTTAATTGCTTAGAGCATCTCCAACAGCATTGCTAAAATAGAAAAAAGTGAGTTTTTTCTTCCTAAGTTGCTCCAACAGCATTGCTAAACCAATTGCTAAAATAGAAAATTTTAGGATTTCCTCTAAATATAGAGATTTCTCCAAAACTTCTAAATGATGAGAGAGAAACATATTTTTAATGCATTCCACCAATGACATAATTTATTTTTTAAAAGTTTTTAAAAAGTTTATTGGGATAATAAATATAATGTATATTTTAATAATATAAATGATGATAAAACCTCTAAAATAGCAATGCTGTTGGAGATCAAAAAATAAAATTTTAGAAATTTTGATCTCCTATTCTCTAATTTAGAAAAAATATAGCAAAGCTGTTGGAGATGCTCTTACAATCCATTTTTAAAAGAAAATAAAAGTGGCCAATGACCACAAAAATAAGTAGGAATCATTTACTAGCCGTTTACTCTTGATTGTCAATTATCTAATCGATTATACATAATAATGGCCGACAATCTTACTTAGTAAAAAACATAGCAAGCAGGACCTAAAGTATTTCACAATAATATATTGAGGGGAAAAAACCCGTGCCTAATACGTTTTTATTGGATAAAAGACGACGCTTCTTTAAAAATCCATTTTGGTGGCCAAAATGCCAACAAGATAAATGAGAGTGCTAACTCTTTCACACAAATTTTTAGGCAATAAGCATTTTGATAAATAACCTTTTAGTGTCTTTTATAGTTTGAGAAATCTAAAGTACCTTCATGAAAAAATTCACAAAACAATTTAGGGTTATTTTTTTCAACTTTAATTGGTCTCACCAATCACACGTCTTTTACATGTATATTTGTTAAGTTTTTGCCAAATAAAAGCATGATTTATGTTTTTAATAACATCAGTATGTATCCACATTTTATGTGCCTTTCATGTTCTTTTTCAAACAATATGAAAGTATGTTTATAAAGTGGCCCAATAATAGTCCATCTATTTATGTGAACACGTATTGATGTGGTATCGTTTTTTTTTTTCTTTTTTTCTTCTTGAAAAGAAAATGTTGATGTGATATTGTCTATAATCAACGACCGAGGTAGTCCACTGAATTGAAGTCCACTCATTAGATGGACTCATTCAACGATTTATTTGTTATGAAACTTTGGGAAATGGTCAAAAGGTAGCTAGTCTCGTACATTATTAGACGTAATCTAAGCACATAATGCTTTTCTTATACCCTTTTTCCAAAACTTAATTAATATACTACTCACAATAAGATTCTTATATTTTCTTAATTATGGTGGTGGTGATGGTTTTGATGGTGGTGGACTGGTAGGTGTGGTGGTGGTGGTGGTGTCTTGAAAAAGAAGAGAGTGTCTAGTCATTCGCCACGTCAAATCCACATAAGCATTATTTGATGATTTTAATTGTCACGAATACAAAACGGGCAATTCTATGATATAATGTGTACAAAAATAAAGAGTTCAATGGCATATTAAGTTAAAAAATAGTTCAATGATAATATATGAACAAACAGAATAGTTTGTTACCCGGATAAGTCGTTAAACTTATGAAAATTAACTCGCTAAACTCATTACACAAATATACACCAATATTGACTATGAATACACTAAATATTTTGTCAACTATTAAATTTTTAGTTACCTAAAATTTCTTTAGAAATGTATAATTTATACTAAATATTTTGTTTATAACAAAATAGAAAAATGCAACTTTAATAATTACTATATCTTTTGAAAATCATTTTATGATTTTATATATGATTTAGTTATATAGCTACTTATATCTGAATCTCTTGAGTAATAATACAATTATATTATAAAAAAACAAGCAACATAGCTAACGATAATTATTAGGTATTTTAAATTATTAATAATCGATAATAATTAGGAACATAAGTCAAAATTTTGAAGAAAAAAAAGGAACACACGGAATGTTCATGATGTATACATAAACCATAAATTCATCTTTAAACTATAAACAATATAAATAATTCAATTTAAGATGTGACCTTAAAATTAAATACTTGGATCTTTGAATAATTAATCTATATCAACCATCAGAAATGTCATTTTCAACGATACCGCCGTAATCAGAACCGGAGGATTCCCACGGAGGACCGACGACTTATTTTTCCTGACGTATTTTGGTGCATCAGAGTATCATAGTTTACCATGGCATCAAGTTACGATGACCTGAGTTGGAAATCTCTCTAAGAAAATCCACTTCCAGCCTAGCCATCAGTTTCCATTTAAAGCAGTGTCTTAAAAACCGGTTGAACCGTTTTTAAAACATAAATTTTAATGGGTTTTATGGCAGGATTCGGGAAATCTCCACAATGAACTCCAGTAGGAGTCGAACTTCTGACCTTTACCATATGGGAGCTATAACCCATACATTTAAACCAACTAAACTGGTCATCATTTTGCGACTGAAAACTTAGTTTATTAGCAACATATATTAAGCAACTTCTATCACTATTATGTCGCTAAATTTAAAACGTTTTATCTATATTTTCTAAAGTTCATCTTTTTTTAAATCTATTGATAATATACTAATATGAATTCACAAATTCATCATTGTCATTATCATTGTCATTGACAAATGAAAATATGTCAATAAACTCGTCGGGTAATTAAAACATGTTCATCAATAGCCTAAAGATAAAACACGGTTTTACATTTATTTATATAAATATAAAATTATTTTAGTGACTTATTAGTAATGGCAACCGCATCAGTAAAATCTCTCGATATCATTCTTGACCACGTTAGTGCCTAGCGGCTTCACCCATCGGAAAACCGTCCATAACAACCTTTGCAACATATCGTATACTAGCGTTTTTTGCCGTCGTGAAACGGTAAGGATACGTCTGGTTGTGGAAAACTGTTTCACTTCCCTAGAAAACGTTTTCAAAATATATGTTGAATTTCATTTTTCGTTTTTTATGAAAGTTTAGAAAATGTGTTTGGTTGAAACGGTAGAGTTTTTATTTTCTATTTTATAAAATAAAAACGTGTTTAGAAAATTTTAGAAAACTAATAAAATCAGTTTTTTAATTTACATAGAAGTAAGAAAACAGAATTTTTTATTTTTTCTTAGAAACACCTGAAAGTTTTGCATACCTAAAACGCACACTAATATTTTCATTGCAAGAAATACATATAAATCACTAACTACTTCATTTCAAGTGACCCCATCAAATCAATAACTACATGTACAAATTATGGCTAGCTGAGTTGATCTTCCTAAGGGCGGTAACATCATCTTTGGAGGAAGGTTGTGGATGGGATCTCAATCTACTTGAGTTCGATCCAAGGAGAGTCAATTTGAGGGCTCCTCATGTCCTTGTGCTGGTCCAGTCATAGACTAGGCCTCCCCCAACCTAGTCAAAGACTGTGGTTAGGCTCAAGATCCAGCGTAAGCTGGGCCGGGAGCTCGGGAGAATCGCAGACTAGTGGGCTGCTCGTGGATGCCCGATACCAGCGGGAGGTGTGCGTAGGTGTGATCGTGGTAGTCGTTCGTTGGTTTGATGCGGCTATGCATTCAAAAAGATAGTACCTAACTACATATAGCTGAAATGAACAGGTGACAGAGTTAAATTGTGGAGCAAGAATAGTATCGTGTGCTATTGATCACCGCGTAGCCGATGCTTATTCCCTCAACATGTTCTTAGACCTTAGTTGCATGGGCTAAATACGCCAAATCGAAAACCATCTTTGATGTCAACATCCCGTCTTTCCGGCCATCCATCTTGAATTCACGACATCCACCCACCTACGAACCATCCCTCGATGATCTTTACATGCCAATCTCATCGATCCCTCCACCATCTTCCTTCGATCACAGGCCACTTCATAGTCGTATGTACTGCATTTGAATCTATCGACCACCTTCAATCTAAAGCCAGCTCGAAAGAATCCAGAAGAAGTAAGCTTCTATCTTTCACCGCATTCCTATGGAAACTACTAGCTCATGGAGGCAATGATGATGCCGTGAATAAGACTTCCCGAATGGGGATTGTCGTTAATGGACGACGGTTTCTAGCCGACGAAAAACGATCTTCGCTAGAAACCCACTTTGGGAACGTACTTTCTATCCCGTTTGGTGTGGCAACTCGAAGCGATCTAAAGGCAATGCCACTTAATGAGATCGCGGATAGGGTTTATAACTTTGTGGCCGAGGCAACCAACGAAGAACATTTTAGGGGGTTGATTGATTGGGTGGAATTGCATCGGCCAAAGCCGGTGGTTGCCCGGATATATTTTGGGGTAGAAGAGTTTGAAGGGGACGCCGTGGTGGTGTCTTCTGGACGCGATTTACCGATTAAAGATATGGATTTTGGATGGGGAAAACCGGAGTTTGGTTCGTTTCATTTCCCGTGGGGTAGTCAAACCAGATACATAACAACGATGCCGAGCGCCAAGAGGATCGGAGATTGGGTTGTTTACATGCATCTTAAACAAAAGGACTTGGATTTGATTGAGAGAATGGCTCCTAATGTGTTTAAACCCTTAACACATTCTTTAGTTTTTGATTAATGCTCTCTTCTTTATGGTCTTCTTGTTTTTAGATATGAAGTTGGGTTTTAAGTTGCTTGATTAAACAGTTGGCTTTTTAATGGGTGTTTGTACTTTTTGTAATGTATCATGTTTAATTTGAATGAAGATTGTACATGTTGCTGAATAAGAATATATGTAAAAACATGGTAATTAATAAGTAAAAACTGTAAAAACTCATGGTTTCATAGCTTAAATCAACGAAACCTTTTTGTAGAGTTGTTTAATATGATGCAAATGTTTCATAAAATTCAGGTTTTGATGATCCTTCTTGTAAAAATGACAAAGTTTCATAGAATTTAAAAAAATACATTAAACAGTTTCATAAAAATGCAAAAAGTGTATGAAACCTTTTCATTTTTACATTAAAAAAGCCATCGAAATATGACCCAATTTCATCAAAAAATGAATTATATGAAACATTTGCATCATATTAAACAACTCTATAAAAAGTTTTCGTTAATTTAAGCAAAAAAACCAACCGACTTGTAAAATTGTAACAATCAATCTCAGCCAATCAGGCTGCTATTCTCAGCCTACATAATAATTAAAGGTCAGCCCAAATAGTAAAACTACTATAACCCAACATTTTTTTCTTTACTAAAAAGGATTATTGTTAATTTGTTATTGGCAGTCCATTTTACACATTTGGATTTTGGACACCTATTTGGGGTCCAGAAACATGGTTTGACCCATTTGGTTTCCCAACAGCCCATGAGCTAGCAAAGGTTGACAATGAATAGTCTATATAGAGTAATAGAGTATGAGTAAGGTAAGAATTCATTATCTAATTCATTGAAAATAAGGTGTAAGAAAATGGGTAATATTTTATTTCATAAACTTAACTTATGGGTGTTTGGTTCATTTTAGGAAATGGGGATGAAAATAACAATGGGAATGTATGAGAATGGGGGAATAGAAATAAGTATTTTATTGATACTGTTTGATTAACTCAATATAATCAATGAGAAAATGTTTTCATGTTAAAAAAAAATTCCTCCAACTTGATACAAAATATGTTCCATTTGACATCAAGAGATGAGACGACGTATGAGAGAAAAGAACAAAGTATAAATAAAGTTTTCATTCCCCCAATTTAGTCAAAAATGAAAATTATTGGATCTAAAGGAATGATTCAATTATATAATGTCAAATCGAACAACCGTTTTCATTATCATTCTCATTCCTTACCTCCTAATACCTCCATTCGATCTTATCTATTAAAGTAGTGGGTAATGAAACGAGTAATGGATAAAGAGTAAAACTAATTTTATTTTGAACTATCAATAATATTGTAAAAATAAATTCATGAATATTATTATCTAATTTTTTATCTTAAATATTTTTATATTACTCTAATATATAATCATAGTATAATAATGTTCTAAAAACAATATAAAAATGTAAAACAACACTTAACGTTGTTTTATTTATTTAACCTTGTTTTGTTTCTCATTTAATCATCATAAACTATTTAACTCGAGAATTATGAAAAGTAAATTAAATTACACATTAATACACAACATATATGATAACATAACAAAAGTATTAATATTATTAGTAGTATATGTAATTATTATAGATCATATATGTAATGTAATGTGACTATCAATAAATATTATTATAAATATGGGTTTCAACACTAGATCATGTGCAGCCCGTAACACGGTTCGCACAAAAGCATCATATAACACCAATGGGACATCCAAATTTCGTTATCTTATTAGTTATGTGTTTATAGTATCGGATCATTTGCAAACCCATTTCTAATTGTATGTTAAACTTTGGTAATTTGATTGTGTTTTTAAACTTTGTGTTTATGAATTTTGACCTATCAACCGGTGACACGACTTGCGACACGACCCATCACGGGTAAGGTTGAAGATCTTGACATAATAAGCTAAACGGGTCGTATCATGGGTTGAGGTTTCTGATCCGTCAACCCAGACCCGCCAACCCAAACAGGCTACGATTGTCACCCCTAGCTATAACGGTGAGACTTTGAAAGATTGTTATGATAAAGGTACATTGATGTTTTTGAGCTGTTAAGTTGATGATATTGAAATGGAAAAAAACAGAAAAAATATCTTTATATAAACAACTCATTGTAGATGTTAGTCTTTTTATGCTAAATATTATAGGTGTGTCTCTTTATGTTTTGTAAAAATCAACTCTCATATTATTTATGGCATATTCTAGTTAACTTTTTCTGATAATTTTCTTAAAGTTTATTGATAATCAAGTGTTGCTTGTTTTCTAGCTATGTATTTGTTGGGTTGTGTGAAGTTGTGTCCGTAGTGCATTTTATGGTCACTACTCACTAGTAATGACCACTTCATTGTGTTTCTCATTTAAAGTTTGTTGTGTATTTCCTATTAAAGTTTCATAGTTTTTTTAGTTGAATTCTATTCTCATCCCCTTGTTAGGGATGAGAGTTAGTGGTGTGAATGCATAGTGAGACTCAGAGATGGGACCCAGTATTTTTATGTGAGTGAGGGGTGGGAATAGCAATCCTTTTTTTTAAGGTTTTAAACAGGGAATTGTTATTCCACCCCTATTAACTCACAAAACAACTTAGGTTCCACCTCTGAGTCCCACGTATGTACTCACACCACCAACTTCCACCCTTCTTCCCTCTCTATAAAGGGTTGAGGATAGAATGCACCTTTAAATAATGTGAGACATAATATAATAACAGGTTTAAACCTTAGACCATGAGTATAACCAACATTTTATATCCTCATTTCCTTATACCATGTCATTTTTTTTTCTTTTCATACCATCTGAACCTTAAAATGAAGTACCACAAACATTTCATACCCTCTGAGTTTTTTTTAAATATATACTTAAGAGAGAGAGAGTTGGTTTCATCGGGTTTTCGAACCTCTACCGACCCAACCCGTGTCACACTACCTGCAAACCCTCCCTACCCACCCTTCCCCCTATCCGTTGTGTGGTATGCAAGGCCTTACAAATTATGGTGAAACAATGACATTTTTCAACGCGTACCCTAATTAAGGCGACATACTTGTGTATGTTAGTGTTTTGAATAATATTACAGAACAAACTAAATTAATAACAGTGACCAGCCAAGTACAAAATAAAATTTTACAACCTATATGTGGTATTATATAGGCAATGTTTTAAACATCAGTTTCTTAACTGAACCGGTGTGGTGACCGGTTTCCGGTTCGACAGGTTCAATTGCTGAGTCAACCGGTTTCAAGCCATTCTATGTATTTTTCAATACTTGTATATATATATATATATATATATATGAAGAGAAAGGTTCAAATGAGAAACATAAATTTTTAAGATAACGTGATAACAATCTCAGCCACTCATCCGGTCAATAAATACGGCTTTGACCGTCCCCCCCCCCCCTTAATAATCTCTACCCTCCCATGAATCGCGTCAATCCTCCGTGATCACGTCCATTGTAACCAAAGATGAGTGACTGAGATTGTTCCTCACATTTTTTTTAAGTTGATATGCTTCTCGCATGAACCTTCCTTATGTATATATAGGGTTAGGTTCAAATGTGAACTTAATTTTGGTTATGAACATGAAGACCACTTAAATCTGCCATCTGAGAAATTCATATATATATATAATACATATATATAGAGAGGCAGGTTTATACAAAAACCAACCTTATTTGCAAAAACAAATGAACAAATTATATAACATACATTAATGTGGGCCCACGTATTAAAAAAAATCATATATGATTTAGTAGCTGGGACCTACCTGAATCATATATGATTTTTTATTATGGATACCCACATAGGCCCTACATCATATGTGATTGTGGTTAGTTCATTTGTTCTTGCAAATTGGATAGTTCTTATTTGAACCTATTTCAATATATGTGTGTGTGTGAAGAAAAGGTTCAAAAAAGAAACATAACTTTTTAAGAGAACGTGAGAAGCAATTTTAGTCATTCATTCTGTCAACAAATACGGTTTTGACCGGTCCCTCTCCCCCCCCCCCCCCTCCCCGGTCCCGCTTAATAATTTCTACCCTCCCATAAATCGCGTCAATCTTCATGTGACCAGTCTCACCATAATCGAAGATGAATAATTAAGATTGTTTTTAACGTTCTCTTAAACTGTAATGTTTTTCGCATAAACCATCCCCTATATATGAATTGTGAGAGGGTATAAGTATAATTCATGGAAAATTTGAAAAAGGAAAAGTTGGGGGAGTGGGGGGAATTTGACGTCGACGACATGTGAAGCTACTTTGACTCTGTCGCCGCGTCACCTCTACGCGTTTAGTGGTTTTCGGTGGGTCCCTCATTCATCTTTAATTATAGAGTAAACTACGATTTTCGTCCCTATGGTTTGACGTTTATAACGATTTTCGTCCCTGTGGTTTAAATTTTGCTTTTTTCGTCCCTATGGTTTGTTTTTCCTTTCCTCTTTTGTCCTTTACACTAACTTGCTTTAAAATAATCATTTAAATCAAGGGTATTATTGCCATTTTCCCTGTTTTGTCTTTTCTACATATTTTATTGAATAACTTTTATATATTATATAATTTTATATGCTGACCCACTCATCTCTCACCCCAAAAATTCCAATTTAAGTTTGACCCTCCAAGTCCACCACCCCATCTTCTTCCCCCATCATTTGACCTACTGCAATTATCTTCAACTTCTTCCATTTCACTTTAACAGAAAACACAAAATTCATATAATTTTTCTTTGAAGCAGCAAGACAATACCATTTTATTAAAACTAAACCAACCAAACATACAGGAGGCTAACCAACCAAAACAAAAAAAGAAAAGTACACCCAGGTCCTAGAAGAAAGAAACATAAATTACAAAATTCATGTAATTGAAAAACAAAAAGATCTTTCAAAAACCAATCTAATCAAGAACCCTAAATCTAGATGAAAAGCTAAATCTATCTGGAAACAAAACCCAAAGCAAAATAAAATCCACAGACAACAACCGTGACCACAATCTATGAAGGCGACATGACTGGCATCGATTTGAGAGTTGGGGAGCTGCAGGTTTCACCGGTGATGGGGAGTCGATGATTTCGGTTCCAGTTTAACACATCGATAATCTGCCGTAAAAACTCATCGAAAATAATGGATTCCACCGGTCTTGTACCAAAACAGCTTCTTCGGTGAAGTTCTCTTCGCTATCAATGAGGCTAGCTAAAATTTTCAACCAGGCTAATTTCCCATCAACGACAAAATTCCACCTATTGATCTGAATCTGCTACCTGCTTTGAGAATCCCGAACATATGACGATAACAATAGGAACGAAGAGGGAGCAGGGGAGGAGTTGTTGGTCTCGTTGTGATCCAAGTGAAGAAGCTGTTTTGGTGCAAGCGACGATGGCCGGAAGATGGTCGGAGTAGGTGATGCAATGTTCGCCGGATATACCCACACGTTCTATATACTTTATATTCATAAAATTATATAATAGAAATCGTAAAAGTGATAAACACAACTGAAAAGACAATAATACCCTTTCATTAAATGTAGTTTTTAACAAAGTTAATCTAAAGGACAAAAAATGAAAGAAAATACAAACCACAAGGACGAAAAAAGCAAATTTTAAACCACAGGGACGTTTTTCGTTATAAACACTAAACCATAGGGACGAAAATCGTAGTTTACTCTTAATTATATTTGCCTAAAGTGGGACCCATCTTACCATTTTTAGAAGCAATTCTCACTTCCCATTTTCAATCTCAACTCATCAAGTATTCAAGACTCAAGTTACATGTTAAAAAATAAAAACGACATTTGTTAGAGCATTTTTAGTGGTTGAACCCTCAAAAATCTCACTTATCACATATTTTTTTTATTGTGTTATTGTCATCTTAACAAACTAAAAACCTTCTTAAAACTCTACAATAGAGGTTCTTACAGAAACCTCACTTCCATTTTCTTATTTACAATATACTATTTAGTTATGTAAATTATTATATAACAAAAAAGAAAACTGTTACAAGAACCTAGGTTCTTGCTCAAGCACCCCAATAAAAACCTGTGACTAGGCAAAAACCTTTGTGTCACATTGGAGGTTCTTGTAAAAACCCCATGAAGAATCTTAGAAAGAACCTCCATTATGGATGCTCTAAATTTTAATCTGAATATGTAAATTTTTTCTTTTTTAGATCAATTTGCATGCATCAATTTTAGAGTGCCATAAAGAATAACATTAAGACTATCCATATCACAACCTTTGATATCCTTTAAACTCTGATGTCATCTTCACGTCATATCAATTTTTCTCTTTTATCCCTAAAGTAAACTAACCACAACCTTTCATATCTTCGGTTTTTTTAATATATATGTAAGAGAGAAAAAAAGAGAAAGAAGAAAGAGAGGGCTCAGTTTCATAAGGCTTAGAAGGCAGCCGGCGGTGTACCCATGTCCCCTTACCCGCTCACCGCATACCACCAACCCTCCCCAACCGGCCATACCCGTTGTCGCGCTGCCCCTACTTGCAGTGAACCCATTTTTGATACGGGTGGCCTAATAAAACTCCGGTCAATACATGGCTCACATATACTGAAACTCCATTTGCAGTGAACCCATTTTTTATACGGGTGGCCTAATTGATTGACACATGATCTATCTATTTATTTTAAACCCAAACAGTGTAACTAAGGGTAAACCGAAGGGACCAAATATGTAATTTACTCAATTTTAAACTATAATTTTGAATTTATATTATTTTTACATAGATGAGTTGAAATAATATGAATCATCTGATTGTATATAAATAAAATGTTTGATGTCGTATTTTTAACTCTTAAAATTGGATTGAATATTCATCTTTTTAAGTACGATACATTTAAATCATATCAACAATTTATTGTATTATTCATTCACGTTGTCAGAGTAGCATCGTATTTTCAATGTAACATTTAAATTTGTAATATAAGCTTTCTACTATGATTAAGCTTTTAAAAATTACTCTATGATATTACACGAAATAAACCTAGTTATTAGAAGAAAGATCTAATATAATGGTATACTAATTTAGAAACGACTTATATAATTGCGTGTGGTTTCAAATTGTTTATTTTATTAGTACTGAAAATAAACCGTTGCATGCTTCTATCAATAAAATCAAGTTTGTTTATAAAATAAAATAATAACAAGTAGTAGTACTTTTAGGTATTATTAAAAATTACAATTATGATGGTTTTTTATAAGAGTGTTATTTACTTAATAAGATGTTAATTTAAAGAATTTGGTTTCTCCCATGTCTTATTTTATTAAGTTAGATACTATGCATTGTGTTCATTTTTACTTTTTTGTTACTTATTAAATTCAATTTCTTTTTTGTAAAATTATTTTTCCTTTTAATCTGGCAAAGGCAAAGTGTATGTCTTTTCATATAGAGTCCTTTATGCCATTCCTCTTTACAGAGTCATAGGATTGATTCTTTCACCCTTACATACACAAGAAATCTTTACATGCATATATAATATATATATAAATTATGTTTGATGATTTTTAGTTTTTGATATATAAAAATTATTTTGTATAAGTAATATTTAATATAATGTTTACTGAAAACCAAAGAAATAACTCATTAAAGGGTTCAACTATTATGAATGCTTATAATGAAAATAGAAAAGTTGATGTGACAATACATTTTTATCACTTGCAAGCTCCAAAAAAAGGAATTGTTATGTTTGTTCTTATATATTACCTAACAATTAGTTATGAATTGAAATTGTAAAAAATAAATTTGGTTCTAATAGCATGTAATGAGAAAAAGTTAATAGACAGATATGTAATTAGTAATATATCAAGTGCATTTACAACATCCATGTGACTTTACAGGCTGGTTGTGGGAACTTTCAAGAACCTCACCTTACCTATTTTTTCCACTACCATATCATTTGTCATTCTCAACGTCATTGTCATCTCTAACATACCAAGAACCTCCTTAAAACTCTACAATGGAGGTTATAACAAAAACCTCACTTCCCTCTTCTTATTTATAATATAATTTTTATTTATGTAAACTATTATTAACAAAAAAGAAACTATTACAAGAACTTGGGTTCTTATTCAAGCATCCGGGTTTCATAAGAACATGTGACTGACAAGAAAATTATGTTTCACAATAGAGGTTCTTGTAAAAACCCCATAAAGAACTTCACGAAGAACCTCCATTGTGGATGCTCTTAGAGTATCCACAATGGAGGTTCTTATTTGGGTTCTTCTTAAGTTTTTACAAGAACATCCACTTTTAAAAAGTACCCATTTGTGGGTTTCATATATATTTTTTAATAATATTATTCTTATATTTTTTAAAATGAGTTTTGATTTTTAGTTTACATATCAATGTAAAGTTGCATGCAACCTTATTTATGAACTCTATTGAAATACTGTTTCATTTAGTGACATTTGTTAAATGAGTTCACATATGGTTTAGTTGTTGCTCAATCAAACCTCCGAGTTGAAACTTGGTCAATATCATCTTTAAATGACATTTGTGAACTCCATTTTATTCAAAAACTTAAATTTGTTCATCTCTACTCATGGTTATAAAAGAACAACATTCAGTCTCCATGTTATTTTATTCTTTACAAATAATACATTCAGTCTCCACGCTTAATAATGCTGTATTATTCCGAATAAATGTGACACGTGTCGCACTCTATCTTACGTTCACATAAAAATGAGAACGTATTTGAACTTCCATCTATATTCAAAAAATATAACTTTTTAAGAAAACGCGAGTAGCAATCTCAACCACTCATCTCGGTCAACAAATGCGGCTTTGACCGGTCCCCTCTTTAATAATCTCTACACTCCCATGAATCGCGTCAATCCTTTTATGATCACGTCCACCGTAACCGCGAGATGAGTGGCTGAGATTGCTCCTCACTTTTTCTTAAACTGACATGCTTCTCGTTTGAACATTCCCCTATATATATATACACACACACGCATATAAACAATGGGTCAAGTTACGTGAGACCAACTTGTTTCCTGTAAAACTGGTGAGACCAACATTTTTCACATGAAACTTCACACAAAACACTATGAAGGTAAAAAGAATTCGAAAATCCATTGTAAAAACACTGTAAATGTTACGTTCACGGTGTTTTTTGATGTGAAAAATCGATTTTTTTTCTTCACAACATTTTTACTGTAAAGGCTTCGGATTTTTTTACAACATTTTCGCTGCCAAGGTTTCTTAGTAAAAAAAAAAGTTACCAAGTGTTTGTATCAAAGAAAAGTTAGTCAAGAACTTATAAATTTCATTATTTTTCCTAGTCAAAGAGAAGTTAGTCACAAACACTTGGTAACTTCTCTTTGACTTTATAAAGCTTATAAAACCGCACAATTAAATAGATGTTATAATAATTTGTAAATATTAATCATGTGGTGTGATAGTGGCTCAACCCTTGAATGAAGGAAACAATAATTGGAGGAAGAGACATATGTGTACTACAAACCAACAATAATCAATAACAAATTTTACAAATTACTAAAAATATATAAATCAATGAGAAATCGCGAAAGAAAAGATTTTGACGGATCTTTGAGATATTTGATCTTTCGGAAAAAGTTCTTAACTTTTTTCTAAAAAAGTTTTGTGGACCGCAAAATTTATAGTACAAAATAACTTTAATTTATAAATTTATATGAAGTTTTGAAATATATTAACTAGGAAAAATAACTATAATAGACCACTAAAAGGAGGGGGGGGGGGGGGGGGGGGGTTCACCGGAATCCGGGATGACATGGACAGAGGTAGGTGGTGGTTGTGCTCGGTGGGACGTGTCACCGTATCATTTCTTCGGCGAAGGGTAGAAAAGTTTGGTTTCATAAAGGTGCAATCGTATCGTTTCAGAAGGTGTCACCGTATCGTTTTCGAAACTTCTAAAGAGTGCACCTAAAAACCAAAAAATTCCCTTGAAATGAACCAAAATACACAAAAGTTTTCGAGAAATCACCTAAAAAACCGAAAAATCATCTTGAAATTAACCAAAAAATTTCTCAAAATCAATCAAAAATCCCAAATAATTTCCTCGATTCAACAAAAAAATAAAAACTGTCTATCGAAATCAACAAAAAGATACTTAAAAAATCTCTCCAAATCAAACCAAAGGGACAGAGCAAATAAGAGAAATTCTTGCGCCGCAAGGATGATTTTTTGCAATGCGATCCCCACGACAATATTCCAGAACCATCTTGAGGCATGAGGGTAATGGTTCACGATCATACAACATTTCAGAAGATACCTGCGACGTGAGGATAAGAGCTCGCGATCCGAGCTAGTCGATAATTCCATAATCGAGATTTTCCTAATTTTGCTGATTTCCTTTTATTTGCTATCTTATTCCTTGTCAATTTAGGATTACTTTAATTCAGTTTTAATTCTTTTAGTTTCCTAGTTTAAATCTAGCTTGTTAGCCCATTTAAAGAACTTCTAGCTTTGTTATTTTGCATTCAATTATTCGTATGTTAATAAAGTTTCAACTTTTCTAAGATTCTGTAACACCCAATCCCAATTTAAATTTTCAAATAAAAATTTTGAAGTAAAAACTCTTGCATAAAATAATAAATAGTAATTATTCTAAAAACCCAAGTCAACCATATCAATATCCCAAAATAAAGTCAATCTCATAAATAAGTAAAGTCAATGATAACACTAAACGATCGGATCGGAACGCCTTCAGCCGGGAACCCTCAAGCCGGAGCCTTGCCCTTGTCGACACCCGAACTCGTACCTAAAAAAATATTGAAACACGAGGGGTAAGCTCAACCGCTTAGTGAGTTAAGTTACATACAATAAGTTACGATTAAATGCACATACACGTCAACCATATTATCAGCTTAACGGTTTCCCGTTTACCGGACCATCCCGCAATCCGGTCATCCGCGGTTTCCCGCCCTTCGGGTCATCACGCAACCCAATTATCACCACGTAATATCAACATCGAGCACATCCACATAAAATCATAAATTATTGCAGATAACCCACTCACCTTAAAGATGCACGCGTACAAAAATACGAACAACGGATCGTTCACAAATGCAAGCCACGTAACCCCTCTGAAATTAAACACACGGTCCTACAAGTTACCAATAAAATCTAGCTACGAGACCCTAGGATTAGGGTGCCATCATACGCAAACTTACGGAGATCATGGCGGCGACCGTGGATTGCCACTACCGCCGCCGGTCACCGGAAAGAAACCCAGCCGAGGCAGCGGCGTGTGAACCGCCACCGCCCGTCGAGACGCAACACTACAAACGAGATGGCGGCGGCGAGAGCCGTCACCGCCTATCGACTCCTTCCCGCGACTAGTGGCAGCGGCGGCGGATTATACCACCACCACCGCCGTCCGACGGAGCGCAGCAGCCGGCCCGTAGGCCGCCGCCGGCCAAACCAGAATGCAGCAGCGGTGGCGTTATCACCGCCACCACCGATCAATGATAACACAACAGCAGCGGCAGCGGTGTCGCCACCACCACCGCCGGAGAAACAAACTCAACAGCAGCGGTATTACACCCTCGCCGGGCCACCGCCGCTGGGAACAAACCGCAACCACCGAGATCGCACGGCGGCGGCTAGCGGTGGCTAACCACCACCGGCGCCGGAAACTAAACACACACACACACACACACATCGCCACCATCGTGGATTGCACCACAAGGCAGCGGCGGCGTTGCGGTAACGTGATACGGGCGGCGGCGCGACGGCGAGGTACATCCGACAAGCCGCCGGCCGGCCCTACGATTGATCGACAGCAGCAGCGGCAGTCCGCTAGACCACCGCCACTCTCCACCTCAGCCACTAACTGAACCGCGCGGCAGCAGCTAGCGGTGGCTAGCGCCACCGGCGTCAGAACAACCGGCGCTCCGCCACTGCCACCCACGGCCACGGCCATGAGCCGGCGGCGCCTGGAACGAAAGCTCGGCGGCGGAAAGGGGTGGCGCACCACCGTCGCCGGTTTGCCACTATACCGCCATGTTAGTTCTAGCTACGAGAGTACTCGAGGCTTACCGATCGTACGCAAGGATTCCGACGACTCCCTTCCGGCCGACCCCTCCCTCACTCTCGCCGCTCTCTTTCTCTCTCGGTCTCTCTCTCTTTCTCTAAAGCTTTCTCGCCAAGGAAACGCAATGGAAAAGACCTACGGCTCTAGGGTTTTTAATCAAGTTAAACGGGCCTCCCTCCCTTGCTTAACCCACAAGAAACCCTAACCCTAATCCCTTAATAATTAGAATAATAACAATAATAATTACACAACAAAATAAATAAATAAATAATTAAATAGAAACGGTCGTGACAACTCTCCCCACTTACAAGGATTTCGTCCCCGAAATCAGTCTGAAAACAGCTCCGGGTAGTGCTCTCGCATTTCTGCCTCCGGTTCCCAGGTCCACTCGGAACCCTTCCGATGCTGCCACTGCACCTTCACGATTGGGATCTCCCTGTTCCGTAGCCTCTTCACCTTCCGGTCTAACACTGCAACCGGCCTCTCAACGTAATTCAGGCTCTCATCCACCTGAATATCGTCTAAAGGAATGTGAGCCGTCTCGTCGGCGAGGCACTTACGCAACTGCGAAACGTGAAAAGTGCTGTGGATCTGGCCTAGTACCGCAGGCAGCTCCAAACGATAAGCCACCTTCCCAACACGCGCGAGAACCGTGAATGGTCCGATGTAACGAGGCCCCAGCTTGCCCCTCTTTCGGAACCGAATCACTCCCTTCCAAGGAGAAACCTTGAGTAGTACTCGGTCTCCCACCTGGAATTCCAAGTCTGACCTACGGCGATCCGCATAACTCTTTTGTCGACTCTGAGCCGTCCGCAACCGCTCTCGGATCCTCTGAATATCTTCTGTGGTCCTCTGAACAACCTCGGTGCTACCAAGAACACGCTGTCCTACCTCGCCCCAACATATAGGAGTACGGCATCTCCTTCCGTAGAGCATCTCAAATGGCGGCATCCCGATGCTAGAGTGGTAGCTGTTGTTATACGAGAACTCTGCCAGAGGCAGATACGTATCCCAACTGCCACCGAAATCCAAAACGCAAGCTCGCAGCATATCCTCCAGGGTCTGAATCGTCCGCTCACTCTGACCGTCTGTCTGAGGGTGGTACGCGGTGCTAAAATGCAACCTAGTACCCAACTCCGAATGGAACCTCTCCCAAAACCGAGAAGTAAAACGCACATCCCGGTCTGAGATGATCGACACTGGCACTCCGTGCCTTGACACCACCTCGTCCACGTAAATCTTCGCCAGCTGCTCTGCAGTCGAACTCTCCCGGATAGGAAGGAAGATAGCGCTCTTGGTCAACCGATCTACTATGACCCAAATCGCGTCAAACTTCCGAGGGTTTTCGGAAGCTTGGTGATCAGATCCATAGTGAGGTTTTCCCACTTCCACTCGGGAATCTCAAGAGGCTGCATCTTGCCGTGAGGCTTCTGATGCTCAGCCTTGACCTTTAGACAGGTCAAACACGACTCCACGTACCGTGCCACGTCTCTCTTCATCCCTGGCCACCAGTAACCTGTCCGCAGATCCCGATACATCTTTGTAGCTCCCGGATGAATTGAGAATCTAGACTTGTGAGCTTCCTCTAGCAAGGTCTGACGAGCCGTACCCGCACGAGGAACCCACACTCGCCCAAATCTCGTCAGCAACCCACGACTATCTCTGACTAACGCGGCCATCTGTCCCCGAATCCGTTCTCCATTCTGATTCTCCTCCCGACTCGCCTCCTCTTGTGCCCGCAACACTAGGTCCACAAAGGAGGTAGTCACCGCCATCTTTAGGTGTGAGATACGAAGCGGCGCGTGCTCCGTCTTCCTACTCAAAGCGTCAGCAACCACATTGGCTTTGCCCGGATGATAGAGAATCTCGCAATCGTAGTCCTTGACTACGTCAAGCCATCTCCGCTGTCTCATATTTAGATTCGGCTGCTCCAAGAAGTACCTCAAGCTACGGTGATCTGAGAAAATGGTGCACTTCACCCCATACAGGTAGTGCCTCCACAACTTGAGGGCAAAAACAACCGCCGCTAGCTCAAGGTCATGCGTGGGGTAATTAGCCTCGTGAGGCTTCAGCTGCCTCGAAGCGTAGGCTATTACCCGTCCCCTCTGCATCAGAACACAACCCAGACCCAGCCGAGATGCGTCGCAATAAACTGCCATGTCTTCCACCCCCTCTGGTAAAGTTAGAACCGGAGCCTCACACAGCTTCTGCCTCAACGTGTCGAAAGCCTTCTGCTGCTCAGAACCCCAAACGTACGGCTCACTCTTCTTTGTCAAACGCGTCAAAGGTACCGCAATCTTAGAGAAATCCTGGATGAACCGTCGGTAGTAGCCGGCTAAACCCAGGAAACTCCGGATCTCGGTAGGTGCCTTCGGAATTTCCCAATTCATAACTGCTTCGATTTTTGCTGGGTCCACCTTGATGCCTTCCCGGTTAATGATGTGGCCCAAGAACTGAACCTCCTCCAACCAGAAAGCGCATTTCGAGAATTTGGCGTAGAGACGCTCCCTCCTCAACACCTCAAGCACCTCCCGCAGATGCATCACATGCTCCTCCTTCGTCTTCGAGTAGATTAGAATATCGTCGATGAAAACGATCACGGACCGATCAAGCATCGGGCGGCACACCCGGTTCATGAGGTCCATGAAAGCTGCTGGAGCATTGGTAAGCCCGAACGGCATTACCAGAAACTCGAAGTGGCCGTAACGGGTTCGGAAAGCGGTCTTGTGGACATCCGCTTCCTTCACCTTCAGTTGGTGATACCCTGACCGAAGATCGATCTTAGAAAACCACGAAGCCCCCTGGAGCTGGTCGAACAGATCATCAATTCTAGGTAGAGGATACCTATTCTTGATGGTCACCTTGTTGAGTCCACGGTAATCGATGCACATACGGTGACTCCCGTCTTTCTTTTTCACAAACAAAATCGGTGCGCCCCACGGTGAGCTGCTCGGGCGGATGAACCCCTTCCCCGAGAGCTCCTGCAACTGCTCCGATAACTCCTGAAGCTCCGGCGGAGCCAGACGGTAAGGAGCTCGCGCAATCGGAGCTGCTCCTGGTACCAAGTCGATGCCGAACTCGATCTGCCTATCAGGTGGAAGGCCAGGCAGATCCTCTGGAAACACGTCTGGAAACTCGCTGACCACTGGCACCTCCGCTACCGACAGCTTTCTCTCCTTCGCCTGATCCGCCATAGCATATACCAAGAATCCCGCACACCCCCGCTGGATGTATCTCTGAGCTTTCGCGATAGAACAGAAGGATGTAGATATCCTCCTTCCCTTACCGTACACAACCAATTCTCCCCCACTTGGGTTATGGATGCGTACACACTGCCCTGCAACATCCGTGGTCGCCCGATTTGGAAACATCCAGTCAATTCCGACAACTACGTCCACTCCGTTCATGGGAATGGGGATGAGATTGATGCTGAAACGAACTCCAAAGATATCAATGCTGCATCCCCGGTATACATGCTCGACCACCTGCACCTCCTCCGCCGCTACGTCGATTGCCTGAGGACTATCCAGATTACCGAGCTTGATCTGGAAGTCCTTACAGAACCTACGCGACACATAGGACCACGTGGCCCCCGTGTCGAAAAGTACTAAAGCCGATTTCGAGTTGACAGGAAATATGCCTAAAGTTCACATTTAACGGCAGATACACTATTTTATCACTAACACAAAAAATATGCTACTATCAGTAATCGTATAAAAATATAACGAGGAAAAACCTGTAATCACATCAGGCGCCGTCTGCGCTTCCTCAGCAGTCATCTGAAAGGCTCGCCCACGGGTGGTAGCTCCACTCTTTCCCTGGGTAGTGCCGTCGGTGATCCTAAGCGTCGCTGGTGCAGGGGCCAGGGCTGGCGTCTTCTTCAGCTGAGGGCAATCGGGCTTGATATGCCCCGGCTGATAGCAGTGAAAGCAAAGCCTAGCAGTCTCCTTGCAGTCCTTGCTGAGGTGGCCCGTCTTGCCACACTTGTAACACGATAACTCCCGCGGTCTGCACTCACCCCGGTGGTAACGCCCACACTTTGGGCAGCTCGGGGTCCCGCTCCTGGTATCAGTCCTAGCTCCCTTGAACTTCTTTGCTGGTCCCGACTGGTCTTCTGCCTTTCTCTTTCCTTGCTGCAGTTCCTCCAAGACTAGCTCCTGAGACCTCGCTACCTCCTGCATGTCACTGAGGGTCTTACACCTCCCCGTGGCCACCGCCTTTTTGAGTTCCGGCTTCAGCATTCCCAAGTAACGAGCCATCTTTAGCGACTCGTCGTTCGCGTACCCCGGTACAAACAGCAGCTTTTCCAGAAACTGCGCGGTAATCTCATTCACCGACTCCGTCGTCTGAGTCAGCTTCAAAAACTCTGATGCTATCCGTTCTTTTTCGATGCGAGGTGCAAACTCCTCGTCGGACAAGGCCCGGAAGTCTCCCCAGGTCAACGCAGTGATCTGTGCCTCCGTGTATTTCTTGAGCGTCAGCTCCCACCAATCCTTTGCAGCTCCACGAAGAAGGTTCACAGCAAAGAGAACCTTCGAACCATCAGGGCACCCACAAGTGCGAAAGGCTCCCTCGACCGCCGAAGTACCAGCGGTAGCAAGCCACGGGATCCTTCTTCCCGTCAAACAATGGCGGTTGGCACGCCATGAAGTCCTTAAAGGTGATCCCACGAGGCTGGGATTGACTCGAGCTCCCAGTACCTAAGCTACGGGCCGTGAGGGCCACGTCAATGCGCTGGTCCATGGTTTGGATCAGCTCGTCTCTCATCTGGTTAAACAGCCCCGGCAGCATCTGCTGCAGGGTCTCAGTGATTTGGGCAGCAATGTGGTCGGACTGTCCGGCCTCATCATCAGTATGGCTCCTAGTTTGCACCATTCTGAAGGTTCAGGAAACATCTTAGTTCACAGCTATCGAAGTATCACTAAGCACTATTACGGTACTCACACATAACCCTACTATTAGTGATCATGCTAACCCTAAGGCTAGTTGTTATCGCGCATGCTAAAACAGACCGTCCCACACATATATATATATTACACATAGCATGCTATAATCCTAACTGCAATCAATAAGTTTTAAGTCTCCAGAACTTAATCAAATCCAACACTACACAGGCGTTTATAGTAACACTATTATTGGCGCCGTATTACTATAACCAACCATGCATGGTAGCCGGATCAAGACCACCGAGCAACAATCAGACAAGAATATGCTCGACGACCCATCCCCGACGTACCAAGGTGTTTACGTTTGGTCTTGATACCGTCCTAATTAGACCTAATCCCACTGACTAACAGTCACATAAAATCATAGAATACAGCTCAGCTTCATTCCCAACAAGCCACATGCAATTTTATAACTTAGCATGCGATTACAAGTAATTAATACTACACAAACACATATAACGATTTAACAACTAAGGTACTTAAAGCTTACCTCCGTCTTGACGGTTCCGCTGGCCGTTCCGATCTCATCCAATTACTTTCCACTGCCTGGTTTAAGTCCAACCACACACACACCCACGAGTGCGTGTGCTGATTCTCTTAAACCTAGGCTCTGATACCAAGTTGTAACACCCAATCCCAATTTAAATTTTCAAATAAAAATTTTGAAGTAAAAACTCTTGCATAAAATAATAAATAGTAATTATTCTAAAAACCCAAGTCAACCATATCAATATCCCAAAATAAAGTCAATCTCATAAATAAGTAAAGTCAATGATAACACTAAACGATCGGATCGGAACGCCTTCAGCCGGGAACCCTCAAGCCGGAGCCTTGCCCTTGTCGACACCCGAACTCGTACCTAAAAAAATATTGAAACACGAGGGGTAAGCTCAACCGCTTAGTGAGTTAAGTTACATACAATAAGTTACGATTAAATGCACATACACGTCAACCATATATCAGCTTAACGGTTTCCCGTTTACCGGACCATCCCGCAATCCGGTCATCCGCGGTTTCCCGCCCTTCGGGTCATCACGCAACCCAATTATCACCACGTAATATCAACATCGAGCACATCCACATAAAATCATAAATTATTGCAGATAACCCACTCACCTTAAAGATGCACGCGTACAAAAATACGAACAACGGATCGTTCACAAATGCAAGCCACGTAACCCCTCTGAAATTAAACACACGGTCCTACAAGTTACCAATAAAATCTAGCTACGAGACCCTAGGATTAGGGTGCCATCATACGCAAACTTACGGAGATCATGGCGGCGACCGTGGATTGCCACTACCGCCGCCGGTCACCGGAAAGAAACCCAGCCGAGGCAGCGGCGTGTGAACCGCCACCGCCCGTCGAGACGCAACACTACAAACGAGATGGCGGCGGCGAGAGCCGTCACCGCCTATCGACTCCTTCCCGCGACTAGTGGCAGCGGCGGCGGATTATACCACCACCACCGCCGTCCGACGGAGCGCAGCAGCCGGCCCGTAGGCCGCCGCCGGCCAAACCAGAATGCAGCAGCGGTGGCGTTATCACCGCCACCACCGATCAATGATAACACAACAGCAGCGGCAGCGGTGTCGCCACCACCACCGCCGGAGAAACAAACTCAACAGCAGCGGTATTACACCCTCGCCGGGCCACCGCCGCTGGGAACAAACCGCAACCACCGAGATCGCACGGCGGCGGCTAGCGGTGGCTAACCACCACCGGCGCCGGAAACTAAACACACACACACACACACACATCGCCACCATCGTGGATTGCACCACAAGGCAGCGGCGGCGTTGCGGTAACGTGATACGGGCGGCGGCGCGACGGCGAGGTACATCCGACAAGCCGCCGGCCGGCCCTACGATTGATCGACAGCAGCAGCGGCAGTCCGCTAGACCACCGCCACTCTCCACCTCAGCCACTAACTGAACCGCGCGGCAGCAGCTAGCGGTGGCTAGCGCCACCGGCGTCAGAACAACCGGCGCTCCGCCACTGCCACCCACGGCCACGGCCATGAGCCGGCGGCGCCTGGAACGAAAGCTCGGCGGCGGAAAGGGGTGGCGCACCACCGTCGCCGGTTTGCCACTATACCGCCATGTTAGTTCTAGCTACGAGAGTACTCGAGGCTTACCGATCGTACGCAAGGATTCCGACGACTCCCTTCCGGCCGACCCCTCCCTCACTCTCGCCGCTCTCTTTCTCTCTCGGTCTCTCTCTCTTTCTCTAAAGCTTTCTCGCCAAGGAAACGCAATGGAAAAGACCTACGGCTCTAGGGTTTTTAATCAAGTTAAACGGGCCTCCCTCCCTTGCTTAACCCACAAGAAACCCTAACCCTAATCCCTTAATAATTAGAATAATAACAATAATAATTACACAACAAAATAAATAAATAAATAATTAAATAGAAACGGGTCGTGACAGATTCCTTCGTGAGTTTCTTGTTCTTTTCAAAGCCTTACACTCGTAAAGCTTCGTTCATATTCTAGGTTTGACGTTTGTTGATCAATCCCACGTTTCCTGCTGCGTCAGTTGGTATCAGAGCACAAAATCTTTGTCTTTCTTCAAGCTAGCAATGGGAGATAATCAACCACTTACCCGAGCATATTTTGAAGGTGTTACCACAACTTTCAACACTACCATCACCACCCTAACCACTAGCTTTTGCTAATCAGATCGACGCCTTAGTTGACGATCACGAAGAAGAGAAAGGCACACCGGTGACCGGTCACAACCAACCATCCTGTGGTGTCCAATCGCGTCCCACCACCAGTTCCAATTTTGATTCAGAATCCGAAGAAGTAGATCAACCTTGCAACGACCCCCGACTATTAGATGAAAGCCGACATCCCCTACTTCCATGGAAATGTAGGCGTAGAAGAGTTTCTCGACTGGGCGTATCGAGGTTGACAGATTTTTCGACATTACGGAGATACCGGAGCACAAACAAGTCAAGATTTGTGGATAAACTAACCACCCAACAACAAAGGCAGCGATATTGAATTTGTTGTTTTCTGGATTTTCTCTTCCAATTAGACTCTATAAGGTTCTATTATTGTAAATGTATAAAACCTTCTTGATCCGACATTTTAGAAGTTAAGTGGGGGATGTGACGCTCACAAACAAAGGCTTCGAAATTGTTGTGTTACATTAAAGGTGTTGTGATAAGTTTATATGATATTTTTTGGTGCCTTTAAAAGCATTTTAGGACACTTTTAAAAATGCCGAATTTTTGTGTCTGTTTTAACCAATTTGATCACTTGTTGCCTAATAGCTTGGTCCGGAAATTTCCTAAACCGCCATTGCGGTTTGTTTTGTAGTTTGGAGGTTTAGACAACCTAAACAGCGGTTTGGCAAACACCCCTACCAAAAAGTGTCATGTAAAGTTATCACAACACTTTTAGATATGATGCACAAATATTTAGTCCTATGAACTTGAGTCTTATAAAATAGTCTAGTAGGACATTTAAACACATTTTCCATCCTATAAACTTGACTTTGTTGTAGTAACATCTGCTACCCCATCATGATCCCGTCATTATTTAGTGATCTTTTACCAATCTATAAGTAGGGTTTTAGATGGTCCTCTATATAAATGATATGAATTATCATTGAGTAGTAGTTGAAAACATATAAATGTATATGTATCTATGTGTGTATATACGTATATACGTTATATAGAGAATTAATCATTTGAAAACTCCAAAATTTATGAGATACGTGAAAACTTTTACGTTACGATTTGTTTCACCTGATTTTTTTATCATCGGGGCGATATTTAATGTATTGATTAAAATATATTTGTTTCACAATGTAATTGTTTCATATGTATTTGGTTCACAAAATGAAACTCTTTCATATGTATTTCTATTTTACAAACATGTAAAAGATGTGTACATTGTAAACCGAGCACATGTGAAACAAATATATGTTAATAAATATGCTAAATCCTAGTCATAGATGAAAAAAAAAGTATATGAAATAGTACACGACGCACTTGTTCTCAAGGTTATCACGATTTTATCGGTTCTCAAAAGAAGACCCCCTTATATTGGCCTTGTCTTTGGAAATGCCATGGCATTAAATGTATTTTATTAAAGGGTAAAAGCACTAAAAATTTGGTCTAGAATGATATGAAATGGGGCTATAGTCGCAACTTCTACCCTCTGTGCAATATAGATACTTCAAGCACGAGTTGAGGAAGGTCGCATCTAAGCTCATGAAGATGATAGTGTAAATAAGTTGGTTGTTGTCTGTGAGTTCATATATGAATGCCATGCGTAGTTGATCATCCCTCTCGAAAATGAAAATTTAAAATGGCCTATAATTTACTAAGTGCTTAGTATAACTTTTTTGTCAACGATAAGATAAGACCCCATTTGAGACCTGTTAAACTAGTGAACTAGAGCTCTAGTAAGATTGAAAGTTAAAAGAGTTATCTAAAATCGTCTGTAATAAAAATGAGTTGATAAATGATCCATATAATGTAACATGTAAAGCCACTTTAAGGTAGAGGGAGTAAGGGGGGCTGGCTAGTACCAAGCCTCTCCCAACTCCATGTGGCACAAGTACTCAACCAACAAAAAGATATTTAAACCACCTAGAAGTTGACTATAAGTCAACACTAACACACTCAACATAGTAGTCTCCTTCAATACATAAGCATTGGACCATAAAATTTTGAATTATATTAATATATTATGGAATCTATAAATCGTTTATGCATAGAGTCATAGGTATATTTTTTTTTCTCCCTAAAACTCTTTCCAAGCTATTTGTAATCATTGGTGCAATATTAACACTCTTTTATTAAAAATATTTTCTAATAAAAGAGAGTTTTAAGTATTATTTGTTTTTTTAAAAAAACAATGCTTTAAGTAAAAATGATATTTACCGTTACTATAGTACAATTTGAAACTATTATATTTGTAGCCTTAAATTATATTATTTACTCCTTATCCACTTCATCCAAAATTATGTGTTTATTTATATATGCATAAACATTACAAATTTTTTTTAAGGAAGGGCAAATTTACCTTTTAACACTTAAATATTAATGCATTATAGTAATGATAAATTTAAGAATTTACTTTTATGTTTTTAAAAATACACTTATTTCACAACCAACTACAACTGGTTATACAAGCATGCTATTATATGAAATATGATAATACAAGCATGTTATATGTTTACGTATTCTTTTTAGATATCTAATTGTGTATTACGATATTATATGAAAACATGTCATACATGACTATGATTATTGTATGTATGTGGGTCATTTCAAGACCTTGGTAGTGATGGCGGGAAGATGTAAAGTATGTATAGGTCGTCATTATATGTTGGATAAGATATTTTGTGTTGTTCAAATAATGTAAGGACCTGCATTATAGTGGACAAGACCTATCAATTGTGTCGGATAGGATTAACAGAAGGTGACCGCACCATACAGTGTGCAAGATGAGATCTCATTGAGGTATGTTTTTTGGCGTTTATGCAAGACGATGATGTATTAATATAACACTCAAAGCATGAACCTATAAATAAAAGTTATATTAAGTACTCAATTAGGTAGCTAAAGCAAGTATGGGTGTCTAAAAACCCACATTTTATTTTAGTAGTCTTTATAAGTTGAAGTTTGTTATAAACGTCCCAATAACAAGTTATGGAACTCAGTTAGACATGATACTTATATTATGTCTTAAGATCCGTTAAAAACCCTCTAAAAATAAACAACAACAATGTCATAGTTGTTTTTGAGATAACGGATTTCAGTGAGTGTTCAACTTAGTTGCTTTCATTGTTAAAACGATATTACAAGAAGCAAATGTATCTAATACAATCATTCTTGCTATTATACTCTAATATTCTTTTTGGTCATTGTATGTCATAATTTAATATTTGTGTCTATTTATTTTAGCTTTAGAAAATAAACTTGGACAGTTAACCATTACTATAAAACACACACACACACATAAATGTATAAATTCAACTAATTGTAACGTAAGATAAAGTTATCACACACATAAGGTCCTAGGTATTGCCTACTAGCTTGCTTGCGGGTATTGGCGGGTACCTGCGGGCAAGGCTACGGCCCCATGCGGGCTTCTTGAGCGGGCTCGGGTGAGGGCTTATTTGCGCGGTGAACCCGCTGCCATTAAAAGAAAAAGAATTTAAATATTGTTATCAAACGGCTATAAAAACTAATAAAAAGTCATTTTTTACACACTATATATTAACCTATATCCCTTTTATTTTTTTCACACCAACAACAATCTCAAAGTCAATACTTTCATTTATACCTTCTACTTCTCTCAAACTCTAACTCAATACTTTTGTTTCTTTCATTCATCGTGAATCCAAACACCACACATACATTCTGTCAATAACGATCGAGGGGCGCGGAACAGCGCAACAATACTTTCGACTTTAGTATTTTGTAATTTTTAATTTTTAGTTTTTTGTAACTTTTAATTTTTAATGTATTGTAATTTGTAATTTTTAATGTTATGATTTTTTTATTATTTATCATGTTTTCATTAAAAATTATATTATATGATTTTTGTTAAATAATTAAATGTATTTAAATAAAAATGATGACTTATGGTAGTGGTACTTAGTAATGAAGATTTGGTAAAAGGTTGCGAATAAAACTGATGTGACGTTGATATAGCAATAATGAACACCAAAGACAAGTTTTGTTTCATGATATAAAAACTTGAATAAAAAAAAGGTGGTTGCAACAAAATAAAAAGGCAATTGCTAAATACACCCGACTTTTTACCAAATGCACCTAAAAAGTGAATGCGTCATACACACACATGTCAACGTCAAAGGCTACTTTTTCAATTCCCGATGCTACCTTTTCAATTGCCGATGCACTTTTTGGGTGCATATAGCAACCCCCAATAAAAATAGAAAAGTTTTTTTTTATGATATTTTTTTTGAATAAATAGGTATAATTGAAATTTTAAAAATAATGAACAAAGTAAAATGATTTATTGAAAATAATGAACAAAGTAAAATGTATTTAAAAGATCCTTAAATCTTATGGAAAAGAAGACATAATTTTTGGCTGAACATTATATTGTATTTAATATGATTTGGTAGGCACAGTGATTTCTCTGCCCACCGTAATAACTTTATTCAATAAGATCAGTAGTGAATCACGTTTTCCAACATTACTATTTTCTTTAAAATTAATAATTTATATATGTATATATTAAAAGAAGGTTTTTGCTGATGTCATCAACATGAAATTTAGTGATTTCATTGGTCAATTAAACAAATCTTATCAAATGATGATGTCATAATCTATTTTCATTTTTTTTTCCAAAATTTACATACCTAAAATTTCTCATTAATTTATTAGTTTCCCTTTTATAATTTACATTTTGTATCCTTATAATTATTTGATTAAATTACTTATTACCCCTTAGTTTTTCAATTTTCACTTTACATTCTTATCATATTTGATAAATAATGTATATGAATTAAAACCATTTAAGTTTTTTGTTTTTCTTTTTTATAAATTACACCCTTATAATCGTCTCGACGATACCTTCAAAATGAGTATAATATTGAATATTTTTTAATTTATTTATATTAGTAACTATTAAGAATAGATATAAATTAAGTTGTTTACATTTTATTACAATTCTATCGTTGATATTTTTGAAATTTAAAGATTCCTATTTTTAATCTAAATTTTTTTATAGATTATTTATAAATAATAAAAGTTTATTTTATTTAAAACGTTATTGTTGATGTTCTTTAAATTTAAAAATTCCATCCTTTTAATCTTACTAATTCTATAGATCATTTATAAATAATAATTTTTTTAAAACCCTACAAATCAAAAACACTATATAATTTATTTCAGAATTCCTCCCGTTTTAGAATCATTCACGAAATCCAAATCTTTCAACAAAAGAATTTCAGATATTTTAACAACTATTAGATGACTAAAATATTTAATAATAAAGTAATAGTAATTTTTTTTCATTTAAATCGTTGATTAATTAGAATTATTTTAATAAATAATAATTCTCTACTTACTCAATTTCAAAGAAAGCTTTGAATAAAAAAAATGAAAGAATATAATTTCCTAAATGGTTATGATTAAACTAAATCATTAATGTTTCTTTTATCAATTAACTAAGTCATATTTATATTGTTAATTGGATATTACATTTGGTTTGTGGTGAATTATTTGTGAACTTTATAATGCAAATGTTAATTCTTGTTAGAAACTAAAACAATATGTTTAAATCGTCCGTGTATTACACGGGTCATTAACTAGTATATAATATATTATAGAAATAAGTATTTATTACAATAAATTTATTAAACGAACGAAAGTTTGATGAATAGTTGATAAATCAAAAGTTTCGTGGATACTCCACCATATTTCTTTATTAGCATGCCATTTTGATTTTTGTTATTATTTTCATTTTCGTTTGAAACAAAAATAAAAAAAGGTGTCATATCAACTAATTTATAAAACATTATTTAAAAAGGTGTCTTATAAAAATATGTATGATATGAACCCCAATGGGGCAGCCTACCGGTTAAGGCTTGGTGTTGGGGAAAAACCCACCCAAGTTCGAATCCGGGGATGAGCAACCAGGGGCCACTGAGTGTTAATCCCAGGGGAGCATGCTTTAGCTCTCGGTAAAAATTGCCAAGGATGTAGTCTGGCCAAAGTCCAGGTTAACCTTCCCCAAAAAAAAAGAAATAAAAAAAATAAAAAAAATATGTATGATATGTCATCTTATAAGAAGCCGAGTTTATAGAACGTTTTTCAAAAATATCATACAAAATAGCTAATACAGTTATTTCAAATATGTTATAAAAAAACTCCCAATGACCAAAATCATCCTAAAACCTTTTGCAACGTTTTTTTTTAAATAGGGTTAATAACCTGAGAGGGTAACTAACTATTTATTTTGTACTCATATTACCATTGAACTATTTTTTGTACTCAATATACCATCAAACTCTATTTTTTTGCAGATTATACCATTGCAACCGGGAATAGCCCGTAAACCACCATCTTTCACCCACCCACCCACCCCCACCACCACAGCTGCCACCACCAAACCACCACCATCACCAACACCACAACCACCACCACTATTACCACCATATCCAGACCACCACCACCGTAGCCGCCGTCGCCATCGCTTGCAAACGCTACCAGCGCCACCAACTTCACATCACTACCACCACACCACCATCTCCACCCAAGTCCCGATAACCCTAAAACACCCAAATCGATCTGGGTTTTGTTTCTCGTTTCTCGATTTCGTTTAGAATAAAAAACCCTAATCGATTGGGTTAGGGTTTGTGGTGATGGTTGTGTTTGCAGGCGGCGACGATGGTGTGATCGGAGAAGGGAGGGTCGTCGTAGATGGTATTGAAGCATGAAGAGTTGTCAAGATTGTGGGTAGTATTTGTGTGTGCAGACGGAAGTGGTGGTTTGGTGGTGGCTGTGGTGGTGGTGGGTGTCATGGTGGCAGCTATGGTGGTGGTGGTGGTGGTGGGTGAAAGATGGTGGTTTATGGGTTATTCTCAGTTGCAATGGTATAATGTGTACAAAAAATAGAGTTCGATGGTATATTGAGTATAAAAAATAGTTCAATAGTAATATGTGTACAAAATGAATAGTTAGTTACTCTCTCAAGTCATTACCCCTTTTTAATAAGACACATATTAGAAATGTCCTATTAACTTAAGTCACAAAAAAAATTCCCACAAAGACACTTAAATATTTTAGACGTTGTATAAAATTGATTTGTTTGTAGTGACTCCATGGTTCTAACATCTTTTAGACATGTTGGTTTCGGTTCCTATTTTTTATTTTCTTAACTGCTCAAACTCGTTGTCAATCTTTGGGTTTAATTTTTTGATATAGTCCTTCTTCAGGCCAATTTTTGGCTAGGTGAGGTTGCTCTTTTGGCTTTGGATTGTACATTTCAATTGTGCGTTGTTTTTGTTCTTGGTTCGGACTTCGGATATACTCCTCTCAAGTTTAGGGGTTTGTGTTTGTGTTGTGCTTGTGTTTGTTGTCTTAGGGGTTTTTGTTAATATTATATAATTATTTGGGCAAAATATTGATTATTGACAATTCTAACCAACCCTATACGGACCCTACCTTCAATGACACCAATGTGGGGGCATTTTAAGGCTCACGTCCGAGGCTAGTTGTGTGTGTGTGTGTGGGGGGGGGGGGTGAGTTTGATCCCATGACCTATTAGGCGATTCGTAGCGCCACCATGGGCTCATAGGGC
The DNA here is from genome assembly GCA_030169165.1 of Centaurea solstitialis. Classification (NCBI taxonomy): domain Eukaryota; kingdom Viridiplantae; phylum Streptophyta; class Magnoliopsida; order Asterales; family Asteraceae; genus Centaurea; species Centaurea solstitialis. Next base: position 10,426,356 of record CM058043.1, read on the forward strand.
TCAGCGGTTTGCAGCAGGCTGCGTTATAGCTCCATGCGGGATTGGTGCAGGCTCGGGGGATTGGTTGTAGAACGTTGACCGCAACTCCAGCATCCTCTCTTCTCAACTCCGCATCTCCATTGCTCTCTACTCCTTTCCCTCTCTCTCTCTCTCTCTCTCTCTCTCTCTCTTCTCCTCTCTTTCCTTTCCTCTATCTTTCTCTCTCTTCTCTCTCTCTTCTTCTTCTTATTCCTTTTCCTATTTTCTCTTTCATCTTATAATATTCGTTTATTGTTAGTATTGGTTAGGGTTATGGTACTACAGAGTGGGCTTATTGTGGGTTTGTGGATTAAGCCGATATGGCAGAGTGGATTTGTGGGCTCAGTGGTTGTTCTACCCGATAGCCTTATGTATGTGGGTAGAGTCTCTCCAGTTTGTTGCCAACTGAGCTACACATTAAAAATCCAGTTTGTTCCCAACTGAGCTACACATTAAAAAGACTTTGTACTCAAATTCCTTTTGATTTTGATCTTATTGATTGACCTTCTAAAATAACCAAACAATGTAACATTCTTATACATATTGTCAACAAAATGTTGCTTATTTGCCATTCACGGTAACACCTATATTCATGAATAAAGAAAGCTATGACTTAGTCAAGCATAGTCGTGCTTGGTTTTTTGGTCCCAAATAAACTATAACTTTTATGAAACTATATAAAAAGATGTTGAATTAAAGTATATTAAAAGTGTATACTATACAAACAAAACTACTAGATTTTAATTCCCACATGGACAAAAATGTAAAATTCGTTTAAAGTAGGCCGTAAAAGAAATCTTTTACATCGGTTTGTCGTCATAACCAATGTGAAAAACTTTATATCGATTATAATTGAATCTATAAATTTTGCAATAAATTTATTTACGACCATATTGAAGTTTCATTGAATTTTATTAAAATATTATTTGTGACTTATTTTATTTAGATTTTAATAAATTCTATCTATATTTATACCATTATATAAAGACTTAGGATCATGGTGAGACCAAGCTGTTATCGTGAGACCGCGTGAGACCAATACCTAACGTATGAAACTTTACAAAAAAACACCGTGAATGTACATAAAACTCGAATACGCAGACCTAAAATTCACTTTCGATGCAAAAAAATATCGAAAACAAGCTAAAAAACGAAACCTTCACAGCTCAAGTTCTGTGAAGGTTACATATATATAATGTGAACCTTCACAAAAAAAAAACTGTTGTGAAGCTTTCGTTTTTTTAGTTTTTTTTTTGGAAATTTTTTTTTCGAAAGTGTTTTTTAGTATGTTTTAACGATGAATGTTCAATTTTTTTTACCTTCACAAATGTTTTGATGTGAAGTTTCGAGTAAAATATGTTGGTCTCACCGGTCTCACCAAAAAGGCTTGGTCTCACCAGAACTTAACTCTTATATAAAAGAGATTATTACGATTTTTTTCAACCTTACAAGTTTAAGATTACATTATAATTAAATATAAAATAATCAAATGAACTTTTAACACTGTTTTGTTTGTCTTTTTAGTAGCTTTTCTTAGTGTTGTGGTGTTCTTTTTTCTTCATTGTTTTGGATGGCCCTGTGTTTTGGTGGAGTTGGTATTAAAATATTGCTTTAAAAAAATGAACTTTTAAACTTTTCTTTTGTTTTACATTTTCATTTTTATTTTACACATTTATTTATAGTTTATATCTATTCTTAGAGTATCTTTTAAACTTAAAAGTTTCAATCACTTCTGTTTTTCAACATCATAATATAATTATATTATGTCTTTATCTTATTAACATGTTTAATCTCATCTTAACTAACATTGCATTAAAAATATTTTATTACAAATTGTACCATTACAATCGTTAAATCAAAACCTTCAAAATAAACTCAAAATGTTATGAGATTAAAAATCCACCATCAAACAATTTTTTTTCCATTTTTTGACGAAATCTAATATGTATTTTATAAACACATAAAACTAAAAAATGAAATCATTCTTTGAGTTATCGGCTTTAATTTTAAGGTATTTTGTATAAACACATATTTAGTAGATGATAAAAAAAACAAATAAAATTTTATTTAATTAGAAAAAGAAAACCTTACCTCCATACCTCCATTGAGATCCTAGTTTTTCATAACAACTAGTTTATTAGAATATGTACAAGTAAAAAATTGGGTAAATAATATTTTAAAGAAAAAAAGTACTCTTACAATAATTCAAATAAACCAATAATAATTGAAAAACCAAAGCTTTAAATTCTGACACTGGGGGGAAATTTAACAGGAATCCCACACATTGGCCAGTTGGCCCATTTATTCATATTATTTCCCAAATCTCTCCCTCTCTCTCTCCTCCCATCTTTCTCTCTCTAAAACCACCACCATGCCTCCGCCGCGCTTCCCCACCGTCATCCTCCTCACCCTCCTCACCTCCGCCGCCCTCCTCCACACCTCCTCCGCCGCCGCCGGCGACGACGTAAACAGCCTTGTTTTCGAAAACCCAAGGCTCCGACAGGCCTACATTGCCCTCCAAGCATGGAAGTCCGCCATTTTTTCCGACCCATTTAACTTTACCACCAACTGGACCGGCCCAAATGTGTGCTCCTACGGCGGCGTGTACTGCGCTCCGTCGCCGGCGAACCCCTCCGTACGGGTGGTCGCCGGAGTAGACCTCAACCATGCCGATATCGCCGGGTACCTTCCCCCGGAGCTCGGTCTGCTCACCGACCTGGCACTCTTTCATATCAACTCCAACCGGTTCTGCGGAACGGTTCCGAAGAGTTTCGAGAACCTGACGTTGCTTCACGAGCTCGATTTGAGCAAAACCGATTCGTTGGGGTTTTTCCGACGGTGGTTTTGGATTTACCGGTGTTGAAGTATTTGGATCTTCGGTTTAATGAGTTCGAAGGGGTGTTCCGAATAAGTTGTTTGATAAGGATCTTGATGCGGTTTTTCTGAATGATAACCGGTTTCGGTTTGGGATTCCGGAGAATTTGGGGAATTCGCCGGTTTCGGTTCTTGTTTTGGCGAATAATGATTTAGGTGGTTGTATTCCGGCGAGTATCGGGAAAATGGGGAAAACTTTGAATGAGATTATTCTGATGAATGATAATCTGACCGGGTGTTTGCCGGTGCAGATTGGGTTGTTGAAGGAGGTGACGGTGTTTGACGTGAGCTTTAACGGTTTACAAGGGCCGTTGCCCGCGGCGATTGGTGGGATGAGGAGTGTGGAGCAGCTGGATGTGGCGCATAACCGGCTGACCGGGGTGGTGCCGGCTAGCATTTGTAGGTTGCCGAGGTTGGAGAACTTTACGTACTCGTTTAATTACTTTACGGGTGAAGCGCCGCGTGCTCGGCTGCGGCCGGGAAGGTGTTCGATGACTCGGAGAATTGTATTGTGGAAAGGCGAACCAGCGGTCGGTTAGGGAGTGTTCTTCGAGAGATGCCCGCCCTGTTGATTGTAGGAAGTTTCAATGCAGTGGTTCTTCGTCTACTCCGGCGACCCTCTGCTCCTACTCCGACGTCACCTTCTGTTCCGACTACGCCTTCTGCTCCTACTCCGACGTCACCGTCTGTTCCGACTACTCCAAGACCGTCTCAACCCCCTACTACCGTGCCTACACCGAAGCCTACATCTCCACCACCGCCAACTTCCGGGTCTTCACCAAGTGGAAAATCACACCCTCCACCACCACCAGCCACCTCTCATCCACCGTCAACCTCCCCCATTACACCGCCACCTACCTCGCAGATCTCACCACCTACGGGTCAACCTGTCCCATCCCCACCTCATGGAAGCCAGGGGTCTCCGCCAACCGGTAGCCACGGATCCCCACCACAGGGTAGCCACGGATCACCGCCAACAGGTAGCCACGGTTCACCGCCAACAGGTGGCCACGGATCCCGCCAACCGGTAGCCACGGTTCACCTCCAACAGGTAGCCACGGTTCACCGCCAACCGGTAGCCACGGTTCACCTCCAACAGGTAGCCACGGTTCACCGCCAACCGGTAGCCACGGATCACCGCCAACCGGTACCACGGTCACCCCAACGGTAGCCACGGTTCACCGCCAACCGGTAGCCACGGTCACCGCCAACCGGTAGCCACGGTTCACCGCCAACCGGTAGCCACGGTTCACCGCCAACCGGTAGCCACGGATCCCCACCAACCGGTAGCCACGGTTCACCGCCAACCGGTAGCCACGGATCCCACCAACGTAGCCACGGTTCACGCCACGGACCCGGTCCCCAACGGTAGCCACGGATCCCCGCCACAGGAGCCCGGATCCCCGCCACACGGAAGCCACGGTCCCCCCACGGAAGCCACGGATCACCACCGCACGGTAGCCACGGATCCCCACCGCAAGGTGGCCACCAATTGCCACCACCCCCGCCTCCAAAGTCCGACTCTTCACCCAAAACCCATTTCGCACCACCGCCACCCCAACATGGACACACTATTTCTCCGGCTCCATCACCCGAAGATTATTCTCCACCCCACCACGGCAAAACCTCACCTCCACCACCACAACCACCATCTCATTCACTTCCTCCACCACCACCATCAACTGGATGCGCTCTACCAACACCCCCACCACCACCCCCACCACAACAATGGCACCAACCACCATCACAACCTCAATCTCCACCACCACCACCACCCACCAACCATCATCATTCATCACCACCACCACCTCCTCCACATCAAACCCAATCTCCCCCTCCACCTCATAAACACACATACCCTTCACCCCCACCACCACCCTCCGCCGATAACACCCCTCTTCCGCCAGTAATCGGTGTTTCCTACGCCTCTCCACCGCCACCGGTAATTCCCTACTATTAAGCATATCGTTATCCTTTGTCTATCTCTATACATACAGAACATCCGCTTTTAACTTTCCTTGAAATTAAGGAAAAAGAGCATAAACAAATATGGATAAAATCTGCAGCTTTTTGGGGATTTGGGGGCTGAGATTGATGTGATCTTCTTTTTCAGGGGATTTGCATAATTTATTTGTGTTTAAGTATTTAAATTCTAATGATATGATCATCATCATGTATAATTTGAGTTTCCAAATTAGGAGGATTTCTTAGCTTATTATTAGAATTCATTATTATTTATGTATTTACTATGAATGTAATAAACTTCTTGTTCTTCCATTTGCTCCTTCATCCTAATCATTTTTCTGGGTTTTAGGATCCAACAAATGTTTTCTTTCCCAGAACACATAACATAAGATTGCATCTTTGATATGCTTATGTGAAATCTTCAAACTCAGTCTCCCTGTGTCATGGTTCGAAGCACGAACCCGGTGGCTGCGATCAAACGGAATCGTGCCTATTTTTTTTATTTTTTATTGAACAACAGAAAACACACGCACTCACTAAACCCACTCCTGAATCTACACCAACGTCCACGATGGGACTCGAACCCATAACCACAAGGGAGTGGGGACACCTCACCAAACAACAAATGTTGCTGAGCTACAAGCCCTTTGGCAACAAAATCGTGTCTATTTTAATATTAACTAGTAAACAATTTGATCCGTAAACATACCACTAGATTGATGAATATTTTGACAATGTAAATCGAAAAAATAATCAAACCATATACATGTGTATTATTAAGTACATATAAATCAAGCTTACTATTTAAATAATGTTTACATCTATCTGTGCATTAATGTAGAAATATAGGTAAGAAAGATAAATAATGATAAATTTGCAACGGGTAGATTACATGTGAGGAATAAAAGATGAATAATTGTAGTGCACCCATACATACCTGTCCATGGTTTTATAACAAGTCATGTGCTGGGATCACATGGCTCTTCAAACACTCTGCTCAGCCAGCTGCACATTATATTTATTCCACATTCAATCTCCTCAGATATATTCATTATCTTAACCCCCCCTACATTTATTTTACTAGTATTTTTTTGCTATAAAGATACAGAAGATGTCGGTAGTATCACCCTCCTTAATAAATTCAGTCATTTCTACAACCTCCCAAGAACAAGAGGGTTATTTAGGATAATAAACATTTTGACATATAGGGCCAGGTTCAAATGTGAACTCATCTTTCATCGTGAACATAAAAACAGCCAAGAGCGCGCCACGTGGCATATTTAGTTTGAATATTCATGTATTATTCAAAATGAATAACACTGCATTCAGTTTTATTCATTTTGAATAATACATGAATATTCATACTAAATATGCCTCATTTTGAATAATACATGAATATTCATACTAAATATGCCACATGGCACGATTTTAGTAGTTTTCATGTTCCCAACCAAAATTGAGTTCGCTTTTGAACTTTCCTCTATTTGTTAAATATAGAGATTTTAAAATATTCTTATGTTAGAAATAGTCGTTTGTATCAACTGTGGAAAAAATTAGCAAAAAGTTATTTTCCTAAATAACCCAAAAGGGACCATCTTTCAATAAAACATGATGCCTAATATGTCAATTAAACCAAACATGAAAACAAATTAAGCACATGGCACAACAAGCTGTTCAACAAATCGAATACAAGCAGAAGTTTAACCGAACCTATAAGCTATACATGAATCGAATAAGCTACAATGCCTTATTTTTGTATACATATACAAACCGAAAAAGGGATTATTATACCAGAGCAGAAATAACACACGAGCCAGACCCAAAGAACCCCGGCCAAAAGAAAGCAGATTAAAAGGGTGCATTTTACAAGCCATATAAGAATATGTTTGTTTTGATTAATTTGAGCTAGCTACCATTTACAAGATCTTGCTCTTACATATACCCATATAACCAACCATCTAATCCAATGCAAGAAAGAGGAGGCGTTACCGAATAGGAAGGCGTTCAGGCGGATGGCGTGATCGTGATTCGGTCGTCATCCAAACCGGATGACAATACACGATATATCATCTTTGCTTTTCCTTGCTAATGCCTCGGTGGTCAAACGCTTGGCTGCCGCCAAGGGATCTTTGATAGATTTCACCATCTCAACTGCCTCGTGGTTGCCCATCACCTATTCCAAAACAAAGGTATCAAAATACACACAGCTGACTATTTTTCAGACTGAAAGCCTTGAAAATCAAAGATAAGTAATAACACGATTATGCATTAGTGCCAAAAGAGAAGATAAGTATGATAACTGACGACGAACTTAAAAGATAAGAGTCAACAACGGACCTTCCACAACCCATCACTTGCCAATATCACAAGCTCTATGGTGGAGTCGATAGGTACATGTCGTGTGTCGGGTTCTGAACTTAGATGTGCTTTAAGGCTTTGGTCTCCAAAAGCACGAGCAACAGCAAGTTGGCCATTGACTCGAGGAACGTCACCTTCAGAAATAAACAACAAATTCACTATATGTTAGAAATCGCTGAAATATGACACGGTAACTGTACAAAAGATGCATGCATAGCAGTGGCAAGACTTAGGTTCACGTGAGACTGCGTGAGACCAATTCAAATATTCATACTAGAAAACACTATCAAGGTGAAAAAATAACAAGGTAAAAACCCAAACATTCACAGCAAAAATGTTGTGAAGGTAAAAAACAAATAATCCAAACCTTCACAACAAGAATGTTGTGAAGGTAAAAAAAAATCGAACATTCACATCAAAAAACACCGTGAACGTAACATTTACAGTGTTTTTACTATGAACGAACGTTCAAATTTTTTTTTTTGTACCTTCACAGTGTTTTGCTGTGAAGTTTCATGTAAAAAGTGTTGCTCTCACCGGTCTCACGGAAACAGCTTGGTCTCACGTGAACCTGACCCCCAGTGGCAATCTAAGAACTTTGCCGATGAGGGTCGGAATTAAATTTATAATTTTGGGGGATCAAAAGAAAAAATATTTTTGCAAAAGTAAAAATAATATAAAAATGAATTTTTGAAACTTCATGGGGGTTCCCTCTCTTGGTTGTACTGTACATCCGCCACAACGCACCAACCAAAGGGTAATTAGTCTAGCGGTATCCAGGTTACTGGTAGATCTCAACCTCCCATACAAAGTGAAGTTCTTTTGGATGATTTTACCTGGAAGAGTAGTACAAATCCACCCTGTTTCTCAATCCTCCTCCTTTCTGTGCGTGGTTCATGGTCCACGTAAGCTGATTGGATTCCCCCCTCTCACACAACACAGCTCTTGAATCTCCTATGTTTGCCACCCACAGGTCTTTACCATCAATGACAATTGCCGTAACTGCAGTTGAGCCACCAGGACCTAACTTTCCAGAGTTCTCGAGGATAAATTTGTCGGTAGAACGATATGCATTCTTTATTGCCTTCTCGGGATCACTCCAAAAATTTGGCTAAAAAATGTTGAGAATGCAACAGTTAATACAAAGGCATCAAAACTCACGATAAATTAATTAACATAGCTTCAGAGCCATTCCAAACTTTTTGGTGTCCTTTATCTTTTACATTTGTACCAAGACTATGGAGCGACTAGACGAGTAATGAATGAAAATATGTATAAAAGTTCATACCATATATATATCATGAAGCCCTACAACTTACATGAAAAAGAATATCTTTAAATGATAATAAAAACATATGAAATATGGTTAAATAAAATCATTATACTAATATTTTTCGAAGCAAAATCTTCAATAGGTACTTTGTAGTCAACTTTCTCCTAGAAAACCACATATGCAATAGCTATCAAGGCTAAAAATAACAAGGAAAAAGCCGAATTAAAACATGAGCTAAAATAACTGGGAGAAGACAGAAGGATTAATAAGCTAAAAAATGTATAATTTTTGGGGCCCGAAACATTTTGGAGGTCTTGTTTGGTATCTCCATTTGAGAACATCTCCCACATGGCCTTGCAGGCTTCCTCAAACATAGGAATGAGATCGGTCCAACACCGTACCGAACCATATAGTGCCCCTTTTTGTGGAACTCAAAGCTAGGACTGAAAACCGAACCGTATGTACAAGTTCGATAGCGGTTCGGGTTCGGGTTTCGGGTCCGGTTTCGGTTTCGGGACAGGAAAATCGATACTAGGACCACTTAGGATTGAAATATGGAAGTGGGTTAAAAGACAATCAAATTCGTAATGTTTCAAATGTGTATCAAAACCAGCCGCAAAAATTCATAATGTTTGAAAATCTTTCAAATGTAGGCCGGTTTTTTCCTTGATAAAAAATATTGAAGAAAATATGGATAATTATGGAGAAGGTATGGTTAGAGAGATCAGGATGATTTAGGAGACAAGAACCGAATTCCAAAACTTGTAACAAAATTGGAACTGATAACCAAACTGTTTACATGCATACAGTTCGGTTTCGGCCCGAATCGGGAATTTGGTCCTCAAGTCTCATCCCTACTCAGCTACTCTAATGTATAACATCGCTCGCTTAGTTGGCTTTTTTAAGATACAAGAAGGGAAAGATGATCACACACCTTTAAGCATTGTAGGCAAGGGACTTGATGAGAAACAATGAGTGAAGGGTATAGAACATGGTGCAACGATGTAACTGATGACCAAATTATATTTCCTATTTTGAGAGTTACACTTTTTCTAAATGACACATCATAGTTCTGTTTTATACTTGTACGGAATTCAAGGCTGTTAAAACTAAGGGGACAACTTTTCATATATATCAGCAAAGGCATGCCTAATTGCCTATTAGAGTGCAGTTCTCTAAATGCGCCATAGTTGATATAACAATCCAGAAAACACAAACGAATTGTCTTACAATGTACATATGGCATTCATACACCAAATCCGCCATGCTGTATACTTGAGATCTATAAAAAAGTGAAGAAATAGGCCTCTCCTAGCTTGCATTGGAACCTATTGGCTTCTACTGAAAAAAAAAATAGAAGGAAGGTACGCTATACCAACCTGAGGCCTTACAACGAGTTGGATTATGCCAAAAGAGCTCTATTGTACTGTGGTCTAAGCGGAGGCCGGAGGGAAAATAGATTTCCAAATTGGCTATGGGCATCTACTTTAGAAACTCTATAGATGCTATAAATTCATTCGCTTCCCATGCCCTTTTCGGTTACTAATCATAGTAACAATAACACAAACAAGAATTCAAGACACTGCCATACAATTATAATCATCAAAGAAAATTAATAGCGTTTTTGGTTGACATGATTTTTCAAATTGAGAACCGAGTACTCTTGGTACATTTCCTACATGCTTACCATCATATCATTAAAAGGAGTACATAATTACCTTTCTCTTAATCATTTTTATGATTGACTTTTGACTTGCAAGTTTATGACCATTAGACATGTATACAAATTGATCATAATGGAACCAAACAAAATACATAAAATCGGAGAATTTTCATCGGTAACATATATTGACTTGCTTGTACATAGTTAGAAAAGAACACCATCAAAGCTACCCTAAAATCACTTCAACCCAATACAAGTAGAATCTGAGTTTTGCTTCTTTTGACATAAATTTTCTTTCTTTCCACCTTGTGAATCAGAAGCAAGCATGCTTCTTGAGTCACCATAAGCCCATAAGCCACTTGACATAAAAAGAACTTCAATTTAAGGAAAACCGAAGCTTGGAGATCTTGGTCTTTGAGATTTAAGAAAAATTATCACATAGTTAAGTATAGCCTATTAAGTACAGCCTAAGTAGCCTTGTGTTTCCTCTATCATGCAGCGCTATCATTGGTTTCTAGAGTATCTTTTCTCTTCTTTTAGATGATTATGAATATGTGTGGTCCCACATACCATCTTATAAAGTAAGAAGATAATAAGGTGCAATAAGATGAAGACATCATTTGCCGTCATGTTAATAATTAACTTCAGTTTTTACCTGCTACTTCAAAATCATAAAGGGTGATTATAAGGTCAAATGGATGATAATGACAAAATAGATCACAGAGTAATTGCACATCCTAGTCATAACCACCACATCCACTCTAGAGGTCCCACCAAGTACCAACTATCCCGATTTTGAAAACTACACTAGGATAAAACAAAATCAACTCTAAAAATTCAATTATAATCAAGTCAACATGATGCATTAAAAAATTAAGATGCACATGAACTTCTGTTCTTGTCACTCTTATTAACTATCGTTAATTAAATCTGATTTATTAAATTATTCATCAACTTGGGGCAGTCACCATCAAATTTAGCACATGTCCATCAAGAAATAATAATTCCATCTTCAAATGCTAACGGAATTCCCTAGTTGTTCTTGACACCCTTAAAATGGGCAACGTGAGAAGCATCTCTTTCTTATGTGCAAGGCTCATGTCTCAACTTTAAAATGTATATAGTACCTTCTAAGCTCACGAATTCCATAAGACCGTCATTTAGTGCTATTGGCATACACCTATATTAACAGCATAGAACAAGCGAGATACCCAGTACGAAAAGACATGCAATTAACTCATAATTATTGAAGAAGCATAATAAAAATCTTTCAACACAACTGACCTAGTTACACTAGTAGACACTTCTAACTCGATCCCAAACCAGTTCAATACAGCGTCAATGTTGTATTTGAAGAAAGAGAAAAGGGCATGGTGGAGCGAGACTTACCTCACCAAGTATGTTGTTAAAAAGATTGTCTTTCAAATAACTTGGTACACAATCACCGAGGTGGCCATCAAAAATAGCAAACAGTCCGAGCTCGTGGCCCTTTACGGTTCTGTATTCGGCGACATGGTAGTCTTCCATGTCGTGTCCAGACTGCCCTTCTACCAGGTGAAATCCATGAGACACTTTGTTATTAGACGACTTGCTTTTTCCTTTTCCAGTGTCCGATGAGGATGCATCAAGGCAAGCAGCTTTCTGTGATTCCATCATAAAGGGAAAAATTTCATAAGGGAAGAAAAAAATGTTTAAATCAAGCTGAAATGTTCAGTTATAACCAACAAAAGATGATGCGAGAATGAAAGTAACACACGCAAGTCTCGAATAACAAAAATGATGCATACCAGGAAGGACTGAATAGAGTGTGAAACTACAGTAAGGACAGAGGAAGTCAAAAAAAACTTCTCACAAGGTTCCATCACTTCTGAAAAGATATGTCGTACTTAGAGGACCACGCTAAAGATGCCTTGACGTGTATGACACAACCTCTTAATTTGCATATCATTTTTTTTAATCAAGAAGCAAACACTTTGAAGGAACAACGGAGTTTATCATTCAAAAAAACGAACTATATCAGTACACACACAAACGCCATCCCCCTTTTCATGTGAAATTCGTGTTTGTCCATGAGTGTTGGGGCTGTGCCGACTAAAGAAATAACAAAATGCAAATCACATATGCCCTCCTCTCCTAGAACAAAATTCCAATATCCAATTCTAAATTTTTTTCACATCAGGGGTCTGGTTGAGATTAGTATTAGCAGCTTAGAATTATACAGTAATACCTTGACATGTGGTTTCGCCAAAGATATCTATTACAAGTCACTCGTGAAGTCCAAATGTATAAAATACGTTCTTTCCCTTAAGAATTGTATCTTATTCATCCAATCTTAATGAACATTTAAAATCCTCTCTTGTTCTTCATGCTCTTCAACGAAAATTAGTTCGCAAACATTTTTACATCACCTTCGCCATTAATTCCAGAAATTATCAAATCACAAGCAGCATTCTATATCCACATCAATTAAACAGATTAAGAAATCCAAAACCACCTCAACCTAATTTCTAGAAATAAAGATAAACCCTCCCCCTCAAAGGAAAAAAAAGTTAATTTTCAAGCTTTGGACGCCTTTCTTCGAAGTTCTTAACTACAGAAGTTATAAAATGATCATCAAACAATAAATAAAGTACTAAGTTCAAATTAAAATTTAAATATAGAAATACTAGATTTAATTTTCAAAATTGTAACTTCTACATGTCTGTAAACAGATTATGATCTTTTTCTATAACCAAATGGATACAAATTACAGGTCAATAAGGTTGCAACCACTCAATCAAACAAGGATAAGCATGCCAAAATTGAACACATCCACTTGAAGATATTATCAAAATCAAACTTCATAAACATAACTTATTATTACACACACAAATCTAAAACGATCAAAACACCAAAAATTTCAACATCAAAAGGAACCAAATCACACGGAACTTCAATTAAATTCAATAAAACTAATCAAAAATCATTCAAACAATTCAAAATTCACCTTGATTTTGTTAAGGATTCCACCAGTTGCAACTGGATATCTCTTCTCCATGATGATGATCCTTTTGCCCTATCTATCTCTCTCTAAAACATAAAAATCAAAAACAAAAACGAAAATTCTTTCCCGCGGTTTTATAATTTTATAATGAAATCAATCAATCAAAGAGTTTTTAGTTCGTCAAAATTGGTAGACGATAATCACACAGAATGATTTCACACACACACAGATCTTTCTCTCTCTCTCTAAAATCTCTCTTTCTCTCTCTAAAATCTCTTTTTTTCTTCTGCAAACTGTTTGAAGTCAGAGACAAATCTCCAAGTCTTCGAAAGGGAATACAGGGTCGTTTACTTTATGGCGGTTTTATCAAGAACATAGTAGATGATATTATACCCCCTTCGACTTCTAGTTTTTGTCAAAAATGGTCCCTTACTAATTTCAATTTACAACAAACCCCCCTTCTCTTCATTTCTATTCATCACCCCAACAACCGATTTGAGTTATGTTTGGCAAAAATAAACTAGTTTTCTTTTATAAGGTTCATTTAGGCTTCGTTTAGACTACATTTTTGGCAATTTCGAATTGAAAATTTGGTAGTTTGAGACTAAGTCTGCCACAAGATGCGCACGAAGAGATTCGAACCTAGGGTGAATGAGATACCATTCACATCCCCCACAAGTCTTGTGGTTAAAATAAACTAGTTTATATTTACCTTATTTTTTAGGTATATGTTTGGAGGGTCAGGTTCACGTGAGACCAAGTTGTTTTCATGAGACCGATGAGACTAACATTTTTTACATGAAATTTCACTGTGAAGGTACGTTCACGATGTATTTTGATGTGAAAGTTCAATTTTTTTACCTTCGCATCATTTTTGCTGTGAAACAGCTTGGTCTCACGTGAACCTGAGTCTATGTTTGGATAACTTAGCTTATAAGCTAGTGTATTAAAACACTACTTGTAGTAGCGTTGATGAGCTTTTTGTCACGTTTTCTAATTATACGGCATTTAATAATATTAACTATTGTATGTAATAATTAGTTTTATATTCTTTCAATCAATATATTTTTAATATTTAGTTTTTCACTATCTTGCTTGTATTAATTAACATATTATATTATTAAAAAACTATTTTAATTAGATATTTCATTTAATTATATTATAAAATATTAATAACGGATTATTTATTGAATATATTTTTTTGTCATTTTACATACTCATAAATTAAGTTTTGTCAAATATAATTTATTCATCAGTTAGAGGGTGTTTGGGAATGCTTATTTAAAACAACTTATGACTTTTGGTAAAAGTGTTTATTAACTTATATGGTGGGGAAAAGGAGTTTTCTAAAAAGTGTTTGGATTAGCTTATTAACTTTTAGGGGGTTTTGATAAGCAGTTTTTGATAAGTTAGTAGGGAGTGACTTTTCAAAAATGACTTATTAGCTTTTAGGGGATGAAATAAGGAGCTTTTAAAAGTAGCTATCCAAACACTTTATTTTAACTTATTTGCTTCTATAGGATGAAATAAGTTATAAGCACCTCCAAATAAGCCCTCCCAAACACCCTCTTAGCTTATAAGTTTATCAACTACTAACTTATTAGCTAGTTTGTCAAACAAAGCATAAAATCGATACGTGTAACCCGACGGAAATTTACGAAAACTACCATGGGTTTTCACGAATCCAAAAACTTAGCAAAGTACGGGTTGGTTTCCTTGAGATAAACTTTTTGATTGTTATCAAGTGGATGGAGGATGATGAGTAAACATGAAGAAACTAGTTGGCAAAAAGTTGTTTGACCAAGTCAAAAGGACTCAAACAAGAAATGTCTAATGTCGATGAAGGTCCAAGTGTAAATACGGTAAGGTTCGTTGTACATACTTGGGATATTTCTATGAATCCTTTTTAACAATAAAAAGATTAACTAAAGTTGGCTTATCAAATATATGTTTCACTCAATAGTAAGGTGTAAAAAGAGATAAGCCAATAAATAGGCCTTGTAAAAAGGATTCATAGATGAATAGGCCTTGTAACAAAAAGCAAATGATGCCAATAAATCTACTATTTTATTTTTGATCCTTTCTCCCAATATTTAGTGAGGATTGTGTGAAGAAGGTAAATCGGCTTGGAAGTAGTAACATAAGCAAGAAAGGACTCGTAATATGGTCGTCTCGTAAAATATTCACCATTTTCGTGTATTTTTAGACCTTGTCACAACATTTAGATGGAGCCTTGTGTAGTGTTTTCATTTTTAAAAACACACAAACATGTCTAATTTATCTTATTTGAAGGTTGGTAAAAAAAAAGAAAAAAAAAGAAGAAGAAGATGTATATATAGAGAGAGAAAAGAGTTTCGTTGTTAACCATAAATAGTGTGTTAACTTTGTTAACCTATTACAACCAATGAAATTGTTCCATTACTTTTGGTCTTTGAAAGACATATTAGGTCATCCTTAACCGTACCCCTCATACCTGCTGCCATCTCAGCGCCACATCAACTTTACCAACACCTTACCAACACCATACCATACCATCCTTAACTGTACCAATTCCATACCCCTCTAAATAATTAATTAAAAAAGAGAGAGAGAGAGAGAGAGAGAGAGAGAGAGAGAAGAAGATAGAGATAGAGAGAAATGCGGGGTGGGGTGGGGTGGGGTGGGTAAGCAACCGGTACTACCATGCCGTTCCACTTCGCAGCGCCGCCGACATCTCCCTCTTCCGCCATCAATATACTCGTCCGCCGTCTGCATCCCCGCCGCCATCGTACTTCTCTATCTCTGCCGTCTGCATCGCTACCATCGTACTCCCCCACTGTCCGCATCGCCGCCATCGTACTCCTCCAACCGCCGCATCATCCTCCATATCGCCCTCGCCGCCGCATCCTCCATCCCCGCCCTTGTTGCCGCATCCTCCATCGCCGCCCTCATCGCCGCATCCTCCATTGCCACCCTCTCCGGAGTGAACCAGATCTGATGGAGGCGGTGCACATGTGTCCACCGGTGTGGAGGAGGATGGCGGCGGTGCACATGTGTTCATCGGGTGGAGACGGAAGGCGGCGGCAGTTGCACATGTGCACACATGTTTTGCAGGAGTACACGTATGTATTTTAATTTATTTGTGTTTTTCCAAAATACCCTTATGCATGTGTGTTTACTGAATTTTTAAATTTAGAATTATTCAAAATTCCCTAATTATAGGAAATTAATCTTGACTCTAAATTTAGATCATCAATGGTTATGATATGGTTGTCATAAATTAACAAAATTAATACATTATTTATGGTTAGCAACAAAACTCAATCCTATATGTATTTTTCTCTACAACAAGAATAAAGAGGTTGTTTCACCCCTAATTTGCCTCATCTGATTTTCTGACACAATATGAATCAACCAAATTTAGTAAACAAAATTTTGTATTGTTATAATACATTCAAAAAAAAATATACAAACAGAAGTGTGAGTTTACTTTATTAATTGTTATATCATTCATGTGTTTAGTAAACAAATTTTTATTAATTGTTATATCATTTTGGTACCCGAATTCCAAGCACATATATGTAATGTAACTTCTGTTTTCGCAATATAGGAAACAAAATAACTATGAATATACAAAAGCATTATAAACATAACTGAGATAAAGTGTTTTGTTAAAATATAGATGTACAAAAGTTGTAAAGATTTATGCGGTGTTTGTTTTTTTTAAAATAAGTTCTTAGTTGTCATTTTATGTCTAATTTGATTAGATATAAGATAATTTAGACCATTTTTAAGTGGTTTTTGATAAATTAAGTAATAAGGTAGCCGCTTAATCAAATATTTTTTTTAGTCTAGCATCATTATTTCGATTTCAACGTCAATTTTAGCCTAGATGCATCCCAAATTTGCAAAAATGCAAAACACGAAGATTGTAGAGCTACATGTTGGCTTTAGAAAACTTCTTAAGTCACTTAAATCGGGGATCCGATGTACGGGATATGTTTAAAACTCCACAATCTAACGGATTTGTCAATGTCCTTTTATTATTGTTTTTTCGTTTTGTCCTTTGATCATCGATGTTCACTTCAATTGACCTATTTAAGCTGAACTTTTTAGGGATAAAATAGACAATTATACATATTTAGAGGTTTGTCCGTTTACAAAAACAATAGTCTTATTGATTCAAATTTCAGACTTCACACACTATTTCTTAAATATCACAAATGAAATCAGACTTCAACACCTCTTAAAAACAAATGTCTACCTTGGTTTGTGTTTGTTTCTATGTTTTCAAGTTTGAATTGGCTCAAATGTCTGAGTCAACCAAACATTTGAGATTTCAACGTGTTTGTTTTCTTTAATTCTTTAGATGATCTTATATCTGAAAAGGGTCTGATTCATGCAGATGTGCCCTAGCCTCTTTTTTACTTCAGACTTTCTCCATTGATCCTCAACCATCGCCTCCATCAAGTTGCTTCTCCATCGACTAGCTTCTCTATCAACTCCATCAACCAGCTTCTCCATAAGCTTTTGTCATCAATTGCATCCCTCAAACAGTCGATTCCATCCAACTCCATCACTTCAGGTTTCTTCATCGACCCAAAATTCTCCATCGACTATGTCGCCTTCAAGGCATGTTTATAAACCGGGTATTTTTCTTTGTGTTTCTATGTTAGCGGATCATATAATTGGATTTCTACAATCGAATTAGGTTCGACTTCCACCATCGATTTGGGTTTCTTTCTTTGCGTTTTTTGACATTTCTGGTTTCTATAAGCAAATCATATTTTGTTATCATTTGGAACAACTTCGATTTTGGATGTTTGCACATTTCATTTGAGTTACTATGTTAGAGAACAACGAATTGAAAATCAACTTTAAATTTGATTGATCATTTGGAAATCGGTTTTAAATATGAAGGTTGTTGCTTCAAATTGCCATGACAACTACTGTGTTTGTTGTGTGTCTATTGGTTTGCAGCTAGATGATGGTCTTCTAACTTTGAAGGTAAATGTTGGTGATCCAAACTTTTTTGGTTTTGCCGGGCCAAAATTGTTGATCAAATTTATTTGTGATGTTGTCATGAGCCTATAGTTGGGTTTGTTATGAGCTACAATGAATAAAGATTATGTTTGGCTTTCAATAGTTTCCTAGTGCTTAGGATTTTTAAGAAATTGGATTGTAGACCTTCAATTATAACGTATGTGGTTTACGATGATGCTCTAAGATTATATCACCAGATGGATGTGGTTTACAATTGTCGTCCAAATCTGTGTACAGTTGATTATTTGGTTCTTGCTTTATGTTCGCAAGGAGGAATGGTTAACGCTAGGAATAATATTGAACGCAATATTATTTAGTTTGAATAATATTGAAAGTTATATTATTTAGTCTGAATAAATCCACACTGAATATGTCAAGTGACGCGCTCTCGGCAATCCTTACGTTCACAATGAAATATGAGTTCTCATTTGAACCCGACCATAATATATATATATATATATATATATATATTAGAGAGAGAGAGAGAGAGAGATGTTCAA
The DNA here is from genome assembly GCA_030169165.1 of Centaurea solstitialis. NCBI lineage: Eukaryota > Viridiplantae > Streptophyta > Magnoliopsida > Asterales > Asteraceae > Centaurea > Centaurea solstitialis. Next base: position 10,445,012 of record CM058043.1, read on the forward strand.
ATGAAAAGTGCTAAAAGATACGAAGTAGATAAGTAATTTTAACTGTTGATACGGTTGAGATCATAGTTGACTAGTCAAAGATTGCGGCTTTGACCAGTCAAAGTCGTCATCTTTGACTGGTCAACTATGATCTCAATCGTTGATGAACGCAATTCACGAAGGGTGATTGGTCAAAGTCGTCTTTATTGACCGGATGAATGGTGGAGGTCATTTCTCTACTTCGTATTTTTAGCACTTCTTATTTGAACTTAATACTCTGTGTGTGTGTGTGTGTGAGAGAGAGAGAGGGAGAGAGAAAAAAAGATAGAGAATTAAGGAGAAACCTCTATGGAAGCTTTAAAATTTTATGAAAATTTTGAATTTTTTAAAATAAAGTGTACCATTTAATCTCTTTATCTTTTCATTTTCTCTATTTATTTATTTATTCATTTTAGTCAATTTACTCTTTTAAAATAATAATTATTATTTATATTTACTTATACTTTTACTTTTACTAAAAGAGTTTGTTTAATTACTTTCCTTAGTAAGTTCATAAAAATTAACTATTACATGTTATTATTTATTTATTTATTTGTACTTAGTAAGTTTATAATTGGATAAGAGGACAATGCTAAAAAAATCATTTTTTACTTAGTATAGTAGGTTTATAATATGTGGATAAATTACACTAATTATCATACTTTGCATTTATAGAATATTTTTTGTTTTCACCACTTAAGGCACAATGTTATGACATAGTTTTTTTTAATATTCTAAAGCACTCCTAGGAAAAAAAAATCTACTTAACAATAATAAATTAAGCAGGAATAAGATGTAACTTAGGCTTAATTTCATAAAGGAGTTATTTTAATTGGTTATCATAGTGGCATGTTAAATAAACGTGAATAGTTAGTTATTCACACAATCTATATGAACAACACACAAAATAATATTATTACAACAACTTTATGAAAATTGCAAACACATACGTTACTCAAACTTAATGTTATGTTTTCCTGCCGATAAAGTTCTTCATTTTCTCCTCAAGATAAACCATTTCCATCATTTTGCCATAATACACATATACATTCTTACAATCAAACAAAAACAGAGTCAAAATAATATATAGGATCGAATTCTAGTGAGAAAGAGTTAACATAATATATATAGTTAAATTCGGGGGTCAGCTATCCCCACCCCTAACTCACATAAATCCACGGTCTCACCAGTGCATTCACACCACCTACCCACACCCCTTAAACGAGGTGGGGGATAGAATTCACCTATAATTCGCCTAGGATGAAATACATTGAGATGCATTGTATCAACTTCCTTCTAAAGCGCAATTGATGACCGAGCTTGAAGATTAAAAGTGATCAATAGTTTTGATATACTTCTCACATTTTTCATGTTAAACTCAATTTCTTATATAATCCTTCTTCACCTTATGTGTATGTAAGTATCCTTCAAACATTACTTATTAATCTTATAATAGTCAGCAACTAACTTATCAACAATTCTATTAATATTAATTATCAGCTAATTGATGAGCTAGTTTTTTAAACATAGTCTGCAATCTTGTAAATTATTAGCATATATTTTGTTAGAAAATCACTTATTTATCTTAAAAAACCTAAAAAGGTATTATAACTAATAATATGTGATGTTATGTAAAATATTAGTCTAAAATATTATCTAGTATAAAAAATCGTCACACACAAATAAAAATATTATTAAATGGCCAATTATGATATATTTAAAAACCAATTTTCTTTTTTTTGTAGAAACAAGTAACTTCATGAAAAAACAAATATTCTAATTCATAAACGATCAACAAATAATATAAATCCAAATAAAAATATAAAAGATTTGATTATTTTGTCAACCACTTCAATTCATCTTACCTCCACAAGGGGTATAAATTCAAACGTCTCTTCTTAATCACCATGTATCCATTGCTATATAATATAAACCTTGTTCTAGATTTTAATTTCACAATAGCAACCACAACAATATAAACAGTTGTTTTATTCATAAATAGAAGAAAGAAAATTACATATGGCTCAAAAAATTGTAATAATCAACACTATTGTTTTACTTCTTATGGTGACAGCAAAAGCAGAGATAATCCACGGAAACTTTAACAAAGATTTTGTCATCAATTGGGGCCAAGGACATGGGAAAATCATAGACAATGGACGAGTAGTCAAATTATCACTGGATGAGCAATCTGGATCAGGGATTAGGTCTAAAAACCGACATTTGTTCGGAAAGATCGATATGCAACTAAAGCTCGTACCTGGGAATTCTGCTGGCACCGTCACAACATTTTATGTATGTTACTTTCCCTTGTCTTTAAGGTACTTTTCTTGAATAAAATGATTATATGGTATTTGAGAAAGTTGATAACGAAAGTGGATTGTTTATAGGTTTCTTCTCTTGGGCCAAATCATGATGAGATTGATTTTGAATTTCTTGGTAACCTTAGTGGAGATCCTTATATCCTCCACACAAATGTAATCGTTCAAGGAGAAGGTGGACGAGAGCAGCAATTTTATCTGTGGTTTGATCCCACCAGAAATTTCCATACCTACACGATTTTGTGGAATCCTAGAACCATCATGTATGATCCCTTTATATCTACTCCTCAAGTCTAATATGGTTCGTCTATATAATACTCGTGAATACACCATGTACATTACGGGTAGAATTTTTTTTTCTTCTAAATAAAGCTTCTCAATGATAAATAATTGGAACTTTTGAAGGTTTTGTAAAATATAGTAAATTATAGTATGATGCTTAAATAAAAGAAATAAGAAGAGTTTAGAGTTGTTAGGTCTAATCTAGACCAACAAAAGTACATTGTTAATTCTTGCGTGCAGATTATACGTTGATGGAATTCCTATAAGACAATACAAGAACATGCCAAACTATAATGTTCCTTTCCCAAATGGACAACCTATGTGGATCTTCTCTAGTATTTGGAACTCAACATGGGCCACAAGAGGCGGCAAAATTCACATAGATTGGAAATTTGCTCCCTTCACTTCTTTATATAGGAATTTTAGGGCGCAAGTATGCACAAAATCTGCTCCGCCGTCATGTCATCAAGAGCCGTGGATGACCGAGTTGTTGGATAGATCCGGTGTAAAAAAATTGAAATCTGTGCAGAAGAGATACATGATTTATAACTATTGTAGTGATGTTGGACGATATCCTCACGGGCTTCCTATCGAATGCAAACACTCGTAAAGAAGTTCATCAAGTGATTAACAGATAATAAGAATATTTAGAGATAACATTAGAATTTGCATGTTTAATATTATTTACAATGATAATATATGTTTGAAGCATATACAAATAAATGATATCATACAATATGATTTTCAGTGTCAAAATATGATACTCCCATCGTTTTTAGTGATCGTAAGACTTCATAATCTATTGATGTTTGTAGTAATAAGATAGTAATGTCTTGCATTTGCCAACAATGTTTAGAAGAAAGGATCTTGATAGTTGGTACAAAACATTACGAAAAATATATTGTTTCGATAATCCGAAAGCTTATAAATTATTTACTATAATGTGTAACTTGGTGTATAAATAAAACGACACATCCAAACCAAATCCAATTTGGGCATTCTTACAAAATGATCACCATTAAGAAACATCCATCAAAGACTCCATCAAGTAAAACATGAAGGTCCCTTGACATTTGACAACATGTCACAAGGCCGTAAGTAAAATCATTAAATCAACAAGATAATTAAGTTAGGATAGAGCCTCTAAATTGTAATTTTCTAATTGTTTATTCGATTTATATAAAATAATCTTTGTGCCCAAAAAACCCTTAAAGTCAAACTTAATAAAATTATAATTGAAAGGGTTTTTAAATTATAGGTCTTGAAAATGATTATCGGACTATTAGAGCATCTCCAACAGCTTCTCCAAAATGAAGAAAATGAAGAAAAATGGAGATTTTGTACACTTTTGGTCCCCAACAGATTCTCCAAAGTTTTCTCCAAAATGGAGAAAGTAGGAGAGAGAGTGCCAAAATCTCCAAATTTGGAGAAAGTTGTTAAAATCTCCAAAATTAATTACGAAGAGAGAGAAAATGATTTTTTATTATGTCCCACCAATGAGAATGCTTAAAATAAAAGTTGAGGAGAGAGAAATAATATTTTAATAAATATATGTAATAATTAAATAATTTAAGCAATGATTTTATCCCCAATATGGAGAATCTGTTGGAGTAGAATGATTTTTTTTATAGAGATTTTGGATTTTGATTCTCCATTTTAGAGAATCTGTTGGAGATGCTCTTACTATCTTAAAATTGTTAGATTTTGGTTTTCTTGTTTGACAAAGTACCATTCATATTGATTGATAATACATTGATTTATTAGTAGAGAACCACTTCAATACTAAATAAGAAAAAATAAAAAATAAAGAGGGCTAGCTAAGGTGTGGGGCGAAAGTCTCACTACCAGGGTTCGAAACTTCAAATCCCACGGTCGATACTTTCCAGAGATATCCAGACTCTGGATCTGATCCTTCGGGACCGATTCGGGTTGGTCCATAGAGCCCCTAAAACCTGCTGATCGGGTTCACCTATAGGTTGGACTGGGTAGCAGCGGATTAGTGGGATTGCCCGTAAGGAGGCCTGATATCGCTGAAACGTAAGTGTACGTTAACTTGTCGTTAAAAAAAACTAAACCAAAAAAAAATATATGATTATCACGTTAGTGTAAAAGGATACGAAGAAAAATATATATGAATTGTTCATTTCTTTTTGAAAGTATGTACGTTCTTAAATAAAATTCAAATAATCCATATAACCTCTACATTATTTGTAGTTAATTTGAAATTATTATAAATGAACACGATAAATTGCATTAAAGATACAGAACAATTTTTACATGATTCTTATTTTGAAAAATCAACTTTCGAAACATCATTAAGGTAGAATTTGAAAAAAAAAATAGATCATTGAACTGGACATGACCGAACAAGTTAGGAGAATATAATTAAACTAGACAGAACAAGTGTTAGTCTAGTATTGAGTACGATTAGATATGGACAAGACAAAACCGGACAAGTCATCCCAAAAGTTATTTGATAGTTTTATACATCATAGTTATATTTAACACAAAAAAAGTAAATAAATTAACTTAAGCGAAAATTTTCATAGTAGTTTGAAAAAACCCAATTTGTACAGAGAAAAAAAATATGTTTTATTTTGTTTGGAATATTCCTCAGAAATGTAGGGTTGACCCCAAAGTATGTGTTTGTGGGTGGAAGCAGCATGGTGAGGGGGGATGGGTGGCGCTCTCTTGCCGATCAGATTAATCGTTGAATGCACGACAATAACAATGGTTGTGGAGGTAAAGACATGAGTGATTAGTGGACAACACCGTATGTGATAGTGGTGGTGGTAGCAGTTGACAATGATGGAGGAGGTGGTTGTAGTCGATGTAGTGGCGGTGGTGGGTAGTGGTTATAGCAGCTGGTGGTGGTGGTGTATGGTAGAGATGAGTTAGCCCGTTGTGGTATTGTTGGTGGCGATCAGTGGTGGAGAAGTGGAGGTAGCCAATGGTGGTGGTGGTGATAGCCAGTGGTGGTTGGTGATCGACAATGGTTATGGAGGTCGTGATGGATGTAGAGGTAGTCAATGTTGGTGGTCGGTGGTAGATGGTAGTTGACTAGTTGTGTTGTGGAGGTGGCGATCGATGAAAGTTGGTGAGGCGGTGATGGAGGTTATTCTAGTGAACGGGAAGATGGAGGTGGCCAACAGGGCTACTAAGGATGGTAATGGTGGGGGGGGGGGGAGGTTAAGATAGGTACCCTCTTACTTGGCTCTAGGCGGGTATGGGGATCCCAACCCCATCCAACCGTCCCCGATTAATCACCCAAATCCTGTCCCATTTAAATTCGGTCCCTAACCTAATGACTCGGTTTAGACCCGATTAAATGTTCCAAAAAAACATTATAGATTTTAATTACCTTTTATTTTAAAATAGGGTTTAATATCCCAAAAATGTATCTAAGTTATCACATTTTGCTATTGTGTGTATTGTACTTAAAAACCTACCATTTAATGTACCAAAAGTTTTAAAACGTACCATTTAGTGTATCATGAAACTTGTTTGGCAGGTAGCCGGTCATCTTCTCTGCAAACTCCGACCATTTTTTTTGGCGAACTCCGATAATCTTCTCCGGAGAACCCTTTTTTCCATCGAAAACTCATCTTCTTTCATCTCATTCGAACTTTCCCCCTTCCTACACTACATTCATACCCTTTCGTTTCTTTTTCACTAATCCAATGAAAACCCACACCCACTGCACTAATCATTTTTCCAGCAAAGGTGTGAGGTCTGGTGGTCATTGGAGATGGAGATCTGGTGGCCGGCGGTTAATGTGTGAGGTTCGATGGTCATTGGTGTGAAGTCTGGTGGTCTTCGGAGATCGCTGGTTTATAGGTGAAAAAGAAGGTAGAAGATGGTGGTCGTTAGAGAAGACACCGAGAAGAAGATCAATAAGTGGTCGAAGATGGCGGTGTGACCGGAGGTCGCAAGTTTACAAGTGAGAAAAAGGTCGAAGCTCATGGTCGCCGGAAAAAGATGATGGTTGCCGAAAAAGAAGCCGAAGTAGGGATGACCAGCTGATAACTTACTATAAAAGATCACGATACACTAAATGGTAAGTTTTAAAACATCAATACATTAAATAGTAGATTTTTAGATACGATACATTTTAAATTTATGTCATGACAACATAAATATATAAGTACCTATATAAATGTGTATATTTTGATTATTTTTAGTTATCAAAAGTTTAACCTAAATTCTGAAATTCTATCGACCACTACACCCACTGTCGAGACTGCCCTCAAGTGTCACCGGCGGCGACTCCTCACCGGATTTCTCCTAACTCGCCGTCGTCTTCAATACAGCAGGTTTTCCAATTTCAATGCTTTATTCTTCACCCTTGATTTCTTGTTACTGTGATTAGGGCTTCTGTGATTAGGGGATAATTAGGCTGCTATTTAGACTTTTGATGTTTTTCCAAATCAAGATTTATGCTCATTGTTACTGGCCATGTCTGAATATGTGCATTGCATATGCATAATCACTTCAGCTGTTAAGTTTAGGGTTTAGGGTTTAAGGTCAGAAAAACTTTAGATTTTGTCACTCATCATCAAGTGCTACCTTGCTCAACTTTTCTAGATATAAAAAATTGATGATATTGATATTATTTGTTGCTTTTGGTTGACATGTATGTAGATCAAGATGAAACATCAATCAACCATTCGTGGGTTTTCGTTTGAGATTTCGTATATCCGTCTTGAGTGTTTTGATATGTTGTTGTAGCTATGGATGGTTGCGTTTTTGCTTTAAAAAATGTATATGTTTCATTGAAGCCAATTAGACTCATTTGTATAAAAACTTGGTCAGGCACCACCGGGGTTAGAAGGCCTTTGTTCTGCCGGTTCTCCTATTGATCTTCTAAATCTTCAATTGAAATCTTATGGCTAAATCAAGGTTCGGCAAGAAACGAGGTACGACTTATACCTATCTCTCTCTCTCTCTCTCTCTCTCTCTCTCTCTCTCTCTCTTTTGGTTTCCTTTTTGATGTTTCGTTTTTATTTGATTTAGTTGGTAATCATGTTATAGGGTTTAGCCGTCCGAAAACAAATGAATCGACGAAGAAGATTATGACCAAGCGTGCTAGAAGAAATCCCATTGAAGATGAAAAAGTTCCAGATAGTCCATCCTCTCCAAGTGATTCAGGCAAGTGAAGTAGTTGTTTTCAAGATTTTATTTTGGTATATTGTGGTTTAACATATTACAATCCGAACAAGAAATTGTTGCCCATCGTGATATATAGTAGCACAATTTTTTTCTTTCTGTTTTGAGCGTGCCTTATAAAACATTTAGGTGTAGTCTAGCATTAACTGGTATCACTTTTATTAAATCAAGATTTATAAAATATAGTTAGTTTTTAATTACAAATTATATATAACTCTATTACAGTTAAATACATTTTTGTACATCTTTTTCAAGTTGCTCTTATGTAACTAGTTTTAATCATTTTTCAGTCGTTGTAAATGCCTTAACAGTAATTCCAATAGCAATATAAAGATATGACAAATTGCTATTATCGATCTTTGCATAAATGAGGAAATGATATATTGCAGGCACTTCATCTGAGGAGCACTCAGATATAGCTTCAGAAGAGGAACAAGACGAGGTGGTTGCTTACAAAGAACCATCAATGTATGATAATTTGTTAAAGACACTTGGGTCAGCTAGTGAATCGATTGCTGATGCTTATAAGAGGAGGTAGTTTGTTTCTATTAAAACTTTTAACTGTATATCGATTAAAAAACGAAACTTGTTTTTGCTTTTAAACCACCCATTGCATTTTTTTTTTGGGATAAAAACTCATTATATTGATTTCCACTACCAATGGCTGGACTACGATCTGCTAATATCAAACTAACCTTTGTTGGTTGCTTCTAGGCAACGTGCAGAAGAAGGTAGAAGTGACACAGATGAAGAAGACGAGGAGGATGATTTAGACTCCTTAAGTGGCTCCGAAGAAGACGAGGATGGTAAAGAGCACATAATTTAACTGCCAGTTTCTAGATAATTGTAATTCTAGTACTTCTAACTTCTATCTTTTTTATGATTAGGAACTGAAAATGGATCTCCTGGTGCTTTAGACCTAACTGATATACAAGGATCTAGTTTGGCAGACATCGTAGAACATAGTGAAGATGATGACGATGATGAGGCATCTGATATGGATGGAGAAGAAGAAGAATTTGAAGAGAACGGTCAATCTATTGCAAAAGAAGCAGAGATCTCAAGGTGATTCTAATATTTCAGTGTCTATTTGAGTGTGCGTTTGTGTTTCTTATTTGAGTTTATTTTTTTCAATTATAACAAGCTTTTTTGACTTTTGCGTTTGATTTATATCATCATTCTTTTTGATGTGAATCTTATATGCAGTTCATTCTCTGGTCACCTGGACTATAAATTACAGAAAGATGAGGTTGAAAATCTTTCAAGTAAAAAAGGGAAATATAAATGGAAGGTTGATGCAGCTAACTGCAAGTGGGTGGCAACTAGAGAGCTGATTTTAGAGGTATTCTGGTTTTTATGCAACACTCTTACATTGAACATGCTTTTTATCTTGTACTTAAACATAAAACTATAATCCTTTTGTTGGACTTCTATTTTGTTTCTACTTTCTTTGGTCTCTTTTGCTGGATTCTGCAGGCAGTCATGTGTACATCATATAGGACAACTTCTGCAAGCTTAATGGCTTATTTATTCTTGAATTAAGTTGTTGAATAATGCATAACCTGTGATTTGTGAATAAGAATCTAGACTTTATAGAATCACTGGAACAAAGCTATATTTTTTACTCTTTTGGGAAGATTATGTGAGGACAGATCATGCTCCATTAAATACTTAAGGGTGTTCTTCAATCTTTGTTATCTTTGCAGGATTCCAAGATGAATTCTCCTTACGGTCTAAATCTGAAGTTATATGACCATTGGTTAGATAGCTACAAGGCGTCAGGAGGGCATGATCTTCATTCATCAAGACAGAGATCATTCTTCTCCCTTTGTAAGTGAATGATAAAAGGGCACTTGGGAACTAGTCTTTTGTTTGGTCCTTGGTGTAGTCATGTCTTTTTTCTTTTTAATTTTCTTTTTTAGCAATAGCGTTGATGTTGATTGATTCAGTATCTTACCAACTTATTTATATAGGCAACAGTTACCGGGATATATTGCACCACAACAAAAAGCCATTTTATCTTAAAAGCAGGGAAGAAGACTCAAGTATAATGGACGCCTATTTGTTGCACTCGGTGTGTACATCTTTTATTTCATTTTTTCAATACTTTTCACAAAGTAACATTTTGTTTATGAATTGGAAGGGTGACCAAGGGATTGTTTTTCATTTGTGCAGCTGAATCACGTGTTTAAAACAAGAGATCTTGTGACGAAGAATGACAAAAAGCTGGCAACTCGTAAAGAGGCTAATCGTGAGGAAATTCTAGACAGTGAGAATTTCCTTGACCAGGGATTCACTCGGCCTAAGGTATTGTATCATTGGTTCTTATGTCATCATTTGGCCACTCAGTATATTTATCATTGTCTGCCACAACGGGTCGACACCTCTGCCAATCTTTAAGAACGTTCCAGATTGAATAAGACATATTTTTTTCCGCTTGTATGAATTAAGTTCTTTGGAAGTACCATCAATTATATCATATTTTTCATTCAAATTTAGTACTATTAGATATATGCATGTAACTATGTACGTATATATACATACATGAAAGTTGTGTAAAAATGAATTAAATAGTTAATTGATTTATGTCATTTTTAAGTTTAACCATTATATGATATTAAATATCATTAAGCAACATTGAGGGAAACTTTGTCCAACCTGGCCCTGTCTAGTGCTGGTTGTACCAAACACCGGACAAATAACTTGTCTTGCCGGTCTTGTTCTTTTGTCTTGTCTGATCCTGTCCTCTTGTCTTGTTAGGCTTTTTCTGCATACCAAATTCTAGAAAACCGAGCTCATTGTGCTTGTTCTATGTCTTTCTAAAGTTATAATGTTGCTTTTGTTCTGTATAAACTATCCAGTATATACTACAAGCCAGCATGATCATGTTTGTAGTTAATTCTGAACAAATGTTTATCTTGAATCACTTATGCATTGTGGGCAGCTTGGTGAATTATATTATCTATGCTGTATAGAATATAAAATTTTCATGACATTTTTGCTTTCACTTATGTGTATTATAGTTACTATGTCAAGTGTTGAGCAATAATGCTTGTGATCAATTTCAGGTATTGATCTTATTACCAATGGCAAGCATTGCATATCGAGTAATCAAGAGGCTGATTCAGTTGACCCCTTCAGGGCATAAGGCAAGTGTAAATAAATCTTATCGATGAATAATTGTCATGGCTATAATGGGAAAAAGATGTGTACATGAACAGCACTGTGGACAAAGAAAATTACTCGAAATATGATTTTTTTTTTGTTTTGACAGGTTAATGTAGAGCACATTGATCGCTTCTCTGATGGGTTCGGCCCTGGCCGATCTAATGAACAGCCGGATGAGGATGGTATCTCCAAGCCATTGAAAACCTCAAAGCCTTTAGACTTTGAGGCACTTTTTGGAGGGAATAACAATGATCATTTCATGATCGGCATCAAGTTCACCAAGTAATTTATGTCCTCTATTTGTTTGCATCAAAAGACTATAACATTACCTATGTGCACTATCAAGTCTTCTAATAGTCTGATTTACTTAAATGGCTTCTGGATCAAATGCAATAACCTATCAATTGGATATTGATATTTTATCAGCTTCTATCCGATCTTTTTTTGCTCTTTTTTACCCACTCTCTGTCTCGAACTCATTTAGTGGCGCACAACTAGGGCTCTATTTTTACTTGCCCACTTATGAAAACTCGGAATGTCATTTTATACAATTGTAAGGGGTTCTGATTGATACGTGAGTTACTTATTATTCCGAGTTAAGATCATGAGTACATGATGCATGCATATTTCTCTTCATTTCAGTATGATAAGCATTTTGACCAAAATACGTTATTGAGTTTGAGCCTATTACTTTTGGAGTTCATAATTTTTTATTGAGCATTTGCAGTGTAAGATCTGAATATTTTGCTTTCTCTCTCTCCGTTTTTCATGGATCTGAATACTTTGATTAAATTCCAAGCACCTCAGGAGTGTTCGACTATTTGATATTATGTTGAGAAGTCATTTGAATCCATTGGTCAATAAACTTCTTTTTCCCTCTTTTTTGCTTATTGCTTCAAGTGTTATCTTGGTTTTTCCTTTTTCGTGTTGCATGCCTAAATGCCAGCAATATTTTGATACACATTGTGAAGGTCAAATACAATTTGCAAAAGTTACGACGTTTTGCCTGCAGTCTTTCCATAATTAGTGCTTTAATTAAACATCCTTGTTTATTTTGTAGGAAGACCGTAAAGTTGTACAGTGACTTTTATACCTCAGACATGATTGTTGCTTCTCCTCTTGGTTTGATCACTGTGAGTACTATTTTTCTCTAAAACAGTTTGTTCTTCGTTCAAATCTTGGAATCGTTATCATGTCACATTATGCTCTAGTACTAACATTAGAGTTTGGTAACATAGTGCTGGATGATTAAGTGGTCAGAATGATTAAGGGCCTTTTGGTAGTGGCTTAATTGACTTATAAGGTGTTAGCTTATTCGCTCAGATCAAGATGGGTTTTGATATTGGCTTAACTGAAAAAACATAGCTTATTCGCTCAGCTTTCAAAGTGAGCATTTATCTGGACAGGCACTCATTTCCAATTTACCCTTCAAAGAAAAGTGTCGCTCAGCTCTTTTATTAACTTAAACCTTTACCTCTTCTCACAAACACTCTCACATCTTCTTCTCCAAGCCGCTGGAGGTCTCAACACCATTATCGGAGTGCAGCTGCCGTCGGAGATCCCTCTCGATCTCCCTCCGTCGCCAAACTCCAGTCACTCCGGCACCATCGATTCCTTCCACTTCCTTCTTCTAAAAAATCAACACCAGAGAACACCACTGATTAATGGAGACATGAGTTTTTTCCCGGCACCGTCCATTCCTCCTACTTGCTCCATTCCTGACTGTTTTTTTTTCTTCAAAAATCTTGGTGGAAACGCCACTGATTAATGGAGGCTATGGGTTTTCAAGGGTTTTCTTCAAAAAATTAAGATGAACACACTGATTAATAGAGACGATGGATTTTCAGATGGATGGGGATAGATTCCTGAGATGGGTTTTCAAAGGGGTTTCTTCAAAAATTTCCAGCAAATCTCTCTATGTTTGCTCAAATGGGTTTTTCCCCAAATCTTTGTGAAGTGGAAAATTGTTCTGATCTCATGGAGTTATTTTATCAAATTGGTTTTTGAATAAAAACTCTACCAGCTTCTTTGATTCTAATGTAACATGAGGTGATGATTCAGAGGTTTCTTCTTAATAGAACTGTTAAGAGGTAAACAAACAACCCCTTATTAGCGTTTGTTAGTTTACGCAAAACAAGTGTAGGATACAGAAGCCGACCGGTCGTTCTTAACAGCAGATGTACCACTTTAAACACTTACTCATTGTTTTCATCGAGCGTTATCTTCTATTATATAGCTAAATCCGAATCTTTGATTTGTTTCTTGTAGAAAATTGGGGAGGCTGAAGTGGAAAAGGAAAAAGACGTGGATTATCTGTCTTCTATCGAGGTAATTTCTCTTGCTGTAATGGTCTTGTAGTGTGTATATTACGGTATTACCCCCACCTTTTTTATTTATGTGCTAGCTAATGGAAGGAGCTCTTGTGTATAGGTGCTGATTGTTGATCATGCAGATGTCATAGCAATGCAGGTAAACTACCGGCTTAAAATTTCCATTTGAGATATTGATCTTTGTTTTTTATTATTATTAACGTATTCAACATCACTTGTGCAGAATTGGTCCCATGTGAATACTGTTGTTGAGCAGTTGAATCGCATACCGTCAAAGCAGCATGGAACTGATATAATGCGCATAAGACCATGGTAATGTGATACTAGGTTAAACTTTGTAGCTTAAATTTATGTTCCAAGCTTGAAGGTTTTATGTATCATTTCAGCTCGTATTCTTAAGCTGTCTTAATGCATAGGTACCTTGACGGACAAGCTCGGTTTTATAGGCAAACAATCATTTTAGGATCTCATGTAAATCCAGGTAATACTCTTTACCATATTTATCGTTTTAAGTTCTTGAAGGGCTTGGCTTGCTTGTTTATCGTTTTATGCAGTATATTTATTTATTCTATGTATTATGATATCTGAATTTATCTTGTTACGATTGTATTTTTCTTTTACCAGATATCAATGCTTTGTTCAACAATCACTGCCTCAACTATGAGGGAAGGGTGAGTAACTATTTTGTTTCCTCTATCTCTCTGTGTGATTGTCTTACTTAACAGAAGCAGGTGTGCACTTAATTGTATTCTCATTGACTAATGAAGGTTTGAAACTTCAATATGCAGGTGAAACTGTCATTTGAGCATAAAGGAGTTCTTCCGAAAGTTTTACTTCAAGTGAGGCAGGTTTGTGTCTGTAAATCTTTAATCCTATCAACTATACCAAGTGTGAGATATTGATTCGTTATAAAGTAGGATTTCGTTGTCAAAATTTGGCTATGGATTATCATGTTAAACATTTTGGCTTAATAATCTGCATTTCGTTAGCTTTTGTTAATTCGGTGAGTGACTTGGGAGACCTTTTTTGTTTTTACCAATTCACATTCAGATCTATGAGCGTATTGATACCGAATCAATAGTGGATGCTGATGATGCTCGCCTTGATTACTTCAAGAAAAAGGTATGATCGTTCTTTTCCTTTCAAGTTTCCTCATTTAGTTATTGGATATATATATATATATATATAGGTGAAAGTTCAAATACAAACCACCTTTTCATTGTGAACGTGAGGACAACCCAGAGCGCGACACGTGGCAACAAATTTTATGAGACGCGCGACTTTTCCCGCGACCTAGTGTTATTCAGTCTGAATAATAGTATTATTCAGACTGAATAACACTAAGTCGCGGGCTTTTTGGTTACAAGTCGCGCGTGTCACTCTGAATTTCGGCGACTTAGTGTTATTCATACTGAATAACGCTATATTCAGTCTGAATATAGCGTTATTCAGTATGAATAACACTAAAACGCCGAAATTCAGAGTGACACGTGGCGCGCTCTCGTTTGTCCTCACGTTCACAATGAAAAAGTGGTTTGCAATTGAACCCACCCCTATATATATTACCTTTTGTCGCATAATAATATGGAGTTTACGTGTTTCTTGTTGTAGGTCTTCCCGAAAATTAAAGATTCTGTTCAGGGTGGAATTATGATCTTTATTAGTTCTTACTTTGAATTCGTTCGGGTACGCAACTTCTTGAAGTCACAGGATGCATCCATGTGTCTACTTGGAGAGTGAGAAATTCGTTTCCCTTTTATCTTATTTCGTCAAATGCTTTCTACATATTGTTTCTGAAGATCATTCTGCGAATCTATAGGTATGAAAAACAGAGTGATATATCTCGTTCACGAGTTTGGTTCTTTCAAGGAAAGCGCAAGATCATGCTGTATACCGAGAGATCCCACTTCTACCATCGATACAAGGTAAATAAATGAAGCTGTCTCTTTTTTCAGTTAACTGCTCCTAATTGGTTTTTTCATTTTCTGCCTTATATTATTCAAAGTTTTAGTTTGAAGCCGTTTTTAAGATACTCGATCCAAGATTTCTTGACAAATGCATTGTTTTGTCAACACAGATTCGTGGAATTCAGAATTTGATAATTTATTCTCTTCCCGAGAGGAAAGAGTTCTACCCGGAGGCATGGTCTTCTAACTATAATTTTTCATTATATTATATGGGAGTTTAATACTATCGTTTTAAATAACCTTTTTTCTGTTTGTTTGTGTAACTGCAGATTGTTAATATGCTTGAAGGATCCCATAGCATGAACTGCACAGTGCTCTTCTCTCGCTTTGATCTTCTGCGGGTAACCATTTTTCTTTCTTTGCTATTACCTCTTCCGCCCCAAAATACATAAAGTCGAGAAAACACAGTTTGCTAAATATGTAGTTATTAAAATGTTCAATCTATTTTTGAAAAGAAAATAGTTAAATAGAAATTTGAGATATTCTGTTTCCTTTTCTTATGATTGCTATTGTTTTCAGTTGGAGAGGGTTGTTGGTACGGTCTCAGCAAAACGGATGGTGACGTCAGATAAGCGTATCTTCACGTTTTGTTAGTTAGTTAAATACCTACTACGACATACCTACAAGAGAATATACGAGAGTTGGTAAAGAAAAGTAAATTTGAGTAACCATTTCTCGGCGATTTTGCTTCGTTAAGACGGGAATATGAGAGTTCTTTTTTTGTAGAATATAGAAGTAGTTGTAATATTTATTTAACCATATAATGTCATGAATGAGTTCACACTTTTGTTGTACTTTTTAGGTTAAGGACATTAGGATTACATCCCACCATTCATAACTAACCTTCTGGTGGGAGGGACATATTGTTATCTTTTGGTTGGACATATTGTTATCTTTTGGTTTTCATATTGATTGTTCTGGGATTGATTTTGTTCCCTTAGTTTTTGTTTGGTTTTCAAAATTTGGAGTACATCCCTGTAACATTCATTCATTTTAAAAGAAAAATCAATGTTAAATAAAAAGATATTCAATATTGGGCTCGTTTTGGATGTATTGATAAGACGATTGTAATGGTATAATTGCAATTAAAAAAACGTAATTCTAATGCATTTTAATTCTTAAATAAAAAATGAAAAATATAGAAGATTAAAAGTAAAATAAATAACTAACTATGTATGTATTAAGCGTAACTTCAAATGAGTTCAGTTGAACTGTTAATGTAAATTGTATGAGAAGTTGAGGTTAATGTGAGATGCGTAATAAGTGGTTATTAGGCGTTTGATGCACATTAATATGAGATGCATCAGATCAATTACCTTTTATAATACAATTCATGGAAGTGTATGAAACTAAGGGGCTGTTTGGTAATTGGTATAGAGATTGGAAGCAGAGGAATGGAAGTGAATTTCTTGTTTGGGAGAATTCACATGGAGAATTGGAATTCTCGGGAATTTATTGTAGTGTAAAAATAGAGAAATGCAATTCTCTTCATTTTGGTGTCTGATGCTGTTCAATTCCAAACCCGGCGACCATCGGCGTTGACGACGAGCACCGAAGACCACCTCCGACGACCTGTGCATCTGACAACGAGAGTTCCCGCCCGATGTTGCCGTCCGGCGACATGAGCCATCATTTTTCCGTTTCATTTCTTTGATGATACCAAACAAGAGATTAATGCCAATTCTCCACACCATTTCAATTTCTCTACATTTCCATTTCCAATTCTCTCCAATTCCTGTAGTGATCAACAACTCAAATCCACTTCTTTTGCTTTTATTAACATTTTTGGTGGCAAAGAATCTCTAGAGAAACTTCACTATGTTACATTTGTTTTCACATGCCCTAAAATCCATCAAACATCTCTGAATTACAGTTACTACTTCACATTTAAATAACAATATGACCATAGAGAAAGAGAAGGAAAACCATACAAACAAAACATAAAACTTTCAATTGAATCTCTCTCTATAAACAAAATATATTAACAAAGAGGACCAAAAGCAGCAATCTTCATTACCCATGAGCCCAAATGACAAAACACACAAATACAAGGTCAAAAATGAAAATTCCACCATCCAGACCCAGTATAAGATGATAGCTTAATATTTCCATTAGGGTTTGGGGCAAAGGTAAAAAAAAACAACTCAGACAATGAAGGTGGCTGAAGGAAGAGGGATGTTTCAAAAAGGGTGGTTGCCCCCTTCAGCTTCCCATGACTTAATTTGCCCCCAAATCTTCAACAACCCTTTTGTTTGTTTGTTTGTGTCCTATAAACACACACACACACACAAACACACTGGCTATGTTTGGCAAAGATAAGCAGCTGAATGGTTCAGCTGGATGATAAGCTAGCTGAATGTTGTTTTGGGTAATATCTACTACTGCTACTACTACTACTATACACTTGATCTACTTTTTTTTTTCTTTCTTTTTTTACCGCTGATCATATTCAGACCTTTCCATTCAGACAATATGATGCAATTCACTCTTTTCTAGAAACAAAACAATAACAATTAATGGAGGCTGTGATGATGAATTTTGTGATTTGTCTGAGTTGTTATTAATCGAGCAAAGTTGAGATTTAACGTATCTTGGCGTGGCATCTTATCTATGCAGCCATGGCGGCTTAATCCCTTTGTTTTGATTCCTTTTTAGATCTGAGCCTCATTTTTGCCTCTTTTTTTTTCCCTTTTACTTCTATTTTTTTTTTTAATTTTTGTAATTTTTTTTTTAATTCAAGTGAGTGATTGTAAAATAATTATGGATCAACTAATAAAATATAAATCTAATACTAATGGTTAACAAAGATTAACAATTATGCATCAACCAGTTGCAAGCTTAATCTCAACAATTTAGGTGGGCTTAACAATTTAAGGAGGTGTTTGGGATTGCTTAGTTTTTCTAGTTACTGCTTATGACGGGTTGAAAACGCAGATAAGCAGTTTTAAGTGTTTGGGTAAATGTGCTTGTCACGGTTTAAAAACGCAGAGAAGCAATTTTAAAGAAGTAGAAGGGATCTAATTATTTGAAAACACAGTTAAGCAATAAAGCTTATTTATCTCGATCTTGATTGTTTTTTAGTTAGAATCGATCTCAAACGCAAAATAAAGCTTATTTAACTTGATTAAATTATCAGTATACCGTGACATTAGTATTAGACTCGATTGAAAACTTGATTAAATTATTGAGTTGATCTGAGAAGTTCAAGCATAAACCTTTTTCACTTAAACATATTATCATTATTTTCATGATGTATAAATTTATCAAGCTTGAGTTGATGAAGAAGTTAATTGAGCTCGAGTTTGAACTCGGTAAACGAGTAACGAGTTTGTTAAACCATTGTCGAGCTAAACATTGGATAAGTAGATAGTTGTAAAGTATGACTTAGGATCATGTGAGACCAAGCTGTTATCGTGAGACCGCGTGAGACCAATACTTACGTATAAAACTTCACAAAAAAATACCGTGAATGTACATAAAACTCGAATATGCAGACCTAAAAATCACTTTCGATACAAAAAAATATCCAAAACAAGGTAAAAAACGAAACCTTCACAGCTCAAATTCTGTGAAGGTTACATATATATAATGCAAACCTTCACAAAGAAAAATGCTGTGAAGGTTTCGTTTTTTAGCCTTTTTTAGAAAAAAAAAAAAATTCAATAGTGTTTGTTAGTATGTTTTAACTATGAATGTTCAATTTTTTTTTAATCTTTACAAATGTTTTGATGTGAAATTTCAAGTAAAATATGTTGGTCTTACCGGTTTCACGAAAAATGCTTGGTCTCACCAGAACTTAACCCTGTAAAGTATTACCCAATAAGAAGTTTTATTCCTAACATCTAAGCTCTCGACATGTAAAAAGCACGTGAAATGATCGATCTCATTCCCTCCTTTGCTCGAGCATCAACCGGATATCATCAAGTTGTGACAACTTCACTCGTAACAAGAGTTGGGATAGCAACCGTTGGATG
The DNA here is from genome assembly GCA_030169165.1 of Centaurea solstitialis. NCBI lineage: Eukaryota > Viridiplantae > Streptophyta > Magnoliopsida > Asterales > Asteraceae > Centaurea > Centaurea solstitialis. The sequence continues at coordinate 10,464,238 of CM058043.1, forward strand.
AGAAATGATTGCACATTAAGTTAAGATGTACCAAATCAATTCTTCTTTTAAGCACATGTCATGGGAAGGCATTAGATTAAATGTGATCAACAATTCAAATCATCATATGATCCATTTTGCCTATATATATGGGGGGATAGAGAGAGATGGATTCAAATGACAACGCTATCTTATAAAAGAACACGAGAATGATCAAATCACATGTGAATTTACAATGACGTCACATGCGAGTCAAGTCGCCTGCTTCCATCGTGATGTGATCATTCTCGTGTTCCGACTTTAAATTAAAAACACATGTGATTTAATCGTTCTTGTATTCCTTCCTACATATATACACACACAAAGGAACAACACAAACATAGACATCTGTTTTTAGTAATTTCTAAAGAATATTTGAACCACACACTTAACTTAACCATGTAATTCAGCTATTTACAGCATTAAGAAGGACCTCTATTCTGCATAATCCCCCTTATTATGCATCAAACCCAACAACATTCCAAATCTAACCAACTCTACAACCCTACCCAACTGCTGCTTCAGTCGTAAACTAACTTTCTGACAGATCCCGTTCAAATGTACCTTGTTCGGTTCTTCACGATCAGTATGCAAACAATCAAACACTTTCCAAGTCTTCACGATGATTATGCAAATGACGAAACACTTCCACAGATAATCTCTCTGATCGGGCGCCACTTATAAACCCGATGCTTCAATTTCTGCATAACACCAAAAAGAAATGAAAAACCATCGATCTTTTTAGTTGAAGTTGAGATATCATGAAATTGTATGAACACCATAGTCGTCAAATTTGCTAACCGCAAACAGAAAATGATTCGTACCTTCACCATACAGTTGTTCAAATCGAGCGACAATATGTTTCCCGTAAGTATATTTCTTCAACGAATTCAGATGAATCTTTATACGGCCAAGTAACACTTCCCGTTGATGGCCGCTACATGTTTGAAGAACCTTTTGGACCACATAATTTGCAAATTGGTCCTTCACCATCACCTAAATCCACAATGACAAATTTACCCTCAATAACACAGGGAGTAATGAACTTCTTCATATCATAATTAAGGGTAGAACTGGAAAGCAGGCACCAACTTTTGAAACGGATGTTTAGTTTGTGACAGACAAAAATAGAAATACAGACACTTATTTACAGTTATTTTCTTCTGGTACGGAGGGAGTAATTTTACTCACCAATAAGTTATCGCTGCCATCAGCATATCCAATAATCTCTTCGACCATGATTTCCCTTGCGGATGAGTCGCTATATTCCAAGCATTTTTCAATAACATTCGACGCAAATTTGTGTTGGCTTAGTTGTACTATATGGCCTGCCAACTTGTGTACAATTTGGCTCCTTTCTTCGGGTTTTCCCCCCTCCAACACATACTGTAAGTACGATAATCAAACATGTGTACATAAGTGATAAAGAACGTTTAGATAACATGAATTTAGAGCATAAAGGTTTGGCATCGTGTAATTAACAAACCAAACAAACTCAGTATATCCTAAGGTACGAACCTGTGTTACATAATTGCCATACTGGTCTTGTGCAAGATCGTAAACAGAGTCCAAAATCTCGTCAACTATAAACTGGCTGTGTAGTTCGTCTGTAGAATGTTCTAGAACCCTCTATTGATAACAAAAGTGGATTTTAAGTATCGTCAACGAAATAAATAAGAAAAAAAGGTAACAAATAAAGGTGTCGTGAGTTGAGAGTAAACCTTCGTACCTGTATCACACGGCAACCGTAGGGATGTTTTGACAAGGCTGCAACTTGACCACGAAAAGAAGCAATCACAAACTTTATTTTATCGGTTGGAATACTCTCGATGCACTTCTGTATTACGTGATTCCCATTTTGATCGCGAACGCATTGTAAAACGTGCCCATCCAGTTCACGGACAAGCTTCGTTTTTTGTTCTAGCTCGATAGCATCAAGGGCCTACGGTAAATTTAGCTCAACAGGATGAAAAAGACACAAATAAATGGTTGAAAATTGAAATGAAAATGCACTTGAAACATGCATCATTCAACACGGTAAACCAAACAAGCTCAATATATCTCACTCGGAGGAAAAAAAAGGAATTTTTTTTTTTGAAATTTACGGAAATAGGAAATGTCAAAAAAGGGTCTAAAAGACTAGCTACATACCTTTTGGATAACACGACAACCGTACATCTGCAGACTTAAAGGCAATATTTGACCTTCAAGCTGGTTCCCGAGTTCCCTCTTCTGCTCGGCACTTCCGTACTCAAAAAACTAAAATACACCAAATACGAGAATTAAGCTACTCCTTCCATTTAGAATAATTGTCCACAATGAAAAATGCATACAGTATTAAAAATGTCAAAAATATGTGATCATTATTGAACTTTAAATTAATCAGATGACAATAATGAACCATCTCATAATTAAGGGTATAATTGGAAAGTAGGGTCTTACTTTTGAAAGTGGATGTTTATTTCGGAACACTTATTTGGGGAATGAGGGAGTAATGCATATTGCAGCACTTTCCTTTTTCAGGTATCCCATGAAAATTTAAAAGGTTACTTATGCGAGAAGTTCCTATTGAAGGGAATTTAAAAACTTTTGTAAAAATCAAACATTTACATATAGTCTACGAGCCGAGTCAACCGTTGCAATTTCCATAGTGAGCATGTAGAATTAGTATTAATGAAAGACGCAAATAAACTACAAAATAAGCCGTGACATCTCACCTTTTGAATAACGTAGTTACCAAAAACATCGACCATTAGTCTCGGAGCATGAGGAAGAACTTCTTTGAACACGGATTCCTTCTCCTCATTGCTACAAACTTCCAACTTCTGTTGAATGAATCGACTTCCATGTTGATCAACACTGCACGTTGTAAAGATGAATTGCTTCATTAAAATAAATTAAAAAGAGAACTCCCTCCGTCCAAAATAAAAGTCCACAAAGAAAAAGGCAAGCAACTTTTGAAATGTGTGATTATTATACTTTCTAATTAACTAAATGACAATTATACCCTTAGAGGGTGGCTTAGGGGAAAACCCCAAAAAATGGAAAAATGAGGAACACCCTCATAGCCTTCATCTGGACGGTATGCACTTGTGTATACAAGTAAATTAAGCTGTTTTTTGGTTTTTATGCACGTGTGCATGTTTCAAATTACTTGTATGCACAAGTGCATACCGTCCAGATGAAGGGAAACCGAGGTGTTCCTTATTTTTCATTTTTTCACGGTTTTTCCCAAAACCTGACCCTATACCCTTAACTATGCAAGGAGTAATTAACTCCTCCACCTCATAAGGGTAGAATTGGAAAGTAGAGATTACTTTTGAAAGTGAACACCTATTCTTAGAGAAACTAAAATAGAACGTGGATACTTATTTTGGGACAGAAGGAGTAGCTTGGAGTAATCAATCGACTTAGAACTTGCCTGAATTCAACAATGTGTCCGGAAATGTCTATTAGCTCAAACCTTCGACCTTTACCAGATTTCAACTCTTCAAGAAAAGAATACGTTTTCGGATCATCAATAACTCGATTTCCCGTATGAATCTTCCATCCACCATACACGCCTTCGTTTCTCCTACCAGTGTAGCTTACACTGGCCCCACCAATTGGAGATCCCGGGATTACCGGACTAGCAAAGGGCGAAGTCGGATATTGCGAGAAATCCATATTTGTTGGATTCCCAAAAAAGTAAGGGCTCGGATTATGTACCCTTCTTGAGTTCAAATTAACATGGCCCACACCTCCGAACGATGGTGGTTTCGGCTCTTCGGGAAACGAAGGTTGAATGGGTAACCCAAGGTGTCCGTAGAAATTGTTAAAATGTTGCAAATTGAGTCCGGAAGTTTGACTTTGACCACTAAAGCTTGGAACGGGGCTATTAGAAAGGTATCCGGTTACATACGGTGAAAGAGGTTGTGGGTTGAAAGCATATCCGCCTATGGTGTATTGTTGCGGAAAGTATCCAGTTGGCATCATATTTGGGTATACTGGGTGGTTGGCAGGTGACATATAGGCGGGATCGGTTGCGTAAGGTGGCAGCGGGGTGAATCCAGAGGAATGCAGTATCGGTTGCACCTCCGATGAGAAATTGGTCGGATTTTGAAGAAACGAATTCATGCCAATTTGCGGGCGGGCAACTTGAGCATGAAACGGGTTTCTTGGTTGTCGGAATACCTGTTCTTGTTGCCATTCCCTTTGGTGTCTTTCGTTTTCTAACTTTGGAATGTTGGATATATTGAGAGAGACTACTCCGTTTCTTAAACCGGAAACGTCGGAATCTGCAACACCGCTGATTGAAACGTCCTCTTCTGAATGACCGTCGGTTTTGTTCACGGCCGGCTTAATCGGCATGTTGGCCCGTCTAACATCTATAGATGATGAACTTGAAACATTAGCGGTTGTAGGGTTTGAATCATCGTGATTATCTGCTTCCTCATTTGGTTCATGTTTGAATGGGCTAGACTGATTATATGCAGGTGAATGAACTTGAGGAAGATTTTCCTGTATGGAAATATACTTTGCATTTATAACCGTAATATTTGTATGCATGTAAGTATTGAGCAAAATGCATCAAAATGTAACAAAGTTTGGCATAGGGCTGTTTACCAAACGCTTACCGGGCAAGTGCTTACGGGCCAGGACATTACCCTTACCTTATCGCATAACATTCTCGACTATCAAAATTGTTTGTTAGTAAGCATCTTTACCCAGTAAGTGCTTATCGGGTAAGAGTCGTTTTGATCACTTACCGGGTAAGACTTTCGGTTATTGTTATGGCTCATACCTAGTAAGATTCTCTTTGGTTTTCATGCTCAATTGGCAAGGATTACAAGGTAAGTGATGCCAGTAGTAAGTGCTTACCCGGGTAAGTGTTCAGTAAACGGCCCCTTGGTCCCTATTTAGTGTAACGAATAACTTTTTCTCTCGACCGATATAACGAAATTTCGAAATTTCTTATTTTTGCCTATTTTGACCGGTAACCTGTTGATCTTGTAACATCTAATGACGTGGACAACGGTTATGGCTAAGTGGACGATAAACTTGATACCCACATCAGCAAGTGTCACGGGATCAACAGGTAATGTTCAAAATGGGAAAAAAGTAAGAAATTTGGAACGGAAATCTTGAAACTTTGTTATATTTATACAGAGGGAGGTTCAAGGGAAAACCTCAACAAAGGGGAAAACCAAGGAACACCCTCATAGCCCTCCATCTGGACCGTATGCACTTGTGCATACCGGTAATTTGAGTTCTTTTTGGGTTGTTATGCACAAGTGCATTATGCACCTATGCATATGCACGTTTGCATATTACAGTAGTACCCGTATGCACAAGTGCATACGGTTCAAATGGAGGGCTACAAGGGTGTTCCTCGATTTTCTGTATATTTGAGGTTTTCCATTGAACCTGACCCTACTTATACATATACAGTTATACACACAAGGAGGGAGATTGAAGGAAAAACCTCAAAAAAATGGAAAACTGAGAAACACCCTGGTAGCCCTTGTGCATACAAATAAATTAAGTTGTTTTTTGGTTTTTATGCACGTATGCATGTTACAAGTTACATGTATGCACATGTGCATATTGTGTACATGAAGGGCTACCAGGGTGTTCCTCAGTTTTCCATTTTTTTAGATTTTCACGTGAACCTGACCCTACACACAGGAGCATGTAACATATCCACAAAATGTCTCCATCTTGAAAGCTCAGTAAATACTCGACACCAAAAAAGTTGCCATCTTTTTCGCATTTTTTATATAAAAAATAATATTTTACCTGTTTTGGCGATCTATCATCATCGGACTCCTCCTTATGAGTAGAAAGATTGCTGTGATCCAGGTGGAAAGAGCTGCTGAAAGAATCATCAAAAGACGTCAATCTCCGATTACTCCCACTACTTCGTACATTCCGAAAGAGATTCCGGTTTTCGCCCGAAACCAGCGGCGGAGGGAGCCTCGGATTTAAATTTACGTGGGCCCAGTAATACGCAAAATACGCCGGGTCAGCACGAAGCTGCTCTTCGGACTCACACGTATCACTTGCATTGTTTCGACTCGCTAAACTAGCATCGGCTGCAAAGTTTTGCCGAAAAATGAGGTTCTCAATGGCTGCAAACGAACCTTCTATGCTTGGTGGTGCACTTCCGCTTCGATTTGGAGCTACATTACTCTTTCTTTCTTGAAACCTTTGGCCATTTAAAACCAAACCCAAATCCTCAATGCCCATATTTGTAGATGGTTTCGCAAGCCATTTTCCACTTGCTTCAATTATTCGAATTGGGCTTTCGGTCGCCATTGTAGAGGGTGTTAGAAAGTTCAAAACTTTCCCATTTTTTTGTCTGAAAGGAAGATCCACAACTGCAATAAAAATATGTGAAATAAAAGCAAAGTTTTGTGAAAGAAACATAAAACGAAACCATATATGCAAATTAGCACAGACTCTATTTCGAAATATATTTGTATACTGTAGTGTGTACAGTTTTCGTGATAATAACACTTATAATAAAGTATATTTGTCGATATTGTTTGAAGGATAATAAACATGATTAATGTGAAACGTAGCTATTACTATACTTCTACATTTCTAGAATACTAATACTCTAGCCTTTATTGAGTAACTAGTGTAAATAATTCACGATACTAACTCCATCTCATACACGATTCCTCTAGCTTTTCTTTGTTAAGGGGTATTTCAGAATTTTCACCAATAATCAAACGATTATACGAGACTCCAAATATCTACGACCCCCTCGTCCAAATTGTGAATTGAGACATGCGCTTTGGGTGGTCCCCACATCAAAAGTACATGAGATAGAAGGTCAACATGCGTTTGGTATGCAAATAGGAGTGGGACACGAAGGGCAAAAGTGAGGTAGGCATGTGAAAGAATTGTGGAAGGTTATAAGGTCTTAATTTGACATGGGTAGTTTAGTAATTCACCAATCGTGTTCGTGTCTCATCTAGGTGGAACAAAAAGAATTCAGGACATGTCATGTACCAGCGTAATGTCATGCGAGATATGTGACAAATTCTTTTTCTGTCCAATCCTGTCCCATCTCCCAATGTCCTACATACAAAAAGCAAATTTGGGTTGTACCGGAAAATCTCATCTACCCCAGGTTCAAATCCAAAGCCCTTGCGGCCATGGAGGTTCACCGACTCTAGGCCATTCGTGGTCCCCGGGGGGATTAGTCAGTGTGCGTAAGCTGGCCCGGAAACCCACCATTACCAAAAAAGATGTAAATATCATATCAACTAAAAATACTAGTGTTCGAGATCATCAACTTTGTAAGTTCCCCATCCTCATCCACCTCAACGCCCCACGGCGTGAAACCTGAAAAAATATTCCAATTTGCAGCCATTTCGACACCTTCGGTGACCAAAATTTTAAAAAACTTTATAACCCTAATAAATAAACTCTTCTCCATTGGAAGTCACTAACAATTCATACCAAAAAAAACACAAAAGAAATCACATGAAACTCTTTCAACTTATCAGGAAAAAAATGATAGTTTGCCTGAGTTGACTTCAATTATTCATGATCACCCTTACACAAAGCTTCAAGATACACAATTACTTTCATTTTTATTAGCTTAAATTTAGCAGAGAATCATAATAAACAAACAAAAACCAACCAAATTAAGTTAGCAAACAAACTCCAATTGCTTCCATAAAATAAACTCAACCCACATATGAAAAAACATGCTTTCTTTTCAAGTTAACAAAAACCCCTACTCAAACAAAACACAAAGATACACACTTTATCAACTAACAGTAAATTTCCAACAATTACTAAATTCAAATTCTTCAAATTAACAAAAACCCATATGAAAAGCATGCAATATTTGGAAACCATATGCAAACAAAAATAAAAAAAAGAGGGTAAAATACTAAAATCTTTATTGAGTAAAGAAATTAAACACCTTATAACTTCAAATTAACAGAACCCTAAACTTTTTAAAAAAACACTCTTTTTGGGCAAATTTTAAAGAAACATTTCAAGAAACAAGAATTCTCACCTGGGTTTTGTCTGAAACAGCTGAAATTACCAAATCTTGGAAACCCTAGATTCTTTGATCAAAGAGAGAGAGAAAAAAGGGAGTTGAAAATGAAATAGGGTGGGGCTTCTTGATATTTGGTATTTTATTTTATTTGGAGTTTGTATATTATGATATGAATAGAAAGAAGGTGAAAAAAAGGGCCTCTGTTTATGTAAATTTGTGAAGGTTTGAAGGGAAATAATGCCAGAAAAAGGCAGAAAAAGACAAGCAAGAAACTTGGCAAAAGGAATTTTGGTTTAAAAATGGGAATTCATATAAATCCCATTTTGATGGTTGAAATTGAGCATATGGGTATACATATATACACTCTATCTATCTATCTCTGAGGTTTTTACGTTTAAATATAGTAAAAAACACTCAATATCTTTCTCTTCAAATCTACTTGCATTATCTTTTTAGCATAAATTTCTGGTTACGTCACATTTTTTTGTTTTGGATATAATGATTGTTTGCTTGAAAAATATATTGTTTTTGTTTATGGTTTTTATTTGTTTCATTGTTGCTTGTAAGTACGGTAACACCAAAAGTATTAATATGAAATTGGGCTAAAGAAGTTATTTTTAGAGATTCTTTAGAATTCGTAATGGCTAATTGCTTAAGGTCGTAGCTTGTTTTTTATTAGTTTTTACTACCACAAGCACACACACCTTCCTGGCAGTATCGGGCATCCACAGGCAACCATTAATCTGTCGCTGCTCCGGCCTAGCTTTATGTTGGACCTAGAGCCCAACCACAGTCTTTGACTAGACCAGCCTAGGGACTAGGTACTCTTCATGCCCTCAATTAACTTCCCCTGTGATCGAACCCAGATAGACTAGGATGTAGGATACCATCCGTAACCCCCGAAGGATGTTACCGTCGTTAGGAAGACCAATGAGCTAGACATGATTTGTTTTTACTTAGATAATTTACTTTTTGCATATAAAATTATTGTCCCAAGTATAGATATATAAGTGTAATTTATATGAGTGAGATCCGATTAACTTTCTATTCTTGAAAATAGCAATCTATATCTCTTTTTTTTAATTAAAAGATAAACAATATGCTTTTATCTTATTTTCGAATATAGATTACATTAGAAGTTGATTGTCATTTTTCATGGAAAAAAAGAGTAAATTATTTATGATGGGAATTGAGGAAAACTAAATTGCTATTATGCACAATGGGGGTCCCTGGAAGGCGTTAGGAGGATTTTAACTTGTTGCTAATAATTTCTATAATATTATCCAAAGTTTAAAAAGAAAATGACATATAAGCATTATGCTTCTTAGCTCTTTAGTAACTAAAAAAGTGGGACCAAGTTTGTTTTTGTGGGCTCTTCGTACCCACAAGTAAATTAGCAAAGAAATTAACAAAGGAAGAAATGTTGCAACAATTACATAGAAATTACAAAGGAGGACTACCTAACATGTTTAGTACTTGACAACTTATTCTACAACCTTGTTGTTTGTTTGGATGTGATTTGAATCATTAAATTTTTAGGTCAAAACCTTGTTAAACATGTTAGTTATAATATTCATTAGCCTTTAGATCAAATTTGGATACGACTTGAACTCTAGCATTTAGGTCAACATATATTAAGATTTAGACAGTTATAAATTATAATCAACTTTGATTTGGTGTTTTGTTGCATAAAAGTTCACAAAATGATATTTTGATGAATGGTTAAAGGGGTAATACATTGATTGTGGATGTTAAGCAAATATTATAAGCTAACCCTTGTATCGTAATGATTGTTTGAATTTAGTCGCTTACAACCACAAACTAAAGATTATAAGCCAATTGCATGAGTGTTTTGTTTCATTATTTGAGTCTTGGTCAATTGATTATTGGTATTTGAATCTTTATTTGACATGTAGCTTTAATGAAAAACAATATGCTATTCATGCGTTTTTAAAAGAAAATATACAAGATTTTCTCAAGAGCCCGAAAAATCTGGCAAAAGTTGTTTCGGTTATTGACAAAAGCCTACATATAGTGTTCTGCTTGTTAAGATCGCTGCAAAAGACTAAAGTTTACTAAGAACTATTTTTCTTTTCATCGAGGGGTTTGTCTCAAACTTACTCTCATGGCTTCTACTGCAACAACGAATATGTCATTTTCAGTAATGAAAATGGTGTGAACAAAGCTACAAAATAAGTTTAAAAATGAATTTTATAAATGACATGTTGGATTTTTTAATTGAAAAAGAAATTGTTAAAAAGATACATAGTTTGGAGATACATGTGTAAGACCTCAAAAATTCAAAAGCTTTACAAGTTTCACTTTAATGAAAGATTTTTGAGGATTTCATATATTTCTTGTCATGTTTTAGAGTTTTAATATGTTATAGTTTTTTTGTGTTTCTTAACTCAAGCAACAATTATACATGTGTATGGCTATTCTTTTGTGTATTTTTCATTGATGATTTAGGGATAAATATTATATAATTATTAGTGTTGATAGTTATTTAGTTAAATACTATCGCATATTTGAAAAGGGCTATAATGGTATGGAGCTCCAGATGTGATCAACACTGAATTCATCATTTTATCTATTGTAGCATCCCTCCTACCACGACACAAAATTGTCCGATTTGCCCAACTGGCTCACGTGTTTTGCCTTCTCCCTCATTCATTTATTCTAATATGTTCGGACATGGTCATCAAATCCCAAGAGTAAAAAAATTTGGTTAACCTTGGACATTTTTTGAAATATGAAGTTTGAAGCTAAGAAAAGAAGTTACCAAGCTTTCACAGAAATAATCAAAGAAAGACATGTTAAAAAAAGTCAAGGAAGCTTCAACATTCTTTTTATGAGAAACTTTTAAGGATTTGTCATATCTAACTTTTCTCTTCAAAATGCACCATAAAAGAAGGTTTTGGGCATCATTGTAGGATCATCAATTTTAGGAGAAAAACTCACATATGTAGTTTGGGCATTAACTCCACATTCTCTTCTTAAATTTTAGAGCTGTATTTAATTTCTTTGCCATTTACTTTTCTTGTAGCAACTTCACCACTATGGTGACAACCTTTCTAATTTTAAATTAATGTTTACATATCTTTCTTCTTCCATGTCTTTTACTTTTTATATGAGCTAAACTTGGATGTTGCCATCATTGCTAACTCTTAGGGGGTTGGTTTGCAGAATGATTTCTAAATGAATGGAATTTGTCAAAGGAATTGGAATGTGGAAGGAATTGGAATGAAATGTTATCAGGTTTGACCAAGTATTTGGTTGACAGGAATGGAATGTAATATGTCAAAGGAATTGAAATATGTTTGTTTGGTTTGCTAAGGAATTGGAATGGAATGCTAAAAAATGACAAAAATACCCTTTTATGTTGAACGACAGTGGTGGTCGGTGGTAGTGGCAGTGGCCGGAGATGGTGGTGGTCGGAGGTGGTGGTGGTGGCGGTAGTTGGAGGAGGTGGTGGTGGTGTTGGGGGCGATGGTCGGAGGGGATTTTTGTCATTTGAAAATTTTTGAAGGAAATGAAATTGAATTCCATCACGTCTTGGAAGGAATGGTGAAATCCATTGATGAAGGAATTCATGGAATTGAATTCTATTTCATTGGAAACCAAACAACATGATGGAATTTGGTCAATGGAATTAACCATTCCAATTCCTTCACATTCCGCCGGATTCCAACGAACCAAACGCCCCCTTAGACTTGGTCACATGAGTCGGGACTTCAACTCAATAAAGACAATTTGATCACTTGTAAGTGTTAATGTTATATCTTAAACCCAAAGATGAATGAATCCAAAAATAAGACTTGAGTGATGCAAGAAGATTTGAGAAATTTATTATAACCACATAGAGATGCATGTTTTTGCATGAATTAAACTAAGGTTCAAATGTCGGTCGACATAAGTGTCATGAAGAAATTTGGGCATTTATTTCCATACTTGTGGAACTAAGATCATTAAAGGTCTACTTAGTTAAATCAGAAAGTCTTGAGTTGCCAATAGGTGGGACTTTGTGGAAATAGGTCACTCTCTATACAAGTTCACTTTTGAGGGAAAGTGATTTTTATGGATGTTTTTGTACTACTTTTTTTTTACCATAATGTTACTAGACATTTCTTAGATAGTAGTTGTACCCATACCCTATTATTTTAACTACTTGTTTACTTAAACTGTTATTAGCATTAATTAAAACTCATAAATATTGATATTGTTCTACAAACTCAAAACGAGCACAAGAAGTTCATGGATGTTCGACTTGCACCACCACTGTGGCAATGCACACGGTACTTTGTGGGTCTTTACGATTTTTCGCTATCAATGTCCGTGTTCTTGAATTTTGTATATTATGCTTCTTAATGTTGTAATGATTTTGAATTTATTAGGTTGAAGAATAAGGGGAAGAGGAGGAAGAAGAGGCTATATTACAAAAAGTCGTCCGAATAGAAAATGTCATAAATGCCCTCACATGTGTGGAAACTTAACAATTACTTGCGCCCTATCCAATTAACGGATCAAACTGCTTACAAAACTATATCAGTCTGATTAGTCAATTTAACACTGAAAAAAGTTATGCCTCATTGATAAGTGGTAAAAATCTTCTCCTATCATGGTTATGGATTAGAATCCATTAATGTGAAATATCTTTTTTTCTAAATGAAATCTTCTGCTATATCAAAAGAATGAACAATTGCTATAATTAAGGATAAAATTTGTAACAAAATAAAAAATATAAAACTAATTGATTTAAATATTAAACTTGAGGATCGAAAATCAATATTTTCACAAACCAGATGGACGATTTTTATTGTTTAGTCAATTTATGAAACATGTTAACATCAAGTAGGAGGATAAGGCGAGTAAGATAGGTTACCTACAAAAGGGGGAATATGATTTTATTACATTAAAGATCTAGTTAATTAAATATAATCATGCATTATTCATTGATAAGATAATTTCTTAATATTTCCATTCATCATAATATAAATTAGCTTTATCTTTATTATTTTAAAACGGATTGTATCCATATGTAATGACAAAGAAATGTTCAAATATGAACTTATTTTTTGTGAACGTGAGAACCAACAAAATCACGACACGTGGCAAATTTGAATTGAGGTCTAAGTTTATTCAGACTAAATAAAGCTTTATTCATTCAGTCTGAATATTCATGCTTTATTCAGACTGAATACAAGCTTTATTCATTCGGTCTAAATACAAGTTTTATTCAGTTTGAATAAAACATGAATATTCAGACTGAATATTGTCACCTGGTGCGATATAGTTGTCCTCAAGTTTATAATGAAAGATGAGTTTACATTTGAGTCTGACCTTAATGACATATTGAGTGTTTAATAATAGATAAAAATTGCTTTATCTATAATAAGCATTGTTAATAAAAGGACCATAAATGTTATAAAAGTTGTATTATTAACTGTAAATAATTTGTTTTAGAAATCAAATTCAAAACTTAAGCAAACCACCAATACAATTCATTCTTTATTTAATGATACATATTGAATGTTTTTTAAAAGTTTATTTAATGATACTCCATAACTAGGAAAAATATATACTATGTAGTTATTTTCTAGAAGTAAAAAAAATTACGAAGATATTTTCCGAAAGTAAAAAAAATAGTTACTTACGTACGGTTTTAATTTTTTAGAAATATTAAATGTTATAAAAATTTATTTAATAAAATAAGCTTATATTTATAATTGTATGAAGAAATTAGCAATAAACTATATATATAAATTATAGTAAAAGAGAGCCAAAGCCCATAAGTCCATAACCCATTACAAAATTATTTTTCAAAGCCCACTTTTAGTTCTTTATAATTGCCTTGGGCGTCTTTTGCGTCGCTTTGGTTAATGTAATATTGTAATGTTTGTGTTGTTAAAATGAATGTAAATAAAATAAGCAAATTCAATCGATTTGTTAATTAGCTTATTAGGTTAAACATGATTAATTCATTAATTAATAGCTTTTTTAACATATCTTAATTTATTAGTTAACATTTAACTTATCAACTATTTATCAAAGGGAAAATTGCCGAAAAAGGTAACATAAATGTCAAAAAAATTCAATCAAGGGAACATACATTTTTTTTTGCCGAGAAAGGACTATGCATTTGATTTTGTAAAAAAAAAGGGAATGTGACCTGATTAACTTGATGATTGCTTAGTCAGCAGGTAACCTGCTGACGTGTCTGTCCAAGTGGCAGTCCAGTCAGCACCATCAAATTGCCGAAAAAGGTAACATAAATGTCAAAAAAATCCAATTAGAGGAACGTACATTTTTTTTGCCGAGAAATGACTATGCATTTGATTTTGTCAAAAAAAAGGAATTTGACATGATTTAACTTGATGGTTGCTTAGTCAGCGGGTAACCAGGTGACGTGTTTAATTTGTCCAAGTGATAGTCCAGTTAGCACCATCACACCTTTGATCAGCGTTGATCGGAGTTCACCGCCACCACCACCCACTGCCACCACCACTCATTGTCACCCACCGCCATCGACTGCCATAGCCACGCACCGCCATCAATTGCCATCGCCACGCACCGCCACCGACTGCCACCCACCACCCATCCCCCCTCTTTCTTAGAATTCAACAACTAATTGCGTATAGATGAGGTAGGCGAGTCAAGCAGACAAGCACCACCACCACCCACGTCCGCCGCCACCCCCCACCACCCACGTCCCCTGCCACCCACCGCCACCCGCTGCAACCCACGACTCCTCACCACCCACCGCCCCCACCACTCCCTGCCACCCACTCCCACCACCACTTACTGATTTTGCCGGAAAAGGTAACATGAATATCTAAAAAATCCAATCAGGGGAATGTATATTTTTTTGCCGAGAAAGGATTATATATTTGATTTTGTTAAAAAATGGGGAGAGTAACCGGTTGTACAAGTTACCGGTTACTCTTTCCCTTTTTTGACAAAATTAAATTTATAGTCCTTTCTCGGCAAAAAAAAATTTACGTTCCCCTGATTGGATTTTTTGGACATTTATGTTACCTTTATTGGCAATTATCCCTTTATCAAATATAACCAGCCGTAATATAACCTTAACGGCTGGTTGAAAAGAAATATTTATTAAATTAGAAAGTTAAAATGACATGTTTAGACTTTAGACACACATTAGCATTATTTAGAGTCTATACAACTATAATTAAACCTTGAAAAGCAATAAGTTGGAGACCAGAAAGAGTATTTATTTATCAAAATCATTTACTTATAAATATTTATGCATTAATCGATAATAAATATTTATTAAATTAGAAAGAGTGTCCCAATATAAAACATGTAGATTGCACGTATTGTGTATAGCAAAGTATAATTTTAATCTCAAAAATATTATTCAAATTTAATAGGAATAGTTGACAACTGAATTCGACTTTTACCATTTTATGTACATAATAAATTAATCGGTTTAATATCTTTATCAGTAAAAATCAGATTTTTCGAATACATGTTTCGAGCATAGTATTTTCCTTTACATTGTCTTCTCAATATTTGAAAGGAGTAAAACATCAACTTTAACCTATAAACAAGAGTGTAATATGTAAGCATAAGAAATCAAACTATTAGCCCAAAAGATATGCAAGTATGTGTGCAACAAAAGTTTGATTGTGTTATTATGATTCATTTACTAGATACTTACCGGGTAAACATTTATCAATTTTACTGACTTTATCGGTTGAACAAGGAACGAACCAAGAATCTTACACAATAAGAAGCATATCAAGAACCGAGAGTCTTACCCATCAAGTGATAGAAAGTACTACCCAGTAAGCACTTAGGTCCCGTTTACCAAACGCTTACCCGAGTAAGTGCTCGCCAACAAAATTCAACACTATCACTTACTTACGGGGTAAGATTTTAGTCTACAAAAATGGTATCATATGCAACAATTTACCCGATAAGTGCTAACCATGGTAAGAGACGACGACCCTTACTTACCGGGACTCTCATCCTTGTCTTTGCTCTTACTCGAGTAAGATTCTTGATTCTTTCCATGGGGTAAAATGACTTGGTAAGCGCTTACCCGGATAAGTGTGTTGGGAACCGGAGGCATAAACATGCGCAGCGGATAATAAAATCCGATTCCCAATCGAGGATCCAATCCTAAACCATACAGATACAATAAAGGGTGTTTAGGTGTGTTTACCTTATCGTGAAAACTCTGAATCGCTAATAAGGGATATACCGCTACTAACACCGGTTGAGAGAGTTGCTAGACCACCGAGGATTATCCCGAAAAACGACTCCGATCACCTCCTGGATCTGATCGCCGGTTTTGGGTAGAGAGAGAGAGAGAGAGAAAAGGCTTTCTTAGGGAAAAATTTCTGATCTGAGGAATCAATAATTAATCAAACCCCTAAGCCTTTATTTATATGGATAAACCTGACAGTGTTTGATTCCATATATAATTTTTTGGTAATTATCTCTATAATAATTTTCATAATTATCATTTAATTAATCCAACTGACTAATTAATTTACGAATAAATAATTTAACTAATTATTTATTTATTTCTCTCTTAAATAATTAATAACCAATTAATTATTTCTCACATAATCCAAGCATTCTCATTTTGGTGTGCAGCGGTGTGACCTACTAGTGTCTTATAACATTGGACACGATAACCCTGTTACTGTCTCGCACATAATCTTAACAAAGTGTTCAGTTAACAACCCCTTAGTGAGTTTCAAGATGCTTACCAACAATCAATTATGCTGACCGAGAATGTTACATAAGATAACTAAGGTGATATTTCTTGTCTGTAAGCGTTTAGTAAATGACCCTTAGTCAATGACCAACACGGAACACTCTCGAAAGGGTGTTAGAGCATATGTTGAATGAGATGAAAAGTACAGATGGTAAAAAACACATATAGGCAAAATACTCTAATATTGCCAAAACACGGAACACTGATGTTTAGATGAAGGTGGTTATGAAATCAAATTTTACTGATGTTTAGATGAAGGTGGTTCCTTTATCATTGAGAACAATGGATTTTTTTTAACCATAGTAGATATTCATGTTGCTACCAAGAAGCAACATGAAGGACTTTAAAAAGATGATAATCACTACATATTGTTGCAATGGTGATGGATCTAACAAAGTAGCAGCAAAGTATCACTTTTTGTAACACCATGCCTACCACGACACAATAGTGTCCGCTTTGCCCCCAATTGGTTGACGGCTTTGTTTCTGGTGACCTGGTCAAGACTTTCCAATGGGGTCACCCATTCTGTTACTACTCCCACCCAAGCACGATTAACTGCAACATTCATGGAACTTGACATGCATGTGGCTCCAAAACGTGTTGTTATCTTGGGAGCCCGAGGTTTACTTATAAACCCACCATCTCTCCTGTCCACAGCAATATGGGATTTGCCTAAGGGGTTACACTTTCGCTTATTGGCATGTATGAAAATCTTGGAGGCTTTAAAATGTGATCTTAATTGCAAGTACCTATTCAATCAGAAACAAATTAAGCTCTTTTATCGAGGATTATACATGTTATTCATTGGAGTTATTGTTTAGGTCAAACTTAAGAGGAAAACATATAAGAACCAATCTAACAATATGAACAAAAACAATACTATAAAAAGAAATTTAACGGAAATTAAGCAAAGAAGATAATAGAAATCGCAATTGAATTCTTGAAGGAATCGAGACATAGAAGCCTCCCCAAGCAGTGTCTTAAGACGAAATTTCGCTCCCGATGGTGCGTTGGTAATTGGACATCCTCTTAAGGATACAACTATCAAAGTAGATTGATGTACGTCAATCCAATTCCATCGAATCGATAATACCTTTCATGAATAATCACATGTGAATAGCTTTATTTATCATATGTTCTATTATGAGTCACATATGATACACTATGTGATTTTTTTACGTATCACATATGATAATATACGTCTAAATATAAGTGACGTGTTATCACATGTGATAATATTTACAACAGAAAAAAGATCTATCAAGATAAATATACATAATCACAGTTACCTAAGTCGTGTAACCAAAGCCGCGGGGAATGCCGCCTAAGGCAATGGATCATAAAATGGTTGGAACGAGGCATAGGAACAACCGGTTGAATCCATAACTAGAACTAGGAACTTGATAGTTTAAAACTCTTCTTTGATCCATGGAGCTAGGTTTGATTCCTAATTTTTTATGATTGGATTTTCATTTTTCAAGTTCTTTTACAAATAGATGTTTTTCAACTTTAACTCATTTTGAATTTTGTTAAGATCTTGGATTTGTTCAAAGCACTTAGATACCTTGGCAGTTAATTCTTCTACTTTATTTTCAGCTTTCTCTTTAGATTCTAGAGCACTTGCACATTTTTATATAAATATGATCATAAAAGGAAAGAGAAAGACATATCTGATTACTCAAAAGAAGATGTGCATCACCTTTTTAAGAATCATTTAGCTCAGAAATATGATCCTTAAAGCATAAGTTTTTTTTTCATTGTTGGATAAAACACAATGATTCTAAGCAGACATGTTCCTCAGCCATCATACCTTTATCCTTTCTTTGATTATTTTTGAATATGTGTTTCTCTTCCTATTTTTCACTTCTTGTTCCCTTATAGAAAGACAATGATCCTTAAAGATCTCTCAAAAGAGATAGATGAATTTTACCTTTTGGATCTGCAATCGGCTGAGAAATGTTTTGTATTTTTTTTGAACGGCAGATAACTCACACACACGTCACGACACGAAGTTGGCGAGGTATTTGGGATCCATACAGGCACCCTGTTGGGTTAATCCCGTTCATGCCTCAGAAACGAAGATTGATGTTAGATTAATCTCGATTATTTCTATGTAATTGGTATATATAATTGTATATGGGTAGTTATTAGCGAAGAGGTATGATTGTTCGTGAAGGGTGTAATAATGTTTCATGAAACAACACCACTATTAGCGAACCATTGCGATGGTTCGATGGCACCCTTTGGTATCTATAAATATGTAGCAAATGTACACATTTCAAAGTGTGATTCTCAGAGTGACTTTCTCAATTATATCAATAAAGTTTTGGTTTGATCAACATCCTGTGACAAGAACATAGTGTTACATTTATCTCTACAACACACCCGAATAATTATCGACAACCATGGACCGACCCGAAAGCCGACCCATGGTCAGGATATCGCCACATGCTCACCCCATGAATTGAACCCGGGTAGACAGGGATGTCATCTACTTGTTGGTCCTAAAATACAAAGGCTTACACGTGATGTATTTGTAGAAGAGGGGGTTGAATATAAATACGACAAATGTGACTGGTGACGTGATGTTATTGTATTAAAACATAAAATTCAGATTCATTGCGAAAGCCTAGAGTAAGATTTGGCCCTAAACAATGTGACTGGTGACAGATTTGCCAATATTAAAAGATTTGAGGAAGAATATACATTTTTTAGATCTGAACTACTAAACAGTCTTTTAGTTTTACCATTTTATAATTATGACGACAATTGTTTTGAAGTCACTAAGCTTTGAGCCTAACATTTTTTTCATTGGCATGTGCATCAGGGTCCTAGTGGGGGTGGTATTAGTTAGAGAGCAAAGTCAAGTATTGGTTAGATACTCATGAATTACTTACAAACTTGGGACGTTTTCTTATGGTTGGAGATAGCGGTTTTCATTGAGGGTTATAGCAAAAGGCCGTAATAATCTCCTTTCGTTCGAATTTAGATTCTAAGCCTTTGGCTTTGACTTTATTGTACTTTTGTATATAAGTATTAAGAAATTCTTAAATAAGATCTATTTACTTCAGCGTTTTATCAAAAAAATTATTTTAACCATTCTATTCAGATTTTGAGACGTTACATCAGCCATTTTGATCCTTAATCGTACCCTAAAACCTCCCCATGCTCAAATTCTTGAACTTGCTTTTTCTAATTTAACTCATGCACTTAGATTATTTCAACGTTACCCCCTTAAACATTATTTATCATAAAAAATGGCACTTTTATCCCTCTTGCTATGAATTTGAGGTGTTACAAACATAGATAATTCCTTCATCACACATGTGAGATAAATATATCTCAATACCAATAACTTTATCTCAATATAATAAGACTGTTGTTATCTATACTTCCTCCTAGTTTCTTTCTCCTCACATAAATCCATACCTCCTACATTGGGTTCCATTGTATACTTACATACTGACATACATACCTATCCATAGAGGTATAGATAGAAAACCTCTATAATAGTGATCAATTTCATACATAAAAGTATGTGTCATTCCTAACCAATGGGGATGAAATGGTCCATACCCACCATTTGAGATTAGATAGACTTCATTTTTAGAAGAAACTGTCCTTTTGCAAGTTGTCATACATTATTGATGATGTACATAGCACTGTAAAACTAATTTAATTAAAGACAACAACTATCTATAAACTAGATGAAATTTGTCCTTTGGTTAAAATTCAAAGAGGCCAACAAGAAATCCACAACTAATGCACTAGATATCTTTTTATAAGATTCATAACAACTAGAAATAAAAGTAATTCTCATATGTTTAATAAGTAAATGAATAAAGGTAAGTCTAAAGTAAACCATTATGTATGTTAATTAATTTAGCAAACTACCTAATAAAGTGACTGTCAAGTGATAAATTAATCATATTCTTTTAATGGCAAAAAATTTATAAGATAATAAATAAACCTAGCAAGAAGCTATAAAAAAACAAATTACATGTAAAATATAACAAGGAGATTTTGTAACCAACTTACCCAATTAATGATACCACTATTGTTTGTAACCCAAAAGAATGAATGAGTCACAATGTTATCTCACAACGCCGTTTTCTTAGGTTTAGGAACCCTAAAAAGAGTCTTATTCCGATAAGACCGAATAGCCATAAAGCCATTTGAACAACCACCTCTAAACAATCCGACTCCACTTTTTCTTCAAACTCAAGGTAAATTAATCACATTTCGTAAAAGTTAGTTGATAAATTATATGACAATGTAATTTCATCTAAAATTTCACCTAAAAATTGTTTAGTGCTTACCAGGTCAATTACCTTACCAAATATACATAACAAGGGCCTAGAATTTACTTGGTGAGAGTGATTACTAGGACCGAAAGTCGATCTTACCCAGTAAGTGAGGGTGACGACTCTTACCCTATTAGTATTTATAGGATAAATTCTTGCATACATTGATTAAAATCTTACCCTATAAGTTAAGTAATAGTATAGACTCTTACCAATTAATATTTACCAAGTAAGCATTTGGATAAACGTAGCCTTAATTATTTATGTAAAATATAAGAAAGTAACTAAAGGAAAAAAACCCACTTAAGATTTAGAAGAGGATAACATATAGGTTTACTTTTAACTTACATATAGAATTTTTTTCCCATAGACACAAAAACAAGCCAAACATGTACTACATGAATCCTCTACAAATTCTCTCTCGCACATTGAAATAGAGAAGGGCAAAAAAGTCGCGGTCCCGGAATCGACCAGGGACCGGTTATGATCGGCCCGGTTAAGGTCTGACGGTTAGGAATTGGTTACGGATTTTGGAGGTTTTCAGAGCCCGAGAACAAGTTATTGTTTCAAGGACCGGTTAAGGCCTGGCCTGTATATTTGTTTTATATAATTTAGTATATTTTTTCTATATAATTTAGTTGTAGTGCTTAAAAAAAATTAGTTTATGAAATTAATTTGTTCATAACTTAGTATTATAAAATAAATTTAATTTATATCTTAGACTTTATATTTATAGAATAAAATTAGTTTATATGTTACCAAAAAATAGAAAATAAAAAAATAAGTTGTTTTAAGGCCCTGTTACCAATAATCGGTATATTTGCAAGTAGATGTTTAACCTTTTCACTCAAAACTTTTTGGCCCGAAACCGGTTACCAGCGTTAGTGTTTGGGCTTGGTTCTTTTAAGCCCTGGTTAAAACCCAAACCGGTCTTTATTGTGCGCATCTCTACATTGAAATAAAACTCTTATTAATGTTACTTTTCTAATGTAATGATCTACCAAATGGGGATAATCTATATTCATAATTCCATATAAAAACCGTAGAACAAAAAATATGAGTTCGACTTCCATTATTCATTAACATAACATTCCTTGTTGTGGGTCCCCACCAATATTTGATATGTATAAAAAGAAAATACTTGATATGATACTAAAAAAATTGTAATTTAAATGCACGTGATAAAAGATTTAATTGAATAAAAATTGATTACTACAACCAAAAAAAGTTAATAATATAAAAGAGAATGGTTGCATACACGAATTCCATTAAACCATTTATTTAGTATCATGCTTGTCTCTATCTATAACATGCATAAGTCTATATTATTAATTCATTTTATTCCATTAATTTTAGTTCCAAAAAGAGTATCAAATCAATTAGATTTTGTAAGATTCATTGTTCAAAGCATATCGAATCAAAGTGAATACGATAGGGTTGGATCATAAATAATTTATCATTTAATAAAATAAAATAAATATAAGTTCAGTTTTTTTTTAGAGGCACAACCAGTAAAAATTCTATTGTTAATCATGTAGATAACGATTAACAATAGATAAAAATGTTGGATCGTCGATTAAACCGCCCAAAGTAGAAGCACAAACACCCCCTAGGAGTTGTTGTTGTTGTTGCTTCCATGAATATGACGATACAGGTGATCATGAGTGGACTTATTCTTGTACATATGGTGGCATGTGCCACAGTTTTATTCCTTTGTCGTAGTGTAAAAAATACAAGATCGTGAAAGATGCCACTGTATCAATTTCTTGTGTGTCATCATATATATTTTGAAACTGCGATAATGACAAAAGTTTCTCTTGGTAAAGTTGGTTAGTTTATTCATTTTTCAAATGTAAAGTCTTGTATTTCAGTCGTTGTAAAGTCATTTTTTCTAGATTTTTTATCTTTTAATTTTAGATATATTGTGTTTAAGAAAAATCTTCGGCATAAAACTCCAATTTGAGACCTTACATTTGAAAAGAAATAAAACAACCACCAGATCAATATTAATTTTTTTAAATTCTATAAATATATTTATAATTAAATAGTACCATCTTTTGAAAAAAAATCTTGATGTCCTGCTCAATGTCATAATTAAAATAAAGTCACTTTAATATTTAAATTACACTATTTAATTATATATAATTATTTATTTTACTTCATATTTAGTATCAACTAATAACACAAATTAACCACATAGAATCATCGATAACACATTAAGAACACATATAAACATAACATATTTATATCAATTCAGGGACGGATTTAGAACTTTTTTCAGACGGTGGCACCATTTAACTATAAAGAACATATATATAGAAAATTTTTATAAAACCTCTATTGGTCTAGTGGTTGGTTCATTGTTTTTCAAAGGTGAAGTCTCAGGTTCAATTCTTGGTACAAACAATTTTTTTATATAAACACTAAATCTGAAATTAAAAGCAAAAATCTAAAAAAATGTCCCTAATAGGACTTGAACCCATGACCTAATGGTTATATGGCAACTAACTAACCAACTCAACCAAAGTAAACTTGTGTTCTTATTGTAGTTTCAAAATATATATGGTGGCACACAACAAATTGATACGGTAGCACCGTAATTTTTTACACTACGACGGAGGAATTTAACGGTGGCCCGTGCCACCGTGTGCCCCAAGCTAGCTCCGTCCATGTATCAATTCATTTCAAATATTTGTAATACAAAATGAAAATCCTAAATCAAGCTTAGATCCTGAAAACAAAAGTTTGAATGCAAAAAAAAATAAAATGTAAGCTTGGATCCCTAAATCAAAAACCATAAATCCATATATTAGTCTAAAAAACAGTGCTTCAAAAAACAAATCTTCATCATCACCAAATATGCAATTCAAATACCAGAATTCATACAAATCTGCATTTAAAAAACTATACGAAATATCCTCAAATTTGTGGCTCCAAAGTTATCTAAAATCATCACAAACATCCAAAATCCACCAAAATCCCCCAAATTCTCCAAAACTATCTAAAATCTTTGATAATAAATCATTTATATATATTAAAACAACAACCTATAGCAATGACATGGCACAATAAGAGAGCTCCATTCCTATTTTTCTAATTTCTTATAATTTAGATTTTTTTTTACAAAAGGTTGTAGTTGGTCATGAGATGGAAGATTAATAGTATTTTGGTTGTCCCACATTGGTTGGAAGATGGAAAAAAAAAGAAATGGATGTGTATATAATGGGTTGAATGGTGTTGCCATGAGAAACAAGCTTTCACCAATTGTTTGGATTGTTGTGAAATCTTTTTTGTCTCACATTGGTGGCAAAAGTAAAAAGTTGGAAGTATAAATGATTTTTTAAGAAACAAAATATTGTTTGAATGTTCATTCAACATTTGATTCTTTTTTGGGTTTGAATCTATAGTATAACTTGGCACAATGAAAGAGTTTCATTGCTATTTTTCTAAGTTCTTATATTTTTTTTAATTTCTTATAACTTTTATTTATTTTTTACAAAGGGTTGTAGTTGGTGATTAGATGGAAGGTTAACGGAGTTTTGGTTGTCCCACATTGGTTGGAAGATGAAACAAATAAGAAATGGATGTGTATATAATTGGGTTGAATGGTGTTGCTATGAGAAACAAGTTTTCACCAATTGTTTGGATTGTTGTAAAATCTTTTTTGTCCCACATTGGTGGCAAAAGTAAAAAGTTGGAAGAAGTGATTACATAAGGAACAAGATATGGTTTGAATGTTCATTCAACCTTTGATCATTTTTTGGGTTTGAACCTATAAAATGACTTGGCACAATTAAAGAGCTTCATTGCTATTTTTCTAATTTCTTATACTTTTGATTTTTTTTTACATAGGGTTGTAGTTGGTGAATAGGTGAAAGATTAATGGTGTTTTGGTTGTTCCACATTGGTTGGAAGATGAAAAAAAATAAAAAATGGATGCGTATATAATGGGTTGAATGGTGTTGCAATGGTAAACAATTGTTGGGATTGTTGTGAAATCTTTTTTGTCCCACATTGGTGGCAAAAGTAAAAATGTTGGAAGTATAAGTGATTATATAAGAAACAATATATTGTTTGAATGAACATTCAATCTTTGATCTTTCTTTGGGTTTGATAGTTAATTTTTTATTTACATGATAAAATATTTCATGTAATTGTACATATCTTATTTTTTATTTGATATCCTTGAATTCAATCGATGTTCATTCTAATTTTAACTCATTTTTGAATTAAATAGTTATATATTTTATTTACATGACAAAATATATCATGTAATAGTTAAACATTTCAGTTTAGATATATATAAACTAAATTTATATGAAATAATCAAAATGTCAATAAATAAAGAAAAAAACTTTTAGATGATAAACTTTTAAAAACTTTTGATTTTTTTTTTCTTTATAAAAAAGGTTGAAGTTAATGGATAAATGAAAGATTAATGGTGTTTTGATTATCCTACATTGGTAGGAAGATGAAAAAAAGTAAAAAATGGTGATGTGTATATAATGGGTTGAAGTGTGTTGTCAAAAATTGTGAAATGATGTTAGCTAAATATAACCACACCAATTTTAATACTTAAACAAGTTAATTTTATATTAATTTTCTTTTCAAAATGATTTCAAGCGATTGTTTAATGATTATATAAACAATTAAATAATCAACATAAAAACATATATTTTTTGAGCTAACAATGTTTATAAATGAAAACTTTTTTGTTAAATGATATCAACTAATATATAATGGTTTTAATATTATATAAATTAAACAATAAATATATAAATCTATTTTTTTTGTTTTTGTTTTTTTGTAAGCTAACAATACCTATAAATCAAAACTATGATTAAATCTAATATAAAAGCAACAACTAGGAAAGTTGAGGTGACACCATGCGAAGCAAACATCCACCAATTTTTTGGATTGTTGTTAAATCTTTTTTGTCCCACATTGGTAGCAAAATGAAAAGGTTGGAAGTAGAATTGATTATATAAAGGATAAGATATGGTTTAAATGTTCATCCAACATTTGTTTATTTTTTTAGGTTTCATAGTTAATTTTTTATTTACATGATAACATATTTTATGTAATTGAAAATATTTTTTTTATTTGATATATAAATTTGAATTCAATAGATGTTCATCCTAATTTTAATCTATTTTTGGATTAAATAGTTATATTTTGTTTACATGACAAAATATGTCATGTAATAGTTGAACATTTCAATTTAGTTTTATATAAACTAAATTTATATGTAAAAATCAATTTATCAATATATAAAGGAAAAAACTTTTAGATGATAACAAAGTATTCATTAAATGATGAATTGTAATAAATTCTTTATTGTCCCACATTGTTGAAAATGTGAAAAGTAAGAGGTTTAAGTGAATATATAAAGAATAAGATGTGTCTTGAATGTTCATCTAAATTTCGATCTATTTATTGGGTTAGATAACTATCTTTTATTCACATAACAAAACATTTGATGTAATAGTTAAACATTTCATTTTTATTTTATATGATTGTATCTCGAATCAAGTATCCATCATATGGTAAATTTTGCTAAAATATTCAAAAAAAATTCTTACCACCGCGCAACACGCGGTGCACAACACTAGTGAATAATAAATGCAAAATAGCATAGTTTTAAATCACGAATATTCAACATGTATGAAAAGCCTTATATAAACTTTAGTTTATACAACAATTTATAAACAAAAACTTTAAATAAATCATTATCATAACAAAAGATTATGAAGAAACAATGATACAAACCATAATCTATACAAATATGAACAACAAAATTATACAAAACCCTTATATATTTAAGATGCTTCTGGTTCATCCTTGGTTGGATTTGTGATGATATTTTGATTGGCTACGCCTTTTTCCTATTCTTGTAAACCCCCACCATTTTTTGAACCCTTGATAACCAAGATATGTTCGATGAAGGTCGAATGGGGAATCGGGCCTTGGTAAGACTGGAGATTGTAAATCGTGGAGTTCATGAATCTTGGAGTAGATTGCATCTTGGAGTTACCTCTCGTAGATGGAATAGGGAGATGACATCGAGAATTTATTAAAATCAACAATAATTTATGATTTAATTACTATTACATATATCATAATTAAAATTAAATTAATCAAGTTCATGTATTCTAAAGTAATTAGTAATTTTAAAAGAATATAAATAATAATTACGTTAAATAGTTTTTTATTAAAATGCGTAGCATGTTATGATTATTTATGAAAATTTTATAACCTTAATTTTATGTAGCATATATGAATATTTTGAAGATTTTAAAGATTGTTATATTTTATTTATAAATAAACATATTAAACAATAATTAATATAACTAATAACATTTAAAAATATTCAATGACTAATATATAATGTATAATTTAATTTAATTTAATTTAATTGCTAATTAGTAATTTAAATTAATTAATATAAAAATATTAATTATAATAAAAATTATTAATAATTGAAAATTAACATTTATTAATTAAAAATAGTTCATTTTAAATGGGATATAATGGAAAAAATCACAAAAACTCCTCAAATGCTACACCAAATAACGTTTCAATAAGCTAGCTTATAAGTTAGCTTATGGTCATCCAAACATGTACCCTTTATTTTTTTCCAAACACAGCTTAATAATCGTATACTATGAACTAAAATGCATTAAAATTAAGTTTTTTTTTTTCAAATTATATCATTATAATCATTTCGTCAATACATTCGAAATAAGTCCAATATTGAATATTTTTTATTTAATCTTATTACTAAATATTAAGAATACATAAGAAACAATATGTTTACATTTGCTTACGTTTTCATTTTTCATTTTACACTCTTGTCATATTAAAATTACAATATCATGGTTTACCTAAAAGACGTTTATTATTTTTTTTTCTAAATTATAGTACTATAATTTTATCGTCAATACTTTAAAATATATAAATATTGAATATTTTTTAATCTAATATTATTGTAAAATATCATATATACATATGAATCTATATTATATTATAAAATATCTTAAATCATTATATTTATAAAAGTCCATTCTTTGGATATAACTTGATAAATCTAAAGAATGTACAAATTATGTTTTTATAGTTTATCGATACAAGTCACCATAAACACCATTAATTTTGATTTCCGTACTGTTCTAGATTAACAATAGTTGATATTAATTTATGTTGAGTTTGAGGCATATGGTCTTTGGGTCAATACACCAAACCAAATTATCCTCGACTTTCTAAAAGAGATCCTAGGTCGCAAGTGGTATTCTAAATATTGGATTTCGAGTCCTTCATGTATAATAGTTGACTAGTTGTTCTGGTGTTGTCTACTTTAGATTTTTTGGATGGTTTTGATTGCTTAATTATCATCACGTTTACAAATTTTGAGCATGCAGAACTTTATGATTGTTATTTTGGATCTTACTAGAAAAATCAAACCAAATGAACAAATTTTTAACATGTAGAACTTCTTTTAACCAATTGACTATATTGACCTTTATTTTTGTACATCCACTATGCCATTTAAAAGTACATAAAATCATAAAGTTAGCATTGTTTGATGTAGAATAAAATTAAGATGAAACAAAGTTATTCTTTTAAGTTTGTCAGAACATTAAATTTGAAGATGTTCTCCCTGATTTTGTATGTCCATACTTTGAATAACTTTTGGGTTCTTTTAATAGCTTAGTTGCACTAAAATTGTTCGGCAAAATCCCCAAGAAACCAATGATCAGATGCGGACTGAAGAACGAATCCTTCTCAACACTAAGCTATCGATCGATTTGGAAATCGACCTTTGTTCTACCGATTACTTAAGAAAGCGGCCAACACCACTGTACTGATCTTTACAGTCATTCTTTGTCTTCTTACACTTGTTTGACTTTGGGAAAAATTCACCAAATCTTTCTAAGATGTAGGCATTCTTCTTCTTCTCAGAAGAAGAATATATTTAACTTATGAAGCTTTATAAGTACTATTCACATCAAAGTCAGAAAAATACCTACAAGTACAATTTTAGAGGTGTCAGAACAGAGAGTTTACTCTTTGTTTTATCTGAAGACCAATATACATGTGCCATACATGTTGTGCATTAAATGCTCATAGTAGTATAAATAGGTGAATACCTCTCCATGTAAGATCATGCTTTTGAAAAAGTTACCACGGTGCAAAATTGACAAATTTATTCTCTCTCAAGAAGTTTCATTAGCTTTTCACTTTGTGTTTTAAAGTGTTTTGTTCTTCATTTCTCTAAGTGTTTAAGTTGTTAGAATTGTGTTAAAAAATCCCGCATCAACTTGATGTCTAAGTGTAATTCTTCATCAAATTATTAAAATTTCTCTAAAATGGAGAATTAAGAGTAAAAATCTCAAAACAAAAAAAAAAACTTTCAAAAAATATTTCTGTCACATGATTATCATTGATAATCATTTTTCCCATTTTAAAAATCCTAATAAAAATGCTTTTGACAATGTTCTGTAAAAATTGATATGGTTGATAATATTAATTTCAAAATAATTATTGACCAATTTTACGTCTACCATACTTTCAAAGATGGTTTACATGAATTATTAGTATTTTTTGAATTCAATGTTATTTTTTATAAGAAAAAGGATATATTAATGATCTCTTTTATACTTCTAAAAAATCTTATTTATATCTTATATAAAACCTAAAAAATATCATAAACGAACCTCTTTTAACAAATGTCATTTGTTGGCGATACAATCAATATAAAGGTGGTTGATAACTTGATAAGGGTGGTTGGGCTATGTCATCGTCGGAGTAAAAGGGACGGTTTATTGGAGCTAATAGGATGGGTTTTAATTTGTACTAATAGCATCCTAACTTGTATAATAAATAGAAATACCATAAAGAAGCAATTAAAATGATCAAAATATCCTTTAGTGACCAACACATGGGGGGCAATGAAAGATAAATTAGGAAATAGTGATGAAAGCAAATTAAAAGATCATGGTAAAGGCCACTAGTGACTAGACTATGTATGTAATGAGGAATTATAAATGAACCTCATAAGGGTACGGGTAGTTTGAGAAATTTTATTTCCTTCTATCTATTCAACATATTTATCGTCTTACTCACTTGATCATTTGATATGTGTAATGCACTGATTCTTTTTCCTCATATTATTTCTTAACTTTAACACTTGTCAAATAATCAAGTGAGTAGGAGAATGAGTAGGTTAAAAAGGTAGGAAGAAATATAATTTCTTCAATAGTTTTATGTGTGTATAGGTGGGATTCAGTCTATGGAGTCTATTTTTATGTGAGTGAGAAACGACCTATGAGTGGTACAGATAACACCACCCTAAGTAATTCACTCTTTTTAAAGTTTTATTTTGACAAGTTAAATCTATATATAATAAACTTAGATATGTACACGAGTGATATGGCGCAAAACATCTTAAGCTATTGAGTATTTCAACAAATAATCTTTTTTCGTATCGTTTTGTTCACTATCATTCGATTCTAATTTTATGACTTTATGAGTTTATATGCAATGCAAATATTAACTTGAACAATGTCGAAATAAAATTAATTAGTCAAAATATTTTTGTTAAGACTCAGTAATTATATTGATTATATTTTATTATGCAAATATTAACTTGGACAATTCAAATTAAAATTTAATTAATAGTAATTCTTTTATAACTCAAAGATTGTCTTGTTTTTCTAAGACAATAAATGTTTTATTTAAATATTCACTATTTTTATGATTCCAATAAAAGTTTTATTTTTTTTTTATATAAAAAAGAATATCAATTCAATTCTCAATGGTTGATTGATTAAAAAAATGAATTATCTATTTTTTCAATCAAGATATAAAGAATTCTCTATATTAGGAGTTTTTCACTTAAATCTCTATTTTAGAGAATAAAATATGGATGTTGAAGCATTTTAGAGAACAAAAAAGTTTTTTTCTCTAAAAGAGGGATGTTGCTTCTCTAAAATAGCAAAAAAAGGTTTTTGTTCTCTAAATTGCTCCAAGAGGTTCTCTATATAGTTCTGTAAAATAGAAAAAACTAGAAAATTCTCCAAATTTAAAGAATTTTCAAAAACTTGATCAATGGAGAGATAAATTACTTTGTTATTTATTTCCACGAATGAGGTTTCTCTAAAATCTATATATTAACAGAGAGAAATGTTATTTTAATCTCATTCCACCAATGGTATAATTAGTTATTTAGAAGTTTTTAATAATGTAAGTGGTGATGGATTCTTTATAATAAAAAAGTTGTTGGAGATGAAATTTTTTTTTAGAATTTTTCTTTATTTTAAAGAAATTATACCAATGCTATTGGAGATGTTCTTGTAACTAATTTTTAAAGTTCAAAAGTTTTTCCTCTATTCCACTATTTTATTACTATTTTTTATTCTTGTTACTTTCTAGTTTTTTTAGTTATTTTTATGTAATTATCGATAATTATTATTAAAAAACAATTTTCGTGGAAACAAACTATTATTAAGGAAAAGTTAACTTTTTATTTATTTTTAAAAATATAATACGTTTTTCTTCTCCTTCTTAATAATTTTCGTTAAAAGAGGTTACTTTATCTATTTTTCTAATAATTTTCCTTCAAAAAGTGTTATGTTTTTTCTCTTAAAGAACGTGACTTTTTTCTCTAATAATTTTCATTAAAGAATTCTATATGTTTTCCACTAGGGATGTTCATTATTGGATATCCGGAATTTCGGATAGTGAAAATTAATATCCGAATCCGAATCCGAATCCGAAATTTCGGATATCCGAAATTCCGGATATTCGAAATTCCGGATTCGGATACCGGATAATCCGAAAATCCGAAATATTTGATAAAATGTCATTTTTAGCTAAAAAACCAAAAAAATACATCATTCTTCGTACATAATGATCGTCCACATGTTTCCAATCATCAACAAGCTAATACGACATCAAATGCATAGTTTACAAGTCTTAAATAATAATACGAAAGTCTAAAGTAACATAAGAACGTAAATTAAAAACATATATTAGAAAGTGAAAGGTCGATACTTGTATTGAGAGAGATGAGGTTCTATTTTTTAGAAAGTGAGATAAAAAGTTAACATATATTATAGTTTTTTAATTTTTTAAAATAATATATATAAAAATCGGGATATTTCGGATATCTGAATATCCGAAAATTTTCAAAAATCACTATCCGAATCCGAATCCGAAAATCCGGATATCCGATTTTCGGATATCCGAAAATCCGGATATTTTCGGATCGGAAGTTTTCGGGTATTCGGATGTCGGATCGAATTCGGATTTTTTTGAACACCCCTATTTTCCACAGCCTTGTCGAATACTTTTTCCTAACAGTACACTCCCAAACGATTTTATTTTGTTTTTGTTAGAATCATTGTTTTGCAGCACTGCTTTCTAGAAATGTTTTTCTACAAATATTTGTAAAGCAACTTAATTATTTTGTAATAACCATGTCCATAAATATATTAACTAAATTATTACATACATATATATATATATATGGACTATGGAGTGATGTTTAAAGGAAAACCTTAAAAAATTGAAAAATCAAAGAATACCTCGTAATCTTTCATCTAGACCGTGTTGGTTATTTTGAATAAAAAACATGACAAAACAAATTTATCTTGAAAAATTAATAATCCAGAAAACAACCAATCTCCAAGTTTAAAGAGAAAGTCGATTGTTGGTTATCTGAATATTAAAACGATTATGGAAACAAACTCCAGAGCACTAAACAAAACGAGTAGAAAATAGAGGTAACCAACGAAACCGACAAATTAATTTTAGAATAATAACGTACGTAACCGACAAAGTAATTCGTACATTCAATTTTAGAATAATAAGATACGTAACCGACGAATGAATTTAAAATCTAGAATCAAAACGTACGAAACCGACAAATGATTTTAATTCTAGGTGGTACAGTTCGATGGTTCGATGGTTCGCAGGTTCCCTGGCTTGGTGGATCGTTTGGTTTGGTGGTTCGAGTTTCGTTGGTTAGGTGGTTTGTTTCGTTTAGTGGATCGTTTAGGTAGAGTGGACTTGTTCTTTTTTTGGTATCGTTCGAGTAGTTGTTCTGTTGTTTGTTGGTTGTGGGTTCGTTGTAGTGTATTGGTGTCGTTGTGTGCTGTTCGAGGCTGCGTCTTGCAACCTCGGAAAGCTTGTTTTGTGTTTTGTTGGTTTTAGTTTTAATAAAATGGTTTGCCGTTCAAAAAATAATTCTAGAATAAAAATATATGAAACTGACGATTTAATTCTAAGAGAATAAAAACGTACGAAACCGACAAACGGTTTTAATTTGAGAATAAAAACGTACGATTTAATTCTAAACATAATCTGTCAACTTCAGTTACATAATTCAAAACCCAATACTCATCTTTGAGAATCGATATCTTCATTCACACATTATCCATTTTGGACACTCGATATACCGATTCGAGGCTCTCGTATATTAGAACACAAACCCACAAAGAGTTAACTATATATAACAGATTTATATATAATTAATTGTGTCCAAATATTGGTAAAAAAACTATATTTTACCAAAAAATTCCAAAAGACCGTATGTACTTGTAGATAGACGTAATTTTACATATGTATATGTGTTTATGCATAATGTATTTGTACATAAAAACCAAAAAATAACTAAATTTATTGCTATATACAAGTGCATATGATTGGAGGTTGAGATTGGAGGTGGAGGTGGAGGTGATGGTGGTGGTGGGATTGGAGGTGACGGCGGCATCTATGAAGATCCATACAAAAAGAATAATTGATTTAATTTGATACGTATTCATCCATAAAAATCAGTTACCAAATCAATCCTATGAATTAAGGATAACTTCCAGATTAAAATGATATATGTAAAATCCCACAAATACCCTCCATTACATATCAGCCAAAAACACCCTATTAAATAAAACTCTTAAATCCTATTGGCTAATGAAAGTTAACAAGAAATATAGGATTAACAATGGAATACTATATATATATATATATATATGAGAAATTATAAAAACAATAAATATCACTTTAGTTTATGTGGTTTGTGAGGGTGATGGCTTTGCGGACTTGTTGGGTTCGTTTGGTGAGGATGATGACTTTGCCGAAGCTCTTACCTTACGAGCTCTCTTTACCTTTCAAAAAAAAGAAAAAAAAAAGATAACCCTAGTTAGAAATGATGGTTAAATTGTTGTCTCTTTTTATTACATCTCTCTAGCAATATGTACCTCATGTAGGGTAATACCATTTATAAAAAAGTTTAGTAATACCATTTATAAAAAAAAATGTCTATCTTAAATAATGAAGAACAACAAAAATACATCATATAGGAACAACCCAACATTTCATTTAAATGTCTCTCACTTGATATTCCTAAGAATTAATCACAATCATCAAATAAATTACATTATCAAGTTTTTTATGATACGTATTTAAAAACCATTTTAAATAAAATATGTGAAAACAATACTTTTTTATTAATAAACATAAATAAATCTCAATTTTTATCTTACATGAGTAAGAAAAAATGTCATATTTTTTAAACTCAGCTTAAATAAAAAAAAAATTATTAGTTGCTTAAATTAAAAGATATTTGATATTTAGTTATTTTAAAATATTGACGATAAAAAGATATTTTCACTATCCTTCTAAAAAGTTTCCCTTAAAGTTCACTTTTTTCGTTTACTTTTTCCTTTTCAAAAAGAGTTTGAAAATGGATTAAACCAACTTCTTATAATTTTTCCAGTCACATTATTTCTAAAAAGTATATATAGAACTTTATACAAATAGTTCACGATCTCATTCTATGGGTTCTATTCACAATATAAGTTAATAAATAATTCAATACATATGTTAGGTTGTGTTTGTTTATCTCTTAACAGTTCCATTAAAAGACAACCTCTTAATCGTTAAGAGGTAAATTCTGTTTGGCAAAAAAATAAACTGCCTATTAATGGTTCCAAAACCATTTGAATGATTAAGTATCCTAGATGTCTCTTCAGAGTCCAGATTTCATACTAAACAATTACCAAACCAACATATTTCATTTTGCATCATATCATAAGAGCCTCTTAATCATTCTGACCACTTAATCATCTAGCACCCAACCATTCAGCAACTGCCAAACAACCCCTTAATAGAGGGTTGCTATCCTTATCCTCTTATAGCTTATCTTTACTTACAAAAATCCATATCCGTGCCTTATATCTCACCTTTACACTCACATACACTTATCTTTTACTTACAAAAATCCATATCCGTGACTTATAAAGGGGTATGAATACAAAACTCCATGTTAATAACTTATTCATACAATGTAAAAATCAAAAAGCAACTTCAAGTCTTTGTATACATATGTACATTCCTTCTATATCAACAAATTCAGAATGGTTCTAAATGTCTCTCAATAATACTTGTTAATGGTATATAAGTCAAGAGAATACATAAAAAAAGCCAACAAAATGTCACTTCACATGGATGTCATACATCTTACATCATATAAGAAGCAAAATTCTTTTATAAAAGCTTAAAATTGAGAATTTATAAAAGCTAGTTATAATTCTAATTCTTCCCAAACATCACACTTTCAACTTTTTTCTATAGAAACTTCCCTTGAAAGATGTTCTAAAATCAGCTAAAAACTTCAAAATTCTCATTCTTTCTATTTTTAAGAATACTTTAAAGATTTTTTATATATAATTCCTTCCAAAAATCCTAAATTACTATATATTCTTCCAAACTTTTAAACTATTTCTATATCCTTTTAAACTTTTAAAACTATCCTTTATGTCCAAATCTCTATTTTAATGGTTATTAAGGCTATGTTTGGCAAACTAGCTGATAAGCTAGTTAGTACTGATAAGCTAGCTTATGAATAAATTATGTTTGACAAAAACTTGGTTATAAGTATGTAAAATGACTAAAAATGGTATATTTGAATTTAATAATTAATACTATTAAGGGTATAATTGAAAAAAAAAACTACAAAAAGCTCCCAAGTAGCGTTTCAAAAACCTAGTTTATGGTACATGTTTGGATGAACTACTTATTTTGCTAAACACAGCCTAAATCATTTAAATATCGATAATTATTATCATCAAATTCAATTATTTATAAAATTAGTATATTAAAAATTGAATTTAAATGATAATAATTATTGATATTTAAATGATTTAATAACCATTAAAATAGATATTTGGACATAGATGATAGTTTTAAGAGTTTGAAAGAATATAGAGGTAATTTAAAATTTTAGAAGGATGTAGAAGTAATTTAAAAGTTTTGAAAGAATGTAGAAGAAATTCTCTCTTACGTCACGTTCTCGAGTTTTTTTTATGGAATGAAACGAAATGATTTATAAAAAAATAACAAAAATGTGTTCTCGAGTTTTTTAAAGGAAGAAAAAAAGGATTTGGAGGAAAACTTTTCATTTTTCTCTCTTAAAAAATCATTCTCCCAAAAGTGGGATGATTTGGAGGGATAACTTTACCCTTTTCCCTTTATTTTCTTTTCCTTTCCTCCTCTCTCATTTACAACCATCCTTACCCATAGACTCTCAACCCAATCAACCCAATTGCCACATCAACATCACATCAACTTTCCACATCAGCTTTCTACGACGGTGTTGTCGATGGAAGTCGACAACCCGATGGCAAGCTGATGCCATCAGGTACCTCCCGCTGCGAATGGTCTTATTTCCTTTAATTCTTAGTAAACAATTATTTCTTATCTGCTTATTACGGGTTAAAGTTAGAAATAAACAATTTTAAGTGTTAGGATAAATGCGCTTATCGTGGATTGGAAACACAGACGAGCACTTTTCAAGTAAGTGGATAGTAGAAAGAGATCCACTTACTTGAAAAACGGTTATATAATTTTTAAAAAAATAAACAGACAAGCATTCCCAAACATTCCCGAAAAAAATAAAATATAAAACAAAATTATTCTCGAAACGGATGCGTACAAATAGTCCCACCACCATTTCTCTAGTCCCCACCGCTACAAGTGTACCAGTTGTTTTCATTCTTCCTCTCTATTAATACCTCAACCTGCTCTCTGCTTTTTTCCCCAAAAATCTTCCCAAATTCCTCCAATTGGTGATTTCCGATTTACAGAGAGAAATGAAGGCAGATTCTTCTTCTTCATCATCAAAGGATTTGGAGAAAAGCTACTTCGATGTCTTAGGCATATGCTGTTCATCGGAGGTTCCATTGATCGAGAAGCTTCTTCAACCTCTCGAAGGCGTTCATCACGTCTCCGTAATCGTTCCGTCCAGAACCGTAATCGTTCTTCACGATCCCGCCCTAATTTCTCAGTTTCAAATCGGTAATCAAATCATTTCTCTCTCTCTCTCTCTCTCTCTCTCTATATATATATATATATATATAAATGTTCAAATGAGAAATGCTAAAAAAATGAGAAGCAGAGGAGTGATCTTCACCGCTTATTCGGTCAATAAAGACCGCTTTGACCGGTTACGGAGGATTGATGCGATTCAGGAGGGTGACCGGTCAAAGCTGCCTTTATTGACCAGATGAGTGGTGAGATGAGTTCTCGCTTCTCATTTTTTATTACTTCTCATGTGAAGGTAATACTGTATATATATATATATGTATGTATCAATGTCGTATTATATACATGAATCTGTTTGAACATTAGATCTACATTTTTTCAATTAAACTGTAAAACTGATGATTTCAGAAGTTCGAAACAGAATCTG
Source organism: Centaurea solstitialis (assembly GCA_030169165.1). NCBI lineage: Eukaryota > Viridiplantae > Streptophyta > Magnoliopsida > Asterales > Asteraceae > Centaurea > Centaurea solstitialis. Next base: position 10,502,061 of record CM058043.1, read on the forward strand.
ATTTTGATTTCGTTTTCATGATTAAAAACAAATTGATTCAGTTTTGATTAACTTTTTGTTAGTTCTTCCATAAAACAAATCACAGAATCAAACGCACTACAAGTAAACGAAAGCTATATTTGGCAAATTAGCTGATAAGCTAGCTAGTAGCTAATAAGCTGGCTTATAAACAATTTATGTTTGACAAAAACTCGCTTTTAATAGTTAATATTAACAAGAGTATAACTCAAAAAAGTTACAGAAAGCTTCTGAAACGATACTCCAAATAGCATTTTCAAAATAAGCCACTTATATAAGTTAGTTGTTTTTGCCAAACACAGCCAAAATATCGAGTACAATAAATAGGTCGACTGAATGAAAACGATATTGATTGATTATATTCAAGAAGAGTTGTACAATATCGTTTCGTAGTCTGATTCCTTTTTTTTTTTTGTGATGTGGAATCGATTGTGTTCATACTATACTTTGTGGTCATAGAATGTTATTGAAATTACATGATAAAGATAAGCTTTTTTTTTTGGAGTCATCTATTACGCATAGTAAATAACACAATTGATAACGGTTTCATAATTATGATGATAACGAAGTCTACAAGCAACTTGAAAACTTGGAGACATCCTCACGTTTAACTCGTTTAAAGTGTTTCTGAGTCATACATTCCCACTATATATAGAAAAGTAGTATTAAATATATGTTTATTTGGTCTAATACGGAATTTAATCAAAACATTAATTAGTGGTTAATTAAACGAATCTCAACAAAACATAACGGGTTAAAATTATCGATCATGCTTAATCTTAGGTTACGGTTGGTAAACTAGCTAAGCTAGTTGTTGACTGATAAACTAGCGAGTAGCTAATAGGCTAGCTTATGAACAAATTATATTTACCAAAAGCTTATAAATATGTAAAATAACAAAAAATGGCATATTGAGTTATAATAATTAATATTAATAAGGGTATAATTGAAAAAAAAACTACAAAAAACAACCTCCAAGTAGTTTATCTATAAGCTAGCTACTTTTTGTCTATTCAAACATGTACACAAAAAATAAACTAGCTTATAAACTCATTTGCGTTTACCAAACAATGCCTTGCTAGTATTTTGTGAGAAGTGAGAGTATGTAGAACTCTATAAATTAAATTATTCTACAAAAGAGTCATCGAAGAGGAAAAAAACGAATTCAATAAGTCTAGTCGATTTGAAAGATATAGGTCTTTTATAGTTTCTCTAAAATAAAGAATAAAAAGCTAAAATTTATAAATAAATTCTTCATCTTAAAAATTTTAACATAATATATATTTATATAATATTTTCTAATTTGTCGTAAAAAATTTTATATTCAATGGTAAAAATTTAATCTTTTTGACAGGGTTAAATAAAAATAATCATTTTTATCTTTTACGATCAAATTTTAAAAAACTTTTTGAACTTAAATTTTTTTCAAGTTTTCTCTGTTAAGTAAAAAAATAACTTTATTTTTGAAAAATATATTTGAATATTCAAGATAAAAATGATTCAACATTTCCTCTCCTTTTGCGATATTAATAAAAGAGATAAAGTTAATGGAATAAACGTTACGTTTCTTGATAAAAGTGTAGGATGAATCGAAACCGTCGAAAAGCGGATATAATCATGTTTTATGGATGTTACTTTTACTTTTTTTAGTAGAGATAAATGCGTGTACTCCTTTTATTTAACTTTCTAAATATAATTAAAAATATTTATATGTTTATATTTTTTTTAAAAATCTTAAAAGTTTATAGAAAAGTTATAAGTATTTTGAGATTATAGATTTTTAGATTATGCTTTGTCCAAAATAACAATTAGTGTAAACTTAATTTATCCAAAAACATATGATTTCATTTTGAATTATAGGAGAAAGATAACTTTTAAGTTTTCTTGATTTCTCTTTCTGTATCATTTTTTGGTGACTTGTTGGTTACTCCACTACTCCTTTTAACTTATAATAAAAAATTAACGATTAAAAATGTTTTTATTAGAATACTTTTATCAGTTTATGCTAATCAGTCAATGTTTACTAAAAATAACTACATTAAATGTTACAATGAATATTACTTTTTTCAACTCTTTGTTATAAAAGTTTATCGGTATTTCTTTCTTTCTAAATATGTGACACTATTTATTTCACTATCTTCATAAAACGTGAAATTTATTATGATTACTTTTTAAATCTATTCTTTTTGTTTGGCTATTCTTAGTCACATATTGCTACATCAATTTTTTCATAAACTCACAATAAGCGATTTGGAACCTCGTTGTTAATACCGATCCTTCAATCTTTCATTTAATTATTTAATTAATTAATACAACCTCAACCACAAAACAACACACACACAACGTTGAATCGATGTTGGCAAACGATCTAGCGGAGCCCACCCAGCCCGTCGGCTGCGTACCCGAGCCCGCCGACAACATGCCGCTCAGTCCAGTCGGCTGTTACGCATGGCCTAAGTTCTAGATACCTTCTTTATGAATTGGATGTTTAAAATATTGGATCAATACTTCTATATTTGTATATAATCGTTTATAAGATTGTATATCGATTCAATTGTTATAACTTGAAAACCCAATAAAGTTTATTTATCTCATTAATGAGATTCTATAATATTTTAAAATATCCAATTACAAGAAGATGATAAAATAGACAACTCTTAATGACTTTATGGTAGTGGAAAATGTGTCATGGTCATTATTTCGGGTGCGTTTGATACATAATAAAATACATAATAAAATGGGATAGGATAAGCCATTTATTCAACTAATAAGATAAGATTAGATAATCAAAAATTAATGAAAATATGACTAATGTATCTATGATTTTATTTAGTGCCTCTTTTACGAAATGATCAATCTAAATAAAAGTATTTTATCCTTAAACTTTCTTTTTTACTTCTCTTAAATTTCCATTTTTATTTAATATATTTTGATTATTTATGTAGTTATTAAATATTTAAAAATAACTATATATTTTATACAAAAAATATCCTTAAAAATATTTGTCGATACAATTAAAATGACACTGAAATATATCCCATGAAACAAGGGTATTTGATTTTTCAAATGGGAAATTAGGTTTCATTTTAAATTGAGTAAATGATACTTTTGTTTCATGGTATGTTACCGTATGTTTAATTATTCTATGTAAAAGTCATGTTAAACATGAAATAACTAATATTTGTTATAATTTATTCTATTTTTATTGTATCTACTAGTAAAGTATAGTAAAAACATACCCTTGATAAAGAAAGGTGGTAGGACTGAAAATTGATTGGGCGTGATCTAAAATTAGCTATCAACAATATGGTGGGTCGATGAGTTGTGTCACCATCCTTTCTTGTTTTGGTTAGATATCTTTCCACACATAAATTTGAAAATTATGTTTGAAAAGTCTACCCCGAACATAACTAAACTATAAGCTTGTTAATAAATACAATAAATCCAATTAGATGCTTGTTTGGTAAACCAAAAGTAACTTATAAGGTAGTTTATATTTTGTGTACATGTTTGGATGGACAAAATTAGCTTATAAGCTAGCTTTTTGATAAACTACTTAGAAGTAGCTTTGTGCTTTTTTCAATTATACCCTTCTAAATATTATACTCCATATACCTTTTTGGTTATTTTACATACGCATAAGCTAGTTTTTGCCAACGTAATTTGTTCATAAGCTAGCTTATCAGTCAACAACGCTTATGAGCTAGTTTGCCAAACATAGCCTAAATATAATATCTATACCCCTTTGGAGGTATTGAATAGGTGTATGTAAGTGTACATGTGGGACCCATGGTAGAGGGGTATATATATTTATGTGAATGGAGGAAGGGTAGGGAAGGGGGGGGGTATAAAAAAGGGGTTGCTATCCCCAACCCCCTACACTCACATTCTTTATTTCACCCCACCCCGTTTACAATCATTTACACTTGAACCTCTAAAAAGTTTTTATGTCTATTTATCATGAAAATGCTTCTCTTTTGTGTTTAATTTACCCTTGTTTGAGTTTAGTTAAGGCGCTAAACCAAGCACGGTTAGAGGCGAATGTGAGAATGAAAGGAGATCAAAGCTACCGAAACAAATGGCCAAGTCCGTATGCATGCGTGTGTGGTGTGCTACTTTTGCTATCATTTTTGAAATACGTCTATCCACCATTCAAATGGTTGGCCCTTGGAGCTGTCGCAGTCGGCATCATACCCTTAATTCGGAAAGCTTTTGCATCACTACGCAGCCTTAGATTCGACATCAACGTTCTCATGCTCATTGCAGGTATGCTATAGGATATTAATTATTTCCTCCCTAACCATCCGAAAGCTAATGAACTTAACCTTGAGGACTAAGCTTACCCGATAAATAACGGGTAGGCCTTGGGGTTCCTCTCGTTTACAGGATGTCTAAAATATCAAGGAGTCCTTTTCAACTACTTTACATCATAGAAAAACATTCTATATAAAAGTGTTACAATAGTTTATACGACGTTTTTTAGTTATATTACAAAAATAAAATATAATACAACACTTTTAAAATAAAGTGTTGAATTATTTATTTCATATGATATTATTTGAAAACGTGTCTTATAACATAAATATTCTATAAAAAAATGGGGCTATAAACGCTTTCCACAATTGTGCTTTAACATAAACTAATATGGACACCTTATTTTAAGAGCACCCAATAAAACTGTTAAAACACCCAAAAAATCCTAAAAATCTATTTTAAAACTTTTAGATAGGACGCTTTATAGTTTCTATAAACTTTAAGTCCTATAAAATACTATATTACAAATTTAGGCGTCCTATAAATCCAATTTTGTTGTAATATCCTCATAGGTTGCTACTTAATTTGAGTCTCTCATGGCCACTTTCATTAGTCAGAGGCGGTAAGCTGGCTTGACACCCACGGTTACTAACCAAAAGAAAAAAAACTAATGAAGTTTGGTGCATTTGGGTGCCATGTTAATTGGTCTTTATTTACAGTTGCAGGATCAATTTACCTAAAGGATTACTGGGAAGCTGGCACAATTGTTTTTCTATTAACTATATCAGAATGGCTAGAGAGAAGGGCAAGTCACAAGGTTACTTGCATTCCCTCTCTCTCTTTCACACATACACACACACACACACACACACACACACACACACACACAGGCAAACAAACACTATTAAGTTCATTAAAATTGTCCTCCATATAAGATTTCTTAACTTGGAAATGGATCTTGCAAAATTATATATATAGGCCACTGCTGTGATGTCATCATTGATGAACATAGCTCCACAGAAAGCTGTATTAGCTGACACTGGTGAAGAAGTCAATGCCAATGAAGTGATGGTCAACACAAGGCTCGCGGTTAAGGCAGGGACCATGATCCCTATCGATGGGATAGTCGTGGAAGGGAATTGTGAAGTCGATGAGAAAGCTCTAACCGGCGAATCATTTCCTGTGTCTAAACAAGTAGACTCAATTGTTTGGGCAGGCACAGTTAATCTAAATGGTATGAAAAACACTGCTAATTAAACCCTTTTATGTTTTAGATCATTAAAGTTGATCACATGAAATATTAGAAAGCTACTCTTTTAGTTTCATGGTCAAGTAGACTGCCTCAAAGGCCAAAGTTTAGATGCTGATTTGAGTTTGAATCTTATTTTGTAGGTTATATTAGTGTTAAAACTACTGCTCTAGCTGAAGCTTGTGTAGTGGCAAGAATGGCAAAGCTTGTTGAAGAGGCTCAAAATAATAAATCTAAAACTCAGAGATATGTTGACAAATGTGCCAAGTATTACACCCCAGGTAACATTTCCATTCTTGCCTTCTACTTTATGCTTATCGCTGTTAGGATATGTGGAACTCTTGTGAAACTCTCTCCGATAGAACCCTTGTATGCGTGTCTGTTTATATAGATATATATACACATAAAGGAAAGTTCAAATGTGAACTCGTCTCTCATTGTGAACGTGAGGACCACTAAAATCACACCAAGTGGCAATCTGAATAGGTGTCTAAGCTTTATTCAGTTTGAATATCATGCACTCTGACGTGGGCGCATGCAGAGTGAATAAAGCTTAGGCGCAATCACTCTTAATCGCACACCTAAGCTTTATTCAGACTGAATAAGCTTTTATTCAGTCTAAATAATACATGAATATTCAGACCGAATATTCTCACGTGGTGAGATACTAGTGGTCCTCGCGTTCACAATGAAATATGAGTTCACATTTGAGCCTGACCCTATATATATATATATATAGAGAGAGAGAGAGAGAGAGAGAAAGAGGAAATTCCCACATATATATAGGTTTGATGATCTGGGACTAACCGGCAGTGAGACTCCAACATGCTCTATCAAAATAAAGTTGTACGGGTGTCTCCATTTTCTTGATGGTACTAGACCTCAGCTTTGATACCATGTTAGGAAGCATAACCCCCCCCCCCCCCCCCCCCCCTCTGAAGTTCTCTGTAAAAGGGTTCTTTTAGAGGGAGTGTAGGGGTTCCACATATTCTAATAGCAAGAAAAGATCGAATATCACTCATCCCACTAGTGTTTTTGTGGTTTTGCAGCTGTTTGTGTAGTAGCTGCCTGCTTGGCTGCAATACCAGCCGCTATGCGAGTTCACAACCTAGACAAATGGTATCACTTGGCATTGGTTGTTTTGGTAAGCGCATGTCCTTGTGCGCTTATCTTGTCAACGCCTGTTGCAGCATTCTGCGCATTGTCAAAAGCAGCCACATCCGGACTTCTAGTTAAAGGCGCCGAATACCTTGAAACACTTTCTACCGTCAAAGCTATTTGCTTTGACAAAACCGGCACTATCACTAAAGGAGAGTTTTCTGTCTCAAACTTCCATCCACTCATTACCGACTCCAACAAATTGCTCTATTGGTAATCATTCACAAGCTCTTTTTACAGTTTGCCTGATTCCCATCTTGTAACATTGATGATGTGGATGCCACATTCATAAACCTTTCTTGAATGGGTTTCCACATCATCATTAAATGTTACAAAATCAACAAGCTATATATTGGTCAGAAAGGGTATAAAATTAGACATGTTGGAACTTTATTACATTGATTGAGAAGAAAAGAGTTATTTGATAGACCAAATAAAGGAAGTAAATCAGCATTTTGCCTTTTCTATTACATGGGAGTGACTATTTTCGGGCTGTTTGAAGGGTTTCGAGCATAGAGAGCAAGTCTAGTCATCCAATGGCTGCAGCACTCGTAGACTATGCACAGTCTCGATCAGTCGAACCAAAACCAGACAATGTGGAGGAATTCAAAGATTTTCCCGGTGAAGGAATTTACGGAAAGATTGATGGGAAAGATGTTTATATTGGAAACCAAAAGATTGCTGTTAGAGCAAGCTGTTCACAAGGTGATCAATATATGTATTCACAACTCTAAATTCTAAATGTCATCTTATGCTTCTTATGTTTTCTAACTTGAATTCTGAACCATCAGTTCCAAGAAATGGGAGCGAAAACAATGAAGGAAAGTCAATTGGGTACATATTCGTGGGATCTTCACCTGCTGGAATCTTTAGTCTATCTGATTCTTGTCGAATCGGAGTGAAGGAAGCCCTCAACGAACTCAAATCAATGGGAATTAAAACAGCTATGCTCACCGGAGATTGTCAAGCCGCAGCCAATCATGCACAAAATCAGGTAAAGATCAAGGTTCTTGTTTTAGGCAAAGTTCGTCGCCAATTTTCAAAAATTTCTATTTTGTATTCATTTTGATTGATAACATTATAACATTTGATGACATGGATATCCGTTTAAGAATGATCTAAGAAAGGGTCATGGCAAAGTGGATAAGAAACTTGATATCCACATCATCAAATGTTACAAAATGAAAATAGGTTTTTGGCCAAATTGGGTACAAAATAGAAAATTTTGGAACTCCGGCATATCAAATAGGAAATTTTGAAACTTTGTTAACTTGATTGAGAACAAAAAGTAGGTAAATGGTCGTGTGAGAAGTTGAATTTAGCATGAGAAGTGGATCTGTACCGCTGATCACTTTTAATCTCATGTCCTCCTCTAAATTATGGTTTAGACGGAATTGATCCGGTACCATCTCGATGCATGTCATCCTACCGTGCATCCAATTGTTGATAACCACTTCTCATGCTTCTAATGTTAACCTCACCTTCTCAGTTCGTCAAAAAGGGGGACGATAGCTACTTTTTTATGTCTAACAGGATTATTAATCACTCGTTGAATTTATTCGGGCCATTTCCTACCAAGTGATTTATATGAATCATTAATCTTTCTTTCTAGTTTTTCCCTTTATTCATATAGTCCCTTATTTTAAAATAAGAAAGAATTATTTAACCACAATAACTGCCTCAAGTACTATTAGGCTGCTTTTTGCTTAATTTTGGGTTGATTATGCAGTTAGGGGGTGCATTAGAGGTGGTTCATGCTGAACTTTTACCTCAAGATAAAGCAAGAATCATCAAAGAAATCCAAAGGGAATTCCCAACAGCCATGGTTGGAGATGGACTCAATGATGCCCCTGCTTTAGCCACCGCAGACATCGGGATCTCAATGGGGGTTTCCGGATCAGCGTTGGCTAACGAAACGGACACGTGATTCTCATGTCAAATGATATCCGGAAAATCCCGATAGCCGTGAAGCTTGCTAGAAAAGCCCGCAGAAAAATATTCGAGAATATCTTTATCTCTGTCATCACAAAAGCCGCTATAATCGCCTTGGCCATTGCCGGTCACCCGCTGGTTTGGGCGGCGGTTCTTGCCGACGTCGGGACCTGCTTGCTGGTGATCTTCAACAGCATGCTTCTGCTACACGGTACAACCGTAAAAACCGTGAAAAAACACTCGGGCGTTTCACATGATCATGCGAAATGCTCGTCGGGTTCTGAGGTTCGAGACAAGTGTTCGGGCAAAAAACCTGGTGGTTGCTGCGGTCATGCGGATGATGTACAAGAGATGAAACACTTGGTACAACCATCAGAAGCCAACAGCAGTTGCTGTAACTCTGTCCAAGAAACGGAAGAGCCGATGGTTGTTGTGGTCACGTCGATCATTGCGTACAAGAAACGATCGACGACTTGCTGTGCTCATGATGGTCACGAGATACACAATGCGGTCCCACTGAACACGAAAAAGAAAAACACGGGGGTGTTGCGATCATGATAACGACCACGATGAAATACACGAGGTGAAAAAACGTAAGCTGTGTGACAAAGCAAGGCGAATGCAGTCATAACGAAGCGAATCATGAGAATTCGTTGAGTTTGAAGCCGAGCATCGATCACCATCATCATGATCATCAACATCATGATCATGAACTCCATGATCATAAACACCATAATCATAAGCATCATGATCATATCATCATAATCATCAACATCATGATCATGAACACCATAATCATCACCACCATGATCATAAACACCATAATCATCAACATCACCATCATGATCATGATCATCATGAGCATCAGCATGCGAAAGAGTTCATCACAGGGGAGGAGTTTGGGAAAATTATGAGAAACTGTTGCAGGAGCCATGGATTGAAGAAGAGGAATGTAAGTGGGTGCTGCAGGAGTTTTAGCTTCAAATGCTGTGGGAACCAAGGATTCGGATTTAACCGAAAGGGAGGATACTTATCGGAAATCGTGATCGAGTAAGCGTGTCGAAAAAAGGTTTACTAAGGTATCGGCATTAAAAGTTAGCTTTGTTAGCCTGTATAGAAGAATATAGATGGTACTTTGCATATCATCAACAGTTGATTATCTAGTGTGATATAATAAGATGAAACATGTTGATATATGATATCTAGACGAATCAAAACGTACTTTTTTAACTAAGTACAAATTTCGGGATAGCTTACTTTGGATGTACGTAACTTCAACTTTTTATAGAGAAAAACTTCGATTCCAAAATTGTTGTGAAAATACTAAAACCCAACTAACCAAGAATTGAGAATTGGACCTTACTATAAACCCTCCGAGAAAAATAAACTAGGTTCTTATAACGAAATAATAGCGGAAATATCAAATATGATCAACCAACATGAAATAATGAACTACCAAGTATATGCAACAATATCTAACCATAAATGTAAGATAAAGCAAAGTAAAGAGAGTCCTGATCCACCATCATATAATGGTAATACACTTGAGATGTACAAGCTTGTCATCACTAACCTAGTGAAAGTTAAGGTAATGATGAGAGTTTTGCCCGATAAGTGATGACAAATACTTTTACTAGGTTAGTGCTTACTGGGGGAAAATTATCGCATACAAATATTGTTTTAGTAAACGACCTCTAAGGCATGTTTGTTAACAATTTAATGAGCTTAATAGACTACCAACTTATAGCTTAATGATATAGAAATGACTTGTTCAACTTTCAATGGGGAACTTTACTCACAAAACCAAGTTTTTCTTTAAAGTCACCCTTCCCAATTGAAAAACACACTCCTTCCATCTACAGAAAAAAAAACTCTCCGAAATAAAAACTCACCCAATTTGTATTAACAAATTAATCCGCAAACATGGGATCCTGTGAGACTGTCATTTTTGGTGAAAAATGTGAGAAGTGCTTTTAAACATTTGATCACTTTTTAATCAAATACGCTCATGTGAATTGCGACTTTTAAGAGAATTGATTTGGTGCATCTGATCCTAATGTTCGTCTATTTCTATTCCAACGGTTAATAACCATTTCTCAAGCTTCTCACTAAATTTAACACTTTTGCCAACCCTTAGTCCGAATAAGTCTGTTTTATTTACGTATGACCTAATAGAAAACCAATCAAATATCATTTTTTAAGTTTAACGGTAATGTCAATTAATATGGTTAAAAGAAGAAAGAAATTACGAAAACCAAAAGAAATTTAAAGGGTTATTCTATATAAACACCTTTCTATTATTTAGATACCTTTCTATTTACATAATCAATGTTTAGAGTAAATTACGGATTTGGTCTCTGTGGTATTCATTTTTTTACTACTAAGATCCCTAAACTCAATAAATTATGGATTGAGTCCCTGAGGTATTCAATTTTGCATTACTAAGGTCCCTCCTACAAACAACCATCTACCTTCTCTATTAAAGTGAAGGGTATTTAAGTCTTTTTAGTATTTTTTTTACCTTAACAATTTATTATTAATATTTTTTTTACATTTTTGAACTTTCATTTTTCTCACATTAAAGCTCAAGAACAATGGAACACATCACAACACCTTCAATCAATTAAGTAAGTTACATGGTGCAAATTTATATAATTAAGTAAGTTTATTATAAAAGTTGTCTAGGGGTGAGAAGGGGAGCAAGAGTCTAGGGGTGTAAGCGAGTCGAGCTTTTAACGCGCTACTCGAGCTCGAGTCGATCTCGAACACATAATCGAGCTCGTTTTAACGAGCCGAGCTTTATAACACCAATGTTCGACTCGACTCGACTAAATTTTTCGAGTTGAGCCGAGCCATTCGAGCTACCTTTTTTCAAGCCAAACATGTTCATATGTATTTATTAATAATGGTATAAATATATAAAAATTATCGAGCTCAAGTAGATAAACGAGTTAATCGATCGCAAGTTCGAACACATAAACGAGCTTCAAGCTCGAGCCTGATAACTCAAAAAATATTCGAGCTCGAGCTCGATCCCTACATTGAAAAATTTAATCGAGCTCGAGCCCAACATTATTTTTTGAGCTCGGCTTGATTAACCCACTACTCCACTTGGCTCGGCTCGTTTACACACCTAAGCAAGACGTCTACGTAGGGGAGGGAGTAGTTGGTCGGCAGCCATGGTGATTAGAGGAGGAGGATGGAAACTGACCAAATATTTTTGAGGAATACATTGTGTTTACTTTTTAATAAGTAATTAGATAGAACACGAAAAGACCAAATTGTCCCTGATTTAACAGACTTCTATAACAGAGTTAGTCTGAAGGATGAAAAATGAAATGGTTTACAAACCATAGGAACGAAAAAAGAAAAATTTAAACCACAAAGACGAATATTGTTATTAATATCAAACCATAGGGACCAAAATCGTAGTTTACTCAAAATAATATAACGAAGACTTTTGAATTTTGTTTTTTTCTATAATTAAATGATGTCATATAATTAATATTGTATGACTTCCTTATATTAAATTGCAAACATGACCGATCACATGAATTATTCGCTCTTTTTAACTAAGATAATATAATGAAGAATTTTAAATTTTGTTTAATTTCTCTAGTTAAAATGTGCATATTTGATTTTTAGACTTAGGATCAGGTGAGACCAATCTGTTTTTGTGAGACTACGTGAGACCAATAGCTAACGTATGAAACTTCACAAAAAAAAAACACCGTGAAGGTAAATAAAAACTCGAATACTCAGACCTAAAAATCACTTTTGATGCAAAAAATATCCAAAACAAGGTAAAAAACGAAACATTCACAGCTCAAATGTTGTGAATGTTACAAATAAATAATGTGAACCTTCACAACGGAAATGTTGTGAAGGTTTCGTTTTTTTACCTTTTTTGGGTTTTTTTTTTATTCGATAGTGTTTTTTAGTATGTTTTTACAATGAATCTTCAGTTTTTTTACTTTCACAAATGTTTTGATGTGAAGTTTCATGTAAAATATGTTGGTCTCATCGGTCTCACGAAAACAGCTTGGTCTCATCAGAACTTAACCCTTGATTTTTAAAACATACTAAAAAACACTATCGAAGAAAAAAAATCCAAAAAAAGGTAAAAAAAAACGAAACCTTCACAACATTTCTGCTGTAAAGTTCGCACTATTTATTTGTAACCTTCATAGCATTTGAGCTGTGAATGTTTGGTTTTTTTACCTTGTTTTGGATATTTTTTTGTATCGAAAGTGATTTTTAGGTCTTCGTATTCGAGTTTTATTTACCTTTATGGTGTTTTTTTTGTGAAGTTAACTTTTTAGTTTTCTTATCTTTTTATTAGCTTTCTTCCACAAATTTGTTATTTGATTATTTATATATGTTCTTTTACGGTTTTTTATTTTTAATGTTAGTGCGTTTTAATAACAATAAACAAATAAATTTGTTCATATGTGTTTTTATATATCCCAATAAACTCCTCCCCAAATCATCCCTTCCCCAATAAACTCCTCCCCAAATCATCTCCCCAATAAATTTACTCCCAATAGGCTATTTAGTGTTTTTAGCAATAACCATTCTAAGTGAAAATTAACAAATCTATACTATCTTATAAAACACTTAAGAAAAATTCTTTAAAATAACTTTTATAGTTAAAAAACTATTTGTTAATGCATATTACTGAAAATTCAAGATTACAAGTAAAACATGCATAAATACAATTTTTTAAAGTTGCATATTTAAATTCATAAATAACTAATAAATAAAATCAAATATAGGGTAAATATCTCATTTTGGTATAATTATTCTAATACAATTAGAATAATCATTGATTTTTAAAATTGCATGGGGCCTCTAAAATATACGGGCCAGCCTTGATGTTCAGATTAATCTCGACAAATTATATAGCTAAGACATTAGTCCTAATAAATTTAGTGGCTACAATTATTATGAATGGTTGGAATGTAGTCCACGATGTTCTTGATGTAAAATATTGAGTCAAAATTATCAATTTTTATCTTAACCCTACATTAAGTATAATTGGTTTTCCTTTTTCCCAAAAAAAAAGTATAATTGGTTTAGATGAGATCTTATGGATCTCACAAGATTCATAAAAGTATAAAACTCGTATATGTAACTGATAAATTATGAATAAAATAATTTAGCAAAAGTAAGTAACAATACAAACACAAGTAGTATTTTTAGAAAAAGCCTCTAACGTGTAGCTAAGTTGATAAAGAGATGACACAACTTTACCCAACTTTACCTAAATACAAGACAAGCTTCATATTCAATCCTAGCCCGCTTCGCTAGCCTCAGTATAAGTGAGTTAAAAATATGTCGCTTTACATTGGTATTTTTGGACATGGGTTTCGTGTAGGCAGGGGCGGCCCAAGTATTGGGCTACGCGGGCGACGGCCCAGGGCATCAAAGGCCCAAAGGGCATCAATTTAAGCCCACTGATGTTATTATTATTAATTAAAAAATTAGTTGTTAACAACAAGGTTTGAACCTTGAACCTCCAAGACACTTACACACTCTCTTACCACTAGGCTATTAATACCGTTTAATATTTATTTTACCTATTGTATTCTTATGACATTTCTTGTTGATTCATCATTACTTTTTATCAAAAAAGTCGACTTTTGTTTTGTTTTCATGACAACACTTATTAATTTTAAACAAAATATAATTAATCATATATTCAATAATTAAACTTTGTATCTGTTTTTGTTTTAAAAAAATCATGTGCTATTATTTAAAAGTTTATTATTATTTTCGTCACACATTTTGTAAGATTAAAATTTACATGATACAATTTTGATAGTCTACCTAATTTCAACAAGAAACCACAAAGATATTTTGTTATATTTTCTAAAATCAAATTTTGTATGAAATAATTTAGATTGTTACATAATTTCAACTTTTTTTTTGTGATTTTCACAATCATAAATATGATTTTCAAAAATATTATTTATTTTGTTTTGTATTTTTTATTCGATGTTGAATCTCGTAAATCCAATTTCACTCAATAAGTGTATTTAGATAATTAAAAATATGATACAAGTATAATATTAAGTTTTCTATGATTTAAGACAAATTAAACATCTTACACATGGTTGTATACAATTAGTTCGAACATAACTATTATTATATACAATGTCATTAAAATTCAGTTAAGCTTGATGTTACATTATAATATTATATAATTATAACATACGTATTACAAAGAACACATTATGATTCACTAATAGTAACAAAAATTGCTCTTTAAAGATAATATGTTTTCATGTCTTGTATTTTTTTTAAATAATAGGGGCATTATTTAGCCTTTTCGCCCAGGGCATGAAAAACCTTAGGACCAGCCATGCGTGTAGGGGCAGTTAGAATTCTCAGTAATCAACTTTTACCCAGATTATTCGTTAAAAAATGGATTGTTTTCTTTACTACTACCTTTTATTGTGGTGTCATAATTGAGGTTGTAGGCTAACATGTGTGTGTCTAGAGTAAAGTATAAGTTTGGCCTTAGTGGTTGTCAATTCAGACATTTTTTTGTTTTTATAGTTTCAAAAATACAAGATGGTTGTTATGGTTTGCAAGCTATTCTATATATAAAACAAAATTATTTTAAAAAGTAGAAAAGGACTCCCATCCCCGCTACCGATCTATTAATACATGAACCCTACTCTTTGACTTGTATACCCCTCAAATATTCCTTTCATTCCTCCAATTAGATTTTTGATTTACAAAGAGAGATGAATGCTTCAGATTCTTCTTTATCAAAGGATTTGGAGAAAAGCTACTTCGATGTCTTAGGCATATGTTGTTCATCGGAGGTTCCATTGATCGAGAAGCTTCTTCAACCTCTCGAAGGCGTTCATCACGTCTCCGTAATCGTTCCATCAAGAACCGTAATCGTCCTTCATGATGCCGCCCTAATTTCTCAGTCTCAAATCGGTAATCAAATCATCTCTCTCTCTCTCTCTCTCTTATACATGCATCTGTTTCAACGTTAGACACAACGTGTTTATTAACTTTTTTGTTAGTTTTCTATAACTTGGAAGTTTTTCAAGATTTCTCTATTACAGAGAGAACAATAATAAAGTTGTTGGAGAAATTTAGGAAAGAAAAACTTGGACTTTTATTTTAGAGAAGTTGTTAAAGATGTTATCAAGTGTTTTAACATTTTAGTTATGATTGTTAATAGAAAAATTAATTATTATAACCATTTTAAAATGATGTTAATGCCATGAGATCCCTTTTTTCGGTCAAAACCATTATCTCCTATCCAAAAGGTTGTTTGGATCGAGGACGGACCTAGAGAATATTTTTAACGGTGACACCATTTAACCATAAGAAACATTTGTAGAGATTAAGTCAATATTGATTTAGTAGTTGGTTTTCTCGAATTTTAAATGAAAAGTCTCATGTTCAAGTTTTGTTATTACAATTTTTTTTAAAACATAATAAATGTGATATTAAAAGTTAGAAACTAAAAAAAATAATCAATGTAACAAGATTTGAACCCATGACCTTCCCTTTAAAAGACAAAGAACTAACCAACTCAACCAAGGAGAGTTTGTATCTTTATTGCAGTTTCAAGTAGCGGCACACAACAAATTAATACGGTGACACTTTCACGACCTTTACACTGTGACAGAGGAATGATACGGTGGCACGTGCCACCGTGGGGACCTATGTAGGTCCATCCTTGGTTTGGATATAGGAAAAGTGCTTTTAAAACTCATTTTTTACAAGGGGTGAAATTGAGTTTTCAAGAAGTCATAATTTGTGACCTTTTGATTTTGAAAAGTGTTTTTTTGACTATTTTGCTATAAAATGTTCTCAAAAAGTTGATAAACTAGTCAAACACCATTTTAAAAAACAACTTATTGAATTATTGGTTTTTACCATCACAAAAGGTAATCCAAATATTTTTTTTGAAAACTTTTTTTTTTCACTGTCATAAATCAATAAGCACTTTTGACCAAAAACACCTTTGGACATCAAAAAAACAATCCGAAACACTTCCAAATGATCTCCTCCCCAAATAAATTCATCCCCTAATGATATAAGCTTTTCTCATATCCTGCTTACGAAATATAATTTTTCTAAAACAAAATAATCATTGTCAACTCTTGACTTTTATGGCATTAGAAACCGTGTCATAGTCTTTTAACGTTTGATAAAATAAGATTAAATAATTACGGATGAATAAAATAATTAATATATTTCTAATAAATAGATTGTTGAGTGTTTCTTTAGCAAATAACCATTATAAACGAAGGTTTAAGTGAGATCAAGCTGTTTTCATGAGACCAGTAAGATCAACACTTTTTAAAAGAAACTTCACAACAAAACATTGTAAAGGTTAAAAAAAACCGAAAGTTCATTATAAAAACACTGTGAATGTTACGTTCATTGTGTTTTTTTGAGGGGAAGGTTTGATTTTTTTTACTTTCACAGCAAAAATGCTGAGAAAGTTCGAATTATTTATTTGTTGCTGTGAAAGTTTCGTCTTTTTATCTTTTTTGGATTTTTTTTACTCGATAATGTTTTTAGTATGTTTTTACGATGAAAGTTCGAATTTTTTTAACCTTCATAGTGTTTTGCTGTGAAGTTTCATGTAAAAAGTGTTGGTCTCACCGGTCTCATGAAAACATCTTGGTCTCACCGAAACCCTACTCATTTAACAAATCTATACTAACATTGTAAATGCATATTACTTAAAAGTTCAAGATTACAAGTAAAATAAGCATAAATATAATTTTTTAAAGTTGCATGTCTAAATTCATAACTAGGGTTAAGTTCACGTGAGACCAAGTTGTTTTCGTGAAACCCGTGAGATCAACATATTTTACATGAAACTTCACATCAAAAATTTGTGAAGGTAAAAGAATTAAACATTCATCGTAAAAACACACTAAAAAACCACTATCGAAGAAAAAAATTCCATAAAAAGGTAAAAAAACAAAACCTTCACAGCATTTTCGCTGTGAAGGTTCGCATTATTTATTTGTAACCTTCACAGCATTTGAGCTATGAAAGTTTCATTGTTTACCTTGTTTTGGATATTTTTTTGCATCGAAAGTGTATTTTAGGTCTGCGTATTCGAGTATTATTTACCTTCACGGTGTTTTTTTGTGAAGCTTCATACGTTAGGTATTGGTCTCACACGGTCTCACGGAAACAGTTTGATCTTACCTGATACTAAGTCCTAATAACTAACTCAGAAATATAATCAAATATAGGGTAAATATCTTATTTTAATATAATTATTCTAAAATACAATTAAAATAATCATTGATTTTAACAAAATATGTAATTATTATTCTAATAAGAAAAACATTATATAATTAAACCTAAAATAAATTACATCGCTATTAAATCTGAATCAAATTATAATAAATAAATTCAATTAGACAAACTTGTAAAGAAATAACATCGCTTTATAAATTGATATGTTTTGTATAATTTAGTTGATTCATGTGATTTATGAAATATGATAACAAAAATAAATAAGTATTAGTTGATATGTTTTGTATTTTATAAACTTCCGTCAATACAATTAAAACACACTAAAATACAAAGTTTATGGGATTTCTCCTATTTATCATATACGAGTTGAATGTATGGAGAAGTTGAGTGAAATGCTCATATGGTTATGGATTGTAATTTGACTTGAAAATGATTTCTTCTTTCTTTTAGAAAAAGTCTTCCCTACATTGCAGGAACGGATCTAGAAATTTTTTTTAGCAGTGGCACCATTATAAGGAACATTTGTATAAATATTTTTTTATTCAGTTAATAATGGTTGGTTTTCTCGATTTTTTAATGAAAAGTCTCATGTTCAAGTTTTGTTTTTATAATTTTTTAAGAAACATTGATAAATATGATATTACAAGCTAAAAGCTAAAAAAATAACTCTAATAAGATTTGAACCCATTACCTCCCTTTTAGAAAACAAGGAACTAACAGCCAAGGAGAGTTTTTGTCTTTATTGCAGTTTTAAAATACATATGGTAACACACAGCAAATTAATACGGTGACACTTTCACGACCTTTACACTGTAGCGGTGTTTCGAGTTTTAAAATTTATACCGCAAGCGTACGGGTGTGTAGCATACAGGTCGATCACAGGGAGGCAATGGAATAAGCATAGATTTACCCACGGCGTTAGCTAGTTGCGCGAAATCATTTTCTCAAGGATTGGATTAACTAAGAAATTCTAACAAGACTAGCTAATTGACTACACTAAACATAATAAAGACTAGAAATTAAACAAAGCTATAAAGGCAATAAAAATTAAGAAAGAAACAAGACTCGACCAAGAACTAAAATAAGAATCAAATAATGACCTATTAATACTAATAACATGAATGAACCAAAGATACTAATATTTACAAGTGGTGAAAATTGGTTTAGGCTTTTCAAAGTGATAATTATCTAAATCAAGAGCTACTTTTGTCCCTCTTCCAAGGCAACAAATATCTTTCTTAAGTGCAAACCGATTATTTCCATATCGGTCAACCCAAAAAGAAGCATTAAGTAAGACGATCTATACTCAATTACTCAAAACATCTATTTCCATGATGTAGCGAGAATTACCAATTGGTTAACCCAAGTCAAAATCAAACTTCCATTTAGATCTCAACAATAAATTCAACAATTATCGATTTGTAATCATTTAACGACCCCTAACTTCCGTTAGTCGGACAATCAAACAACTATTTTAACGAAAACTATTTTTCATAAAACCAACCAATTGATACAAATCAAACCTTCACCAAAAATCACCTTAACCTATGAACTAAATTAACATAAAGCAAATAAACATAAAACTACTAAAAATCAACCCAATATTAATTGGGGGAAACAAACCCTAAGCTAAAACATGAACAAACGATAATCATCTATGAAGGAAGCAACTAAAATAAGAACACATAAACCCTAAATCTAATAAAATAAGAAACATGAAATTAATGAAAGAATTAAGATCTATAAACTAATTACTTGCATAAAATGGAAGCTAACTACTAAAACTCAATAATCTAAATTATAAAAACAAATTAAGAAATAAAATAAAAGATAAAAGAGATAAGGAATACATTACTCTTCAATTGATTGATTCTTCCTCAAAGATGAGGTCAAACCATTGCCATGGATGCCCAATAGAGTTTGTAGCTCCAAAACCCCCAAAATAAAAACTAACCTAACCTAACCTAATCTAGAGAGGAAACACTAAATTAAAAACTAAAAAAAATGGCTTCCTCCCTCAAAATGAGGGGAGCAAAGAGTTTATATAGTTGGGCCCAAAAGGCCAAAAGGCCAAAAGGCCAAAAAGCCCATAAAGAAAGTAAAGATAATTAGGCCCAACTTCCATTCTTCATCTTCCAATCTTCATCTTTTCCGCTATCCACATCGCTTGCACTTCTTTTCCTTTCGCTCTTTCTCGAATCCACGCACACCTGCACATTAGAAATAAAACTCGCCAAAAACACGGAAATACTTACCAAAAACATGAATATACGGACAACAAAGTAGTAAGCATCGAAAAGAGAAAAACTATACAAAAAGGTAAGAAAAATGCATGAGACACTTTTGAATGGAAACGAAAAAGATGCAAAATAAACTATAAAAATAACAATAAAAACGTGCAAAACAAGCGGATGAACGATACGGTGGCCCGTGCCACCGTGGCCACCACTGCAAGTCCGTCGTCCCTGCTACATTGTCAATTTGTTTTTTTTTTGTCTTTTTGATATTTCATTTATATCATGCAATGCTTCTCTTTTGTGTTTATTTTACCCTTGTTCGAGTTCAGTTAAGGCGCTAAACCAAGCACGGTTAGAGGCAAATGTGAGAATGAAAGGAGATCAAAGCTACCGAAACAAATGGCCAAGTCCGTATGCATGCGTGTGTGGTGTGCTACTTTTGCTATCATTTTTGAAATACGTCTATCCACCATTTGAATGGTTGGCCCTTGGAGCTGTCGCAATCGGCATTGTACCCTTAATTCTGAAAGCTTTTGCGTCACTACGCAGCCTTAGATTCGACATCAACCTTCTCATGCTCATTGCAGGTATGCTATAGGATATTAATCATTTCCAACGTATACCAACGGAAAGCTAATGAACTTAACTTTGAGGGCGAGCTTAACTGACAAATAACGGGTTGGCCTAGGAGTTCCTCTCACTACAACAACATTAAGTTTATAGGATGCCTAAAATATCTAAGAGTTTTGATCAACTACTTTTGTAGGACATCATAGAAAAACATCCTATTAAGTGTTACTACTATACAATAGGTTTATATGACATTTTTTTGTTGTTTTAACGGGAAAAAGATACGACACTTTTAAACTAAAGTGTTGAATTATTTAGGGTTTACTTCACCGGAGTGTATCCAACTTGTCACGAAAAGTTATTGTATGTATTGGACTTTAATTTTGTCCATTGTATGTATCAAACTTATAAAAACCTACCATTTGATGTATTTTGATACACTTTTGTGACAAGTTGGATACACTTTTGTGACAAGTTGGATACACTTTCCTCTTAAAAGAGCTAATATAACATCTTATTTCAAGAGCAGTCCTAAAAACTTGTTAAAATGCCAAACGGTCCTAAAACATACTGCAACATTTTTAGATAGGACATTTTATAGTTTAACGCTTTAAAAATAAGTCCTATAAAGTATTATGTTATGCATTTTAGTCGTCTTATGAATCCAATTTTGTTGTAGCATCCTCATTGACACAGTGGGAAAACGCGGAAAGGATCGACAAACGTCGATTGTTTGATAAAAGAGAATTACAAACGTAAAACTCAAAGAAGCAAGAGATAAACACTAAAAACTCACAAAGGAGAAAAATATATTAATTCAAATATGATAATCTGATAAAACAAAGAAGCCTAAAGCCCTACTTATAATCTAAAGAGAAAGAGATAAATACGGAAACTAAATAACCTAACTCTTCCCTAATAATAATCCCAACTTGATGATTAAGAAAAACTAATAAAGGAAACTAAACAATAAGCTAAATAAATACTACAGAGAATTCCTAATCTAATTAAAACTAATTTAATAAAATACTTAAATAAGTTGATAAAAGGCTATTGATTCGGGACCAATCCGGTGATCCATCGGCTTGCTCGCGCCGCGAATAACTATCCTCGCAATGTGAGGAGCGGGCTGATGCTTATTTTCTTTTTTCTTTAGATCCCTTTTCCTCGGCTCTCGCAAGTCTCGTAAAGTTCCTAATACAGTTCGAAACCGATCTATGTAGTATATAGGTTGCTACTTAATTTGAAAAAAAAAAGCTAATGAAGCTTAATTAGTGCATTTGGTTGCCATGTTAATTGGTCTCTATTTGCAGTTGGAGGATCAATTTACCTAAAGGATTACTGGGAAGCTGGCACAATTGTTTTTCTATTAACTATATCAGAATGGCTGGAGAGAAGGGCAACTCACAAGGTTACTTGCATCCTCTCTCTCACATAAACACTATTAAATTCATGCAAATTGTCCTCCATATAAGAAAAGAATTCTAATGTTGGAAATGAATCATGCAAATTTTTATATTTAGGCCACTGCTGTAATGTCATCATTGATGAACATAGCTCCTCAGAAAGCTGTATTAGCTGACACTGGTGAAGAAGTCAATGCTAATGAAGTGATGGTCAACACAAGGCTCGCGGTTAAGGCAGGGACCATGATCCCTATCGATGGGATAGTCGTGGAAGGGAATTGTGAAGTCGATGAGAAAGCTCTAACCGGCGAGTCATTTCCTGTGTCTAAACAAGTAGATTCAGTTGTTTGGGCGGGCACGGTTAATCTAAATGGTATGAAATCTTTTATGTTTTCGATCATTAAGGTTGATTACATGAAATAATTAGAAAGCTACTCTTTCAATTTCATGGTCAAGTATACTAATAGATGCTGATTTGAGTTTTACTCTATATATTTTAAAAAGGTTATATTAGTGTTAGAACTACTGCTCTAGCTGAAGCTTGTGTTGTGGCAAGAATGGCAAAGCTTGTTGAAGAGGCTCAAAACAATAAATCTAAAACTCAGAGATATGTAGACAAATGTGCCAAGTATTACACCCCAGGTTAAATTTTCATTCTTGCTTTCTACTTTATGCTTGAAAACCTTAAAAAACAGAAAACTGAAGAACACCTTCGTAGCCCTACATCTGGACCTATGCACCGGTGCATAGAAGCAATTTGTAATATGCACATGTGCATATGCATATGTGAATAATGCATGCATCAAAACCCAAAAACAACTTCTAAGCACAAGTGCATACGGTCCAGATAAAGAGCTACGAGGGTGTTCCTCAGTTTTTCCTTTCTTTGAGGTTTTCACAACAGAGCAAATTCGCTCATCCCACTAGTGGTTTTTGCAGCTGTTTGTGTAGTAGCCGCCTCCTTGGTTGCAATACCAGCTGCTATGCGAGTTCACAACCTTGACAAATGGTATCGCTTGGCATTAGTCGTTTTGGTAAGCGCATGTCCGTGTGCGCTTATCTTATCAACGCCTGTTGCAGCATTCTGCGCATTGTCAAAAGCAGCTACATCCGGACTTCTAGTTAAAGGTGCCGAATACCTTGAAACACTTTCTACCGTCAAAGTCATTTGCTTTGACAAAACCGGCACTATCACTAAAGGAGAGTTCTCCGTCTCAAACTTCCATCCACTCATTACCGACTCCAACAAATTGCTCTATTGGTAACCATTCACAAGCTCTTTATACAGTTTCTTCATCAGTTTTAGCATTTTTTTAAGGAAAGGAGAGTACGGCATAAACAAATACCGAAATACATATGAACCGATGCAACCCTTAGAAGGGATTTGTTATTTATTAGACCAAGTAAAGGAAGTAAATCAGAATTTTGCCTTTTCTATTACATGGATTGACTATTTTCGGGGTTTTTGAAGGGTTTCGAGCATAGAGAGCAAGTCTAGTCATCCAATGGCTGCGGCACTCGTAGACTATGCACAGTCTCGATCAGTCGAACCAAAACCAGACAATGTGGAGGAATTCAAAGATTTTCCCGGTGAAGGAATTTACGGAAAGATTGATGGGAATGATGTTTATATTGGAAACCAAAAGATTGCCATTAGAGCTGGCTGTTCACAAGGTGATCAATATATATATAGAGAGAGACAAAGGTTCAAATGAGAAACATAACTTTTTAAGAAAACGTGAGAAGCAATTTCAGCCACTCATCCGGTCAATAAAGATGGCTTTGACCGGTCACCCCCTTTTAATAATCTTTACCTTCCCATGAATCGCGTCAATCCTCCGTGATCATGTCCACCGTAACCGAAGATGAGTGGCTGAGATTGCTCTTCAAGTTTTCTTAAATTGATATGCTTCTCGCATGAACCTTCCTATATATACACACACATAAAATAGTAAATTTTAAATGTTATCTTATGCTTCTTATGTTTTCTAACTTGATTTCTAAACCATCAGTTCCAAGAAATGGGAGTGAAAGCAATGAAGGAAAGTCAATTGGGTACATATTTGTGGGATCTTCACCTGCTGGAATCTTTAGTCTCTCTGATTCTTGTCGAATCGGAGTTAAGGAAGCACTCGAAGAACTCAGATCGATGGGAATTAAGACAGCTATGCTCACCGGAGATTGTCAAGCCGCAGCCAATCATGCACAAAATCAGGTAAAGATCAAGGTTCTTGTTTTAGGCAAAATGTGCATTTCTAGTTTTCTTTATGCTGTAAAGTTCCAAAATTTTCTAGTTTGTATTTATTTGATTGGTAACTTGCTAAAATAGTAACATTTCATGACTTGGATGCCCATTTAGAAATGGCAAAGTGATAAGAAACTTGACATCCACCTCATCAAATGTTATAAAATGGGTACTAAATAGAAAATTTTTGGAACTCTTAATAGAAGTTTTTTGCATAACAAAAGTTCTTTGCCACACTATATATAAGAACTTAACAGAACTTTGTTGGATTTTAATCCATTTTTCCCTTTTAAAATTATCATTTTTATGCTGCTTTTTTGCTTAACTTGGGGATGATTATGCAGTTAGGGGGTGCATTAGAGGTGGTTCATGCTGAACTTTTACCACAAGATAAAGCAAGGATCATCAAAGAAATCCAAAGGGAATTCCCAACAGCAATGGTTGGAGATGGACTCAATGATGCCCCTGCCTTAGCCACCGCAGACATCGGGATCTCAATGGGGGTTTCCGGATCAGCGTTGGCTAACGAAACCGGACACGTGATTCTCATGTCAAATGATATCCGGAAAATCCCGATAGCCGTGAAGCTTGCCAGAAAAGCCCGCAGAAAAATATTCGAGAATATCTTTATCTCTGTCATTACGAAAGCCGCCATAATCGCCTTGGCCATTGCCGGTCACCCGCTGGTTTGGGCGGCGGTTCTTGCCGATGTCGGGACCTGCTTGCTGGTGATCTTCAACAGCATGCTTCTGCTACATGGTACAACCGTAAAAACCGTGAAGAAACACTCGGGCGTTTCACATGATCACGCGAAATGCTCGTCGAGTTCTGAGGTTCGAGACAACAAGTGTTCGGATTTGGGCAAAAAACAAGGTGGTTGTTGCGGTCATGCGGATGATGTACAAGAGACGAAACACTTGGTACAACCAACAGAAGCCAACGAAACGGAAGAGGCCGATGGTTGTTGTGGTGGTCACGATGATCATTGCGTACAAGAAACGATCGACGATTGTTGTGCTCATGATGGTGTCCAGACCGAACACGAGAAGGAAAAACACGGAGGGTGTTGCGATCATGATAACGACCACGATGAAATACACGAGGTGAAAAACGTAAAGAGTTGTAAAGATTTGGAGTCCGCGAGCTGTGTGACGACAATGCAAGGCGAATGCAGTCATAACGAAGCGACTCATGAGAATTCGTCGAGTTTGAAGCCGAGCATCGATCATCATCACCATGATCATCATCATCAGCATGTGAAAGAGTACATCCCAGGAGAGAAGTTTGGGAAAATTGTGAGAAACTGTTGCAGGAGCCATGGATTGAAGAAGAGGAATGTAGGTGGGCGTTGCAGGAGTTTTATTTTCAAATGTTGTGGGAACCAACGATTTGGATTTAACGAAAAAGGAGGATGCTTAGCGGAAATCGTGATCAAGTAAACGTTTAAGGCCATCCACTACTAACCCAATGAACCCAAAAATATCAAAAAAAATAAAATAAATGAAAACACATGATTGGCTATTAATTGGGAGTAGGGGGGGGGGGTGGGGTGGGGTGGGGAGTCTTCGGCTTGGCGGAACCGAAGACATGGAACCCGAAGGGTCCACGGCGGTGTTGCCGATGGTAGCCCGACGGGTTCATGCTACCCCACGCTACCTGGGCTTACGGTAGCGGATGGCCTAACAAAGTCCAAAAAAAAGGTTACAAGTTATCCACATTTTAGCTATTGTGTGTGCAGAATAAGTGGAGGGACTCGAGTTGTTGTTTCTGCAAAGTTGAAGGTCTGGAAGGTGCAAGGGTGTCGTCTAGCAAGTAGCTGATTTTCCAGGGGTAGCAGAGCAATTATGCTATTGTTGGAGGGTTGTATTGGAAGATCACTAGCTGATATATACCTTTGTGAATTGTGATTAGGGTTTGCATTTCATCACTTTAGTTTGTTATTTTTCAAATAGTTTCCAATGTTGAAGATATAGTAGATGTTTGAATGTACTGTGTATATATATATATGTGAGGAATAAAAGTAAAAAAAAGACTAAACTATCCATCAGTTAACAAGATATTTTAACGATCAGTAAAAAAAGAGGCTAAATCCAAATACTTTTATAAACAAAGATGACCCTTTGTAACTTGAAAATTGCATCGGCGAGAAATGTTATTTTGGAGTTTAGACAACCCACCCCAAACAGGCCAAATTTAGTTTGCTCTTTTGTTTATTTTATTTAGCAATAAATAAAATTTCAACAAATAAGACATTAAATTTTATGTGCAATTAGTTGTATGTTATAAAAAAAATACCTTAAAAGTATTTTTTTTTACATAAATATAAACATTTAAATAAGTATTTTATTACCTAATTTATATTTTATAAATTATAATAAAATAATTTACGTAATAAAATCAAAACATTACCATATTAACCTCATTTCTATTTAATGTTTTTAATGCTAAATAAATGCATATTTACTAAACTTAATGTACGACATTTTAAAGAAATTATTGATGTAAAAAATAAAAAAATTAATGTAAAAAATTCTATTTCAGTCTCCATTCAAAGACCTTCATTTTGGTTGAGCTTCGATTTTTACTCTCCAATGGCGGCCCCAAAGCAACGGCTATTCTTCTGTATAACCCTAATTCTCTTCCTATTTGCATCTTCTGAAACCCTAGATGATGATGATGATGACTACCAACCAGAATATGACTCTTCTCTACAAATCCAGCACCAACAGCTCCTAGAAAGGATTCACAATTTAGGTCTCCCTTTTTCTCTATCTCTCTTCTTAATCCTATATAGCTCATACTGATGTTGCATAAGATTTTAGTTGTGTGATGAAATCAACTATCAATTATGTTTTAGTTTGATTCTGGTTGGTGAGGAAATCATGTGGTATTGTTTCTAGGTTTTTGTTTTTCCTAATGAAGTAACTGATTTGTTGACTTAATTGATGGTATGAAATATTAGGTTTAGCTACATTTATTTACTTGAAATCTTGAAGGTTAACAGTTTCATGTTGTTTCTTGTTTCTAATTACTAAGATGATTTTTGTTTTTAAAGTAGTTTTCTGTAATTGAAGTTATATTGAATAGAGCAACCATCTTTGGTTTTATAGCTGTTTTGATAACTGAAATTTTATTGAAACAACTTAAGTTTTGTTGAACTGTTTTTTGGCCAAAAGTACTTACTGACTTATGGTGGTGGCCGTGGGAAAAGAAGTTTTACAAAAGTATTTGGATTAACTTTTGTGGTGGTTAAAGTTTTTTTTTTTTTTTTTAAAGTGTTTGGCTTAGCTTATACATACAGAATGACCAAAAAGGAAAAAAAAACACTTTTAGGTTATTTGTGTCATTTAACAACAAGAAGCACTTCTGTTCTCAAAAAGTCACTTATTACTAACTTTTCAAAACCTGCGGTTTATCCCTTGTCAAAAAGCACTTTTCAGGTATCCAAACAAGATTATTGGCTTAGGCTTATTGGCTTTTTGAGAAGTCAATAAGTCAATAAGCACTTTTAAAACACGCATCCAAACTTAGTGATATATTGGCTTCTTTGTACAACTTGATGAAGTTTTGTTTTTATCTTCAGAGTCCAGCATTGAAAAGAGGAGCCATGAAATTAATTCCAAGGATGAAAGAATTAAAACACTGGAGACAACTGTGGTTGAGAAATCAAATAGTTTGGCCTCCTTGAATATTGAAATTCAATCTCTTCAGGTCAGTTTTTGCAAACATTTACTTACAGACTAGTATTTGTTTGCATGTAAAGTAATTAAAAATGTCTAGTTTCTTTGATGGTATTTTAGTGTAGTTGCTGGAATTTCCATTGCTCTATTATGATTTCAATCATTAATGGTTTAATGATTAGTGAAGCGCCAATTCCATATCAAAATTGTCTATTGGGTTGATTATTATCATCTTGCTATTTGCTGATATATTTTCTTGCTACCTCTTTTATTAGCTAGCATTTAGCTCTGCTTTCCATTACCATCTTTGATCATATCAAATTCCCCATTATATCCAAAGATTTCTGATCAGAAAACTGTGAGATTGCAATTCTTAAGGCTGATGGTTAATGTTTTAAGGTCCTTAAGTAGCTAGTCATTTTGCTGTTGGTATTGCCATTACAGAAAATCCTTGAGCATATGTATGCCAATCTCATTCTTCTACCCTCATAATTTTCTTTTTGATTCTGTCATTCTGATTCCAAAAGGTACATCCTTAGTGGGTGTATCAACTATTAGTAAGTAGGATTCCGAAAGGTGGTCACTGTTGCTATGGATGTATGATCATTGATTTCTCTTGACACCAAGTTGATTTGGCAAGACTTAATTTCAGATGATCTGTTTTAGCAGAAAAAGGAATCTTCTGATGCCAATGAACAAGTGGGTGAGACTCTTGCACGGGCTGCCGAACTTGAAAAACAGGTGATGTATATAAGAGCATGAGCATGTATATTCTTCTCACCGATGGATTCCTATCCTCTTAACAAAGTGCTTTTTTGATAGGTTGAAAATCTTAAAAGGGAAATAGAAAGGCAAAACATCGAAAAGGATTTACTGGAAGCTCGAATAAATGTTGCTGTGACAAAAATTGAGGAATTGAATGTGAAACTTGAACAGGTAATCATGAATTATTAGTGGGCCCCTTTTCATTCCAAATTCATTTTATCTTTTTCTTTGTAATAAATATTTACTTTGTTATAAGCCTCTCTCAGAAATTATGGTGCTTTTAAAGTTAAGGATCGTAGAAAAGTGGCCTTTTGTATTTGTAGTTATCTGCTTATTAGGCTCAAGTTGAAGTCTGGGCATGATGCATTAACAATCTATCAAAGAATTGCAACATTCATTTTGTGATGAAAGTACTAGACATACTACCGTTCCATATTAAAATGAGAACGGCATTGTCCTATATATGAAATACTAAAAGTTGAAGAATTCAGTTTTGAAGTTGAAACCAACCTATTTGACCACCAAAGTTAAATGCAAACTTTTACCATTAAATGAAGGGATTCTATCCAATGATTCATGATATCTCTCTCTGTCAAACATCAAATGTTAATTCTTTTTTTTTTTTTTAAATATTTTTCCAGCTCCAGAGGATAAATAAAGAACAGAAGATTAGAATCCGTAACACAGAACGTGCTTTACAGAAGGCCGAGGTTAGTTGAAAAACTTGACTTTCTAGGTTCCAAAATGTTACCTTCTTCAGATAATTGGAATTACTCCAATGTGTCTTCAGGAAGAAAGAACCAAAGTCCAATTTAATGCTGCGCGTTACGCTAAAGAACTAGAAGAGGTATATGAAGTTGAACTGCTCTATTCGTTTGACTTATAATTTCATTTGTAGATGCTCTTTTTTTACTTCCTGTTGTACATTTTGGTTCATATACTCTTTCTTTTTGTTTCTTTAAGGGTTAAGCTTAGGGGGTTAATATCCTACTTGAAGCTTAATGCTTCAGATTGTGGTAGCATCTTTGCTGTAGAAGATCCCTTTGCCAGATTGCCTATCAAGTATCTTAACTTTTTGTATAAAGCCTTTTAAGTGTGCTTCCTTTGGCAAATGCATGTTTTGAGTATTGACTAGGACCAACTCCAATCGTACGCCAAAAATAGCATTTTTGCCGTCTATCAAATCCAACCAACCGGCAAAGAGAAATCAGTTTTGCCAGGGATGGGAGAGAAACGAAAAATATGCCGTGTGGTTGGAGATGAGGCGAATTTTGATGTCTACGACCCCACCGATTTGCCGGTTCTTTTGCCACTAGGGTTGGAGTCTGGAGATGCTCTGACTACTCTAAAGTAATTTGTTTACTTAGAGTCGTCTATTAGGCCTACCGTAAATCATACATTTACATACACACACAAACCCCTTGTGAGTGAAAGAAATACGTAAGAGGAACATTTACTGCTACTGAATCTTTCTCCATGGACATTATATATACTTTTGTTTGTGCATCAGGCCCATGAGTCATGGCTTCCACCGTGGCTGGCAGCTCATTTAGTTCACTGTCAGGTATATTCCATTCTTGTTTTTTCTGCTTTTCTAATTATTGCGTCATGTATTCCCTGGAAACTGTTTTTTGTGGTTAACTGTGATCTTTACTTTTTCATCTATCTTTTTTCTTGATTTGCAGTCTTTTGTGGTAACTAATTGGAATGTGCATGGAAGACCAGCTCTGGATTTCGCAACTCAAAAGGTTTTCTAGTTATTCTTATGTAATGATTGTATTCCAGTTCTTGTTGCTATTGCAGTTCTTTGGCGGTTCTCTTATTCTTATTTTATGTATGTTTTAAAAAAAACATTTAGGTACTGGAAACAGAAGCTCGAGTTCGAAGGTGGGCATGGCCCTATATTGATGTGGTGCACACAGTAAGTTGGTGTTCATAACGTTATTACGAATGCTCTGAATATGTGTTAAGTACTGTGTTTTCATATATGTCATGCTTAAGTTTTCTCAGAGCTTGCTCACCGAATTTTTGTGGGAGTGATTTGCTTTTAACCCTTTCCGTCCATGCTTTAGCTTGGCAAAAATAAGCTAGCTGATAAGCTAGTTCATCTGAACATGTACCATAAGCTAGCTTGTTGGAACGCTACTTGGTGTAGCATTTTGGGAGCTTTTTGTAGCTTTTTCCAATTATACCCTTTTTAATATTAATTATTAAATTCAAATATATACCCTTTTTGGTAATTTTACATACCCATAAGCTACATTTTGCCAAACATAATTTGTTCATAAGCTAGCTTAGTTGCTACTAGCTAGCTTGTCAATCAACAACTAGCTTATCAACTATCAGGTACCAGCTAGCTTATCAGCTAGTTTGCCAAACATAGCCTTAGGCATTGTTTGGTAAACCCAAAGTAGCTTATAAGCTAGCTTATTTTTTGTGTACATGTTTGGATGGACAAAAAGTAGCTTATAAGCTAGCTTTTTGATAACCTACTTGGAGGTAGCTTTTTGTAGCTTTTTCCAATTATACCCTTATTAATATTAATTATTATGTCTCAATATACCCCTTTTGGTCATTTTACATACCCATAAGCTAGTTTTTGCCAAACATAATTTGTTCATTAGCTAGCTTATCAGCTACTAGCTAGCTTGTCGATCAACAGCTACCAGCTAGCTTATCAGCTAGTTTACCAAACATAGCCTTAATTTTTTTTTTCCATGTTTACAATTTTTGTGCATTTACAAGTTTTTTCCCCCGTAATTTTTTTTGTTACAAATGATTGATCTATTTATGAAAATATGTAATGTAGTCTCCTCTATCTGCAGAAATGGATCCCAATCATCAAGGAACAAT
This sequence comes from Centaurea solstitialis, assembly GCA_030169165.1. Classification (NCBI taxonomy): domain Eukaryota; kingdom Viridiplantae; phylum Streptophyta; class Magnoliopsida; order Asterales; family Asteraceae; genus Centaurea; species Centaurea solstitialis. The sequence goes on from CM058043.1 coordinate 10,533,683, forward strand.
GGCTTACGTTTGTGACAAATATGGAACCACACGCGCAAATACTTACCGCCAAGGCTGTTGAGATTTACGATGCATCTAAGAAAAATTTAAGGCCTCACATTGCCAGCATACAAACCGTTGTGGATCCATACATCAAGGTCTTGTAGGTTTTGACCAATCATTTCGTTCATGAATCTATGGAAGTATTTATATATGAAAAATCCTCCATTTAACCTGTGCCATAAATTTGCAGGAAGCCAAGAAGCTCATGCAGCCCTATATCAATCACCTTTCGAAGACACTGAAACCTCATCTGGATAAAGCACGGATTTACACTAAGCCTTACACAAAGAGATTACTCCGTGGTTACAGAAGGATTTTTAGGGCCAGCCTAAGATACCATCACCGGGTAAAATTGTGGCTATTTTGTTTCTTACTCTGACTTCTTGAGATCATTGCTGATATGTGTGCGTTTTTTATAAGTTAATCTTATTCTTTGACTTGTTTAGATCGTTTCTGTTATGCTTTTCTTTAAGTTAATGACTATATATATATATAGGGTCAGGTTCAAATGTGAACTCATCTTTCATTGTGAACGTGAGGACCACTAGTATCACACCATGTGGCAATATTCAGTTTGAATATTGATGCTTTTTCAGACTGAATAAAACTTTATTCACTCTGCATGATATTCATACCAAATAAAGCTTAGGTGCCAATTCAGACTGCCACGTACGTGGTGCGATTTTGTTGGTCCTCACGTTCACAATGAAAGATGAGTTCACATTTGAACTTTCCTCTCTCTCTCTCTATATATATATATATATATATATATAGAGGAAAGTTCAAATGTGAACCACTTTTTAGTTGTGAACGTGAGGACAGCCGAGAGCGCGACACGTGGCGACTTTGAGTGTGGTCCCCCTCTTTAATTCAATGCCCTCCCATGAATCGCGCCTAGTCATCCGCCGTGGATCTGACATGGCGCCTAGTCATACGCCACGTGTCACGCTCTCGGTTGTCCTCACGTTCACAACCAAAAAGTGGTTCACATTTGAACCCACCCCTATATATATATATATATATATATATATATATATAGAGGAAAGTTCAAATGTGAACCACTTTTTGGTTGTGAACGTGAGGACAGCCGAGAGCGCGACACGTGGAGGCTTTGAGTGTGGTCCCATCCTTTAATTCAATGCCCTCCCGTGAATCGCGCCTAGTCACCCGTCGTGGACCTGACGTGGCGCCTAGTCATCCGCCACGTGTCGCGCTCTCGGTTGTCCTCACGTTCACAACCAAAAAGTGGTTCACATTTGAACCTGCCCCTATATATATAATATTAAATTGGGATTTACTGGGTTTGTTTGGTTTGGCAATATATTAAATTGCTGGTGTTGTATGAAACAATAGTTGTTTTGTTGAACAATACTTTGCGAGTGGCTGATCGTGCATCTATTCTGGAAGGTTCGTGCTAACATTCAAGAAACGCTGAAGCACAATGAGTTTACACGTCCTCTTGCAAGTAATGAGCTGGTGGTGGGGTTTATGGTATGTTCAGTGTTCTTCATTGATTTTTTAACATAAACATATATGGTTGTATAATAACGAAATCATCACTTCACTGCTGCAGGCCTCTTCTATTATCGTCTTTCCTGTGATGTATCTACTTACAACGCTGTCATCTTTATTCAGGTTTGTTCCATTGCTTCTATAGAACTCATTTTATGTTGTTTCAACTCTAGCTAACTATTCATTAACAAACCAAACAGATCCAGTATATCACCAGGAGATGGGTCTTTGGAAGAAAATCTTTTAAGATATTTGAGAATTATTCAACTTGAGTTATGAGTACAAATGATTTTTTAAGATCTGACCTCTATCCTAAAGCAAGAGCAGTTGTTTTTATGAACTATTCATATACCCATTAACATATATATTCAATGTGGTAAAAACTTGGATTGTTGGCTTTTGCAGTAAGAAACCGAGAAGGCGTAGCCGTAGTTCCCATACAAACCATCCGAGACGTAGGGCAAAACGGGGGCATCAAGATAGGGCAAACGCCCCAAGATAGTTACTACAGTGTTTGGCTATCAGGTGCGATGTACCTTTGTTGTTCATCTGGTGGTAGAATCTAAAAACCTGGATCTTCTATCTGCTTTTCAAAATTTTATATATTTGACTCTCTTTGACACACTTTTCATAAGTCAGTGTCTATGGAAACAACCGGTTACTCTTTTTGGGTAGATGTCAGATTTGTATACATGGTTCGCTTAGTTTAAATATATAATGTCTGCGAACAACTCTAATGGTTGATCCGAAATGATCTGGATATATAGTCTTCTTTCTTGTTGAGAGTGTTGTCCAATCTACTAACTCCAGATGGGAGGCTAGGGGCTGTATTCTTCCAATCCAGTATAACTTATATGACCCTGCTATATTTGGTCCTCCTGCTATATCTTGGCCTTTTAATGACTTTATTGATCTCAGTCATACCCATTGGTCCTAACCAGGCCTTTCCATTCACTCGGTCATCATTTATTTAGGGGTCGTTTACTAGCATAGGCCGGGTAAGCACTTACCTTACCAGGGTATGGTCATCAAGATAGCATAATATTGGCAAACTATTATTAAGATTCTAGCATCTTGTGGCTAGACTTAGTCTCAGACAGTCGTAATTTAGTTTTCAAATTGCCAAGGATGTAGTCTAGGCAAAACCTAGATGAATCTTGTCCAAGAAAAAGAAGATAGTAAATAAGAACCTCTTATCCAGCAAATGCTAAAACGGATAAGATTCATTATCCCATTTACCGGGTAAGATTCTTGGTTAGCAAAATGACGTGGTAAGATTTTAGGTAAGTGTCTCTTATTTGATAAGATGCAATAAGTGTTAAACAACCCAAAAATTATTGTCAACTTTATTCTTTTCTCATTTACTTCTTCAAAAAGCGTGGGATCTTCACATCATACTTTCACACACACACACACACATACATCGGAGTGGAATATACGGTTTAGTTTTGTTTGGTTATTGTGATGATTGATTACATGTATTTCTAAAAATGAACAGATAGATTGTAGAGCTAGCAGGAGCAGTTGCCATCTACATAATGGAAGGAAGACTGCTGTGATATGGTAGAGAGATGAGAAGTATGTGAATACTTAGTTGGAAATATATAAGAAAATATATGTGGTAGTAATCAATATCAGATCCTTTTTACCCTCCCAAAATCCCTCCTTTTACAAATTGGATTATTGTTTCTTGGATATGGGGTTAAGGTTGCCCTTGACTAAATTGTTAATCAAGATCATCTTGTGGACTTGTCATAACAAAAAGAAGAGGGTAAGGTAGAAAAATTGTCATGACTGTTGGCTCTTCTTCTTAAGAGTAAATATCATGATTGGTGATATGTGGTTTATGTGTTTTAAAAATTGGATATCTATTTTGAAATATCAACGGATTACATCGTGTTCTTTGCAATTTATAATGTATTGGAGTCGTGTCACTAAATACGGTGGTGCTTGGGATTGCTTATCTAAAACAACTTATGACTTTTGGTAAAATGTTTATCAACTTATGTGGTGTAGAAAAAGAGTTTCATAAAAAGTGTTTGGATTTGCTTATTTGTGTAAAGGACCAAAGCTGATAAAGGTGAAGAGATGAGAGTTATTTTAAAACAAGGGTAAAAAGGTCATTTGGTTTTGGAAAGTCATAATTGTTTCGAAAAGTTAAAATAATGACTTTTAGAAAAACGGCTTTTCTCCTCCTACAAGAAGTCATAAGGCTATCCGCAATGGGTACCGGTAGGAGACCGGTACCCGTTGCTTACCGACGGCAACACCATTGCGTGTGGGGGGTATTCGGCCGGTAGGGAAGAGGGTCGGTACCCCCATGCCGGTCTCTCACCCCACCCCATCTCACCCCACCTTTCTCTCTATCTCTCTCTTCTTTCTCTCTCTTCTTTTATTTTTTTAATTAATTAATTAGAGGGGTATGGAATTGGTACGGTTAAGGATGGATTGGTATGGTGTTGGTAAAGCTGATGTGGCGCTGAGGTGGCAGCATGTATGAAGGGTATGAGAGGTACGGTTAAGGATGGCCTAAGTAGCTTTTGAAAATTCTCATCCAAACACCGTCAAATGACTTGTATTCTTTTTCAGGATGAAATAAGGAATAAACACTCTCAAATTAGCAATCCCAAACATCCCCTTAAATTTTCAAAGGACGGTAAGAGGTTTTCAAACTTCATACTACAAGAAGTATGGATCGTTTGAAATTTTAAGAGGTGCACCATCCATTTTTATTATTTTAAAAGTGAAATCAAACTTCACACTTTAAATTTCTTAAAAAATAAACGACACCTAAATGACTTTTCAACTAAGAACATGACTTTAAAAAAAAAAAAAAAAAAAAAAAAAAAAAAAACTCTATAACCTTTGATTGGCTATCTCTATTATGTTAAACATCAATAACCTTTAATTTGGTCTTTATTATTTAGCACCGTCCCCATGAATTTCTGCAAATAAAGTAGAAGATTAGTTTATAAATTTTAATTATGGATCGTTTACCAAACACTCATCAGGAAGGCGTTTATTGGCAAGAACATTGCCATTACTTACCTTATTGCATAACATTCCCAGCCATCAAAATTAATTGTTGGTAAGTGTCTTCAACCTGGTAAGCGCTTACCGGGTAATAGTCATTTCCATCACTTACTGAGTAAGACTTTCGGCTCTTGTTATGGCTCTTATCGATTAAGATTTTCGATGGTTTTCATGCTCAGTTGGTAAGGACCATTTATATTGTGTTGACGGTCATTTAGGTAAAAGTTTAGAAACAATATATTAGGCATTAAGTGTTTCTTATTTTGTACAATCTCTTAAAATTCAAATATAAAGTAATTAATGTAGATGTATAATTTTTTTTTTTTTTAAAGTTCTTTGAACTCAATACAATCATAGTGACGAATTCATAAATACATAACAATTATTGAGTCTTAAGAATATGATGAGGTACTCTATTATTATCTTTTGTTCATAAGAAAAAGAGGTTATTATCATTAAAACTAGAAGTAAGCTTCAATTTTGGTCCCTATGATTTAGTGAAATGCTTAAAGATGGGACCTAAACTTCAATAGATGAAGTTTTTGTCAACAAAATTTGAATTTTGTTTTTGAAAATGGAACCTGACCATTAACGTCGTTAAAAAATCTCCTTTAAAGTCAAAAGTGAAATCGTTCAAGCATGCTTTTCCTTTGTTTTTGTAATTATTTTGCCTTTTATTATTTTCGTAGAACATTGAATAGGTTAACTTCTTTCTTTTTTGTTATTTGTTATTTATATTAATATTTAAAGAGAAAATTAAAGATTCTAATGAAAAAACTGAAATGCTTTTCACTGTAACGGAAAAAAATATACAAAATTAATTTCCATGGACAATTTTTAAAGTAAAAGGAGAATCACAAAGATGATTTCTAGACTTATCAAAGTCAAAATCCCGTTTTCAAACTTTTTACTAAATCTCAAAGACTAGAATTAAATTTAACTCTAAAAATAAGTCTAGTTATCATCAACAATCATTGTAATAAGATAAATCTATAAGGCCATGAGTAGCGGCATCCTAGGTTGGGCGGGTTTGAGCCATCAGTGTGGGCGTGTGGCCAACCCGGAGTAGCCGCAGTGTGTTGTGTGTGGTGTGTTTAAAATAAAATAAAAAGAGAGAGCTTGTAGGTTGGGGTACTAACAGAGAGGGCTCCAGAGGGGTTATAGTGGGTTTATGGTAAAACTGATATGGCAGAGGGCTCAGAGCGCTCGGCTACTGATAGCTTAATACAACTTAGAGAAAATTTATTCTATATCCTTGTAAAACTCTTAAATTACTTACATAATTCCAAACTTTTAAATTACTAGTATATCCTTCTAAACTTTTAACTGTCTTATATGTCCAAATACATATTTTAATGTTTATTAAATCATTTAAATATCAATAATTATTATAACCAAATTCAATTACTCATAAAATTACTATATTACCCCTATATTATATAAATCAAAACTAAAAACATTTAAATAAAAAAACTTCCATCATTATATTATTGTAATTCATCTTGTCTATCAATCACTTCCTTCATCGCTTCGGCTTCTGAATCAACAAAAATGAGATTTGCTGCTTTCTACCACCCATATGAAAAAAATTACAAATTTTACTCAATTAACAATAGGATATCACTCAAAATAGCAAATAATTCAAGAAATAATATACTTACCAAAAAAAATATGGGCGTACACAAAACAATAACGAAACATAGTCAATAGACATCGTTTTTTAAAGAAAAATAGTTTAACCAACAAAAATGTACCCACACCCCCTGATTTTTGCAACATTATAACATTATACAAGTATAGATATCTTTTCTTAAATAAAAAAAATAAAAAAAATGTGTCGTATGCAATTTTCTGCACTAAAAGAATTGGCTATTTTTGGCAGACACCATTCATTATGGTTATCTGAGTAGATTTGTATTTTCTTTATTGTGTGATCTCATTTTATGTAAATCTTTTTTTAGAGAAAGGGGTAACTAGTTCAATTGGATCCTAGCAACTCTGAAATTCAAATGACAGATGCATACGATGTCAACCAACAGACTAGTTCAGTTCTTGATCCTCTTGAAACTAATTATCAAGAGTTACTATACTCTATTTTCTTCAATACCTTAACACATTTTCTTCCGTAGATTTAATCAAACCCATAGATTTATAGTGAGCATATTTGTTTTTGGAACCACAACAAATGCAAAATATACCATTGTTCAATGTTAACTTGAAAAAAAGCTATGTTAAACAAAAACCCTACGACCCATAAAGAGTAAAGGATATTATTTATGGTCCCTAGAGCTTTTGTATAATAAAGAGTAAATTACATATTTGGTCCCTGTGGTTTACACTTAATTTCACTATTGGTCCCTACTTTAAAATAATTATGGATTTGGTCCCTATGGTTTACATTAGATTGCACTATTGGTCCCTTAACCCTAATTTCATGTGAAATCAATGTGTTAAGCATAGGGACTAATAGTGCAATATAGTGTAAACCATAGGGACCAATAGTGTAATATAGTGTAAACCATAGGGACTAACAATGCAATATAATGTAAACCATAGGGACCAAATCCATAATTATTTTAAAATAGGGACCAATAGTGCAATTAAGTGTAAACCACAAGGACCAAATATGTAATTTACTCTATAATAAATAAACAATTTATCCAAAAAAATAAAAAAATCTCTAAAAATAATAAATTTTAGTTTTTTTGGAAAGTGGAATAATTTGATAGCTATTGGTGAATTTAAACCCAAAATTCAATTATCTGTGTTGACCACTTGCGACCCATAATTCATTCCGCCGGCTGAAAAACTTGGACTCAGCAACAGTCGGCCAATTACAAGACACCGTTCTTGTTTTTTCTTCAATCCAATAAGCTCTTTTTCTTTCAGATCTTGAATTGATACCCATTTGAAAAAAAGTACAAATAGATTCAGATAAAGATCGATTCAATCAGGTACTCATTCTTTGTTTTTCATCCAAGATTCTTTTCTGGGTAATCCCCAAATTTAGTATTTTCAATTGGGTTTGTTTTCGATTTCAATTTCAATTTCGATTTTGATTTCGATTAAGGAAGTGAGTGTGAATAGTGGCTTAAAGATTTCATCTTGTATGTTGGGTTTTATGATATAGATATGATAACATGTGTGCTGCGTGTGGCATTAAGGTTTCGTGTTTATTTATGTATGTATGCATTTTGGGAGTTGGATATGGTGGCGTTGACTTAGATGAGTAGGTTTGACTTCCATCTTTTTTTTTTCCAAATAAATATATAAATTGATTTGGGCAATGTTTTTGTTTTTGTTAGGTACCCATTTGCCACTTTGATTCTGTGATTGTCAATAACTACCTTCTTTTCTATTTGTTTTGTTTATTTAATAATTATTATTATCATTCTTGTTGGCTTTCTTTAAAAAAAAATACCTCTTGCTTGAAGGATTTTAATCATGAATTTAATGTTTCATAAATCATATATGATGATAGATTACAAGTTGAATTGATCAAAATTAGTGATGGGATGGGATGGGATGGAATGAAATCTTTGAGTTCTTGATTTTATCTTGTTTCTTTGGATTCTTGTTTTACATACATCAAGAATTACAAAAATGGGCATTTCAGATAACAAAGTTTGATTTTTACAAATCTTTCTTTTCTTCCTTCAAGTTGGGAATAGAAGAAGTTTTTAACCCATTTTCATGTCTTTTTGATGCAATTGATTCTAAAACTTAACTCAATTAATGGAAATTCCAATCCAAAAACACTTGTTGATGATGCTCTTTTCTTGCTTGCAGGTTCACATTTCGAACCTGATTTCTTGTATCGAAAAAAGGGGTTAACATTTTTTCGGATATTTATAAACTTTACAATGTGTAATTTTAAGACGTGGTGAACCGGGCATGAAGGAGATGAATATCTTGCCACCGGGAGGTCGCCAACAGCGCCCTCAATTAAAGAAGCCCACATGGATCATCGTATTGATTTCGATTCTTTGCATTTTTGTAGTTGTTGTTTATGTTCATCCACCTCAAGATTCTACTGCCTGCTATATCTTTTCATCTTCTAGTTGTAGTAAGACCATTTCTAGGTGGCTTCCACCTCCTTCAAGACAACTTAGTGATGAAGAGATTGCTTCTCATGTTGTAATTAAGAATATATTGAACACTCCCCCACTCGAAACCGAAAATCCCAAGATTGCTTTCATGTTCTTGAGCCCTGGATCATTGCCTCTTGAGAGATTGTGGGATAAGTTTTTTCAGGTATGTGATGCCAATTGGCCCTTTTTGTTTATTTCGTTTGTTTTCTTTATTATTTCGTTTGATGGTTTTATTGTACGGCTAATGTCGTCTTTTACATGTTGTAGGGTCATGAAGGTAGATTTTCGATCCATATTCATGCATCCAAAGTTAAACCGGTACACTATAGTCGTTACTTCCAAGATCGGGAAATTCGCAGTGATAAGGTTGGTTCGTGTTTATATTTATGTATATATATATATTATATATGTTTACAAAAGGATCAACTTTTAATTATGTTTGAGCCCTTTGAAGTGTTGGGTGGACATCTTTTGCACTTTGTAAGTTCTTAGGGATGATATTTGTTGTTGTTTGGATGATAATACTGTCTAAGGTAGAGGACACGTTTGCATACATATGACACTCTGAACCCTTACTTTAGAGTTTGTTTGGTTTGGTTTAGAATATATATCAAGAGGATGTTTTTAGGCATTAGCTAGGTCAGTGCCCTTCTTGCTATTAACGTGCTAGTTAATCCAAACGAACTCAGTATATCAGGGTCGGGGTGGTACGGACTATGTAGACCCTACGTAGAGGGCTAGCTATAATGCATAAAAACCTATTTGACATTTTTACGTTGCTATTTAAATGTAATGTTGCCGCTCTACTCTTTTGGGGTAGAGGATAGATCTGCATACATCCCACTCCCCAGGCACTACTTCGAGTGTGATATACCAACTGTGTTTGGTTTTGTTTATTTGAATGTAATGTGGGATTGAATGGGTTACTCTCGACTTTTGTTTTGTCGCAATATATAGAATACAAACTACTCTCTTGACCACAAGGCTTGTGGCATACTGCTTAAGGCTTGTGGGGGATGTGGCTCAATAACCCATCTACCCCGGGTTTGAATCCAGGCGTCAACGACTTGCGGCCACCGAGGAATTATCTCATGGCTGCACGCTTAGTCAACAATTGTCAGGGATTAGTCTAGGCAAAATGTCTAGGATACCCTTCAAAAAAAGAAACTACTCCTTTATATCATTTTACTCAAGTGGGTGGTCTTCACGGAAACAATGTACTCTATAAGGGGTAGATCCCACGCCAGACCCACCTTTGGGTGGGTGGGATATACAGGGTTTGTTTGGTTTGGCTTGTAAGTTAACATCGGTCGTTATTGGTTGATCTTTTGTGCAGGTAGATTGGGGGAAAATTTCAATGGTTGATGCCGAGAAACGGCTTTTAGCAAATGCATTGAAAGACCCGAGCAATCAGCATTTCGTGTTACTTTCCGATAGGTCCGTGTCTGCATCTCTCTGTACAAGTATCCGTATCTTTCCTTGATGATTAGTATATGATTTTGCTATCGAATTCTCTTTTTCAGCTGTGTTCCATTGCGGGATTTCGACTATGTGTACAACTATCTCATGTACACAAATGTCAGCTTCATTGACAGGTTTGTACAAAGATCTTGAATTTGCTATTATTCCCCTGTTCCAAAATCAAAACATAACTTCAAAAGCAATGTGCTTTAACCTTTTTCTTGGGGAGAAATCGTTAACCGGCATTCGTCTTAATTATGGGTACCATGAATTTTGTGAATTAGGAGAGTAAATGAGAACCGTAAATATTTTGAGACCATGAGAACCAACTATTCATGCTTTAGTTATGATGAATGTTGTGATTGACATTCATTATGAAAATTGTTCATAATGATAAATACATGATATTCATTATTATTCAAGGTTATTCATCGTGAATAATACATGAAATAATTGGTTCCTGGGTTCTCAAGATATTTATGATAAAAGTATTGGTTTTATGATTTAGGTTCACGTGAGACCAAGTTGTTTCTATGAGATCGGTGTGATCAAGACTTTACACATGAAACTTCACAGTAAAACACTGTGAAGGTAAAAAAAATTCAAACATTCGTAGTGAAAAACATTGTCAAGGTAAAAAAATCCAAACCTTCATAGAAAAACACTGTGAAGGTAAAAAAAATCCGAACCTTCACAGTAGTGTGAAAAACACCGTGAACGTAACATTTACAGTGTTTTCACTATGAAGCTTTATTTTTTTTATTTCATAGGGTTTTGATGTGAAGTTTCATGTGTAAAGTCTTGGTCTCATCGGTCTCACGGAAACAACTTGGTCTTACGTGAACCTGACCCTTGGTTTTATGGTTTTATATAGGAGCCTTTTGAAGCATCTTTTAAGCAAATTTTTAAGAATTATGAACGTTTTTTGTATAGTTATGATGTTTTTAAACCGTTTTAGGCGAAGAATTTTATCTCATTGTTTTTTTCCAGCTTCGAGGATCCTGGGCCACACGGAAGCGGGAGGTACTCGAACCTCATGTTACCTGAAGTCGAAAAGAAATTCTTTAGGAAGGGCGCTCAGGTTTCAATAGCTCCATAGACTTTTTTCTTCACGTTTACGCCAGTATATTTTTCCAATTAATTTTTCAAAACATGTCCTTTTAAGTCATTTTACATTGTCTGTCATCTAACTTCTCGACTAGTTTTATTTACCAAACATGACTTGCTTATCAGCAACTAACAGCTAGCTTATTAGCCAACACCTAGCTTAATGGCAGTAACTTGATGATGATGATGAAGAACTCTTTTAGCTTATTATGATTTGATATATGTCTGAAATTTTTTATGCAGTGGTTTACGCTGAAGCGTCAACATGCCATCATCGTGATGGCTGATAATCTCTACTATACGAAATTCAGAGATTATTGTAGGGTGAGGATTTCTTTACAGTTGATCTTTCAAGTTCAAATATCTTTATATGATTCTAAAAATTTCGTCTTCTTGAACTGCAGCCCGGTATGGATGGGCGCAATTGCTATGCGGACGAACATTATCTACCAACCTTCTTTCACGTGAGACAATTTGGCGTTTTTATGTCTCCTTTCTTATAGTCTCTCCTTCACAGAAAAAGTCAGCTTATTTTTTGAGCTTATTGAAAACGCCTATTATAAGCTACTAAGTTTTTAAAGTAGCGTTACAATAAGCTGCAAATGTTTTTTTTTTACCTTTTTCCAATTATGCCCCTTATATTTTACATAAATGACAAAAAAACACAAATTTTACCAAGATCGGATGTTGACTCTTTCTAGAACGGAGATGATACTTTCTCGACAACTAGTGCTAGATATCATTAAACTTGATGAAATTTTATGATTTGAACGTTTAGATGTTTGACCCTACGGGGATAGCAAACTGGTCGGTGACGCATGTTGATTGGTCGGAACGAAAATGGCATCCGAAATCCTACGGGCTGAAGGACATCTCCTACCAGCTGATCAGAAATCTATCGGTATTTCCACCTTCAGAGATGGTTCTCATGAGACCAATCTGTTTTCATGAGACCAACTATGAAAGCACAAAAACACACTGAACCTTCACAGCAAAAATATGTACAAAAAAAGAGACAAATCTTTATCGATGTTTTTGTCGTGAAGGTTCAGTAAAATTTTCTATCAGTGCAATGTCTTACTGTGAAGGTTCAGTGTTACTTGGTCTCACAGGTATCATGAAAGCAAACAGGTCTAACAGGTCTCATGAAAACAAACTGGTCTTACAAGTGTTCATTTTTAACTTGTGTGATTCTTGCAGTCCATCAAAGAAAGTGTTCATGAAACAAGCGACGCGAAGGTGTGTTTTTGCTAAATTACTCGCGTTTTTGTTTCTTTTTTTTGTCGGGTTTTTGAGTACTGAACGTGAAAGATTCGTTGCAGAGGGTTACAACAGTTACGCCTTGTATGTGGAACGGTAGGAACCGGCCTTGCTACTTATTTGCAAGAAAATTCTTACCGGAGACTTTGGAGTCGATGATTGAGCTTTTCCCGAATTACACGATGGTTTGATTGATTCTTTGGTTGTAAACCCATTATCTCACTCCTTTCAAACTTGGGTCCTTTTTTGAGTTGGGACAAGTTTGAGTTGATAGTGAGGAAGAAAGGATTTCAGAGTTCTATTTTTATGTTAATTTGTATCCTAATGTTCATTTTGGTGTTAAATTTTTGGGGGATCTAATTCTAATGTAGAAGCTATGGCTCACTTTTTGTAGGTTGAAACAATTTAATTAATATATTACCAAGTAGGTATAGTTCATTTCAGGCTCTGTATATAGTTTCTATTTGATGTAACAAAGATTTTTTCTACGTCTGATGTAAGAAAGTTCCCTATTTTCCACCCATTTTAAACTTCGGCTTGTTAATCTTGTAATATTTGATAAAGTAGAAACTTGTTCTTACGAGGAGTGGACAATAAAGTTGACATTCAGGTTATCAAATGTTACAAGATTAGTAAGGTATTAGTCAAGATAGTAAAAAATAAGAATTTTTAAGAATTGTTACATTCAATAGAAAATATTGTATTTGGTTAGATTGATTAAGGTTTTTTTTTTTTTCCTTTTGTTGTACTAAATAAGAACCAAGGGAAATTTCATTGTATTTTGATGCATTTTTTCCTAAAAAGATTGGGGATGGTCAAAACCGTCCTACCATAGATTGATCCAGTCTCATCTAGGCCAACGGTCTGGTCCCACTTGGGGGTTGTTTGGTTCAGGCTAACGAATGAAAATGAAATGACACAAAAACAAAATGGGAATGGAAATCCATTCCACCAGTTTTGGGCTTATAGAAGAATGAGCTCATTATATTATAGAAAACCAAACAATTTCTTTTATTACCATTCCAATTGATTACCTTGGCTGTTTGCCTATTTGGCAGTTGTTGAATGATTTGGTGTTGGATTAAGTGGTTAGGATGATTAAGAGGCTCTTACGATATAGTGTAAAATGAAATATGGTTGTTTGGTAATTGTTGAGCATGAAATCAAGGCCCTTAATGGTTAAGGGATGCCTAGGATACAAAACCATTCAAAGGGTTTTAGAACCATCAAGAGGTGGTTCTTTTTTTTTTTTTTACCAAACAAGAATTACCTCTTAACGATTCAGAGGCTGCCTCTTAATGGAATTGTTAAAGAGGTAAACAAACAACCCTTAAGGTTGCATACTTTCACAATGCACATTTAGACACCTTTTTAATATCAAAGTTCAAACGAAATTGACAAATAAAAAACAAACGATCGAAATAAACGAGTAACATAACAGCTTGTATTAGTCTCAATTAGATCGCAAAGAACTTTCTTTTGCCATACACATAAATTTCAGTACTCAACAACATTTGATATTCAGATCAAACAAGAAACTTAGGTAAAAAGATGAAATGAAGGGCATATATCTAAATGTTTGTATATATAGATACAAATATACATAGATTAGGTGGTGACCCAGATATTGAACTTCGTTGTACTTGAGGTTACCGTCAACTCATCTCCAACTTGGGAGTTTAGCATATCCATCGTATGCTTCCATTGCAATTAGAGACTAAAAGACTTGAAAACTTACGGTTTTACAAATGCAATGTTCCTTGGCAATTTGCCACCCGTGAATATGATCTTGCGGACCCCACAACTCCCATCGAAGGTTCCAATCCCGTGATTCTTGTTGCCTTCGTAATCTTATTGACCCTAGATCGAGTTTTGATTGACAAATCATCTCCCTGAAAACTTGAAGTCGTAAACAACAAGATGAAATTTAAAAAATGTAATGCTAAGAAGATTTATGACATGAAGTATTGTTCTTCATGAGTTATTCTTAATAATTAACATCTCGGAAAAGATTTTGGTCCTGGAATTTAAGTTCAAAATATTGGAAGAGATGACACATTGAAGATTAATGTACCTGTAAAAGTTGATGGACTGGAATGACGGTAAGGTCCCATTCAGCTTGTATGAGTCTAGTCTTCAAAATCAGGCTTTAGGGGGTAAAACTGTCTCTTCACCATCCAGAGCATACGCCGAAGCAAACTCCATTGATTGATAGACTCCATGCACTGTTAAGTTAACAGAAAATATAGCACAATTACATTGAAACGCTTGCGTTTTTTTACGCATTAGGTTAATATCGATCCAACTTGAATTATAGAAAGTATAAGATAAGACTTCATACATTTGTAATAAGAACTTCTGATTATGAGAATTTTTTTGCAAATTGTCGATCTTCCATGGGAAATATCAAACAGGAAATTAAAATTTATTATTTGTAACCTGGTGGGTAAGATGGGCATCCTTGTTCTTTTTTTGGGGTTATCTTTTGAACCTCCCTGGCTCCCTCTATCTACAATTGCATTTTATATACTAATATGAACTACCTAATTCATCCACTTAATCCTTATGCAGGCAATTAAGCTTTTAGACACTCAACATCCCATCTTAATGTTATGTATACCATAAACCTCACAACAATTGAGGCAAGACGGTACTAAGGGGGTGTTTGGGATTGCTTATTTAAAACAACTTAAGCTTATCTATTTATTTGCTTATTGCTAGTTGGAAAAGTTAAAACCTTTTAGCTTCTAAAAAAACTCCTTATTTGCTAGTTCACACCAATAAGTCTTTTTATCCAAACACCAAAATTTGGTTATTTGCTGTTTCAACCAGCAATAAACCAATAAGGAGTTTTAATAAGCAATCCCAAACACCCCCTAAAAGTAAAACAAAACAAAACAAAACAAAACGAACTCAGTAAATCTCACATGAAGTAAGGTCTAGGGAGAATAAATGTAAGCAGAATGTAGCTCTTCCGAAGGAGTAAAGAGGTTGTTTTCATGAAGACCACCAGCTTGTAAAAACAATTGAGAAAAAAACTTTTGAAAGAAAAGAGAGAGAGAGAAAAATAAACCAAGTTTGGAAGAGTTAAAGAAAAAATAATAAAGTATGCAAGAACATTAAAGGCATACAGAAAGAATACGAAACCACCAAACTAACTTAGTGGTTAACCAAGCCATTGCTAAATGTGTATGTTGTAATATAATATATATGTGTTTTCAATTTATTATCCAATAAGAAATGATATTAAACAATTTAAACTTGTATTAGAAAAACAAAAGCAAATCATATATATTGATATAATATAAAGAGTTTGGGATCAAATATTCAAAATAGAACTCGGAAGGGCGAATCTGTTAGCTGTGTGTTTTTGTGTGAATCCATGAATTTGTAAGTGAGGTGATTAGGTACATATGCAAAAGTGTAAAACCTAAAATCAAAAGTATAACAACACAAAAGCTAAATAATTTAAAAGCTTCATCCTCTAGTTCATAAGTCACGTTTCAATTATGCCGACATCAAGTAAATGTCAAACGTCAAATGGCCTAAATGTATATTATAGCATTTTAGTGAAATCACAAAAAAGCCTATGCACGATATAGCAGTTTTTCAAAAAGCAGAACTAGGTGGTAATGTGACCTCCTAGCACTAAAATTGCCTAAACGACAAGCAGGATGTATAAAATACGATCATTGTATACTATGAGAAAAATATGATGGTTATAATGTCGAAGTTATATTATTTGATACAATAATCTTTCTAATTGAATATTTCCATTTCCCCATCGATGCAATTACCTAAAAAAGGACCAGAAAGGTTCCATCCACACTAAGAGAAGCCGATATATGAGCACACGTTTAGATAAGTCGAATAATTCCTGCTTGATCCTTTGAAATGCTTAATTCAACAATTAGTTGTTAATCAAAACATAAAGAGGCACTCACCTCCTAGGTTGGCTATTTCAAATGGTCATTTGACTAACAAAAATGAGTTCTTTACTTTTTGTATGTGAGGTCCTATGTTCAAGTCTTTTATCCCAATTTATTTCAGAAACATTAAACATAATAAACCTGAAATTAAACGATAAAAACTAAGAAAATAATACAAATAGGAGAAAAGACCCTGCAAACCAACTCTACCAAGACAACTTGTGTTACTATTGTTGTTTCTAACAATAGACGAAAAGTGAAAAGAAAGATAAGGAATAGAAACAACAATCAGCATTCGCTCATATATGCGTACATATAAACAACAACCTGTATGCATTGATAAGTGTTGATTGTATTCTAAAAAAAGCATTTACATGAAATAAAAGCATATTTTAGGACGTGCGTACACATACCTGCAGATGTACCATCGACATGAAGGGTAAAAATGACATTTTTGGGTGAATCATCCTCCATCAAAACCAGCAAGCAACTTTGCAACTTTATTCGCCTTCTTTAGGTCCCCTTTTGAACAGAGTGAAGCTAGTAGGTCATAATAAGCATCAAAATCATCATACACCACATCATCTGAACTCAGTGGCTCGGATCCGGCAACACGAAGCTTCCCACCATCAACCTTCTTTCCAAGCGGAAAAAACATACGCACGATTTCATCAAGAATCATAACTGCTTCTCGAATATTTCCCTTATCACATAAAGAAACAAGAAAATGGTCCACGGACTCTGATTCGGCCCCTGTATCAACGTTCTTTAGCAAACCGACAATAGTTTCAGTTTGAAGCATATCCCTTAAGATGCTTCTAGATTCTTCCATTCTGCCCTTCGAACACAACCCCCTAATCAAATAAAAGAACCCTAACAAATCCGGCAACGAACCCTTCATTCTAGAATCGAGATAGTACTCGAGAGCCCCTTCCATATTACCATTTCGACAAAAACAATTGATCACGGTGCTAACCGTAAATTCATCCACTTTCACGCCGTTTTCATCCAAATCGGTAACAATCTTCAACACTTCCGGAAGCCTGCCGAGCTTACTATACCCGTTGATTAATGAGTTGTAAACACGAATATTTGGCTTCAAACCCTTTGAAATCATTCTTTCTAGAAGCTTCTCGGCATCAAGCAAATAGCCTTCTTTGCATAAAGCGTCAATAAGTGTAGCGTATGTGATCTCCGAAGGAATCACATCGATCTTTTCTAATGAATCGAATAGCCTAAATGCTTTCACAAAACACCCTTGCTGGCACAAGCCGTAAATGACTGAATTATACGTGACAATGTTGAGGGTAATTCCGTAATTCTTGGCTAAAGTGCATACTTCCAAAGCTTTTCCGATATGTCCCTCTTTGCAGAGGCCATCTACAAGAATGGTGTAATCAATGACATCCATGAAGGGTAATCTTTCTTTTGCTCCCATCAGAAGTTTAAAAGCGTCCTCAGCCTTTCCGCTCTTTATTAGCGTCTCGAGAACGGAAACCGGAAATGTGAGATTTTGTGTTTTAGCGTTTCTTGATTTAAGAAATTTGACGGCAAGGCCTACGTCTTTCATACACAAGTGATGTAGGATGATCTTGCTTACTCTAGGCTCAAAGATTCCGATTTCTTTCACAAAATCACTTAAACAAACCTTGGGAAAACACATCTTCCGATCCTGAGAAGCAATTCCACGAGCGAATTATAAGAAATCGTGGTAAAAACAAATCCGTTCCTTCTCATGAACGTGTACAATTCACTAGCGTATTCAGAAAAGCCTCCATCACACAAGAAACAAAGAGCATCGTTGCATAGCGTATGAAAAACTTCAAGACCAGATTTCTCAAATTTTGAAACGAAATCCAAAATCCCATCCGGGCCCTTTGCTCTTAATATTGACCTAGTAAATTTCGATAAACACTTGGATCTAGAGGCATACCTCTTTCATTAAGCTCTATAAAAACCTGAATGGCCATGTCAACCATATCCTTCTTGCAAAGGCCATTAATGATGCAATTGTAACATGCTACCGAAGCCATTGATGTTTGTCTAGACTCATCGAATATTTCAAGTGCCTCCTCAATTCGACCAAATTTAGAGTACCCATCGATCAAAGTACAATAAGTAACATGATTTGGAGTCAAACCCATGTTTGACATTCCCTTATAGATGTCGTATGCTTCATCAAACGACCCTACCAAAAATAGCGAGTTGATAAGTACGTTGCACATAACAACATCCATACAAACTCCGGCTTCTTTTAGTCTCTTTTTCGTCATTTCCAACCCCATGGAATCTTTTTCTCTAATATACCCATCCACAAGCGTGCTATAAGTAACAACATCTCCATCGATCCCTATTGAAATCTCGTATGCCTCAGTTGTCCTCCCGGATTTACACAACCCGTTAATTATCGTGTTATATGTAACAACACTTGGATGAACACCATTTTCCTTCATTTCATCAAGCAAACGAAAGACACCATCAAAATCACGAACCCTACAGAAACCATCGATTAAGGTAGCGTACGCAAACTCGTCTACTTCCATTCCCAAATCCTCCACCATCTTGAAGATTGTAAGAGCTTCCTCTAACTTACCCTTCTTGCAAAATCCCAACATGATGGATGTATAAGTTATCAAATTCGGCTTAATTCCTTCCTTTCTCATCCTATGTAGAAAACCCACCGCCTTCTCCACAAGTCCTTCCTTCGAAAACCCATCTATAAGTATCGAATAACTAACAGTATCGGGCTCTATCTTCCTATCAACCATCTCTTTATGCTTTCGAAAAGCCTCCATTACAATCCCCACCCTAAAATACTCATAAACCATGCTACCATAAAACACAACATCAAATGTCAATCCTTCCTTCTCAATCCTACTAACTAAACCCGAAACCTCTTCGAATCTTCCCAATCTACAATAAGCACTCAAAAGACAAGTATATGTGACAACATTCACATGTGAATAACCAACAGATTTTGCAGCATTTTCATAAAACCCTACAGCAAGCTCAGGCTTCCCAATATTAACAAACCCAGAAATAACAGAACTAAACACAAAATCATCAAAAGGGTATCTAAATTTCTCACCAGCCATCACTTCCAAAACCTCAATTGCCCTATCCATCTTACCTTGTCTACTAAAACACCCAATTAACACACAAAAGGTAAAAGAAGAAGGCAAAATACCATCAATCTTGGAGCAATAATCTTGCAAAATCGAAAACCCCCTTTCTGGGTCTTGCGAATTGAGACATAATCCTTGGATTAAAGCATCCAAGACTCGATTTTGGAGAATCTTTGGGGGTTTTCCTATCTGGGTGTTGATAAATTCGACTGCTTTTTCGTAATTGTGTTGTTTGAGAAGAGCCCTTGTGAAGAACGAGTGTGTGATGTGGTCTCCTTCGATTTGGTTGGATTGTAGTTGAGATATGAAGTGGGTAATGAATCGGAATTTCTTGGTTTTGAAGAGTTGAAGAAGGAGGTTGTTGTAGCTTTTGAGAGTTGGATTGAAACCAGATTTCAAAAGGGTTACAAGAGATAGAGATGATTGATGGTTGTGATGAGAAGAAGAAGAAGATGATGATGATGATGATGATGATGATGATGTGAAAGTAGAGAATGGTTTGTGTTTGTGAAGCTTAGAGAGAATCATTTGGTGGGGGGAACCGGTGTTTTCGATGATGGTTTGATTTCTTCTTCCCACATAAGAATTGCTTACTTTAGGAGATTTGTGTGCATTCTTCTTCCCACAAAGTTATGATACATTTTTGAATTATAACATTAGGAAAAAAAAAAAAAAACACATTTGGGGTGTCATCGTTCCAACCCTTCGCATCTGTTGCCATATCAGCTTTTTCCCCTCTCTCCCTTGTAACGTTGCCACTATTAAGTCATCGTGCGATTTCATGAAGTAGAGTTCATCCCTCTCTTGTTTTCTCTCTCTCTTGTCTTCTTCGTAAAGACGCAACTTTTCTTTTTTGTTTCTTATTTCTCTCTTGAAAACACCGCACACTATTCACAAAATATTGGTCGATTATGGTGGCTGTAGACAGGAGACTGCATCGATCTCAAAGGCTGCTAAACATGGCAGAATTGAATTCTAAGACTGCATAGATGAATATAATTCTATGATTTACATGCAAATATACATACAACAAAGTATATAACTCTGATGAAGCAAGGTAGATAAAACTTACCAAGTAACATACATGTTTGAATCATTCATCTATCCATGTGATGTGCCATATAATGGTCGTCATAGAAATTCCACCTGCGTTAATAACCGAAAGGTCATAGTCAATGCCATATGCAACAATAACGAACTTGACTTTAGAATCTTCACATTCACTATTGACTGGACCCCTCATATATGGTCTCTATAAAAAAAGGTCATCGATGGTGTAGTATCTTTATTAGAAATGTATGTATTGGATGGAAAACATTTCATAGAATATTGGTTCTAGGTTGTCAAGAGGATAGAACATATTGTGGATGACTATATGACTAATGAATGAGGGGGTATGATGACTATATGACTAATGAGGGGGTATGATGACTAGGGGGTATGATGACTATATGACTAATGAGGGGGTATGATGACTATAAGCTAATGCATAAAAACTATGATGCATGAACTAAATAACTAAATGAAATGATGCATAAGAACTATGATGCATGAACTAAATAACTAAATGAAATGACGAATAAACAACACAAGAATGCTAGAAACTAGAAAGGATTTCTAGAGAGGGAATGTAGAGAGAAAGGAGAGAGGTTTTAGAAAGAAGATTTTATTTCTTTCAAGGGATGCCTTACAAATGAGGGGAGGCCTTCCTTTTATAGGCAAAGGAAAGAGGCCATTACATCATCCATGACATAAGCTACAATAATGGAAAACAAATGACAAACATGATGAAGTAAGCGCTTATGTCACCAGAAGGTAACAAAGAGCTTTTCATCTTTTACAATACAGTAAATTTAGCACGGTAAAACTTAAACACTAAGGAAATACACATGATTTTCCTTATTTTATTTTAACAATAACATAACATAATTATTTTAAACAGTAATAGTACTGTTCTAAGGGCTCCAGCGTGCATCTGACTCTGTTGGATCATCTTCATACGGATCGAAATGTTCTCCTTCCAGGTCGTCATCATCGTCTGATAAGTCTTCACTGGAGGAAGTTTCAGGTTGTCCTTGAAGATGCGTCTGACTCCATTCTTCAAGTGCTGCTTTCCATTTTGCTGCTACAGGATGTTCCTTTGGCCACAGGTTTGTCTTTGACTTTATATAGAACGGAATGGTATCTGGAAGAACTTGATTTGCATGAGCCATTTGGTTCTGCAATCTCATAAAATCTCCAAGTCGATTATTTTCAAACTTTCTTCCGGCTGGGTTCAGTTCATACCAATCATGGAAGAAACTGTGTGGCGAATGAAAGACGAAGGATGTTTGACTTCCAATAGCAGTGCTAGGTATCATCGAACAGCTTGACTTCCAATAGCAGTGCTAGGGTTTGAGAGTCAGCTTCAGCTTCTAAATCCATTGGTTTCCAGGGAGAAACCACTCGAAGAGCTTGTACAAATTTTTGTATTGAGGTGGAGCTTGCCCGATGTAACAGGCAAACAGGTAATCAAATAACTTATAAGCATTGAAAGAGATGGCTATGGTGTGGGCTTCAAACAGGTACCAAAAGAAACAAAGGGCTTCTTTAGGAAACCTGTTTAGGTCATGGATATGGAAGATGGTTAGGTAAGGGTAATCTGGGTGAAACTTAAAATTTTTCATGAACGGACCATGGTTTTTGAGAGCTATCTGGAAAAAGGTTTGGTAGTTTGGAAGGGCTCTGTGTTTGAGGGTTGCGTCTGCAATGCCTTCTAAGATCTCTGGTGGGAGAGCTTCATGGGCTGCTGGTGGGTTGTTTGGGTTTGCAGGGTTGTTTTGGGAAGAGGAACTTGCTTTATCTGTAGAGAGCACCATTGGGAGTATCTTGTGTTGAAGAACACTGGAAGGTCCTCCATATTTATAGGACTTTGGCCTGGACAGAAAATCTGCAAGGATATTTTCTGTGCCTTTGATGTGTTTCACTGTGAACTGCCACTGTGAGAACCAATTTGACCATCTTAAAAGTTGTGCTTCTGGGAGCATCTTTCTTTTGAACTGGAGCATCTTTGGAAAAGAGGACATATCCATCTCAATCTGGAAATGATGGCCGATTAGATGGAACTGGAACTTTTCTATTCCTCTTTTGACCGCAAGGATTTCTTTAAACGTCGAATGGTAATGATGCTCCGATGGTTTGAACGTGCCACTTTTGTAACCACATATTCTTCTGACATTATGCTCGTCCTGTACAAGTAGGACTGCTCCCCAGTACTCATCACTAGCATCTGTCTGAAGGATTCGCTTGTCTGTTGTGGCAGGAATCTTCAGGGGTGGCATCACATCAGCCAGTTGCTTTATGGCTCTGACTGTTAGCGTCTGTGTCTCTGACCAAGGCGGAGGGTTCTTTTTTAGCATAGGGAATAGGTGTACTATGTGAGTGGACAGTTTTGGCAGGAAGTCTGCCATGTAGTTGACTAGACCAAGAAACTGTTGGATTTCTTTTGGTGTTGTCAACTCATCAGGGAACTTGTGCAGTTCCTGTGCGATGTGGGGCTGCGGCTGGTACTTTCCATCAGAGATTTTCATTCCAAGAAAATTGATGGATGTGACACCAATTTCCATTTTCTTCTCGGATAGCATAATTCCATACTCTTGAATAATGGAATGAAACTTGGAAAGCAAGGCTACATGAGACTCTTCATCTGGGGAAAATAGAAGGATATCATCGATGTAGACCAGCGTGTTGTTGAGGATGGGTTCAAAAACTTTTACCATTGCCTTCTGGAAAGCGGATGGAGCATTTTTCAACTCGAACGGCATGACTTTCCACTGGTAGTGATGATCTGGTATGCAGAAAGCTGTTTTTGGTCTGTCTTCCGGTTGGATACCCAATTGCCAGAATCCAGCTTTGAGATCGAACTTGGACAAAATTTTTGCATTTGCTAGGGACTGGAACAACGACCTTTTTTGTGGTAGTGGAAATTTATCATCAGCCAAAAAGTGGTTGAGTGGCTGATAATTAATGACCAATCTTAGCTTACCGCGAACTTGCTCGCTTCTCTTGTTGACATAGAATGCTTCACACGCCCATGGAGACGTCGTGGGCTCGATAATACTTTGTTCAACAAGTTCTGTACATTCTTTAATTGCAAGCTGGTAGTGTTCCGGATTCATTCCTGGATGACTGGCTTTCGTGGGATTAACATCTTCGTTCTGTTTGAATGGAAGAGAAACAAAAAACGAAGGGTTCAACCACAAAGGGTTCTTGTTCTTTGTGAGAAACTCTGTGTGACTAGAGGCACATGAAGTCTGAATAATTTGTTGCTTGATGACTTCTGTGTTGACAGAGGTGGCCATATACAGCTTCGGGACTGAGCTCCAGGGATTGAGAAAACTTTTGTAACGAAGTCCTTCTTTAGCAAACCGAATGTTGGGTAAGGTGTGGAGGATATCAAACCCGACAAGAAGGTCCTTTCCATGAGAACTTGATCCCAAAAATCTGTGTTTGATGACACATTTTGGGAACAATCTGACATATATTGGAATGCTAATTTTATCTATGACAAAAGTATCACCATTAGCTGCAAGAAAGTGCTGATGGTGAGGTTTCCAATAATCGCTGGGAAGGATGTCTGGGTCTAAGATGGACACTGAGGATCCTGTATCGAAGAAAGCAATGACCGGGATGGGTTTGGCGAATGTAGAGGTAAGAAGATGTACTTTGGCTAAGGGCGTAGGTTGGGGCCTTAATAATGGTAAGACCGATGGGGTAGAGGCTAGGCTGCGAGGTTGGATGGCATATGGAAAGTGAAGGGGTTTGGTCATAAACACTTCAGATTGGGTAGGAAAAGAGTTCGTCATGAATACTTCAGATTCTGAGTAATCATCTGACATGCTTGTATCGGATTCTTCATCTGAAGAGGGCTCTGAATAGATGATAGTGCAAAGTGCTTCATCACTTGGCTCATCATCTAAGGAATACAGGGATTCCAAATCAGAGATGTCAACTGGCTCGATCTGGTTGAGAGCTTGGAGCAGTGCTTGGGACTTCTTTCTGTTCTTGCAGTCTTTTGCAAAGTGCCCTTTCTTGTTGCATATGAAACATCTATCGGTAGTGCGTCCTTTGTGCGACTTCTTTCTGATGAATTTCCATTTCTTCTTTCGCAGGTTTCTTCGAGAAAAGACCTTTTTTGAAGAAGAGCGGCTTTTTCTAAAATGGGACTTCTTTTTGCGAGAGCACTCACAGGAAGAGTTGTCTTTGCACTTGATCTGAAGGTGCTTGTCATCGCAGACTGAACCAAGTCGTTTACCCGTTCTTTCAAACTCTGCTAGGAACTTCTTCTGGTTGCACAGTTTTTGGAGTGAACTGATTATCATCTGGTAAAGTTCTCCAAGGGTAGTTTGAGTAACCGTGATGTTTTTCGTCTCTAGCGTTCTGTAGACTTCATTTGCCAACGATGGTGGAAAAGAGTTTAAAAATACTTGCTTGAGATTTGTATCATCAATGCCGTTGAGACAATAGAACCTTTTCGACATATTATTGTAATGTGTCTCAAGGTCTTTCAGACGGAATGAGCAACATTTCATCTTCAGAAATTCTTCTCTTGCTCGGACCGTATGTTCAATCGGGTTGCCAATGAACTCAGCATAGATTGTGTGCAAAAGTGCTTCAGGAGATGGGGACTGCAACAGTTGCATTTGTCGATATTCTCCGAGACTCATGTACCAATCTCTAAGACGGCCTTGAATCCTGGTTAGGAATCTTTTAACAACCATCTCTATGTCATAGTGCTGGAGTTCGGCAGTGCACCAGGTTAACATTTCCATGCTTCTGTCTCGCCACTGTGACGGAGGGATGTCATCAAAGGTGAACGTTTGCTTGGAATCACCTTTTGGGGCTTTGGTGGTTCTTCTCTGTGGAGTTGTCCTTGAGGCTTCATCCTCTGGTTCATAAACTTCTTCTTCTTCCATAGGAGTCGTCGTTTCTGGTTCTGTCATGAACAGATGTTCAAAAGCTTCGGAGAGGTCATTGTCAACATGGGATGAGGTTGCAATGACTGGTGCTACACAAGGTGCTTTGGGAAGGGTTTCTTCTCGTGTTAAGGACTGTAAGAAAGAGGAAATAGGGTTGACCTTTTGGATAGGAAGAACTGTTGGTGGTTTTGAGGAGGCGACCATAGAGGTATCTTCGTAATAGTCATCTTGACTACTTGAGGAGGCTACAACGGTCTTTTCGAAGGCTTGTGGTGGCAGTGATTTTTTGGTTTTTCTCTTTTCTTGCTCTTTGGACCATATCGAGAGAGACGGTGTTTTTTGGGAGACGGGTGCTAAAGCTAATGGTTGTGGGTTGAATGACGTTCCTACGAACGGGGTAGTTGGTAATCTCCAGGGGTCATCTATTTGCATTGACATTCGTTGTTGCTTGTGTTGCCTTTCTAAATCAACGAGCTGCGTCTTGAGGAACTTCATCTCTGCTTCCTTTGAGGCAAGAACATTCTGGGTTTGAGCAGGAGTCCTGGCTTGGACCATTCTGAGAAGTTCTTCATGAAGTCCTTGCATCCTTACTCGAATCTCGTCAATTATGACTTCAAGAGTTTGCACCTTTGAAACAAGAGTTTCTTGGGTCTTCATTGACTTCGATTGCTGGGTAAGTATCCTTTTGAGGACTTTGTTTTGTGCAACAGCATTCTCACTTTGCCAGTTGAGAGTGCATTTAGCAGGACCAATTTGAGTAGGTTGTCCTGTTGGACCAATGGTCGTGGGCGTCTTGATCTTCCAGTCATGCTTGGTTCTTTGTTGAGTTATCTCGAATGAACTTAACGGTGGGAATTCGTCTTCATATTCTTGTGTTGAGGGCGATGGAGTGATGACATGACATTCTCCTTGAGGTTGGTTCTTTAGAAGATCAGGAGGTAGATCGAAAGAGGCTTTGGAAGTGGGTACTGGTGCGTCACCATATCGGACATAGTAATCAAACTTGCCTGACGGTTCACCAAGGAGTCCTATTGTAGAATCTCCTGATTCATACCTTTCTTTCAGCTTCTGTTGCGACCTTTTCTTTTTTGGAATGTCTTCTTCGTACTCAATCTTGTATGCTTCTTCTAGGCAGTCATGACAATCACATATGTCATACTGGAAGTGCTTCGTGCCTTTTGACTTTAGAGGTTGGACCATATAGGATGTGGGAAACACATTCCTTTTTTCTTGGGAGAACCTGACTTCGACTTGACCATTTTCATGGCGGATGAAGTCTGGTGCTGTTGTCGTTTGAACCGGAGCTTGATGTATCTGTTCGTAGTTCGTTATCCATTTTTCTGGAAGTAGCTTGAGTAGCTCTTCTCTGGATAACTGTCTAGGAACATAAGTGCATGTTGGAGTTGCACTCGAATTTACATCAACGAAGAGAGCATCACCAGCATGTTCTTGATCCGGCACCATGATGTCAAGAGAGTGGTTTTGAACTCTATAGGCCATCTGGTAATGGAAGGTTGCTTGAAACGTGTTTACTTGAGGGGTACCACCAATTTGGATTTGAGCTTTAAGTGCTGTGTGGATTGAAGGATCATTGAGGGGCATATTGAAATTTGGGTAGAAAGTAACAAAGATAGTTCCAGCATTCAAGGTTGTTTGTATCGTGCCTATGCATGCATGTTGGTATTCTACGAACCTTGTGTCTACTAGGGCTATCCTAGAGAAAGCAGGCGGGCCTTTTCTTCCGTGGAAGGTAAGGGCCAATCTAATAGCACCAAAGTGGATATGGGTATATCCTTGGGCTAAACAATGCCTGGGAAGGTCTGGTGGTAAGGATAAAGTTACTAAATGCTCAGAGGTGGTGGCGGGAAGTTGGTGAGAATCAAATCTAGAAGCTTGAACAAACTCCTTAATTTGTTGGGCTGAGGTAGATCCAATTAATTTTTTTACTTTTTTAGAAAGAGAATTATTAGGCTTAGAAAATACACTATACGGGTTTACTAACGGCATACTGGTTATGGGTATTTTAGAATCATCTGGAACATAAGATATTTCATATAATTGATCTATCTTAGAAGCAGACGATTGTCTAAAGCTAGTGGACGATCGGGATAAACTAGATTCTGGGTTCATGATTAGGCTTGCTTGGTATTTATCTAAGACACTATCCTTCTTCTCTAAACTTGTTCTTAGAGATCTATGGCGACTCACTCTACGTCGACTTACTTGCTCACTAAACAAGTAGGGAATTCTAGAAGGTGTCACGGACAGAGTACCAAGGCTAATGGGTTTATTATCTTTAGAATGGTTTTCTGATGTGAAGGATCCGCGCTAAGTCGGCAATCACAGAGCATACTAATCCAATTCTTAGATAATGGGAAACAGGATCATAGAAAGTGGACCAACCAAGTCAGTGATAAGGCATACGATACCAATTCTCTATCTTTTTATATACTATACTTGTAAATGTATTGCAACCAATAACACTATGGACAAAGTACTAAGTGTTCAGTCTCTTGGTTGTTTATGTCATGTTTTTTAGCCCGCACTTTCATCTACATAGATGAATATAATTTTATGATTTAGATGCAAATATACATGTGACAAAGTATATAACTAATGAAGCAAGGTAAATAAAACTTACCAAGTAACATACATGTGTGAATCATTCATCGATGTGATGCACTGTATAATGGTGGACATAGAAATTCCATCTGTGCTATCAACCAAAGGTTACAGTCGATGCCATATGCAACAACAACGAACTTGATTTTCAGAGTCCTCACATTCACTATCGACTAGACACCTCGTATATGGCCTCTATCTAAAAAAGAAAAAGGTCATCAATGATGTGGTATCTTAACTATGTATAACAGATTCCATGATTACTATATGTAATGATTATTAGAATATATGAATCCGTAAAATTGAAATGCAAAATAAAAATTTACTTTGAAATGCAAAATAAGTGTTCCACAAACCTCCATAGAGTATGAACATCTTGTCTCGAGGTATCTTAGTCGGATAGGCTTTGAAATTAATGGACATATCTAGATCGTTTTTCATTGTAAATAGGTCCATCACAAACAAACCATATGCTAACAACCTCAGGATAATTGGAATTGCCTATAAACCATATAAGTCGACTTCATTTTAGAAAAATTACTTAGTATAGTAAACATGGGTCATTATAGAGTAGGGAGTGAGGATTACCATATTTTCATAATAATAGCATTGAAATCTTGAATCACTTGTTCCCGGTGTTAATATTCAAAAGGGTTTAGCCTATGAATTTCATACACATCGTTGAAGATCCCCCCATGAATAAGCAATTGCTCACGATTTATTATCATTACCACAAGTTCCTTTAACTCGAATATGTCCTCCTTCTTTAATATCCTATAATGTTAATAAAATAAGTATTAAGTAAAAAATATAACTTGTATCATCAAGGTTTAATGGCATCACATTATAGTGTTTAAGGTCAAAATTTAAACTTGCATCAGACAAAATTTCAACCATGAAAATTGAATGGAATATCATTACTAACCATTTTGGGGAGTGCACATAATGTGTTCATGTTTTGCACACATACCTGCCTCATCCTTCTGCAATGGATAAGTTAAGTATTCGGTTACGAAGCCTTTGTGGCCTTGGGTCAGAATTTCGATAGAGATTCGAGGGGAGCTTGTGTTTCTCTTGTCTTTCCATATTCTTTTAGTCCGACTTTGAAACCCCTTACTTTTTCAAGAGCTGAGACTCTTTGAGACTTTACCCGACCTTTATTAGGAGTTAAGAAGATAGAAGGGAGGATATATATTGTAACATCCCAATTCTAATTTCCCATATTATATGCTAAGCGTGCCTCATTTATATGTTACGAAGGATATTATGTGCTTACATGCGAGAAAAATGTTAAGCATGTTGAAATTTTACTAAGTGTATTAGTAGTGGACATATAAGGTAACCAAGGTTCAAAAAGGCGTAAGGCGTGGCGTGGCGGCAAATTCAAGCCTTAAGCCTTACAAGATATGGCAAGGACGCGGCGTTTTCCAAGGCGTGACATATGGCGGCAAATTTGTATGTCATATATAGAATTATACATATACATATATGTTTTATATAATTTATTTTAATCATTGAAATTGTACATTCATATTAAAAGAAGAAAAAACATATTGATTATTATTATAAAGATAGTTTTTTGATTGAATATGTAGGATAAAACATACGAAGGTAACTTTATAACTTCGTTTTAATCGTGAAACCTAACATTTATGAATTCGTGGAACTGAGGGTGATGAGATTAGATAAGTTTATAAAAATGAAAAAGTTAAAGTTAAATATGTAACAACACAAAAGAAAAAAAATAACTAAAATTATTTTTTTTGAAAAAAAAACCACGTCTTACAAAAAACGCGCGCCGCGGCGCGATATAGCACGCCTTGAGGCGCTATGACGCGAGCCACGCCTTACAGAAACGCTATGGGGTATTTCGTAACGGCGGAGACGCGTCTTACGCCATATCACGCCATGGCGCGCCTTTTTGAACATTGAAGGTAACCGATGATTTAGTAGGAGTTTGTGTTTGAAATTTTAAGGTTATGCTTCTTTGGAGTATATGAGAGGATGTGGAAATTTTTATGACAATTGGAGTTAGATTGAGAGAGTTGGAGGAAACGAGTTAAAACGTCAACGGTTAAGCTATGGATTCGTAAAACCAATTTTTTTAAGGAGATCTTTTCTGGAATATTATTATTGGATGTTGTAGATTATTTCGTTACGAACGCGTAGGCGAAAACCTCATCGAAAACGGAGTTTCCGAGCGAAAAGTTACACTATTTTTAGTGTTTAGTAGTCAAAATGGGTACATAGGCGGGTCAAACCCGACCCAACTTGGTTTTGACCTACAAAAGCCGAATTTTAGCTCCATTTTAGACCATTTTCAGTTCCATAACTTTCACACACAGTAAAGGTGCGAATTACACACACTTAAGCTCAAACACCTTCAATTCTTGGAGAATCAAACATCAAGTGAAGAATTCTTGATGATTATGTGAAGATTGTTGAAGGTATACTTCTAATACTAAGTTTACTCTTTGCAATTAGTGTCAATCACGGTTATTAGGGTTTGCATGTTTGAAATTAGTGGTTGATTTTGTAAGATGATGGTTTTATGTTGGTTATTATCATGTTATCTTGAAGGATTACACAACAATTTGAAGATAATATCATCATTGTTCTTGTTTTGAAGTTGTAACAATTATGATGACATGTGGGTAAAATAAGCTTAATGCATGTGTAAGATAAGTGTAGAAATCATGATATTATGCTCAGATTATGTTAATACATTAGTTAGTTCTTTGATTACGTAGTTGATATGCAAGAAGATGGAAAGAATAAGTGAGTATTCATTATGAATAAGTTAACTATTTGTTATACAAAGATGGATTTTGATGAAATTGGTAGAAAAAGATGAATGGACCATGGTTTCTTGTTGATTTTATCTTGATGATGATAAAATTAAGTTATCATCTGAGTTTGGATAGGATTGCAATGGAAATGGATACTTATTTGGACAAAAGTATGATTTTCGAGTTTGAAAGTCACGTTACAGCACTGTTTTGTAAAAATTGTATAAAATCGTAGAAAAATCAGAAAAATACAAGATCAGTGGCGTTGGAAAGATATGAATCTGTACTTTAATCCATATGTTGAAGTCAAAGTGTGATTTTGAGTTTAAGTGGGGTAAAACAGGGTGTAAAAACAGAGCTGCAGCATATAAGTAAAGTTAGCTTATGATATGATTAAGTTGATAAAATGTGATTGGTTGTGCCAATGCTTATGAAACTTGATATATGAACTCCAGGGGATAATTTAAGCTTGTTTGAGTCCTTTGGAGGGTATCTTATAGTTGGATTGCAAGGTTGGACATTTGTCGTTCGATTTGACCGTATTTGACATTCGGTCGTGAGGTGAGTTAAATATCTATTCAAATATTATTGTATTAAGTGTATATTTATATACCATCTATATGTACGTGATTTCTATGACTTTAGAGTCGGTTCTTATTGGTCTTTTGTCTTTGTACGTATTGATCTCTCGATTACGAGTTCTTTCGAAATGTCGGTCGGTTTGGATATCCATGTATTCCGTCGGTATTGTTTCTTTGATTTCTTGTGAAACCGGAAGTACGGGGATTACTTTGTGTGATCCGTCCCGAGAACGGTGAATGTCAACATGCCGATGAAGGGGGAGGGATCGGTGAGACATTCTAGTCGTTCTTGTTGTCTGTTGGCTGTACTCGGTGCCTAATGTGAAGAGAGGCACGAGTATAGGGACTCGGGCATACCCGGGAGATGAAGGCGGGCTCCCTGCCAGTCCTAAGCATTGTATTCTGTGAACCATACGAGCTCGAGCATACCCAGTAACGATGGGCTCCCTGCTAGTCCTATGTGTTCCATTTGTTTGTTTATTTCGATAGGTTGTTTTAGACCGTTTGACTAACGTATGATATTGATCATGTGAAAAGGAATTGACCTGGTATCCTCTGATAATTACTTGTAATTTGCATTGAAATAAGCTTGTTATGTCATGATGAATTGTTTGATTTTGGCACTTGATTTTTGGTTATATTATGTACAATCCTTATTATGTAAGTGTTACTCTCAAATAATTCCTCATTGATAAAACCATTCAATTGATTGGTTTTTGGTTCCCGTGTATTTGTATAGACTTAATTTCAAATAACATTTGTTTAGATTATTTATCTCACTAAGCCATGTGCTTATTCCGTTAGCTCACTATTTTTTTCAGGAAAGAAAGAGGATAAAGGCAAGAACCCGGTGAAGTTAGTTCGTGATTAGTTCGGGGATCGTTGCCAAGTCTTGGTATATATATATATATATATATATATAATTATGTTTAATATATATTTTGGGTTGTAAATATATCCGGGTAGTTATTATGTGGTCTCGTTTTTAGTTGGTAAATGTTTTAAATTATAAGATTGTAAGCTTTCGTTTTGGATTTGGAAAATACTTATTAAAGTATAACTAGCTTTTGGTGGTTTATTTAGAAAATGATATCCCGTATGTTATGTTTTGGGTTATTAAAATGTAGTTTTGGTGAAATCGTAACCGTGGTGTTACAGGTATGATCCTCTCATCTATGACCAAAACGATTGACCAAGTCAAATCCAATGAGTTGTTTAAAGGGCTGATTTGACTTGGCCAATCTCTTCAGTCATAGGTGGTAGAATGATATCTATCCTCCCTCCTATTTTCTTGACTCTTCATAAGGGTCGGGAATAGTATTGAAGAGTCTTGACTCTTGGAAGATTAGTGGGTTTCAAAGCTTGACTAAGAGAATGTGGAAAGAAAATGAGAATTCAAACTCCTCGTGAATCTTTAACGAGATTTTGATCCATAGCTACCAAGGCTCTATAATGGAATGTTTAACTAATCCATCGCAGAAGGATGAGACAGGTATTCACATGGAACACGTACACATTATAGCGTACTCCCCGAAATGGTTGGTAACAATATTCCATTCAATTTCCGTGGTTGAAATTCTGTTATATGCAAGTTTCAAATTTCTCTTAGACATTATAATGTGATGCCATTATTATTTTCTTGATGATCCAAGTTATGTTTTTTTTCTTGGTACATATTTTATCAACATAGCATACCTATTAAAGAAGGAGGACATGTTTGGATTAAAGAAACTAAAGACAATTGATAATAAATGTCTGAGCAATTGCTTACTCTAGGGGGATTCTTTACGATGTCTACGAAATTCGTAAGCCAAAGCCTATTGAATACCAACACCGGGAACAAGTGATTCAATATATCAATGTTATTACTAGAAAATCATATGGTAATATCCGCTTAGTACTTTACGATGACCTATATATACTATATCTAAGTAATTATTTCTAAATTGAAGTTGACTTATATGGTTTACATGTAGTTCCAATTATCCCAAGGTTTAAGCATATGGTTCGTTCATGATGGACCTGTTTACCATGAAAAGAGATCTAGACATGTCAATAAATTTTAAAGCCAATCCGACCGTAATACCTTGAGATAAGAAAGTATATACTCTATGGAGGTTTGCGGAACACTTATTTGCCCTCCAAAGTAAGTTTTTACTTATATTAGTCCCTGCACTTTTGATTTATTAATATTTCTAGTTTTAGGGATCCATATATTCTAATAACCATTATACATTATAACCATGAAACTGTCATACATACCTTTCTAGTTAAGATTTAGGTCATTGATGACCTTTTTCTTCTTTAGATAGAGGCCATATACGAGGAGTTCAGTCAATAGTGAATGTGAGGATTCTGATAATCAAGTTCGTTGTTGTTGCATATGGCATCAACTGTGACCTTTTGGTTGACATAGGTGGAATTTCTATGTCCACCATTGTACAGTGCATAACATCGATAGATGATCGATTCACACAGTTATGTTAATTGGTAAGTTTTATCTACATTGCCAATTAGATATATGTATTTTGTCGTGTGAATATAAAATATTACAATTATGTTCATATATGCAAATGAATGTGTGTACTAAAGAACATGGGATTAACAGTGCCAAAGATCAAACACTTAGTTGTTTATCCATTGTGTTATTGGTTGCGATACATTTACATGTATGGTATATAAAAAGAAAGAGACTTTCTATTTTATACCTTGTCACGTTTTAGAATCTGAGGATGTATATGAACAACAATATGAATGACCTTGAGATCAAAAATAGGTTGTTTGGTACACGATAGAGAATTTGCGGGAGACTAACATTCACCGTATAGCAAACAGGATGCACATCCAGGTTCGTTCGTTTCTCATAACTTCCATACAATTGTTCTTTTGATTTATGACATGGTCCATGAAAGGTAGGTCAAGGGGGCCATGCCCCTTGCATTGGTCTCTTACTGAAGTTGCCACTTGTCAAGAATCCAAGTGGTCAAAGCTCTAGACCTTTCAGGTCTTTAATCTGTTGGTCTTTACTGTTTGCTTCACTTTATACAACCAATATAAAAGACCATTCCCCACAAGATAGATGATTGGATCTTGGAAAACAACATCCGAAAGTATATGCAAGTGAGGTGGTTATTATATTAGAGCATCTTCAACAGCATTGCTATAATTTTTCTAAAATAGAGAAAAAAAGATCAAAATCTCAAAAATCATCTTTTTCCAGCTCCAACAGTTTTTCTATTTTAGAGAATCTATCGCCACTTATATTATTAAAATATACACTATATTTATTATCACATTAAACTTTTAAATAACTAATTATGTTATTGATGGAAAAGATTAAAATAACATTTCTCTTTCTTCATATAGAGATTTTAGAGAAATCTCTATATTTAGAGAAAACCCAAACTTTTTCTATTTTAGCAATCACTTTAGCAATGCTGTTGGAGCATTTTAGAAGAAAAAAAATACCAAATTTTCTATTATAGCAAAGTTGTTGGAGATACTCTTACTACCATCAGTTGGAGATCATTTAATAAATAATAAATAAAAGTAGATAGTAGGATGGTATTCAACAATAAAATAAAATTAAAAATCACATAAATAAACCTTAAATTTAAAAACATCAAAATTTAAACAAAAAATAGTACCAACAAATACCGTTTAAAACAAAATTAGCGTTTTTAACTAATGCTAAAATGGGGTCCTTGCTTAGTTTTTGAATCCAAACTCTAATTATGAGAATAAGCATCGTAAAATGTTCCATTTCAATATATACTACAAAAGAAATAGTGAATTTGAAAACACACATAACATTTCTAATAAAGTGCTCAGTGGAATGGTCAATACAACCTTATCAATTGAATACCAAGCTAAGTCATATAATCGATTCTAAAATAAGAAGTAGAAGCAAAAAAGTTTGCAATTTAAATAGAAACAAGAACTAGAAAGAAATATTTTGTTACATCTATTCTTGATTAATGGGTGAAGGGTTAGGTGCAACACATCTACTTGTGTTTTCTTGAGTTGTTTAATTTAAATATAAATTGCTTTTAAGTAATAGGTACAAGGCTAGATATATTTGATTAATGGATTCTTTGCAGAGTAAAGTAGTGTATTCGAGAAGGAAATGACTTTATTGGATAATATTTTTAATAGAAACACTATTTTATTGATAGATATATTTACGAAAAAGGAGCAGTACTTACACACGACTAAAGTCCGGGCAAGTAGCAATTTGTAATCGTATATGATAAATTCATGATCATATGTGATTCATATGAACATATATGATTTTGTACATGTTTTTGTACCTGGATTTTCCTTTTTTAATCATATATGATTTTGTACATAAAAAAACGTTTTTTTTTTTTTAAGTTTTCCTTCAATTGACATGCTTCTCCTATGAACCCACCTCTATAAACTTAAAGTAGTAAGACCTTAAAGAGTATGAAAACTTGGTTAAGGTTATTCACACAATGGAATGTAAAAAGTTATAAGTTGTTGAACATAACGATAACATAAAAAAAAAAGAGTTGTAAAAAAATTAATGAAAAACCTTGAATGCTCTTAAACTAATAGAAAAAATAATAATTAATAATAATAAGGAAAGCTAGGGCCACATTTGCAACTCCAAAATGAAAATTCAAATTTTGAATGTTTTTGTGTAATTAATTAAAAAAAACTTTAGAGACTTATGGTGTAATAAACAACAAACCACAAGGATAAATCTTTGATTTATTCTTAAATCGTATCAATAAAAGATTTTCTTACCAAAAAAATAGAAAGCACTTTATGAACACCTTACGATAAATAAAATGCAATATACAACTGTTATATATTATTTAATGAACCAAAATATACGTTCTCTAAATAAAAATACAAAACAATGTTAGGTTTATGAGAAGAAAACAAAGGTGTTTACAAAGACTTCCGTCAACGTGCCGGCTTTTTGCTGGCAAAACATCTCATAATTATCTTTTCTTTGTGTAAATTACCAATTTTGTCCCTGTGGTTTATAGAAGTTATGGTATGAGTATCATGGTTTTAGTGTTATTACAAATTAAGTCATTATTTCTTATCTCAATCAACTTAGCTCCGTTAAATGCTTTTGTAATTATTTCTTATCTCCATCAACTTTAGCTCCGTTAAATGCTTTTGTAATTATTTCGTTTGGGAGACTTGATACATAATTTTCATATATTATTTAAACATTTAAATCTATAAAAAGAAAACATCTACAAAATATTAACTGAAGTTAAAAAACGCTTACTAGATGAGCTAGTAAGAGTCATCACCCTTGCTTACTTTATCAAGTAACATTTGGAGGCATCAAAACGGATTGTTAGATGGGTTAAGTTTTGATGAGATCAAGTCTTTTCCGTGAGACCGGTGAGACTAACATATTTTACTTGAAACTTTATATCAAAACATTTGTGAAGGTAAAAAAAAATTGAACATTCATTGTTAAAACATACTAAAAAACACTATTGAAAAAAAAATTCCAAAAAGAGGTAAAAAAATGAAACCTTCACAACATTTTTCTTTGTGAAGGTTTGCAGTATATATATGTAACCTTCACAGAATCTGAGCTGTGAAGGTTTCGTTTTTATCTTGTTTTGGATATTTTTTGCATCGAAAGTGATTTTTAGGTCTGTGTATTCGAGTTTTATGTACATTCACGGTGTTTTCTTGTAAAGTTTCATACGTTGAGTATTGGTCTCACGCGGTCTTACGATAACAACTTGGTCTCACATGATCCTAAGTTTTGTTAGAAGATATTATTTACTCTATAAGCGCTTACTAGGTAAGTGTATTTTTTGTCACTTACCCGTTAATATTCTCGATACTATTATTTCTCTTATCAGTTAATATTCTCGATACTATTATTCCTCTTATCGGTTAATATTCTTGGTTCTAGTCATACTCATCCGATAATATAACGAGCACCCAATAAACACGTATTTAATAAACATTCTGTAAATGACCCCTAAATATTATAACCAATGAGCACGGGTTATAGAAACCCCACTTCGCCATTTATCTATTTTGGAAAGATCAAAATAATTTAGCATATTTAACTATTCATTATTGACAGATGTGTATGATTACATCTTAAATTTTATTTTACTTAAATTATTAATTACTATTTTTAAATTGAAATTTGGATTTAGCGTTCAAATTACGTTCTATATAGTGGTTGACCCATTTACTAGACTAGTGAGAGACCAAGTCTTAATGGTGACCTCCTAGATTATAAATAGAAAGGTTTTTTTGTTTTTTGAGAGAGTGAGAGAGAAGCCCAACGATACCGGACCATTTGATAAACGGTCCAAGCATCGTATGAGCTGGTTGCGCGTCTCTCGTGGGTGTAGGCAAACGTGTTAACTCGATGGGCGCGTGTTGTTCTTGCAGAACATCGACCGAACGAACACTGAACACCATCCGAGTGGTCCATTTGGATGGTTATCTAGAGGTCTACGAAGGTCCAACAACAGTTAAACAGGTAATCAGTGATCTCCCAAAACACTTCATGTCCACCCCGATCCAACTCCTTCAAAATGTTTTGGTACCGCTCAAGCTCGACACGCAACTCGAACCGGGCAAAGTCTACTTCGTACTGCCGTTTTCGGTCCTTCGGTTCAACGAGGCTCAAGGGGACTTGATCAATCTCGCAAAGAAGCTCACCAACATAGCCAAAACGCACCAGCCCAAGCGCAAGGCGGGCCGTTTGGCTGGCCCACAAGTAAAAGGGTCAACCCAAATTTCAATCACTTGCTCCAAGGGTGAAAAGAATAATATGACAAATTCGACAAAGATGTTGTCGTGGAAGCCGATCTTGGCTACGATTAGAGAGATATCGTTTAATCGAAGAGAATCGGATTTACAATCGTTTAATCAGAGAAGTGAGCCTGATTTACAAGATTAGCATTTCGGTATTGTTATATTTTAGGAAAAGCTTTGAAGATAAAGTTACGAAATTGTATTGTTGTATTTCTTCTTTTTTTTAATTCAAAATGTTGCATTAAACTTTTTTAGAAGAATCCGAAAAACAATTAGTAGCCACTAGCCATTAGACACAACCGAGGTAATTCAACGGAGATGTTAAGAAAATCTGGATTATTATAACAAGTGTGTTATGTTTTTTTTTTTTTTTTTTTTTGGGAAGAGGTATCCCAGACCACATTGGGCCTAGACTAATCCTCGGCAATTTTGGGCCGAAGCCCGACTGCTAAAGCATGCAGCCCGGGGTCGAAGCCCCCGTACCTCCAGAATGAAGCCCCCGTATAACAAGTTAACAATGTTTTTGTCAAACAATCTTGTTTTCCACTTAAAAATAACGACACGTTAGATTTGACATAACAATTTTACATCAGCATTTGTACGAAGTCGTTAGAGTATATGTGAACCGTTTAACAAAATATCAAAACAATTATTCGTTAAATTGCACTTATTATCGAACTTGCTATTACAATTTTAAGCAGATAATTAATCAGAAAAACAGAAACAAATTTAAGCAGATAAATTATCGAACTTGCTATTACAATCTTATGGGCGTATACAAATCTTGTGAGCTTACTAAACACTTGTCAGATATATGCTTACTGACAGTCTGCCACCCTCATTTATCAAATAACATTTTTTGTCATCAAAATGGATTGTGTTTCCTACCCTATGAGTGTTAAGAGTCTTGTTTTTCTCCCTTATTTACCAGATAAGATTTCCGATCTTTGCTATCAGGTAAGATTTTTTATCCATGCTACGCTTACCTGATAAGGTAAGTGATAGACCATCTTGCTTACCCGACAAGCTTTTGGAAAATAATCCCTAAGGCAAAACCCAACGGACCAATAACCCGTGACTCAAAATAGACGTCTTGATAATTCATAGGTCAATGATCGGATGTCTAGACTGGTTTGACCTTCCACAAATCGTGTGATTAACCCAAAAATAGGGATGGCAGAAACACCCGAACCCAATGGGAATCCCCGAACCCGAAACTTTTGGGACGGGATTGGGCCGGGTAAATGGTTATAAGACCGGGTATGGGATTTTTTCAAAAAAATTTCGCGGGATTGGGACGGTTATGGTTTTAATCAATACCCGCCCATTTACCCGATCCCATACCCGTTCCCATTTACCCGACCCCGAACCATATATTTAATAATTCACTAATTTTATTATTAATATAATATATATTACAATTTATTAATATATAAAACAATAGAAATGATGGATTGATTTTATTTGTATAGAAAATATATATTTAAGTTGTGCAATTTGACAGCTTTAGCACGACATTGGCATTTTGAGCGTATCTCACTCGTCTATGCTCCGATTAACATGATTCAAAAAGTTTTGGAAAGTCAAAAGGCGTGACTACTACTTGATTTGTAGTTTCAAGTTTTTGCAAAATCGATCTTTAAAAGGAATTCAACTCATTTTTTGACGTGCTTCACATATAATTCTAATAAATGAAGTTTTGCTTAGTAATTTTAGTTGACTAAAAATATAAACGGGATCCCCGAATACCCGTGGGAATACCCGCGACCCCGATGG
Source organism: Centaurea solstitialis (assembly GCA_030169165.1). Lineage (NCBI taxonomy): Eukaryota > Viridiplantae > Streptophyta > Magnoliopsida > Asterales > Asteraceae > Centaurea > Centaurea solstitialis. Next base: position 10,573,748 of record CM058043.1, read on the forward strand.
TTATTTGCTAATGGGATACCCGATGGGACGGGACAGGGTATGGGACATGTTTTCATAATAGGGTATGGGACTGGGATTACTAATACCCGTCCCAAACCCGTCCCATTGCCATCCCTACCCAAAAATCATAAAGTAATGTATTAGATAAGTTTCTAGAAAAAAATAAACTATTATAACTATTTAAGTTTTTGAGGAATAAAGTTTATAGCTTTATAGACCATCTTGTTTACCCAATAAGTCTTTGAAAAATAATCTCTAAGACAAAAACCTAACTGATCCACCCGTGACTCAAAATAGACATTTTGATAATTCATAGGTCGATGATAATCGGATGTCTAGACTGGTTTGAACTTCCGCAAATCATGTGATTAATCCAAAAATCATAAAATAGTATATCACATGACTTTAAAAAAAAATATTATAACTATCTAATTGTATGAGGAATAACAATTAACCACAAGTCTAATCAAACAATTATTTATCAAGCCATAGAATTTGGGATGTTGATCTTTATCCTCCCCCACAAAAATAAGTGATTAGATTAATTTAACCTCTTAACTTATTCAAATGGATGGAATCAAGGCTTTTTCAAATAAAAGATATATAACTAATTGGGTACTCATGTTTCACATGATCATTAATTTATGTGGGGTTGAGTCTCCTAATAACTTAGCTTTTTAGTAACTTATTTGTTATAAATAAGCATGATTTGTCCTAAAGTAGATTTACCATTATTTAATTAGATCCGAATTTGAATTTTGTCCCAGCGGTGTGTACACATTTTAGTAATAAAAAAAGAACCAAAGTGAAGAAACAATTATTGACAAGTGGAAGTGTGAAACCCATATTTAACAACTTTAACAAACCCAGTAAATCACACACAAATACAAGGTTCAACCTGAGATGAAATGTACACAAACTTTAAATACCCGATAAGCATTGGATGTTTCAAGAATTGCGTAGAAATGCTTCAAATCCCATAAAGATTAGAGTTGTTCATATACGAGAATATAACATGAATTCGTAAACATGGTACACTACCATGTTTTTTCCCTACATTGTGTGCCAACCAGCTATAATTGGTACTAAGGTTGTGTTTGGCAAACTAACCGATATACTAGCTGATAGCTGATAAGCTAGTTGTTGACTAATAACCTAGCTTATGAACAAATTATGTTTGGCAAAAACTAGTTTATGAACATGTAAAATGACCAAAAATGGTATCTTAGGGTATAGTAGTTAATATTAACAAGAATATAATTGGAAAAATCTACAAAAAGCTTCCTAAACGCTACTCCAAGTAGCATTTCAATAAGCTAGCTCATGGTCCATTCAAGCACGTATTAGCTTATTTTTGCCAAACACGTACTAGCTTATTTTTGGCAAACACGGCCTAAAAGTAATATATATCATACCAACCAACTTAATTGGCACCAAGTTTTTCTGGTTGGTATCAGCAACATGTAAATTTGAATAACCAAAGGAGTGTTAGCCTAGTGGTAAGACTTGGGCACTACATAGTGGTGAACCCGAGTTCGAGCCATGGGGGACACATTCTGGAGGTACGGGGGATTCGACCCCGGACTGCATGCTTTAGCAGTCGGGCTTCGGCCCAAAATTGCCGAGGATTAGTCTGGGCCCAATGTGGTCTGGGATACCTCTTCCAAAAAAAACATGTAAATTTGAATACATATAAGTTGAATCTTGGGCAGATGATATTCCACCACATCCCTAGAGCCTCAACCACTATGCCACAATTCTTATGGAGTTATGGTTTGTTATATGATGTTCTTTAATGATCTGTCAATTGGACAATTATAGCCACCGACGGGGCTGATGTCTTACGGCTATAATTTCTCATATCAGTCTGGACGTAGCCCAGGACACCCTTATGAAGAAAAGGAAAAATAAAACATCTGTAGCAACATGGGCAGTAATAAATATACATAATAGGAAGAATAACCTAAAAATCACATTTATAATTAATAAATGAATAAATACATAATCTTTATAAGTTAGTTGGTAGGGTAAGCCGGTAAGGTAGTATCATGCATGATACAGGACTTCTAGTACCACATACAAAAAAAAACTGTTGCATACTATGGTGCAGCACTACCAACCAAATCAAACCAATTTAATTGGTACAGTTGGTAAACATACTAGCTGGTTTAGTCTGGTACGAACTTGACGCCACTAATAACAATAAAAAGCTCTGGTCGAGAAACCATAGTCCGAGTCCAGGGAGTGGCTCATTTCATTTCTCAACTCGACATAAGAGTCTGATTACCCGAATTATTGTCCAAAAATCCCAGAATACGCGCCAATTTACTCGTGATTGGATGAGCGTACGTTGTGGCGTTTGAAGAACTCTCTAAATCCGTACGCACTCACATCATAGTTGTACTGGAAATACATTCACAGAAATGGTATGGATGATCAGTATAACCCTATACAAACATTATCAAAGCAGTGGAAATGATTCCTTGCCACATTTACATAGGGACTAAAAACGAGCATGAAAAATTGGTAAATTAGCCAAACGGTCGATACCCAGTGGCACCCCTTGGTTACCGGTAGATCCCAACCTCCTTGGAGGGTCCAAGCCTCACCAAAAGATGAGAAGTATATGTGAGCTTTTACCGTATATAAATATTATATATTTAAAGAGGCATGGGATCATGTGAGAAGTGCCATTTTTGGTGCAAAGTGCTTTTAAACCGTTGATCACATTTAATCAAATACCCTCCCATGAATTGCAGCTTAAAAGGGAACTGATATGATGCATCACGATGCATCTTATCTCAATGCATCTCATCCTAATGTTCGTCCATTTCTCATCTAACGGTTGATAACCACTTTTCACGAAAATTGGCAATTCTCACTGGAACCCAACCCTATTTAAAGAACGGTTAAATACACATAAATTAATGTTAGATACATGCATGATGGATCTTTTACAGGGTTATCATGCAATCAGCGACTAAACCAAACGAACCCAGTAAATCCCACGAGGAGTAGGGTCTATGATCATGCAATCGGTAACACATGCAATCAAAGTTGATAGCAAGTCCATATTTTGAAACCTTGAGGGCCAACTCAACTGGCAAAAAAAAGATCGGGACTTAGGACTCCTCCATAGGCAGCCAATTCAAATATCCTCCTAGCCACTAGTGATTTTCCTAGTTGTTATCTTCGGGGCTCATAAGATTAGTTGAGATGCGCGCAAACTAGCCCAGATATCCATGGTTACCAAAAAATAGGTTTCATATGTTGAAAATAGTGTAGAAAGGTCGGCGTAAATGTAAAGTTGCATCTATCATTAAACCAAACATTCCTTGTTTGATTTTAGGGAAAAGTCTAAAAAAACCCAACGAACTATTCCATTTTGAATGGTTAAGTCCCTAAACAATTTTTTTGAACAAAAAAACCATTAAACTTTTCCATTTTAAATGATTAAGTCACTAAACTATTCTTTTGAATGAAAAAGCCATTAAACTTTTTCGTTTTGAATGATTAAGTCCTCGAACAATTTCTTTTCAATAAATAAACCATTATACTTTCAAAAATAAGTTACTTACCTCCTTTTAATAAAATAAAAAAGTTAAATGCAACGGACTATGAAGGTTTTAAAGGTAAAATATAACTATGTTAGTTTAGGTTAAACAAATATAAGTAGCAAATTTCTAAAAATTCAATGATTTATTTTGTTGAAGAAAATGTTTAGGGACTTAATCATTCAAAATAAAAAAGTTTAATGGTTTTTTCATTCAAAAAAATAGTTTAGTGACTTAATCATTCAAAATGAGAAAGTTTAATGGTTTTTTTGTTCAAAAAAATTGTTTAGGGACTTAACCATTCAAAATGGAATAGTTCGTTGGGTTTTTTTGGACTTTTCCCTTGATTTTAATTCAAACTTTAAAATCATACTCAAACTTTCTGTTATATAGCATCTATAAGAAAGTAGTTAATCAAATCACTTTAGTAGGAAGATTTCACAAAAGTACCATATACCCTACTTGTTGTAGTGATTTCGCAATATTCTCTTTTAAAAATCCACAAGAATAACCTACATTTTAGAAATCATTCAACGAACTAAAACCCTATCCAGGACTTCTTTTTTCCTAATATCCATGAACAAAGGACCACGATCTTAGAACTCTTCAACATTTCCTAATGATAGGCTGCAGTTATCATACAAATATAAATAATGCAAATTAGACCTCTAACGCGACTAGAAAGCCACGGATGTAAAAAACAAAACTACGCCCTAAATTATCTGCTATAAAGCATTGGCATAAGCAAAGCATTCAGTTTCTTCGGGATTTTATCTTTGTACTTGATTCAGTGATTGGTACGATGAATTTCCAAATGGGAGAAACTAGAAAACATCCATGTGTTTAATATGAAATGCTTCCAATCTTCTTCATATGGAGAAGAATATATATGAGTAAACTAAAGAAGTTGGAAGAACTCACAGGTAAAACTTTCACGGCGTATTTTGTAACATTCGGATCAACAGCCTTTCCTTGATTTGATGCCTGCACCAAATTAACAAACGTCACTGAGGATGTGAACTTGACCCACATCTTACATAACCTCTTGTCCGATATGATTCTAGGATGTTGTTTGAGTTTAAGTTCAAGACTGAGAAGGACGTCAAAAACTTAAGTGGAAGAGTACTACTCCCTTTGTCCCAAAATAAGTATCCACTTTCAATAGTAGATAGGTACGAATCATTAAATTTCCAATTCTACCCTTTATTATGGCACATGACGGCACAAAAGTTTAAGAGTTGATGAGTGGGGAGAGAGAGAGTTTGCTTCTCATTAAGGGTATAATTGTCATTAAGTTATATTATAAAGTGTAATACTTACAAATTTCTTAAACTCTGGGTTTTCTTGTTGTGGACATTACTGGGATGGAGCCACAGAGGGAATAACATGGTAGTGGGCTACTGATAACATCTAGTTACTAGTTTAGTTAAATAGGATGTTACTCCGGTCAGCTTTGTTGCTTTGGGCTTCAGGCATTACATCTTATACAAAACTTGGTTTCGACAAGATAAATATAGTTTTTGTTATCATAAATGTGTATCATAAAGGAGATGAAAAGCTACCAGAGATCTAACGTCATTTTATTAATGTACCAAAATCAATAGCCATGACTGTAGGACAAAAGACGTCCTTAAGCTGACATGGAGACACCATGATCCAAAGGTAAATCTTTTTTTTCCAGAGCAACACCAATAAGGTAAAGACCAATGACCAAAAACTTACTTGTTCTGGGCTATGGAACATTTCTATAAATGGATAATCCTTCTTTTGCCGTGTCATACAGAATCCAATATACTTTGGACACTCAACCTGAAATGCACCATCAAGAAAGACCACAAAACCGTGAGAAGTGATCCAAAGACTTTGAGTACCGTTTCATCGGCCTAGAATAAATGCATTTTTTTATTAAAAAAGGTGTGACAGAAACGATCAAATTATGACCAGGAAAGTGCATGGATGTTGAATACACAAGCAAAAGATTGCACTTAGGCATGAAAACTATTTTCTCCTTGAATTATACTCAGATTGGGTGGAATTTAAGAGCATGTGATTAGGGATGTGGTTCTACAATTGTGATTCAAGATTTTATGATACTTTCCCAATATATGTAAATATCTAGATTATAGAAAAAAGAAGGATCACTTTTTCAATTGACATTCCTACAACTACAAGAACCAACTTACGCGCATAAATTTAATTTGTGGATAAAACTCAGCAGCAGCTTCCTCCAACACTTTGTCAAGATGTTTGGTATAATTACACCTGGAACGAAAAGAAGCTGATCATACTAGGCATTCTTTACAAACAACATATGCAAGAAAATACGTTGGGATACATAAGGTATGAAAGAATTTTAGATTACTTGATGGTGAACGCAACAACCACCGGGTGACCTTGATGTAGGAGATGAACGAATTCACGCTCTGAAGTAAAATGGATAACTTTTGATGGCCCAAGGTCCTTTGGATGTCCAGTATAATACCTTTAAGATAATAATGGCAATATCAGAGACTTGCAAGTTGAAACAAAGAACTTTTTCAAGGAAGAGAGAATATCATCACATAGTGGTCCTTAAGATCATGTATAAAAATAATCTTATAAAGTTGTACTAGTAGCAATGAGCAATGAACAAGTTATCTTTTTCTATTGTAACGGTACATTAAAGAGTTCAAGTTATAATTTTTAGATTTTTATTGGAGAAGACCCAACTTTGGACATGAAAACTGTTATTCTCATGAATTTCCCGATCACAAGTGCATGAAGCCATGAACCATTGGCAGATGAAACCTGTGGCAGAACCAGTGTCTAACTACCCTATTTCTTCCTTATCTATCTGAACAAAGTAGACCATTAGATGATTTAGATCTACTTGCACCATTAGGAAGGCTTATCAGACTACGTTAGGCAGCTACAAAGGCTAAAACGTAGAGTCTAATTCATCGGCTTCAGAAATAAGATGGCATGAATTACTGATATTGCCTTCCAACTAAGGAGATCTTCCTCTGGGTTTGAACCTCCCCAACCCAAACACACACAAAAAATGAAATCAAATGATCCCAGTCTACCCAAAAGAGTATAGCCACCATTTTTGTGAACACCACCAGCTTGTGCAATGTGTGCAAGAGCTAATAATAAAATATACGATAAAGAACTTGAAAACAACAAATGTATTGATAGATTTCGAAAAGGGGGTTAAAATTAAGCAATAGGGGTGAGGAATCATAGTATGTTGCTTTACTCTAGCCCAAATCAAAGAAGTTTGCGACACAAGATCTTTGGTATAAAACTGAAAGGGAAGGCAATGTCTGTGGAAAGCTATGTTTAGGATGCTAATAAGGTGAAAACAATTCTCCTAGTGAAGTTTGAATGTTATTTCTTGCAAAGTTATTCCCCTCGACCGACGAAAAGTATAGATGGATAACAATATGGCACACAATCCAAGAAGTAAATTCTCTTCTTGATTCAGAAAACTGAGATACAGTCCCATTTTCTGAGGTCCAACAAACAACCTTTCATATTGAAAATCGTAGAAATGAATTAATAACCTCAGCAATACAAACTTCAAATTTTCAAAATCTTTAATTTTTTGGGAAATTGTCAATGTGAAAAAAGGATACAAAATCATGTTTCCACCAAGTATTTGGAGTAACATCGCCTTGTTTTCTCAAAAAAGGAGCTACATTCTGAACACTTATACCAATCCTAGTACTTCTCTAAGACAAAATCAACGATAAATTATTCACATATCCAACAACAATATTTTTCATATCAACTAAAAAATCTATGTAACAAAGCCACTGACACATTTAAAAGGGATACAAAGTTTTATAATTCAAACTCGTATAGCCGAAATTGTGTCTAGAACTAAGGGAGCAGACTACAAGTCTACAAGAACACAGAATACGAATAGATAATTCAATAAAGTTACCAAATAGCAAGGAAAACTAACAACTTTAAGTCAACATTTGAACACATACTTGCAGGTGGAACGAAGATTAACCATCATTTTGTCGAAAAACGATTGCTCCTCCATCTTTATCCGTAGAAATTACAAAGAAATACGCTTGCAGGCGGCTCCCTGATGATCTGAAAGATATCAAACGTAGCAATTGTAGATTATTGTATGAGATGGAAAGTCATAAATACTGAAACTAAACCCTAGAAATTACTCAAAACCTTGTGTTATTAACTAGAAAACATGAGCAAAAAATCAGAGTGGAATAGATTCATCAAAATCATTCAAGATAACAGTAGAAGCATATAGATAGCATTATAAACACACTGGAAGACTACTGGCCATCAAATTCATATATATATATATATATACACAATAACATAGCTTTTGATAAACGGTTTTTAAAGGAGCAATTAGTGAAAGTAAACCCTAGAAAGTTCAACTTACCGGGAGATGTCGCCGGACGACGGAGGAGGGGTGAAGTCGGAAACGGAAGGAGGAAGCCGAGAACTTGACAAGGGTGTTTGGGCCTTGGATCGGGTACATAAGAGCCTACAGGTAATATTGGGTTTGGGCCTCGATCGATGGATATCTTAATTGCTTTTTGAGCTCTTTTTGGTTAAAAGTACTTATTGACTTGTGGTGGTAGAAGAAATAGTTTTTTAAAAAATGTTTAAATTAGCTTTTGTAATGGTAAAAGTTAATAAGTCAATAAGTTGTTTTGTAAAAAATGTTTGGATTAGCTTTTACATACAAAATTACCAAAAAGGACTTTTAAAAGTACTTGGACTTTTAAGGGTATTTATGTAATTTATCAACAAAAATCACTTTTCATAATCAAAAAGTCACAAATGTGTGAATTTTGAAAAACTCTATTTTGCTCCTTGTTAGAAAGGAGTTTCAAAAGTGCTTTTGGGTTTACCCAAACAAGATTATTGACTTATTGGCTTTTTGAGAAGTCAATATATCAATAAGCACTTTTGAATATCATCAGGTGGCGTTTGGTTCGCGGATTCTGAAAGAATCTGATGGAATTGGAATTTTGAATTCCATTGACCAGATTTCATTCCTTCGTTTGGTTCTTTCTTTTCGATAGAAGGAATTTCTGAATTCCATCAAATTCACCAATGAAGGAATTCTTTCTTTTCAAGTATTTTGATGGAATGGAATTCAGTTTGTTCATAATGTCAGATATACCCTTCATTTAATATAACCAATAACAATAAGTTATTTTATTAATTTATTTCATAATTAATTTATTATTTTTATTTAATAATTTAATAATTATTTTATTTAATTATTAATATTAAATAATATTAATTTATTTAATAATTATTTTATTATTTTATATTAATTAATTAAATTATTTAATAACTATTTTATTTTTGTTAAAAAATAAAGTAATTAATGAATATTTATTAAATCGTTTCGTGTTTAAAAAATTAAAATTTTCAAATGGGTATTTTAGTCATTTACCAAAATTTCATTCTAATTCCAAAGCTAAACTCTATGAACCAAACAAACAAATTCCAATTTCTTTCATAGATTCCATTCCAATTCTGCCAACCAAACAGGTGGTCAAAGCTGACAAAATTCCATTCCAATTCCTTCAAATGCAAATTCCTTTGACAGATTTCATTTCATCCAAAAACATTCTACGAACCAAACGCCACCTCAAAGTTTTTTATGATTCTTATTAAGGAAATGAAGAGGCATTTATGGCAAAATACAAGCAACGAAAATAAACTGAAAAGGTGGTTCACTCGCCGCATGAGGAGGCCGGTAAGATTTTGCAAGGAGACCTATTTCCTGTTGTTCAGAGATTGGCAAACTTTTGGATTATTAATCGGAATCCCAAGCTTAAAGATTTTTTGAACTCTGTAGTCGGTACTACCGTCTGATGGGCGTTTGTTTGTTTCGGTTTTGCTTCGGTTTTGTTCTTTTGATTAAAGTCGCGAGTTGTTAAACTTTGCTGAAGTTTTTTTGATTAAAGTCGCGAGTTGTTAGGCGGGGATGATGGCCATGCCGAAGCTCCATGCATGCCTCCCTTTTACCGTTCAAAAAACAAAAGACTACTAAATCAAAGCTGCTAATCGGTTCTTGAATTTTCTGGAACGTTGTTATTCAACTACTTGACTAAATCAAACAACAACTAGCAACTAAAAATTGAGATAAGCTCCCTTGAAAACGAACAAAAGGAGGGGGTCGCCACGAAGGGTTTTGGGCTTCGGTTCTGAATCTAGGCGAACGTAAGAGTGTCGGTATATGTGGGAAAGATGCCATCATCAATGTTCGGGTTTGATTATTTCGGTCTATTTTTAGGCTGGATTGCGTAGCTCGACGAATACAACCTTGCAAACAATAGTTAAGACTTGCCAACCGAGGTACCGTACATGAATACGTAAGTCAGTCGAAGCAAGTACAAATTGGCTCAAACACCCACGCTTATGAGAAAAATACGAAGAATATATAAATTCTACTACATGAAATACAAATCATTACAACATTACTACTCTAGATTCAACCGTCATAACTCCAAACAATCATTACAAAACGAAAGTCAATCGAGCCCCAGCCACTCAAGCTCGCCTGAAAAACTTGTCAACCCAACTCAAATCCGAACCATATTCAAGCGGTACTTGGTCTCATTGAGCTTGGTACCGATTCAACTCGTTTACGTCCCTAGATCCTACCACCAAATCGCCTTCATTTCTGGGAACCAAAAGATACAATTTCATACCAAAATGCACAGTTTTCGGTTAAACGCCTCCGACAACAACATACAATCGAAGAAGCATAGGGTACAATTGAAGCTGCATTCGAACTGCAACGTCGAGAAGTGACCGTGGCACCAGCAAAACTTAATAGTAACGCAAGAAACGCTACATTCTCTTTACACCTACCTTTTTCTACGCCTTATTATTGAACGCTTTTACAAAGAATAAACAGCATAACGACAACCACAAACTACCGATCGTAACCCATGGCTACAACCGGGATCCGAACCTTATGCCCTCGGCTTCCTTTCAACAAAACCTCCCCGAAACCGTACGTTCCGGTGACTTTTCGTACGGTTAGCGTGACGGTGAACTTACGTGATGCACCTGGTTTCAAGGTCATGGCTCGAGGGCTTGTTTCGATGGCTATGTTTGGTGCCATTCTAGCCGTGATCTTGTACGTCTCTTCTTCGTTGACGTTTGTTACGGTTCGTGTCACGGTTTGGGTTCTTACGAGATGGGAAACCGTGATCGAGGGTGAGTTCAGATTGTACGGATGACCGAGAGTGTAGTTGCACGGCCGGTGGGTGTAGTTTCGGATTTCGTGTGAGTCGAGCCCCGGTGTGGTGCACAAAAACCCTAGATAATCTTCATACCCTTCAAGAACAAATCAAGAAACCAGACATTTCAACATAAAATTACAATAAATAATTTGCAGTTAACTGACTTGTTGAACCATTTTCACATAAATTTTTTGAGCTTTTTCATAACCGATTTAACTTAGGTTATCAGCCAAATAGTTTTTCAGCTAACAACTAAGTTTGCCAAACATAGCATAAGTTGTTCATGAAAAAGAAGCGAACCTGCATCGAAAATAAGGCCAGGATCCAAAGCAGCTCGGGGTTGACATGGCCGCTGCCGTAATCAAACGGTGTAGCCTTGACAAATGTCATTGTCTCAGAACCCGAATATTGTTGGGCTAGAATCGGTCTTGCGGCTCTATCGAGCGTATTTGATGTTGTCATCAACGCCGATTTGATGGCGGCCGGGCTCCACCGAGGGTGCTTCTGCTTCACAAGAGCTGCAATCCCGGCTATATGTGGTGCAGCCATGCTGGTCCCGGAGATCATAGCAAAGTGTTCTCCTGCTCCAACCAATAATCGATGTTTAATTCTATTGTTTTCCAATCATATCGGTATACAAACATTGTATATATAATCATAATGTTCTTTTAGATCATCATACTTGGCTTTTCGTTACGAACTAACCACAAGAAAGATTGTTTATTTTAGAGCAAAATGCAACAAAATTTAACGAAGTTTGCTTCGGTTCCCAGTTAGCATACCAAATATTTTTTTTGTATTTGGTCCTTGGGGTTTTCACTTTATTGCAGTATTGGTCCCTATTTTAAAATAATTATGGAAAAGTGGTTTACACTATATTGCACTGTTGGTCCCTAACCCTATTGGCAAAATAGGGACCAACAGTGCAATATAGTGTATCCATAGAGACCTTTTCCATAATTATTTCAAAATAGGGACCAATAGTGCAATAAAATGTAAACCACAGGGACCAAATATGTAATTTACCCTTTTTTTTCTCAATGTAGCAAAGTTTCAAATTTTCCTAATTTGTACCCATTTTGACCGGTAACCTGTTGATCTTGTAACATTTGATGACGTAGATGTCAAGTTTATCGTCCACTTCCTCGTAAACCTTTGCATAAACGGGTATCCACATCATGAAATATTACAAGATCAAAACGTTTCCCGCCAAAATATAAGTACAAAGTAGGAGATTTTGAAACTGTGTTACATCGATTGAGAAAAAAAAAGTTTATTCGGTACACTAAAAAGGAACTAAAACCAATCTTTGATGCATTTTAATGCATTTTAATGCATTTTGCCCATTTACTTGTAATGAAAAGTCAAATTTCATGATTTGAAAAATTCATTCACACCGGAGTTTTTACCTATGTAATTAGCCTCATCGGTTCCGTTCGGGGACCACGAAGCCCAAATCAAAGAACCGGGTGCTAGAATATCGGGTTTCAAGAGATCCGCATCTCGAAAGCTGTAATCTTTAATGTTCGGCCCTCGAGCAGAGAACAATGCAACCATCGGTGCCGATTTGTGAAGGATCGGCTCCAAACCGTCTCCAATGGCTCCTACCGCTTTGAAACTCTTCACTCGGCCCGTCCAGTCCCTTGAGGTCGAGATATTGTAATAGTCTATAAGCTCCTATAACAATACACACAACACATAAATAAGAAGTTTTGAAACCTTGGGACATCGATCGAGAAAAAAAATCATATTTGAACTAAAAAGGGTGTGTTTGGCATCAGGACAGGACAAAACATCTGCTTCACCGTTTGATAGAACAAAACTGGACGGGACAGGACAAATAAAATGACCAATTTACCCTAATGATTAACTTATGCAATTTATAAAATTATAAAAGAATAAAAGTTTCTATAACAAAATATATCATTAGAAAGGGTTTTGCAAGACGATTAAAATGACATAAATATAAAAAAATTATGTGGTTTCTAATTTCTATATTATAAATTTTCTATGCTATTTATTTTTATTTTTATTTTTTTATTATTATTATTTAATAAATTACATAAATTAACCGAAATCTAAGTTTTATTTTGAGGTTATATTGGTAAAATATAAGTGTGTGCCATCTTGTTCGGCCATCCTTAGCCGGCCGGTACGCAGGTCGGTACCGGTCCGGTTTGGCCGGTAACACCAACAATGTTGGTCGGTAGGGATGAGGCCGGTACCGGTATCGGTGCCCGGCTGCCGATTGAATTAGGCGAACCACCCCACCCCCTACCCCCATCTCTCTCTATCTCTCTCTTCTTTTTCTCTCTCTCTCTTCTTTATTTATTTATTTTTTTATTCAATTAATGAGGGGTATGGTATTGGTATGGTTAAGGATGGATTGGTATGGTGTTGGTAAGGTGTTGGTAAAGCTGATGTGGCGCTGATGTGGCAGCAAAAATGAGAGGTATGAGGGGTACGGCTAAGGATGGCCTTCCATGGGGTGGGGGTGGAAGTGGAACAAACTTGTTCCCCTCTGTTTCTTTCTGTTCCACATAAAAGTCCTACCAAACATGGATCACTGGTCCCTGTTATCTTCTCTTGTGTTATGTCCAATGTACCAAACGCACCCAAAACACTTTATAAATTTGCAAAAGAAAAAAAAGGTCAAGTACCATTGACTTGCTAACATCCGTGATGAGAATTCCGGGCATGCCAGTTGGTACCGGATCGAATTTCGTTCCCGGAGAGACGTTCTCGACGGCCAGAACAAAGCCGATTGCACCGAGACTCTTGGCGGTTTCCGAGACCTTCGCGATCGATGCGGTTCCGATCACAAAATTGAATGAATATCCGCAAAGAAGTATGTTTCCCTTCACCATATTTTTGTTTAAAACTTCGGGTCTTTGGCAATCCGAATACTAGACTTGCCCGAAGAATCCAACAAGACATCGTTGGCAGCAACAAGGGTATATTTTTTATTCATCCGCGTAGCCGCTGCATCAAAGGGTATAATCGTCATTTACTCCCACCGTTGCAAATATAATTATATACCAACAATGTTAAAGGTACTTGAACTTACGTGACATGCCAATTCCAGCTAGGATCTTTCCATTTCCGAGTGTCAAATGGTTTTTATATCTCCGATCATCGACAGCAGCAGCTACCGATGCGATCCACGGACTATACGACACTAAGGTTTTGGCAAACGGGCCTCCGTTTCCGGCCGCTTGTGCAACAAAAACTCCGGATCTTACGGCCGAGAGAAGTACAGCATCGAATGGATTTAAGAAAGTGGTCCTCGTGGTAGCCGGAGGACTGTTGGGCCCAACCGAGAGATTCAGAATGTCGACACCATCATGAACCGCCTGTTAACGGATTAGTTGGCATCAACACGATCATCAACCGAAACAAACTAAAGGGTCATTTACCAACACAAACTGAGTAAGCACGCTTACTGAGTAAGATTCTCGGTCAGAAAAATGGCACTGTAAGATTGTTGGTAAAGACCACTATCTCTGACCGAATAAGTGTCTCCTACCCAGTAAGAGGCAAAAAGTTTTTAATTACTCGGTAAGAGGCGGTAAAATATGTTTGGTTATTTGGGACCGACTACAAAAAGAATAAAATATCGATGAACTAAGCAAACCTGCTCGATGGCAGCAACGACATCGGCAACGAACCCTCCGAAGAGCCTATATAGCGACTTGTACACCGCAATCCTATTCAAATCGATCGATGTTCATGTGTTAGAGGATCAATAAACTTCTCACACTTGGTTTCTTGTCGCAAATAAACCATCATACTTTACATTTTTGTACAAAACTTCTAATTCTTTCAAAGAGCAAATTGTCACGAAACTTTCCTCGGTTCTTATGTAGCGTAACCATTATATTTTTTTCCTTCCAATAAACGTACGATTCTTCTTATTTTGTACCCATTTTACCTAATACAGTAATAAACTAGTTTTCATCCTATGTGACATTAGTTGATTTTGATGCGATGGTTTTCCACATAATGAAAAATCAAAACATAACTTGACAGCTTGTCATCCACGTCAGCAATAGTTACCGATGTTACCGGTCAAAATGGGTACCAAGTAGACGAAACATCGTGTGAGAACTTGAGTTTAACGTGAGAAGCATGAGAAGTGAATCTGAACCGTTGATCACTTTTAATCTCATGCCCTCCCATGCATTGCGCTTTACATGGGAATTGATCCGGTGCATCTCATCCTAATCTACATCCACTTCTCATCCAACGATTGACACCCATTTCTCACGATTCTCACGTTAACCTCAACTTCTCACCAGGACCCCACCCTTAGATTTGAATGATAACATGATGATCAAAGTACAAACATTTTAATAGATCAAACGGTAATAAGCTCACCTAGCACGAGGAGCCATTCCGCTCGCTCTTCCATATTCATAACCATGCACACGCACCGGAATCCCGTTGTTTCCGGCCGCAATCGCTGCAGTGTGACTGTGTAACGATATTAGCACTTGAAAGATAAACCATCAAACCAAACAAAACCCATTCTACCAAAAGGCCTTTGGCCAGATACCGTTAGGCCAAAGGCCCTCTGATAGATTGGGCTTGTTTGGTTTACCGATTTCCATGAACAAAAAAAAAGAAATTGGTAAATCAAACCAAACAAGCCCAATATTTCTGTTAATGAAAGAGAAATTGGAAACAGATATAAATAACGGCACCAACCTTCCATGCCCGTCACCATCCAAAGGAGAAGCGAAATCGATGGAGGGATTAAATGCACCAGCAGCCGTAGCGGCTTTTGCGAAATGTTGAGCCCCAACAATCTTTCCGTTGCAGAAACTTCTCTTTGTTTCCGGATCAACTTCACATTTCCCTCTATATCTTGGCAGCGGCTCATAGGGTTCGGTTTTGGTGTTTCGAAAGCTCGGGTGGTGCGGGAAAATACCCGAATCCACAAACCCGATCACGATGTTCTCTCCTGCCCGATCAAATCCGCCGCCGGTTGGCCAAACTCCGGTCGGAAGCCCCAAAAACTGTGGGGTGTGTGTGGTAAGTTTCCGCACCTTCCAGTCTCGATCCACCGACTTCACACCAGGGGCTCGTCTAAGCGTTTCTGCCTACTAATATTCGAATAAATGTATAAGAAAACACGATTGCAAAGAGTACCCAGCTACCAAATTTCTATATATTTTTGTCGGTGTTGTTCGGTTTTTTTCAAAACTCAACATAAAGGGATGTAAAATGTCCGGATTGTGACCTGTTCAGGAGAAATATGGACGGAAAAACCATTGATCAGATGCTTGTAGCTATACAGTTTCGTGTACGTTTCATCTTCAAATAGTGATCCAAGAAGCTCATCGTGCCTCGTTTCAAGGTGATCGGAGTATGCCGTGACCACATCACTAAGTAAAGAGCAAAGGAGAAAAAACACAATTAATTTCAATATAATGCAACCAACCAAGCTCAATATGTCCCACTTGGAGGTTGGGTATGTTAAGAACTTAAGATGTAAGCAGACGTGACCTCTACCCCAAAAAGTAAAGTGGTTGTTTCAGTGTCATGTCAACAAAACCCCATTAAACAAACCAAAAGCCAAACACGCACTGTAAAGCTATGTTTGGAAAAAACCAGATGACAATGTAAAATAACCTAGAAGGATATGTTGAAAAATTAATTGGAAAAAAACCCTTGAGGTTGTTGAAATAGTAATTGAAGTAGCTTTTTCAAAAAGCTAGCTTATGGCTCGCCAAACATAGCTTTTTCAATAAGCTCAAAAAATAAGCTAGCTTATGGCTGCCAAACATGGACTAAGGGGTCGTTTAACAAACACTTACTGGGTAAGCACTTACCAAGTGTCAGTTAAGGGGGCGTTTACTAAACACTTACCTTGGTCAGCGCCTAATGGTTCAATTACCTTATCAGATGAACATAACAAGTATCGATAATCTTACCTGGTAGAAGGGGAAGACAAGGATCAATAGTCTTAACGGGTACGTGAGGATGATGACTCTTATTCAGTAAGCGCTTACCGGGTTACAAAATGCTCACCATCAATCCGTTTTGATGGCTTGGAATGTTACACCATAAGGTTAATGGGAGTGGTTACTCTTGCCAGTAAGCGCTTCCCCAGTAAGCATTTGGTAAACGGCCCCCTTACAACGACCAAGAATCTTACCCGGTAAAGATTTACCGAGTAGAAGCCCTTTCCTGCCCAACCATCCATTTTGATGGCCCACAATTTTATCATATAAATAAGTGAGGGCGATGACTCTTGCCAAACCAGTAAGCACTTACCCAATAAGCATTTAGTAAAATACCCCCTAAGTCTCACTCGAAAGTAGGGCCTAGGGGGTAAAATGTAAACAGACCCGACCTCTACCCAAAAGACAACAAAACCGCTATTTACATGAAGACCCCCAGTGATCAATTATGTCAAAACTTAAATCATAAAACAACCAAATTGTTCAACATTCGACAAACAGTGATCCAATCGTTAAAATCATTAAAAAAACAATAACCTTGTGACATCAAGTTTCTGATCCGAATCCGATTCTACAGCAGTAGCTTCAAAACCATCAATGCCACCCCGATAACTTATCACCGGATCTCCTTCAATCGTTACGATGTAAACCTCGGATTTCACAGTAACATAAAAACCAAATAAAACCAAAATCATAACAACATTCATCATCATCTCTTCACTGATCCACTTTCAGCAGAAAAACACCTATTCCAAATCAACCAAATTGTTAATCAAAATGGAACTAATCCCATTTCCTTTTTCTTGATTCAAATCATATCAACTAATTCAACTTAATTTCCATCAATTTCCATACCAAAAAAAAAAACAGATTTTATCTCTAAAACTTAAACTTTTTCTCAAATCTTGAAATCCCACATAAACTAAAAGGGCTTAATCTTTGTTTTACAAAAGGGTACTTCAAATAATTTCAAGAATCATATAAAAACTAAAAATAACACAAGATTCGATTCGTACCTGTTTTTTTTTCTTTAACTCAGCCTGCAACAAATTTACATCTGATCCCTGATTTTATACACACAAAAAAACAAGAATTAAACAACAATGTACACAAGAAAAGAATCAAAAAACAAAGATTTTTGTGAACTACAATTCTTAGTTGATTAAAAAAAAAACCCAGAAAAGATGGAATAAAAAAAAGTGGATGGATGGATGATTATAGCTTTTACTCACATTGATCCAAGAAAAGAATCAAGAAACAGTAAGTAAGAGAGGGTAAAGTAGGAAATTAAGTGGGTTTGAAGAAGAGAGCTACATTATTATTAGATTACAGTAGATGGATGGAATAATGATGAAAAATGGGGAGTAAAAATGAGAGTAAAAAAGAGAGGGAATTGGGGATGAAGATGATGATGAGTGAAGAAAGAGCAAAGTGGGGGAGTTTTTGGAGAAAGGAAGGAAGGGAGGGGTGGTTAGGGTTTTTTACTTTTTGTGAAGGCGCCATACAGACAAGCTAAAAGACAAATGGTGCCACTCAGTCGACTTGGGTAAACTAAAATTCAGATTGGTATTATTGTAGTAATAATGGTGGTGGTATGAGTTTTTATTAACTTTCCTTTTTATTTAATAGCTTAATAATATAGGGTGAAAATCAAAGCATTATTAGTAGCAATGTAGCATAGTGGTTAGTGAGATTCTTGGGAGAGAGAGATATTGGACGGCTTTTCTGTCTATTTGGATTCGATTCATAGATGAGTGTTGTGATATTTTGACCGTGAGTCGGCTTTTGGGTCGATTCATGGTCATCAAGTATTAGTCGGGTGCTCGTATGGTTTCCGGATACTTCGTATCTGGACGTATGCATGAGTTATATGCCGTTTAAAAAATAAATAATATAGGGTGAAGAAATTAAAATAAAATAAAAGATTGAGAAAATTATTGGTTGTTACTTATTTGGATTATATAGACGGAAGTTTAAACGGAAACTCAAATTTGATTGCGAAGGTGAGGACAGCCGAGAACATGCTACGTGACATATTCAGTCTGAATAATACAAAATTATTTAGATTGAATATTATGCATTACTCAAGATGAATAATATATTATTCAGACCGAATAATACTAAGTGTAGTATTATTCGGTATGAATATTGTATTATTCATCTTAAATTATGCATGATATTCTGTTTGAATAATTTTGTATTATTCAGACTGGATATGAGCAAAATAGGACACGTGACACGTTATTGGTTGTCCTCACGTTCGCAATCAAATTTTAGTTTACATTTGAACTTGACCCTATTGGTATATAAGTACTTTGTATTATTCACATGTGCGTGTAGAAATCATAAAACAACTTTCATTTTTTTTGAACGGCAAAGTACACACACATCTAACTAAGTACTTCTAAAACCTACTTCTAAATCTACACCACCGTCCATGACGGGACTCGAACCCACAACCGCCAAGGAAAAGGACACCTTATGTATCATATCATCTAAAAGAATCGTTATTAGAATATTACTCGGCGTTTTTTTATTTTTTAAGGTTATCGTGTAAAATTCTCTCTAATAATGTACATCTATAATTACTCTCCATAGGTTAAGTTTGATTTTATAGCTTAAAAATATCTAGTAAAATTAAGTTCGATAAATATGTTTAATTTAAGTTCATACCAAATTTTGACCATAAATATTTACAATCATTTAAGTATATGGAACATGTTATGTTACAAAGATCTTATATATTATATGTTATTTTATATGATCTTTTATCTAAGATTTAGATACAGTAATATGTATTTATTTTATAATATGAACATTTTGTTTATGTTATGAAACAAAAAACACAACTAAAAAAGATTTTGTATGCCTTTTGCATAACTATTATTAAAATTCAATTGACATGGTTATTACCTTTTTATTAAACAAACAAAATGGTAATAATCAATTTAATGCATGGGTTTTCCAAGTAATTAAGGTGAGAAGCATAAGAAGAGATCCGGACTTTTAGATCACTTTTAATCAAAATTTCACATAATAAATTATGCTTTTGCGACAATTGATCTAACGCACCTTGATGCATCTCACTAGTACTGATATTCAATAGAAATTCATCCAAACTCCAAAGACGAAAATCCCTTCTTACCGTTTTCACCTTATTTTATATCTGAACTTAACCCTTAATAAACTATATTATGTCGTAAAGGATTTTATATATTTTTTAAGATCTTGAGAGTTTTAAGGATAAAAACAAACAATAAATTCAATATTGAAACATTCAAAGGTGTCGGATTCCATTTTCTTGGTAAATTCGCACCAAAAATACTCAAGAAAACTGTCACGTGAATTACACACATGTATTTATGTTCAAATATAAAATATTGTACATTTATTATTATTTTATAGTCTTGAGTATGACATGAACCTCTAAATCGTACCTTTATTTTATTATTTAATGAATTTTATATATTTCTTTAATATGTTTTAGATGTGTTTTTTTAGGTAGTGACTGATCACCACCCACATGAAAATGGAAAAATAAATCTCATGGGTTTGTTCTCTAATGGTTCAACATCATTTAAGATTTGATTGACATAGCTAACTAACTTATATAATCATTAATAAAACTTAGTTTAAATCTAAAATTAAAAATTATTAAAATTTTTGAATTCAATCTAAATTGACTATCGATTCTTATTTTTGTTTTATTTTTTTGTAAAATCGGATTATAGTTTGGTTAAGAGTTATAATAATTTATGTTTAATGTTGATTTAGATCAGTTTAATCAAGTTTACTTGAAAACAAAACAAAATCTTTTTTATTGAAATTGTATTATTTTAGTTTATGTTTGTCAAATTGAAACGAACTAAAATGTTTACTAAGCTAAAGTTTTAATTTCATTCTTTTTTATCAAAAAGAAGATGTCTATAGCGGCGTAACCTATTACATACGTAACTAAAAACATTAGTGATGTAGAATGACTATATTACCCTTTCATGAGTGCATGTGATGAGTGGGGGTGGGGTGAAGGGCCACCATTGTTTGTATTTGGTTTAAAGACAACCATGTGATGATAGTTATATAGGCATGTCCCCCATACAATAAGATATGATACCAATTCAAAACAATGTAGTACATATAATTTCAGATTTAATGCACTTTAAATCTTCACATAATTTCTAAATAATCCATGTACCCTCTTTTTTATTCTCATGTGTCATGATGTGTCATTAGTTAATTAATATAAGTTTTAATCTATTTACATTAAACACTTTTCTATATGTTTTATGTTTAATTTATCACTAACAAGTTATTCAAGGAATATTTTATTTTATATATTGTAATTTAGACGTGTCAAATAATTATATGCATTTCGTGATTTTTTTGCAATGTTGTCTTTTAATGAAACTACTAAAAGATAAACAAACAACCCCTTAAATATCATATATACTTGCAATTAAGAAGTTATCTAAAAATAAATGTATATAAGATGCATATATATAGGATTGCATTTTAAAGTATTTGTTATACTCTATATAAAAACTAAACGTTTTTTGGAGGTATATATGGGGATGCACAAGTATAGATATCGGAAAATAAAAACGAATATCAAAAAACACATGTACTTTTATATTCATACTCGTTACCCAAGCAAATTATAACCATAATTTTGAAATATTAAAAATTTGAGAATTGTACTTAAATGAGAAGTTTTTGCAAGTCCAAAGTAGGTCAAAGATCTCTCTTGATGGACCTATCTTGAAAAAACATGGTATTGTAAAACGAACAATAGTTGTTGTAGTTCATGCAAGATCTATTATTTATATACATTGAGAAAAACATTAAAGATCATCCTTCAAATGTTTTTAAAAAATCGAGTTCATGAGAGAAATCAAAACTAGGGTGTTGGGGCGTAATCAAAGGTTCAATGATTGGTTTTGGGTAAACTGCTCTTGTTTAATGTTTCATTATAAATGGTCAATTTTGGTGATTTATTAGCTGGTATAAGCTTTGAATGCCAATTGTTGTCATAGGCTCATAGATCAAGATTTTAGACTACTACCACTGACACAAGAATGGTTCGATGATCGGTTCATTAAATTTGGAATTTGAACTTAATATTTGTGTGTATATCATTTCTTATGCCAAACCATGTAAAAAAAATGTTTGGTCCACTGTACTTGTTTCATTTACGATGGCATATTTGCGCATTAGAGGATGTCCTATATCAAAGATAGTTGTGTGTACTTTAAATTGGCCCATCAAATGGGTTTCGAAATGGAATTTGATAAATTCGAGAATGCAATAGTCACATGCCTTGTTGTTAGTGGCATTGATCCACATATTAGACTTTTGAGATCTTGATTTGTTGTTGAAATGGAAAATAGAATTGGCTTGGTCTGATACAGTCAATGCATTTTGACATATTGATATTAAATTTTTTATTATTTTTATAAATAGTATTGAACTTCAAATTTTTGATTTTTACAGTTGTTTAATAACTCAAGATTTTGAAACCAGCGTTGAATTCTAATTGTAACACGTAATGTTGGATTAACTTCAATTATTTTAGTTTTCATAAACTATAAAACAACTCCTAGCTGAACTTATAAGATGGTATTTCGACCACTATTTCGATTGTCATTTGATTTTTTGGAATTAATAGAAAACTATATGGATATTATAATAAAATGTTTTGACCGGTGTTTCCAGATCTTCAGGCATTTAAGTATGGTCCAATTTGTAGAATATATAATTAGCCCATAAAATTACATTTTAAAATGCTTATAATATAACTTGGCCATATTTTGATATTTGGGGGATAGTTTTGTCAATATTTGACCACGAAGTTGTAAATATTATTATTTTGACCATTAAAAATAATGATTTATCATGTAAACTAGTGTGTTGGCTAAAAGACACAATTTGGGACGTTTTATGTCAGATACAAACAAACCATGCAAGAAAAAATAAATGCATAGAGATGTTCTAGGGATTTTGTATGATTTATACATGAAGGATATATATAATATATATATATATTATAAGAGAATGTGGGATAACTGTGAGTTTTGGACACCTATCAGTGTTGAAAAAGTTAACTCGTTTATATTACAAACATTTAAAACTTGATACAATATTGGAATATTCGTAAGTGATATATATACTTTCGAATGAAGAAAGCATACAATTAACATATAAGAGACTAGTTGTTGGACAAGAAAGATAACAACATAAGCAAACACAAATTGTAAACATTGAATACATTAGTTTCAAAGTTTAATAAATAGTCTTTCTTATTAACTTCTCCTTTACGATTCATAAACTTTTACAGAAATAAACAATAGATCAACAACTGATAAATTGTCTTAAGTAATACTAACCCATCCATCCCATATTGATTTATACCCAAGTAGTATGGAAGTAACAAGTTCTTGTATTGGGGTGTGAATTTGGATACCATTGATCATGAGAACGAGAAACATTATGAAGAAATTTGACCTTCGATAGTTCTTTCTTTCGTACATCGATCTTCATGGTCCTGGCATGGTTTTATACTTGAAAAACTTAGAGTACAACCAAGCAAACTTGGGTTATCCGCTATACAAAACTCAGACAATCGTCATTTGAAGATATTCATTATTTCATCGTGATATAGTTGCAACACGTTTTTTACCGATGAGTTATGACCGCCATAATGCATCAACTGTGTACCCTACTTTAATAAATGCAAGTCACATTGTATTAAATGCTAAGTGAGCATGTTTGTTATCTTTATCAGGTTGTCTTTATGCACTTGTTTGTAGCTTCATGTACCTATGGTGCAGTGTATTGTTGGTCTTTTTATCTACTGACTAAGACAAAAGCATCCTCCAATAGAACTTTAGTACTTAGGCTTCAGTAGATCTGGGCTTCCTCATAGCATCTCAACAACTACTCTACAATTTTTCTAAAACAAGGTAATCTCTAAAAAGTTCATTCAATACTAGCAACAAACTATTTTAGAGATTCTACCGTTAACTGTGGTATTAAAATATTATATAAATTTAACATTCCAATATACTTTTTAAAAAATCTTCTAGAATTATGACAACTCACTACAATAACACATAAGTTTATAAGATACCTAAAATAAATAAGTATCCTAATAGAGTATTTTGTTGGAGCAAAGTTTACAAGACGAAACAAAAAACGTCCTATCTAAAACTGTTACAATAAGTTTATAGAACGTTTTTAAGTGTTATAACAAATGTTTTAAGACAATTTCAAAATATATTATCGTATTAGGTAATTTTGTAATATAAACCCATGTTTTTGGAGACTTACGTTTATAGGATACTTTTCAAATATGTCTTGTAGTATAGTTAATAGGACATTTAATTTGAAAAATGTTCTAAAAAACTTGTTACGACACCCAAAAACATCATATGAATCTTTTGTAACATTTTTAGATAGGATGTTTTTTTATTTGGTCCTATAAAGAAGTCAAAGAACACTTGTAAGTAAAATAAAGAACACTAAGTTTTCTTCACATACAAAGAGAAGATGAGAGAGCCGGTTGCCTTTAGAATCTACTAAGAAATTCTCCATGAAGATCATAGAGTGCATAACGAGATGCACTCTCCTTTTATACTCTCTCATGCATCTAATGCATGGGGAAACTTGTCATCAAGGGACCAAAAAACCAATGATATATTATTTTCTTTGTTGTATCTTCATCGATAAAAGGCATGTAGATACAAACTCACTAATAAAGAATATCTTTAGGTACACTTGTTGCAGAGATATGGTTGATTTGTAGGGAGATCTCTGAGAGGATTAAGAATAGGCTTTCAAACGCCTCATTCTTCAATGATCGTTTAGTGATTCCTTCAGCGACCACTTCAACAATTCCTTCACTGACCTCTAGTCTGTAGGGAGATCTTCTTTCAATCCGCTAGTAGCTTAAAAATATCTTTAACCTTCAGATCGACTACTTTAGATTCTTGATGTGTCTTTTAGACTCTTGTTAATCCACAGTACCGCATTGGTGACCTATTTTCACATGAGTTTGTTTTCGATTTTACCAACGACTTTAAGCTTATACCAAGAAACCAAAATTTACTAAGTGTTGATTGGATAATAAGGAGTATAGTTTGTTGAATACTTGACTCGCTATGCTCCTTAGCCTTATACTTGCTCTTGATATCTTGTATTTCAGGTTCTACTGAAGGGATCAATAGAGAGTGTTGATTGGGTGCCGATTAGAGGCTCATGAAGGAAATAGCTTTGGGACACCTTCCTTGGATATAACTGTTAGTTGTACATAGGCCCATGGGCCTTGGCCCATTGCTTTTCCTTTACTCTTGTATATAAATAGCCTAGATTATACTTCTTTTGTACATCTTTTCATTATCAATACAATCAATCTTTCAATCCCTTTCCATTTCTAACATGGTATCAGAGCTTTAGGCTTCTTAATCTCATTCCTCAATCCCGAGTCGGGATTCTCAATTCCGAATCGGAATTCTTTCCTTTTCCGAATCGGATTTCATATATTCCGAATCGGAGTTTCCTCTTTTCCGAATCGGAGTTTCCTCTTTTCCGAATCGGAATTTCCTCTTTTCCCGAGTCGGATTTACCACAGTGGGAACTCACCACAGTGGTCACTTTCCCGAATCGGACTTTCTTTTCCGAGTTGGAGTTTCCTCTTTTCCGAATCGGGATTTCTTCCTCTTTTCCGAATCGGAGTTTCCACTTCTCCCGAGTCGGATTTACCACGGTGGGAACTCACCACAGTGGTCACTTTCCCGAATCGGACTTTCTTTTCCGAGTTGGAGTTTCCTCTTTTCCGAATCGGGATTTCTCAAAATCCGAATCGGATTTCTTGCTTTCCCGAGTTGGGATTCTTCCCTGTTTCTCCTTTCCCGAGCCGATTCCGAGTTGGAAATCTTTTGATTCCGAGTCGGGATACGCTTTCCCTAGTCGAAACTCTGCCCGAGTTGAGATTCTCTTGTCAAGTTTTACTTACTCTCTAATCATGACATCCAACCTCAGTCATTTTCAACCCAAATCCACCACCTCAAAGGGATCTGTGTCACTGAATCCATCACAACAAGTTGCACTTATGCAACTCCTGCGTCAGAATCAACATCTTATGCAATTTTTGTTGCGTCAACAACTTATGCAACAACCAATGTCTTGGACCATGGGAATGCATTCTCCGCGATCGTCTACATCGGATCATTTCTGGATTTTTGATTCTGGATGCTTTAACCACATGTCACCATATCCCGTCGGGTTCATCACTAAGCAACAATCTCCGCATCCTACTGTTCGCACAGCGGACCTTACTCCCAAGCATGTACCATTCAGTGGGAATTATTCTACTGACCTAATTCTGGTCCTCCCTTACAGGATCCAACACGATATCGTCAACTGGTTGGCTCTCTTGTCTACCTCACGGTTACTCGACCAGACATCGCCTATGCTGTTCATACCGTGAGTCAATTTATGGCTGCCCCCTGTTCTGATCACTACGCCGCTGTCATCCGCATTCTTCGCTATCTCAAAGGCACCATGTTTCATGGTCTCCATTTGTCCTCCAAATCGTCGTTAGTCCTACGTGGCTTCTCAGACTCTGACTGGGATAGCGACATGACTGATCGCCGTTCAACCACTGGCTACTGCTTCTTCCTTGGCGACTCTCTTATCTCATGGCGCAGCAAAAAGCAATCTCTCACTGCCCGGTCCAGTACTGAAGCTGAGTATCGCGCTCTGGCCGACACTTCCCAAGAACTTATTTGGCTACGTTGGCTACTCTCAGACATGGGTGCGCCTCAATCGTCTCCAACTCCGCTATGGTGTGACAACAACAGTGCCATCCAGATCGCTCACAACGATGTCTTTCATGAGCGCACTAAACACATCGAAATTGACTGCCACTTTGTTCGTCAACATGTTGTGCGTAACACCATTCGCCTTCAGCCTATTTCCACTATCGATCAGCCGGCCGACATATTCACCAAAGCTCATCTACCAGGACGGTTTCGAGAGCTTGTTACCAAACTCAATCTGTCTCGTTCCTCCCCCGATTAAGTTTGAGGGGGGGGGGTGTTAGTTGTACATAGGCCCATGGGCCTTGGCCCATTGCTTTTCCTTTACTCTTGTATATAAATAGCCTAGATTATACTTCTTTTGTACATCTTTTCATTATCAATACAATCAATCTTTCAATCCCTTTCCATTTCTAACACAACCTTTTGGAAGTTCAGTGACATCCTGCCCGTAATCAATATGTTGTATGAATTAGATTATGAGATTGTTAATCCTAAACTCATTTGTTTCTTCTGTAATGGTGCATAAACTATTCTTGTATGATGTAAGAAACTTTGGTTGTCTTTTTATATAAAGTTTTTGATAGTTTGTATTTGACCAATTTAAGGTGTTATAATTAGCAGACAAAGTAAGTAGAAAAACAATAGCAACAATCGAAATGTGAGTCAGTCAAAACTTAAAAGTAACTAAAGAAACAACGCAAGTTAAAGAAGAAAGTGCAATTGGTTAATTTTGGTATTATCAAATCACCAAATCCTTAATACCTAAACAATAGAAAATTAATTTACAAATATAACATAAGATTAAAATTGAGGGGCGGGATTCAAAAAGTATTTAGGTGGAATTGCTTAAAAACGGAAAGGAGATAATAGAGGTGACCCGACTTAGTTAAATCTGAATTTATCAAAGCCTTAGTTGCACAGTGATCGATAACATTATTGGGAGGGACAACGGATGGCATTCCTATTCGATTCATGGGGTGAGCATGTGGTGATACCTTGACCATGGGACAACTTTCAGGTCGTCCATGATCGTCGATGATTAGTCCGATTCCCATATGGTTCCCAAATATCTCTTTCATTTCGTGTCAAGAAGTGTACGTAAGTTATCTGCCGCTAAAAAAAGTTAAATCTGAAATTATCTAGTTCATAAATTATTTGATTCAATTATTACAAAGTCCAAAAAAGACCCATGAAACTACAAATTTGTTGGACCGATTATGGATCGTAGGCCCACGGTCCTACTTTTGGCTACTTTTTTCCAGGAACGTTGGCAATCAAAAGTTCCATCAAAATGCATACTTTTTGGTATCAAATATCAATGGAAGGTGGTCTTTAAGGAATAAAGACATTTCATGAATAAATTTTTGATCTTAGAAAATAGTTTTTCCTTTCTTTTCTTTTAGAAAAAGTTCATCTAAGTTTTTCTAGGCTATATTATTGGCAATTTAATGATTAGGAGACGGTCATCTGAAACTAAGCTTGACAACTGGATGCTAGCGTCCGGACTTACACTTGAGATAGATACACCACATCTCCTTAGACCTTTTGTTAGTATGCCACCACTCTTGTGATTGACTTTAGAAAATTGTTGATGGTAGAGAACTAGAGATGGACAAAACAGGGACGATGTGGCCCATGATCGATAAGGACCATTATGAACCGACAATGCCGGGCTAGCTACGGTTTTTATGAAACGTCAAGGCCCGACCTAGGACTAGTTACGGAATCGGGACTGAGACTGGTTAATAAGCGGGGTTAGTCCTGCCGTCCTGATATTTTGGAGGCCCAGTGTCAAAACTTAGATGTTATACTTTTTTCAGTTACAACATTTATTAAGTATGTTGTTATTGAATTCAAAAACAAATCCTATTAATTTAGAATATATATGAAAGTATAAAATAGTTATAACTAAGATTCAAATAAAAATCAAAATGACATTTATATCATTAAATTAATGCTCACAAATCTAATAAAAGTAAAAATTTTAATGGTAACAAAATTAAAAGCAATGACATTAACGGTGTATATCGGTTGACATCCAATGGATGTGAGGGAAACTGATATGATCAATCATTTATTGGATGTTGGATTTCTCCAATTGAACTGATTCGATCATTCATTGGATGTTGGATTTTCTAATCCAATGGATGATTGGATCAGTCGGTTTCATCCATTGGAATTTCATATTGGATATCCAGTGGATATCCATTAGATCGGATTGGATCCAACTAACATTGATCAGATCAGATCATATCCATCTTAGGGATGATCTAATCAAACCCATACAATATTTCAAATTCAACCCACAATAATTCATAATGACATAATGTTTAATTCCATCAATTTAATAACTATTAACTAGTACTAAAAAAATTAAAACATACCATCACCAAGTTTTGCCATACATATTTTATGTTAATTATTTATATTTTATTGGATTGAAATTGGATGTTGACTGGATGGATTTTGGATGGATGGGCATCAGATGACAATTGGATGGTAATTGAATGGGTATTGGATGGTTGAGCATCGGATGATAATTGGATGGGCATTGGATGGGTCGGTTGTTTTCTGATTGGATGGTGAATTAGATTGGTTTGGTCGGTTCCTATCGGTTTCTGGACAGCCATCCAAGAATCGAACCGATCCAATTGGATGTTGAATTTCTCCATTTGATCTGATCCATTTACAATTGGACATCCAAATCATTTTCGATCAATTGTAATTGGATCGGTTAACTTTTGCACACCCCTAAACGACATAATAAGTAAAACTTACAAAATACATTTTCCAAAAAGAACACAAACAACCAGGCATTACTATGTTTTAAACATAGATTTTCTATCACTTAAAAGCAAATACATCTATTATAATTTTATAATCAATATTTACCGGGAGCTTATTTTCGATCAAAATGAAAATTAAAACATTTAATTTATCTTGATTCTTGAGAGACAGTCAATCCAAATAGGTTTCAAAATTTGAACGTAACTAAAAAAATATATAGATATAGCCAACAACAATCATGGAAAATTGTAAATATCATTATATAATCAACCACCCTTTGCACTCGAGTGCCAATCTCCGTCCAGTCATAGGAAACCTTTGCACGTCTCCATTATCTTTTGAAAGGCCTATGCCCCATAAAAACTGTTTACCTGAGACTGTCTCTTAGCCTGTACGTCCTAACACAAGGTTAGAATTCTAGCTTTTCCAGAGTGGTATCTTATTGATGGCTCCAAAGTCAACCCCCCCCCCCCCCCCCCAACCCCCCCGCGCACGCGCGGAAGGAGGCCTTCTTTGCCTTCCACGTAGGAATAGGCATGGGAATTGTCCCCGACCCATTGGGGAACCCGGTCCACCCGCCCGGTCGGGGACGGGGATTCCCCGGTAAACCGGGTATTGGGGACGGGGATGGGGATCCCCGTTTTCTCAAACCGGGGATGGGGATGGGGACGGGTTTAGCACTCCCCGCCCCGCCTCATACCCGTACCCGTATATATATTAAGTATTTATTTAAGTTATATATTGTTTTTTAGTTATATCCTTATATGGTTGTTCATATTGCGATAAATTATGAATATTAATTGATGTGATTTTAACTATTAATTGATACGTTTTTTAACGTGTGTCTTTAAAAATAATTTTAGGATTAAGTTTAATTTGTTTTGGTATTACGTTTATAAATTATTATACGATTACGTCTATAAATTATTACACTATACATTCTTAGTTTTTATTGGACATATGTGGGATTTAAACACGTATCGTATCTCAAAATATTTAATTTAAAATAAATTATATAAACGGATATAAAATCCCCGTTTCCCCGTTGGGGATCCCCGTTCCCCGTTGGGTACAGGGATGGGGATATGATAAAATTCCCCGGTGGGAATGGGGAAGGGGACGGGGATGACGATGAAGGCTCGGGGACGGGGATGGGGATCGGGGTCCCCGCCCCAAACCCGCCCCATTCCCATGCCTACGTAGGAATGGCCCAAAGCCAATCCCACGTTAATAAAAAATATCCGAAAATAGAATGAATAAAAAAACATTTAATATTTATTTATAGATTGAAATTTGTAGTTTAATAATGGAGAGTGAAAATTGTAATTTGTAACTGAAAGATCAAAGAACCTAATAAAATCGAATGCAAAACTAGGAATTTTTTTTTTTTGATAGATAAAAAAAATTACGAAAGAGTAGTAGATAAATAGAAATTAAAGATAATAACGACTTTTATGTAATTAAATTATCTTAGAAGGTTAACGAGATTATGAAAGAATAATAGATAAATTAAAGATAATTAAAAACTTTTATGCAAGTAAATTATCTTAAAAGGTTAACCAGATTTTTATATAATTAACTTATCTTTACTACAAGATTTTCAAGTTTTATACCAAAAAGTAATTCAATACCAAATTTTAAAAATCACAATTATAGAAAAATGTATAACAACAAGAAAGAAAAACTGTTGGTAATAGTTTAGGA
The DNA here is from genome assembly GCA_030169165.1 of Centaurea solstitialis. Classification (NCBI taxonomy): domain Eukaryota; kingdom Viridiplantae; phylum Streptophyta; class Magnoliopsida; order Asterales; family Asteraceae; genus Centaurea; species Centaurea solstitialis. Next base: position 10,604,812 of record CM058043.1, read on the forward strand.
ACACATTTATAACACTCAAAATGCAATTAAACAAAAACAATATTTCTCTTGAGGCCGATCAAGAGATACAATGTTACATATTTCTTGTCTTGCATCTATTACAAGATTTGGATCATTATAAGTTCTCTTTGCAGATCTAACATTTTTATATGTCACCTTACTAATTAACATAAACATAATCATTAATTAATGGTTTTTAGTTTTTTGCAAAGAAAAGAAAATCTGGTTTTAATTTTCAACAGTCAAATATTTGATTTTTGTGTATGTATGTACATAACATATTTATAAATATGTGTATAATACAGTAATATAGACATGAGATCATGTCGAAAGTATAATTTTTTATGAAAATTATCGAGGGGAGGATTAACATGTATGAGAGCCAGAGGATGGCCTCTACTAAAAAATGAAAAACAAAAAATTTTCATCTTTTCTCATTGTGTCCTATTGATTTCTCGTTTGGACCCAATAAATCAAAAAACTTATCTTAAAAATCAACTAAAAAACAAAGAAGGGTCTCTCAAAATCAACATAAAAACAAAAGATTCTCTCAAACCAATCAAGCCCTTCTTACGCTTGTGCATCTCATCCTATGATCCTAATAATGTTCATTTCTCATCCAATGACAACGCCTTCTTACACTTCTCATCATATTTGGTACTTCTTATCGAAACCCAACCCTAATATAACACACACACACACACACACATAGAGAGAGAGATGAGTTTGCGTTAGATCAACATGATTTCATGAGACCTGAGACATGTTTACATTTGAAAACTTCATAACAAAACATTGTAAAAAATATCTGTACCTTCACATTGGGGTGTAAACGAACCGAGCTGGGCTCGAACTTGACTAAGCTTGAGCTTGTCTCGTTTAAGTTCATAAAGCTTGAGCTTGAGCTCAGGTCATTTCGAGCCTTATGAATCAAGCTTGAACTCGAGCATGTTAAAGATTTGGCAACCCGGACTCGGCTTGAGCTCATTTACCTATATATCAATACTTAATATGTTTTTTTCTTTTTTATTTATTGTCAAAAATACTATAAGTATGTTACTTTTGATTAAGATTGGATTATTTACATTAGAAGTGATTATCAAAAGAAAATCTAAAATTATTTAGACCCAACCTGTAGAGACTAGAGTAGAGATGGCCAAACCCAACTGGTTATAACCGGCCCAATCGGTTAACCGATAACCGAACCGATCCATAACCGGTTAAGAGACCGGTTAATCTGATCAGTTAAGGTTTTTGACATTTTTCTCATAACCGGTTATAACCAGACCGGAACCGTTACGTAACCGGTTATAACCAGGACCGATTTAATTCAAAAAAATAGCCGTTTTATATACGTTATTATAGCCGTTAGAAGCCATTTGGTTTCATTTTTTGAACATTTGTTTGGCCTATTTACCCCCATATACTCTATAAATAAGTTGTGTGGTGTTTGGGTTGAGTACCAAGTTACCAACTTACAAAAAACGCAAAATTCTCGCTATAATTTGTGATTTCGTGTTCTCGAGTTTCGAGTTTTATTTGTTTCTCGCAAGTTTTACTCTCTCAACTCTCCTCTATTTTAAATTTATAATGTTTAAATAATTTATAAAGTTTAAAAATAAAAAATAGCGTTAACTGATCCTTAACCGGTTACATAACCGGTCGAGGTTAACCGGTTAATTGTTAAGCTTAAACAGTTAAGACCCCGAGACCCCTTAACCGTAACCGGTTACGCCTTAACCGGTCGACTACTGTTTTTAACCGAACCGATCCCTAACCGGTTATAACCGGCCCGGGACCGATTTTTGGCCATCTCTGGACTAGAGAGTAGAATAAGATAAAAATAGAATTTGAAACCATGGGCTTCCTTTGGAATTTGAGGAGAAATAATAGAATATTTAATATAGGCCCATTTGATTGCATTATTGGGCTCCCCCTCCGCCCCTCATCGCGGTGGTGCTGCAGCTCTCCGGTCTCCATCTCCGCCTCTCGACGACCACTCCCCCGCTCTGCTCAGGTTTGGGTTTCTAAAATTTCTAAATATTCCAACTTTGAACTCTAAATATGTTTGTTTGAGCTTTAATTCCTTTTTTTCTTGTTTGTATCATTTGTATACATATATAAATGCACCAACTGTGAAATATGAATGTAGTAATCAAGTTAATTACTCCTGCAGATAGGATTATATCTTGCAGAAGACTTTTAGCACTTAGAAAAGGAATGCACTTCTCAATTTTCAGTATTGTTTCAAGGTACAACAAATGGGGCCTGAACTTCTTGGTTCACTTTTGCATCAATGCTCCAAAACGAGATCATTTCGACCCGGCTTTTCGCTCCATGCTGCCGTTGTCAAGATGGGTTTCGAATCCGATGTTATCGTCTCGAATCATGTTCTCAATATGTACGCAAAATGTGGCAAGATTGAACTTGCCCGCCAAGTGTTCGACAAAATGCCTGAAAGAAACCTTGTTAGTTGGTCCGCTATGATTTCGGGTTACGATCAGGCGGGGAAGCCTTTAAACGCGGTCGAGCTTTTCGCTCGAATGAAAGTTGATCAGGCAAACGAGTTTGTTTTCGCTAGCGCGATTAGCGCGTCCGCTAGTCTCTTGGCTGTTGACATCGGTAGACGTATTCATGCGCAGTCGGTAACTCTCGGGTTTTCGCATGTTTCTTTCGTTTCTAACTCGCTTGTTTCGATGTACATGAAATGTGGGCGGTCTACCGATGCATTGTCGGTTTTTACGGACGTTTCTGAACCAAATGCCGTTGCGTATAATGCGGTTATTACGGGGTTGATCGAGAGCAAACAAGTTCGGAAAGCGTACGAGATGTTTAGACTTATGTGCCGAAAAGGTCTAGTTCCAAATCGGTTTAGTTTGGTGGGTATTTTAGGAAATTGTTCGACTACAAATGATGTTTGGATTGGCTTGGAATTGCATTGTTTAGCCGTCAAACTCAATCTCGATTCCACTGCTTTTGTTGGCAATGTGCTAATTACAATGTACTCGAAGTTTAATCTGATAGAAGAATCCGAGAAAATCTTCTGGTCAATTGAGGAAAAAGATACGTTTTCATGGAATACGTTCATTTCTGCTTGTTGTCACGCCCTCGATCATTCAAGGGGCTTAGCCGTCTTCAAAGAGATGTTAAATAGTTACCGTTTAGCCCCTGATGACTTCACGTACACGAGTGCCCTTGCTGCGTGTTCCGGCCTTGCTTCCTCTCTTTTCGGCCGCCAAATTCACGGTAATTTAATCCGAACAAAGTTAAACCACGATGTGGGCGTCGCCAATTCACTTGTGAATATGTACGCAAAATGCGGTTCCATCGAACACGCGGTTACCGTTTTCGACCGGATGACGTTCCGTAATCTCGTTTCGTGGAACACCCTTTTGGCGGGATTCGCAAATCACGGTTTAGGGAAGCACGCCATCGAACTTTTCGAGCGAATGAAGGCGTTAAATGTGAAACCCGACTCCATCACGTTCATCGCGCCCTTCTAGCAGCTTTGAATCACTCGGGACTCGTTGACGATGGTAAATTTTACTTCAACGAAATGTGGGAAACTTACCGAATTCCTCCAAACGTCGAGCATGTTTCTTGCATCGTTGACTTATTAGGCCGAGCCCGGAGAGTGAAAGAAGCTGAAGAGTATATGGAAAGATTTTCTTTCGGAGAAGATCCCGTTGTTCTCGGTTGCCTGCTGTCCGCTTGTCGAGTGCACGGTGATCTTGTTATCGGCAAGCGAACGGCTGAACGGGTTTTAAAGATTCAAGAAATCTCTACTTCACCTTATGTGTTGTTGTCTAATTTATATGCTTCTGAGAGCTTGTGGGATGGGGTAGCAGAGGCAAGAAAACAGTTGAAAGATAGTCTACTGAAGAAAGAGCCAGGCCATAGTTTGATTGAAGTTAAAGGGGTTGTGGAGAAGTTCACCGTTGGCCGGATCTCGCATTCGAGAATAGAAGAGATCATTGGCGTGCTTAACGTTTTGAGCTTCTCGGAGGATGAAGTTTGTTGGTTGTGACTGATACTCTATCGATCATGCAAATTTTCTTGATTTTGCGTTAGTCTGTTAGTTGTTAATCGCTTTCGAGTTAACGTTTTGATATGGTAGCTGAATAGTTTGCTAACTAAACCAGGGTCGCGGAAGGTAGTATTCGGTAATATGTATACACCTGACGTCTGTCTGAAAGAGTAGAGCGGCTATTTTCGTTAGACCCGCTAACAGAAAGTGTAATATTTGAAAAGTTAAATATGAGTAAATGATAGCAATTCAACTAGAAAGGTAGAGAAAGATAGATATGCTAAGTTTTTAAATAAATACGTGTCGTTTTAATGTTTCGCTACAGCACCCGCTGCTCTAGCTAATTGTCCACCCTTTTCAAGTGTGATTTCTATGTTATGTATGGCCGTGCCTAAGGGCATATCGGTTGAAGTAGATTCTTCTTTTTTAGCAAGATACCAAGGTGTGTCTAAAGAAAAGGAAATCCCAATGCATTGATAGTCACTTAAATGCTCAAAGGTTTAAGAACTCGGAACTTGTGATCAATTGACTTGTTTATTGGCTTGAGTTCGGTGATGTCTATATATTGATTGTATGATTTATGAACATGTTCGACTTGAGAAAATGTGCCATTAAGGCCCGAAGCTCAGCTCAACTCAATTCAACCCAAAACATTTAATTGAGCTGAGATGGGTTGAACATTAATGTTACGAAGTTCGACTGGTTAAGTCATACGACATCTGTTTTGTGATTTGAATCGACTACTCTTGAAGGAAACACGTGTGTAGGGCCACAACATGCCTTAGGCTAAACACCCCTCGGGAATTCTACTAGTCACACGAACTAGAAAATGTCGTGTTTTGGAATGTTATTATACATTATAAGAATGTTTAAGAAATAACTTGTGTATTTTCAGTTAGGGTACAAGTTATGTTTAAGATAGGTTCTAATTTTGAGTGTCCCTCTTTAATGTGTGTGATTCTTGAACATTGAATAAAAAGGAGCAAAGGGTATCTGGTCCAACAGTATCTACTGTTAACATTAACAAGGTCCTGAGATCAAGTTTTCCAAGAAGAAAGATGATTTGTGCAACTAGTGTTTCAATCTTGGTGAATGGCTCTCTGAAAAAGAAAAATCTCTCTTGAAAAGGGAGTGAGGCAAGATGACCCACTGTCATCCTACCTCTTCATCTTCGCCATTGAAGGTTTGATTGTCACGTTGAAAGACGCCATTGGGAAGGGCCTTTTATAAGGAATGGAGCTGCCAAGAACGAGCCCAATATTGTCGGTTTACATTATGCGAATGACAAACATGTTCTTAGGGGAGGGGAACAATCGCAACCTTTTGAAAATTCTACATTGTTTCCATCTTGTGTCGGTCAATTCGGGGAAGACTACACTAAACGAACATCCGAGTTTCACGACTTGAGATACCTAGACTAGCTACGACTGAGTTGCAAAAAGGGAAAACTTTTTTTTTTTTTACCGCGGACTGCCTATCGGTGCTTCAATGAATAAACAATCCACTTGGAAACTTCTTTGCGAAAAGTATGTTAACTTGAAATACAAACCATTATTTTGGAAGCAAAAGGAAATATTTAATAAAACTTAAAGGGATCGTTTGTTTAAACATTTATCATGTAAGCACTTACTCATAAGATTTAAAATGCTAACTTATTTATAAAGTAAAATTATAGTCTCTCAAAACAGTATCATATCCAACAATTTATTCAATAAATAGTTATCACTTTAACAGGTAAGAGTCTATTGCCATCAACCCATCACTATCATGTAAAACTCTTCCTTTTTAATTCTTTATGGTGGTTCTTGCTAGATATGATTTTTATTAAAACAAATAGATAAAATCTAAAAAACAACTTCTTAATAACTTTATTATTCATGAACGAGATATAACTGCACACTAGAGGTGTAAATGAACCGAGACAACTCGCGAGCTACTCGAGATCGACTCGGTCAAAACTCGCCTTGAATAAACTTGGTCAAAACTCGACTCGAGATACTAACGACTCGGCTCGACTCGAACAACCTGATACTCGGCTCGACTCGGGTCGTTTACACTCCTAGTCTGCAAACATTAAATATTATTTGGTCAAAGACGTAACGGCGGCTGTATGCGACGACTTGAGAAATTGCCAGCCGTTTTCATCCTTATCTAGACAATAACATACATGGTCGTTGCTTGCAACTTACGTTCAAATGAAGTTATACGTGGACAAATTTCATTGGATAGGTCCACGTCATCACGATATGGTTACTTAATACTTGCCAACTCATGTTTTTAAACATTAAAAAAAACATTTCACTAAAAATTTAGTTCTCGTGGTAATCTTCTAGATGTTTGGGACCAGGGATGGAGCTATTTAGGGGCACACAGTGGCACGGGCCATCATTAAATTCCTCCGTCGTAGTGTAAAAAATTACGATGTCACCATATCAATTTGTCACGTGCCACCATAAGTATTTTGAAACTACAATAAAGACACGAGTTTTCTTTGGTTGAGTTGGTTAGTTACTTGCCTTGTAACTATCAGGTCATGTTTGAAACATTTTTATTAAGAATTTTGCTTTTAATTTCAAATTTGGTGTTTATATAAAAAAATTGCTTGTATAAATTTGGTGTTTATATAAAAGAATTGCTTGTAAACAAGAATTGAACTTGAGACTTCACATTCAAAAGACAATAAACCAACCACTAAATCATTAGAGACTTTGTGAAATTTTTTATATTTATGTTCTTTATAGTTAAATGGTGTCACCGTTTGAAAAAAGTTCTAAATCCGTCTCCGTTTGGGACCGAGGCATATCGGTAAAAAGGAATGTTTAGATGGAAAAAAGAAAGGTGTTTATAGTTTTTTGATAGTGATGATAATGATTTTTTGATAAGTTATTTTATTAAAACTTGTTGATTTATTTGAAATAATTTATTATTTTTTTTGTTTACTTTATATGTATAAATAATTCTAACACCTTCTAAAAATAACTTATTAGCTTATTATGTTTAGCTATAGCTATAAATTATTTCAAATAGTTTTTATAAAAATTTATTTAACCACCACATCAATTGTAAAATATATTCTTACGAAAACACATAAGTTGTTTTAAATAAGTAATCCTAAACACTCTTTAAGGTCGAGTTTTCAAATTTAAAAAATAATAATAAAAAATGAAATGTAATTAGAAAAAATAATAATAAGAAAAGTAAGAATAAGATATATATTTTTGTCTCTCAAGAGAGAAAGAAAGAAAAAAATCATGCCCAAGAATATAAGAGGAAAAGGGGAAAACATCATTTTAAGAAATTTTGTAATTTTAATAATACTTGAATCAACTTACTTTCTTTTCTTTACTTTCCTTCAAGAAGCATATGTACATACACAAATGGAAGCAAATGCATCCTAAAATCGAGTTCATTTTGTTGAAATTTCAAATCATTGTACAAAATACGACTATTTGAATTACCCTAAAAAATTAAAGATCCTAATTTAAAAATCTTAAAGTGTTTATAAACTTCAAATTCTAAACTAAATCAAAAGGCATACATCTATTATGAAAACTTAAACTTGACTGAAACCCTAAGCAAAACCCACTACACTACAACCATTACGAGGCCATGACAAATGCAACCATAAATTAGCAATGGGTGGAAAGAATGATGAAGCCACAATAGATGCACACACATAAGCGTATGCAAATTCGAAGCTGACGGCTGACCACATGATATGGAGGTCGGGTCATGACAAAAAGTGGAGCGATGTATGGAAAGAATTAAAGAAAAGGAGAAGAGATAGGGCTAATTGTTTTCATGTTATTATTTTTCCCTAATATGACAACTTTGTCTTTGTACTTATGATTAAGACACACGAAGGTGTGGTGAGATAACAAAACAAAATAAAACACATACCACAATTATTGGTTTGTCATAAATAAAGTTCATGAACGAAAATAAGAGAATCAACACACTATATGAAGCAAATCCACAATTTATTCTATAATTTCATACCGCATATGTCTCAATATATAAATACATTTATCCATATCTCATTTAATATAATTTGCAAATTAGATAATTGCTTAACGCGTTTTTTTATTTATTAAAATATAATATATTTTCTTTATAATTTCGTTCAATTTAATTTGTGTTTGAATATTTATACTAGAAAAAGAACTTTATTTTTACATGTACCGATAACAATCGAACTTAGTACCGCTTACAAAATTGCTTATCATTTTCACATGAAGTGGATGTGGCAACTCCTTGTAACATATATATATGTGTCAAAATCTCATTAGAGACATCTACATCATGATAAAACATTTGATTCTAAATTTACATTTAATCTAAATGAAATTCAACCATTCACTTCAAGTACAATACTTCAAAAATTAAGTTCTCGTTTGTCAATATTTCGTTTTATGCATATGATGCATCAAATTCTACATCTAACTAGCAAACTAGTGGCCTAGAGCCTTTGAGGACAATGGGGGCCATACTCCCCCTCATTTTTGTTCCCCATACTATACTAATAGTCCATAAAAGATAATAATGTATTGGAATATTATGTGCTTGGCCCTCCATTCTCCATCTACAACGATCCAACTTCGATTTTAATTTCCTAATCAATAGATAACGAAGCAAGAACTAGCGTCTAATGTAATTCATCTTATTACACAGAATACCCAAACGATCAAATTCAATATTATGATATTTTGGTTGTTGACCATCTATAAAGACACTAAATTAGATTGAACAAAGCATAGACTTGTAGGAGGGATTTGCATGTCGTCTGACTTGAAGTGAACAAACCTTGTACAAATGAATTATTGGGCTCGCAAATTGGAATTTTTTTAAAGATTAATGTTATTAGAGAAAGTTGTTTCTGATGATACTCTCTATAAATCATAATCTTTTTCATGTCAAAGGTTATTATATAACTTTTAAGTTTTATTGCCAATTGCCAATAGAATATACAAGGAAAATAAAAGAGGATGCTCTAATATTAAACTCTGCTACGAGCGTAGATACATATTACATAACCGAAAATGTTTAAGCTCACAGTAAAAAGTTGGGTTAATTACATGAGTATGTATCGAACTTGTCACGTTTTATCATTGTATGTACTCAACTTATAAACTTACCATTGTATGTATCGAACTTTCTAAAATTGTCATTGTATGTATCCAACTTTATCAAAACCTCAAGTTCGATACACTTTCGTGACAAGTAGAATATATTCAATGATAGGTTTGGATAAAGTTGGATACATACAATGACAATTTTAGAAAGTTCGATATATACAATGATAAGTTTATAAGTTGAGTACATACAATGATAAAACGTGACAAGTTCGATACATACCCATGTAATTAACCCTAAAAAGTTTTGACCATGGACAAGAGGTTAAAGTAAGGGTGACAAAAAAAAAAAGCGGAGTCAAATATTTCATCAGATTCAAATGAGATTTAGGTTGAACAAATCGGTTAACCAATTAAATATGTTTCATTCAGTTTAGTTTTTAGTATTTTTTTCTAACTTGTTTAAATTTTATATCACATTCTACTATAATTTTATATATTTTATATCACACATCAAATTTCACCTCACTTTATTAAAAACCTTGATTTGAGTATTATGTTGAGTTGAAAGTTTACAGGTTTCAATTGTTTTCTAACCCGATTGAAACAACTAAATAAACTATATCGAGAAAATTTGAAATCGAAACTACATAAAAGATTGTGTCAACCCTTTAATGATGATGCTCTTATCTTGATGCAAACCCACATAGACAACTTTTCAGTCGTGCTTGGATTTGATTTTGTTTAGTGGGGTCTGAAATAAATTAATTGCTTGTTTAAACAATTGTCACTTAATTTTTTATTAATTCACAAATAAATAAAAATTTAATGTGTGGCCTTCAATCAAGGGTCGGTAGGGTCATGTAATAAATTTAAGTCAAGGAACACAAATCAAATGTGATGAAGTCCAAATAGCATCCTTTAACCTTTAATTGGTCAAAACATTAGAAATAAGTTTTAATGAGTAGAGGACGAAGTAGAAGACGATGTAGAAGGGACGGTGGTGATGGATGACATCGATGAAATGAGGACGGGTGGATGGAGATAAGCGGTGGGTAGGGTAGGAGCCGGTGTGCAGCATGGGGGTCGGAGTTGTACAAAACGAGTCCTTATATATATAGGGAAAGATTTAAATAAGAAGTGTTAAAAAATGTAAAGTAGAGAAGTGAACTTTAATTGTTGTTCATCTACTCAAAAATTGAGGCTTTGACAGCGAACCATCAGATAATTCCTCACATAAGTTGTAGAAGACGAAAAGGTACTTTCGTAAATTTTATAAATAGACGACAAACAGATTCATATATGAATTTCATGATTGATATATGAATTACGTGGGTTCATTTATGAACGCATAGTTCATATATGAATCGGTTCAAAATAGTTCATATGTGACTCACTTAAAAGTAGTTAGTGAATCACAAAGTACATATATGAACGTACATGTGACTCAGTTAACAATAGTTATTATGTGATTTATTCAGGTTCAATGTATAACTCATATATGAATCACACAAGTTTATATATATGTATCGGTTTTCAGCATATTTGTAATAGTTATGAAATTACCCGTCAATCGATGTTACATGTTGTTGCAAATTTTGACCAGTCAAAGTCGCAATATTTGACTATTCAACCTTGATCTTAGTCGTATGAACGGCTTAAATCACTTCTTTACTTTACAAATTTTATCACTTTTCATTTTAACCAAACACTATATATATGTATATACATTATATGTATATGTGTCTGTGTATGTTTATACTTTATATATATATATATAGTATTAGGTTCAAATGATATATATATATATATATTTATACTATATATATAATCCAAGATTTTAAACTTAAATCAATAGGCATTTATATCTAACACCATGTTATGAGAAATTATCACATGTAACTGATATTCAATATTGTCAAAATCTGAGATGAATGATGATAACATTATTTTATTGAAAAATATTCCAAAGTCGATATATTTAACAAACCGTCATCATAAATTATTAATATTAGTTCATATATACAAGACATTCGGATCACAAGCCATGCATATATATAATTGGATTGGATGTCATAAAAGAAAATGATTAAAAAGACTTATATTATCAACTTGGCACATTTTTTCAAAAGACTTGCATATCCTTTGATATCATCAGGAGTATTGTTTCAATATATCAATTATAATAAAGAGTATATATAAGTAGCACATTTCATAAATTATCATACATTTAGGCTGTGTTTTTTGGCAAGCATAAGCTAGCTGATAAGCTAGTCCATCCAAACATGTATCAGGAAGCTAACTTATAAGCTAGCTTTTTGAAATGCTACTTTGAGTAGCTTATGAGGAGCTTATTGTAGCTTTTTCCAATTATACCCTTATTAATATTAATTATTAAATTTAAAGATACCCTTTTTGGTCATTTTACATACTCATAAGCTAGTTTTTGCCAAACATAATTTGTTCATAAGTTAGCTTATCAGCTACTAGCAAGCTTATCAATCAACAGCTAGCTTATCAGCTATCAGTTAGCTTATCAGCTACCAGCTAGCTTATAAGCTACGTTTGCCAAACATAGCCTTAGTTATAAAATATATCTAATTAAACCAAATAATATTATCAAACAATGAAATAATTAATGCAAACAAACAGCTAAATTATTCAAGTAAAATAGTTAAATAATTAAGAACTACATGGATATAGACCACTAAAAGAAGATTCTTTTAATAAAAATTTACATCATTTTCACTTAGTAATTGATTTTAGTTTAGTTTCTAGTAGTTTCATATGTGGCTTTGAATGATTGGTCGGTTGATCATGTACATTATAATCCAAGAGCAATCACCTTCAAATAAAAAAACCTTAAATGAATCCAAAAATAACAAAATTAAGGTTCACCTAATTTTATTTTGTATGCTTTTTAATAATAATAAATTATTATGTTTGATAAATATTTATACACATATAAACAAATAGAGCCCACCCACTTTCATTCGTCATATCATCCTCGACATTATATTATTTTGGAGATGGTGGCATAGCCCCCACCGATTGAACCATATATGCATATCTTGTTAGACATTATTTGATAAAAATTAAGTTATTATATAAGTTAGGTATATGTTTAGATGAATCATAAACTAGCTTATAAGCTAATTTATAAGTTAGTTTCTTGAAAGGCTGTTCTTATTGGCGTTTTGGTGATTTATGAGACTAATTATTTTTTATTTCAAATTTACCCCTAATAAGTTTTATACTACGAATTTTTAAACATGACTTTTTCTGTCATTTTACAGTCATAAGCTACCTTGTAAACTAGTTTTTGTCAAACGTGACTTATTCATCGGCTAGCTTATCAGTCATCAGCTACCTTATCAGCTAGTACGTTTGGCAAACACAGCCTTAATAGAAATGTTTGTTTCTGAACTCACGAATACGACACCTGTCCATATTTACAATGAATAATGAAGATAAATGTTTATATATTATTCATCATTAATAATGTATAACCATTTACCATCATTTTTATATTGAATGTGAACACGTTTTGTAACAACCCAAAATCTCAACATTTCATACTCTTAACATTTAAACCAAGTAGCATCAACAAATAACCAAAACTGGTCTCAACCCAAGTCTAAAGGCAGAAATTAACGAAAGCGTTCTAAATGTATCGCTACACAACTGAGGAAATGATTAAAAAGGTACTAAACAAGAGTAAAAGATCCAACTAAATCTTCGGGCCTCTAAGTGCCTCCACTAAGTCAAGCATGGCTCTTGCCTTTATCTACCGATCCTCTAACCTCCCTGTCTGTCAAGCAACGTAAAAGAAAACCGAGGGTTAGACCAAAGGTCTAGTGAGGACCCTCCATAAGGTAAGCCATACAAGAAATAATAATAACAACAATAACAATAATAACACTTTGTAACTTGCTAAGGAAGATGTACTAATGTTTCATACATTCAACCACCGATCGCCTATACCGCGATCACTACGTGGGCACATACCTCCCACACTAGAGAGCATTCGGTTTGCCACCAAATGTCCCTTTGGATCCATAACTCGCCAAGTACAATTGCATAGCAATTCACATTACATGCAACATGCGTCATGAACTCACAACAATATCAAAATGTATAAGTATAATATTGCATAACTTTGTTGGTGTGCATTTCACCCTTAGAACATAGCTTGACAAGAAACCTCACCTGAAATCCAAGCTTCCGCTAACTCGCCTAGTTAAGCTCCTTTAGGCCTTCCAATTTCCTAAACATGTAATTCCCAATGAAAAACAACCCATAAGTGACCAAACACTCTTAAATAGTCTTAGAATAGCTTCCTATGCCGAGAAATGGCTCAAAATCGCCCAAACGGAAAACTTGAAAAACCAACTCAGTGGTAACGGCGGGTAATCCCGCGACTACCCTTACCCGCCGTTTTACCCGCGGGTTCGCAGTGAACCAGTTTTCCTGGTTTGCTGCAGCTATCACCATCCAAACCCCAAATCATATATTAATTGATTCCATAACTAAGTGACTCCAAATCCCATCAATAAACCTTGACTAACATGATAATTGTATCTAATCACAAGCTAAATTAATTAGGGTTAAACCCTTGATTCACATAACTAACTCATACCTCAATTAACATACATTGAACTTGACACATCTTCAATGAAGAAGATGATTCTAATTTAACTCTAAAAGCATAAAACTACAAGGATTCATACCTGAGCTTTTCTTCGTTTCTCCAATTTCACCTTCTTCACACCCACACACCTCTCAAAGCCATAGAACTCCTTCTTCCTCCAATTTCCCCAAATCCTAGCTTTATATACTAAGGCTTTTAAGCCCATAACAAGCCCAAAAGACTAAGCCCACCCTGAAGTTGAAAACCATTAGTCAAGTTTCCAAAGCTTAATTAATTCTAATTAACCAAATTAAAACCGGTTGTTACATCTTACCCCCCTTAAGAGGATTCCGTCCCCGGAATTCCTTCTTTGAAAAGATGTGGGTACTTTGCCTTCATCTCGACTTCATTCTCCCAAGTAGCGTGTTGGCCTTTATGAAATTTCCATTGCACCTTCACAAGTGCAATCTCCTTGCTCCGCAGCTTCCGAACCTTCCTATCCAAGATCATTTCCGGCTCTTCTGTGTAGCTCAACTTTTGATCCACCTGAATCTCATCTAGCGAAATTGCTGCGCTCTCTTCGGCTAAGCACTTTCGTAAGTTCGAGACGTGAAAGGTGCTGTGAATACCCCGTAGTTCCTCGGGTAGCTTCAACTTGTAGGCTACTTCACCCACGCGCTCCATGATAGGGAATGGTCCTATAAATCGGGGGCTCAATTTCCCTCGCTTGCCAAACCTCACAATACCTTTCCAAGGTGATACTTTTAACATTACCAAGTCCCCAACTTGAAACTCAATCGGCTTCCGTCTTCTATCTGCATACTTCCTTTGTCGTTCTTGCGCTATTCTCATTCTTTCTCGAATCAACTTGATCTTTTCGGTAGTAACTTGCACAATCTCCGGCCCCGCCAATTGTCTTTCCCCCACCTCATTCCAGCATAATGGTGTCCGACATTTACGCCCGTAAAGAGCCTCGAAAGGCGCTGCTTGAATGCTAGCTTGAAAACTGTTGTTGTAGGAAAACTCGATTAACGGTAAGTGTGTTTCCCAAGATCCTCCAAAATCAATCACACAAGCTCTTAACATGTCTTCAAGCGTTTGAATAGTTCGCTCACTCTGACCGTCGGTTTGAGGATGGTACGCGGTGCTCATCTCCAACTTTGACCCGAAAGCCTTTTGAAAACTTCTCCAAAATGCCGAGGTGAATCGACTATCACGATCCGAAACTATCGACAACGGTACCCCATGTCTTGTCACTATCTCCTTGACATACAATTCCGCCAATCTATCCATTGAATAAGTCTCCTTGATAGGTAAAAAGTGGGCCGATTTGGTAAGACGATCCACTATCACCCAAATTGCATCGAAGTTTCTGGGCGTTCTTGGTAGTTTTGTGACAAAATCCATAGAGATGTTCTCCCATTTCCATTCTGGTATCGCAAGTGATTGCAATTTCCCACTCGGTCTTTGATGTTCCACCTTGACTTGTAGACACGTCATGCATCGCTCCACATAGAAAGCTATATCCTTCTTCATTCCCGGCCACCAATAAAGTTGCCGAAGATCTCGATACATCTTGTTTGTTCCCGGGTGTATCGAATATCTTGACTTGTGTGCTTCTTCCAAAATAACTTTTCGCAATTCCCCTAATTTAGGAATCCATACTCGACCCTTAAAACATCTTAACCCTGAATTATTAACCTCTAAATCCGATACTATTCCCTTAATCCTCTCTATCTCCCAACTTTCCTCCCCTATGGCCCTTGCTTGCCATTCCTTGACTTTATCCAAAAGGTCATTGACTACGTTCATCCTAAAAGCTACAATCTTGGTATTCTTTCGCCTCTCTTTCCGACTCAACGCATCGGCCACCACATTAGCTTTTCCCGGGTGGTACAAGATCTCACAATCGTAGTCGCTCAGCAGTTCTACCCAACGTCGTTGCCTCATATTCAACTCCTTTTGACTAAGAATGTATTGCAAACTCTTGTGATCCGTAAAGATTTGACATTTACTCCCATATATGTAGTGTCTCCATAACTTCAATGCAAAGACCACCGCGGCTAACTCTAGATCATGCGTCGGGTAATTCTTCTCATGGACCTTTAGTTGTCGAGAGGCATAAGCGATTACCTTTCCCCTTTGCATTAGCACACACCCTAGTCCCAAATTAGATGCATCACAAAAAATCACGAAATCATTTGGTCCTTCCGGTAACGACAAAATCGGCGCACTACAAAGTTTTGTTTTTAACGCTTCAAAGGCTTGCTCTTGGGTTTCACCCCACACAAACTCCTCACCCTTTTTGGTAAGCTTGGTCAACGGCACCGCTATGCGAGAAAAATTTTGAATAAACTTCCGGTAATACCCGGCCAAACCAAGGAAACTTCGCACCTCGGCCGGGGTCTTCGGCGGTTCCCAACTCTTGATTGCTTCTATCTTCACCGGATCCACTTTAATGCCATCCTTTGATACTACATGCCCAAGAAATTGTACTTCGCGCAACCAAAACTCACACTTAGAAAACTTCGCATAAAGTTTCTCTTTCTTTAGTAGCTCCATCACTAAGCGTAAGTGTTCTCCGTGCTCTTCTCGACTTCGAGAGTAAATCAACACAATCATCAATAAATACTATCACAAATTTATCTAGAAAGGGCTTACACACTTGATTCATTAAATCCATAAAGGCCGCCGGTGCGTTAGTTAACCCAAAAGGCATAACCAAAAACTCGAAATGTCCGTAACGAGTGCGAAAAGCGGTTTTCGGCACATCGTTCTCCCTAACCTTCAATTGGTGATACCCGGATCTCAAATCTATCTTCGAAAAATAACTCGCCCCTTGAAGTTGATCAAACAAATCGTCAATCCTAGGTAAAGGGTATTTGTTCTTAATAGTTACCTTATTCAACTCCCGATAGTCTATACACATACGCATGGATCCGTCTTTCTTTTTAACGAATAAAACCGGTGCTCCCCATGGTGACGTGCTTGGTCTAATGAACCCTTTATCCAACAACTCTTGAAGTTGAGTCATGATTTCCTTCATTTCCGCGGGTGCCAAACGGTAAGGTGCTCGAGCTATGGGTGTCGCCCCGGGTGTCAATTCAATCTTGAACTCTACTTGCCGATCCGGTGGTAGCCCCGATAAGTCTTCCGGAAATACCTCGGGAAAGTCTTGAACTATTGGTATGTCCTCTAACTTGCTCTTCTCCTTTTTGGCGTCAAGAATGTAGGCTAAAAACCCACCACAACCCTTGCTAAGATAGTGTCTAGCTTTCAACATCGAAATCAAACAAGTTTCCCTATTTCTACGTTCTCCATAAATCACTATTCTTTGATTGTTCTCCAACGGTATTTGAATTAATTTCTCACGACACACAATCGTAGCATCGACTCCCCTCAACCAATCCATACCGGCTATCACATCAAAATTCCCAATTCCTATAGGATGCAAACGGATGGGAAAATCCCGACCTTCTATACTAAGGTGACACCCCTCAAAAACCTCTCCTATTTCATACCATTGATCCCCCGCCGCTTCTACTTCAAACTTCTTGCTTAAAGCACGAGGTTTGATATTTAACTTATGCACAAAAATAGGTGATACAAAGGAATAATCCGAACCCGAATCAAAGAGTACGCTTGCGACCGCGGAATTTACAAAGAAAGTACCTGTCACAACTCCCGGAGTGTCCATGGCCTCCTCCGCCGTCATGAGAAAGGTCCTTGCCCTTGCACGAGTCGGCTCCAC
This sequence comes from Centaurea solstitialis, assembly GCA_030169165.1. Taxonomy (NCBI): domain Eukaryota; kingdom Viridiplantae; phylum Streptophyta; class Magnoliopsida; order Asterales; family Asteraceae; genus Centaurea; species Centaurea solstitialis. Next base: position 10,622,292 of record CM058043.1, read on the forward strand.
CTTTTTCCCCGTGACTTTGTCTCCCTTACTCCCATCCGAACCACCCGTAGTCTCTCTCTTCATAAGAGGACACTCAAACTTCAAGTGATCGGTAGCTCCACAATGATAACAAGTCCGATGGTTTGGGCAATTCCGAGCCATATGCCCCACCTTTCCGCATCGAAAACATCCGTTAGAGTCGGCCAAACACTCCCCTTGATGAGTACGGTTACACTTCCCACATACCTTCGTTCCCCACTTAGCTCCGGTGTGGGGTTCCATCCTAGCGTTCTTGGCCTTCTTAAAATCCCTACTTGGTGCTTCCCACTTCCTCTTATCCCCTACACGTTCCGCAACTTGTCGATCTTTTTCTCTTTCCGTGAGTTCGGCGGCATTAATTGCCGCGGAGAAAGTGTTTGGATCCTTGGTCATCACAAACTCCCGAATGCTACTTCGCAAACCCCAAACATAGCGCTCAATCCTCCGGCTCTCCGTAGGCACATAGATCTCCGCGAAACGAGCTTTTTCCATGAACTTGTTGGTATACTCTTGCACGGTCATGCTCCCTTGCTCTAGTCGTAGAAACTCCTCCTCTAGCTTCTTTGTTGCCGTGAGAGGACAGAATTGCGACTTAAATCGTGTAACAAAGTCTCCCCAACTCATAGTTCTTGCCACTTCCGACCCTTTGCCACTAGTCTCCATTTCCCACCAATAAATGGCGTCTCCCTTCAGCATGGAACGAGCAAAAACCACTTTATCGGCCTCCCCACAATAGCATGTATCAAAGATAGTCTCCATCTCCATGATCCACTTCATGGCTACAATAGGATCACGATCCCCCTTAAAGGGTGGCGGCTTGCATGCCGCAAACTCCTTATATGAACAACCACGATTAAATTTCTTCTCTTCTTTTTCTAGGGGTGTTGCAATGCTCGGGTTGGATTTCTCCGACCCACTAGTCTCTTCCCCTTGTTTCCCCAAAAGAGTTTGTAGAGCTCTTTCAATCTTCCCTAACTTGTCTTCAAAATCCCCTTTTGTGATGAACTCTTGACGATTTTCATGGTTGCTTGCCGCCTCACTTTGAGTTTCCGAACGTTCCACTCTCGCTTCCGCACTCTTAGCTCTTTCCTCAATAACCTCCTTAGGACGAGGTCCAACATCATGGGTTGCCGCCCTTTCTACCCCTCTTCCTCGACCCCTACCGCGACCTCTACCTCTACCCCTACCACGTTCCGCCGGTTGACGAGGGACCGGAGGCTTCCGGGTCCTTCCCGCAGCAACCACAACCGGAGGAGTTGGTAAGGGCTCCTCTTCTTGCACTTCCACTACCTCCTCTACTTCAATGGGTAACGACCGACTCCTTGTTACACGTGCTTCCATGACTGATGCAAAACAAACATACATTATATAACAGGTGATTACCAAGTGGCCCTTTCCTAAATGCAAACATTATACATGGGTATCCATAACTACACTGGCCAGGTGTAGCTACAAACCCCTTGTATATGCCGACTTTTAGGTCTATTTGGTCTTATCTATCCTTAAGCCTTGGTCCCTCCCTATTTCCTCAGTTGTATCCTACTCACTTCCTGGTTTAAGACTAGGTCCTTAGGTACCTAATTCCCTTAAACCGAGGCTCTGATACCATTTGTAACAACCCAAAATCTCAACATTTCATACTCTTAACATTTAAACCAAGTAGCATCAACAAATAACCAAAACTGGTCTCAACCCAAGTCTAAAGGCAGAAATTAACGAAAGCGTTCTAAATGTATCGCTACACAACTGAGGAAATGATTAAAAAGGTACTAAACAAGAGTAAAAGATCCAACTAAATCTTCGGGCCTCTAAGTGCCTCCACTAAGTCAAGCATGGCTCTTGCCTTTATCTACCGATCCTCTAACCTCCCTGTCTGTCAAGCAACGTAAAAGAAAACCGAGGGTTAGACCAAAGGTCTAGTGAGGACCCTCCATAAGGTAAGCCATACAAGAAATAATAATAACAACAATAACAATAATAACACTTTGTAACTTGCTAAGGAAGATGTACTAATGTTTCATACATTCAACCACCGATCGCCTATACCGCGATCACTACGTGGGCACATACCTCCCACACTAGAGAGCATTCGGTTTGCCACCAAATGTCCCTTTGGATCCATAACTCGCCAAGTACAATTGCATAGCAATTCACATTACATGCAACATGCGTCATGAACTCACAACAATATCAAAATGTATAAGTATAATATTGCATAACTTTGTTGGTGTGCATTTCACCCTTAGAACATAGCTTGACAAGAAACCTCACCTGAAATCCAAGCTTCCGCTAACTCGCCTAGTTAAGCTCCTTTAGGCCTTCCAATTTCCTAAACATGTAATTCCCAATGAAAAACAACCCATAAGTGACCAAACACTCTTAAATAGTCTTAGAATAGCTTCCTATGCCGAGAAATGGCTCAAAATCGCCCAAACGGAAAACTTGAAAAACCAACTCAGTGGTAACGGCGGGTAATCCCGCGACTACCCTTACCCGCCGTTTTACCCGCGGGTTCGCAGTGAACCAGTTTTCCTGGTTTGCTGCAGCTATCACCATCCAAACCCCAAATCATATATTAATTGATTCCATAACTAAGTGACTCCAAATCCCATCAATAAACCTTGACTAACATGATAATTGTATCTAATCACAAGCTAAATTAATTAGGGTTAAACCCTTGATTCACATAACTAACTCATACCTCAATTAACATACATTGAACTTGACACATCTTCAATGAAGAAGATGATTCTAATTTAACTCTAAAAGCATAAAACTACAAGGATTCATACCTGAGCTTTTCTTCGTTTCTCCAATTTCACCTTCTTCACACCCACACACCTCTCAAAGCCATAGAACTCCTTCTTCCTCCAATTTCCCCAAATCCTAGCTTTATATACTAAGGCTTTTAAGCCCATAACAAGCCCAAAAGACTAAGCCCACCCTGAAGTTGAAAACCATTAGTCAAGTTTCCAAAGCTTAATTAATTCTAATTAACCAAATTAAAACCGGTTGTTACACGTTTTGCATTTTTGTTTATTCTCATATTTACAATGAAAGATAATTTTTCATATTGATTGTATATAATTCTGAACGGAAATTTAAATATTACTAATATATCTTTTTTTTTTAAATTTTCTACAAACAAAGACAAATTTGAGTTGCTCCCACCAACCAATTATCTATATACACATTTATCAAATGTGATTCACTATTCATAATTACAGTAGCCAAAAAGATAATAATATAATAACAAAAGTAAGGGAAATGTTTTCACTTTTGGTCCCTAACTCTTATGGTTTTGCTAAAAATGGTCCTTGAAGTTTGGATTTTACTTTAACATTATAATTATAATAGAGTAAGTGAAAAACAATTTCGCTTTTGGTCCCTGACATTTATAGTTTTTTTGAAAGTGGTACTTAAATTTCAATAAGTCAATATTTTGTCATTGAGGTATCGATTTTGCTTTTAAAATAGTTCGTACTTTGTAACTCCGTCTAAAGCTCCATTACAGACATGGGTAAAATCATCCAACAATGTTTATGTCCCCTTTTACAATACTTTTATTTTTTCTTATATTTCTAAAAATTATGAAACTTTAGAAACCAACTATTATCTATATACACATTTACCAAATGTGATTCACTATTCATAAGTACAGTAGCCAAAAAGATAATACTACCTCCGTCCCAAAATTATTGTCCAGTTTTGACATTTGAAAGTCTTTCTTTGTCGAGTTTGACCTTAAATATTTTTGTTTGTGTTATATAATACTTGATGAAAATTATACCAATGAAAATACATTAAAAACACAACCCATTCATATATTTTGCATCAAGTATTATATATCACAAACAAAAAATATGTAAGGTCAAAGTCGAGAAAGACAGACTTTCAAAAGTCAAAACTGGACAATAATTTTGGGACGGACGGAGTAATATAATAACAAAAGTAAGGGAAATATTTTCACTTTTGGTCCCTAACTCTTATGGTTTTGCTAAAAATGGTCCTTGAAGTTTGGATTTTACTTTAACATTATAATTATAATAGAGTAAGTGAAAAACAATTTCGCTTTTGGTCCCTGACATTTATAGTTTTTTTGAAAGTGGTACTTAAATCTCAATAAGTCAATATTTTGTCATTGAGGTATCGATTTTGCTTTTAAAATAGTTCGTACTTTGTAACTCCGTCTAAAGCTCCATTATAGACATGGGTAAAATCATCCAACAATGTTTTTGTCCCCTTTTACAATACTTTTATTCTTTCTTATATTTCTAAAAATTATGAAACTTTAGAAACCAACTACTAATTAACTCCAATATATATATATATATATATATATCATATATAATATGTGAAGGTTTCATTTACAAAACATGTAATCTCACCAAACTATACAAACCCTTTACAACTTGAAAGGAAACTTTTTTGGTGTTGACGAAGCTAAGTTAATATTATGGGCAATATTTTTAAAAAAATGTATTTGATTTAATTAAAAACGTTTTGGTATTGATAAAGCTAAATTAAAAATATAGTCAATATTTAAAAGACATATTTCATTTTAATTAAATTTAATTCACAATAGAGGAAATTGAGGAAAGTGGGGAATGGATATTTGCATAGGCCAGTATGTGTCGGGTTTCTGGGGCTGAGGGAAACGTACCTAACAAAAGCACCGGTCACTCAATTCCAACAATTCTCTACTAAATAAATGTTCTCTCCGCACATAAATATTTTGTAATACAAATATGTTCCGTAATAGAAAAAGGTGAATTTGTAGGCTTCTAAAAATTCAAAAATAATTATCCTAATATTAATCGGTATAGTTAACTAGAGATATTGATCACAACAAAAGCTACATTAACCCGATTTCAATTTTATATTTTCTGATAAGATTTTATTTTCTAGGTAAATAATGAATCACCACTTGAGTCATAATTGTTCTATCGATTTATATTATATTTCAACTGTTTTTTGTTGATTTATGTAGTTATATTTTTATAACTTTTTCTCTCCCTGCAACGCGGGATAAAAAACCTCGTAATTGACATAATAAAGTTGTACCCAACTAACAAACATCACGAATTTAAGGGAGAGTTTGGTTTGGAGGTTCACTCTATTTTTTAAAATGTTTAGTTTAATTATTTTCTTTATTTTATTTTCATATAAAAGTTAAATAAGCCACAAAAAATATACAGAGAGAAAGATTTAGGATTATGTGAGATCAAGTTGTTTTCATAAGATTTATGAGATTAAGTTTTTACACCTGAAAATTCACAAGAACTGTAAAGCTAACCTTCACAGTGTTCTTTACGTGAATGTTTCAAATATTTTTAACTTCACGATGTTTTGGTGTGAAGTTTCAAGTGTAAAAATATGGTTTCACGAGTCTTACGAAAACATGTTAGTCTCACATGAACCTATCCTTATATAGATTAGAAGTGTTTGTGGAGTAGCATCCTATAGGCAAATGGCCGTATGAAAAAGAGGGATATAAACATGTTTTCTCTTTGTAAAAGAAAAGTAGGTGATGGTAGCTCTACCTCTTTTTTGGGGTGGTATGGGCTTGAAGGATTAGGGTCGAGTGTTGAGGAGGTTACCAAGAGGAGGGGTGGAATCGGCTCAGTGGAAAGCGATGCTGTGGGATAATATTGTTATACTAGTTAATGACCCGTATATTATACGGGCATTTGAAATATGTTATTTTAATTTTTTTAATAAGAATAGACATTTACATGACAATTGTCATTACCATTTAAATACTTATGTAAATTATATGTTATACAACAATTGCCATTATAATTGTTTATTACAATAGATATTTTAGTTATCTAATAGCTGTTAAAATTTTAAAAATTGAAAATTTATTATTCTTTTGTCAAAATATTTGAATTTCGTGAATAATTTTAAAACTGGAGGGATTCAGAAATAAAATATGTGTAGTGTTTTGATTTGTAGGATTTTAAATAAAATAAAAATATAATTATTTATAAATAATCTACAAAAATAGTTAGATTAAAAAGATGGAATCTTTAAATTTCAAGAATATTAGCAATTGAGTTTTAAATAAAATAATATTTCATTCCTTATAAATAATATATAAAAATAATTAGATTAAAAAGATGAAATCTTTAAGTTTCAAGAATATGAAGAATAGAATTGTAATAAAATCTAAACAAATTAATTTATATCTATTTTTATAACTGGAGGGATTCAAAAATAAAATATGTAGTGTTTTTTCTTTGTTGAATTTTAAATAAAAAATTAATTACTTATAAATAATCTATAAAAATAGTTAGATTAAAAAGATATAATCTTTAAATTTCAAGAATACCAACAATGGAGTTTTAAATAAAATAAATTTTAATTACTTATAAATAATCTATAAAAATACTTAGGTTAAAAGAATAAAATCTTTAAATTTCATGAGTATCAAGAATAGAATTGTAATAAAATCTAAACAAATTAATTTATATCTAATTTTAATAATGTAGTTAAATTAAAAAAATATTCAATATTAAACTCATTTTGAAGGTATTGTCGAGACGATTATAATGGTATAATTTATTAAAAACAAAAAACAAAAATTTTAATATATTTTAATTAATATATATTAATATCTTATATATATATATATATATATATATATAGATGTGTTTCTTTTGGATTACGATATTGTTTAAATTAAACGAATTGATCATATGCAAGATATATAATCTTAAAAAAGACATCTAAATATGACAACATGGACATTGGATTCCCATTTTTTTATAAAAAACATATCATTCTATTTTTCTTTTATTTAATTTATAAATATATTGAAAATACACAGAAAAGATGAGTAGACTCTTGAAAAGGACAATAAAATGAATGGATAGGTATGTCTGCTCCACCTTTTTAACTTACATGTCATGTTAAATTCATTCCATCCCAAACATATAAGTTTGGTTTGTGATAGATATATTTATACAAACAAATGTGGATTTGAGTTTAATAGATAAAATGCAACAATTATGTTTTTCTTTTTTCATGGATAAGGTGTTATGTGAATATTATTGGTAAGTAGGTGCGTATAAGAGTTAGAGGGTGTTTGGGAAGGCTTATTTAAAACAACTTATGACTTTTGGCAAAAGTACTTATTAACTTATGTGGTGTGGAAAATGAGTTTTTTAAAAAGTGTTTGGTTTAGCTTATTAGCTTTTAGGGGTTTTTGATAAGGAGTTTTTGATAAGTTAGTAGGGAGTGACTTTTCAAAAATGACTTATTAGCTTTTAGGGAATGAAATAAGGAGCTTTTAAAAATAGTTACCCAAACACTTTATTTTAACTTATTTGCTTCTCCAGAATGAAATAAGTTATAAGCACCCCCAAATAAGCCCTCCCAAACACCCTCTTAAAGTCAATCACCTAGCAAATCGATATATATTTGATTTGTTCCCTAAATTAGGTTTTTGATGTGGGACGGTGTGGTCTAACTCGAAGGTGTCGGTTACCGAATATCAACCATTTTACGGAAATCTTAGTTGAACTAATTTGATATTTTTTGTACGAAATATAGTTTATTTCGACGTGTAATTTGACATGACCATTTTTTGGATTTAGAAGTTAGAAAAATTCCAAAAAAAACATTTGAATCTATCAACTATTGGATTCAGACCGCCAAGAGACTTGTGCTTCCCGTTGAATTGGCGAGGCATGCCGTGTCTAAAGGTACCAAGGTTGTGACTAAGTTTACAAGCTCTTCGAGATTGGAGTAGACGTTAATGTTTGACGTTTGGTTTTGGAAATTAAAATCGTGTCATGTGTTTTATATTTTTATTGTAAAAAGAAGTGCATTTGGAGTTGAGCCTTGTGTAATCGTTCGGTGATGAAATTGATATGATATGAAATTCAGGGGGTGCTTGGTTCATTTTAGGGAATGAGAATGGGAATGCAGGAGAATGAGAATGAAAATGAGCATTGTATTGATGTTGTTTGGTTAACCCATTATAATCAATGAAAAATTGCTTCATATTAAAAAATATATATTTTTCTCTCCACTTTGAAAATACAAAAGATGTTTCATTTAACATCAAAAGATGGAATGACATATGGAAAAAAGAACTGAGTACTAGTAGAAAGAAAAATTTCATTCTCCCCAATTTGGTCAGGAATCTGTATGAATGATTCCATTATATAATATCAGACCAAGCAACAATTTTTATTATCATTCACATTCCTTATCCTGCAATACCCAACCAAGCACCCTCTCAGATTTTAGTGAATTTGTCAATTTTGTTTAGTAAGATGAAATAGCATATGAAAATTATGTTTTATTTCATGTGGTGAAATAACATGGTGAGTATGTAACCACAACGATGTGGCATACTGGTTAAGGCTTGTGAGGAAAGTGATTTGTTAACCCTTCTACTCTATGTTCGAATCCAGACGCTTCCAGATTGTGGCCACTGAGGATTAACTCAGGCAACATGCTTTAGCTGTCGATGAATCTTGCCGAGATTAGTCGGGGCAAAGTATCGGATACCCTTAAAAAACATCGTGAGTATGTGTTTCATCTGGTGTAGTTAAACTGTATGTTTTCATCTGGTGAATTTGTGTGTTTCATCAGGTGACTCTTTGTTATCAATATGACAAACTATGCCTTTTTCATATGACAAAAACAAGTTTCAAGTAAAACTATCGGATCAAACCTAAATTACGATTCAAATTAGTTCTCACGGTTTTGCATTATTTTTATTGTTCTCATTTAATTATCTTCATATACATATAACTAAAAGAGAATGTCGTTTTTATATTTATCTATACCGGTCCAACTTGGAAACAAAATTGCTAATCATTTCCACATGAGGTGGATATGACAACTCCTTGTAACATGTGTACGTGTCAAAATCTTACTGGAACATCCATGTCATGATAAAATGACTTATTCTAACAGCTTATTTTTAATCTATAATAGTCGTGTAATGAATGGTGGAAGTGAGTTAGGGGCTTGAAGATGACTTATTGAAAACCTTACTTTTAACATATTGTGTGATTGTGTCTCCATAGCATGTTGAATTGAAAAGTTGACAGTGGTTTTCAAACTTGATTAGGGACGACAATTGTATCGTGTTTGGGTTGACGGGTCCAAAAGACTCAATTCAGACACGATCCGTTTATTGAAATCTTTGAAGTGGGACTAAAGCTTTGATATTGTATAAGTTAATGATTGGAATTACTTTCAAAGTAAAACATAAACTACGAGTACGATGTCTAGAGTTATCTAACTTTAGGTCTCACTTTCAAAGATTTCAATAAACCACATGCACCAAAATCGAAGTTTACTCTAATTTAATATGTAGCCTTCAATCAATGGTATTGGTCGGTAGGGTAATGGAAAAAATATTTAAGGAACATAAATAAAATGTAATGAAGTCTAAATACGTTCTTTAACTTTTTATAGGTCAGAACATCAAAAGATCTTTTAATGAGTAGAAGGGGATCTAGAGGGGGGCAGTGATGGATGACATCGATGGAGGTAGGCGGTGGGTGGGGTGGGAGCCAGAAGCGGGATGGGGGTCAAAGTTGTATAATACTAGTTCTTTTATATACATTCAAATTTCCAATTTAAATTAACTAATTTATAGTCTAACATCATATGTTCGAAACAATTATCGTAAGTAATTCATATTCAATAATACAAAAATAAGAAATGATAAAATTTTTATTTAAGAAAGTTCCAAAGACAACCCATCATCTTAGCATTAAAATGAAGATTTCACATATGACTAGCAAACTAGTGGCCTAGTACCTTTGAGGGGCAATGAGGGACATGCCTCCCGTCTTTTTTGTTCTCTAGTCCATACCATACTAATAGCCTATAAGAAAAACTTATAAAAATATTTCATTATTATGTGTGTGGTCCTGCGTCTACAACAATTCAAGTTCGATTTTAATTCCTAGGTCAGTAGACAACGAAGCAAACAACTGGTGTATAGTGTAATCCAGCTTACTATATAGAATTCTAGACGGACCAAACTATACAGCATTTGATATTTAGATTTTCGACTGATTTCCTAAGACACCAAATTAGGTTTCACCCATAGACAGAACTATCACATGCACAATTCAAGATTGAACGAATCACAAACTCATTGGAGATAAACTTCAGTGGAGAAAGTTGTTTCTTTAAATATAACATCCTTGGAATTCATAATCTTCTTCTTGTGAAAGGTTATTATACAACTTTTAAGCTTTATCAACAACCACCAATACCATATACAAGGAAAATGGAAGAGGATGTTCTAACATTAAACTTTGCTATGAGAGTAATAACATAAGTAATTAAAGAGGTTTAAGCAAACACTAAAAAGTTGACAAGAGACGATAGGTTAAAAGTAGGGGTGACAAAAATAATTGGAGCCGAATAATTCACCAGAACCAAATGAGATATTGGTTGAATGGTTAAGTTAACCAATTAAAAATGTTTTATTTGGTTATGTTTTAGTTTTTTTCTTTCTAATTTGGTTAATTTGTATGTCATATTCTACTAATATTTAATATATTTCATTATTTATAAAACTAAATCGAATACACATTGAACTATTTATATTTTACATATTTTATTTTATATTTCACTTGATGTTAGATATATTCTTTGTTAATTATGTTTTTTGCTTGATGTACAATGTTGGAATAAAGAAAACAATGTCTTTTCATAAATAATGTTGTTATTTAATACAAATCAATTTTTAAGTATGAATGTATAATACAATTATATATTGAAAGTAACAACCAACTAATTTGAAAAAATCATTTGTGCAAGCATCAAATGAAAAAATATGAAGTATTATTCAATTTAACTAGTCACCTAACCAAATAACCGAAAGCTGATTAAACAAAGCTTATTTGGGTTGATTATCGATTAGCTTTAAAAGAGGTTGAAAATCGATTGGAATAAATCGAAAACCGATTCAACTAATAGAATAACATTTGTAATTAAAAGAACTCTAATATTGAAGGAGCTTGGTAGAAAATCCATTGCTAAGATAAGTATTGTTAAGAAACAATATGCAAATTGAATAGTGGTTGGATCAGGCACTTACCTATAAAAAAAATTCTAGTGTTGTGTCAGATTGGTTATCGTTGGGGGGGTTCTTAGCGCCCTAACCGAGTTCGAGCCTTTCCGTGCGTATGCCTGAGGACATTTAAGTGGGGCCATGTTTAGCCTCCAAAATTGCCGGAGATTAGTCGGGCTTTGGCCTGGACACTCTTAAAAAAAACTAATATAAAAAATGTAAAGATAATTCATAAATCTTAAATTAATAGGAATCGAATTCGAAGTCTAGGGAGGAAGAAATGTCTAACAAACAAACTCTACTAAAGGACTGCCACAAAAATTTAAACGATAACACAAAACAAATTTACACTATAATAAAGAAGGAAACGATGACCCATACCATACAACCATCACTTGGGTTCATCGTTGGGTTAGTTGCAACAAAAATGTTATAGAGGTCAAACTTCAAAAGTAGGCATTTTGATATTTAAATTGAAAAACTAACAACTAATATATTGTATTTCAATAACATTTTGAACTTAAAAAGTTTACAAGTTTTGATGATTTCTTTAACTTGATGAAAACAAAGAAATAAACTACATCGATAAAGGTTGAAACTGAACTAAGTAAAAGACTGCTTTAACCCTATGGTTGTGTCATGTTGGTCTTTGGCCCTTGAGGCAAATTCACGTAAAAATCTTTCTCATTTGTGCTTCAATTTGACTTCTATGGTCCGAAATAAATAATTACCAATTATTTTTTTAATTGATCTATATATCTATATATATATATATATATATATATAATATAATGTGTGGCCTTCAAGGCTTCAACCAATAGTCGGTACTCAGTAGGGTCATGAAAAAAATATTAAAGAAACATAAATAAAATGTGATGAAGTTCAAATACGTCCTTTTAACTTTTTGTTGGTCAAAACATTAAAAGACTATGCAGAAAGGGGCGGTGATGGGTGACATCTTTGATGGAATGAGGAGGGGTCGATGGGCCGGGGTGGGAGCCAGTGAACGAGATGAGGGTCAGAGTTGTACGACACGAGTTCTTATATTAAAAAACTTAAATTTAAATTGTCACTTTTATATCTAATAGACTAACACCATGGTTGGAAAATTATTCTAATTAATTCATGTTCAATATCGTCAAAAAATATATATATATAACATTTTTATTTAAGAGCATTCCAAAGTCAATGTTAATTGCATAACATTTGCATATCAACTTGGCACATTTTTTAAAGGACTTGCATATCGTTTGATATCATCATGATTATTTGTTTGGATATATTAATTATAGTGAGTATGATATAAGTGGCACATTTCAATGCTTCATAAATTATTGTACATTTAAATAGAAAATATATTTTTATGAAATCAAATAATATCATCAAACAATAAAACCATGCCAAACAACTAAATTATATTAGAAAATATAGCTTAATAATTAAGAACTACATGGAAATAACCCATAAATGAGATCCTTTTAAATACTTATTTTACATCATTTTCACCTAATAATTAATTGTAACTTTAGTTTCTAGTAGTTTTATTACTTAATATGTGGCTTTAAATGATTAGTCGGTTGATCATGTAAGTATACTATAATCCAAATGTTATCAACTCCAAATAAAAAAACCTTAATTGGATCTAAAAATAACACAATTAAGGTTCCACCTAATTTTTTTTGTGTGCTTTTTAATAATGATAAATTATTATGTTGGGTAAATATTGGTGCATATATAAACAAACACACAACCCACCCACTTTCCTTTGTCATATCATCCTCCACATTATATTATTTCGGAGATGGTGGCATTGCCCCCACCGATTAAACCAAATAATATGCACATTATATTAATGTGTATAGCTCAGGTTCAAGGGAAAAATTTAAATAAACGAAAAATCGAATAACGTCCTTGTATTTCTTTACTTGGATTGTATGTATTTATGCATACAAGTAATTTTGTAATATGCATATGTGCACATACATAAGTGCATAATGCACATGTGTATAAATACCCAAAAAGAACCCAAATTACCCGTATGTACAAGTACATATGATCCTACAATTCATGTCTTGATTGTATCAGCCAAGTACATATATGCTTTAGGGGGGCTAATGATTCAAGCTTTTAATTAGTTGTTGGAGTTTAATCTCGTTTATCTCAAGCTCAAACTTAATGATTCATTAATTTGCATTTTGGAGAAGTTGTTGAAGATGCCCTTACCCGATAAGAAACAAAGCAAAGACCGAGAGTTTTCTCTGTAAGCATGGAAAAACTCTTATTGGGTAAGTACTTATTGGGTTTAAGATGTTTACTAATAAACCATTTGCATGGTCAAAAATATTATACGATAAGGTAAATGAAGATGAATTTTTTACTAGTAAACGTTAAACCGTTAAGATTTTAATAAATGATCCCTAAATATTTAAGATATTAAACTAGCTATCAGTCAACAAGTTTGTGTTAACTTATGAGTCGAAATAAATACTATACTTTTTATTCAATTCAATTCAATTTGATTTATTTTAATATTTCCCATCCTTTTTGTTCATATGTTCTTTTTCCATACGGTTCTTGTTAAACATTCAAATGATAAGATGCATGTTGATTGTATTTAATTTTAAATGCAATTTAAATATACTAATATAACTCTTTTTAATTTCAACAAACAAAGACAAATTTAAGTTGCACCCACCAACCAATAATTTGATAAAGTTGTACCCAACTAATAAACATCGATGAATATTTATTTTCATATAAAAGTTAAATAAGCCATATATATAATTTAAAATATATATATATATATACACGTGTATACAGGTAATTTAAGTTATTTTTTGAGTTTTTATGCATAATTGCATTATGCACGTATGTATATTACAAAATTACCTATATGCATAAGTAAATACGGTCTAGGGAGGGTGCTATGAGGGTGTTCCTCGGTTTTCTGTTTATTTGAGATTTTCCCTTGAACTTGACCCTATACAGATATATAGATTTAGGATCGTGTGATGTGAATCAAGTTGTTTTCATGAGACTTATGAGATCAAATTGTTTTCATAAGACCTATGAGATCAAGTTTTTATACTTCAAAGTTCACAACAAAACGCTATGAAGCATAACATTTTCCTTCTTTCCTACTTTCTTTCTCTTTCCCTCCCTTTCCTTTCTAAAAAAACTAAAAAAACATCGGTAATCCAATGAAGGTTGGATTGGGTTAAAAGAAATCTTAAGTCATTCTAACCCAATAATTATAGTTTGAAGATTTTAATTTGATTAAGAACCACATAGCTTTAGGTTATGCTATTTTAGATTGAACGAATTAATTAGTGTTTTATGCAACCTTATATAATCTAAAAAAAGACATCTAAACTCTAAAGATGACAACATGGACATTGGATTCTCAGTTTTTTGTATAAAAACATATTACTCTATTTTATAATTAATTTATAAATATTGTGAAAATACAAGAAAGATGAGTAGACTCTTGAAAAGGACAATAAAATGAGTGGATAGGTATGGCTGCTCCACCTTTTAAACTTATATGTCAAGTTAAATTCATTCCATCCCGGATGTATAAGTTTGGTTTGTGATAGATATATTTATGCAAATAGACTGGGATTTGAGTTTAACAAATAAAATACAGAAATTATACATATATATATACAGAGAAATGTTTAAATGAGAAACATAACTTTTTAAGAAAACGTGAGGCTGAGATTCGTCTCCACGTTCACAATCAAAATTGAGTTCACATTTGAAGATATATATATATATATATATCGGTGAATTTAAACGAGAACAATATATATTTAAAGGAACACGAAAGTTAACAAAATCATATTATATGATTCATGCGACTTTGCAAGTCACGACAAAATCGAGCGTGTGACTTTTTTCGCCACTAATTCAAAATCTTCTATAACTTTGTTGGTTATCTTGAATAGATATCGTTATCGTATGATAAATTTGGTGTGTGTTGGGGGGTGGAGAACCAACAAGTTTGCTAATTTAACTTCCAATCATTTTCAAGATATAGATCTAATGTATAGTGTTCTTTGTAGTAGTAAACAAACTTTGGTACAAAATATAATAATAATAATAATAAGTAGTTGCTTTTGCTAGAAGAGTGTGTGAATTTCTTACACAAAATAACACATTGATAATGTGTAGAATATCGAAGAACAATTGCAATTAGAAGTTATAACTCTTGGATGATTATGTTATATAACTTTTGCAATGAAATTTCTTGGTGCTCTTACCTTGATACCTTTAGAGCATCGGGTGTGGAAGAAAGCAGCGCAGTATGGCTGATTTGGCCATGCCATACCACAGGGAACAACACTCCTACACCCTTGGTATTATTGAAGCATGGAGTTTCTCGGCATTGCAATGTCACTAGAGAGAGAGACAGAGAGAGAGAGGGGGGGGGGGGGGGGGGGGGGGGGGGAGGGAGGGAGAGTGAGAGAGAGAGAAGAGAAGAGGGAGAGAGTATTTTTTTTAAATAAAAATCATGTGGCATTGAAGCATGAGTAATACTGGCTCTTGACATGACATTGACATAGCTGGTGTGACACTGATGTGGTGCTGAAGCATGGAATGCTTCAGCATGAGTACACCCCATGCTCTTGATATATGTAATACGAGGATATTCATATTGTTTTTAAAAGTTGCATTTCCAAATGAAGCTAAGGGTTATATACAGTAACATCTGATACTATAGTGTCAAGTTTTGATAAACTTATTTTAATTATAAAAAGTTATGGTATGAATTGTGACGAGGGTTGGGTTTTGCTGAGAATAGAAGTTTGGACGTGAAGGTTAAGAAGAGATCTTAACCATTTAATCAATCTTAATTAATGAGCAATATTAAAGAGATGCATCAATCAATGATGTGAAAATGCAATTTAACTAAAGAGCAACATTAATTATTTTCTTCTTTTGTGTGAAATCATCATTTGACACGCTAATAACATCAAATAGTACCATCGTTAAAAATCATTGATATTTTATAATTGCTACTTTACGTGACTAATTTAAAATAATATCTATTTTGAAAGCCATAATTTAAAAGATGCCTCAAAATGTAATCTTAATTACATCTACTTTATAAAACCATGTTTAAGGGAACATAATTACTACTTTAAAAAACATAATTAAAAAATACGTCGACATTTTATTTTAACTATTATGGTCTCTTTAGAAATAAACCTTTTTAAACTATACATACGGTTTTAAAATATGCTCTAAAAAGTATATTCATCTTAATTAAATAAATGCAATTTAACCAAAACTTAGATATTAAAGTCGCACATTAATCTATCACGATCACCAATTTTATTCTGAATATATCAATCAATTTGCTACTTTTGGAATCAGTTTAATTTATATACTGTGGTGCCATAACAACTTCATAGATAGAAAAGAATATTATGAAAATACATATATAGATGTGTATATTTTGTGGACCCTTGGTATAAATGCGATATAAAAAAACAAAAGACTAACAATAATATTGACAGGGTATAATAATCATCGGGAGCCATACCTGAAAGATGAGGCTTTATTAAAGATCGAAGCTCGTAGATCTCACGACTTCAATACTTCCACATATACGAATAGCGACAATTTATACGTGAAAAATGATGTGTTGTAAGTAAAATGACACGAATTAAGTTATTCAATTGGTTCAAAATTGACGTTGAATATCCATCTTTTTTTTTATTGTCCACTATTAATTGCATTCACATATCAACCATTATCTCCTAACATCATGAGGAAATTCTCGTTCATAAATATTTTATCATCATTTCTACTTACAAATTGTTAGAAAAAGTAAAAATTAATTTTCATGTTGACCCGCATGTAGTCCAACAATTTTCAAAATCAAATCCTTTGCTAGAGATCAAAGCGTATGTTTGATGTCAGTAGCTGAGAAATCTTCCAGTAAATTAGAGTCTACAATCTTGTTACATACATTTTGTTGAAAACAGTTGAACAGAACAATATCGGTATTCGGTAACGAGACAACCATGGTCATGATGCCGACCAACACTGTTATGAAATCATTTTTGATTACTTTATTAACATATTTAAGAATTGAGATGTTGTGATGGTAAATCTTTAACATTACTCATTGTCGTTATGAAGTTATGTGCATGTTAATTAAATGCCTCCTCGAGACGAAAGAATCATGTATGCCGTTTAACAAACATTATTTGGTTCCTTATACTCTTTTATACACATTCAGTGAGTCATTCAGATTGTATCATAACTAAAAGCAAAAAAGTTGAACTAAAAAACCCATAATTAAAAACATTGACGTGGTAACTTTTGAGACACGGCATAATTTTAAATCGCTAATTCGTCCCTTTTGCCCCCATCATAAACACAGAACATATTGTGCATTTGCAAAGCTAACAATTTCGATTAAAGATGATTAAATGCCTACTCTTTTTATAAAATTGTTAACTTAAATCAGTACAATAAAACACTAAAACAAAAGGTGTAAATTAAGATCGAAAGCTTTCTAAACAAGTTTTGCATTTTTTTTGTTTATAAATTAAAATAGAAAGGTCGTATCTTTCTTAAACAAGAAAGCATTATTATTACTCAAACATATTTATTAATTTATGTAGAGGTGGACTTGGAGTCTTGGATGGTGCCAAGTTTCCTTTTTTTAATATCATGTTCCATGGCACAAAATTCTATATCATGTATGATCATGATTGATACAGAAGTATGTATCATGTATAAATTGAGTATATTTGATACCAACTTAAGTTGTATCAATTTCTATCTTTTTTTACATCTTGTTATTGGTTTATACCAAGTTATATATATAGAGGAAGCTTCATGTGAGAAACATATCAATTAAGAGAACATGAGGAGTAATCTCAGTCATTCATCTTCGGTTACGGTGGACGTGATTAGTTCAATATTGGGTTAGAATTGACCCTAATCAATTAGTATCAAGTGAGAGCACCAATAGTAATATTGACAATAAATATTTACAGAAATAAGTATTTAGTAGATAAATCAAATATTTTAATTTACTTCTTCATTTAAGAGAAATTTGAAAGAATTTGATGAAGCTGCTCTAATAATTCAAAATGGAAAGAGGTCAATAATTTATCAATTCAAAAACTAATAAATATTTAGGATGTGTTTGGTTGGAATTTTTTTTCAGTTTTGAACAACTTTCTAAAAAAATAAAAACATAAAAAACACGTTTAGTTTTTTTTTTTTTAAATTTTTGGTTTTCTAACTTATATGTGAATTAGACAACTTTCCAAAAAATTTATAGAAACTCAAAAATGAAAACATAACTCCATTTTTTAAAAATATTTTTTAAGAAAATAAAAATAATTCTTCACATCTAAACATACCCTTAATCATTTATATTTATATTTTAGAACTTCTTTCGGTTCCATGTACCTTTCCACCATGTTTTTATTTTGACATAATTTGCCAATACACATGATACTTTAATACCAAATTAATGTAATCAAATGTCTAAAATAGTACAAAGCGAACTCTATGAACCATAATTAGGCATTGATTGATAACACAAAGTAACTTATAAGCTAGCTTATTTTTTATATATATGTTTAAATGAAAAAATGGTAACCTGAACCAACTCTCCCAACCCACTCCGACATTAGCTTTTCCCCAACCCCATAATTAATCATCTAGAACCTTCTTTGATTAGTACCCAACCTCCCCAACCATCTCATTTAGAGCATCTCCAATGGGTAACACTATTTTTTACACCAAATGTTAAAAATAGTGTAAAAAGTAGTGTAAGATTTAGTGTTACTACCAAATCTTCTCCAATGGGTAACACTATTTTTTACACCAAAAAAGTAGTGTGGAAAATAGTGTGAAAAATGGTGTTACACCAAATTTGGTGTTATACTATTCATCACACTATATTTAGTGTGAAAAATAGTGACCCCATTGGAGATGTGAATAGTAATATTTACACCAAATTTGATGTTTAGTGTAGGATTTAGTGACCCCATTGAGATGGTCTTAATTAAACACACCCCACACACATAACACAAGCCTCTGTGAGCACGTGGGGGAAGCCGTGGAGGACGAAGCTGCCCAAATCGCTGGAGGGCGTACCGATAGCCTGCCCAGCCCGTCGGCGGCAACCCGCCAGCACGATACGCATAATCTTAATGCATGCTTTTTTCATTCCTGATATATAATATCCTTGTTAAAAAGATGCAAATAACAACCCATATATATTTATAAATATTAAATTATTTGATTCAATAGGGAGGTTAAAAAACCATAATCTCTTTCATATTTTGACAAAGACTGCCCACTACCTTTCTTTTGTTTTTTCTTGGAAAAAGCAAACAAAATATGCGAATCATTCATTCTTCTCAAATCTTAATCTTCAGCTTCTCCATTCAGCTCACGCTTTCTTCTCCATTCAGCCCTCTTTCCTTTTTCTTCGCTCTTATCAAATCAAATCAAAACACTCCACCAATTCCTTTCTTCCATAACTCTTTCACCTAAAATCAAATCAATTCTTTCTATTTCATGGGGTCTAATCAATTCACTTCCCCAAACCCTAATAATTCTTCAGATTGAACTATAATTTGCAATTTTCCCCAATTTTCTCTCAAAATCCACCCACAGATTCCTCGATTTTAGCAATTATTTACATAAATAAGTTGTGAATTTTGCTATATATTGCTGCTAAGCTCTTCGATTTTGCTCATCTTAATCAACAATTCGATACGATTTAACCCAATTTTGGGTTTTGATTGAGTTATTAGGGTTTTGAAGTGAAGTTTTTGGTCAAGTAAAAGTATGTCATCGGCGGCGAAGACATTGCCGGAATCTTCATCGCCGGCGAGGTCGTCGCCGGAGAGAGGTGATTTGGATGATGATAATAATCGGCGGTTTTGGGATCTCAGAGGGGTTAAATGGCGGACTGATTTGGGGGTTTTGCCGTCTTCTTCATCTGCAGATGATGTTCGTCGTGTTACTGCAAATTCGCGTAGAAGGTATAACTAATTGTGGATCTAATTCATGTTTAATTTCTTCAATAAATGATACTGCTTGATATGAATTATATGATCTATGGTTTGTTATTTATTATTATCATTAAAAAGGTTACATTATTTTTGTTCTTTAAAGTTTCTTATACTTGTTCCTTTTATGTAACTTGTAGTTATTATTAATTTACTTGATCTGATATGGAGTTTATTTGGAAGTTTGGTGGTTGGGTTTGAATTATAAACCAACCGGATTTTCTATCTGTTTCGCATCGGAAATAACAAGCAGAGGTCAGGTCTGTGTATATCTTATCTCTGACTGGCCCCATCTTTGGGTGGGGATATATCGGGCTTGTTTTGGTTTGGATACAACCAAACGAATCGGAAGTAGGGTCCGGAGACCTTACCTCCGGCTCAAGAGACATGGAGGCTTAAGAGCCGTTTGGTAAACGCAAAAGTCATCACTCTCACTTGCGTTGTTGGGTAACATTCTCGTTCACTAAAAATGGATTGGGGGTATGAATCTCTTACCGGGTAAGCGCTTACTGTGTACGACTCTTATTTCTCACTTATCAAGTAAGATTCTTGATCTTGCTATGCTTCTTACTGGGTAAGATTCTTGGTCCCTGCCAATAGGTAAGTGACACCCTGTAAGCGCTTATATGATAAGAGTTCGGTAAACAACTCCTTAGTTGGGTTTTGATAAAACCAAACCAACCCAGTATATTCCACCAGAAGGTAGTGTTTGGAGATCGGATGTACACTAAACACTTTACATATGTTTCAAGAAACAAGGAGGATTTTTTTCAAATCCCAGTTTTGGGCTTGAATCAATTTTTTAAGATCTAATTACTTGGTGCTAGGAATTTGTTTAGAACATTTTTAGCTTTTAATTGGAAAGTGTGCACGATCTAGTTTTGTTACTTAGATTGTTAAAATTGTTCTTTTTTTTTTGCAGCTATGCTTCTTTAAGGAGGAGGCTCCTGATTGATCCGCTTATCCCTAAAGATGGAAGCAATTTTCCTGATCTTACTATGGACAATCCATTATCCCAAGACCCAGGTAGATTTTTTGCCTAAAATATAGCATGTTTCTTCAACTCATATAGGGCTCGTAACTCGTAAGTTACTCTCATCTAAATAATGTTACAATGAGGAAGGCACAAAGTTACAAAAATGTGCAATTATTACCCGTTTTACTTGGGGGGTGTTGGGTTTAGAGGTATTAAGCAGGAAATATGGAACATAATAAGGCGTTGTTTATATATAATGGTCATTCCCCTAAAGCCACATTTTTATTCTTGATTAGATTGGGGGAATGAACTCAATCCCATTTTATTCCTGTCAATCTGTATTATTTTCATTCCCATATGGATGCAACACCTTAGTTAAATGACAGTTTCCCTTATTATTGGAGTGATGAATTTCCCCGTTCTTAACGGTAATTGGAAATTGCACTTAATTTGAAAGTGCGCACTTGTTCTGGAAACTAAAATAGAAATGCGACACTTATTTTGGGACATGAGGGAGTATATGTTATGAAGTGATGATATTCTTGCCTTATGTGGAATCTTGGTTATTGGACTAGTTATTGATACCCGATATGTTTATGCAGATAGCATGTGG
Organism: Centaurea solstitialis; assembly: GCA_030169165.1. NCBI lineage: Eukaryota > Viridiplantae > Streptophyta > Magnoliopsida > Asterales > Asteraceae > Centaurea > Centaurea solstitialis. The sequence goes on from CM058043.1 coordinate 10,644,008, forward strand.
GGGCCGCTTTTTTCAAAAAGCCGAGTTAGAGAAAATGGTTGACCAGGACTTGTCACGCTTGTATCCCGAACACGGTAGCTATTTCAGACACCTGGATGCCAAGCCATGTTGAGACGGATTTTGTTGCTTTGGTGTATTCGGCATCCAAACTATGGTTACAGACAAGGTAATCTTTTGTTTCAAGATGAATAATTCCTTAATTAGTTATGTAGGTTTAGTCCTACAATTTTGCTAATCACTAGTCTTAGATTTTCTTCTACTCCAAGTAGTTGTCAGTACTGCTCTTTGAGCTTCTTCCTAGTTTGTACAATATCCTTAGTTTTTCTTTTGGCACTGATAGTTGCCAGTACTATGCTTTAGCTCTTTTTCAGTATATGCTTTTAATTTTTTGTTTATTGTGTACATGTTTAATTGTTCATATATGTAATTTCCTCCCGGTTTATTTGTAGGGATGCATGAACTCTTGGCTCCGTTACTATTTGTTCTCCAGGCCGATGTAGAGCGTCTCTCGGCAGTGCGAAAATTATACAAACACTACTTCACCGATAACTTTGATGGCCTTCCTTTTCACGAGACTGATTCCGCTTACATGTCTAATTTGAAACAAATATCTCAACATATAGAAGACGATAGCGGAATCGAAGAAAACGGAGTAACGGTTAATAACCTCGATGAGCTTGACCCTAAGATTCGAACCATCATTTCGTTTAGCGATGCTTATGGGGCCGAGGGCGAATTGGGTATCGTCTTATCTGAGAGATTTATGGAACACGATGCTTATTGTATGTTCGATGCATTGATGAATGGAGCCGGTGGTGTGGTTGCAATGGCCAACTTTTTCTCCCCGTCTCCTTTAAACGGACCACAAAACGGGATGCCACCTGTAATTGAAGCGTCTTCAGTGTTATACCATTTGCTTGCGGTGGTTGATACGTCTCTTTATGATCATCTTGTTGAGCTTGGAGTTGAGCCACAATATTTTGCTCTTCGTTGGTTACGGGTTCTATATGGGCGTGAGTTTGGTCTTGGGGACCTTTTAGTGATTTGGGATGAGATTTTTTCATTCGAAAACCGTAGGCTAGATGGGTTTCTGAAAGCGATCCTGAACTAAGCTTCGGGGGCCTCAATTCGTCCCGGGGGGCCTTTATTGCGGCACTTGGGGTTTCAATGATTCTTTACATTCGATCATCGATTCTTGCCACCGAAACTGCTACTTCCTGCCTCCAGAGATTACTGAACTTTCCGAGCGATGTAAATTTGGGGAAATTGATGAAGAAAGCTAA